>CM024521.1:48491001-49883014 GCA_014182375.1 Eucalyptus virginea
GGAAAAACCGGCGAACCGGGGAGGCTACGCTAGTCGGAGGCAGCGAGAGCTTACCCTGCTGGACGGTCTGCTTGTTCTGGCGGATCTCGTGGACGGTGGCGGAGATCTTCCAGTAGAGGGGGCGGCCCACGTAGAAGAGGACGAGGAGGACGACGACGGCGAGGAGGACGCGGAACGACACCTTGGCCCCCGGCGACGCCATTGTTGCGAGCTTGCTCGAGGAGAGAGAAAGAGAGAGAGCGTAAGGCGGGGCGGGAGTGGAAAAATCGGATCTTGCGCTTTGGAGATCTTTCTTCTCCCCCTCTCCCTTTTCGTGTCATCTGCGCATTTCGTCATGCCACGTCATGATTATAAAGTAATTTTGTCAATCATTCAAGTATATACACGTGTGGGTACGAATTGGTTAGGTCGGGTACACAGGAAGAAACCAAAATACTAGAAAAAAAATCCGACCCACTTGAAGGAACTATCATAATTTCTTTGCCTTTTTTTTTTTTTTTTTTTTTTTTTTTTTTTTTTGACCCAGGGAACCCGCCGCACGGTCGGCAACCGGGGAGTAAACCCCGAGGAGCGCGCGAAACCACCACCCACGCACCCCTAGGCAGTCGCGTCGCGGATCAAGAACGACGACGCCGTGGATCGAACTTGGGACCTCTCGTGAAAAGTTCCTTTGCCCAACCACCTACGCCACCACCACGGGTGGTAATTTCTTTGCTTTTTATTCGAATCGAATATTCCCGAAAAGTTCAAGTCAAGTTGGGCAATTTCGTCTCTTTCTCACTCTATATAAACTCAAGAAATCACTTGCACATTCTCTTGCGATGCACCTCGATAACTTGTAATTATATGTTTTGATAGCTATTGTGAAATTAATCGAGTGCTTGGATTTTCATTTGAGTCAACGAAGGAAAAGTTGATATTTTTGCTTGCTTGTCATCCAATAATGAAATCAGTCACCAAAATTATGAAATATTTTCTGAAACATCAAAAGTGACCTGCAGAATTCTGCATTTTTTGTACCATAGGATTTGTTTTACATCGTCGGAACCAGCTAGGCAATTCCCTAAATGATACCAAACAGTGCATGCTTACTCAAAGTTAGAACACAATAACCCTTTAAGCCATTCTCACATCTAATCCCCCAAACATAAATATCTAAAACTTTCTTTTAGTTGTCCCCCGCCCAAAGATCATTTCAAGATGGGCAGTTCTCTGCTGTCTGAGTTGATGCAGGCCTGGATCTCTTCCAGTGTCTTGCCCTTCGTTTCCGGGACCAGTTTTGCCACGAACAGGATGGTCAACACCGAGAAGCCGGAGTAAATGAAGAACGTACCTGCATGGAGTTAAAAAAACCTTAGTAATTTCATCACCTTGAGCGAAAAATAAGATGGCGCGACTGTGATCATGTGTAAGGTGGAGTGACGTTCTACCTGAGTTACTCCAGTTCATGAGGAAGTTGAATGTGTAAGAGATTGCCCAAGCACCCAGCCAGTTCACTAGCACCACTAGGCTGCCAGCTGCTCCTTTTATGTCTATTGGAAAAATCTGCAGATCAACAAAATGGTCTCTTTTCAGATTCCGGGAGTTTCGCAGTCCTTCGTCGCTTAAATGTGAAGAACACTGATTCTGCCAACGTTGTTTGCTCGACAAGTGAAATGTAGAAAAGAATGTTCACCCTTCCGATAAGTTGATGTCTTTATAGGAAGACCGAATAGAATGGGGGGTAAGATTGAATTTTACCTCAGACATTATCAACCACGGAACAGCCCCCATCCCGATCGAGAATGATGCGATGAAAATCTGATTTCATTGCACAAAAGGAGGTGAGGATCCAAACGAGCCAAACGGCGACTTTTGCGATGTATTTAGTATCACTATAGGATTAGTGAACTTACCAAAACTCCAGTAACTGCCATGAGCGGTACAAATTCTGGAAACATATTATGTGCCTAAGTGCACAAAGAAGAATCAAATTGATTCAGACACAAAATCTAGGAACTTGGAGGATGAGACTTTGTTTATCAGAGCAAGTTATACTTCTGAAAAAAGCTGACCTTGAGAAAGAATGAAGATCCTGCAAGAAAGCAGCCTAAAAATGTTCCGGTTGCAGAAACCTACATATCCGACATTTTCATCACTAGTCTTTTATAAGTCTCATCGAGCCCCTATCCCTTTATTCTCACAAAGACAAAGTTAAATAATAGTTACCATCATGAGTGGCCTCCTTCCAGATTTATCCACTAGTACAGCTCCGATTAAAGTTATCGGAACCTGTCAATCGGTTCTCTTGGTTAAGTCATTTGAATGATTGCTGTTTCCGGTGAGTTTCGGACTTCATATCCAAAAGAGACAAATAAAAGGTTACCTGGACACAAGCATAAGCAATTGTTCCTGTCGTCCCTGACGAAAGACCTGGATTTGATACCATGAAAGTTAAGGCAACGACTAAAGTGCAAGCTTGTGAGCAACAACAAATTGACTGGAGTAAATAGACAATCTGGATTACCAGCTGAAGCAAAGGTTTCACTGACGTAGAAACTTATCCCATTGATTCCGCTGAATTGTTGGGATACCATCAGCCCAACACCGATCTAAATGTGAAATCGCCAATTCAGTTGCAATGTCTTATATGAACACAGCATCAATTCACTTCTCAACATCAACGGGAAAGACTTTGAAAATAACAAGTCTCTTACGATAATGGATCGTATGTACTTTCTTTGAAACAGATCCACCATTCTGGCTTTGGGCAGACTCTGAAGAGTTGCTATATAAACCTGTCAAGAATATTTATGTAAGCCAATTAGGGGTAATTATTCTTTTATCTGTTCTTTTATTTATTTGTTTCTGTTTTGGTTGTAATAAGAACGGCTGCTGAAGTTGTCAATACCTGGATTTCAGCAACTTCTCGAGAGATATCGGCACCTTTGCCACGGAGTTTCTGAAGTGCCAAGTGGAACTCTTTCTCGCGACCAACCTTTGCCTGAAAGCAGCAAATACCATCGAACACATCGGAACTTTTCCCTTCTGAATTCTTTAGTGTTGAACGGAGTGTCATGTTCGAGCGCTTACCAGCCATCTAGGCGACTCTGGGATCAAGAATAGACCCACAAACAGCACGATGCAGGGTACAAGTCCTATAAAATCACACAAACAATTAGTCACCTCGCACCGATCCTCCCTTCCCATAGGTCAAACTGTACAGTATTTGTCATTATCTTCTTAAAATTTCAACAGCTATGATAGCCAAAGATGCTTAGATTTTCCTAAGAAATCAGAATTCTACCCGTCAGAGCCAGAGTTCTCCATGTTACAATGGTTCCAATTAGAAATGCAACCGATGCTCCAATGACAATCATGAGCTGCACGGGAAACAGGAAGGAAAAGATGCAAGGTTGATGTGTATTCCTTTAAAATGAAGAGATAAAAAAAAAGTGCAACATACAGAGGCCTTGAGAATTTCTCCACCTGATTTAGAGTTGTGAGCCCTCCACGAAGATGTTTTGGTGCAATTTCGGCTATGAATATAGGAACCTGTTAAATCCATTTTCATAAGATTTCATCACAATCTTGAAGTGCTTATCCTGTCTCTAATTGTTGTGACCACTAAATTGAAATATCATTATGCCATCATCAAGGTGTTGCAAAAGGAAAGTCCAGAGTATGGAATCATTACAACGTATGACAAAACTCCAATTCCATATCCTGTGAAGAACCTTCCCATGTCGAGACATGATGCCCCCTGTATCAGAACCATTGGAATTAGCTTGTAACTTACTAGGTTGTAATCTCTGAAGAGATCATCTAAACACTTGAAAAAATTTCCACTTGTGCTCTGGTAGAACAAATCATACATTAGAGAAGTAGACTGCTAGCCATCCTGCAATGCAGAAGATTGCCGACATTCGCATTGCCTGCAGAATATTGAACGGAAAAGAAACTATAATGTGACTTCAAAATGGCCAAAAGTCTATGATTTAGCTCAACTCAAGATACAGTCTTCATACCCCTTTTCGACCAATAAAGTCTGCAATTCGACCACTCGTAATAGCACCAAGCATGGCGCCAATGGTCAATATAGAGCCAAACATCGAGTACTGTCATGGGCCAGAGCATTAGAGCTGACCTATGGCATGTGCATTGAATAACAAGTACAGAAAAGGCTAAAAGATTTCATGCAAACCTCCGCCAGGGAGAGGCCGAGATCTTCCCTGATAGCAGATTGAGTTGGGGCAGAATAACCCACCTGCCAAAAGTAATTACTTAGGCCTAAAACCCCCATTTTTTTCTCTCCTTTCCCCTCAAACAATTTTTGGTTCCTAACCAAGAAAAGAAAAAACAGGAAAAAAAAATCTTTTAGTGCACCCATGTACTTTCGTTGAAATGGAATTTGAAAGACTTGGATATCTCAATGTTTCTCATGTTTTTATAGAAACCAAAGAAAAGAAAGAGAAGTTTCTCAGCTTCCAGTCATTGGTTTACTTACACAAGAGCCGAATTCAAAAGAGCCACAAACAGCAACAGATGTGCTTAGCAACACCATCGCAATGGAACAACTACTTTCAACACTCTCATCGCTCTCACTGTCTTCGTAGCTCACAACCTTCTTCTCCAGATTAACCAAAGGCTCCTGAAGGTCTTCAAGGCCTTGGTTATCACCATTCTCAACATCCTTGTACTGCTCAATGGCCATCTCTCCAATAGCAGAGGAGACTACCAATCTAACAGTACGAAACTGAGAAAGAAGAAGGGCAACAAAGAGAAGAAGAAGGACAAAAGTTTTAAAGATACAAGTTGGTGCAATTAGCACGGTCACTTGAGGGGGTTTATATACTGGCAGCTAGATATTTATATACTTTGTCTTGTTCTATTGATTGGGGTTATCATAAAATATTAACATCAGCATGTGGGTTAAAGCTGTCACTGACGTTGATGTGAATGCTTGTAACTTGTACGGTTGTTCATTCTCAAGGAAAGAGATAAGAAGCAGAATTCTGTCGTTAAATTATGCAATTTGAAATTACTATGGAACATGTGAGTCATGAACCATTTTCTTAAATTTTTCATGCAATCCGTTTGTGTGGCCTTTACTTGAACAAATTGCCATGAATTTTTCTTTTTAGGTTCAACCTCTTTGGTGCAAGCCAGCGGAAGCTGGCAGATTGTTTTCTAATTTTAATAGGCCAAAAGAAAGGCACGCACATGATACATGTGAACAAGAAACTAATGGCATGTCAAGAACTGGCAGCTAGTCGATTTTCAACAGATCAATAACAAGAAAAAGGTCTTTGAAAACCAGAAATCTTGAGCTGTAATTCAGTGAGTCCATCGCATCAAAAACGTCTACAAAATTAATGTTTCAAGACTGTCATCATCCCATGGTGAGTAGTGAAATGGCTGATATGTTGCTTATGTTGTGTGTAGTTCTTAAGGAAAGGAATCTGCTTAAATTGGCGATCTGGTTCATCTGGTGACTACTGAATGACTCTAAATTCTTTCTCGACTCTTCTAGTGCTAGGTTGACCTCCGTAACTGCGTAGCTGAAGGATGATAAAAAAGGCTAACTTCAAGAAACAGCTTGTTTAAGCCAAAAATTATTCAAATTCCCATCATGTCAGCTTTTCTCAAATGGAGGTCTGTCATTGTCTTATAAGACGATATCTACCGAAGAGGAGATTTTTTCTTAGGAGTCATTGATATTTTGGCAGAAAAGGATTAATAAAGAAAGAGAAAGATGAAGTTTGACTGATTGTCTTATCTGATGATTCAGACGAAAGTGACTTGAGGAACTTCAACCAAATGGCAACCAATCTTAATGAGGCTTATTCAGGAAATATTCTCTCTCAGAAATCTTGGGTCCTCTTTTCTTTCAATAAAATCTTCACTGTAAAGAAGGTACAAAAAAGAATTCAAGAATTATTTTGGTAATTTATAACGAGGCCAGTTCATTATAACGATAGTTATTGGCCCGACTCGTGCTCAATACTGTGTCCGTAGTTTACTCTAGAAAGCATAATTTAATTCAACCAAAGTAATATCTTTGATTCTAAAGAAAACTTCAAGAAATGAAAAGAACGGAAGATGAGAGGACACTTTTTTGACTGTGGGTCATTATTCATTATGATCACTAATTCACCTTTTTAGCTGTCAATCAACTTTTGCCAAAGGTTGGCTCATCTGATCTCAGCTTCACTAAAAGACAACATCTCGACCAGGCATCTCCTCAGCAATTTGCTCAAGTGGCTGAATATGATAGAACATCGAAGTTTCTCCCGAAACCGACATCACAAGCCAAAAGAAAAAAGGAAACCATGGTCATGAACGCTTGTGCATATCAAGATTCCGTAACCCACCAAATGAAACGAGAGAACCATGCCTCCACTACACCCACCACGGTCATCCAATGCATCTTGACATAAGTAAATGACAGCATTAAAACCTTATCACCCGTCCCTCAATGATCACCAAAAAGCATCCTGGAAAACTGCTCCACGTTTGGCTTCTTTCATTGTTCCGGGCTAATCTTTTCTGGTCCCACAAGCAGATACGACACAACAATATTATCTTGGGAAGGCACTTTATGTAAATAGGACAAAGGCGCAGCCAAAAATAAAGTGATAAAATAAGCAGATAAATAGCTGTGCATGACTCAGCACAGACGAGGAAGGCTAGTGTCTGTGCAGCTTGGCCATCTGGGACGCTACAATGCTCATTCGCTGTTTAGCTGTGTTCCTTCCTCCGGTATA
The DNA here is from genome assembly GCA_014182375.1 of Eucalyptus virginea. Classification (NCBI taxonomy): domain Eukaryota; kingdom Viridiplantae; phylum Streptophyta; class Magnoliopsida; order Myrtales; family Myrtaceae; genus Eucalyptus; species Eucalyptus virginea. The sequence continues at coordinate 48,497,748 of CM024521.1, forward strand.
ATTTTATGCGGCGAAGAAAGTGGCAGATGATAATGAATCCACGGATTGGGAACGTGTCAATTGTCAGTCTGAGTCAGGATCGACGCGGCTGGATCGCCATGTTTGATTTCAACGACAGCTGTATTATTGTATCGATCTGATTGCTGCTGTGGCGGGAAGAAACGAGGAAAGTGGGAAAGATACTCTGTTTTTTCTTCCGGGAATCAAGCTAAGAATTTCGTGTAGAATATGGACGGGCATTGTAGCGTTGTCTTCGACAATTTGCCGACAAGTTATGCAAAAGTGAGGGAGATGATGATGGATTTTAGAGGTTCCGGGAAAAATTCAAACACGTTAACGAGGAAACGTTCGGTTTCCTCCGATGCAGTTGTTTTGCAAATCACAAGGACGTGCAAGCAATGCACTAAAAATTGCAGTACGTCTTTCTTAGTTGTATATGAATTTGCTCTTTTTTTCTCCTTTCGTGGTGAAAGTAGGAGAAAGAAGCCCACAAGAAATTAGTTACAGCAAATGCTCCTCAACGTAAAAATTTGATAATTTAGCAGAAAGATTTATAATTTAATATAAAAGTCGGTAATTTCAATATAATTTTTGTGATTTATTCGAAAAGACGTTAACTTGGAATCAATTTAAATAGCCCAAAGAAGAATGAGTATCCTAGCGGCTATTATTTGTATTGAGAAAAAAATCTTTTGTTAATCATTATCTCCACATTTTCAGCTTAAAGGAAGATGACCCAGGTTGCTTTCCTTGGACAGGTTTTTGTAGTCGAAGAGATAAATGAATTTAAATTAACTTTATGTCGTGGTCCAGATAATGAGATTATGAGTTTTTCTTTTTTACCATCCAACTTTTATTCTGGAATGAATCCATTTTAAAGTTGGTAATTTCATACTAGAGTTGATAACTTTAACACATTTATAATTTACCCCAATTAAAACTGATTTTATCATAACTGTTTATACTTTGTGAAGGTATAATCACAATGTAAGTACTTCAAATTTTGCCCGATTCACGATCGAGTAACCCACCCTTTTGTTTTATTTTATGAAGTACCTTAACTTTTCAAACGTTGGTCAACACGAGACGTCCAATTAAATCATGGACCGAAAATGCCAAATCAGACACCAAGGCAGTCAGTAGTTGCTTCTTCCATGTTGGGGATTATCGCCTATTAAAATGATGTCGTGTCAACAGAAACGTGTTAGATGGTCAGCATCATCTAAGTTGTCGTGCACGCTCTCTCTCTCTCTCTCTAAGAGCAGCAGGGTGCAAGTTCCACTTGAAGATGTCGATCAGGCATTACCAGCCACGTAGTCGTAGACAAAGCCGATTCCTCCACATGAATTCCGTGATCCCATAAATGTTATAGTTGCAATAACAATTGAATGTCCCCCAAGCTTCAAATTTGGGTAGGCAGGATAACATGGAGTAGAAAACCCACCGTCCAAGGAGCCATTCTTGTCAGACATAAGTATAATGATGTTCAAGCCATTTCAATCAAGCAACCAAGAAATGAATAGCAGAACAGAGGGAGAGAGAGATCAGTATAAGTGCCAGACATTAAAAAGAAATTGCCACTCATTCCGACCATGAAGTCATGGTGATAATACATGCCTGAAACCGGTGGATGAGGCTCTTCAGCTTGAAAGTACTAGGACAAACGAAATTTATGGAAGAGAAATGGCTCAAGAAAACAATGCACTTCCGAATTTTTGTCAAAAGAACGTCTTGCTCGATGCGAGCTGCCGCGAGATTATTAATGATGGCACCATCCGTCAATCACTCCAACGGGCAGGCTTTCTCGAATTCTTGTTGCTCTTTGCGACACAAGTCGAACTCATTTGTATAGTAATACATACAACCCACATAATCATCCATCTCTTTTGTGCATCTCTGATGAAGATCCTTCAACCTGATGAATAGACAAACATCATTGATCTTAACAAAGCCGACAGGCCAAGCAGTGTGTCTCTCACTGGCAGCAAAGAACAAAGATTCATACTTATCCATGCTACTATGTACATAACTTGGACCTATGATAAATTATAAAATGGGGCTTTGCATGACAAAGAAGTTGAATATCCCACCAGAACCAGAGAAACACTAGGGCCCTAAACATTTATCCTGGCGTCCAAGATGCAACATAGAATTCCAACAGTGGACAAGTCACACAGATGAATGGCAAACTTTCAAGTTTTTAAAGAAAAGAGGCTGCTTAAAAGCCAGTATACCGAAGGTGCCCGCTAAAATAATATAAGCTGTGGTTCCAAGGACCTGGGACCAAATTATGTCTCATCCAAGTAACTTCACCATGCTTATGTAGTCCAGGCATCAGTAGTAGAAAAAATGGGATCCACGAAGCTAATAAGCAACTCAAATTGATCACCTACAATTTAGCATTAACAAACCATGTCATAAGAGAGAAATTGATTCTACCACCCAACTGAATTACAAGAACCATGTCAGTCCTTGTTTGGGAAGAGACACAATTTCAGTTCAATAGCCCCAACCTCTAGAGGAATGTTCTCTCTCTTTGCCACCATTTCATCGGACAAATATAATCTCATAATCTACCACGGTTCGTCTCAAATCCCTGAACTTCGAACCACAATGTCAGATTCTATAGTGCAAGTCATCATCACTTTCGGCCCAGACTTGAAAAATAGTTTTGCCTCACTAATTTATGTAAGTAGACTGCAGATGATAGCACTGGAGGGCTTCATATACATATTTGACTGGGCTAAGAAGCATATTAGCCCTAACAGATAGGAGGATTAGGCAATTCAGAGAAATCTCAGTATTTCTAAATGAAGCATTCATCAGCAAACAAGATTTAACTCCAATTTTTAATACCACCGGGCATAGGATGGTCAGCTAGCTGATTCACCTATGGACTTTTGGCATTGTGCTGTGAACATGATATAATCACAGCATTAAGTATTTAGAACCAGTTCCCGACTAGGGTTCTGCAGATCAGGCCCTTGTCCCCAGATACGGTAATATGTTGTCACAAAAGCCCAATCTGATTTCTAAAAGAGAAGTGAGCACAGGTGAGAGAATTTTTTAGGAAATTGAGAGGTTCGAGACTCTCCCTTCCCCCACCCCATTGCTGGGGGCAGTACTCAATCTTCCGTGGCTTCATTGCTCTTTAAAACTTCACAAATGGGTTATTTCTAATCAAGCAACTTGGAAAAAATTTGGGAGGTTTTCTCATTGACCACAAGGATCTGTCCATCGGATATTGTGTGACATACTGCACTCTGGATAATTTATTGGAAACTTTTTTCTCAATGGTTAAAACAAAGTAGTGGTGAGAGTGGCCAAAGAAAATTCAGAAATTTACTTAGAATCTCATGACAGCATAGGAGGTCAATGCTTTCAAGCTCAATATAGGGAAGGTACATCTCAAACTTCCTAATATTATGATGCAATGCATTCAACTCTCCTAATGAAATGGAAACATAAGTAGAACTTCTCATTTTAAAATCAAAAGGCAAGTGAGGGCCTAAATGTCTATAGTAAATTCTCAACAGTTGATAGATGAAACTTGATGGTTTTGCAAATCAGTGAATAGTCCAAAATCAAATAGAATTGCAGTTTATATGACAAACATCATGGTTATCCTAGTTATCAAAAAGGGTTAATATTGTGAAAAATTCCAGTCCGGTACACCTATGACAAATTTATCCCGAATTAATATTTTGACTACAAAAAACCTCAAACTAGTTTATCTGTGATAAATTTACCTCAAATTAATTTTTTTAACCACCAAAAATCCCAAACCGGAACACCCACAACAAATTTACCCTTCGTTAGTTTTCGTTATATTTTACTGTCAAATTGATGACATGTGATAGTTGATGGGTGTATCGATTTGGAGTTTTACCTTTTGTTTGTCACGTCTACCGGTTTAGTGATTTTTTATGGTATTAATCCAACATACCTTAATGATATATTTGTTATAGATGTACCAATTTGAAATTTTTAGCAGTCGAAAAATTAATTTGGATAAAATTTATCATGGGTATACTAATTTGAGGTTTTTGACGGTCAAAAAATTAGTTTTATAAAAATTTATCATAAGTGTATCAGTTTGGGATTCTTCATGATCACAAAATTAATTTGGAGAAAATTTATCACATGTGTATTAATTTTGTGTTTTTCATAGTATTAACCCTATCAAGAATAGACTAGGCAAATTTTGTATTAAGATCCCACATCTATCTTACCCAAGAAATCTGAAGTCTAAGTCACCAAAATCCAGAGTTTCTTAGGATATTCATATCTTGGACAGCTAAGAGGATAATCAAGACAACAAGCAAGTTGAACTAAGAGAAGTGTTTGCCCTTTTTCAGGAGAGAGGGAAGGTGAGGCGGCCATTTTACACCTCTACTTCTACTACTGTCTTATGTCATCAGAACTTAGGTCAATTATAGAAGCCAAAAGCAGAAGCACTTTCTCTACCCTTTCATCGTTTAGTAGTTGAGTGGAAAATGTCAGGACTACTATCTACAATGCTACAAGTGGCATTTTGTTAACATTCCTATTATTTCTTAGTAAAAGCTCTTTCAGAAATGATAGCATACTGTTACTCCATGTAATAACAAGTATTACTAAAAGAACACCGCCAAGATATGATAATCAAGAGACTTGTATACACATTTGAGTTAAAATAAATTACCTACGTCCATACAACTATACTTAACTGCCACTGTATCATAAAATAGTATATTGATAAAAGACACAACTCAGGCAGACACAACAAGCCACAACTGAAGTCAAGAGGTCATGCCAAAATTCTAGCTGCCACAGGCATTAAAATTAAATAGGAAACCTCTGTTTTCCCTTTAATAAGCCAATGATGAGAATAATGCCCAGAACAAATATCATATGTGGATGAAAGAGTCTATCTCTACTCCCATCTTCCCTTGGTAATTAACAACCACTCAATAATTTGACAAATATGGATATGAATGTTCATATAAATCTTGAAATGATGATAATAATATAATCTGGATGAATGAAGGCGGGATATCTTAGGCAACCCTTGATTATTGCTCTTGCAGTAGTAACTCCACATTTGGACTCTGATAGGTGATCCTAGTAATAAAGGTTCTATTTTTTTAATACACAGGCAGAAAGTACCTTGATTTGCATTTCCATTCAGTCTCAGCAAAATGCTTGGTATCTAAAGCATCACAAGATTCACATGCAGCTCTAAAACTCTCAAGATTAACCCTTCATAATCTCATTGAAGCTACAGCCTAACGTAATCCTACAAAGTTGTTCATATCAACTAAGAAACAGAACACCACCCTGAGTATCTGGAGCACCGCATGATTCACAGTTCAACTCTAAAATTCTCATCATTACCCCTTGATAATCTCATCGAAGTGACGGCTTAGCAAAATCCCACACAACTTGTTTATATCAATCAAGAAAGAAAACCCCAACAACCCACAAACATAGTCAAGGCAAAACAGTTCCTTACAGGCCGAGCACGCAGCGAGTGACCTCACGGCCCTTCTCGAGGCACTTCTCAGGGTTCGGGTCCTTCTGCTTGCACTTGAGGAACGCCACATTCTCGGGCCTGCACCGCGTGGCAATGTGCTTCGACGACGCCATCAGCACCGCCGACGTCGGGATGGGCTCTCCCGTCGCGTCCACAGAGCTCGCCATCCGCACCTCAACCTACAAAATATCCGCCAAAATGGCTGCAAAATCAAAGGGAATTTCATTTTCAGCTCAGGCAATCGCACCCACGTCCGGCCGCTAAAACCTTAACAAGAAGAATCGATGTTTGCCAACAATCAAAGAAAGCGAAACCAATGCAATCGCCCATACGGACGATTCGACCATAAAAAATCGAACTTTCCGAGCAAATCGATCTCATCCCGTCCAGAAAACGATAAATTGATCGAACCCAGAAGCCCCAATGAACTACAAACAAGATCGCCATGCTAAGATCGGCGCGAAGCCCCCAATTCAGCAGAAAGTTCAGGCGTTCACCTTCAGTTCGATCGAAATTTCGCTGCAGAGGGAGAGAGAAGAAGAAGAAAGGAGTAGCCGAGAGCGAGGACTGGAGTAATTAGGGCACAGCGATCCGGCCGAAGAGACCAATGCTAAAATGCGCCAGGGGCAATATGATATATTACGACCGTGATTACGGCGCAATGCCGAGGGCATTTATGACTTTTTAGTTCCAGTACCTTGTCCCGGCTCCTCGCGCTTTTGAACAAAGATTTTTCCGGCTGCTTCTTCTTCTTCTTCCAGCGGCGGTGCTGTCGTTTCTCCTGTCGATCCACGCCTTCGCGCTAGAGATTGAGTGGTGAGTTCCATTGCTTCATTCTTTCATTGCTTGGGGAAATCTTCTCTTCTGTCGTTCTGCTGCTTCTTGTTCTTGTGTTGTCTGCGTCGGCCTTGTTGTTCCCCCGCGTTTGAGGAGGTTCTGGGCGAGAGGACTTGGCGGATTGATTGATTGATTTGGTGAGTCCTCGAGATTGGTTCTTGGGCTAGTGTCAGGTATGTAGCTACTGTACATAACTTGTTATCGTGCAAGGGTTCGCGGGAACGTTAGGGTTGTGTGCGTAAGGTGTTTGATGAAATGACGATGAGAGACCCATTTGACCTTAGATGCATTTGCGCCGAGTTGGAGTTAATACTACGGAAAAACTGGTCGAAATCTGCTTGTTTATTTTATTTCAGTAAAATTAGCGAGGCAGTTCGATCGAGGAGCTTAAGTTGTTGAGACAAGGTGCTGTATATTTCCTTTGGTAGATGGCTTTCGAGATCTTTTTGCTGATTACCTCGAGGTTTGTTTTGGGTTGCGAACTTGTGAAAGACAATTTCGAGCTACATCATCTGCACCGTGAGAAGACGCCATGTCTTCCAATACATCGGTAGTTTGATAAGTTAGTGTGGGCATCTGTGGAAGTAACTCGTTTTTACAAGTCTTTGTTTGGGGTTCTCCATGGACTGGGATGAATGTGCGCTGAAGCCCACTTCTCTTGCTTCTCTGGGAGTAAATGTTCTTTTGATATTGTCATTTTTAATGACTTGGTCCAACAAGGCGGGGAGTGATCCCCGGGCCTAAAGGGCCTGAACAAGGAGTGGCTCCCGGCAGACTTTTAGGATGGCAAAGGGGGTAGGAATGAACTGAACCATGCACAAAATAGGAGGAAAACGATTCTGGAATATATATGTGAAAACTGAAATTAACTTATGGATGCGCCTTTTGATGTAATATCTAGCTTTGTTTTCGAACTCCAAAGTTAAGCAAGCCTAGGTTAGAGTACTAGCAAAATGGGTGATCACTTGCGAAAGTGTCAGCCTGTACGCCAAAAAGACAAAACCATGATGTCTGTAATGGGATAAAGCCAAAGTAACAATATCTTGAGTGAGTTAATCTAGGGATGTCACGATATGAGATCAGAGCGAGATCCCCTCCAGTAGGTGTGTGGTTTGGGAATGAACTAGGTGAAAGCTGGTAGGTCTATGACGAACTGGTCCGACGAGAGCGGGGATAGAGGGCCTGGACAAAGAGTAGCTCCTTGCAAGCTTCTAGGATTATGAAGGGGGATAAAAATGAACTGAATCGTGCACCAACATGAAGAGAATGATTCTGGAATATATATGTGAAAACTGAAATTAATTCACAGAGGCACCTTTTGATGTAATGGTAAACTTTGCTTTGAAACTTTAAAGTTAAGTGAGTCCAATCCAAAGTTAAGCGAGCCTTAGGCTAGAGCACTATTAGGATGGATGACCTCTTGGGAGAGTGCTTGCACATATGCTAAAAAGACAAAACCGCGAGACTTGATATGGGACCAGTCAAAGCAGACAATATCTGGAGTAAGTTAATCCAGAGATGTCATAATCGTTTTTAGAAGGGGCTTTTATCATTTATGTGTGGACATTTATTTTTTTCACGATTGTTGCTATTGTTGTATGGTTTAGTTGTGTGCTTGGAGAATTAAATTCCATCAAACTTGATTGATTTAAATAGTTCGAATGTTTCACATTGTACAGCAGTGTTAGAGGTCTTTTTGCATGCACAATCTGTTTGTGCATGTAATTCCATCACTTTCATAATTCATTCTGGTCGTTTAGTATTTTCTTTTTTCTCAGCATGACTTTATCCTTGTGTTTCTTTGTTCTGTTGAACTAGTTTGCCCGGTGTTCATTTAAGCTTGTAAATGGGGGACAAGAAGAAGAAGGCTGCATCAGTGTTTATCAGGCTTGTTTCAGCTGCTGGGACTGGCTTCTTCTATGTGAAGAAGAAGAATCCCCGCAAGATGTTAGAGAAAATGGAGTTCCGAAAGTATGACCCTCGGGTTAATCGCCATGTTCTGTTTACTGAGGCAAAGATGAAGTGAGAGGTTGCTTATATTTTTACCTTCATCTGGCTTTAAATCAGAATCTATCATGTTGAAAGATGGCAGAAGTAGCTATAGGAGAAGAGATACAAAATGGGCTTGACTTCCTGCATGCTGGTCCACTACGACTTTTCTTTGATTGTTGAAGTATAACTTGTTTTCTCATCGCACTGGAATTTGGACTTCCTTGAATACCTATTGGGATTTGAATATGTTAACATCCGTGTTATGTATTGTTTCCGACATTTGTACTACGTCTGCTTTGCCATTGCTCGTGACATAGCCTAGGCCGGGTTCTTGCTCTCTATTCCTTTTCTCTAGTGTTTTCCAGCAAGAGCTATTTCAGGTGAATTCTTTTCATTTTTCGGGTCATTAAGGCCCGCTGAGATGGGCCGAAACGATTAGAAGTATGCTTGAAAGAGCTTTGCATCTGTTGTAACTGTTCTCCTTTCTTGCATTCCTGGTTCATAGAAAAAGCTAATTTGGAATTGTTTTCCTTTTCAAGGCATAACCTATATCCATATGCTTCATATTCGCTTAGAGTTCGCTCTTCAAAATGCAGCCATCCCTACCTCCTCAAGTCAATCCCACAAGCCAAGGTGCTTCTGTAACCGTAGAATCTTCACCCTCCACTGGTTTGTGTCAACGATGGGCCTCCATGCATTCCCACAGCAATCAAATGGGCAGGAACTCATGATTCACGACAATGGGTAGTACTGCTCAACTCATGATTCACACTAATTTGGAATTGTTTTTCTTTCCAAGGCATAACTTATATCCATGTGCTTCATATTCACTTAGAGTTCACTCCTCAAAATACAGCCATCCCTACCTCCTCAAGTCAATCCCACAAGCCTTTTATTCATTCTCATTCGATTACGGTGGAGGAGTCAGACAAAATAGAAAAACTCGCATGAGGTGCTTCTGTAACTGTCGAATCTTCACCCTCCATTGCTTTGTGTCAACGATGGGCCTACCATTTGTTCGCACAACAATTAATTGGGCAGGAACTCATGATTCACGATAATGGGTAGTGCTGCTCAACTCATGATTCACAAGTAGTAGGAACTCTATTTTAAAAAATGGGTAGCACTGCTCAACTCATGAGATTGGGTATTTCATTATTTCCATGATTCATGACATATTCCGAGTTTAACGGGCAGAAGGAATTCTAGATGTATGGTTAACCTTTCAACTCACACGTTGATGTCTCCCAATATTATCGGTTTCACTCGTCAGAATGGATTGTTTAAGCATGATTTCGCCGAATATTTTTTTCTCAAGGTGCATTTCTGACAAAGACTCTTCTGAATTTTAGAAATTCTCAATCGTTATCAATCACCAGTAGTCCTTTCAATCTTAATTTAAATAGTTTATTGTGGTTGACTAACATATTATAGCTAGTTCCACTCTATTATTGATTGTCGAATAAAGGAATTCGATCAACACCACATCAATTTTATATGTTTCCATTAAATATTTCATTTACGTAAGTGGTGGTTTGCCACCCGACACCGAGTTCCTCTTGTGTTGTCGTTGGAATCTTTCTTTTTTTATGGGACTTCAACCTCAGAAAATTGTCTAGGGCTTCTGGCTGGTTCACTATCGCTGTCTTCATGACTTTTTGCCTCAGAATAGCAGCTTTTCTATTAGTAAGGACGGCATTGTTGTTTGTCTTTGGAACACATGACTTTTCTGAAGAAGATGGATTTTCATATGGTCGAGACTTCCTGAAGTTTATGTTTGGCTTACACATATAAATTGGGTAAATTGGGTAGAATTACAAGTATAGTATTCGTAGGACCATTGACAACTGTTTTAAAATTTTAACCTGTTAGATGATAGTGTGTTCTATTATTTAAATATTCTAACACTCTTCCTCACGCGTAGATTAAACTTTAGCTATAGCCTAAAGTGTGGAAATATTAGATAAGATTCAAACGTAGAACCGCAAATAAGAGCTTGGGAGATTCGAATTAAAGACTACCTAGCTCTGATACAATGTAATGTAGAAAAATTTGTATATTTCGAAAAATTTGTATATTTATATAAATATATATATATATATATATATATATTAGTACATGAAGAGCCTATTTATAAGTTTAGATATAGAAAATCAAATGAAATCAAATTAGATGTGTATAATCAAATAAATTTAGAAAATTAGTGAATTTTAATATCATAATATTGTTAACATTCCCTCAAACATAATTTGAATCGAAACAAATCAACCCGAGTTTGAAAAATAATTTGAACAATGTCACAAAATCTTCGATTAAAATGAGCTCAACGGATCCAAGGCAAGGCAACATGTGGTGGCGCATGTCAAGCCCCAAACCTCGAGCACGCCAACATCCCACCATGGTCATGCAAACGCGACATTCCCAGGTAGTGTCACCGACCCCATTTCATTTCTTATTGCACAAGCGGAACGTATTATAAAACTCCTAACAATAAAATATGGGATAGAAAAGTAGGAAGCAAAACCACAACATAACACTTTCATAATTCAACAAAATTATAAACAAAGGTCTACGGCCAAAAGTCTACAAAAGACCGACTCTTAAAAAGGAACTGTCCTACGACCTACAAGTCGGACACGTTCTCCAATCCTTATGACTTCACCTCTGCAACTCCTCAAAGTCAATCAAAGTTATCTGGCCGCTCCGTCCACCAACGACTTGAAATTTTAATCCCACAACCAGGATGAGACATTGTTTCAGCAAGTTTAACCCTATAAACCCCTATTAAAAGAAAATACACCCCGGGTGGCCTAGCCACATCACACAGAAAACTTACCTCATCTTAATTTCTTCCTGCAAATTAGCACAATTTGAATCACACAATCTCATGTAGTAATAATAATTCAAACAATTGGAACACCATCACTTTCATATAAATCACAATCGCATTTAGCACATTCCACAAGGGCATAGCCTACTCGCGGCTCGGCTATCTACTGACATTAATGCCAAGCATTGCCTCCCCCCTTGGAGCACGGCTTCATCATTACGTCGACGGCATTCCCAAAGGAGCATGAGTCTAGTTGGCCTAGCCTCTACTGCAACCCGAGCCACGTCACTCTGTTGATGGCATTTCTAAATGAATAAAGGTCCAGTTGGCGTAGCCACTACTGCGATCGAGTTTTTCAACCAGCACACAACAATTCAATAATCAATTGCATAAATCATCACTCAATTTGCAATATCTAATCATCAAATTCATAATCTGAATACACAAAAGAGTGCGATCATCACGAAATTTTGAGAATTTAGGATCCCGAAATAATTTTCAGAATTGATTAAATAATTAAATTTATTCCGAAAATTAATTAAATAATAATATCCATATTTTTCACGATCCACACTCAATTTATAATAACCAATCATCAATTTCAAATTCTGAATATAAAACGGCGAATCAGTGCGAAATTCTGAGAAAATAAGGTCCCGACAAAATTTTCGGAATTTAATAAACAATTAAATTTATTCCGAAAATTAATTAAATAATAATATTTTAATAATTTCGAAATAATAAAATATTATTAAATTATTAAAAAATTTCGAAATATTTATTTAATCCAAAAGTAATTCATTTATATCAAATCACCATTATACTAATATAAACATCAACTTAATCTTACTACCGCCTCGCGTGGTGGCTGGGGATAAGAGCCCCATGACATCTATCCAGGATGGAGGGGTTCAAATCCCGTAAGACGCACGGGATCTTAAGCGCGACGTCGAGGTGGTGGGTCCTCCACTAGCGTCGCTCCAAGATTTACCCGACGATTGCTTTGCTGTATTCCACTGGTATAAAAAAAAAAAAAAAACATCAACTTAATCTTAATTAAATATACTTTAAATTAAACCAACCTCTTAATCTAATTCACAATTAAATAAACTAAACTAACCACTTAAGTTTACTTAACTTAGACTAAGCACACTTAGGGCATCATTAACCCTCTAATCAAGATTTAGTGAGCTAAACTCACCCGATTAATAAACCGAGCGGACCAAAATGACGGGGACGTCGAGGGGATTGACTTTTCTCAAGGCGGGCCGAGCATCCAGGGTCGGGAAGCCGGCCATAACGGGCCAAATGCCCGCTGCCATACCCATTTTTCTGCTCACTGATGGCTGCTGGTTGGGGGCGGATCCGGCACCAGTTGAGGCGAGCAAGGGTCGAGAGGGGCTGAGGGAGTCCCGGCGGGCTGAGGCGGGGTTGTACAGCGGCTCACAGCGGTGGAGACGAGCTCCGGCGGCTCTTGGAACGCATGGACCGAGGCTGAGACACAACTGGGCGTCGGCTAAGCGCGGGCGAGCGCGGGCAGCGGCGGAGCGCGAGACTACGAGCGGCGATGGGCGGAGGCGTGCGGCTGCTCCGACGGTGCTGCTGGCTGCTCCGACGTCTTCTCAGATCTGCTAGGACGTCGAGCAGCAGCTGGAGATGGAGGAGAGAGGGAGGCGGTGGCGCGAGTCGTGGCGCGAGCGGACGGCAAGTAGCCCGGCGATGCAAACGGCAGCTTGAGGCGACGATGGCTACTCCGGGCAGCTTGCTGGCGACGTGCAGCTCTTCTCTGGTTCTTCCGGAGGTCTTCGCGCAATAGGGATGGAGGAAAGAGGCGACAAGAGAGAGGGAGGGAGGAGAGAGAAGGAGGAGGGAACCATTTTTTTTTTTTCTTTTTCTCTTTCTTTAATCCAACAAAAATGGCCCACCATGACCTAAGATGACATCACATTCCACTCACCCAATCCTTCACAACCTCTTTCAATGGGTTCAATTTTATTTTCCGCCAGAGCATAAAATCTTGTACAACAATTTCTTCAATTCCATTTGATTCTTTTCTAATTGAATCAAATTGAAGTCCATAAAATTAATCAAATGTCACAACACTTCAATTCATATCTTCACTTGTCTATAGAACCAACTTAAGTCCAAAAAGCACGACCAATGACGGGCCTACTAATTTCTCGAGCCAAATTAGCCATTCTCTGATTTAATTGCTGAAAAATTCTGAATACATGAAAAATCTTCTAAAGATGAGTTAATATTCCTAAAATGATTTGTGACACACCCTGACTTCCAATTTCTGAATTCAATCTTAATTTCACGATTAATTTCACTTTGGCACGATACTAGCGTGTCCTGATCTACTGGGTAGCTTTTAGAAATTTTCGTGCATTTGACCTGTGGTTGATCAATTCAAGCCACAATGTACATCTTTGATACATTGGCGACTCTCGGTTGTCGGGATAATCTCAAAGTTTCAAACATGGACACAAGGTACCCAAACGACAGAAAAACCAGTCCACTGTCGATCGACAAGAATTGTGCGATCTGGTGGAATCACCCACACTCGATCGCATGTCTCTATCGAGTCGACCTATCTCCGGTTTCTAATCGATTTTTAACTATGCCGTAATGACTCTTGCAGATTAACTCAATCGAAAGGTCGTTTCCTGGTCAAATTCTCGAGTCTGATACATTAGAATTTCTTAACGGTTTCACCTGATAGACTAGTTATCCCATGAGTGATCAGTTCAGGGAAAAGAACTATATGCGTGCCAACGAAATACCCATCTCAATTTATTGAAAATAGAATTGGAAAATCGGGATGTCACAACGCATGTGATGGCTCCAGCTTCTGTTGACAAGAAGATCTCAATATGTTAATTGTCTAATGGCAGCGAATTTGGTGGTGAAATTGGCTTCTCGAAATGAGAAGTGAAAAGTCAAGAATCAAAGATATTGGAGGCGAGCAGCATGCACCCTTTGCGATCAACTTAGCTATTGGGACAGTAATTTAAACGTGACTAATAAGGCTAGTGTGGTTACAACAAGCAAAATAATTTAGGCTTTGCTAATGGAAAAGTTATTGTGCCAAGGTATGGGTGAAAAGCAAAGGGAAAAAAAATAGAATAGAGAAATTTTTAGGTGCACCGGGTGCACTAGGATTGCCTTAAAAAATGAGACTCTGATATTATGTAAGATTTAGTAAGATCACTGTCAACTATTATAAAAACTTAAAATATTAGATGAATGCGTAATTTATTATTTAAATATTATAATAAGAAAATCACAAGTCCGAAATGTTTCTCGAAAATCACGTGGAAATCCCTCATTTAGCAAGTGCTTCTACTATTTTATTTGTATCTCTCGACACCGACCTAACTTATTCTATTAGAAAGTTGGAATCCTCTTCTCCCTCTGGTGGTCAATACTTGAAAATTATATACAGTATATGCCTGAATATTTATGACAGATTGGTTGATATTAATTTTTGTATTAAGAGTCTCTCTTCCCCCCCTCCAGTACTGTTGAAAGCTTTACGTATTACTATCACTGCTTCATGTAAAAATTTTGGAACCAGTTCACGGGACAGTCATCAACCATAGTAGGCCTCTTCGTTTTATCGGGCAATTTCACTTAAAAGATAAAACAATCATGTTCTTCAGGGTGCTTCGACGTCTGAATTTCTTTCTGGGGGAGTTCCGTGAAAATGCCGACCGTGTGACCTTCTTACAGGACGGTATCAGCGCGTACAAATTGAAAGTAGAGGCAGCTGAGAGTGTTAAATCTATCATCCATCCTAATAAGTTTCAAGTGGGTTGTGGAACTGGATTGCCCACATCCACTGACACAAGTTTCCTCGCGGCTTCTTATCTGCGAACGTTGGGCGTCATTCCATTTCCGTCCATCTCCACGCGACGCATGCGGTGAAATTTGTAGATAGATGTGTATGATTACTTCTCGTTGTTAATGCTGCTTCTTCGCCCCGCCTTGTGGGATTCTTTATCTATTTTCTGGCCAATCTTGCAGAAGCTTTCTGATCTACAAGTTTTCTTCTGCAAATCATTGTGATCGAACGCAATCAGCAGCTTCCGATCAGAACAAGTAATCCACCTCATGGCACTTTGGATCTGTAGCTTGTGAAGCTAAGTATAACTGCTGGTGGCAACGCAATCGTTCGCATAGGTCACGAGGTCTCGAGGCAAGTAAAGAATGAATCACGTGGTATTTTTCTACGTAAGATGACATAACATGAATATACTATTCGCAAACTGATGAGGACGATTCTCGACGCGGTATGGAAACTACCTCGGATTTGCTTATCCATCGAAGTTCAAAATGGTGGCTAGATTTTGGGGAAAAAAAATTGTGAAAAACATTGTACATGTCATTCACGTGTCAATATATATAAGTAGCCAAAGTTTCGAGGGTTTATGACAAATTGGTCGATATTAATTTGTGCATTAAGAATCTCTCTCTCTCTCTCTCTCTCTCTCTCTCCCTTGCTATTGAAAGCTTTGCATTTTTTTAAATTAAAAATTAAATATATTATATATCTTATCGGTCCAATCCAGGTGGGCCGGTGGGCGGTTCCACACTTGGAATAGAGAATTGTATCGGTACCCATCGGTTCCAACAAATTGGAACCGAGAACCAAATTGGTTCCCTTAGAAGCCATCGATTCTTGGGCGGTCGGGTCTGATTCAGTTCTAGGCGATTTCCTATTCTTTTACATACCCCTAATCATTGTTTCATGTAAATTTTCGATAACAAAACATTTTAATGAGGATGCGAATTTGTCACCAAGGCTAGAGAGGGCTTAAAACAATGAGTGACTCTTGGGGTAGGATAGTGAAAGGAGCAGAAATGAATCAAATTGTGTATCGAATGATAAGAGAGCTATTTTGGAATATATATGTAAAAATTAGAATTAACTCTATAAGCTACTTTTGACGTAACGGCAAGCTTTGCTTTGAGACTCCAAAATTAAGTTAGCCCAGGCTAGAGCATTACCAAAATGGGTAACCTTCTGAGAAAGTGCCTATTTACACCCTAAGTGAGTTAATTGAAAAGTGAAATTAATTCACGGATGTGCCTTTTGACATAATATCCAGCTTTGTTTTCGAACTCCAAAGTTAAGCAAGCATAGGCTAGAGTACTATCAGAATGGGTGATCACCTGCGAAAGTGTCAACCCGTACGCCAAAAAGACAAAACTGTGAGATTCGTTATAGGAAAAGCCAAAGCAGACAATATATTGAGTGAGTTAATTTAGAGATGTCACAATATGAGATCAGAATAGGACCCCCTCCAGTAGGTGTGTGGTTCGGCACTAAACTAGGCGAAAGCTGGTAGGTCTATGACGAACTGGTCCGACAAGAGCAAGGATAGAGAGCCTGGACAAAGAGCAGCTCCTTGCAAGTTTCTAGGATTATGAAGGGGGTAAAAATGCACCGAATCGTGCACCAAACATGGAGAGAGTGATTCTTGAATATATATGTGAAAACTGGAATTAACTCACGGAGACACCTTTTGACGTAACGGTAAACTTTGCTTTGAAACTTTAAAGTTAAGTGAGTCTAGTCCAAAGTTAAGCGAGCTTAGGCTAGAGCACTATTAGGACGGATGACCTCCTGAGAGAGTGCTTGCCTATACACTAAAAAGACCATGAGACTTGATATGAGATCGGTCAAAGCGGACAATATCTTGAGTGAGTTAATCCAGAGATGCCATAATCATTTTTAGAAGGGGCTTTATCATTTATGTGTGGACATTTATTTTTTTCACGATTGTTGCTAGTGTTGTATGGTTTAGTTGTGTGCTTGGAGAATTAAATTCCATCAAACTTGATTGATTTAATAGTTCGAATGTTTCACATTGTACAGCAGTGTTAGAGGTGTTCTTGCATGCACAATCTGTTAGTGCATGTAATTCCATCACTTTCATAATTCATTCTGGTCGTTTAGTTTTTTCTTTTTCTCATCATGACTTTATCCTTGTGTTTCTTTGTTCTGTTGAACTAGTTTGCCCGGTGTTCATTTAAGCTTGTAAATAGGGGACAAGAAGAAGAAGGCTGCATCAGTGTTTATCAGGCTTGTTTCGGCTGCTGGACTGGCTTCTTCTATGTGATGAAGAAGAATCCCCGCAAGATGTTAGAGAAAATGGAGTTCGGAAAGTATGACCCTCGGGTTAATCGCCATGTTCTGCTTACTGAGGCAAAGATGAAGTGAGAGGTTGCTTATATTTTTGCCTTCATCTGGCTTTAAATCAGAATCTTTCATGTTGAAAGATGGCAGAAGTAGCTATAGGAGAAGAGATACAAAATGGGCTGCACTTCTTGCATGCTGGTCCACTACGACTTTTCTTTGATTGTTGAAGTATAACTTGTTTTCTCATCGCACTGGAATTTGGACTTCCTTGAATACCTATTGGGATTTGAATATGTTAACATCCGTGTTACCTATTGTTTCCGACATTTGTACTACGTCTGCTTTGCCATTGCTTGTGACATAGCCTAGGCCGGGTTCTTGCTCTCTATTCCTTTTCACTAGTGTTTTCCAGCAAGAGCTATTTCAGGTGAATTCTTTTCATTTTTCGTCATTAAGGCCCACTGAGATGGGCCGAAACGATTGGAAGTATGCTTGAAAGAGCTTTGCATCTGTTGTAACTGTTCTCCTTTCTTGCATTCCTGGTTCATAGAAAAAGCTAATTTGGAATTGTTTTCCTTTCCAAGGCATAAACTATATCCATATGCTTCATATTCGCTTAGAGTTCGCTCTTCAAAATACAGCCATCCCTTTCTCCTCATGTCAATCCCACAAGCCTTTTATTCATTCTCATTCGATGACGGCGGGGAGTCAAACAAAATAGAAAAACTTGCATCAAGTGCTTTTGTAACCGTAGAATCTTCACCCTCCACTACTTTGTGTCAACGATGGGCCTACCATGCATTTCCACAGCAATCAATTGGGCAGGAACTCATGATTCACGACAATGGGTAGTACTGCTCAACTCATGATTCACAAGTAGTAGGAACTCTATTTACAATGGGTAGCACTGCTCAACTCACGAGATTGGGTATTTCATTATTTCCATGATTCACGACAGTTTCCGAGTTTAACGGGCGGAAGGAATTCTAGATGTATGTTTAACCTTTCAACTCACACGTCGATATCTCTCAATATTATCGGTTTCACTTGTCAGCATGGATTGTCTAAGCATGATTTCACCGAATATTTTTTTTCTCAAGGTGCATTTCTGAGGAGGACTTTTCTGAATTTTAAAAGTTCTCAATTGTTATCAATTACCACTAGTCCTTTTGATCCTAATTTAAATAGTTTATTATGGTCGACTAACATATTATAGCTAGTTCCACTCTATTATTGATTGTCGAATAAAGGAATTCGATCAACACCACATCAATTTTATATGTTTCCATTAAATGTTTCATTTCCGTAAATGGTGGTTTGCCACCGGACACCGAGTTCCTCTTGTGTTGTCGTTGGAATCTTTCTATTTTATGGGACTTCAACCTCAGAAAATTGTCTAGGGCTTCTCATTGGTTTTCTTTGTTTTTGAACGAAGGGCTTCTGGGTGGTTCACTATCGCTGTCTTTTTGACTTTTTGCCTCAGAATAGCAGCTTTTCTATCAGTAAGGACGGCACTGTTGTTTGTCTTTGGAACCACACAAATGACTTTTCTGAAGAAGATGGATTTTCATATGGTCGAGACTTCCTAAGTTTATGTTTGGCTTACACATATAAATTGGGTAAACCGGGTAGAATTACAAATGTAAAATTTGTGAGATCATCGGCAATTGTTCTAAAAGCTTAAATTGTTAGATAAATGCATGTTCTATTATTTAAATATTCTAACTCTCCCTTACATGTAGATTGAACTTTGGCTATAGTGTAAAGTGTGGAAATGTGCGATAAGATTTGAACGTAGTAGAATTGCAAATAAGAGCTTAGAAGATTTTAACTCAAAACTACCTAGCTCTGATACCAAATAATGTAGAAAATTTTGTATATTTCGATATATATATTAGTACATGAAGAGCCTTTTTTTTTATTTGATGACCTAGGACCCCCGTATAGTTGGTAGCCGGCGAGGTAAACCCGGGGGACGCTAGCAGAGGACCCACCACCTTGACATCCCACTTAAGATGCCAAATGCCTCCACTGGGTTTCGAACCCCTCACCTTTGGGGAAAGACATGAAGAGCCTATTTATGAGCTTAGATATAGGAAATCAAATGAAATGAAATCAGATGTGTATAATCAAAATAGATTTAGAAAATCAGAGAAAATATCATAAATATCTCTAAAAGATATTTTAATATCATAATATTGCTAACATTCCCTCATTAGTTGAATCGAAATAAAGCAACCTCAGTTTGAAAAATAATTTGAACAATGTCACAAAATCTTCAATTAAAATGAGCTCAACAAATCCAAGGCGAGGCGACACGTGGTGGCGCATGTGACAGCTCCAGCTTTTGTTGACAAGAAGATTTCAATATGTTAATCGTCCGATGGCGGCAAATTTGGTGGTGAAGTTGGCTTCTCGAAATGAGAAGTGAAAAGTCGAGAATCAAAGATATTGGAGGCGAGCAGCATGCATCCTTTGCGATCAACTTAGCTATCAAGACAGTAATTTAGACGTGACCAATAACGTGACCAATAAGGCTGGCATGGTTACAACAAGCAAAATAATTTAGGCTTTGCTAATGGAAAAGTTATTGTGCCAAGGTATGGGTGTAAAGCAAAAAAAAAAAAGAACAGAGAAATTTTTAGGTTCATCGGGTGCACTAGGATTGCTTTAGGAAATGAGGCTTAATATTATGTAAGATTTAGTGAGATCATTGTCAACTGTTCTAAAAACTTAAAATATTATATGAATACATATTTTATTATTTAAATATTATAGTAAGAATATTACAAGTCCAAAAAGGTTTCTCGAAAATCACGTGGAAATCCCTCATTTAGCAAGTGCTTGTACTATTTTATTTGTATCTCTCGACACCGACCTAACTTATTCTATTAGAAAGTTGGAATCCTCTTCTCCCTCTGGTGGTCAATACTTGAAAATTATATACAGTATATGCCTGAATATTTATGACAGATTGGTTGATATTAATTTGTGTATTAAGAATCTCTCTCTCTCTCTCCCCCCCCCTCCAGTACTGTTGAAAGCTTTACGTATTACTATCACTGCTTCATGTAAAATTTTTGGAACCAGTTCACGGGACAGTCATCAACCATAGTAGGCCTCTTCGTTTTACCGGGCGATTTCACTTAAAAGATAAAACGATCATGTTCTTCAGGGTGCTTCGACGTCTGAATTTCTTTCTGGGGGGAGAGTTCCGTGAAAATGCCGACCTTGTGACCTTCTTACAGGACGGTATCAGCGCGTACAAATTGAAAGTAGAGGCAGCTGAGAGTGTTAAATCTATCATCCATCCTAATAAGTTTCAAGTGGGTTGTGGAACTGGATTGCCCACATCCACTGACACAAGTTTCCTCGCGGCTTCTTATCTGCGAACGTTGGGCGTCATTCCATTTCCGTCCATCTCCACGCGACGCATGCGGTGAAATTTGTAGATAGATGTGTATGATTACTTCTCGTTGTTAATGCTGCTTCTTCGCCCCGCCTTGTGGGATTCTTTATCTATTTTCTGGCCAATCTTGCAGAAGCTTTCTGATCTACAAGTTTTCTTCTGCAAATCATTGTGATCGAACGCAATCAGCAGCTTCCGATCAGAACAAGTAATCCACCTCATGGCACTTTGGATCTGTAGCTTGTGAAGCTAAGTATAACTGCTGGTGGCAACGCAATCGTTCGCATAGGTCACGAGGTCTCGAGGCAAGTAAAGAATGAATCACGTGGTATTTTTCTACGTAAGATGACATAACATGAATATACTATTCGCAAACTGATGAGGACGATTCTCGACGCGGTATGGAAACTACCTCGGATTTGCTTATCCATCGAAGTTCAAAATGGTGGCTAGATTTTGGGGAAAAAAATTGTGAAAAACATTGTACATGTCATTCACGTGTCAATATATATAAGTAGCCAAAGTTTCGAGGGTTTATGACAAATTGGTCGATATTAATTTGTGCATTAAGAATCTCTCTCTCTCTCTCTCTCTCTCTTGCCATTGAAAGCTTTGCTATTTTTTTTTTTTTTTTTTAATTAAAAATTAAATATATTTTATATCTTATTAGTCCGGTCTGGGTGAATGGGTGGGTGGTTGTACACCTGGAACAGAGAATGGATCGGTATCTATCGGTTCCAACAAATTGGAATCGAGAACTGAATTTGTTCTCTTAGAAGCCATCAGTTCTTGGGCAGTCCGATCCGATTTAGTTCTAGGCGGTTTCCTATTTTTTTTGCATACCCCTAGTCATTGCTTCATGTAAATTTTCTATAACAAACCATTTCCATGAGGATGCGAATTTGTCACCAAGGCTAGAGAGGGCCTGAACAGTGAGCGACTCCTAGTAGGTAGGATAGTGAAAGGGCTAGAAATGAATCAAATTGTACATTGAATAATGAGAGAGCTATTTTGGAATATAAATGTAAAAACTAGAATTAACTCTATAAGCTACTTTTGACATGACAACGAGTTTTGCTTTGAAACTCCAAAATTAAGTTAGCCCAGGCTGGAGCATTACCAAAATGGGTAACCTCCCGAGAAAATGCCTATCTACATCCTAAGTGAGTTAATTGAGGGATGTCGTAATTTCACTTAAAAATAGAACTATCGTCATAGTTTTACTTAAAAGATAAAACTATTTTTCTTTAGGGTGCTTCGACGTATGATTTTCTTTCTGGGGGTTGAGTTCCGTGAAAATGCATATTTTATGACTTTCTCAGAGGTGGTATCAGAGCATAAATACTGAAAGTGGAGACACTTTAAAAGTAGGAGATTATCATCCATCTTGGAAACTTTCGAGTGCGTTCTGGAATCGGATTGTCAACATCCGCAGGGAAAGTTTCCCCGCCGCTTCGTAGCTGCGAACGTCAGGTGTCATTTCACTTCCCGCCCATCTCGACGCGACGCACACGTCAAAATTTGAAGATAGACATGTACGATCACTTGTCGTTGTGAATGCTGCTTCTTCGTCCCGCCATCTGGAATTCTTCATCTCTTTTCTGGCCATTCTGGCAGCAAAGCATACCTGCTGATGGCAACGCAATCGTTCGTATAAATCACGAGGTCTCTAGGCAAGTAAAAATGAATCTCGTGGTCTTTTTTGGCATACTGACATAGGAGGAAGAGAAACACAGGAATATTTTATTCGCGAAATGTTCGGGACGGTTCTCCACATGATCCTCACATCTGCTTACCAGTTAGAGTTTAATATGGTGGCTAAATTTTGGGGGAGAACATTATGAAAACATTGTACATGTCATTCACGTGTCAAAATTTATAGCTAGCGAAAGCTTCAAGGGTTTCAAAAATAAACTAATATCATGAAAAGCCTCAAAGTAATACACATGCGACAAATTTAAGTTTTAAAATGGCACATATGTAATAAATTTAATTTCGTTAGTTATATTGAGTTGAATGACACGTAATAATTGACGGGTGTATGTTTACCCTCCATTTTGTTATAGATGCACCAGTTTACAGTTTTTCGTGATATTGATTTTATTTAACTGAAAGTAACGGAAAATAAATTTGTCGCAAATATACCAGCTTAGGGTTTTTAGTTAATTTATCACAAATATACCAGTTTAAGATTTTTTGTAATAAAAAAATCAATTTAAAATCAATGTGTCATAGGTGTCCAAATTTGAGGCTTTTTATGTTTTTAATCCTTTAAAAAAAAAAAGGTAATAGTCCATCTATACAAGCATGCCTCAAAGAGAAACTTAAACCGGGCACATGACACGACTATTAAGGATGTGCGTGATAAAAATTCAGTATTAAGGATGTGCATGATAAAAATTTCTGAAATATAAATCAATTTATATTCCGTGGACGGGTTTCTGAAGAAAGAAACACGTTTGATAATAACCCAAAATTTCTGTTTTTGGAATGAATTTTTGTTTTAAAATAGAATAAAATTTCTATTTCTAAGGGGCTGTAGTTGGCATCCAATGGCCAATGTACAATGGCGGGCGGCCATCCTTCGACAACTAGCAATGGCCAATTGACGTTCGGCAAGCTAGTGACCGACGGCAAGTGGTTGGCAACGGTCGTCCGACGCCCCACTAGCAACAAATGGGTAATGAGCAATAACGAAAGTAAATGATGAAAAGAGTTTTCATTTCTCATTTTTGTTTTAGAAATATAAAAGTTAAAAATTTTAGTTTTTGATTTATATTCTAAATCTATTTTTAAAATTAAAAAAAAATATAAATGAAATTACGTTATCAAACATATATATATATATTCCAAATCTATTTTAGATAATAGAGAAATAAATAAATAAATAAATAGAAAATTTGTCATGGCTAGGGAGTAAACGCGAATTGGCGTTCTCATCTTGGTAAAGGTACACCGGTCACCAAACACCCACGACTGATACAATGCATTGACATCCCCAATCCAAGGAGATGGAAATGTCTATCTGATCCGTTGCTGATTTCCGTCCACGTGGCCCAATGAACGGGAAGCAGCCCACGCGTGAGGCCATAGTCCCCACGTCACTTGACTTTGAATAGTAGTAGTGGCTTCTTTAAATATGCAAGATGCAATGAAGGAGCAAGGCTCTGGATTAAAGAAGCTTACCAGTAAGCATTCACTATAGCATCTCTACGCATTCACTATTAACCTTCCCTCTCTCTTTCTCTCTCTCTCTCTCTCTCGCTCTCTCGCTTGCTGGAGTCTCTATCGACCACAAAGACACTCTAATTTGGAAACCGACTTTGCCACTCCTAGCGCCAATTCAAGTGGTGGCGTATACAGAGTAAAGGGTCGACCAGTCGTTCACTCGATCATTCATTGGGATACCCACTTTCATCTTTTTGGCTTCTCGTTTTTCCGTGTTGCCGGGGAATCCGGGTTGGTCATTTCCTATTCTGGGTCTCTGTTTCTTGGAGCTCCGGCGGTTCAAATTCGCGGCTCTTGAAGTCCTCTGCTTTTCGCTTCTTTGCTCTGTGGCCCCTTTTTAAGCTGTTGGCTTCCATCGGTCCGCCGGTGCATCGGGAGATATGGCACTCTGCGCATTCTCGTTCCCGGCCCATATCAACCGGGCCACAGCTTCGGATGCTCAGAGGAATGCCTCTCTCTCTTCTCATTTCGTGGGGGGCTCAGATCTGCTGGTGCAATCCCAGCACAGCCTCGCTCAGGTTTTTTCTACCGCTATTTGTCTGCTGCTTTGTTATTTCTTAGCTTTAGAGATTGAGGAAGCAAAGTCGTGGCTTGCAAAACTTGCCGTTATGATTTTTCGTCTTCCAATCTCTTGTACCTTTCCATCTAAGCCCTTGCTAAGCCAACGTTCATTATAAATGCTTCGGCGGCACTTGTTTTGCATATGTGGTTTTTGGTGCTACTGTCAATTTCAGCTTGTTATTTTCCTGGGAATGATTCGGGGAAAAACTGGGTCTTTTTCTCTGGTTTAGGTCCAGGTGAGAAAACGACCTGGTGGGGTTTATGCATCACTGTCTGAGAGCGGAGAGTATTACTCCAAGAGGCCACCAACACCTCTATTGGACACTGTAAACTATCCTCTTCACATGAAAAATCTAGCCATCAAGGTACATGCTAACCTCTTATTACATATTCTATCCATGGAGCAAGCTCATCATTGCTAGTGGAGCTCTAATCCGGAATTTGCTTGGGATGTAATAATTGGTGTAGGAGCTGAAGCAGCTAGCGGACGAGCTTCGTTCCGATGTCATATTCAACGTTTCCAAGACTGGCGGCCACTTGGGCTCGAGCCTGGGTGTCGTCGAGCTCACCGTGGCTCTTCATTATGTCTTCAATGCTCCTCAAGACAGGATCCTTTGGGATGTTGGCCATCAGGTGTCAAAGATGCTTTCTTTTCTCTCGTTTCAGCCTCTTTGGGATTAAATTCCGCATCACTGAAATTTATGATCAGCTTGATGGTAATTGCTTTTTGATTGTGTGGTATCTATATGCAGTCTTACCCACATAAGATTCTGACTGGGAGGAGAGACAAAATGCAAACGATTAGGCAGACTAATGGATTGGCAGGGTTCACAAAGCGCTCAGAGAGTGAATACGATTGCTTTGGCACTGGTCATAGTTCTACAACTATCTCTGCAGGGTTGGGTAATTCTCTTTATGCCTCTATCAAGTACATAATCATAAGGTGCAGTATTTTTTAAGAGTAGCAAAACTCACCACAAGCATGTGAATCGGGGTTTAACTGCAAAACTTTACATCTTTTGAATAAGAAATGAAGATTTGGTTTTGTTTATATCATTGTCAGTCTGAAAAATACCATGCTGGAGTTGCACTTTTCTATGTGCTTCATTATTCAACATAAAATCAATTTCTTCTTGATATGATTATAAGTTACCAAGTTGTGTCACTTGATCTTACATCAGACCGGTCTGCAGGACTTCACTATATGCTTGACTTCCATGTCAAATAGATTCAATCTTTGTTATGCTCTAATAGAGGATTTTCTTTTTTTCCCGAGAAACAGGTATGGCTGTTGGAAGGGATCTAAAGGGAAGGGCAAATAATGTGGTTGCTGTCATTGGCGATGGTGCCATGACTGCAGGTCAAGCTTATGAAGCCATGAACAATGCTGGGTATTTGGACTCTGATATGATTGTCATTCTCAACGACAACAAACAGGTCTCATTGCCCACTGCTAATCTTGATGGACCTATACCTCCTGTAGGAGCGTTGAGCAGTGCTCTGAGTAGATTACAATCTAACAGGCCTCTTAGAGAACTTAGAGAAGTTGCAAAGGTAGGGTACTGATTGCCCTTATGGTTTGGGACTTTCATTTTCTGCTGTTCTGTTCTGGACATAAATTTTAGTAAAATCCCCATCCTTGTGATTATAGGGTGTTACCAAGCAAATTGGGGGACCTATGCACGAACTGGCTGCAAAAGTTGATGAATATGCTCGAGGGATGATCAGTGGATCTGGATCCACCCTGTTCGAAGAGCTTGGGCTCTATTATATTGGTCCTGTTGATGGCCATAACATTGATGATCTAGTTTCGATTCTCAAAGAGGTAAAGAGTACCAAAACAACTGGTCCAGTTCTGATCCATGTTGTCACTGAGAAAGGTCGAGGATACCCTTACGCTGAAAAAGCTGCAGATAAGTACCATGGTAAGGATCTAAATTGAATTAAGGAATTTATGAGAGTTTATTTCACGCATTTATTTTTACGCCCTTAAGAATAAAAAATTTGTGCCGAATTAGTTATCAGCTTCATCATTGCAGGTGTGGTTAAATTTGATCCTGCAACTGGAAAGCAGTTCAAATCAAGCCCAGCCACGCAGTCTTACACTACATACTTTGCCGAGGCTTTAATTGCGGAAGCGGAAGCGGATAAAGATATTGTTGCTATTCATGCTGCGATGGGAGGGGGCACGGGGTTAAATCTCTTCCTTCGCCGCTTCCCAACCAGATGTTTTGATGTTGGGATTGCAGAACAACATGCTGTCACTTTTGCTGCTGGTCTAGCGTGTGAAGGCATTAAACCTTTCTGTGCAATCTACTCATCTTTCATGCAGAGGGCTTATGACCAGGCAAGCCCACTGCTTTGACTTCTTTGCACAATCTTATCCTTTTCCCCTTTTTTTGTCTTGAGAGTGTATTGTTCCCCGTGCAACAGGTTGTGCATGATGTTGATCTGCAGAAGTTGCCTGTTAGATTCGCGATGGATCGAGCAGGACTGGTCGGAGCTGATGGTCCTACCCACTGCGGTGCTTTTGATGTCACTTTTATGGCATGCCTCCCTAATATGGTGGTGATGGCTCCTGCGGACGAGGCAGAGCTTTTCCACATGGTGGCTACTGCTGCCGCCATCGACGACAGACCAAGTTGTTTCAGATACCCACGAGGAAATGGAGTTGGCGTTCCACTGCCGCCAGGAAACAAAGGCACACCACTTGAGGTATCTTCTTGCTAATTTTGTGAAAAAAGAAAAGAGCATATCCCTAAATAAGCTGAAAAAAATTGGCATTCCATCCTGGATTGATTTCCATTTTGATCACTCTCCAAAAAATTTTCACTTGCAGATTGGAAAGGGAAGGATACTTTTAGAAGGAGAGAGAGTGGCGCTGTTGGGCTACGGAACAGCGGTGCAGGGCTGCTTAGCTGCGGCTGCATTGATTGAAACCCATGGCTTCAAAATAACAGTTGCTGATGCGCGCTTCTGCAAACCTTTGGATCATGCCCTTATCCGAAGCCTTGCAAAATCGCATGAGGTTTTGATCACAGTCGAAGAAGGTTCAATAGGAGGGTTCGGGTCTCACGTCGCTCAGTTCCTGGCCCTTGATGGCCTTCTTGACGGCACAGTAAAGGTATGGATGCTACAACTTCAGGAAAAAATATTGCAGAACTTTGGCTGAGTTGGGTTATGTTTAAAGTTGTCTGGAACCACCAGATATTCTGGCGGCTGTTTCTTCCTTTTCCTGTACTTTCCTAAATCACATGTGGACATTTTTGCAGTGGAGGCCTCTTGTTCTGCCTGATAGCTACATTGACCATGGATCGCCTGCCGACCAACTGGCTCAAGCCGGTCTGACCCCAGCACATATCGCAGCTACTGTATTCAACGTAGTAGGAAAAACAAGGGAAGCTTTGGAAATCATGACATAAAGGAATTCTCCCACAGGCTCGTTTTTTTATTCTCTCACACCATGTACAAACAGGATGCTACGACAATAACAGTATAGCTTGTCACAAGTCATTTGTCGATCTGTAGTGCTCTTATTGTTGCAATGCGGGCGATTCATTATTTATAAGAAGAGCATCACCATATACGCTAGGGGAAGAAAGTGAAGAATAAAGGAAAGACAAATAAGAAAAGGAAAGATAAATGAGAACGTTGATCCTTGATATTCAATTAGTCTCTTCTGCTCATTCTTGACTCCTGATGGATCTACTGGTTTCACTGCCTGAGGCAGTATGCTGATTCTGTTCAAATGAAAGCTGAGGAAGATCCAATCTCTTCCCAACAAGATTACATTGGTACCATCTTCAGTTTGTCCTTTTTGGGCTCATTACACATTGCAATCAACTGAGAAATATCATTGAAAAAAAGGAATTGTTAAGACATTGCTTTCTTCATTGGCATATCGCATAAGATGATTTCCTAGGAGGGTTATCCGACTAGAAAAGAAAACAATAATGACTCCCATTATGATAGTGATTCTTATGATCTTATCACGCCTATTATGCTAGTCAGAAGATACAAAAATACAAAGAGATTATCTTCTCTGTTTGACAAACATTGGAAATCATCTCTGCTAATGGGCCAGCATTGTACAGATTCATAAGAAAAGGATAAAGAACGTCATGGATAGCATTGAAAAATGAAGGTCGGTACTATATGGTTTGAATGCTTGGTTGTGGCCTGGTGCATGCTTTTGTCAGCCATTAGAGGATGTCTAATGGCGCAGCGAGCGAGAGAGAGAGAGAGAGAGAGAGAGAGAGAGAATTTTAGTGGAGCAACAAGTGAGACTTGCATCTGCAAACGGACACTTGGACTCCTTTGTGTCCAATCAATTTGGGCATGTTGGTCGGGAGTTTTAGTGGAGCAACAAGTGAGACTTGCATCTGCATACAGACACTTGGACTCCTTGTGTCCAATCAATTTGGGCATGTTGGTCGGGATTACTTTGATTGGGACTTGTGGCCGGTGTGAAAGAGGAAAGAGAGATCTGTGTGACGGATTTTCTGGTAAGGTATATAGATTAAAGGTAAGTCGGAAAGTTGGAGCTTTCTGTTAGGTTTTTCAGTTGGGTGGAAAACTGAGAGATCATGGCTATACATGATAGGTTGGAGCAACTTTTTTCCTTCTTTTTTGGGCCTAGGATAGATACGTTGCTATGACAAAGCACCTATTGAACTCAAAGAAAAAAAATTTGGCGGACCCAAATGAGGATGATGATGCTATGTGGCAGTGCTTTGGGGTTTTGGGCAATCAAGCATTGACTTTCGCAAAAGAGAAAACAATATCTCGAAGAAATTATATCCTATTATATTGATATCAATCAATGATACCTTAATGATAGTGTCTATAATGTTAGTCTGATCCTACTTTTTTTAGGTGGAAAGATAGATTGAAGTTAGTGTTGGTAGTGTGAAGTTGCAATCAAATCCAATTTATGTCTTTTTTTTTTTTTTTTTTTATAAATTTTTGGCATTCTAGATTATGTCACCATTTCCAAGTGGTAGAAAGCAAGTGATTTTTTGGCAAGGATAAAGTGATTATTGATGAGAAGTAAATTCTTAGAGATTATATTCCAAATCCTCACCATTCGTTGCGAATCTAGGAAGCCTTAGAATCCTTAATACAAGGGATCCCTCGAAATAGAGTCGATCGAGTTGGGAAGAGTGGTAGGTGAGCATGTCGACAATGAGTAAAGGCCCTAGTATAGGTAAGCTCAAGAGGCTGTCAAGACTAGGGTTACGTGGGACAACACTTACATAGAGACATACGAGAATGGGAAAAGTGTTAAAAAAGTCATATACTTTTTACATTTGTGTCAATTTAGTCATAAACATTTTTTTGGTCTCAATTAAGTCCTAAACATTTTTACATTGTGCCAATTCAGTTCTTTTCGGCTAATTTTGGCTGGATTTTGCTTTGACTAGACGCCAGCGAGATTGATGCGTGGTTTAATCGGTGTTGATGTAAACAACTTTAATAATATTTTAATATTTTTGAATTTTATTTTGATTTTATTTTTATTTTTCCTTCTCATTCTTCTTCCTCTATCCAGCTTTTTTGACCACCTCGCCGGTGGCCGTGACAACTAGCTAGAAGCGAGGCTCGCCCTCACCAAGTCAAACTCGACCTCGCCACCTCGGCATGAGGCCATGAGGGCGGCCTCGAGCTAGCCTCGCGTTAGGCTAGCGGGGCTCATCCTTGCCGACCATGGGCGAGGCTCGACTCTTGCTAGATCTAGCGAGGGCAAGCCTCGCCACCTAGGCCTCAAGGGCGGCCTCGTGTTGGGCTGGCGAGGCTTGCCCTTGCTGGCCATGGGCAAGGGTCAACCCTTGCCAAATCTAGTGAGGGCAAGCCTTGCCACTCAGCGTGAGGCCACCCTTACGGCCACTAGCGAGGTTGATCTCGACCTCGCTAGTCGTCGCCTCTAGGCTCGATCGCCTTGGTGACTAGCTAAAGGAAGGAGGAGAAGGAAAAGGAAAAAGAAAAGAAAAGAATTAAAAGAATTAAAATATAATTCAAAAATATTAAAATATTATTAAAAGTTGTTCTAAATTGGCACACCACCGCCCGTGGTGGCCGCGATGGCTAGGACTTGTGCCCCCCACCGAGGGGGGAGGAGTTCGAAACCCCGCGTCCCCATTCCGCGATCACCTGCGTCAGGTGGCGGCCCGGTTCGCCTCGGGTTTTACTGGACAAAATTGGCCTGGGTCATAAAAAAAAAAAAAAAACTGAATTGGCACAACGTAAAAATGTTTAGAACTTAATTGATATAAAAAAATGTTTATGACTAAATTGACACAAATGCAAAAGGTTTATGACATTTTTAACACTTTTCCCGACGAGAACAATGTGACACTTTTCCTTTCCTTCTTGTTTAATCAGAATATGCTTTGGTCTGAACCAGGACATGGTTGGCTAACTGTTAATCTTCTTAGAGTTAACTTAAGGTTAACAGATATATATCTGACAGTGACCAAAAAAAAAAAAAAAAAAACAGCTTTACTCCTGCTCCTGCGAGCAAGGAAGTTGTCAAAAGACCCATGCAATAGACACAGGTATCTGAATTTTTTGTTTTGTTTTGCGCAATTCTCATGTATCCACGTAAACAGCTCCATCCCCTTTTTTGCCAATAGACCGGTTGGAGAATCTCCAACGAATGTAACCGTGATGCCATGAGACTTGTTTTTTTTTTTTTTTAATTTTTTTACCGTATTATTCCTTTAAATGAAAATACTTTCTTTCGCTGACATCGTTGTACAGAACATTTGCATTTTAACTCCAGTATAATTCAATTTCCCACTAGTTTTTAAACCAATGAGTTAATAAATTAATGACTCTAATCATGTAAATTATTAGTTCTCTCTCAGCTAATGTTGATAATGTTGATATATATATGAAGCGCTTAACCTCATTTCACTTTGCTTGAAGAGTATACTATTTTTTGAATTAGGTCCAAAGTTGGGGGCGGATTTGTGATTATTTTGGCGCATTAAGAAATGTGATCCTCAAAACCCCATGAGAAATTAATCAATGATAAGGCCTTTTTACTGTAAATCCAATGCTAATTTAAGACATGTTCACAACAATGACCTTTTTCTTTTCCCTTTGGCCCACCTTGTGGGAAAGGCTCAATCTTTCTCCTCAAATATTAAAGCAGTCGACCATATAATCGTGGCATTTTTGTTTAAGGCATGAGATATCTGTACTCTATACATGATTTCAGTCTATATGAGCGTCTGTAAATCGTTCCGTTCAGTGCACCAGATATGGCTCCATCCATAAATAGCAAATGTTGTCCTAATGTTTGCTAATTTATGCGGAAGAAGTTGTAGTTCATATATGAAAAATTGCTGCGTCAAAGACTCAAAATAAAACTTTTGACCACTCAACCGATCTCTCATTCTAAAAATAAACAGTATCAATCTTATAGACTAATTCTACGTTATGCAATGGCATGCCGGTGAATCTCTCCCTCTTTTTGTCTCTACATCACAGAACAAGCATTTGGATTCTCGTCGCTGAACATCATCAAGACTTCGTCTTCTACGCAACAATAACCCAACATCGAAGGATGAATAACTGCGTTTTGTTCTTCAGCCACCATCGTTTTCGACCCGCCTTCGCCTTCCCCATCATTCGCTCCATCTTCATTCGCCAGATCCTCTTTGTTCTCCAGAATTTCGACTTTCTTCCCCGTCTTCTTCTTCAACTTCTTCAAGACCTTCTTCGGATCGATCCGCCCTGTCACGACCACCTTGTGCTGGTTCATATCTGTCGAAAACTTCTCTATCCCTGCATCATCCCAAAAGAAGAAAAAGCGTGCGCACACATGAAAAGTTGTTCCTTTTCATTGTCATCATATCCGATCT
This sequence comes from Eucalyptus virginea, assembly GCA_014182375.1. Classification (NCBI taxonomy): domain Eukaryota; kingdom Viridiplantae; phylum Streptophyta; class Magnoliopsida; order Myrtales; family Myrtaceae; genus Eucalyptus; species Eucalyptus virginea. Next base: position 48,530,136 of record CM024521.1, read on the forward strand.
GCATGTCTCATGCAACATGAACGTAGATAGGTTCACCAAACCCAACTTAAGATTTTTCTTATGCAGAGAGAGAGAGAGAGAGAGAGAGAGAGAAAGAAACCTTTGATCTTTGAAATTGTTCTTGCGACCGTTCTTTCACACGCGTTGCAGTGCATTGAAACTCTGAATTCGACGACAACAACCTACGTACGGAACACCAAATTTAAATCTTTTTTCTAATTCTTTAACCATACATTCGAAACTTAATAAAAAGATACATTATGCAGGATATGACGCCATTCATGATGCTTGAATATTGAGAAGAAAAGGGGGTAAAAAGAAAAGTTGCGAACTCACTTTGAGTTCCTCCTTCTTCTTCTTCTTCTCTTTTCCCATTGTCGAAAATGGAAGGACAAGAATAATTTCGGGGTGGACGTTGCATGGCAATGAACAGAGAGAGAAAGAAAGGCCCCTTGAAAGCGAAGGAACCAAGACGTGTGATCCGTACTATTAATGGCCAAGGTCGTCTTATGCGACCAGATCAGTTCCACAAAATAATGCCAACATTGATTTTCAGCCGCAGGATGTTATTAGACCAACATCAATTGAACTCCACATATCTCAGACAGTTGAAGTAATGTGATGCTCAAACTGAGCCCCCTCTCCTTTTGGACAAATTGCAAAAACTTAGGACAAAGTTGCTCTCTCTTGAAGAAAAACGAGGGTGATCACTTCTCTCTATCTATTTATATCCAACAGATATTACAAAAATCTGTCGGCGAAAGCTCATCCAGGTGGAAAATAAGAATCATTGTCCGTAAAGCGCGGGGAAGTTTGTTCCCGTCGATGTACATGTTGGTGGTAAATACATGCTCGTCGTTTTAATCGGATCGCTAGCGCTTGGATATCGTGCCCTACAATGTGAAAGTCGGTTTTTCGAATTTCATCATCTTGTTGGTTTTGATAATGTTGAAAGTCTAACTGCTTGCTCTATTAGTTCAAATTTTGGAATTACTGATTTAGCTCTTGTGCGCATACGCAAGAGAGAAAAATAGAGTTACGCTATTTGTATTGGAAAATCAAACGAAGAGCTATTACAGTTTATTTAAAACTTGCAAAGAACACATCACCACATTGTCAAATTACTAAACCGCAAATACTTATGTTAAAGAGCAACGGTCGAAACTATGACCCACGACACACCAACGATCGCTTCCCTTACGATTGATTCACCACACGACATTGTTTTCTAATCTCTCCGGCAGTTCCCGTCAATACCTCGATGGCCCCCATTTTCTTCATTGATTTGCCAAACTCGGAAAAGAAGGCGGCCGGCGATCGAAGGCGCTGCACCACCTTGGCCGCGCCTCGGTTTGTCAAGAGCGCAGCGTCAGATTGGAACAATCCCTTGTTTTCCGTGAGAATATCGAAGTAATGGCTATCGAAGGAGAGGGAGCTTTGTGGATCCATTTCCACCGTTGTAGCTGGGTTGGCCGGGTTAGGGCACTGGATCCGGAGGGATGCAGCGTAGGCAGCGTTCAGAGAGGGATCGGCATCTCCTTTCCCGGTGAAGTTGTAGAGCCTATTGGAAATTATGCCGCAATGAGCAACTCCAATGGTATGCGCACCTGATGAAGGAGCAAAGACATAGATGACTTCATTATACATTGTGCAATGTCTATCTCGATGCAGTATGTAGGTTATGTACTTTAATTAGCTTAGATGCTAATTTGACTATCAAATGTAAGTCACAAAATATTAATTCAAACATCTGAAAAAAGACATGATCATGTTGGCTTACCAGAGAGAACGACAAGATCATTCACATTAAGGCCTGTCTCAGAGAAACTTTGTGCGAGAGTACTAAAGTTTGCGAAAGGAGATGGAAGCTTCCCAGCGACGTTGGATGCTAATGAAACGTTGCCGTCTCTTCTTCCCGTCAACACATTCCACATCGGCTTCTTAAACTACAATTCACGCCATCGTGTTCAGATGACAAACCTTATATTTCGACCATTTTTTATGATGAAATTTATGGTTTTAGACAATCGATCAGGCAAGTTTATCTTACAGGGAAAGAAACGGCATCGCGAGCGGCTAGAGAAAGAACGTCAGCACAAGAGACGGTGTTAGGGCAAGCTTGCTCAACTTGTGTCTTGATGTCATCGATAACATCAAAACCAGCCAGGGCAAGATTTGGTACTGCGTTCTTCTCGGATTGGGTTGTCCCTACAGGGTCCAGCAGTATAGAACCATCGCATCCCTAAGAAATGATTATTTCCACAATTTCATCAAATGGAGAGTTGAGCTCGCTAAGTCAGAATGCTTATGATGTAAAACAAGATTTATCTAGAACGGTTGAGATATGTTCATGTCCTCTAAGTCTAAAAGTTTAAAGTAATTAGAGAAATACAAGTTGAACAGTATGTTCCCTACATTCCCCATCTTCTGTCTCAACAAGCGAAGATGATCATTGGCATAATGATGACTTAAAATTTTAATTGGGTTGACAGGAATCTCGAGTGACACACCGTAAAAAAAAGAAAGCCGGCAACTTTTCTCATAGATAATGGTTACTCTCGGCATGTTTTGATTGGAAAAGCTACGGTGGGGATAATATAGGAATTTGCTACCTGAACAAAGCAATCGTGATAGTGCATCCTGAGAAGCTTAGCACCCAGAGTAGGGTCAGCTTGGGCCTTGCTCCAAGTGATGTCCCTCACAAGCTTCTCAGCTTGAGGGCAACTCTTCTTGTAGAAGTTCTTCCTCAATTCACCATTTGCATTGCACGCTACAACCAAGAGAAGACTTAGTGATAAAACCAAATGAACTTTCCTAGCAGTCATTCTTCTTTTGTGAGGAGGATGACGATGATGTATGGAATTAGGCTATTGTACTAGGGAAGGAATTATGTGAAGGCAAAGGGATTGAGCATGAGGTGAAAGAGCTCAGACGGGCTTTCCTTTTATAAGCAAAATGTAATCCCATTAGGTTGCATGAAAGAGAATTAAGTAATCCTCGAAACACCCATATGTATTAATGTATAACATCAAGTTGTACTTGTCCTTCGAACTTGGCTTGGGGGACTTATTCAAAGTTCTCCCTTCCCGATGCGAGCAGATAATGGCATTAGTTTAATGCATTCGGATCCTTCTTAGGATTTGTTTAGTCACAAGATGAACGATGACTTTCCTCGTAATGACGAGGTAAGATGGCCATTTCGTGAGCGGAGTTGGGACGAAGCTTCATATGCTCTGACAAGCTGCGTGGTCAACGGTTTCCAAGAAGCTAGAATTCCGATTTGGGTGCCCTTCTTATAAATGTCCACATGTTTTTCTTTTGGAAACATCATCGTCTTATGAAAATAATTTTGCAAAGTACTATGTTCGATCGACCAATGTGTGTTTTAAGTAAATGTCTTCATGCACTAAGTAGTCATTTCCTTTAGATTAAAATGAATACCCACATAATGTGGGTGTTCATCTGTGAGCATTGTCGGTGGAAGTGGAGGTTGTAAAATGATCAAGGGTATCGAGTTACTAGCTAGGATTCACTATTTTCGGTCATAAATCTCAAAATTACCCGTCAGAAAATTTCGTGATTCAAGCCATCTGGAAACTGTAATCCACTGATCGAAGTTTTGAAGTGTGCCATGAAGTCAAAATAGTTTAGGACTGTATTATGGGGTGGGGGCGGTGGCTGATAAATTTAGCAAGAATCAATCGAAGCTGGCATTAAAGATTAATATAAAGAAGATGATTTGAATCTTTTAGGATGCGTTCATTTCGTGGAAAATGAGTAATTTGGAAAATGTTTTTTTTTTTAAATGATTGTTTATATCGTTTAGAAATATTAGTCGATGACAATCTATGTCTAACTATTGTCATGGGTGATAAAAAAAATTTCCATTATTTTATTTTTCTAAACGATATAATCCATTGTTTTCCAAAGATATTTGCTAAATTACTCATTTTGGTGAAACAAACACACCCTTAGTGCTCACATAGGAGAGGACCTCACGTGGCGCCCCGATTCACGGCTCATGTCTTTAGAAAGTCAAAATTACATCAGGTCAATTTCAATATCTCAAATTGTCTTTGACTTTCTCAAGTTTGAAGATTTACATGACACTCTTTCATCGTCATTTCATGCATATCTAATGTCCAATCAATCTATCATGCACGAGTTTTGCTCTTAAGATTGCGTTTGTTTTGATAAAAATGAATGATTTGAAAATCATTTTCTTAAAAATAATCACTTGTACTGCTTAAAAGAACAAAAAATATTTTTATCATTTGTGGCGATAATAAAAATATTTTTCATTAACTAAATATTTCAAGTGAAACATAAACGATTTTTTTAGGAAAATGTTTTCAAAACCATTGATTTTCCATGAGACAAATGAAGCCTAAGCAATGGCACTTCCTTTCGTACCTAGTACCCCAAAGTCAAAAAAATTTCCCAAGTGTTGCCATAATCACCGAACATTATTAAGATGTAGTGATTGGCTATCACGAAGTATAAATCGATATGAAAGTAGAACTTGGAAGATTTCATTTAGTTTGATGAACAATCGTCACGTACAGGGAACAAAAAGCCAAACGCCATTAAGGTTTGGATCGTAGAAGTTACTCTCTTGCCGGATGTCAGTCTTGCATTCGATTCTCTTTGTCATTCAACTTCTACGTTAGAAAATCAAAATAAACAAAACATGAGAATCGTCGATGATTTTCTTCTTCTTTTTTTCCTTTTGGGAAAATTATTAGGTAGCTGCCAAATAAGAGTAATTACCCCCACTTTCCCAACATGCCTTACTGTAAAAATGGTACCACCATCAGCCCTTTTCCGACAATGGATTTTGTCGACATGAACTTGACGTCGTTAAAAATTATTGAAGTAGATCTTATCAGGAGGATGAACTGTACAACATTTTGGAAAGTACGTGGACGGTGGTGCACAAAGAAAAGCAGAGAAACCAGTTGTAAATCTCTAGCAAATGACGAGGGGCCGCCGGTCCTTTTTCTTTTTTCCCGGTACTAAGGTGATTGTATCAACTTCTTAATTGTGCTTGTGTTATTTTTGTATGTATGCCCTAAGTCAAATCACTTGGACAAGTATATGTACGCGGTGCTCGACTCTCTCTCCTATTCGAACTCAAAAGAGGATGATGGAGTAGAGCTCGATTGAGTCTTACTTTGCCAAATCTTGAAATGGTCAAAGCCACCGTTCTTGACTTTTGCAACTTGTACGAGGAAAAAACAGCATGACGTTTCGTAGAGCATTTCGAGCGAAGAGACATGATGGGGAAAGTGCACGTTATTATTCCAAGTGTCGGATAATAATACAACAGCACGCGACTTCTCAAATTCTGGCTTCTTGGCTGGACTTGGAAAGTTTAGTTCTCGAGCTATTTTTTGTTTATTAAGATGCAGTCGAATCCCTCGAGATCTTGCCTTTCACTAGAATAAAATTTTTCAAAAAGATGGAAAATGAAGGAAAGAATCTAATAATCTTCATGCATTGAACCGCAACCTGTCACGGTTTGTTTTGGTTTCTAAGATGTGGGACATGTAGATTTAAGAATGATTTGATTCTGTCTGGTTTCGACTTATATTGGTTTGCAAAACAAGATGATTGATTGCCACCCTTACATGATACATGTTACATTCTCTTATGCATGTTCAATAAATGTGGGGTTTTCTTGAACTTAGTATTTGGAATTCATAATATTTCGGCAATCATTATTAAAAGAAGTATGACCCGTAGTAATCTATATTTTCTGGGGTATACAATGATTCTTTCAACGTTTGGGGAGTTAATTTACTTATTAAAACATCATCCGCCTCAACCTAAGATCCCAATAGGACAATTCCATTTTTTTTTTTTTAATAAATGGCAGAGCAAATGGGCTTCTAAATGAGGCGTTTCGTTAGTGATTCTTTTGGATCCTTATCTTGTCACATGAGTCCGAGCTTAAATTATTCCTACCTCTTTACATTTATGAATGCAAATTGATAAACTTTTTATATGTTTCATCAAATTTTATGTGTTTTCATTCGAGCGCATATTTCCATGAACTTCCATGCAGAGACAGAGAGAGAGAGAGAGAGAGGAGGAGGAGAGGACGACGACAAAGGCGATGGAGCATTGTCGCTTCGACAGTGGCATTGCGGTGGGTTGCACAACTTAGAGTGAGGCTTGACGAGGTGGTGGGGCGGAGCAGCTGATCATTATGGGGTAACTCCACGCGATGAAGTTGTTTCTCTAAATTGAGAAAATTTCGAACCGTACATTCAATACCAATTCAAATATATGACTAAGAGATGATACTGGTGCGGTAGAGACTTTGTAGAAAGCAATTGAGATTCATTCTATTCAACTTAATTGTCCCTTGATGCCATGTTATAACATCACCCCCAAATTATTTGTTAATTAATCCTAACATATATCTCAATTGAAGTTGACATCAGAACCTTACTATTCTAATTAAAATGAGTTTGATTACCTTAAAAGTTTATTGAATCCATAGTAGTTGATGTAGATAAACATAAATGAAGCGTCTATTTAATTGTATATTTGTACTCACCATTTTGATGATGTAACCTATAGGGCTAAACTTAGTAATAGTCCCTAGTATGTAGGGAGATAGCGTGTGTAATTTCATTATAAACATTTATCTGAAGGATGCATTTAATTTGGGAAACATTTCATGATAAAAGAAATTGTTTTCCATATTCATTTTTCAAGAAAATGCCTTCTCCTTTTTAGGTTAGGGAATCCTCTTTTTTTTTAAACTTTAAACATGCCTATACTCTAAATATAAATGGTTATCCATTGACAACGTTTTTAGCATACCAAACATATGAAAGTTCAGAAAATTAACTTATGGAAAATTCTCTCACTCGAGCAAATGCACATGAAATTATACCTCATTTACACAATATATCTGCCGCATCAAGCTCAAAACATTCATAGCCTCAATAGATTTACCAACATAGCCTCCTTATTCTAGAGACCAAGTGTTCACCAAATAGAAGAAAACCAAAACAACGACCAACTCTCGAAACTTCTTTCATTAACAACACTGCAATTCTTTGTAATTTCTCCTTCATCATATGTTAAAACTGCAATGGCGCCCATCTTCTTCATGGATTGACCAAACCAAGCAAAGAAGACATTGAACCTCTGGTAAATCCGAGCGAAATTGGCCGCGCAGTTGTCCATGAGCAGCATCGCGTTGGGCCTTGGTTTTGGAAGAGAGCTACGAAGTAGTGTTTGTCGAACGACGTTAGACAGGGCTTGCGTAGAGACAGCAAGATTAATGTAGACTTTTTGTTTCACTCTTGTTTAATCAGATCTTGCTTTGGTCTAAGCCAAGAAACGGTTAGGCCAACTGTTAATATTCTTAGTGTAAGGCTAAGTCTAACAGATATATCTCTAGACCTTTACTGCTACTGGCACGGAATTCTAAAAAGACACTCGTAAATGTTTTGTGCTTTTTTTCTTATGTGACAAAGGGTATTGGAACTTTTGGTATTGTTTTGCGTGATTCTCATGTATCCACGTAAATAGCCCCATTCCCCTTTGTGCCAATAGACCGACATTATTGTCAATCAAGGAGTGCTAGCTTATCAACCGACCTGATCACTGAGCAAGCCTAGGCGGATCCGGTCGGGCACATCCTTAAGGTTAACAACTGTTCGGCCCGTCTAGGTCTGCCTAGACCGGAGACTCCGGGCTTGTCGTCGAGACTAAGCTCACCCACCATAAGGCCAGTCGAGCTCGAGTTTGCCCGGTCGGAGAATCTCCAACTAGCAGGTAATGCAACCCTGATCCAATAAGACATTTTTTTACCGTGTGGTCCTCCTCCAAATGAAAATACTTTCTTTTATTAATATCGGTGGACAGAATATTTGCATTTAAATCAAGTACAATGCAATTTCCCACTAGTTTTATTAAACCAATGGGTTAATAAATTAACTTCCTCTAATCATGTAAATTATTTATTCTCTCTCAACTAATGTTGATTTATAAATATGGAGCGCTTAACCTCATTTCACTTGGGTTGAAGAGTGCACCAAAAAAAAAAAAAAAAAAAAAAAAAAAAAAAAAGAAATCTAAAGTGAACTCACTAATTTTAGATAGATAATTTCGGTAAAGCCGTCCTCAGATCAATGGTAGATTTGGATTCGATCTTGCATCTAGTATGTTAGACTATTTTTTGAATTAGGTCCAAAGTTGGGGGCGGACTTGTGATTGTTTTGGCACATTAAGAAATATTGTCCTTAAAACCCCATAAAAAATTAATCAATGATAAGGCCTTTTTTACTGTAAATCCAATGCCAGTTTAAGACATGTTCGCAGCAATGGCCTTTTATCTTTGGCCCAACTTGCGGGAAATGGTCAATTTTCCTCCCGAAATGTTAAAGCAATCGACCATATACTTCGAGAGTGGCATTCTTGTTAAAGGCGCAAGATATCCGAACTCTATAAATGATTTCAATTTACAGGAGCGTACGTAAATCGTTCCGTTCAGCACATCAGATAGTGCTCCATCCGTAAATTGCATAGATTTGCTAATTTAAGTGGGAGAAGTTGTAGTTCGTACATGAAAAATTGCTGCATCAAAATCAAACTTTTGACCACTCAGCCAATCTCTTATTCTAAAAGTAAATAGCATCAATCTTATAGACTAATTCCTACGTTATGCAATGGCATGCCCGTGAATCTCTCCCTCTCTATCTCTACATCACAGAACATGCATTCGGATTCTCATCGCTGAACATATTCAAGACTTTGTCTTCTACACAACAATAACCCAACACCGAAGGATGAATAACTGTGTGTTGTTCTTTTGCCACCATCGTTTTCGACCCGCCTTCGCCTTCCCCATCATTTGCTCCAACTTCATTCGCCGGGTCCTCTTTGTTCTCCAGAATTTCGACTTTCTTCGCCATCTTTCTTCTTCAACTTCTTCAAGACCTTCTGCAGATCCATCCGCCCTGTCACGACCACCTTGTGCTGGTTCATGTCTGTCGAAAACTTCTCTACCCCGACATCATCACAAAAGAAGAAAAAGCGTCCGCACACATGAAAAATTGTTCATTTTCATTGTCATCATATCCGATCTGCATTTCTCATTCAACATGAGAGAGAGAGAGAGAGAGAGAGAAAAGAGAGAGACCTTCGATCTTTGAAATGGTTCTTGCAACCGTTCTTTTACACGCGTTGCAGTGCATTGAAACTCTGAATTCAACAAGAACAATCTACGTACAGAACCAAATTTAAATCTCCTTTTCTTCTAATTATCTGTCCATAGATTCGAAAGTTAATGGAAAGATATATTAACGAGGAATGACGCCATACATGATCCTTGAATATAAAGAAAAAAAGGGGGAAAAAGAAAAGCTGCAAATTCATTTTGAGTTCCTCCTCCTCCTCCTCCTCCTCCTCCTTCTCTTTTCCCATTATCGAAAATGGAAGGACAAGAATAATTTCGGGGTGGACGTTGCATGGCACTGAACAGAGAAAGAGGAAGCCCTTGAAAGCGAAGGAACCAAGACGTGTGATTCGTACAATTAATGGCCAAGGTCGTTTTATGCGACCAGATCTGCTCCACAAAAAAATAACGCCAACATGGATTGCTAGCCGCAGGATCTTATTACACCAACATCAGTTGAGCTCAACATATCTCAGACAGCTGAAGTAATGTCATGCCCGAACTGAGCCCCTTCTCCTTTCGGACAGACTGCAAAACTCAATGGGAGAAAAGTGTAGCTTTGGAGTTAAATTCAGGGCAAAGTTGGTCTGTCCTGAACAAAACCAGGGTGATCACTTTTCTCTCTCTATTTGTTGGCGTGATTTTCTCTCCTATCTTAAAAAAGGAGATTTGTAAATATTGTATTCCTATAATTCTGGGTGTCTTCCCTTTTCTAGTTATCTTCCGGTTGCTTGTTTCCTTTGTTGTAGCAACCTTTCTTGTACATATTTTTGAATGATGGAAGATGGTCACATACAACAAAAGAACAAAAGAGAATGAGAGCTTTTGTCTGAGGATGTAGGACCATTGCCGAACCTCGTGAACCTTTATGTCTTTGTGTGATTGTTTGATTTTCTACATGGTATCAAAGTGGGTTATAACCCTAATTATTTGAAGAACTCATCTCATCCACGCCCTCTTTAGGTGTTGGCTACTGGGTGGGCACCATGACAAATTCAGAATTAGGATCTAGAAAACTTCCCGACAAAGGTGCGAGCTCCAGATCAAAATCAGCAAAGGCTGTGGTGCATGAGCGAAACAACCAATGTCCCTACATCTATTTTGCTAAATGGAAGGAATTTTATCCCATGGTCACGAGCAGTGACCATCGCACTTGGCGGCCGATCGAGGCTTGGACATATTACTGGGCAAACTAAAGGCCTGGATAGTGATCACAATGTTATGACTTGGATCTTCAACTCAATGGAGCCTAAAATCTATTAGATTTTTGCTTACTTAGATTTGGCCAAAACATTGTGGGATTCATTGTCTGAGATGTATGGTCAAGCCAATAATGCATCTCGGATTTTTGAGCTTCAACAAGGTCTTGCTAACTCGAAGTAAGGTGCAAATCAGTCATCCACATACATCTGGGGAGCATGAAGAAATAGTGGGATGAACTCTGTCAGTACAGACCTGCAACCCAGAATGTGTGTGACAATATGCAAAGGGAAGAACAAGATAGAATTTTTTTTTTTTTTTCTGTTGGCAAGCCTAAGGCCTGAGTTTGAAGACACCAAAAGTGACATTCTTATGAGGTCGCAATTGCCGTCCTTAAATAAAGTGTACTCCATAATATAGAGTGAAGAAACAAGGAGGAGAGTCATGCATTGTGACTCAATTGTGGCACCATTAGTAGGCTCATTAGAGCACTTCACAAACACTATGAGTTCGAATGCCAAGCAAAGTGATGCTGGTACTCGGTTAGTCAGAGGGAAAGGAAAGAAGCCCATTCATTTTCATTGTGATCATTGTGATTGAGATGAGCATTCTAAGGAACGATGTTGGAATCCTCAGCTGCGTCCAAATAAAGATAAGGGTCCGGATGCTAAGATAGTAATTCAAGGGAATACCATAGACTTCCAATCCAAGTTGGAGTCCCTAGTGTTACAAGTTCAGCAGCTACTTCAGATGGTTTAGGTTCCTTTAGTACTGAATCCATAAATTTGGCCAAGACTTCTGGTAATATCAATGCACTTTCTGTTGAGTCTAGAAATCGGTTTATTATTGATTTTGGTGCTACAAATCATATGTATAGTTCCCCACATATTCTATCTAATACTACTGCTTCTAGCTCTTTATATCCATCGATCACAGTGGCTAACGGAGTGCAAGTGCCAACCCAAGGTGTTGGGCCACTGAATGTGCTTTAAAAAAAAAAAAAAAACTGAGGTTTTATTGGTTCCAGGATTATCTTCTAATTTAATATCTATGAGCAAATGTACTAAATAGTGGAATTGTAATGTCATGATTACTCCACGGAAGGTGTTGTTTTAGGATCAAAGTATCAAGAGGATGATTGGTGAAGGACAACTTCTGGATGGGCTGTAATGTAAACCTTAGATTTGCATGGTGAAGCATTGGTGGCTAAGAAGGGGGCTATGGATATCTCTCATCTATGGCATTGGCACATGGGTCATCCTTCATATCAAGTGTTGCAACATTTAGACATGTCTTTGACTCATGATTCTAGTAGTTGGGATCCATGTCACTTTGCTAAGCAATATAGGCTGTCTTTCCCTAAACATTTGCATAAATCAATTGAATTGTTTGCTTTGGTACATTAAGATGTTTGGAAATATTCTCCTGTTGATTCTAGAGAGGGTTTTCGATATTTTGTTACCCTTATTGATGATATATCGAGAGCTACCTGGCTTTCCCTTCTTAAGTACAAAAGTCAAGTGCTTACAATAATCTAGGAATTTTGCAATATGGCAAGTAAGCAGTTTAATACTTTTGTTAAGGTTCTTCGTACTGACAATGGTACCCAATACACTAATAAGACATTTCGGGTCTTTATTATTATTATTTTTTAATGAAGCAAAGGTATTACTCACGAGACATCATGTATGAGTACTCCACAACAGAATGGGGTAATTGAAAGAAAGAATTGTCACCTACTGGAGGTCACCTGGCCTTGTTATTCTCTGAGAATTTTCCTAAATTCTATTAGGTAAATGCAATTCTTACTAGTTGTTATTTAATTAATAGACTCCTAGTCAAGTGTTAGGGCATATAACTCCTATGGAAGTGTTGTATGGGTGAAAATTTGATATATCTCACTTATGGATTTCTGGGTGTGTCTGCCATATTCACTCTCAAACTAGAGGAAAGTTAGATCCTTGTGCTAGGAAATGTGTGTTTGTTGGTTATTCATTTGTCAAGAAAGACTACAAGTGTTATGACCCTTGCACAAAGCATGACTATATTTCTCATGATGTTGTATTCAATGAAACTCATATGTTTTTTCTTGGCAAACACTTAAGGGGAGTGTACAGATTATTATAAGAAGTTTTCCTATGAATTTGCTCCTATTCCTATGGATGTTAATGGGACTAGTGAAGCCGGAGTCAGCAATGGGGGTGTTGAAGTCAACAATGGAAATTGTGCTTTGGGTAATGAATCTACAGAACAAAATGCTTCGAGTCATGAATCTATAAATCAAGAAAATTCAAAAGTGGACTAAGAGATTGAGGCAAACTGCTATTCCGTGTTGAACTTGGAATTGCCACCAAGGAGTTGACAAATGAAAGGGCAGTGAATGCAATCCCGTTACGAATGTCACATCACCCTTAGCTCATCTTCGAGATTTGCTACTTATTATTTAGTTCAACATTCTATTCAAGAATTTGTTGGCCATGACAAAATTTGTCACGATTTTTTGAGTCTCTTATTTGCCATTGAAGAACAACAAGGACCTCACAACTATGAGGAAGCAAGGGGAAAAGCCGTTTGGGTTGGTGCAATGAAGGATGAACTTCAGGCTTTAGATTGAAATCATACTTGGGATCTAATACAACTTCTAAGAGGGAAGAAGCTAGTTAGTTGCCGATGGATTTATAAGATCAAATACAATAGTGATGAATTAGTCGAAAGGTATAAAACAAGGCTTGTTGCAAAAAGATACACTCAAACGTATGATATAGATTACAAAGAGACCTTGGCACCTATGGTTAAAATGAACAATGTGTGTTCTGTTTGTAGCAGTTAATTGTGCATGGCCCTTTTTCCAAATGGATTTAAAGAACGCATTTCTTCATGGAGATTTGGAAGAGGAGGTTTATATAGATCTTCCTCGTGGTCACCCCTTGTAGAATAAAGATGGAATTGTTTACAAGCTGAAGAAGGTGTATATGGTCTTAAGCAATCACCTAGAGCATGGTATGGTAAACTGAGTGATGCACTCATCAAGGTTGGATTCAAAAGCGGGGCAAGAGACTCTTTAATGTTTACCAAGGCTGATGACAAAGGTATAGTTTTTGTGCTTGTTTATGTTGATAATATTGTGATTGCAGGTAACAATCAACCTAGAATCAAAGCACTTAAGTGGCACTTGAGCAAGGAATTTGATAGCAAAGACCTGGGCAGATTGAGGCATTTTTTGGGTATTGAGGTGGCGAGATCTCATAAAGGATTATTTTTATCTCAAAGAAAATATGTTATGAATTTGTTGAAGGAGACTAGGAAGTCGGGAGTTAGACCAACCAACATTCCTATGGAGTATAATAGTAAGTTCATTTCATATGACACTCCACTAAATGATGTTGGGTAGTTTCAGCGGCTTGTTGGATAGTTGATTTATCTGACTATTACTAGACCTGATATAGCAGATATTGTTAGTTATGTAAGTCAATTTATGCGAAAACCAACTTGAGGGCATATGAAGCTAATAAATCATCTGCTATTGTATTTAAAGTCCATGCCTAGGAATGGAATTCTAATGAAAAATAATGGCCACATAGAACTTGTTGGCTTCACTGATGCAAATTGGGCTAGGAACCTTGTAGATAGGAAATCTACTACAACGTTTTGTGCTTTCGTGGGAGGAAATATTGTCACTTGGAAAAGTAAAAAAACAAACAGTAGTTACTCATTCGAGCGTAGAGGCAGAATATCAAGTCATGGCTACTACTACTAGTAAAATTGCGTGGCTAAGACTACTGCCTTGGGAATTGGGTTGCGATTGCATGACCAAGCCTACAAAGCTGTTTTGTGATAATCAAGCTGCAACTCATATAGCTTCAAATCCAACGTTTCATGACAGGACCAAATATATAGATGTGGGCTGCCACTTTATGAGAGAAAAGGTGCAAGCCAAGACAATTGAGACCCTGTACACTCGAAGTAAGGGTCAACTGGCCGATGTTTTTACCAAGGTAGTACCCAAGGGAGTATTTCAAGAAATGACAAGCAAGTTGACCTCTGACGAGGTCTTTGGCCCAACTTGAGGGAGAGTGTTGGCGTGATTTTCTCTCCTATCTTGGGAAATGAGATTTTTTAATATTATATTCCTAAATTCTAGGGTATCTGGTTATCTTCTGGTTGGTTGTTTCCTTTGTTGTAGTAACATTTCCCGTATGGTTGAACAATGGCGGATGGTCACATACAACAAAATAACAAAAGAGAATGAGAGCTTTTGTCCTAGGACTTAGGCACATTGCCAAACCTCATTAACCTTTGTGTCTTTGTGTGATTGTTTGATTTTCTACACTATTCATATCCAAGAGATATTATAAAGATCTATCGACAAAAGCTCATCCGGCTGGGAAATAAAAATTCTAGTTCGTCAAGCACCGAGACGTTTGTTCCCGTTGATGTACATCTTAATGGTGAATAAAGCTATCAAATGGGTGAGTCGAGTTAGATTTGGGTAGGGTCGAAAATAGTCTGACCCATATTGACTTATTTTCATGCAATGTAAAGTTGATGACCCATATTTAACCTGACTCATACGCATATTATTGAACCACATTAATATTTAACTCAATTTAGGTTAACCCCTTCCCATCCATTTAATTCATTTTAAGCTCTTCACATATATGTTACTTGAATAAAAACTTCACATCAAATTTAAAAAGTAAATTAAACAATAAAAAGCTAATAAATAAAATAAAAAATGTGAAAAACATTTAACTAAACCTAAGAAAGCTTATTTCTTATGATATTTTTAAGAAAAATGGCATTGCTAAAATACTTTCATGCAATAAAAAATTAATGGATAATTTTCATATTTTTTTAAATCGAATTTTTAGTATTTTTATTTTCTTTTTCTTTTTCTTCTTCTTCTTCTTCGGCCAACCATCGGCCATGATGATAGTTGGCACCGGTCACAGAGCAAGCTCGAGCTCGCCCAACGGCGACGAGCTAGAGACTCGAGTCTCACTAGACATCGGTGAGGCCTCTACCTCACCAAATTAGCAAGCTTGAGCTCGCCCAATGCTGGTGTGCTTGAGTCTCACCAAATCAACAAGGCTCAAGCCTTGCTAGATGCCAGCAAGGACTTCACCTCTCCAAATCTAGTGAGCTCAAGGTCGCCTGACACCTGTGAGCTCGAGTCTCGCCAGATCGACGAGGCTCGAGCCTCGCCTAGCTTGGTCGCCTATCATCGCCATGCCGGCCATCGATTAAGGAAGGAGGAAGAAGGAAAAAAAAAAAAAAAAAAAAGAAAAAGGAAAGATAAATGAAAGATAAAAAATAATTATAATTTCAATTTTATAAAAATATATATATATATATATATTTTCATAAAGTTAAAGAGGAAAGAGAGAGTGTGAGGCTTGAGTTGGAAACGGGTTCTAAGTCCAACCCATTTAAAATCCATTTATCTTAAACTTTCAATTTTTAAATTCATTTAACTAGTCTCTTCAAAATGTAAGTGATCCATATATAACCAATTTATGATTCAAATAGGTCATATATGGGTTTAAGACCCATTTTGACACCTCTTATGGTGAAATACATACTCGTTGTTTTAATCGGATTGTTGGCACTTGATTTCATGCCCGACAATGTGAAAGTTGGATTTTCGATTTCATCATCTCGTTGGTTTAGTTAATGTTGAAAGTCTAAGTGCTTGCTCTGTAAGTTCAAATTTTGGAAACATTGATTTAGCTCTAGTGCGCATATGCAACAGAGAAAAGAGAGGTACACTATTTGTATTGGAAAATCAAACGAACAACTATTACAATTTATTTGGTTAAGACTTGCAAAGAACACATCGCCACATTGTCAAATGACTAAACCACAAAATTTATGTTAAAGAGCAAAGATCGAAAGTATGACCCACGACACACCAACAGATCGCTTCCCTTACGATTGATTCACCACACGACATTGTTTTCTAATCTCACCGGCAGTTCCCGTGAGCACCTCGATGGCCCCCATTTTCTTCATTGACTTGCCAAACTCGGAGAAGAACGCGGCTGGCGACCGGAGGTGCTGCACCACCTTGGCTGCACCTTGGTTTGTCAAGAGCGCGGCATCGGATTGGAACAATCCCTCGTTTTCTATGAGAATATCGAAGTAATGGCTATCGAAGGAAAGCGAGCTTTGCGGATCCATTTCCACCGTCGTAGCCGGGTTGGCTGGGTTAGGGCACTGTGTCCTGAGGAATGCAGCGTAGGTGGCGTTCAGAGAAGGGTCAGCGTCTCCTTTCCCCGTGAAGTTGTAGAGCCTCCTGGAAAATGTGCCACAATGAGCAACTCCAATGGTATGTGCACCTGATGAAGGAGCAAAGATATAGATGATTTTATTATACATTGTGAAATGTCTAACTCAATGGAGTATGTCAGTTTTGTACTTTGATTAGCTTCGATGTTAATTTGAAGATCCAAATGTGAGGAAATCTTAATTCAACCATCCGAAAAAGGACATGATCACGTCGGCTTACCAGAGAGAACAACGAGATCGTTCACATTGAGGCCTTTCTTGGAGAAAATTTGTGCAAGAGTACTAAAGTTTCGCGAAAGGAGATGGAATGTTCCCAGGGATGTTGGATGCTAACGAAATGTTGCCGTCTCTTCTTCCCGTCAACACATCCCACATCGGCTTCTCAAACTGCAATTTACACCATCATATTCAAATGACAAACCTTTTATTTTGACCATTTTCAGCAAAGAAATTAATGATTTTAGACAATCAATTAGGCAGGTTTTCTTACAGGGAAAGAGACCGCATCACGAGCGGCCAGCGAAAGAACGTCGGCACAAGAGACAGTGTTGGGGCAAGCTTGCTCAACTTGTTTCTTGATGTCATCGATAACATCAAAACCAGCCAAAGTGAGATTTGGTACTGCGTTCTTCTCAGACTGGTTTGTCCCAACAGGATCCAGCAATACAGATCCATCACATCCCTAAAAATTAATTATTCCAGAATTTCGTCAACCTTGGTGTGATTGAGAGACATTAGATGCAACTATTTCTCTATTAATGTCAAATGCAAAGTCATACGTCTTAAGCCCTAACTCATCACATGAAGAGTTGAGCTCGCTAAGTTCAAACGTTTATGGTGTGAAGCATGAACCATGCAGAACGGTTGAGATATGTTCCCTATATTCCCTGCCTACTGTCTCAACAAGTAACGATGATTATTGGCATAACAATGACTTAAACTTTTAGATAGGTTGACAGGAATCTCAAGTCACACACTATAAGAAGAAAGTCGGCAACTTTTCTTGTAGATAGTAGTTACTCTTCACATGTTTCGATCAGAGAATCTACTTTGGGGATATATAGGAATTTGTTACCCGGACAAAGCAATCGTGAAAGTGCATCCTGAGAAGCTTAGCACCCAGCGTAGGGTCAGCTTGGGCCTTGCTCCAAGTGATGTCCCTCACAAGCTTCTCAGCTTGAGGGCAACTCTTTTTGTAGAAGTTCTTCCTCAATCCACCATCATCATCTGCATTACACGCTAGGACCAAGAGAAGAGTCAGTGACAAAACCAAATGACCTTTCCCAGCATTCATTCTTCTTTTGGGAGGATGATGAAGATGTAGGCTATTGAATTAGGGAAGGAACTGCGAGGGGACGAAGGAAAAGGGATTGAGCACGAGGTGAAAGAGCTCAGATGGGTATTCCTTTTTATAGGCGGAATGTATATCCCACTTGGTTGCATGACAGAGAATTAAGAAATACTCGAAACACGCAAATGTATTGATACGTAACATCAAGTTGTACTTGTCCCTTTGAACTTAGCTTGTGGGTCTTGTTCAAAGTTTTCTCTCCCCGATGCGATCGGATGACGGCATTAGTTTAATGCATCTGGCTCCTTCCTAGGATATGTTCTGACACCAGATGAACAGTGACTGTTCTAATAATAACGAGGGAAGATGACCATTTCGTGAGCGAAGTTGGGACGAAGCTTCATATGGCTCTAACATGCTGTGTGGTCAACAATTTTAAAGAAGCTAGAATTCGGATCTGGGTACGATTCTTATCAATGCACACGTTTTTTCTCATAGAAACATCGTCAACTTATGAAGTTATTTTGACGAGCACTATGTTCAATCAACCGACGTGTGTTTTAGGTAAATGTCTTCATGATTTAAGAGTCATTTTCTTTACATTAAAATGCATACCTACATAACGCGTGTGTTCATCTAGTGAGCATTGGCGGTGGATAATGAATTGGAAGTGTAAATTGTAAAATGATAATGGGTATCAAGTTATTTGCTAGAATTCACTATTTCTTGTCATAATTCCACGGATTACCCTGCACAGAATTTTGTGATTTAAGCCATCTGGAAATTGTGATCCCTCAATCGGGAAATTAGGTTCCCAATTGAAGATTGAGAAAAATACGACTTAAAAGAGAATGCTCGTGTTCATTAAAAGGCTAGTTTAATGTGCAAAAAGGTATGTGGTCTTCAGCATCAATTATCATATACTAGACCATGGACAATTCTATTCTAGTTAAAGATACGCCATTTACAAAAAAACGCTTGGTAATATATATCTTTTCCTATGAACTTCTCTAAACATTATCTTACGGTAACCACACGCTCCGTACGTATTTTTAAAATAGTCAATATATAACTAATGGATTAAACCTAGGAGGCCAATAATGGAACCCCCTTTAGTTTAAGTCCTCCGAGGGATGTGCATTAACCTCGACAAAAGCATAGATGAGTGGAGGATACCTTCGAAGTTTGAAATGTGCCATGGAGACAAATTAGTTAGGATTATATTATGGGGGGGATGGCTGAATAAACTTAGCAAGAATCAATCAAAGCCTGCCTTAAAGCTTCGTAAATAAATAAATAAAAAGAAGACTCGAGGTTTTAGTGCTCACGTCTAACTGTAATACGCAAAGGAGAGGACGGTACGCGGCGCCACGATTCCCGGATTGCCTCTTTCGAAAGTCAGAAGTTCATCGGGTCAATCTCAATCTCTCAAATTGCCTTCGACTTTCTCAGGTTGAAGATATACATGACACTCCCCTTTTCGTTGTCCATTAGTGCATATCCAATGGGCAATTGAAATGAATAATTTAAAAATTATTTTTTAAAAAATAATTATTTGTATTACTTAAGAAAATGAAAAATGAAATATATTTTCACGATAATAATGAAATATTTTTCATTAATTAATTATATTTTTAAATCATTTATTTTCCATAAAATAAATGGAGCTATGAAGTGGCACTTCATTCCTTTCGTATCAATGCTCCAAAGTCAAAACATCTTTTCTGAAGTGTTGCCACATTTGTCAAACGTTAGTAAAACGTCGTAAAAGGAGAAAATGATGGTATGCAAAGATGCTCATCGTAAAGAGTTCTGCATTGACTCGAAAAATAATTGTTTGAGATCCTGATTGGACTGGAGCTACGTATATCTTGTGGGGCTGTGATTGGTTATCATGAAGTCGAAATCTATATGAAAGTAAAGCTTGAAAGATTTCATTATGTATGATATATCATCAATCATCATGTATAGGGAACAAAGAACCAAACGTTATTAAGGTATAGATCGTAGAAGTTACTCCCTCGCCGGATGTTAATCTTGCATTCGAGTCTCGCTGCCATTAAACTTCTATGCTAAAAAAGCAAAATAAACAAAAATGAGAATCATCGATGATTTTTTTTTTCTTTTTGGGAAAAATATTACGTGCCTGCCAAAAGAGTAATCACCAACATGCCATACTGTAAAAAAGTACCACCGTCAGCCCTTCTCCGATGACGGATTTTGCCAACATGAATTTGATGCTGTTAAAAATTATTGACATAGATCTTATCGAAAGGACAAATAGTTTAACTTTTTAAGAAGCACGTGAATAATTCTAGCAAATGACAAAAGGGGAAAAATTATCCAAAAAGTCCTAAACTTATTGCATTTTTATTAATTCAATCATAAACCTTCTCACTTCTTGCCGATTGAGTCCATCCAACCAATTTGATATCGACGATACCACATAGAATCGCAAGTGCTAATGTTGACAATTTTTAATAATATTTTAATATTTTTTGAATTTTTTTAATTTTTCTGTTTTTTTTTTTCTTTCTTTTCTTTTTAGCTTTCTTCTTTTCCTTTTCCGATGGCTTGCCAACCACCGGCCATGCCTAGCCAGCTGGCCTCGCTTACCACAAGCGAGGCTTGACTAGGCGAGGTGAGCCCCAGAGAGGGAAGCCCTCGCCTAGGCCAGGGTAGCCTCACCTAGCATTGATTGAGCAATGGCGATGTTAGGTGAGGCCGCCTAGCCTAGGCAAACACTCACTTATGCCATGCCTGGCCGAGGGCTCCCCTCACCAAGGCTTGCCCTCGCTCGACCGGGCCTTGCCTGTGGAGGGTTGGACCAACCGCCAACCGTGGTTGGGGGTTGGCAATCGCCTGTGGTTGGTGGTTATCCACTAGAAAAGAAAAGGAAGAAAGCCAAAAGGAAAAGAAAGAAAGAAATAATACAATTTCAAAAAAATATTAAAATATTATTAAAAATTGTCCATGTTAATGCCGGCAGTTTATGTGACATTGCCAGCATCCATATTAGCATTTTCTAGCCAAAATTGGTCAGATAGACTTAATTGGTAAGAAGTGAATATGCTTATGACTGAATTAGCAAAATCAAAATGTCTAAGACTGAAATAGTAAAAGTATAATAGGGTTAAGACTTTTTGGACAATTTTCCCAAAAAAGAGCCACCAATCCTTTTCTTTTTTCTGGATACCAAGTTGATTGTATCGACTTCTGGACTGTACTTTTATCCTTTTGTATATATGTATGCCTAAGTCAAATCCGTGCCTTGGACAAATATTTGTACGCGGTGCTTGACTCTATCTCCTATTCAAACTCAAAAGAGGATGATGATGGAGTAGCGCTCGATCATATCTTCCTTAGCCAATTCTTGGATGGTCAAACCCCCCCCCCCCCGGCCCAAAAAAAAAAAAAAAGAACCGTCGTTGACTTTTGCAATTCTACGAGGAAAACCAGTTTATGAGAGTTTCGTAGCGCATTTCGAGCGAACAGACACATGATGGGGAAAGCACACATTATTATTCCAAGTGTCGGATAATATAACGACATACAACCTCTCAAGTTCTGGCTTCTTGGCTGGATTTGGGAAAGCTTAATTCACAAGCTATTTTTTGTTTATTAGATAGAGACGAATCCCTCGAGATCTTGCCTTTCATTAGAATGAAGTTTTCAAAAATATGGAAAACAAAGGAATGCATCTACTGAATCTTCGTGCATTAAACCGCGTTTTTGTTTTTAGTTTCTGAGATGTGGGGACAGGTGGATTTGAGAATGATTTGATTCTGTCTGCTTTAGACTGTATTGGTTTGCAATGTAATTCATTGATTGCCACCCTTACATGATAGAAACTACACTCTCTTATGCTCGTTCGATAAACGTGGGGGTTTCTTGAACTTGTAACGTTTCAGCAGTTCGGTTTTACCATTTAGAGCTAGAATTGTACAAACAGATGGGAACTATATATAAAGACACACACATGTAGGCGCATATTTTATTTATAACTTTTGCACTTTTCTGAATGTAAATTTATCAAATTTTTATATATTTTATCAAAATTTTATATGTTTTCAGTCGAGAAACAAGAGCACAGTTTATTGAATCCATAGTAATTGATGTAGAAAAGCATAAGTGAAATGTCTATTTACTTTTATATTGACCATTTTGATTGACTTAACTTGCTGTGCTTAACTTGCTAGTAGTCCATAGCATGTGTGGGAGAGAGTGTATGTAACTTCATTACAAACATTTATATGAAGGGTGTGTTTGATTTGGGGAAAACTTCAGGATAAAAGATATTGTTTTCCAAAAAATCCTATTTCAGGTTAATAGATTACGGAATTCATTTTCTGAACTTTAAACATACATGTATTCTTTAATTGTAAATAGTTGTCCGATAATTGATCATTTCAGCAAACCAAACATATGAAAGTCCAAAACACATATTGGTGGAAAATTCTCACTTAATAAATGCACGTGAGATTATACCTCAATTACACAATATATCCACCATATCAAGCTCAAAACATTCATAATTTCAATAGATCTATCGACATAGCCTCCTTATTTTAGAGACCAAATGTTCATCAAATGAAAGAAAACCAAAACAACGAACGACTTTCGAAAATTCTTTAATTAACAACCCTGCAATTCTTTCTTATTTCTCCTTCATCATCAGTTAAAACTGCAATGGCGCCCATCTTCTTCATGGAGTGACCAAACTGAGCCAAGAAGACATTGAATATCTGGTAAATCCGAGCGAAATTGGCCGCGCACTTGTCCGTGAGCAGTGTCGCGTCCGACGTTAATAGGCCTTGGTTTTGGAAGAGAGCTACAAAGTAGTGGCTATCGAATGAGGAGGAACTGTTGGGGTCCATCCCGACGGTGTTGCGAGGGCTCGAGCACTGAGCCTTCAGCATGGTGGCGTAGCTTGGATCGAGTGAGGGGTCGGTGTCGTTGTTGCCAGTGAAGTTGAAGAGCCTCTTGGCGAACACCACACAGTGCGCCACTCCGATGGTGTGCGCACCTGAAACAAAGATCTTGTAATCAAATTGGCTGGAATATCTTGCAAAATTGTTAAGATAGGAATTGCAATGAATAGAAAGATTAAAGAAACACCTAAAAGTCAGTGAATTTCAAACCTGAAAGGGCAACAAGATCAGGGACTCCCAGGCCATTATCAGCAAACTGTTGCCGAAGGGTGTTGAAATCGGAAGCAGGTGATGGAAGATTGTCCAAGGCTTCCGAAGCTAATGAAACTCTCCCGTCTCTTCGACCACTCAGTACCCCCCACATTGCCCTTCCAAACTGCCCGCATCATTTAAATTCATGTCACCATATGTTCACTACTTAGACGGGATAATTAAGAGTTGCAAATTCCAAATTTTTAATTTACGGACAAGCCAAAGTTTTGGCTCAAGTAGTACCTGAAAGGAGACAGCGTCCCGGGCGGCGAGTGCAAGGATATCGGCACAGGAGACCGTGAGGGGGCATTCTGCTTCGAGCTCGGCTTTTATCTCGTCGATGACGTCAAATCCTTCGAGAGACCGGTTCGGAATGGCTTCCTTCTTAGTGCTTGTTCCGTTAGTGGAGTCTAACAGCACTGATGCATCGCAACCCTGCAAATGTTTATCCCGTGGACAATAGATCATTTAGACGAATAGGGCTATTTTACTAGTCCGTTGCGATATACGTCCAACTTTCGTTGTTCAATGAGCAGGCGCATGAAAGAGAGATCAAGATATCGAAACAAACATCAAGCCACGTCGCTCTTCCCCACGTTCTGACCTATCTGATAACTGCTTATGACTGTTGCATAAAGTACCACGCACGAGTTAGGGTGACATAAGTTAGCCAGGAAGAGCTCACGCGACTTCACTTATCATCGTTTCCCACTTCTTCTGTAAATTCAACGAAGCATTGTATTGCTGGATTGCACTCACTAGTGTTAGGGAAATTCTTTATGATGTTTTGAAGATAACAAAATAAATCAAAGGCTACTAACGTGTTTAATTATTGAGTAACAGACTACGCAGATGATAGAACATGTAAAAGATATTATCAAAGTCTATACTTGGAAGAACCAGAAGACAGACTCTATGCTAAAGCTAAATTTGTTCAAACTTACGTCCATATTGTAAAGTCTATTGCACTCAGACTCGGATTGTAAAGTTTATTGTTCTCAGACTTTATATCCAGAACGAGACAGAACGTAACACGAGCCCTAAATGTATAACGGCTAGTGATCTGGTTTGGATTTTACATCAAGATTGATTTGATTGACTCAATCTAATTGATTGACAATTAGATCTTGAAAACAAAAACTTTCTATACGGAGAAACTCTACTTATGGAAAACAAGATTCTATTTGTATGGGCGATCATAATTAATTTGGGATTCTACTTCTATCACTCAACGACTATTAAATCTTTCAGATACAAATCTGTCCAATGAGTAGATTGGAAGACGATTCTCGAGATACTGTCCAACGGCTACTTTGGAAATGGAGGAGTACTTAAGGAGATCAAGGACCGATGAGTAAGTAAGAGATGGAGCATAGAATTTATAATTCCAAAGTCTGAGTGACCTTCGATCATACCCTTATTTTTGGTGAGCTTAAACGTTTATGATCGTGAGAGAAATACCAAAATAGTGACTTAGTGAGATAGTGTGATCTACCACTAAATGTTTGCACTCAAAGTTGTAATATCTTGTTAATTGCATAGCGAAATCCAGCCAGAAGACTGTTAGCGTGGGAGAGTGGACGTAGGCTTGATCTAAGCCGAACCACTGTAAAATCTGTGTTCTTGTTCTTTTCCTTGAACTCTTTTATTTTGTTCATAGTTCTATTTAAATGCTAAAGTCTGAACTCACTCAAAGTCTGTTGTACTTTAGACTCAATTTCAAAAATCTGTTGTTCTTCAGACTTAGTTTCAAAAGAAAAATATTCCTATTGTTCTTTTGCGAAAAATTTTCTTCACACCTATTCACTTCATTTAGGTATTCATACTAGCACTTTCAACTAGAACATGCATTATGATCTTGTATGTACATATATCCTAACGAAGTAGTCGTGGAAATGCAAGCTCAGAAGCTTGGTTGGTAACGCAGGGTTAGATGTAACTCTGCTCAAAGTGATGTTCCTCACGATAGTCTCAGCCTGCAAACAGCTCTCGCGATAAAACATCATCTTGAGCTCGCCTCCATGGCAAACCCCATGATGAAGTGCTAGAAATGCAAGAGTTAATAAGAGAGAATATGCAAGTCAACATGCTCTCTATCTCTCTTGATTTCGGAGACAAACAGAGAAATACCCTAGATGTAGTATGAGGCTTTGAGCTTTTCATTTGGAGTTCTAAAGGCTCCTTTTTTTAGGTCGATTAGAACTTATGACCACCTGAAGCCTTGGAAGACTTGTCTTCTGGTTGCCACGTCCATTCCATCAGGAAAAGAATTTTGTATTAGCGACTACTCTTCCTTGTTTTGCATAATTTTGATTAAACTAATTCGAGATGCCAGACAAAAAGTTAGGTGGATGCAGCCCAAAATACTGAAATCGACTTTTGATTCAATGAACACACGACGATAATGGATCCGACACCATAATAATTTCCTATTCATCCTCGCTTGCTGGTTCCAATTATGCATTTTTTGGGATTTTTGGTTGACCAATTTTAGAATAAATGATATAGAATTTATATTTAAATGAAAAAAGGAACCATTGACTTACTTGAGTACTTACTTGTAAATATGCATGCATGCATGTATGTATGTATGTATCAATCGGCAAAGTATGTTTGTGCAAGCTCATTCTACATATAATCTCATTCTAGACATGATTCAAACAATCAATCCAGACACGGATTATAGTACAACATAACAAAGGTGCTTTGCCTACCCGTTGAATGCACGTTCTTCCACGTTTGTCATATTAAGGAAAAATTACCAAAACAAAAAAAAAAAGTTTTAAATTTATTGTATGAATGCTAATTTAATTTTAAATCTTTTAATTTGGCCAATTTATTCCTCAATCTTTTGACAATTTACCAATATAGTCATTCCAAATAATTTTGATTGAAAATCGTTTATGTAATTACCAGCCATCTTGTATGACATGACTAGTGTTGATATTGATAATTTTTCCACATTTTAAAAGTTTTCTAACTTTTTAAATTTTTTACCTTCCTTTTTTTTTTTCTTTTTTCTTATTTCCCTTCACCAATCGACGGCCTTGGCGGTGGCCAAGATGCCCTTGCTGGCCCTTGTCTAACCTTGACCTTTTTAGGGCGTCGTGGCCCTTGCCCAAGCCCTCGTCAGCCACAACAAGGGCGTCATGGCCCTTGCCAAATTTAGGTGAGGCCCACAATGCCTTCGCTATGGTTGATGAGGGTTGCTAGCCCCTGTAAAAAAGAATGATTTAGAAAAATTGCAAAAAATTCGTCCATGTCAGTGCCAACCAACATTGGCCATTTCACATAACACGACTAGTGTTCACATAATTAATTTGGTTTAAGACTAAATTGATCAAATTAGAAGATAAGAGATTGAATTGGCATCCTACGTGACTTTTTTTACAATTATTTCATTATATATTGGTAGTTTGAGATGGTACATCCCTTATATCAATGTAATTATTATGTGACGATAGTCTTAATATAGCAACATGGTCTAAGATAATGAGTTTAAGACCTACGAAAGATGTGCATTAACCTCAATAAAAGCCTAGATTAGTGGAGGATACCTTCAAAGTTTGAAATGTGCCATGAAGTCGAAATAGCTGCAGCCCAAGACTCCCGGCTGTGTCTTTATAAAGTCAAAAAGCTACATAAGATCAATCTCAATCTCTCGATAAAGGCATAGATTAGTGGAGGATACCTTCGAAGTTTGAAATGTGCCTTGAAGTCAAAATAGTTGCGGCCCAAGATTCCCGACTATGTCATTAGAAAGTCAAAAAGTTACATCAGGTCAATCTCAATCTCTCTTCAAGAATTTAATAGGACTGCTGTCAATTGTTTTAAAATTTTAAGTTGTAAGATAAAAGTATGATTTATTATTTAAATATTTCAATACTCCCCTTATGCTTAGTCTGATTTTTTTATCTAATACTAAATAAAAGTTTAATTGGGAAAGTCAATGGGTTTAGAAAGATTTGACTTTGAAAAATTCATTTGGATATATACATGAGAATTTGATAGAATTATATCAATTCTTTTTAAAATTTAAATTATTAAATGAAGACATAATTTATTATTTAAATATTTTAATATTTTTAAATAACTTTTGACTTTCTTAAAGCTGAAGATATAACATGACACGGCGCTACTCTTTCATCGTCGTTTTGTACGCATCTGACATGTCATGTCCAGTCGATACCTCCTGTGAGCGCTTCATCCTAAAGAAGTGGCGCTCCCTTTCCTACGCAGTCCTCCAGAGTCAAAACACATCTTCCCGAAGTGGTGCCAAAAGTCCTGGAACGTCGGTAGAGTATGGCGGAAGGAGAAAAGGATAGTACGCAAAGATGCTTAGGTAAAGAGTTTAAAGCATCGACTCCAGATCTAAAATTGTTATAGCTACTAACCGGACCAGAGGAACGTAAATCCCATGGGGCTATGATTGGCCATCGCGACATTGAAATTGTGTATGAACGCGGAGCTCATAGCATTTTGTGTTTGTGTGTAAGCGAACCTATTCAAAAAAAAAAAAAAAAAATACACCACGTACAGAAAGAGCCTAACATTATTTCGGTTTGGATCGTGGAAGTTACTCTCTCCCGCCAGATGTTAGTCTTGCGCTCAAGTCTCGTTGCCATTGAACTCCTATGTTACCTAATCGAAATATAATGGAAATGAGAAGCATAGGAGATTTTTTTTCTTTTTGGTGGAAAGATTTTTTTTCGTTGCCTATCAAATAAGAGTAATCACCCATTTTCTCAAGAGAAATTATTCGGTGACGATCTTTAATCTATTGTGAGAAAAACAGTTTATTTTAGATTACAAAAATTTAAATAAAAATAATTATAAATTATTATGAACACACTTATTCAAGAATTTTGACTTATAACAAATTATTATTTTGATAATAACCTAAAAATTGTCAAATTAGCAAGGCTCTAGAAAGGATTGATCTCACCATTCTCTATTGATATTCAAAGCTATTATATTCTTTTTTATCCTTGAAATGGTCGATGTATTTTACAAAAGTGCCACCCATCAATCCTTCCGTGCATTATTCTGAGGATGGATTTTTGCCATCATGCACTTGACGCCGTTGAAAATTTATTTACGTAGATCTTAACCAAAGGACGAACGGTATAATTGTTTAAAAAAGCACGTCAATGGTTCTGGATAAATGTGGGGCAACGATTGTACTCGCACTCTTTTTGTATTTGTATGCGGTGCTCGACTCTCTCTCTCTCCTATTAAAACTCGAGAGGGGGTCGAGTAGAGCTTGACTATACCTACTTTTGCCAAATCTTGAAATGGTTGAAACCAATGTCGCTATGATGTAGAAAAAGCCGGATTTAGACATGCACTGTCAATTGGAAATGTTGTAATTATTGGAGAACAAATTTCCAGGATATACTCATCACTGACAAAGACAGAAATTCCCGTAATTGGCTGCTAATTTTATTTAACATATCCATTCTTGTGGAATGAATACATGTTTAATTTTGCCAGTATTTCGTTGATCCTCCTTATTTTCTATATTTGGCTTTATTTTTCAGTATTTACACTCTATTTGACTTTGCTTTGTTTTGAAGACTATGTAAATCTGTATTCTTTCCTCTTGAGTAATGAATATAATTTTTTACTGACTTTGCAACTCTCCGAGGAAACGGCACGAGGCTTCATAGCGCATCTCGAAGGAGCAGGCATGTGATGGGAGGAAGCAGGCGGTTATCAATCCCAAGGTGTCGGATGATACCACAACACACGACCTCTCAAATTCCTGGCTTCTTGGGTGGACTTGGAAAGCTTAATTCTCAAGCTCATTTTTATTTTTATTTTTTGTTTATTAAGATAGAGACGAATCCCTCGAGATCCCGCCTTTCGCTACCCTGAAATTTTCATGAAGATGGAAGATAAAGGAATGCATCTGTTGAATCTTCGTCCATCGAAACCACGACCTGTCATGTCTTGCTTTGGTTTCTAAGATGTAGGACATGTGGATTTGAGAATGATTTGATTCTGTCTGGTTTCGAGTATTTTGGTTTGCAAAGTCAGATAGATTAGTCGTCGCGCTTTACATTATAGAAGAAGCTGCATTCTCTTATTTCCATTCGATAATCGTGGGGGTTTCCTTTAACTTAGTACTTGGAATTTGTAAAGTTTCCGCAGGCTCGGTTTTATCATTTAAGCTATAGGAGTGGTGTAAATTTATCAACTTTGTACATGATTTTTATGAAATTTTTATATATAATCACTCAAGAAACGAAAGCAAATGTTTCCATGAACTTCCACAGAGAGAGAGAGAACGACGACCTCATCGATGAAAACAGAGCGCTGCGGCTTAGTCGGTGGCTCGATAAGATGGTGAGGCGAAGCAGCTGCTCGATTTTTCTTTTCTTTTTTTTGCTTACCAAAAAAAAAAAACTTTTCATTTATTACCGATACGAACGTAAGACAAAGCGATGATATGGGTATGGCACAGACTTTGTAGAAAGCAATTGAGATTCACTCTATTATAAAAATCTCGTTAAGTAAACTTAATTTACCCTTGATGTCATGGTATTACATCACCCCAAAATAACATGTTAAATAACCCTAACATATTATTTTAAATTAAGTTGGCTTCAGAACCTCTCTGGCATAATTAAATTGAGTCGACTAACTGGAAAGTTAAATTCAGAGTAATGGATGTAGATAAACATAAATACAATATCTGTTTACTTTTTCATTATTGTCATAATTTTAATTGACTTGTCCTTTTAGGCTAAACTTGATAATAGTTCATAGTATGTGTGCTAGATAGTGTATGTAATTTCATTACTAGGGAAAAACAATTTATTTGAAATTATACCCCGATTATACAATATATCCACCATATCAAGCTCATACATTCATAATCTCAATAGATTATTAACAACATAGCCTCCTTATTCTAGAGACCACAAATAAAAGAAAACCAAAACAACCAACGACGGTTTAAGAAATCTTTAATTAACAACCCTGCAATTCTTTCTAATTTCTCCTTCATCATTAGTTAAAACTGCAATGGCGCCCATTTTCTTCATGGAGTGACCAAACTAAGCCAAGAAGACATCGAACTTCCGGTAAATCCAAGCGAAATTGGCCGCGCGCTTGTCCATGAGCAGCGTCACGTCGGACGTGAACAGGCCTTGGTTTCGGAAGAGAGCCACGAAGTAGTGGCTATCGAATGAGAAGGAACTGTTGGGATCCAACCCGACAGTGTTGCGAGGGCTCGAGCACTGAGCCTTAAGCGTGGCGGTGTAGCCCGGATCAAGCGAGGCATCAGTGTCATTGTTGCTGGTGAAGTTGAAGAGCCCCTTGGCAAACACCACGCAATGCGCCACTCCAATGGTGTGTGACATCCCGATTTTTCTAATTCTATTTTCAGCTGATTGAGTCGGGCATTTCATCTGTGCATAGAGTACGTCTCTCTGAGTTGGTCACTCATGAGAGGACTAGCCTATTAGACGAAGCATTAAGGGGATTTTAACGCGTCAAACTTGGGGGACCGATCACCCTCGGGTCGGATGCAAGAAAATTTCCTGAAAGCTACTCGATAGGTTAGGACGTGCTTTGGAATCGCACTGATTGAATCAACCGTGAAATTGAGATAGAATTCGAAATTGGAAGTCAGGTGTGTCACAAATCATTTTAAGATCATTGACTTATCTTTATAAGATTTTTCATGCAATCGAGTTTTTTCAAAGAATTAAATCGGAGAATGGCTAACTTGGTCCGAGAAATTAGTAGGCTCGTCTTTGGTCGCGCTTTTGAGACTTAAGTTGATTCTACGGACAAGTGAAGATGTGAATTGAAGTGTGGTGGCATCAATTAATTTTATGACTTCAATCCTGACTTAATTTGGACGTGGATTGATTGTAATTGAAGAATTTGATGCAAGACAGATTTATGCGCAGCGGAAAATAAATCGCACCCATCGGAAAGGTTGTGGGGGATTGGGTGAGTGGAGTGTGATGTCGGCCGCGGTCATGTGGTGGGCCAATTTGTTGGATTAAAGAAAAGGGAAAAAGGAAAAGAAATTGGCCTTCCTTCTTCTCTCTCTCCCTCTCTTCTCCCTCTCCCGTGCGATTCCTCCATGGATGTTTTCTTCTTCTTCCTTGGACGCCGCCAGCAGCTCGCCGGCCTGCTCGCTCGCTAAACCGGCCACCCGCCCGGAGCCGCTCGTCGCCGGCCGCCGCACGCCCGTCGCCGCCTCACGCCGCCGTCGCTGCACCGCCTCCGCCGCTCACCCTCCGCCTTTCTTCTCTCCCTCCGTTTGCTGCTCGGGATCTCAGATCTGGTCGGGCGCCGAGCAGAAGCAGCACCGCCGTCGCCCGTCGCCGCCAGCTCGCCGCCGGAGCTGCCGCGGTCGTCGTCGTCGCCGTCGTCCGCGCGAAGCCACGCCCGCACTCCGCTCCGCTAGGCTCCGCTTCGCCCGCGCCAGCACCGTCGCTGCCCAGCCCTGTTCGGCCAGCCAAGGCCGCGAATCAGCCGCCGTGAGCCGCCGTTGACTTCCCCCTAGCTCGTCCAAGCCCCGCCGGTCTCTCCTCCGCCGTTCCTCCGCCGAATCGCCGCCGGATCCGCCCCCAACCAGCAGCCACCGGAAGTTGCAGAAAATGGGTATGGCAGCCCCTTCGTGGGCCGTTTTGGCCGCCTTCCCGAGCCCGGATGCTCGGCCCGCCTTGAGGAAAGTCGATCCTCGCGTCGTCCTCGTCATTTTGGTTCGCTCGGCTCGCTAATCCGGTGAGTTTACCTCACTAAACCCTAATTAGAGGGTTAATGATGCTTTATGGGTGTTTAGTTTATGTTAAGTGTTATTAGGTGGTTAGTTTAATTTATTTAAGTGTAGATTATATTAAGGTGTTTGATTAACTTAAATTGTGTTTAATTTAAAGCTAAGTGAGTAGTTATATTAATATAAGCTTTGATGTGACATAATAGGGTTTTATTTTTGAATTATTTAAAGATTTCGAATTCTGGAAATTTAATTGACAAAAAAAAAAAAAAAAAATTCTGGAAATTTATAATATTATATTAATTCCGAAATTATTAAAATATTATTATTATTAAAAAAATGGAAAAATTATTTTTTGGCGGTTGCTCGTAATTTCGTCATCGATCATTTGCGGTGTAATCGGATTTTGAATCGATGATTGGATATTATAAATTGAAATGGATCGTGAAAAATGTGGATATTATTATTATATTAATTTTCGGAATAAATTTAATTATTTAATAAATTCCGAAAATTTTGTCAGGACCCTAAACTCTCGAATTTCGTCCGATCGCTGCTGTGCATTTAGAATTTGAATGTGATGATTGGTTGTGGCAATTTGAGTGTGATTGCGATTTATGAGGACTCTTTATGAAATCCTAAGTGTGGGAATGAATGGGCGATTGGCCGTGATATGCCACCTAATAGAGGTCGCGCCTGGGGGCCGTGATATGCCACCTAATAGAGGTCGCGCCCAGTGGGGCCGTGATGTGCCACCTAATAGAGGTCGCGCCCAGTGGGGCGGTGATATGCCACCTAATAGAGGTCGCGCCCAGTGAGGCCGTGATGAACCACCTATGAGAGGTCGTGCCTAATGAGGCCGTGATGAACCACCTATTAGAGGTCGTGCCTAATGAGGCCGTGATGAACCACCTATGAGAGGTCGTGCCTAATGAGGCCGTGAATTACCACCTAATTACAGGTCGTGCCGAGTGGGGCCGTGATTGCCACTGGTTAGTAAACCTTCCAATAGGGTCGAGATTGGAAGCAGTAATTGATTTACTAGAATGACATGTAATCGGCCGAGTCGATTGATCGCTGAGACGATCCAAGTGGTTGAATTGTTCGATGATGTGATTGTCTTTGCATAGCTTGTTTGGTTATTATAATTGCACGTGGTTGAATTATATAAACTGTGCTAACCTGTAGATGAAGGTTAATGCGAGGTAAGTCTCCTGTGTGATGTGGCTAGGCCACCCGGGGCGTATTTTCTTTCTAATAGGAGTTTAGGGGGTCGAACTTGCTGAGACATTGTCTCATCCCGGTTTGGGGATTAAAATTTCAGGTCCTTGGTGGACGGAGCAGCCAGATAGCTTTGGTTGGTCTTGAGAAGTTGCAGAGGTGAAGTCAGGAGGATTGGAGAACGTGTCCGACTTGTAGGTCGTAGACGTTTCTTTTTAAGAGCCGCCTTTAGTAGACTGTTGGCCGTAGACCTCTGTTTGTAATTATGTTGAATTATGAAAGTGTTATGTTGTGATTTTGTTTCCTGCTATTCTATCCCGTAAGTCAAATGTTGTCAGGGGATTTGTTTCGCTTCCGCATGCGTAAATAAATGAATGGGTCGGCGACATATCCTGGGATGTCGCATATTCGTATGACCATGGTGGGATGTTGGCGCGCTCGAGGTTCGGGGCGTGACATGGTGTGTGCACCTGAAACAAAGATCTTGTGATCAAATTGGCTAGAATATCTAATAAAATTGTTTGGATAGGTTTTGTAATGAATAGAAACGATAGAGATTTTTCACATTTGTATGTATAAATACATATAAGTTAGTGAATTTCAAACCTGAAAGGGCAACAAGATCAGGGACTCCCTGGCCATTATCAGCAAACTGTTGCTGAAGGGTGTTGAAATCAGAAGCAGGTGATGGAAGGTTGTCCAAGGCTTCCGAAGCTAATGAAACTCTCTCATCTCTCCTCCCAGTCAGTACCCCCTACATTGCCCTTCCGAAGTGCGCACGTCATTCTCATTCATGTCACTATATGTTCACTACTTAGAAGGGGCAATGGAGAGTCGCAAATTCCAACTTTTCAATTCATGGAAGAGCCGAAGCTTAAGTTCTTAATCAGTACCTGAAAGGAAACGCCATCTCGAGCAGCAAGCGCAAGGATTTTGGCGCAGGAGACGGTGAGGGGACATTCCGCTTCGAGCTCTGCTTTTATCTCGTCGATGACATCAAATCCTTCTAGAGAACGGTTGGGAATGGTGTCCTTTTCAGCGCTCGTCCCATTAGTCGAGTCTAACGGCACCAATGCATTGCAACCCTGCAAATATTTATCCCGTGGTCAATAATAGATCATTTTGGTTTGACAAATAGAGGTTCCAATTATTTTTCCCGCATACGCATCTTTATCTACAGCCATTTTGCTAGTCCATCGCAATATATGTCAAACTTTCATGATTCGATGAGCAGGCGCATGAGATATCGAAGCAAACATTATGCCGTGACATTCTCCCTCAGGTTTTGAACTATTGGATAGTTGCTTTTGACTTGCGTGAAGTACTACGCATGAGTTAGGGTGACATAAGTTAGCCAGGAAGACCTCACGCGAGTTCACTCGTCATCTTTTCCCACTTCCTCTGTAAATTCTACGAAGCATCGTCCTACTAAATTGCGCTCGTGAGAACATGCATTATGATCTTGTATGCGCGCGTACCCTAGCGAAGCAGTCGCGGAACTGCAGCCTCAGAATCTTAGCTGGTATTGCAGGGTTAGCTGCCACTCTGCTCCACGTGATGTTCCTCACGATCGCCTCAGCCCGTGGACAGCTCTCGCGATAAAACATCATCTTGAGCTCACCTCCATGACAAACCCCATGATGAAGTGCGAGAAATGCAAGAGCTAATAAGAGAGAAAAACTGCAAGTCCTCATATTCTCACCATCTCTCTTGATTTCTGAGACAATTAGAGAAATACCCAAGATATGGTATGAGGCTATGAGCTTATGGCCTTCTTGAGACCACCTGAAGTCTCGGAAGACATGCCTTCCGGTTGTCACGTCCATTGCATTAGGAAAATAATTTTGTATTAGCGACCACTCTTCCCTGTTTCGCATAGTTTTGATTAAACAAATTAGAGATGGCAGACAAAATGTTGGGCGAATGCAGCCCAAAATGCTGAAATGGACAGCTGATTCAACGAACACACGACGATAATGGATCCGGCACCATAATATTTCCAGAATAAATGATAGAGAAATTACCTTTGAATGAATTAAGGAGCCATAGACTTACATGAGTGCTTTCTTGTATATACGTATGTGTGTGTGTATGTATCAATCGGTATAGTATGTTTGTGCAAGCTCATTCTATATATAGTTAATTTGGCTTAACTAATAAATCAATCTAAAAACTTATTGATATGTTACCTCTTTAAGAGAAGGCTCATTCTAGACATGATTCAAACGATCAATCCGACACTGATTATAGGACAACATAACTAAGGTGCTTTGCCTACTTGTTAAATGCACATTCGTCCATGTCTGTTATATCAAGGAAAAATTATCAAAAAAAAAAAATTAAACCTATTATACTAATGTCAACTCAGTTTTAAACATTTTAATTTAACCAATTTAATCCTGAACATTTTGACAATTTATCAAGGTAGTCCTTCCGATCAATTTTGGCTAAAAATCTCTAAACGCCGACTGTCTTACGTGGAATGGCTAGTGCCGACATTGATAATTTTTTCACTTTTTTTCCCTTTTTCTTTTCTTTTATTTCTTATTTCCGTTTGTCAATCTAGAGCCTCAATGGTGGCCGGGACACTTTTGCTAGCCATCATTAGGCACAACAAGGGCGTTGTGGCCCTTGCCAAATTTAGGCGAGGCCAATGATGCACACGAGGATTGCTAGCCCACTGTAAAAAATTCAGAAAAATTACAAATTTGTCCATGCCATAGCACTAACCGATGCCAACCATGAACGGTCGGCGTTCACGTTAGCAACTTCAAGCCAAAATTTGTCATAATGACTATGTTGGTAAATTCTCAAAAGGTTTAAGATTAAATTGGCTTAATTTTGATTATGAAACCCACTTCTCTAGGAGAGAGAGGGAGAGGGAGAGAGAGAGAGAGAATGCTCTCTAAGTACTTGTATTGAATAGGATGCAATATGTTGTTCTCTTTCTTAGTCAAAGGTATTTATAGTATTTTGAGTAGTCATATTGTCTAAAATTTACAAACTATTTGTAATGCAAATGCATACAGAATTGTTAACTATCTTGATAATCATGGCATTATCTTGTTAGGAACACGAATTGTTGAAAAGAAAGTAAAGAGAATAAAACAAGGGAGTTTTTAGATGGAATAAAATCCCTTCTGAATCTAAAAGGGACAAATTACAGTACCGCACAAGGCAATCTCTTCATTATCAGTTTTAGTTTACAAATTCCAAAGTTAAAATTACAAAAAAAATTGCCCAAATGTATAGTAAGAGTCTAGAGCATACATAGTGATAATAAAAATTAAATGTATATCATTAACAGTAATACTCTTTTCTTTACTTTAATATGAAAATTACATGTATGCTATTAACAGCAAAAAGCCTTTTTGCTTTAATACTATTTATCACACTCCATAACTCCATCAGTATCTTTCCATAATTTCTCGATTGAATATGTGAGCAGTACGTCATCGGCATTGAATATGCATGTAAAAAGATATGAAATAAAAGCGAAGATCCATAAACTTGAGAACGAAAGTCATTGGGCTATTTCATTGGCTATGTGCGAAGTAAAGAGAGT
This sequence comes from Eucalyptus virginea, assembly GCA_014182375.1. Taxonomy (NCBI): domain Eukaryota; kingdom Viridiplantae; phylum Streptophyta; class Magnoliopsida; order Myrtales; family Myrtaceae; genus Eucalyptus; species Eucalyptus virginea. Next base: position 48,566,823 of record CM024521.1, read on the forward strand.
TTGTGATCTCAGAGAACAAAAGTCATAATACGATTTTTAAGAACACCAAAGAGCGTGAATGATTTTTCCTCTATAAATATAAAATAAGGACCCCAAAACATGGCACGCGCTATGTTTGGTGGCTCTTGTGAATTTATATTTGTAATGGAATATTTTAAAAAGTACAGACATATTAGTAGGCAAAACAAAAAGTGCAACTTAAAAGAAAGTAAAATTCAAGAGAAATTATTGTGAAGAGTAAAGGGATCGATTTTACATGGGCCAATCTTCAAATCTATTCTTTTAAGATTAATATCACGAAAAACTTCGTACAGGTACAGGTGTGACAAATTTATTTGTAAATAATTTTTAGGTCACAAAAAGCTCCAAATTGATACAAATGTGATAAGTTATGTCATAGCCTCCGAAAGCATCCTACTAATATACATTGACCTGCGAAATCAAATGTTGTTACTTGTCTTTTAAGGGCGAAATCAGCTACAGATTCAAGTACTCGTCGCCGAGGTCCTCCAACTGTGTTGGCGGTGGTAGCCTCTGGATTGCGACTCGGCAGACGATTGAGTTGTGTTGGTTATCCCTTAACATTAGAGGATCTATATCCTTGGTTTTCTAATATTGAACCCAATCTGATTAGCACAAAATGCATGACTCATACAAGCTTATTGAATTAATTTGATCATAGGAACTTGCTGCATTCGATGAAATCCATAGTTATTAATTAGAAATCCGGTCGTTTATGAAATATCTGTAGGATTTATAGAAATTTTTAGCTTTATATCAATAGGATCTCTAATGAAGAAGACTTCAGCACTTTGGCTATCTCGATCTGGTGGGCGTGAACCCAAGTAGAAGCACAAACGTGCTGACTCAAAAGCCCCAGTATTGATCGAGTAAAATAAACTACACGACTTTGCTCCTTGAGAAGTCCTTAGTTTTTTGACATATCCACGACCCTGATAAATATTATGTGTTGTGATCCTTTTTTTGGTGCAAAGTTTGACTCGAAATTCTAGGGGAGATTGATAAAAGAGATTACAGGCTGCATAGGTAAAGCTTCCAATTCATGGGTAACCTATGGCCATGCAAGTTTCCCAGAAGACCTTGTTCTCCATAGCATTTATTTCCTCCTTACTCAAGTCCCCGCCACCACTTCCGCCGCTGTCGACCCATGATTCTTCTTCTTCATCCTCGTCCATCGAAATGTGTTTATCCTCTCGGTCGGACGCCCACACCATGGAGCTCCCCTAGCTTAGGTCGATTCAATTTGAAACCTCAAAATTTTCACGATCACCGAGAGTCACCAATGTGTCGAAGAGATACGTGTGGCTCAAAGATAATCGACCACGGGTCAATTGCACAAAAAATTCCTAAAAGCTACCCAAGTAAGTTAGGTCATGCTAAAATCGCGTCTAATTGAAATTAACAGCAAATTTGAATTCGATTTCAAAAATTAAAAATCCTATCGTGTCACGAGTCATTCTAAGAACGTTAACTCACCTTTCGAGGAATTTCCGGCGAGTTCGAGATTTTTACAGAAAACCTGTTCGGACGATTCGGAAAACGAACGAAAATTCGAATTGGTCAATTTGAAGGGAATTTTGGCATTTGGTGTGAGTGACTTAGTAACGGGAATTTTGTGGGCTTTTTCCTCAACAAATCGGACCTCAATCGAAGAAGTTTGTTCAGAAAATCGGATTCCAAGAAAAGTGAAATAGAATTCGGATTTTGGGGAAATTCGGAGATTTGAGGGACCGTCTTATCTTGGTCTTCTTTTGGACTTCAAATTGTGCAAGTTGGGGTCGAAATTGGCCTTGGATGACCAATTATTCTTGTTGCGAAGTTGAGTAAAAATATAATTTTTTTGTTTTATTTAATTTTCTCCTTTCTCCCTTTGGTCTCACGCCCCTTCACGCACGCCCTCCCCTTCGGCCGCACATTTTTCCTTTTCTTTTCGGTCTCTCTTTCTCTCTCTCACTCGCACTCCCTCCCCCAAACCGACAGTCCCTGCACGTTGGTCTTCCTTTTCCTTTGCTTTGTCCCTTTTTGACTTTGATTCAATGCTTATCACTTTTATTTCCCTCTTTTTTGCCAACGTCGATCCTTTCCCCTCTCTGGCCGCATCTACCTTTTCTTTTATATTCCTTTATTTCACTCTCGTTTGGTTGCTGTCCCACTGAAGCCCACCGTCTCCTCTCCTTTTTGTCCTTTTTGTTGTCCATTTCCCTCACATATTCTCTATCGCGGACGCCCCCACCTCTCTCGATCAGCACTCCAACAAGCTGAACTCCTCTCCAGCGTGGATGCCGTGGTCTCCAGCAGCAGCAGCAACGGCCCTCACGTTTTCTTTTGCTCGGCCCAGTCCACGTCTTTACCAATTCAGCATCAATGAAGCCCTCTAGAGTTGACGAAGGCAGCCCTGTTCCAGCAAGGGTTGTGGGCTTTGCGAGGCCATTTTCGGGCTCGATCCATGCCCCGTTGGCGTCGCTACTTTAGAGCTTTTTGTTCCTCGTCGCTTCCCCGTTGTTTTGATCCAAGCGGATCGTTAATCAAGTGAGTTTAACTCACTAATCTTCGCTTAGTAAGTTAATGACATTTAAGGGTTGATTAGTTTAGACTAAGCTTGGTTTAGTGGATAATTAGAACGGCTTAGTAAATAGTAAATTATCGATGCATGTTAGGTGAATAGTTTAGTGCAATTAGGGTCTAGACAAGCTCTAGTATTTAACTAGAGTGGTTCGATAATTTTCCGAGCTCGTCTTGGCTTCCAATTAGGCTTTTTCGGGCCTAAGTCGCATTTTTAGTATTTATTTATTAATTTCCGTAATTATTTAATTATTTATTTATTTTTCGGAAATTAGACCGAAATAAATTTAAGTGACCGAATTTTTATGTTGATTACAAGTGGTATGATCTCGTTTATTTAATTGAGCTCTAATTTGTGCTAATTGCGTGTGATTTGCGAATTTGAGAAATTATTCCTAAATTGATTTATTTTCAGTATTTAATTAGAATATAACTGGACGTCGGTTTACAGTGTCAAAAATATTTTTATCGACTATATAAATGGTGGAAATTTTGAAAGTAAAGATATTATATTTTTGGATGAGGCCGACCGTGTACTCACACACGATTATTTTATCGGGTACCCTTAATATGGGGAAAATGGGCCAAGATGTCTTGTTAATTGAGTAATCAAGTTGAGAAGTGTAATGTTGTTGGTTGGAGGTAAATAATCATGTGATGTTGTGGGTTAGATCAAGAAAACCACCAAACCTGGGATCGGTTGTGCTCGTTAAGCTGTAATTCAGCATTATCGCCGAACTTGGAATCGGTTGTGCTCGCTAAGCTGTAATTCAGCATTACAACCAAATTTAAATCAGTTGTGCCGCTGAGCCATAATTCAGCATTACCACCAAAGTATGGTTGTGTCCACTAGACCGTAATCTACCACCAAATTTGGAATCAATTGTGCTCGATGAGCCGTAATTTAGCATTACCGCCAAAGATTTAATAGGCCGTGCTCGCTAAGCCGTAAGTCAGCGTTGAGATTGAGTAAATGAGATGACTGGAGAATGGTCTCGTTGACATGTAATCGATTGAATCGATTAATCAATGATTCGATCTGAATTCTTGATTGATGTGATGATGTGATTCGATGATTGTATGAATTGAATTGACTTAGGACTAAGGCAAAGGTAAGACCTCTGACTTGTGGTTGTGCTTAGGCAACCCTTTGGGCGTATTTTCTTCCTAATCGAGTCTTAGGAGGTTGAACTTGCTAAGACATAGTCTCACCCCGTTGTAGTATATCATTTTCAGGTCCCTATTTGACAACGATGGAGGACCCGAGGCCCGAAGTTTATAAGGTGAAGCCCGAAGAATCGGCGTTCTTGTCTGACTAGTTAGTCATAGGACAATTCTATTTTGATGAAAGTCGATTCCTTTTTATCGGTTTCAGTGTATAAACCTGTGTGTTTATAAAAAGGTCTTTTGTGAAAAATTGGTCCTACTTTCCTATCTCATTATGTTGTTGTCTGGGGATTATTATTCGTTTCCACATGTGCAATTATAATAAATGGGTTAGTGATGCGTCTTGAGACATTGCTATTATATCTACCAAGCAGGGATGGGCACGGGCTCGGAGGATCAGGACGTGACATTCATCAATACTGATAACTATTTGGTACCCGCATTAAAGAAGAGTCATAATTGCTACGTTATCTTTAATGAGCAAAGATTTTATCTATAATGAGTCTATTCGTACTTCAAGGTGTAGTGATTATTTCTAAAGATAGTGATTGTTTTTAGAGATATGATGAGATAAAATGAATTATGGTGATTGTCTTGTTAGCTTCTAGATCTTATTTGGAACACCGGCTTTATCCATTGGGAAGAGCAAAGTCATGTAGCAAGTATATAAATAGGGGAGGTGTTAGTGTTTCACCTTTAAACTACTTTCACCAAAAGCTACCTCGAGTGATGATGCTTTGGCCAGCGCCAACTCCTCCTGATCCCACTCGTTTGTGCTGCGTAACAGGCTTCATTCACAAAAGACACGACTGGCTAAAGCTATAAGATGTCAAGTACTCTTTTCCACGCCAGCAGACATGGCCGATGCAGTAGAGAGCTGCCGTATCCCCTCGGCCAGTTCTCGCTTTCAGACGCCTGTTCTTCCATTTTAGTCATTTTCAGACACGGTCGACTTTGAGAAGGACCAGAAATAGAAAAAGAATGAGAGCACCATGGCCTCTACGTCATGCTTAATGCTAGGATGATTCCACCACCTTTTTCTTGCGAAGACTAGTGAATAGTGACACTTTGCATGTGGACGCTTCGTCATTTTATATTGCATGACCATTCGTATAAAGGGGTATTTAGACATCGATCAACTGAATCAAATCCCATGACAAAATAGATACGGCTGTACTAATTAACTTTCAATGCATTAACGTATGACAACCAATGATACAACATGTAGACCGAAAAGGCATTATAATTTCAAGCATTGGGGCGTCCATATTATGTCTACACGCATGTGCGAAGGGTTGATGTAAATTAGAAAATATAATAAATAAGTTGAAAGCGACTTGAACCATTTTAGCATCAAGATAGATTAAGAAATTTAATTCCAATTTGAGCTTGTTCTGATTACTGAGGACCAGCATATGTACATGACGTAAATATATTTAAAAAGGCCGCATGTTCAACATCAGAAAAGTTATTATATGGCATGTAGATTTGATGGATAAAATAATCTAAACCATAGATTGTGCGGATTTCACATACGAATCATTATCATGCGGATCCTGTCAAGCGGCTCAGATCAACAGATCAAATGGACTTGATTTCCATGTTTTATTTTTACCCTCAAGCTATCATTTAATGAAGACTAGTGGGCATGAACCCAAGCAAAAGCACAAACGAACTGATTCAAAAGCCTACTGATCAAGGAAAATAACCTAATACAACATTGTTACTTGGCAAGTCCTTTTCTTTTTTTTTTTACCTATCCCCGACACTGATAAATTTTATGTGTTGTACTGCTTTTTTATTTTATTTTATTTGTGTATAGTTTAATTCAAAATTCTAGGGAAGATTGATAAAAGAGATTACAGGCTGCACAGGGCAAAGGCTTCTGGGTAACCTATGGACATGCAAGTTTCCCAAAAGACCTTGTCCTCCATAGCATCCATTTCCTTCTTATTCAGGTCCCCACTACCGCTTCCGCCACCGCTGTCGACCCATGACTCCTCTTCTTCATCCACATCCATCGACACGTGCCCATCTTCCGGGGCGGACGCCCACCCCGCAGAGTTCCTGTGGCTAGGATTGTTCCATTGATCGCCCGGGTCTCGATCATCACAATCATTCGCATGAGAACCCGAAACCTCACCAGTATTACAACTGCAAGACTCCGCATCGTCATCATCGACGCTGCTGCTGGCGCAGATGGCAGTGACTTCGGATTGCACAAAATCCGCTTCTGAGTCTGCGCTCTCCTCCATTAGAAGGTAGGAAGACATATCTGCTAAATGCTTGATGTTCATATGATCCAACTAGGGTTCCTAGAGGGCACGAACTTGGCAATATCAATGCAATGCGGGCTGTTTTGAGTCTCGTTTGGTGACTTCCGATTATATTTAAGGTTTGTGTGGTCGATGTTTCTCTTTCGAGTAGTGTGACGGAGACAAGGACAAGACGTAGGGATATATACTCGAACAAAATGGGGGCTTTGGAAAAGTCTTGTTGCTTACTCATCCCAACTCATTAGCGGTTCAAAAGTCATCCAACCACCGAATGACATCAACTAAAAGTGAAATACGCACCTGCAATGATGTTACTTTGGAGTCTGGAAAATTAAAACATGTAAACAGCAACAGTCACATAAAATCGCGTCGAACAGCCCAGATGTTCGAACGATCCGAGCCTCCATCTGTACTGTACTGTTCTTGTTTACATAGCTCAAGAGTACAAGCTGTGATGCTTTCCTGGAGGATGCTGAACGCTACCTCGAGTGATGGTGCTTTGGCCAGCTCCAGCTCGTCCTCCTAATCCCACTCGTTAGTGCAGCGTAACAGGCTTTGATCACAGAAGTCGCGACTGGCTAAAGCTATAAGATGTCACGTACTCCTTCCACTGCTTCCACGCCAGTAGTGGAGGGCTGCTGTAGCACCACGGGCAGACCTCGCTTTCAGACACGTGTTTTTCAATTTTAGCCATTTTCAGGCACGGTCGACTTCGAGAAGGACGAGAAATGTTAAAAAGATGGAGAGCACCATGGCCTCTACGTCATGCTTGATGTCAGGATGATTCCACCCTTTCAGTTTCATGCGAAGACTGTGAGTAGTGACGCGTTGCGCGTGGAACTTTCGTCGTATAAAGGGAATTTAGAAATAGATCAATTGAATGGATAGTCATTTATTACGTCTCTTGACAAAAATACGTGGCTGTACTAATTAAATTTCAATGCATTTATTTATGACAACTGAGGATACAACATGCAAACCGAAAAGGCATTATAATTTCAAGCAACTTAAACCATTTTAGTATCAAGATAGATTAAAAAATCTAATTCTATTTTGAGCATATGTTGATTACTGAGGACTAGTGTATGCACATGACATGTTGATATATTTGAAAAGATGTATGTTTAATAGTGAGAGAAGTTATTACATGGTCTATAGAATAGATGGATAAAATAAACCAAACCATTGATTATGTGGGTCCCATACCTAGATCATTATCATGCGAAAAATTTTATTTAGAGGCCCGAATCAACGGTTCAAATGAAATTGATTTCCATAATTTAGTTTTACCCTCAATCTATAATTTAATGAAGACTTGAACACTTTGGCTATCTCTCCCTAGTGGGCGTGAATCCAAGTAGAAGCACAAACATGCGGATTAAAAAGCTCCGGTCTTGATCGAGGAAAATAACCTAATACAACATTGTTCCTTGAGCATTCCACAGTTTTTCTTTTTACATATCCACGACTAAATTCTATGTGTTGTACTCCTTTTGTGTAAAGTTTGATTCGAAATTCTAGCGAAGATTGACAAAAGAGACAACAGGCTTCCAATTCATGGGTAACCTATGGCCATGCAAGTTTCCCAAAACACCTTGTCCTCCATGGCATCCATTTCCTCCTTACTCAAGTCCCCGCTGCCGCTGTTGACCCATGATTCCTCTTCTTCATCCACGTCCATCAAAACTTGCCCATCCTCTCGGACGGACGCCCACACCACGGAGCTCCTCTGGCTAGGGTTGTTCCATTGATCGCTCGAATCTCGATCACCACAATCATCTGCATGAGAACCCAAAACCTCACTGGCATCGTAACTGCAAGACTCTGCATCATCATCACCATCATCAACACCGCCGCTGAAGATGGTAGTGACTTCGGATTGCACAATTCCAAGTCTGCGCCTTCCTCCATTAGAAGGTAGGAAGACATATCTGCCAAATGCTTGAGGTCCATATGATTAAACTAGGGTTCCTATAGGGCACACGCTCGCGATATCGATGCAATGCGAACTGTTTTGAATCTCTTTTGGTGAGTTCCGATTATATTTAAGGTTTGTGAGGTCGATGTTTTCTCTTCCGTGTATTGTGACGGTGACAAGGACAAGACGTAGGGATATAGACTCGAGCAAAAAGGGGGCTCTGGAAAAGTCTGTTCGTTTAATCATCCCAACCCATTAGCGGTTCAAAAGTCATCCAACCACCGAATGAAATCAACATCAAGTGAATTATGCACCTGCAATGATGTTACTTTCGGAGTCTGGAAAATCAGCACATGGATACAGCATCGGTCACATGAAATCGCATCGAACAATGTGATTTTCGAATGATCCGAGCCTCCGTCTGTACTGAAAAGTTCTTGCTTACGTAGCTTAAGAGAACAGGCTGCGATGCTCTCCTGGGCGATGCTGAACGCTACCTCGAGTGATGATGCTTTGGCCAGCGCCAACTCCCCTGATCCCACTAGTTGTTGCTGCGTAACAGGCTTCATTCACAAAAGACACGACTGGCTAAAGCTATAAGATGTCACGTACTCTTTTCCACGCCAGCAGACATGGCCGATGCGGTGGAGAGCTGCCGTAGCCCCGCGGGCAGTTCTCGCTTTCAGACGCCTATTCTTCCATTTTAGTCATTTACAGACATGGTCGACTTCGAGAAGGACGAGAAATAGAAAAAGATGGAGAGCACCATGGCCTCTACGTCATACCTGATTCTAGGATGATCCACCACTTGTTTCATGCGAGGACTAGTGAATAGTGACACTTTGCACGTGAAAGCTTCGTCATTTTATATTGCGTGACTATTCGTCCAAAGGGTGCTTAGACATGGATCAACCGAATCAAATGTCTTGACAAAAGAGATATGGCTGTACTAATTAGCTATTGACGTGGATATATTAAAAAAGGGCATATGTTCAACAGTCAAGAGAAGTTATTACATGGTATGTAGATTGGATGGACAAAATAATCTGAACTATTAATTATGCAGGTCTCACATCTAAATTGTTATCATGCGGATCCTGTCAAGCGGCTCAGATTAATGGTTCAAATGGACTTGATTTCCATATTTTATTTTTACCCTGAAGCAATCATTTAATGAAGACTTCAACACTATGGCTATATCTATCTAGTGGGCAAGAACCCAAGTAAAAGCATAAACGAACTGATTCAAAAGCCTATTGATCAAGGAAAATAACCTAATACAAATTTTACTTGAGCAGTCCATAGTGTTTTTTTTTCTTTTTTTTTTACATATCCACGACACTGATAAATTTTATGTGTTGTACTTCTTTTTTTGTTTGAAGTTTGATTCAAAATTCTAGGGAAGATTGATAAAAGAGATTACAGGCTGCGCAGGGAAGAAGCTTCCAACTCATGGGTAACCTATGGCCATGCAATTTTCCCAGAAGACCTTGTCCTCCGTAGCATCCGTTTCCTTCTTACTCAAGTCCCTGCTGCCACTTCCGCTGCCGCTGTCGACCCATGATTCATCTTCTTCATCCTCATCCCTCAACATGTGTTCATCCTCTCGGTCGGACACCCGCACCGTGGAGCTCCCCTGGCGTAGGTTGCTCCACTGATCACCTGGATCTCGATTGTCACAATCATCCACATAAGAACCTGAAACCTCTCTAGCATCGCAACTACAAGACTCCGCATCATCATCACCATCACCCATGCTGCCACCGCAGTTGGCAGTGACTTCGGATTGCACAAAATCCACTTCCGAGTCTGCGCTTTCCTCCATTAGAAGGTAGGAAGACATATCTGCTAAATGCTTGAGGTCCATATGATCCAACTAGGGTTCCTAGAGGGCACACGCTCGGCGATATCGATGCAGTGGGAGCTGTTTTAAGTCTCTTTTGGTGAGTTTCGATTATATTTAAGGTTTGCGTGGCCGATGTTTCTCTTTCGAAAAGTGTGACGTTGACAAGGACAAGACGTAGGGATATAGACTCGAAGAATTCTCAAGAAAAGGAGAAAAGGGTGCTCCGGAAAAGTCTGTTTGCTTAGTCATCCCAACTCATTAGCGGTTCAAAAGTCATCCAACCACCGAATGAAATCAACATCAAGTGAATTATGCACCTGTAATGATGTTACTTTCGGAGTCTGGAAAATCAGCACATGGATACAGCATCGGTCACATGAAACCTCGTCAAAGAATGTAGATTTTCGAATGATCCGAGCCTCCGTCTGTACTGAAAAGTTCTTGCTTACGTAGCTTAAGAGAACAAGCTGCGATGCTCTCCTGGGCGATGCTGAAGGCTACCTCGAGTGATGATGCTTTAGCCAGCGCTAACTCCTCCTGATCCCACTCGTTGTTGCTGCGTAACAGGCTTCATCCGCAAAAGACGCTACTGGCTAAAGCTATAAGATGTCACGTACTCTTTTCCACGCCAGCAGACATGGCCGATGCAGTGGAGAGCTGCCGTAGCCCCACGGGCAGTTCTCGCTTTCGGACGCCAGTTCTTCCATTTTAGTCATTTTCGGACATGGTCGACTTCGAGAAGGACGAGAAATAGAAAAAAGATGGAGAGCACCGTGGCCTCTACGTCATGCTTGATGCTAGGATGATTCCACCACCTTTTTCATGCCAAAGACTAGTGAATAATGACACTTTGCATGTGGAAGCTTCGTCATTTTATATCGCATGACCATTCGTATAAAGGGTATTTAGACATGGATCAACTGAATGCATTAACGTATGACAACCAGGGATACAACATGTAGGCCTAAAAAGCATAATAATTTCAAGCATCAGGGCATCATATTTTGTTTGCACGAATGCACGAAGGGTTGATGTAAATTAGAAAATTCAATAAATAAGTTGAAAGCAACTTGAACCATTTTTTCTTTAAGATAGATTAAGAAATCTAAATCCATTTTGAGCCTGTTTTGATTACTGAGGACCCGCATATGTACATGACGTAGATATATTCAAAAAGGGCGCATGTTCAACAGTTAGAGAAGTTATTACATGGTATGTAGATTTGATAGACAAAATAATCTAAACCATTGATTATGCGGATCTTATCTATGAATTATAATCATGTGGATTCTGTCAAGCAGCTCAGATCAACAGTTGAAATGGACTAGATTTCAATATATATATTGACTTATAATCAAACTATACAACCCGGGAGACCGGCATCAAAAAACTTACACTCAAAAAGGCAACAAGCCAAATAGAGTGGAAGGATGCTAGGAAAAAAAAGAACAAAAGCTACTGAGGCAGCAACAAGGAAGCCAAACGGCACCCACCAACAACCAAACAAAAGGGAACAAGCAATAGCAACAACAACCAACCAAGCAGCGGAAACAACAAAAGGAGAGGAGACGAAGATCAAGGGCCACCGAGGTCCTCCAACCGTCTTAGCACTAACCCTTAGAAGAAGAGGCTTGAAGAACTTGTACACCAAGGAGGGCACCGAACAACAGCAAAGGCCGGAGCACCCAAAAGACTAAGAAGCGAACATAGCCAGGTCAAGACCCCATATGCATTGAGATCTTCTATTCCTTGGAGTATCCACCACCTGGCTAAAAGACATAGCTTTGTCCCTCACAACTTTAAGGAGGTGGTTCTTCATGGTAGGCACAGAGAGAGATTTACCCTGGAACAAAATGCCGTTCCTAGTTTTCCAAATAAGATGGCAGAGAGCAGCGAAGGAAAATCTAGCAATCTACTGAGAAAAACCATCGCCCGAAAGAAATTTTAGGGCCCAGGAAATGGTATCTTGCCATGGTCTTGTACCATGCCAAAATAGGTTGCATTTTGAAGCCCAAAACGACACCAATCCCGTAGTAATCCGGTAGCCAAAGAAGAGATGATCAATGGAATCCGGTCTAGTACTACAAAAAAACACAAGAGCCATCGACAATCCTACCGAATGAGAGTAGAAGGACCTGAGTGGGAAGACAGTTCCTCGTGATGAGCCACAAGTGGAATTGGTGCCCCAAGGTAATAGATTTGCTCCAAATGAAGGGGAACCAATGAACCACATTACGCTTTGAACGAATAGCTTCCCAAGCTGAAGCAGTCGAAAAAACACCCGAGGTGCTCTCAAGCCACATTAATCGATCCGAGGACTAGGACAACAAAGGCAGAGGGTATCCCCCCGCTTCAATAAGGAGCTTGGTCTCCAGGCGTGGAGCAGAAAATAGATCAGCAACCAAAGCCTGCCTAGACAGACCCGATCAGTAGATGTAATTGTTAGGGAAGACCAAGTTAAGGGGGCCCTGTGGGAGCCAGGGGTCAAACCATAGGGAAACCGTTTGGCCATCACCCACACGCCATAAAAAGAATCGCTAGAACTCATTCCTTAATGCAAGGAGTTTCCTCCAAGCCCAAGAGCACACCGTAGGCTTCGGCACAACCCGACTAGATTTCAATATTTTAGTACCCGCAAACTATCATTTAATGAAGACTTCAGCACTTTGGCTATATCTATCTAGTGGGCATGAACCCAAGTAAAAGCACAAACGAACTGATTCAAAAGCCTATTGATCAAGGAAAATAAACTAATACGGCATTGTTACTTGAGCAGTCCATAGTTTTTTTTTTTTTTTTTTACACATCCACGACACCGATAAAAGTTATGTCTTGTACTGCTTTTTTTTTTTTTTTTTTTTTTGTAAAGTTTAATTCGAAATTCTAGGGAAGATTGATAAAAGAGATTACAGGCAGCACAGGGAAAAAGCTTCCAATTCATGGGTAACCCATGGCCATGCAAGTTTCCCAAAAGTCCTTGTCCTCCATAGCATCCATTTCCTCCTTACTCAAGCCCCTGCCGCCACTTCCGCCGCCGCTGTTGACCCATGATTCCTCTTCTTCATCAACGCCCATCGACACATGCCCATCCTCTTGGTCGGACGCCCACACAATGGAGCTCCCCTGGCTTAGGTTGTTCCATTGATCCCCCGAATCTTGACCGTCAAAATCATCCTCCTGAGAACCCGAAACCTCACCAGTATCACAGCTGCAAGACTCTGCATCATCATCACCGCCGCCACAGATGGCGGTGAATTCGGATTGCACAAAATCCGCTTCCGAGTCTGCGCTCTCCTCCATTAGAAGGTAGGAAGACATATCTGTTAAATGCCTGAGGTCCATATGATCCAACTAGGTTTTCTAGAGGGCACACCCTCGGCGATTTCAATGCAATGCGGGCTGGTTTGAGTCTCTTTTGGTGAGTTCCGATTATATATAAGGCTTGTGTGGTCGATGTTTCTGTTTAGAGTAGTGCGACGGTGACAAGGACAAGACGTAGGGATTTAGACCTGAACAAAAAGGGGGCTTTGGAAAAGTCTGTTTGCTTAATCATTCCAACTCATTAGCGGTTCAAAAGTCATCCAACCACCAAAGTAAATGAACTACAAGCGAATTATGCACCTGCAATGATGTTACTTTTGGACTCTCGAAAATTAGTGTTAGGGCAAGATTGATCGCCTAGAGGAAGTCAATAGGTGATGGTGTAGAATTTAAAAAGTTATTGCAATTGAGCAATGTATGATGACGAATTGTGCTATGATCAAATCTTACCAATGTGTAAAATACTATCACAAAATATAAATAGAAGTTTAGGAATAGAGAAAATTGCACATAACAAAGTTATAGTAATTCAAGTCATTCGGCTTAGAGAAGCTTATATTCACTCTCCTACACTAACAGCCAATTGACTAGATTCCACTAGAATGAATCTATCAAAGATTACAAGATCTAAGTAATGAATCTTCAAGCTCGTGTGAACAATTCCTCACGAACTCTCAACCTCTAAGTGATTACACAATATAGCTCACAGAGTCGAATGTATAAGATTGAACACCACTCGAGACTTAGGAATTATAAAATTTGAAATTTCAGCTTCTTTTCTCCTCTCAGAATCTCAACTTTCTTTTATAATCTTCATTGTCCAAGCTAACCATTGAACATAACCTTAGATGATTGCTCATCCAATCTACCCATTGGACTTGAACATTGTCAAAAAATTTGATTGCTTCAAGGTTGCTGAGTTGAAGTCTTTCATTGATTCTACCGTCTATACAGCCGATAGAGTTTCCATAAAAGGAGTGCTTTACTTGGAAAAAAAAATTCGCCTCGCATAGATTGATATATCCAAATCTTATTGTATTCCACCTTGAAGGGATTTGATTTGATATATTTCCCTTCTTGGATGGATCTTGCAAAATTAGCAAGGAAATTACTTTCCCAATCAACATCCTTGAGTGTCGAATATTAAGGATATGAATTTCTCCATGACTTTGAGTTTGATTCTCTGAGTCTAATGAGTAACATCTAATAGTATTCATCAGAATTTCCACTTAAAAAAAAAAAAAAAATCTTACCATCAGATCAAAGAACGATTAAAGAAAATTTTGTTAATCATCAAAACTAATAAGGGAATTTTCCTCAACAATTAGCACATGTCTACACCATCAGTCGCCTGAAAGCACGTTGAACAACCTAGATTTTTGAATGATCCGAGCCTCCGTTTGTACTGTATTGTTCTTGTTTACATAGTTCAAGAGAACAAGCTGCGATGCTTTCCTGGGCGATGCTGAACGCTACCTCGAGCGATGGTGATGCTTTGGCCAGCTCCTACTCCTATCCCCCTCGTTAGTGCAGCGTAACAGGCTTTGATCACAGAAGACGCGACTGGCTAAAGCTATACGATGTCACGTACTCTTTCCACGCCAGCAGACGTGGCCGATGTAGTGGAGAGCTGCTGTAGCCCCACCGGCAGATCTCGCTTTCAGACACGCGTTTTTCCATTTTAGTCATTTTCAGACACGGTCGACTTCGAGAAGGACGAGAAATAGAAAAAGATGGAGAGCACCATGGCCTCTGCGTCATGCTTGATGCTAGGATGATTCCACCACTCTTTTTCATAGAATGACTAGTGAATAGTGACGCGTTGCATGTGGAAGCTTCGTCATATTATATTGCCTGACTATTCGTATGAGGATTATGATAGCATGATAGTCACTATTACTAGTGGAAGTAACAGTAATATGTGAGCCACCAGTTAATGCTAGCATAACACCAGCTGCAATGGAGGGAAGGAAATTTTTTCATCATAATGCTAGCATAACACCTATTATCTTTTCTACCGATTACATCTTGTGACTTACATGCCACCGTCACTTGCAATAATAAAGGTGACTGTTAGTTGAGCATTCCATTTGTATAAGGGGTATTTAGACATAAGATCAACTGAATAAAATCTCTTGAGACACGGCTGTACTAATTAACTTTCAATGCATTAATTTATGACAACCAAGAATACAACATGTAGACCGAAAAGGTATGATTATTTCAAGCATCGAGGCGTCCATATTATGTCTGCGCACATGCGCGATGGGTTGATGTAAATTAGAAAATATAATAAATAAGTTGAAAGCAACTTGAACCATTTTAGCGTCAAGCTAGATTAAGAAATCTAATTCCATTTTGAGCCTATTTTGATTACTGAGGACTAGCGTATGGCGTGGATACATTAAAAAAGGATGTATGTTCAATAGTCAGAGAAATTATTATATGGTATGTAAATCATGTGGATCCTGTTAAGCAGCTCAGATCAATGGTTCAAATGCACATGTAAAAGCACAAACAGGCTGATTCAGAAACCCTAGTCTTGATCAAGGAAAATAACCTAACACAACATTATTCCTTGAGCAGTCCATAGTTTTCTTTTTACATATCCACGACACTGATAAATTCTATGTGTTGTACTCCTGTGTAAAATATGATTCGAAATTCTAGGGAAAGATTGACAAAAGTGATTACAGGCTGCATAAGTAAGGTTTGCAATTCATGGATAACCTATTGCCATGCAAGTTTCCCAAAAGACCTTGTCCTCCATAGCATCCATTTCCTCCTTACTCAGGTCCGCGCCGCCGCTTCCTGTTCCGCCGCTGTCAACCCATGACTCCTCTTCTTCATCCACGTCCAACAACAAGTGCCCATCTTCTGGGTCGGACGTCCACACCACGGAACTCCTCTGGCTATGGTCTTTCCATTGATCGCTCGAATCTCGATCGTCCCAAACATCTGCACGAGAACCCGAAACCTCACCAGCATCACAACTGCAAGACTCCGCATCCCCATCATCGCCATCATCGCCACTGCCGAAGATGGCAGCAACTTCGGGTCGTACAGAATCTGCTTCCGAGTCCGCAGTATCCTCCATTAGAAGGTAGGAAGACACGTCTTCTAAATGCTTGGGGTCCATGTGATAGAGAGCTAGGGTTTTAAGAGAGCAAAAACTTGGCGATATCAATGCGATGCGGGGTACGACGTCATTACTACTTGGTCGATAGAGAGGATTGAAAGTTGTGGATCTCTTCTGACTTGTTCCTATTAAATATAAGGTTTGTGCGGTGGAGGTTTCCCTCTAGATCTGTGACGGTGACAAGGACCAGACGTAGGGATAGAGATTTTGAAGAAAAGGTGGCTTTGGTAATGGTAAAGCCTGTTGCTTAATGATCCCAACTCATTGGTGGTTTCAAAGTCATCCAACCACCAATTTAACTGCAAGAGACAATATTGTACTCTAGCGGCCTAGAAAGCTAGTACATACACAAAGTTGCTCGTGCGAAAACCCTATCGAATTCCTCGAATGAGCTGAGCCGATGTTCGTTTCTTGTTTTTCCTCCTCCATATATCTTGAGAGAACAAGATGCAATTTGTTTCAAGCTATACTAGACGCTGGACTCGTCAAACAAATGAATCAAATAAGGTCGAAGATGATCCAACTCAAATTAATCCCACTTAATCATTTTGACTTATTTTCATGTAATACAAATTTAATTAATAGCTCATACCCAACCTATATTGTTAAAACACTTTCATATTTAACTAAATCTAGGAAAACTCATACATGAAAGTACAGAATGAACAAGCGCAAGATCAAGTGAGGACAAAAAAAACTAAAGTTAGAGTCATAGAGCTGGTATAGGTCTAAGTAATTTGTAGACCCATTTAACACTAATATTATTTTGGATTTTACAAGTTTAAACCCATTTATGACTTATTTACTGAATATAACCAACACATGTAATAACCCAGCTCATGACTTTATGATCTATTTTGACAGCTCCGTAGATACGTTCTCTAAATTGCGATGATTAGGCCGACTCCAATTCCTAATCCCACTCGTTAGCCTAGCGTGCTGATCGGCTTTAATCACAGGGAATTTTTGAGGTGTAGGGTTATAATTAGCCAAAACACGACCGGCTAAAGCTAAGATGTCGCATTATCTTTTCACACCAACAGACATGGGCGATGCGAGTGGAGCTACTGTAAGCCCCCACGGGTAGGTCTCGCTTTCGGACATGTGGTTTTTCGATTTGGAGTCGCTTTCGAACGCGATCCGTTTCGAGAAGAACGAGAGATGGGAAAGATAGAGAGCACATGGTGTGTTATATCA
Source organism: Eucalyptus virginea (assembly GCA_014182375.1). NCBI lineage: Eukaryota > Viridiplantae > Streptophyta > Magnoliopsida > Myrtales > Myrtaceae > Eucalyptus > Eucalyptus virginea. The sequence continues at coordinate 48,584,270 of CM024521.1, forward strand.
TCGTGGCCTCTGCGTCATTCTTGATGCAAGGATGATTCCACCATCCTTCCATGCGAAGACTGGTGACCGGTCGCGTCGCATGTGGAATTTTCTTGGTTTGATGGTGCGTGTCCTCATGTATTTGTCTTGACTGTTCGTATAAATGTAAATCAGAACATGAATTGCGGGGACGGCGGTCTGTTTGTCTGCATTGCAGGAACAACGAGCTCCACGAATATCTTCCTCATTTTAACATATGGATACCCCTCCAATTCCCATTTATCTTTTTATTCCCTAAAAAGAGAGAATACCTTTTAGTTGTTTTACATTCCTGTGATCTCAAAATCCAGACAATGATCGATATGAAGCCTTTTAAAGACTTGTTTAGGACAGCATATGAAATTTCTTGATGTTGCGTGTCCTTTTGCATTTTCCCTTTGTATAAAAGGAAATCATAACATACATCAATTGGATATATAGTTATATTTGATGTCTCTCAATAAGAAGGCACGACTCTACTAATTAACTTTCAATTCATTAATTCACGACAATCAAGAATACAACATGTAGCTCTAAAAGGGTTTATGCTGTTTTTCACCTATCTATTGTAATTTCAATTTAGATTTACACTTTACGGTAAGACTAGCATATGTTTATGAAGTGTGTGTGTTGAAAAGTAGGTACAGCCAACCATCAAAGAAGTTATTCCATGATCTGTGAATCAATGGACACGAGCGTATAAACTATTAATTTTGTGAGTTTCACATCTAGATAATTAATCATGCGGATCCTATCACAAGATTCAAATGGATGGTCCGGATGGACTTGATCTCTTTTAATTTATTTTCCCCCTCAATCTATCATTTTCTCATCAAGAAATGAAGAAAAATCCCTTTTTCCACTCATCACTGCAGCATTGTGGCAAGCACAATAAAATCAATGCACAAATCACATCGTATACAATAATAACGTGATGCGACCAATCAATCACCATTGTCCCGTGTTATTAATTTTCACGTACATGTTAAGGGGGAATCAGAGCCACCATTACCCCTCGCAGGCCTACCAATGCTTCCATGCTTTAGGCTTCGTCTAAGTCCAATCGTTACCATCTATCAATTTGAATTTTCAAATACAAGCAGAGCAACCTAAATTTCGGTGAGCGGCTCAACTGTAGAATTATTTTATCCATGGTGCGCGGCAATCAAACCGGCGTCATGCATGCCTAATCTACGTTCACAAGCCTGGTTCCTCAGGCCCCGTATGATCAAAGCTACTCTCCCAACAGCAATACGATCGATCGAGCACCCGCCAAACGCGATACACGAAACGCCCATCCACTATGCCTTTTGACATATAATATGAGCCTCTTTCCTCCTTCGTCCGGTTTCGCCACTTGAACAGGTTCTGCCGACGCACGTTTGAACATCGCACTCGGATGGCGTAGTCGATGCACTCGCTCAGGCCGGCCGACCAAGCACTTCAGAAGACTAATTATCGGGTGCATCTTTGACCACTAATCAAGCTATCCATGCTGTTCTTGAAATCTCTTACAAATGAAGTTGCTTGCTTGTCGACTTGTCCCTTTTTGGTTCCCCAGACCCTTCATTTGGATTATTCAATGGTTCACAAGACTCGAGGATGCGGACGCATCGCAGAACTCGAGTTGTTCAATGGCCAATAAGATGGATTACCACTCAGTTTTCTCATTTTACATCGCAATCATGACCAACCAAAACCGCTTAGTCACGCTTATGCGATCCTAACGTAATATTAGACATGGGATCCCAGAGGCTTTCCGACTCTCTTTTTTTTTTTTTTTGGCAGCCACAAATGTGTTTTCCGAGAACGCGTTTGTTAACTATTCTATTTTCGAAAATAATTTATACTCAGAAATGATTTTTTTTATTATCTTCATGGAAATAATTTTTGAGTTTTTAAAGACGTTTGATAACTACCTAAAAAATTTTGTTGCTGCGTTTGATAAGATTCTTAATTTTTTTTTTTTTCAGTTCTATTAATTTTTTAATAATTTTATTATATTTTCCTTATTTTTCTCTCTTTTTCTTTTTCCTTTTCTTTCTTCTTTCTTCTTCCTCCTTCACGGTAGGTCACCGGCCACGGTACTAGCCGGTGACTAGCTTAGCGAGAGGTCTAGTGAGCTCGCTAGAGGCTCGCTTGGCCATCGCAAACCTCAACCTCATAAATCTAGGCAAGGCCGAGCCTCACTTGGCCACCGATGAGACTTGACCTCACCCAGGCAGCGCAGCGCCGCCCAGCCACCAATGAGGTCAACCTAGTCGTGGCTCGACGTCGCTGGGGATCGATGATACTTCGGTAAGGTCACCGACCCTCATATGATCGGTCGTCGACAATTAGCCAAAAGGAAGAAGAAGAAAAAAAGAGAATAAAAGATAAAAGAAGAAAAATTAGACTTAATTCTAGAAATTATTCCCAAGAATAAGAAGTAACTTTTTTCTACTTCTTGATTTTATTTCAAATCAATTTCCCGGAAAAAAAAAAAAAAAAAAAAAAACTTTTGTTCTCAAGAATAAAAATTTACCAAACGGATTTCTTTTTTTTTTATTCCAAGGAACAAAAAAATAGAATCAATTGTCACCAGAAGTGTTACTAAACAGGGCCGAGTATCCCAAGTGAAGCGTATGCCAGCTCTATTCATTTGACGCAAAACATTAGACTAAGTTGTCATATATTAGAAGATGCTAACCATTACATGATCAACGAAAGTAAGACAGGCTACTTTTGTCCCAACTATGCAGATTATGCCTGATTAAGAAGCAAAGGTAAGTCCATAATGTCACTCTTATTGATTTTGATCTTACTCTTTCCACGAAAGAGTATGACCTCACATTAAATGATTGCAGCGACCTTCCTAGTTCTCCTATCTTAAGCAAAGATCCATTCTTGCCCCAGAAACGGGCTATCCGAATAATAAGTAGCATCTAATCAATAAACTCTCTGCTTGCAACACACTCATTGCTCACATGATTAAAAGAAAAGAGACAACTTCAAATCGATGTGAACGTGAAAGAATAGTGCAGACATTGCGACTTTTCTTGCTCACACATTTGCAGAGTGAGGATAAAAACAATCAAGTTATACCATTCATCAGCTTTTGCACATCGAACTAAGTCTGCATATTCAGCCCAAGTAAGATTGGTCATTGACCAATGCCATGACTGGAAATTCTCTGTAAGTACCACTGTTTCTTCAAGTGTAAAGTCTGAATCACCTGAAGTTAAAAAGGGCAACAAGAATAAGAAACTAAATAATCAGCTCTTCACTATTCAATCCTGAGTAATCACGTTTACTAGCCTGATCGCATAGAAGTGCTGCTTTGATTTTCTTAAACTTGCTATTTGTACGTCAATTTTTTCCTACACAAGATACACATAACTGCAGAGAGAAATGCCCATGACAGAGTCGGTTCTTTGGTCGTTTATCTCTATAGAACTCCGTTCTAACTGATCAAAAAGAAAAAGCACATGACAGCTACTGAGTTCTCTTCAGTAAGCCCAAAAAAATGCGAACCATGTTACCCAGGTGAGAGGAGAATCAAGAGGAGATTAGCAATATGGACAAGCAATCTGCCTACTTTAAACAAACCATTGGAGGATGATCAGGGAAGTACATACCAAACAATGCGAAGAGAACGCATAATTTCCAAAACTCATGTACAGGTAGATATGACTCACTGAACAGGAAATTAATTGCCAAGCAGCCAAACACAAAATCGCCTCAAAACATTCCAGGATATTCCAAATTCATTCCAGGACAGAGACAAGCAATGTGCAGATGGGTGTCTGGCGTAGTTTTACATCATTTCCAGCAGACAAAATTCAAGCATCCAAACCACTATATCAGTTGTTTAAAAGTTCACATTGTCATCTCACTCACAGCTTGCAGCATCAATATTTACAGTCATCCAATTTTATGAACTCTTTGCCAACTTATAAAGGCAAATAGAATAAACATAATCCAATAAACTGCTGTGTGATCATCCCATTAATCATCCCTCTGGCATGTTGACAAGAAAGCCACAAAATGGGGAGCCACAAGGGTCAAAATAAGCTTGCAAGCCAGAAAGGCTAATCAATGATAGTGCACAGAGTCTAATAGCCAGAGTCATTAAGACCTATTGCCAAAAATATTTCACAAAATACATGGTTTACAAAATAATTAAAAGGAGTCAATTGCTCGACCACCTAGACCTATTTACTCTGAATGTTATCAAACTTCTCCACCAAGAGCATGGTTTACAGAAAGTTCTATACTTGTTGAACAAGAGCATTTGAGAAAAAATTCGTACCAGGGACAAACCCAACAATGGCGGCAATGTGAATTCTCCTTTTCGGCGTCACAATTTCTCCAAGGAGTAAGAGCTTCTCTTACAGCCTGCGCTTCTGGCAAATTCTCCCAAGCCCACTTCTCTGACTCCAATACAGTCGCTTTATCATCTGCAATATACAAGCACAACTATCTTGCTTTCAATGATATAACTTCAATGATGGAACTTGGTGGACCCCTTGAAAGACGGACCTTTGGTAGTAAAATAAGCAACCAATTACCATGGTCAAGAATCTGATGATCTTCATCATTAAGATGCCTACAAGAGTCTAGGCAATTATTATGAAGGCAGGTCAAGCAAACAAGATTATCCCAATCTTATGTCTATGCCAAAGCCCATGAGAAAGATGCAAGTGAGGAAAGCTCATCCATCTCCAATGAGATAAGAAAAAAGGAATTGCAAATACAACAGGACTACCATATCACTGCTTTTAATTGTTTCCCTTCAGAAACTTTACCTTATTCATACTACCCGAAAGATATGAAATAGATGCAGAACAACTCACTCAATGTCCTCTTGAGACGTGCATCACAGTCGTAAGTACAATTTTAAAACCACTATCTCCAAAACTAATTTTAAGTTTCTCCCACATAACTCGTCAATGAACTGGTAATTAGTGGTATAAACTATCAGATCTCATGAACAATAATACTGTACAGACAGTGGAAAGTTTCACATTTACTGGCATTGCCATTCATCATCCAAGATAGTCAATTCATCGCCATAATAAGACAGTCTAAATCAAAGCTCTTCTCTTTCACAAGCTAGCAACAAATCATGAATTTCCATCCTATCCCCGACCTTACCCACAAAACAACTGACTAAATGATGCTTTTCTCATCCGAAAAAAGACGAATTTGAACGCGACCCACAACATGTATTATGGACCATGCAGTTCAATAAGAAAAATCAGATGCATTTCACATTTACATCGCAGAGGATCATCCAAATTTTCAAGTGTAAGAAAGTGGTTGGGATTATATCCATAGCCCTCAAGATCGCGGAGCATTGACTCCTCTTCCGAGATTCCACCGCCGATGGCCAAGCTCTCCGGCGAAGTCAAGAAACCGTCGCCATCTCCAACGCAGTCCTCGAAGAGAGCCGGGCAACGAGCTTTAAAGCTCTCGAAAACGGAACCCATTTCCTGATCGGCCGAAATTTCAGAATTACAACCAAACCCAGCTCCGGAATCGCCACCCGCACCGATCATCGCAAGACGAATCCTTCTCCAAATCTTTCCAATTTGTTTGCGTACAAAATCACGAACGGTGTCATACTTCGCAGATCAGGGACTTCACGTCCTGCTGCTCCGTCGCGTCAGAATCCCACTCAGCCTCAATCCAGTCCAACCCACTCGGTCACACCCCCGAAGTAGTCAGAGATCATCTCTTCGGCCGAGGGAATCGTGGCGTACAAGGAGAGGCGCAGGGGCCTCTTCAAGAAGGCCTCCTCGCCCGCCGCCTCGCACCGCCGTCCCCGTCGGCGTCTTCTCCCCCGCCGGCGGGCCCTGTCCGAAGAGATAATCTCTGACTACCTACGCGGCGCCGGCGCATTTGATAACTTCTCGGAATTTCCTAATTTTTGGTCCTCGTTGAACTTACGTAGATTGTCAAATGTGTGTTTCGCTCTAAAAACACCGTATTTTTTTCTCCAAAATCCCGTATTTTTCTTCCCATGGTTTGGGGACGGGCCGAAGAGATAATCTCACGAGTAGCGTTTGGCTAGTTACACAAAAATTAGCTTGGATAAATTGTCGCCTGAGTATACCGCCTCGGGAATTTTTTTAACACAAAAAACTAATTTAAGATAAATGCGATACCTTATTTACAACACCACTTTTAATACATAATCATCAAATTTGTCAATTCTCTGAATTTGCTCAAGGGACAAGTAAAACAGTAAAATCACAATTCTGGCATTCGTACTAGTTATACTTTAATTGAGAAGGCCCAAATAAAGGTTGAGAGTTAGAGTTTGATTTCTAAAAAATTGTTGCAAATTATGATCTTCACTCTTGACCATTGTGATTTTAACATGTTGTTCGGCAAGCATCACTAGCCTAGCATGATTCACGTGGATGGAATTTCGCCTTAACATTGAATCTTATAAACTAAATTAGTGTTTGGATTTTCATTCCATAAAGAATGCAATTCTAGAATGAATCAAAAGATCATCGAATTTGAGAGAAGGGATGAGCTCCTTCCGTGCTACAAGCCCTTCATGATTTTCAAGACAATGGCAAATGCATATTGGTGATACTTGACACCATTTGCTATCATCTAAGTTAGGAGCATGCAAAAGAATCAAAAGTTACCCGACTACCAATAGCTAGACCAAACTGGGTTTGAACTTATGATTCTCATGAGAACCTTTAGTTCCCAACTCCAATATTAAAACTAATAAGTACCAATTCAAATCCCATTCTAGTGTAGAACTGTCCAATTAAACCATCCGGATCAAAGCAGTATTATATGTATTTTAAATTTCGATATTTTCTATTGAAAATCCTAATTCCCTATTTCCTACCCATCTCTTACCGGTTACATATATAGTTTAATTTTTATTGTTTTCAAATGAGAACCCCAATTCCTAGTTTCCTACCCCCCCCCCTCTCCCCTTCTCTCGCCTCAAGCCCGGCCTCTTTCCTCCTCCGTCGGTTTTGCGACTTGGACCGCCTCTACCGACGCACGTTCGAACATCGCACTCGGATGGTGAAGTCGATGCACTTGCTCAGGCCGCCCGACCAACCAATACAGAAGACTAATGGTCGGTTGCATCTTTGACCACTAATCAAGCTATCCATGTTGTTCTTGAGGTCTCTTTCAAATGAAGTTGCTAGCCTGTCGACTTGTCCCTTTTTGGTTCCCCAGATCCTTCCCTTTGGATTATTCAATGGCTCACAAAGACTCAAGGATGGGGACTTATCACAGTACTCAAGTTGTTCAATGGCCAACAAGATGGATTACCACTCAGTTTTCTCGTTCTAAATCACGATTATGACCTGCCAAAACCACTTAATCATGCTTACGGAATCCTAACGCAATATCAGATATCGGATCCCAGAGGCTTTATGACTTGTTTTTTTTCTTTTTGTCTAACACAAAAACCCTCGATAGGCAACACACTATAATGGCATTTCAGCTACAAGTGTGCTTACCGAGTATTATCCCAAGTGAAGCGTATGCTGGTGCCATTCATGCGGCACAAAACATCAGACTAAGTTGTCGTAGATTAGAAGATGGTAACTGTACGTGATCGATGAAAGCTATACAGGCTACTTTGGTCGCAACTATGCGGGTTATGCACAATTAAGAAGCAAAGGTAAGTCCATAATGTCACTCTAACTGATTTTGATCTAACTTTTTCTACATAAATGATTGCAACGACCTTCCCATTTCTCCACTCTTAAGCAAACTTCGTCATTCTTGCTCCAGAAACGGGCTATCCGAATGATCAGTAGCATCTAATCATAAAAACTCTCTTCTTGCAACACACTCATTGCTCACATAATTAGCAGAAAAGAGACAACTCTAAATCGGTGTGAATGTGAAAAAGTAGTGCATTCATCAGCTTTGCACATCAAACTAAATCTACACATCAGCCCAAGTGAGATCAGTCATTGACCAGTCCCACGACCGGAAATTCTCTGTAAGTATTCCTGTTTCTTCAAGTGTAAAGTCCGAATCACCTAAAGGCATCGCGTTCTTGACCTAGACAATTGCTCAAGTTCCATTCCAGAGTAATTACATATACTACCCTGATCGCATAGGACCTGCTGTTTTTCTATTGTTAAAGGTAAATTCGGCCCCAATGGTTAATGATAGTAAACTTGCTATTCATTCCTACACAAAACTGCAGAGAGAAATGCGCATGACAGAGTCAGTTCTTTGGTTGTTTATCTCTATAGAACTCCGTTCTAACTGAACAAAAAGAAAAAGCACATGACAGCTACTGAGTTCTCTTCAGTAAGCCCAAAAAAATGCGAACCATGTTACCCGGCCAAAAGGAGAATCAAGAGGAGATTAGCAATATGGATAAGCAATCTGCCTACTCTAAACAGACCATTGGAGGATGATCAGGGAAGTACATACAGAACAATGTGAAGAGAACGTATAATTTCCAAAACTCACATACAGGAAAATCTCACTCGTTGAATGGAAATTAATTGTCAAGGAACCAAACACAAAATCGCCTCAAAACATTTCAGGATATTCCAAATTCATTCCAGGACAAAGACAAGCAATGTGCAGATGGGTGTCTGGCGTAATTTTACATCATTTCCTCAGTACAAAATTCAATCATCCAAAACACGGTTTCAGTTGTTTAAAAGTTCACGTTGTCATCTCACTCACAGATTACAGCATCAGTATTTACAGTTATCCAATTTTATGAGCTCTTTGCCAGCTTATACAGGCAGAAAGAATAAACATAATCCAATAAACTACTGTATGATCATGCCATCAATCATCCCTCTGGCATGTTAACAATAAAGCCACAAAATGGGGAGCCGCAGGGTCAAAATAAGCTTGCAAGCCAGAAAGGCTAATCAATGATAATGCACACAGTCTAATAGCCAGAGTTATTAAGACCTATTGCCAAAATATTTCACAAAGTAAATGGTTTACACACTAATTAAAAGGAGTCAATTGCTCAACCACCTAGACCTATTTGTTCTGAATGTTATCAAACTTCTCCATCAAGAGCAGGGTTTACAGAAAGTTCTATCCTTGTTGAATGAGAGCACTTGAGAAAAAATCGTACCAGGGACAAACCCAACAATGTCGGCACTATAAATTCTCCTTTGCTTCTGCATCATGATTTATCCAAGGAGTAAGAGCTTCTCTCATAGCCTGAGCTTCTGGCAAATTCTCCCAAGCCTGCTTATCTGACTCCAATACAGTTGCTTTATCATCTGCAATATACAAGCACCACAATCTCGCTTTCAATACTATACCTTCAATGATGGAACTTGGTGGACCCCTTGAAAGGCAGACCCATTGGTAGTAAAATGAGCAACCAATGGCATGGTAAAAAATCTAATGATCTTCGTCATTAAGATGCCTACAAGAGTACAGGTAATTATTATGAAGGCAAGCAAAGCAAACAAGATTCTCCCAATCTTTTGTCTATGCCAGAGTCCAAAGAGAAAGATGAATAAGATAAGAAAGAAAGGAATTGCAAATATAAAAGGACTACCATATCACTGCTTTTAATTGTGCTCCTTCAGAAATTTTACCTTTTTCCTACTCCCGGAAAGATATGAAATAGACCAGAATAATCCGCTCAATGTGTTCCTTCAGAAATTTTCAGTCATAAGTATATTTTTAAAACCATTATCTCCAAAACTATTTACTAAGTTTCTTCCACGTAAGTCATCAAAAACTGATAATTAGCTGCATAAACCATCCAATCTCATGAGCAATAATACTCCACAGACAGTGGAAGCTTTGCACCCACTGGCATTGCCATTCATCAATCGAGACAGTCAATTCATCGCCATGATAAGACAGTCTAAATCAAAGCCCTTCTCTTTCACAAGCTAGCAACAGATCATGAATTCCCATCCTATCCCCAACTTCACCCACAAAGCAACTGAATAAATGATGCTTTTCTCATCTGAAAAGAGACGAATTTGCACACGACCCACCCCATGCATTCTGTAGAATGTGACATTTACATGTATTCGACCGTAAGAAAGTGGTCGGGATTATATCCATAGCCCTGAAGATCTCAGAGCATCAACTCATCTCCCGACCTTCCACCGCCGATGGCCGAGTTCTCCGGCAACGTCAAGAAACCGTCGCCATCTCCAACGCAGTCCTCGAAGAGAGCCGGGCAACGAGCTTAAAAGCTTTCAAAAACGGAACCCATCTCTTGATCGGCCGAAATTTGAGAATTAGAACCAAACCCAGCTCCGGAATCGCCACCAGCAACGATCATCGCAGACGAATTCTCCTCCAAATCTTTCTTAATTGCTTTGCGTACAAAATAAAAAACGACGTCGTACTTCGCCGATCAGGGACTCCACGTCCTCGTCCTCCGCCGCCCAAGAATTCCACTCAGCCTCAATGCAGTCCAACCCACTCGGCCAGGCCAATCGGCCGCACCACGTCGCCGTCGCCGTCGCCGCCGCCGCCGCCGCGGCGGAAGTAGTCGGAGATTATATCTTCGGCCGAGGGAATCGCGGCGTACACGGAGAGGCGCAGGGGCCTCTTCAAGAAGGCCTCCGAGCTCTGCCGGCTCACACCGCCGTCCCCGTCGGCGTCTTGTCCCCCGCCGGCGGGCCCCATCCGAAGAGATAATCTCCGATTACCTCCGCGGCGCCGGCGCATTTGAAAACTTTTGGGAATTTCTAATTTTTTTGTCCTCTTTTAACATACGTTAGATTGGCAAACGTGCGATTCGCTCTAAAACACCGCCTTTTTCTCCAAAATCCCATTTTTTCTTCCCTTGGTTCGGGGACGGTCAAAGAGATAATCTCAAAATCATGTTAGGTTAGTTACACGAAAATTAATTTGAGAGTAAATATAGTAAGAATATATCGTTTCGGGAGTTTTATAACACAAAAAATTAATTTAAAGTAAACGCGATACTTTATTCGTAATATCACTTTTGAATGCATAATTGTCAAGCGAATTCTTTAAATATATTTGAAAGAAGTAAAATGACAAAATCAAGTCTTGACATTCACGTTAGCTATGTTTTAATTGAGAATGTCAGAATAATGATTGAGAGTTAGAGTTTGATATTTTGATCCTTGCTCCAAATTGAAATCTAGTGATCTTTGTTCTTGACTATTGTAATTTTCACATGTTGTTCGTCAAGCATCACTAGTCTAATATGATTCAATGGATGGAACTTTGTCTTAACAATGAATCCTACAAACTAGCATCAGATTTCCATTTCATGAGGAATGCAATTTTAAGATGAGTCAAACGATGGATGAATTTGTGAGAAGCCATGAGCTCCTTCCCTATTGCAGGCCTTTCATGATTTTTGGGAGAATGGCAATGCAAATTGGCAAGCGGAGGCATTTATTCAAGAGGATATGTCATGATAAATTTTGTGGGAATTGATTGCAATGTATGCATTTTATTTACTAATTCAAATTACAACTAGAATAATAGCTTGAAGTCAAATTAAATTGCATTTTGTGTAGACTCACTCTGTGAATGAAAAACTAGTCAATGATACACCATAGAACCTAAAGTCGGTCCTAATCGAATTGGTTAATTCTTCTTCCATTCATCCCTAGCATACTTGATTCTTCTTCCATTTGGTCTCCATGATGAAATTAATTAAGGATATATTGAACTAACATCGCAATGACTTCTTTGCAAGTTTCTATCACATCCAGGGAAAATCATGAACCACCCCTCCCAAAAAAAAAAAAAAAATTCTCTTTTTCGACTAATCACACAGTATTCTTCCAATTACCAGGTTTTGACTGCTCCTAAGACCTCGAGGATAAAAGACATCACATCACCCTTTTCCTGACCTGACATGCATTGTCCTTGAAGGGTGCAATCGTTGTAGCCCCATGTATTAAAATGATATGGAGAAAAAATGAAAAAGAACCATAGCATCCATGGGAAAATATTTAGACACTCAAGATCAATTCGTTCAGTAAAAAATGAGTAATTTGAAAAATGTTTTTCAAAAAATGATTGTTTATAAAAATAAATAAATGAAAAAAAATTATCATCTACAAAAATCACTAAACATAAATTATTGTCAATGATAAAAATATTTTATAAACAATATAAGCAATTGTTTTTCAAAGATGTTTTCCAAATCACGAACACATCCTTAGAACAAACTGGCTTTTATTATTAGTATCTCTGGACAAAATATCATGTTATGTATTCAACGTTAGATCCAGCTTTAAAGAATTCTAACACATGGCATTTATTAAGAATCTTGGACATTGCGTTTAAACAAGTCAAAATCGGAAGGAACTGCAGCCTTGTCCATGATGATGAGATTGATGGCCAAGAAAGCTTCAAATAAGAAAAATGCATCTATGCCTAGACAAAGTTCTCACCAAATATCCCTCATTTTACAAGCTTCAAGTCAAAAGCTTGTTAGCAGTTGTGAAAATACATGAAATATTGCACCTCACGAGCTGTGAGCTCACTCTTTCAGCAGTCTAAAAACCTCCAAAAAAACTCCGAAAAATGTCGCTACCACAAAAACCAGAAACAGTACTTCACCTAAATAGCGAACCTCTTTGAAAACACGAACGACAACCAGTTATAATCAAAACAAGTGAGTCTGTTTTGGGCATGGATCTTTTCGTAACGTGCAGCAAATACAGCTACTTTGGTTAGAGTGACAAGATCATCGTGGCCTCTGCGTCATTCTTGATGCCAGGATGATTCCACCGCCCTTCCATGCGAAGACTGGTGATCGGTGGCGTCACGTGTGGAACTATCTTGGTTTGATGCTGCGGGTTCTTTTGTATTTGCCTGACCGTTCATATAAAAGTAGACCAGAACATACATCAATTTGAATCTGCAGTTATATTCGATAAGAGGACAGGACCCTGCTAATTAACTTTCAATTCTTTCATTTATGACAATCAAGAATACAACATGTAGATCTAAAAGGGTTTATGCTGTTTTTCACCTATCTGTTGTAATTTCAAATTTGCATTTGCCCTTTACAATAAGACTAACGTATGCTTATGAAGTGTACAAGTTGAAAAGGAGGTATGTCAGACCATCAGAGAAATTATTCCATCCTCTGCGAATCAAATGGGTAGCAGCCATATGAACTATTAATTACGCGGGTTCCAGCATATGTATGATTAATCCCGCGGATCCTATCACGGGACTCAAATAAATGGTTTAGATTAACTTGATCTCCATAATTTATTTTTCCCCTTAATCTATCAATTTTTCTAATCAAGAAATGAAGAATGTCCTTTTGCTGTCATCACTACAGCTTTGGGGCACGCTAAAATTGATGTACAGGTCATTCTATGTGACAGCAATGACACGGTGTAATTGATCAATTACCTTTGTCCATGTGCTATTAATTTTTGTATACACCTTAAGGGGGAATCAGAGCCACCATTGCCCCTCCCAGGCCTACCAATGCTTCCATGCTTTAGGCTTTGCCTAAATCCAATCATTGCCATCTATTAATTTGAACTTTTAAAATACGAAGCAGAGCAACCAAAATTACGGTGAGCAGCCCAAATGTAAAAATATTTTATACGTGGCGTGCGGCAATCAAATCGGCGTCCTTCTTGCCTAATCTACATTCACAAGCCGGTTCCCGGGCCCCATATGATCGAAGCTACTCACGCAACAGCACATACGATCGATCGAGCACCCGTCAAACGCGATCCACAAAACACCTTTTCATATAATTTAAGCCTCTTTCCTTCTTCGTCCGGTTTTGCGGTTCTATCGGCGCACGCTCGAACATCGCACTTAGATGGTGAAGGCGATGCACTTTCTCAGGCAGGCCGACCGACCAAGCACTACGGAAGACTAATGATCTGCTGCAACTTTGACCACTAATCGAACTATCCATGTTGTTCTTGAAATCTCTTACAAATGAAGTTGCTTGCTTGTCGACTTGTCCCTTTTTGGTTCCCCAGACACTTTGGATTATTCAATGGCTCCCAAAGACTCAAGGATGGGGACATATCGCACGACTTGAGTTGTTCAATGGCCAATAAGATGGATTACCACTCAGTTTTTCATTCTAAATCGTGCTTAGTCACGCTTACGCAATCCTTAGGTAATATTAGATGTTGGATCCCAAAGGCTTTCCGACTTTTTTTTGGCTAACCCAAGACCCTCGATAGGCAACACGCTATAATGGCATTTCAGCTACAAGTGTGCTTACAGAGTATTATCCCAAGTGAAGCGTATGCCTGTGCTATTCATGTGGCGCAAAACATCAGACTAAGCTGTCGTAGATTAGAAGATGGTAACTGTACATGATCGATGAAAGCTATACGGGCTACTTTTGTCGCAACTATGCGGGTTATGCGTGATTAAGAAGCAAAGGTAAGTCCATAATGTCACTCTAATTGATTTTGATCTAACTCTTTCCATATAAATGATTGCAGCGACCTTCCTATTTCCCCTCTCTTAAGCAAGCTTCGTCATTCTTGCCCCAGAAACCGGCTATCCGAATGATCAATAGCATCTAATCATAAAAGCTCTCTTCTTGCAACACACTCATTGCTCACATATAATTAGTTGAAAAGAGACAACTGTAAATCGATGTGAATGCAAAAAAGTAGTGCATTCATCAGCTTTTGCACATCGAACTAAGTCTACACATCAGCCCAAGTGAGATGGGTCATTGACCAGCTGTGCAACTGGAAATTCTCTGTAAGTATTCCTGTTTCTTCAATTGTAAAGTCTGAATCACCAAAAGGCATTGCGTTCTTGACCTAAACAATTGCTCAAGAGCAACAAGGGCAAGAAACTAAAAATCTTCTTCACTATTCATTCCAGAGTAATTACGTTTCCTAGCCTGATCGCACAGAACCAGCTGCCTTGATATTCTTAAAGGCAAATTCGGCCCTGGTGATTAATGATAGTAAACTTGCTATTCAGACATCAAAATTTTCCTACACAAAAATGCAGAGAGAAATGCGTATGACAGAGTCTGCGCTTTGGTTGTTTATATCTATACAACTTCGTTCTAACTGATCAAAAAGAAAAAGCACTTGACAGCTACTGAGTTCTCTTCAGTAAGCCAAAAAAAAATTGAACCACGGTACCTGGGCGGAAGGGGATTTGAGAGCAGATTAGCAATAAGGACGAGCAAGCAGCCAAACACAAAATCACCCCTCAAAACATTTCAGGATATTCCAAATTCATTCCTGGACAGAGATGAGCAATGTGCAGTGTGTGCGTCTGGCGTAATTTTAGTCATTTTCCTGCAGACAAAATTCAAGCATCCAAAACACCATCTCAGTTGTTTAAAAGTTCACATTGTCATCTCACTCACAGCCGCAAAATGAGCAACTGTAAGGGTCAAAATAAGCTTGCAAGCTAGAAAGGCTGATCAATGATGATGCACAAAGCCTAATAGCCAGAATCATTAAGACCTATTGGCAAAATATTTCATAAAATACATGGTTTACACACTAACTAAAAGGAGTCAAGCCACCTAGACCTATTTGTTCTGTATGTTATAAAACTTCTGCATCAAGAGTATAGTTCACAGAAAGTTCTATCCTTGCTGAATCAGAGCATTCGAGAAAAGACCGTACCAGGGACAAACCCAACAATGGCGGCACTGCAATTTCTCCTTTGCTTCTGCATCATGATTCCTCCAAGTAGCAAGAGCTTCTCTTATAGCCTGAGCTTCTGGTGAATTCTCCCAAGCCCACTTCTCTGACTCCAATACAGTTGCTCTATCATCTGCAATATACAAGCACCACAATCTTGCTTTCAATACTATACCTTCAATGATGGAACTTGGTGCACCCCCTTGAAAGACAGACCCTTTGGTAGTAAAATGAGCAACCAATGGCATGGTAAAGAATCTGATGATTTTCATCATTAAGATGCCTACAAGAGTATAGGTAATTATTATGAAGGCAAGTCAAGCAAACAAGATTCTCCCAATCTTTTGTCTATGCCAAAGTCCAATGAGAAAGATGCAAGTGAGGAAAGCTCATCCGTCTCCAATAAGATAAGAAAGAAAGGAATTGCAGATATAACAGGACTACCATATCACTGCTTCTAATTGTGTTCCTTCAGAAATTTTATGTTCTTCATACTACCCGAAAGAAATGAAATAGATGCAGAACAATCCGCTCAATGTCCTCTTGAGACGTGCATCACAGTCATAAGTACAGTTTTAAAACCACTATCTCCAAAACTATTTTCTAAGTTTCTACCACAGAAGTCATCAATGAACAGATAATTTGTTGCATAGACAATCTGACCTCATGAGCAATAATACTCCACAGACAGTGGAAAGCTTTGCATTCACTGGCATTGCATTCATCATCCGAGACAATCAATTCATCACCATAATAAGACAGTCTAAATCAAAGCTCATCTCTTTCACAAGCTAGCAAAAGAGACATACCACTGATTCAGGAATTTCTGCCATCCCCAACAACTTCACCCACAAAGCAACTGACTAAAAGACGCTTTTCTCATCCAAAAAGAGACGAATTTGAACACGACCCACCACATTTATTATGTACAATGCAGATTAATGAGAAAAATCGCACGCATTTCACATCTACACCGCAGAGGAACATCCAAATCTTTAAGCGTAAAAGAGTGGTCGGGATTATATCCATAGCCCTGAAGATCGCAGAGCATCGACTCCTCTCCCGAGCTTCCACCGCCGATGGCCGAGTTCTCTGGCAAATTCAAGAAACCCTCGTACAAAATCACGGCCGGTCATACCTCGCGATCAGGGATGCCACGTCCTCCTCCGCCGCACCATAATCCCACTCAGCCTCACTCCAGTCCACCCACTCGATCAGACCCATCGGCGGCACCTCGTCGCCGCCGCCGCCGCCGCGGCGGAAGTAGTCGGCGAGCATCTCTTCGGCCGAGGGAATCGTGGCCTACTCGGAGAGGCGCAGGTGGCCTCTGCAAGAAGGCCTCCGAGCTCCGCCGCCTCGCACCGCCGGCCGTCGACATCTTCTCCCCCGCCGGCGGCCCCATCCGAAGAGATAATCTCCGACTACCTCCACGGCGCCGGCGCATTTGAGAACTTTTGGGAATTTCTAAATTTTCGGTCCCCTTTAAATTATGTTAAATGTGTTTCGCTCTAAAAACTCCGTCTTTTTTCTCCAAACTCCTGTCTTTTTCTTCCCATGGTTTGGGGAGGGGGCCAACGAGATGATCCCATGAATCACGTTAGGCTAATTACATGAAAATTAGTTTGGGATAAATACAATACAAATAAACTATTTTGAGAATCTTTTTTAACATAAAAAATTAATGTAAGGTAAGCGCGACACCTTATTCGTAACACCACTTTTGGATGCATAATTGTCAAGCGATTCTCTGAATTTGCTCAAAAAGAGGTAAAATGACAAAATTAGATCTCTACATTCATGCTAGCTGCACTTTAATTGAAAAGGTTGGAATAAAGGTCGAGAGTTACAATTTAATTTCTCAATCACTACTTCAAATTGTGATATTAGCTCTAAATTATTGTGATTTTCGCATATTTTTTGGTAAGCAATGCTAGCCTAGCTTAATTAATTTGCAATATAGAGCTCACCTATTCTAACTCACTGCCCAAATTTGAATGGAACTTCATCTAAACAATGAGTCTTGCAAGCCAAACTAGTATTTGAATTTTCATTTCATGAGAAATGTAATTTCAAGAAGAATAAAAAAAAAATCATTGAATTTGTGAGAATCAAGAGTAGTTATTATTATTATTATTATTATTATTATTATGTTCTAGCCATTTTTTTGATATTATGTAAAGACTAACGAGTAAAAGTAAAACCTTATTATTCAACACCATTTACTTCTATCCAAGTTAGGAGCATGCAAAATAATCGAGACTCGCTCGGGCTATATAAAATCAAACCGAACCGATACCAATGCAATTTCCAGTTCCAACATTAAAATCGATGAGTACCAATCCAGATCCCATTTCAATATGAAACCATCCACCAAGACCACGTTGATCGGAACGGTACTATATGTATTTTAGTTTCTAATATTTTCTAATGAAAACCCTTAATTCCTAATTTCCTATCCATCTCTCTGACCGGTTACATATACATATTATATATATATATATATATATATATATATATATATATATAATTTTTATGTTTTCAAATAAGAACCCTAATTCCTAGTTTCTTTCCACTCCCTCTCCATCTCTGCCTCGCTTATCTCGCCTCCCTCCTCTACCTGATTCTCGCTCTCTCGGTCGCCTCCGGCGTCGTCGATCGCTCTCAACTCTCACGCCTCTCTCGCTCTCGCCCGCAGCTCGATCTCGCAGTCTGCAATTGTAAGTCCTCTGAAAATCGTCCATTTGGTCGATTTCGATTTGGCGCTTTCACCTTGTTGGGTAGGAAATTCCTCGAAAGTTAAAGCTCACTCGGTGTTGCATTCTAGCCGCCGGAGTGGAATTGCCTCTCTGGGTTCATCTCGCTTTGTAATTACCCGAGTCGGATTGACGAAAGATTTCGCATTAAAGCCGCAGTTTTAGGGGAGGTTCCTTTATGAGCACGTTGCGACGGTGCGTGCGGGGAAAAAAGCAGTGATGGGTGGCCTTGGATCTATATATATCCCGTGTTTTGCTGTCGTTTGCTGTGTGGTCGATGCTCCTGTGTTAGTTGTCTGCTGAATTTGTGTGGGTTGCTGGGCTTGAGCATAAATAACCGAGTGAATGGTTTATGTGACTAGTTGTCTGCCGAGTTCTATGAGTTCCTGAGCGTAACTACATGTTTATTTTTTGGGAAATCGTTGGTTTTGTTGGGGATATTTAAACCGTTTCCATGGACCCACCCACGAGCAGGGCCGGAACCGGCCTTCCGTGGGCGTTTCTGGGTTCTAGGGTGGGGACCGCCCACCCTGAAACCGATCATACCTGCCAGCATTTCCGTCTTATGTGACAATATCCGGCGTAATTTTTCTTTCTTTGATTTCTGCTGCTTTTTGCTGCTATCCATTGTCGGTTTCTGTGCATGCTGTTGTGTCTGCCTGTGAAAGCTTTCGTCTTTTCGTTCTTTAGAAAGATATCTTTGTATGCTGTGATTTTTGGGCTATTCAAGATTTTCTATGTGTGGGCTTATAGAGGGGTGTGCTGTTGTGGCTTTCATTTGGTTATGTTCTGGTTGTGAAAAATGGCTAGTGCGTAGGTCGAGTGGTGACTTGACCTTATTCAAAAGCAGAGAGTCACGATGAATTCAAAATTTCAAAGAGTAACTCACTCTTTTTTAATCTGCTTTCAATAGCTGTTTCCCAAAGACAGAGAGGTCTCTGTCTACTTTGAGTTGCATTGCTTGCGAGCAGAAAAGTGTCCTCACTTTCCTCCATGGCGAACAATCCTTCACAGCTCCTCCCGTCAGGTCTGTAGGATGTTTTAATTCATGTCTGTTTTGTTTTCCTTAATTTTCTGAGATTCACAGAAATATCGGGGGGGCATTTCCACTTATGTTCATCTTGCACTAATGAAATATGCAGAGTTGATTGACCGTTGTATAGGTTCGAAAATCTGGGTTATAATGAAGGGAGACAAGGAGCTTGTTGGTACTCTTAGGGGCTTCGATGTGTACGTCAACATGGTCCTCGAGGATGTCACTGAGTAGTATGTATCTCTCTCTCTCTCTCTCTCTCTCAAATTTACTTGTGCTTCAAGATGCTTCTCGCATTACTTCGGTTGAAGGGAAGCCATTATATGTTCTTGACATCAATTTATTATCTGAACGGGCAAATGACCTCAATTTGTATGTATTAGCATCAGAAGTTATCAAATCCGCGGTTTATGAGGCCTCTTTGTCCTCAACTTGATCTATGCTTCTAACTGAGAATCGCTACTTGCACAAGCACACGCAATATGGCCTTGCCCAACATCAAACCCACCCCACCCCCTCCCCCTTTTTCTTTTCTCACTCCACTTTTATTGAGCTTGTAGATGTAAACTGTGGAAGCTTCATTTGATTGTAAGATTCTGTTTTCATTCTTGCATACAGTGAAATCACTTCTGAAGGACGAAGGATAACGAAGCTCGATCAGATTTTGCTTAACGGAAACAACATAGCTATCGTAAGAAACAACTTCTTCCTTCTGCTGATATTGATACGGCTATATGTTTTGAGCCCTTGCATCTTTAAGGATGTGGTCTTGCCTAAAGTTTTGGTGATCTACTAACTAGTAAGCAATTGCCTTAACATAACAGAAACAATCAGCCACTCAGAGAGAGTCCTTCCAATATGTAGACTGAAAATGCTTAGATGATGTGGTAAAAGAGTCATCATTCCCTATTCTTTACAAGAATCTGGTCCTTTGTCTCAATCAACCTTGTGTCCACCTCTTGATAAATATAAAGCATCAGTTGTGTGGCAGTTATGTTATTGAAAAGCTAGACTTCTGCTTTCAAGTGCTTGAACCACTCAAGTGATGATGCCTTCCTTTTTTTCTTAATGCAGTTAGTCCCTGGTGGCTCCCCTGATCTGGAATGAGTTGGATTCATCCTCTAACCTCAGTGGTAGATTATGTAGTTACTTTAGTTGTTGGAAATCCCATCAGCAACATCATTTGATTTTATAACCCTCTTTTTTCGGGTTTATGAATCTGCAACCTAAGTTAAATGAGCTCTAATTAAATTGAGTTCATGTATGAATGTCTGATAGCCCAACGGATGGTGCATGATCACATCACCTTATTATCCAATATCTATGTTTTGCTCAACCAGAGGGCATGGCAGTTGTTGTTTTGCTTGGTGCAAGTTGTTCCAAGGATTCATCTTCTGGTACATTGTCATTGAAGAACCTGTCTTGGCTTGTTTTAGTGTTCTGCAGCTTTTGGTCATTGACTGCATAACGACATCTGTATTTGCCCTCCAGCCCCCTTCTCTCTCTCTCTGTGAAAGCACATGCACTTCTTTGAGCGTTAGGGATGTGGATCCTCTTTCCTGCACCATACTCCCATGTGTGTCTCAACATATGTTGGCTTTTATGCTTACCTCATTCGCATACGTCAATGGTTGAGAAGCGTTTTAAGGGTTACAGCACGAATGGGAGCCCTATGGTTGTTGAATATCTTCATCCAAAATTTGCTATCTTCTAGGTGGCCTGCAATTTGACTACCCTTTCTGTGTGATGGTACTTTTTTCATCTAAATGCAGAAGTGTGTTCCCAGTATCCACTTTGGAAAAGATCATAGATTTCTGCTTATGTACTTGTTGCTTTTTGTTTGAAAAGATTCTACTTCATTATGCAGTATTATTCTGGTATCGATACATCAGGCCTAAGGTGTGCACTATACTGCCTAGAGCTAGATAAATAATGGGCGTATTTTGCTCCAAGTGATCTCAATTTTCCACCCAAGTAGCTGTATTTGCTGCACGTCACGAAAAGATCCAAGCTCAAAGCAAACTCATTTGATTTGACTATAATTTGTTTTTGTCGTTTGTGTTTTCAAAAAGGTTGGCTATTTGGGTGGAGCCTGTTTCTTGTTATTGCGGTAGCAGTTCAGAGCTCACGAGGTGTGATATTGCTTGCGGAGTTTGGTTAGAGTCACAAGATCTAAATAGGCTGGAAATAAAGGTGCTGAAGATTCACCATAGGCCTCGTCTTCTTTTTCGCTTGTTTTAATGTATATTCACTGCTCCAAACGAGCTTGACTTGAAGCATGTAAAATTAGGGATATTTGCGGAGAACTTTGTCTAGGCATAGATGCATTTTTCTTATTGGAAGCTTTATGGGCCATTGAATCTCATTATCATGAACAGGGTTGCAGTTCCATTCCGATTTTGATTAGTTCAAACGCATGGTCCATGCTTCATTGATTCTTAATGAATGCCATGTGTCAGAATTCTCCAAAGTTGGATCTAACGTCAAATACCTAACATGATATTTTGTTCTATGACACTAACCATAAAAGACAGCTTGTTCTGAGTATCTAGATATTTTCCTGTGACTGGTACGGTTCTTTTTCATTCTTTTACCCATTTCGACGTAACATATGGTGCTTCGGTTTGGGAAAGCAATTGTAACTCAGTAATAGGAAGATTAATGTGTGATTAGTCATAAGAGGGGATCATGATTGTCCCTAGATATGATAGAAACTCCTGAAGGGGTCATTTAGTTAATTTCATTGTGGAAACCAAATGGAAGAAGAATTTAGTATGCAGGGAATGAGTGGAAGAAGAATTAACCAATTCAATTAGGAGTGATTTCACGTTATATGGTGTTTACTTGACTAGTTCTTACTCACAAAGTTAGTCTGCACAAAAAGCAGTTTGATATGACTTCAGGCTATTATTCTAGTTGCGGTTTGATTCGGCAAATAAAATGCATACATGGCAATCAATCATCAATCCTACAGAATTTATCATGACATATCCTCCTGGATCAATGCCTCTGCCTGCCAATTTGCATTGCCATTCTCCTAAAAATCATGAAAGGCCTGCAATAGGAAGTTCCATCCAAAATTGCATTGGTCCTTTAATTCATCTTGAAATTGCATTCCTCTTGAAATGGAAATTGTAGATTCAATGTTAAGACAAAGTTCCATCCAAAATTGGATAGCGATATTCCAAATGAATCACATAGGCTAGTGATACTTGCTGAACAATGTGTAAAAATCAAATTGATTAAGAGTGAAAATCACTAGATTTCAATCTGGATTAGTTATCGATCAAGAAATCAAATTCTAACTCTTAGCCTCTATTTTGGCCTTCTTAACAAAAGTATGGCTAGTATGAATGTTGAGACTTGATTTTATCATTTTATTTCTCTTTTGGGCAAATTCAGAGAATCGATTGATGATCATGCATTCAAAGTGGTGTTGCAAGTCCGGTTTTAATGGGAACCCGTTCCCAACCTTGTTTCTAATGTACCAATGTGGAGGAAATTAAAACAAATAGGCATTCTTCACCATTGGAGGTTTGGAAACTCAGCACATTATGGAGTTGGTTGAACAAACTTGGCAATTTTCTGCAAAAGAAAAGAGAATGGACACCTGCCCTGTTGAGTACTTTTTTTATCTGATAAGAAGTGCTTCCCATTCTGTTAAATATATGAATTACAAAGAGGTTTATATAAATCCTTTTTTTATCTTTTGTTCAGATCTTCTTTGTTTTGGTTTGGTTTGGTTTATATGGTTCAATGGCTTGATTTGCTAAAGGTGAGATCAAATTATATAAATTTCAAGTGCATTATTTTGTCAATATATTATGTGGTGATTTATCTAAGATACCTTATAATTTGCTACTTTGTCTTACTGTATTTGAAATTGGTCAATGCCTTGGTGTGCTTCTTTCACGACATTCCTTGGTCCCGGGTGTCTTCCCGTGGTTTTCTAGTGTTACAAGAAGTCGTGTCCATCTCGGACATCTACAATATTCTCCCATGCTTTTTTATTTTATTAAATAGGACAAACTGAAGGAAAAGACCGACCCATTTAGTGACTTTCACAATCACCCTCACTGAACCAACTTGAATATGAACTACGATTCATATCCAGTCTTACCAAATTTGGAATTCCTTTGCATGCCATGTGCCTTTAGACTTGACTTTTTCCCCTTTTTTCTTCCCTATCCAATATTTGTTCGTTTCCGTGTAAAATTTTTCGCTTTCTTCACGCAGGAGAATGTCTACTTCATTATGCAGTATATGTCAAAGTAGCCATTACAATGTGTGTGAAAGTATCTCAACACTTATGGCATCACCTCTACGACAACAACCGACACAAAATTGCGACATGAAGAAGATGGATACCCTACATTGGTAAACGCATTTCCAATTTGTTTTTTGGGTAAAGCATGGCTCTTAAGTTGGATTCATAGAATTTGAAGAGGAGGCGTTCCAATTCTTAATTATACTAAAAATGTTTCCAGCTGCAAATGGACTTGGTCTAACATTATCTAACTTGAAGGTAAATCTGAAATAATGACCCAAATTGTTTATTATTATTTTTTTTTTGGTCAAGACCCAAATTTTTTAATTTCAAATTAATAGAAGTGTGGCAAATATTTTTCCAATTCTCAAAATTTAATGTGGAATAGTCTCACATCCGCAAGTTCTTATATTTGCACCTTTTTTGATCTTTTGTAATAGATAACCCACAAGAATTAACCGACAGAGTGAAGAGACAGACCTTTGAAAACATTATTTGAAATAGAGAACTTAGTCAACATTTTTTTAATCATTATAGTCATTGGAGAGGTTTCACTAAACTTTTGCCAATCATCATAGAGGCTTCAAGGTACAATCATGAATGTGGAAATGCTAATTGAGTTAAATTCCAAATGAGATGTAATAGGTCACATCATGTTCGTGAGCTTATTTACCACACTTGTTAGTGGCTCAAAGTTTTAATACAATTACACATTGGTTTTGTGTACCTTGTTTTAGTAATGTTTTGTATAATAATCAGCACGATGCATGGATTTAATGCCCAATTGCAATGCTTTGTGACAAGCAATTTATTGACACTAACAACAAGTTAAATGCGAAGGATGCTTCACCCCCGAAATAAAATGTAATCTTTTCTTAATTCAATTGGTCACTAGGGAGTGCTTTGACGAAGATCAAGCCCGACAATTCTACTAGGTTTTGTTCTTCAAAGTCAATTTGGGCCTGGGCCCAATCAGCCAATTAAACTGGACCGACCGGAGTTCACCTTAATTAGGATGGAGGGAAACAAACTTTTTTGGAAGTTACATGTCTACTTTTGTTGACTATACTTTGAATGAATTATTTAGGGGCAAAAGTAGATTCTCATCCCAAAATTTCTACACCACATAGTCCAGCGATTTTCCACACTAAGAAACATAATATTTCTCACCTTTGATAGGGTGCAATGATGCTGCAAGGAAGCATCCTTATTGACCAGTTTTGTAGCAAAACTGGCCCACGATTGTCTGCATATTCTGGGGTAAAGGAACAAATGTCTTAATAATTAAGGCCCGCATATATACAAGAAGTCTTTATTTTCCTTTAAAAAAAGTAATAGTTAGGCCATGGGGTCCCACGTATTTTCTCCTCTTCACGAGCTTTTAAGCTAAAGGAGCAAGCTCAATGTGGATTCAAATGGATGTAGTCTGATTTAAAAAAAATTTGTGACAAGAGTTTCGTTTTACTAAAACAAAAGTTCGGTGGAGTGATAATGAAAGCTAAAGCTATTGGAGAACAAATTCGATCTTCCATCGATCTCAATTCAAGAAATTTGATACTTCCCAAGAGTCTTCTTTTTAACTCATTGAGTAATCGTGATTTAATAACTTCAACCTTAATATTTTTTTATCATGCTGGAATTTTTGCATGAAAAGACTTCAGAACTTATAAATTATGAAATGGAAGAATTTTACACTTCTAAATCTAGTGATATTTTTTTTTTCTATCGCGAAACATGGAATGTTTATTTACCACAAAATCTATTCAAAAAACAGAAAAATACTTGCAAAGAGACACCATCTGTCCTGAAAAGCTTTTTTCTTAAATAGTTTAGTCAATCATGTCATCAATTAATAAAAAAAAAAATTGGAACAATCTAATTTAATTAATGGAAATGGAAAATTGTCGCATACATATAATTTTGCATTGCATCAAAATACATTCACTAGATTAAGAATTGGGTGAGATCTATTGATGTGAATTTGATAAGGATGCCAACAAACTAAAACCTAAGCTTCATGTGCCTTGTCTTAATGTGGCATTAGCATTAGCTCCCACTCTCGGAACAAGAGAAAAAAATCAGACAGAGCAGCATACGGGCAATGCAAGAAGACTGAAACCAATGATTGAACCAAGTCAAAGTCTACAAAGACTTGGACTACCAACAGTCCATGATGAACCAGCTTGCTCAAGAAGGAATCACACCAATGGTTGACCCAAGTCAAAGTCTACAAAGACTTGGATTACCAAAGGCACACGCTCAAGCATTGGCAAGACTTCTTTTCCACATCAGGATGACCCCATCTTCTTTTTCTTTGATGTATTGCTTTATTTATTTTCACTATTCACTTTGCTTTTTAACAAGAGTTTCCCTTGGATTCGTCAAGGCAGTTTCACCGTGAATAACTATTGAGGCCCCAATGGGTTAATTAAGATGAGAATAACATGCATTCAATGTTTCACAAAACATATGGCATTTTAATTACAACTGCTAGCAATATGTGGATTTTTTTTTAATGTTGTTAAAAATATGTTCACTTTTACTCAATGAGCACAAACTCTTCATCATTTGAAGTTTAAACAATAAATCTAGGTTGTTTACAAAGTAATTTAAATAAGTATACTAAAATTGATACATTAAGTAATATGATCAAATCATGATTTAATATTTAGCAAGTGAATAAATAGATTTGTGAAAATAGATACTACTCAAATGGGAATTCGATACTTCCCAAGAGTGTTTTTTGACTCATCAAGTCAATTTGATTAATAACTTCAATCTTGAATGTTGTTTTTGATCGCACTCGGATTTCGGCCTAAAAGGAGTTAAGGAACTTATGAATTTTGGAATGGAACATTTTTATACCTTCAAATCTAGCGGGAAAACATGGAATGTTTAATAACCACAAAATTGATTTAGAAAATAAAAAAATTGCAAAAAAACACTATTTGTTCAGAAATATTTTTTGATTTTTAAATAATTTAACCAATTGTATCATCCATTAATAGAAAAGTTAATATAGTCTAATTTAACTAAATGAAAAGTACAAAAGTGTTGTATACACGTGGTTTTTGCATTGCACCAAAATACAATCATTAAATTAGGAATTGCATGAGATTGGTCAATGTGATATTGATACGGACGCCAGCAATCTAAAACCTAGGCTCCCTGTTATCATGGCATTAACATTAGCTATCACTCTTAGAAAGACAAAAAAAAAAAAAGAGTGGACAGCGTACGGGGGTGCAAGAGGACTGAAACATCACGGGATTAGAAGGGAAAAGTCAGTCTACGAAGACTTGGATTGACAACAGTCCATGATGAGCCATCGTTGCTGGACAGACAACAGTCCATGATGAGCCATCATTGCTCCAAGAAGGAATCAAACCAAAGATTGACCCAAGTATATGAAGACTTGGACTGCCAAAGGCACATGCTAAGGCATTGGCGGGTCTTCTTTTCCACGCTAGGATCCGTCTTCTTTTTCTTTGCTATATTGCTTTATATCTTTTCATTATCAATTTGCTTTTTTGATAAGATTTTCCTTGGATTCTTAGGGACGTTTGAGGTCTCTAGTTAGTTAATTATGTTGATAGTTGATTGATTGGCGGCAACCGGCCACCACTTGAGCAAGGATTTTTTTTTTTTTTGGTCTAGTAGCACTTGATAAGTAAGGCCTCTGAACTTTTTTCCATGTCTGAATCGTCTCCCAAAGAAAAGATCAAGTGAGATCAATGAAGGGGAGGCAATGCTTGTTTTATTTATCATTGATTGATCATAATCCAGATTGTGGAAAGCTTATGATATCGTACATATCAACGCTTTATGAGTGACTTTTATTGGCTAAAAAACGATCGATAATGCAACTTACCTTGGTTATTGTTGAGTTAGTATTGTGAAACTTCAGTTGTGAAGTAGCTATTTTTTTTTTTTTATCATGAAACATAAAATTTTTAGTTATCAAGTGAAATATGGTATACATATAGTTTTGCCTTGCATCGAAATAAAATCATTACATTAAAAATTGCCTTATCTACCGCTCTTCAAAGAAAATAAATAAATAAAGGAACAATGTACCGGTAAGGGCAAAGTCAAAGTCTACGAAGACTTGGACTACCAACAGTCCATGATGAACCAGCTTTGCTCAGGAAGGAATCACATCAATAATTCATTCATTTGGTACTTTGTCCCTCACATACAGGCATCCATAAACGTGGAGATTCAATCAAAAAGAAGGGAAACAAATGTCACTAGATCACTTTGTCAAATCCAACATTGACTCATCGTTCTCCCATTCACTCGCAAAATTTACATGGCAATAAATCGATTTCCAATTCTCATATTCATTGATAATTTCATTACATGATTTCCTCCGATTCTATAATTTCATATGAGATTTGAAAATCAAATAAAAAAGCCTCTAAGGATGTCTTTATGTTGCTGAGATTTTTTTTTTTTTGTGATGGGAAAATGCGTTTAGGAAATTCAATTTCAGAGAAAGGGAATCGGAAAATTTTGATTATGGTGAAAAAAAGTTGAAAAAAACTGATTTTATTGTAATTGGTAATAAGTGAATCCACTAAATGAAGCATGTATCATTAAAAGTAACATGGAATGACTAATAAACTAGAATTGATATCTTCTTCTTTTATTCTATAATCCATAGAAATAACATTGATTACAAAGAAAATAAGATAAAAATTATGAAATCATATTTGTAAAATATAGATACAATCGTGCTTTGGGAATGTAGAAAAATTGAGCATCAATAAAGTATATTCTTCTCACTTCAAAGCTTAGCAAGAAAACAAGGGTAATGATTCCTTCTTGCCAAGTCATTTTCTCTAACTTATTCTTTTTAGGGTTAATACCACAAAAAATCTAAAACTAGTATATTCATGATAAATTTATTCAAAATTAATTTTTTGATCACCAAAAACTCAAAACTGACAAATTTGTGATAAATTTATCCTCTATTAGTTTCCGTTAAATTGAATGAATACTAAGAAAAATACAAACCAGTACACATGTGATAAATAGAGAATAAAACCCCGAATTGATAGAGTGGTCAATTGTGAAAATTTTATGTATGTTTTTGTTGACTTGACTTTGAATGAATCCACCATTTATTTTGGGAGGCAAAAGTCGATTCTAATCCCAAAATTTTTGCAATATATGGTCCAATGATTTTCCACCTTAAGAAACGTACATAATTGTCAACTTCGACGGGCTGGAGCGATGCTTCAAGGAGTCATCCTTATTGACCAAATTTTGCAGCAAATTGGCCCATGACTCTCTCTGCATATTCAGCCAATCCTGTGGCTTCTATGTACAATGACCTCCCCAAAATTCATTCAAAAAGATCTTTCCTTTTTATTTCCTTGATATTTCTGTGGTGAAGAAATAAAGGTCTTTGATAGCTAAGGCCTGCATTTCACATGAAAAGTCTCTCTTTTCCTTTAAAAAGAGAGGAGTTAGGCAATGGATCTCACCTATTTTCTCTTCTTCCTGAGCTTTTGAGCTGTATTGGAGGACACTTATTAATTTCAATTTGAATGCAAAGAGTCTTATTTTTAAAAAAATCTGCAATGATACCTTTGGAGTTTCGTTTTACTAAAACAAAAGTTTAGTGGAGTTTAATTAAAGTTAAAGCTATCGGAGAACAAATTTGATCTCCATTGGTCTCGAATTGATGAATTTGATGTTAGATTATATATATAATACTTTGATGCGGAAATTTAAAAGAAAATAGTGATCTTTTGATCTTTATGATTTTTACAAATAGATGAAGATGTACCTTTATCCATAGCGTTACCCTTGATGATAATCGTTGTACAAAATCGAAAAACTCAAATCAAATGATAATCGTTATTCTTTAATGTATTCTATCAACGGAGGAGAGAATACCCAATTATTTTCGGTTATTGTTGTTCATATAGGTGGAGAGAGGACCGGACTCTATTATTCGTTCTTTCAATAGATGCCTTCCATCAAAGCACCTTTTAACTTCCATAAAAGTCACACCTCTTCGGAAAAGCAGTAACTTCCCTTGAGGATTATACCATTTCATTTTATTAGAGTCGCAACTTCTCACAACTATTATTTATTTATTTTATAGCATTTCAATAATTATTAAACCATATAATAAATCATATCATGTGGACCACAATAATTCTTACATTTTATACTTCCCAAGAGCCTTTTTTGACTCATTGAGTCAATCGCGACTAATTGCTTCAATTTTAAATTTTCCTTTTGTCAAATTTGGATGGATGTATGAAAAGATTTAAGAGCTTATGAATTTTGGCACCAAACATTTTACACCTTTGGATCTTGCAGGATTTTATTTTGCCTCCTTGGCTACCCCGCCATGTGTTTATTAAATGTCGTCCTTATCAAATACAAATTGGTTCATTTAGTCCACATCGTACCCATCGAAATCTGAAGGTCTTGGTGGTGTTGGAGCATTTGCATCAATCGTGCACTCCCCGGCAACTTTGAGGAGCTCAGCTCGTCAATCACCTGGAATGACCATGGCCATGGGCATGGGTTAGGGTTTTGGAGGCGTGTGAGCAAGAGAAGTGACAACGAGGGAAAAATCAAGGATTTGGAGCAAAGGAAGAAACGTGCGAAAAGGTCAAGGAACGATGGGGCAGGAGTTGTGAAGTGACAACGAGGGAAAAATCAAGGTGATGGATTTAATGGTGATGGGCTTAAGGCCCGTCCGCCCTGCTGGGCCCAAAAAGCCCGGCCCACGGGAATAAGGCCCGTGGATGGGGGAAGGTATAAAAGGGAGGAGAGAGAGAGAGATGGCACTGTGTTGGAATCAGAAATTATGTACGTTCTCCTCTCCCGCGCGCTCTCTCTCTCCAAAATCCAAAAAGAACAAGAAGGCAAACGCACTGTCTTCCCTTCAATTGGCATCATCGGATCGGAATTTCTTCCTCGATCTTCGGCATTGGTGTTTAATTAGTGGCTAACAAGGTACGCTCGAATCCGTGGTGTGCTTTACGATCGGTGATACGTGTTTTCCTGCTTCGTCTTCCGCATTGATTTAGGGGTTCGATTTAGTGTCGAATCCCGTTTTCGGGATCCGTTATTCCCAACATTGGTATCGAGCCCCGCTTCACGTTTTCCCGATCTTTTTTGATGTTTTTTGATTGATTTTTCGCAAAAAAATTTTCGGCTGTACGGATCGGGGGACAAATCCCGACACCCGAGCGCTGTTTGGCCTTTTTTCTGAGTTTTCGTAAGTCGAAATCAAATTCTGAAGACACTAGGAGAAAGGGCTCGTCGAGACGAGTCCGACGAGTGGTCGTGTGCCGCCGGGAGACGCCGCACGCGCCCACACGCGCGGCCGGGAGGCGCTGCGCGTGGGCGCGACGCGCCCGGCAGCGCTCGCCGCGGCGCGTGTGCCACACGCGCCGGTGGCGAACCGGCGTGCGCGCTGCCGCCGACGGCGAACCGGCACGCGCCGTCCGCGGACCGACGCGTGCGACGTCCACGAGATGACGTCATCCAACGGTCGAATCGCTCGGATGACGTCACCGATGACGTCATCGCCGGCGACGATTGCCGGGCGGTCACCGGCCGGGACCCGACCCGACGGCGACCCCGACCCGATCCAGACCCGACCCGCGAGCCCGGCACGTGCGCTGCACGTGCGTGGCCGACGCTGCGTGGCGTCGGCCGCGCACGCGCGCGGCACGTGCGGGCGGTTCGCTCGAACCGGCCCGAACCGGCCCGGCCGGCGCGATCGGTCCGACCGGTCCGACGTCCGACCGGCGACCGTTGACCTGTTGACCGTTGACCGACCGTTGACTGTTGACTGACCGTTGACCGTTGACCGACCGTTGACCGTTGACCCGAAAAAAAAAAAAAAAATGGAATTTGTTTCTTTTTCATATATGCCTATGTGGTTTATATGTAACCCATTTTTTTTTATGCATGTGTTGCATGAATTATGGAAAATTATGTATTTTCCTTATGTAAAATTATGGATTATAAGTGATCCATATTTAGTTCTCGCATTTGTTGCGGGAACTATGATGCGTCATGCACGAATACCTGCAATCCCGAGAACGGAGGAGGGAAATGCAAGACTGAAAAGGCGATGACGGAGTTAGCCGATTATCGGTGGCATGACGGTGATTTAGTATCACATCGGTCGGGTCAATCGATGATACAGAAATCATCTGGAATGGTTATCTTATGCCGGATTTTGAAAAGGTGCCGGCTTTGATGAACACTCTTCCACCTGAATGGCAAGCAGTGTTGGATCGGTTATGGGAGGTCAACGTGGTCCCGGATTATAGGAGGCTGGTGGAAGCTTTTGTGAGAGAGCACTATAGGATTGAGTTAACCAAAACTTCAACCCTTAGAATGAGCGCCACATGGCGTAGAGTAAATGCGCCTTGGTGGCGACATGAAAGCTCTCCAAAAGTTTTTCCATGGTTGGCAAATGTGCCTTCAAAATTCTCAGATGTTTTGACTGAAAGATTAGAAGGGACATTCCCTAATTATTTCTTAGATTAGTTTGAGATGTTTTATGGGTGTAAATATCTCTTTCCATGTTGATATTTTTTCTCTGTATATATTGCTTAGTGTAATGTATAATTGTATTATTTGAAAGCATTGTTATTTTATTGAATGTCAATTATTATATGCTTTTCATTATTGCTGGTTGTTCTTGTGGGTAATTAGTCAGGGTGGTTTTAGAAGCTTTTGTAGCTTCATAGAATTGATTTTGCATATGACAATTATATTAATAATAATTTTGAGTGAGGATTTTGGAGGATGATTGGAAACATAGTGACCTTTTGATTCTCAAACATTACTTAAAATTGTTTATTGATATGATGGGTCTCAATGCAAAAGTAGATGCATAAGAGATAGGCATTAATTGTTCGTGCATATATGTCCGATGTGTTCGATCGATAGTTTAAGCAATTAAGAACGTAATTGCTGATATGAATGGCAACAATTATGAAATATTGAATATGGAGATTCAATATGTGCTTTGAAAAGCAAGAAGCACTAGAAGCTCTTGACCATATTATGGAAGATCTTGAGGATGCTGTGCGCCACCTTGAGCTAGTAGAGGACTCGCCTATCGGCATTTGAGTCGATAATAGATATTTGCAATGCTGGTTCTAGCTCAGAAAGGGCTTTGAGCTCTAAGCGCAAGCGTATTGATTCGTTCAATATGTGGACATGCAAAGGATCAAGTCCTTATTGCAAGAAATCAAGAGTTAACCAACACAAGAGAGGAAAACGTCCTCAAGTGAAGAAAATGTCAAGAGTGAGGTATTACAATTGTGACAAGAGAGGTCACTATGCTCGCGACTGTCGTAAGCCAAAGAAAGTAATACACCTCTTGTACATTTGAGAACTTTGCTTATGTGTCAAGTTCGTATGATTGGTTGAATCTAATCCTTTGTGGACTGTAGATTCAAGGGCGATTGACCATGTAAGGAAGGATAGAGGATCCTTCGTGGAATTTTGACGAGTACCAACCGGAACTAAGTGGACCTATGTGGGAAATAACTCCAGAGATGAAGTTAAAGGAATTGGCATCTGCCAATTGAACATGCGTGATGGACGCACCTTGTTCCTACATGATGTTCCATATGCTCCAGAGATTCGTCGAAATTTAATGTCTGTTTTGATGTTGGTTAAGCATGGTTTATGTGTGAACTTCCATAATAGTGATGTAGATTTGTATTTGGATACAAACTACTATAGTTGTGGTCACTTTCTGGATGGTTTTATTGTACTAGATGTTGACTGTGGTGATGTCAATATTTGTTCCCTTGTTTCACGTCTTCTACTTAATATGATAATGATGTGAATATGGTGGCATGCTAGACTTGGTCATATGGGCCAACAACATATGAAAAGACTAGCCAAAGAGGGCTTATTGGGCAACATTGAAAAGTTGATTTGCCAATATGTGAGCATTGCCTAGTAGGGAAAACGACAAGGAAACCATTTGGAAAAGATAAAAGAGCTGAATTTCCTCTCGCATTTAATCTATTCGATGTCTCGTGGTTCAATGAATGTGAGAGGAAGGCAATGGGCTGTTTATTTTATCACTTTTATAGATGATTCTACTCGATTCGGATATGTCTATTTGATTTCTCATAAATCTGAAGCATAAGTTGTTTCAAAAGGTTTATGAACCTGGTAGAGAATCAATTAGATAAGAAAATAAAAGTATTTAGATCCGATCGAGGTCAAGAATATTTATCTGATGAGTTCAGAAAATTATGTGATGAAAAAGGAATAGAAAGACAAATTGTCTATTCCATATACTCCTCAACAAAATGGTGTTGCGAGAGAGAAGAAACGAACCCTACCGGAAATGGTTAGGTCCATGATGGCGCATGCTAACTTACCTATCACTTTTTGGAGTGATGCGTTGTTAACCGCCGCCTATATACTTAACCGTGTGCCTTCCAAATCGTTACTTCCACTCCATATGAGTTATGGACAGGTAGAAAACCGGACTTAAGTTTTCTTAAGCCATGGGGTTGTGCTGCCTTTTTACACATGAGTCCTCTCACAAATTTGGGAAATTGGGTCCCAGAGGAAAGAAGAGTATTTTCATAAGGTACTCAGAACACTCCAAAGGGTATGTGTTCATAGGTGAGCAGGAAAGTGGGAGTATAACTGAGTTTGAATCACGAGATGTCACATTCTTAGAGGATGAGTTTCCTAAGAAGGGCGAAATAGGGGAAGATTGTTCCCTATTTGAGACTTTGGATCAAGATAATGATGTTAGTGGAGTTCGTCCAAGTGGGAGTAATATGAGAAGTGATGAATTGAATTCAACTCATTCTCAATTGCAACCAACTAATGTGACGACATCATCATTACCTAATCCAAGTGGGAGCATGATGGGAAATGATGTACAAAGTGTGCAATCTCCCATACGGCGAACAAGTCGCCAAAGTATTCCCCGTCGACGTTTTGGCATTGAAGGGGAAACTTTTATGGTTGCTCCACAAGATGAGGATGAGCCTAGAAACATTAATGAGGCTCTGAATTGCCCTAGCAAGGAAAAATGGATTAATGCAATGGAAGAGGAAATGGAGTCAATGAAATCAAACCAAGTCTCGGGAACTGGTTGATCTTCCAAAGGGACGCAGAGCTATTGGGAACAAATGGGTTCTCAAAATAAAGCGAAAGGCTGATGGTTCAATAGAAAGGCATAAGGCTCGCCTTGTAGCGAAGGGGTATAATCAACAGGAAGGAATAGATTATGAAGATACGTTTTCTCCTGTAGTCAGATTTACCTCGATTCGCATTATTCTGGCAATAGTAGCTAGTCTGGATCTTGAGTTACATCAAATGGATGTAATGACCGCTTACCTCAATGGAGAATTAGAGGAAAATATATGGAACAACCTCTGGTTTCATAGTGAAAGGCTAAGAAGAAAAGGTATGTCGACTTTTGGGATCGATATACGGCCTTAAGCAGTCGTCAAGACAATGATATATACGTTTTCATAATGCCATAATGGCATATGTCTTTACAATGATAGATGAGAATCATTGTGTATATATCAAAAGATCCAAGGATCAATTTGTGATCATATCATTATATGTTGATGATATACTAATTGCCGGAAGCAATATGGAGTTTGTTAATACTGTCAAAAGTTGGTTGTCTTCCAACTTTGAGATGAAAGACATGGGACATGTTGCGTACATTCTTGGAGTTAAGATTTCGAGATTGTAAACCCATAGACACTCCTATTGCAAAGGATGAAGGATTGAGCCATAGACCGTGTCCAAGGACTCCACAAGAGAAGGAACAAATGAAATATGTTCATTATGTTAGTACCGTTGGAATGCTTGATGTACGCTATGATGTGTACAAGACCCGACATATGCTTTGCGCTTGGAATGGTGAGAAGATACCAATCCAATCCGTGTCCAAAGACAATGGAAAGCCGTTAAGAGAATACTAAGGTATCTAAAGGGGACTGCTGATTATACGAGTCATTAAGAAAAGGATCTCGACTCGAGGCTATACCGATGATGATTGAGAAGGAGATTTAGATGAAAGAAAATCTATCTCGAGTTTGTTTTCTTACCGAATAATGGCACCATATGTTGGAGCAAGAAGAAACAAAAGTGTATAGCCTTGTCCACGATGGAAACCGAGTCCGTGGCATTATCGCAGCAGGTATATGAGGATGTTTGGCTTAAGAGATTATTGGATCATTTAAGGTGTTATTGGAAGTGCTGCAGATTCGTTATTGGTTAACGATGATAGCCAAGCAGCAAAAGCGTACACCAAAGATCCAAAATATCAAGGCAAGACCAAACATATAGATACCAAGTATAATCTTGTTAAAAAATATGGTTGCACGAAAAGATGTGAACTTAGAGTACATACTACGCATAGAATGGTAGCAGATCCTATGATAAAGCCAGTACCTAGAGATGTGTTTTGTGGCCATGTGAAATCTCTAGGATTGCGTAGAGGTTGATGTACTGAATATTGTAATTTCCCTAAGTGTTCACATTTGATGAATTTATGTTTTCATCATTAATGCCTATGAATCTTTGTGTGATCTTTATGCATCTTAATGCTTAGTGCATTATTTTAAGTTGAGGAAGTATGTCGGACAGATATAAGATTAGCCCACTCACACGGGTAATCGCCTCTATTTACTGTGTGATGAATAGAGATGAGACTGTTTTTAAGCTTATTATCTAGGTGATAATCGAGAGCTCAAGCTTAAAACACGTATGTCGCCTTAACTAAGTGTTAAGATGAGGACATAATACTTACTATGTCCGAAAGTAAAATACCCCACATATTTTACTTTATCTCGTCTATGATGCCGATGTGAGTTCTCGATGAATTTTGTGAATGAGTAGATACGTGAACTCAAGTTAGACATTGGGTATGTCTCGAACTATCATCTGTACGGTATTGAAGATGTAGACATACGCTCCATGGGAAAGGAGTTAATACCGTAATACGTATTTCATACTACGTATGCATGAGACGACCAATAAGAGTGGCAAAAGTTTGATCTCAACTTTTATGTCGTGTGAGACTCTTGAGGAATAGAGTTCCTCAATTCTTAGTCCCCTCATGACTCTTACTTATTCTCAAGATTTCTATTTAGTGTTTGCTATCTTAGGATGTTGCCAATGGTCATGAGTGATTCGATCTAATGGGGCATTTCTAGAAAAGCAAGCTGGACTGAAATTGAGAGTTTGAAGGAAAGAGGAAGATCGATTTTGGAGAATCACATTGTAGTTTTGTATTCACCGGTTAACCAATTATGACTGTTTTTGTGATAATCATAATTGTGAATACAATATATATATCATTGTTTAAAAGAGATCAAGAGAGATATAAATGTGATCGATCGATCTAGGGTACGCATACTAAATCTACTCGGAGTGTGATGCCCATTATGAGCTGCTATATATTCCTAACGATGTATGGCAACGAGCTCTCAAAGTATGCTGGTCGCACGGATTATTCACCGGTATGAATGTTGAAGAGAGGAAAAGAGGATTCTGTTCGGCCCACCATGTTAAGTGAGAGTCTATGATGGATTTTTCTCTGATGGGGATGAGTAGGGCTGTCCGCCCATGTTGGTTTTGTACCACCATGTGCGAGTGGGAGATGATGGATTTAATGGTGATGGGCTTAAGGCCCGTCCGCCTGCTGGGCCCAAAAAAGCCCGGCCCACGGGAATAAGGCCCGTGGATGGGGAAGGTATAAAAGGGAGGAGAGAGAGAGATGGCACTGTGTTGGAATCAGAAATTACGTACGTTCTCCTCTCCCGCGCGCTCTCTCTCTCCAAAATCCAAAAAGAACAGTAAGGCAAACGGCACTGTCTTCCCTTCAATTGGCATCATCGGATCGGAATTTCTTCCTCGATCTTCGGCATTGGTGTTTAATCTGTGGCTAACAAGGTACGCTCGAATCCGTGGTGTGCTTTACGATCGGTGATACGTGTTTTCCCGGGCTTCGTCTTCCGCATTGATTTAGGGGTTCGATTTAGTGTCGAATCCCGTTTTCGGGGATCCGTTATTCCCTACACAAGGATTTGGAGCAAAGGAAGAAACGTGCGAAAAGGTCAAGGAACGATGGGGCAGGAGTTGTCGTGGGGTTTAAACGAAGTTTACCTAGAAGAGAAACTAAATAAAAGGAAATATAAAATTCTAAACCTGGCCATGTTGAATACTCTCGTCTCTTCATCCAAATAAAGAGAGACCCATCATATGCTTTCTTCTCCCGAAAAGGAGTAAGACCAGATGTGAAATGCTAAAATCAAGGTGGACGAATGTGAGTCTCAAGCGCGAAGCAAAAAAGGATAAAAGCAAAGCAATAATTTGTATTCCGTCCCACTTTTCCTTTGAAGTTTAAAGTGTAGCTCGTTTCTTTTGCAAGAAAGACCGCGAAGTGGATTATCTCACTTCTCGGACCCTAAAAGTTGCTAAGTCCAGTTTTCTTTCAAAAGCTTAAACTTTGACTCTAAAATTGCTAAGTTCAGATTTTTAAGTTCGTCACTATCCAAGCAAGATGCCAATTCATCTCATATCATACTTTGATGGGACATATTTTTTTGTTACCATATAAGTTTAGGATTTTGATGATAAAAGAACAATATCGATAATTGGTAATATGGTAAATATAAAGGTAAGGATTTTTTATGGAATCGCGTACTCAATGTCGTCGAATTTGCTGCCTACCCATTGCCACCACTAGCCCTTAACTTCATGCATCAATCCACCGGGGAGTTAATGCCTCGCCTACTCAAGTGTGTCCTCTACGCCTTCGTCTCTTTTTCTCCCCGCGCAAATCTCATAACCTTTGTCCATGGAACTCGTGACTGGCAGAGGTCGCTAACCTCACATGGCCACAAATTTATGGTTGAATGGCCGTGGCGTCGGGGCTTGACTTGGTTTATTCGCTTGATTTTTTGAGGAACGGAGAGAGGCCCTCGTCTCCATTGATCATTAAAATCAATACCCAAAAAGAAAAGGATAAATATATTCCTTGCCAAGAGGGGCATTTGGGTATTTTAGCAGCACCAAAAAGACAAAACGCAATTGATAGGGGAGAGGGGCGAAGAGCAGGCGAAAAGGATAGGTGGCCGTGACTGCATTATGGATGGAAAGTAAAGCTATCAAGCGTCGGTGGTCACATGACTCACATGAGAGGACTAATGATATCGAGGTGCAAAAGTGGAGCGAGAGCCAATTAATAGGAAGAAGATGGTATATCAATCCGGGGTCATTCGATGGATGAGACGGACTCTATGGAGAATTCACATGATCCATCCGCGCATGAGTCGGGTTCACATGCCCCGGTGCACGAGCGGGCAAGACTTGCTCGAAGAATACGAAGTGAAGAGAGGTGTAATCCAGTCCACAAGCCGCATTTGGCGGGGCAACCCCGAAATGATGGATTTTTAGCCTGCGCGTCCCCATTGAAATTGCCATATTTTCCGGAACTTCTGTTGTATTTTTCAAGTTTGGAGAGCATGAAAAATGGAAGGGGGTGTTTTCCCCAAAACAGCCCCGATACTTTTTCCTCGACTCGGACACACCCCTGTCCCAAAAGTGACACTACAATTATGTACAAGCAAAGTGACACTAAATTTGTGGGCAATGGCGCGGGCATTTATTGCAACACAGTGTCGTTGGGTAATTTAAAGGAAGAAGGAAGATGCAATGGACATCTTGCGGTTCCCTTTCAGATTGAAAGCAAACTCTACAAAGACTACATTATTAAAATACAAACAGGCCCCCGACTTTCAGCATGGTTAGCCAATCCTGTCTTCTACGTTTAATGACCCACGGAGATCTCCATTTGTAATTCTGGCTTCTAAAAGTGATTTTGATTTCGCAATGTGCTGTATTGATTTTGCTGTTATATAGTTCGAATTTTTTTTTCTCTAAGAGAAGATTGAGAGAGATCAATGGAGAGGAGGCAATGCTTCATGCATTCACCATGGGATTGACCATCATCCAGACCGTGAAAATCTTATGATATTGTACGGGCCAACTCTTTACGAATAACTTTGATTGTCTAAGGAATGGTTGATACAAGTTGATTTTGGCTATTTTGGTTTTTGTCAATTCTATATTGTAAAACATTAATTACGAAGTGGCTATTTTCTATCGTGAAATAAGAAATACTTAGTAGCCTCGGAATTGATTTAGAAACTTGAAAAATACTTGCATAACAAATACCATCTGTTTAGAAAAACTTTGATCTTTAAATAGTCTAGCCAATCATGTCATCAATTAATAGAAAAGTTGATACCGTCTAATTTAACTGAATGAAAAGAACGAATGTGCTGTATACATATAGTTTTGCCTTGCATCGAAATACTATCATTAGATTTAAAATCGCATTAGCTACCACTCTGAGAAAGAGAGAAGACAGAACAGCAAACGGGGTGGTGTGAAGACTGAAACATCATGGCATTAGAAGGGCAAAATCAAAGTCAACGAAGAGTTGGACTACGAACAGTCCATGATTAACCAGCTTGCTTAAGAAGGAATCACACCAATGATTCATTTATTTGGTATTTTGTGTCTCTCAGTCAGACTTCCATAAACATAGAGATTTTATTAAAAAAATATGTCACCAAGATCACTCTGTAAAATCCCACACTGATTCACGGTTCTCTCATTCACCCCCCAAAAATCACATGATAACAAATCGATGTTCAATTCCCCTATCCATCGATGATTCTATCTTACCATTTCCTTCCATATAATAAAGCATATGAAAACAAACTTTTAGGTTGTGCTTATCTCGCTAAGAATTTTTTTTAAGCAGGAAAATGTTCTAGGAAATTCAATTTAAAAACAAAGTAAACCAAAAAATAAAATAAAATGATTGTGCTGAAAACAAGTTTAAGAAATGATTTTATCATAATTTATAATAAGTGAATTCATTAAATGTGGCTTGTATAGTTAAAAGTAACATGTAATGACTAATAAACTGGATATGACATCAGCATCGTTTATTCTATAATCCATCAAAATAACAACATTTACAAAGAAATTAGGATAGATATCCGGGAAAATAATTCTTCTTGCCAAGTCATTTTTCTCTAAGCTTATTTATTACTTTTAGCCCATGATAAACATTTTTATGGATCGAATAGCTTTACGTGATTCAAACATTGGAAATTATAGAAACAAATTTCCCAAATATGATTTATTATCAAACTAAGAAGAAGATCATGAGGGCAATTCCATTTTTTTTTTTTCATTTTTTGAGAAAAGTACTACCCTCCGGAACAAAATTGTATGAGTGTCTGCATGACAACGTTGTTGATGAATCCAAACCAAAAAAAGAAGACGTTGATATGTGTCAGATTTGTATGCCGATAGACCATATAATTGATGCCAATAAAGAGATCCAAAGTGAACAATCATGTCCCTTCATATAAATGATGCAAAACTCATTGATTTTCTAAGACTTGGACATCAGTATTGATGAAAAGAAACTTTAATACTGCTGCCCTAAAAATAGAAGCTCTCCCAACAAGTAAACCGAGTGATTGAATCCAATTATCTGACGAAATCAACTCAATGATGTAAGTTATAACAATTACTCTCTACGGCGATTACAATAGTGATGTTGTAACTTTGAGCGCCATAGTGAGATATCTCATGATGCAGAAAAGGAATCAGATCTAGTAGTGCAAAGAGGTGGCAGCACGACCACAACATCTATAATAATTGGGGTACTGATACATCAATGAGGTCTACCCTTACTAGGGCCTTACTAAACTGTTTTTTCCTTTTTACGGATAAAGTATGAATTAGATAATAAATCTCTCAATAATAAATAGATAATAGGAAATACGATTCTCCAATTCCTTTTTGAATTCACATATGGCATTTTTGTGTTATTTTTTTTTTTTTCATTTACTAATTCAATTCTACTACCTTTTTATATCATCGCAGATGTTTTATTACATAATTTATTTTACCGTTGTATCATTTACATGAAGATTCAAAATACAATCTAACTAAGTGGAATAAATCAAATCTCACTAAATCCAAATGTTAAACAGAAAATGGAATAACCAGATTAGAATCTGACTTGACATTCTAGAAAAACAGGAATTCTTTCTAATAATTTTTTAACTACTAACTAAAACATGTAATGTATTTCTAGCTGATATCTCCTTCTGTTTTCCTTTCTTGCCGACTAGCTCTATACGTAAGGACCGGGTCGTGATGGTCTGAATGCTTCGCCGGGGAGTCTCGACTAAAAGCAGCCTCCCTTCGGCCGGGATTCTCTTGCTTTTTAACCTTTTGCTTTTCACGCTAAATCTTTGCAAAAGATATGGTCATTCATCATGAGGGTGTGCTGCAATTTCTCCGCTGCCGTGTCCTTCTTGACCACGTTCTTCTGCTCATCAGAGCAATTTACCGAAGCCCATCGAGAATTCCACTTGCGCTCTTCTTTTGTTTTTAGTCTTTTTTCAACTTTATCTGCTTTCCGTTACGCATGGCCCGGCCATGTCCCCTCGGCCTTATCTTGGTGTTCAGTTAGTCAACACGTTTCCACCGTATCGTGTCTCACCAGATTTTGCTCTCCATTTTTGCAGAATTTCAGCTCTCCCTTCCTGTTCCTTTGTGTGTTTTCACACTGCTATTTCCCTTCCTTTGCACTCGCGTGAATGCTGTATCGAAAGTGGCCTCACGTCAACCATTTCGGTTCACAAAAATTCGCAATTTTATTGGAAAGGGTCTGCAATTTTAAATGGAAAAGAATGCAATAGAGATCAAGAATGTAGGATTACAAATGTTTTTTTTTTTTTTAATAAGGAGTCAAATTATCAATGAATTTTTTTTTTAACTAAGGATCCGCCGGGCCCGTTGGGCTTACGCCGAGCAGCCCACGGCCCGTTGAGTGCGTGGT
The DNA here is from genome assembly GCA_014182375.1 of Eucalyptus virginea. Taxonomy (NCBI): domain Eukaryota; kingdom Viridiplantae; phylum Streptophyta; class Magnoliopsida; order Myrtales; family Myrtaceae; genus Eucalyptus; species Eucalyptus virginea. The sequence continues at coordinate 48,626,868 of CM024521.1, forward strand.
GCACTCCGGACCAAGCATCAATACCTCGGGGGGCTAGCCTAGTAATCCACCTCTAGGACCCCCACTTAAGTCATGTTAGCAACGGGAGGACTTGAACTCTCGACCCCAGCGATGAATGAGAGAATGCACACCGACTGAGCTGTCCATGGGTGGGTAATTATTAATGAATTTGATTGCTGAATTTCATGAAAATGTAGATAGGACCTTTAGGTGAAAATCTATGTCAACGATAATTTTCCTCGAAAGTTAATTAATGAAGATTGAAACGTCACTGGATTAGAAGGGCAAAGTCAAAGTCTACAAAGACTTGGACTACCAACCGTCCATGATGAGCCAACTTTGCTCCGAGAAGGATTCACACCCATGAATGAGCCAAGTCTCCGAAGACTTGAACGACCAAAGGCACACACTACAGCGTTGGCGGGTCTTCTTTTCCACTTTAGGATTGACACATTTCTTTTTCTTTGCTTTTATTGCTTTATTCTTTTCCTTGGATTCTCGCCGTGAATGATGGTTGTGGTCCCGGTGGGTCAATTACCTTGATAGTTGATTGATAAGCGGCGCGTGGTAAAATTTCGTTTCTCAATTTCTCTATTTCTCTGTTTAATGAGGTTTGGAATGTAAACTGTTTGGTAACGCAAATTGATTTCTCTGTTCCCCCAATAAAATCTGTTTCGAAATTGTTTTGGGTGAGAAATCGAAGCTAAAATTTTAGCTTCTCTATTTCCTGTAGAAATAAAAATTGTTTTTCTATCCACCCCTCTTCTTCAAAGAAACACGTCGACTCCTTTCTCTCCTCGAAATAGAAATTTTGAGTCGTTATCAAACGGGTTTCTTTCTTCAGAAACTCGTCCTAGAATAGAAATTGAGAAATTGATTTACGCGGAAATCAATTTCTGTTCGAAATTTTACCACGCGCACCCTAAGCACAAGTTGATCAATAATTCTTTTTTTTTTTTTTTTTTTTTGGCACAGCAGCACTACTCTTTGAGGATACGGATGAGTTGGGGCTTCTATAAGAGGGCAAGAGCCTCAACCCCGAACACAAAAGGCACCGCTACTGCTCGCACCACTCCGTCCACCAACCTCCCAGCGGAATCACGACAGACACAAGTGATCGAGCCTCCAGTAGCTCCAGGTTCGTAGGCACCGTCTATGTTTATCTTTAGTGTTTCAGCCTGCGGTGGGTTCCAAAATCGTGACGATCCGTTGCTGGTGTTACTAGATTCGCTCGATCTTGGGTTCCATCTGTTGAAACTCTTCAACCTAGCTAAAGCGGCTCAAGCTCATCCTCCGCCTTCTGCAACGTCTGCTGAGATTCCTTCTCAGGTCCTCTCTCTCTCTCTCTCTCTTTCGGTGGGCGTTGCGAGTTCTGACTTTTTGTGTACGCGAGTCTCGCTGTTTGTGGGTTCGTTGGTGAGATCGAGTTTCGTGCTTGAGATGGGTCGGATTCAGCCGGCGTCGGAAGAGATGGGTCGTCGGCGTTTAGGCGTTTGGTTTCCGTTTTCCGGTTGTTGCTCTGGTTTTAGCTGGTTCCGTGCAATCTGAGCTCTTTGAGCTCGAGAGTTCGTGCCCCCTCCTCCGTCTTCCTGTGCTCTCGCCCCCCGCGAGAATTTTTCTTGAGCTGTGGTTTGAGATCTTGGTTAGGCTTGAGTGAGAAAAGTAGGGAGAGCTGTCGAAACAGAAAGAAAAAAAATACAGGAACCCCGATGCGGGATGACACGAGTGCGATTAAATTTGAGTCAAACGCAGATTGTGGAATTCGAGCTAACTTTAGTTTGGAATTGATGATTGACGCGGCGACGGTGACAGGATATGACTTGCGGCCCATTCGGAGGCTTTCAGAAGTTTGCAGATTGTGGGAAGATTAGCAGGAACTAATGATTATTTTAGAAATTATACAACCGCCTCCAAAAGATGAGAGCTTTACCTCGTGCATTGTCAACTTTGACAAGCTGGAGTGATGCTGCAGTGAATCATTTTTATTAAATAATTGTAGCACACTGGCCCACGACTCTATGCATATTTAGCTAATTCAGGCTACCAAGTTTATTGACCTATAGAGATTTCCATTTGTGAGTCAGGCTTCTAAACATTTTCCATCTCTGGCTGCCATTGCTTTTGCTGATATGCTGTTTGGTATTTCTTGAAGATCATGTCGAGGGAAATCGTGCAGAAAAACAACGTACCTGTAAAAATTGATGGAATAGCAGGGAGTGCTTCTTTTACTCACACTGCGACAGAAGGTCAAGGAATGGCTAATTCATCAGGATATGAATATGAAGTATTCTTGAGCTTCAGAGGAGAAGATACTCGAACAGGTTTTACCGACTTCCTTTACACTAGTATGATAGATGCGGGAATCCGCGTCTATAAGGATGACGAAGAGCTCCGCAAGGGGGAAGAATTTGGCCTGGAACTTCTCCGAGCAATTAATCAATCGAAGATCTCAATACCTATATTTTCAAAAGGTTATGCCTCTAGCGGATGGTGTCTCAAGGAGCTACTCCAGATGGTCGAGTGCCAAAAAACTAGGGGACAAAAGATTATGCCCATTTTTTATGATGTAGCACCTTCAGAGGTTCGACACCAAATTAAAGGTTATGGAGAGGCCTTTCTTACACATGAAAACAAGAAGCGATATGACAAAGAGACTATGTGTAAGTGGAAGGCTGCTCTCACCACAGTTGGAGAACTAGATGGATGGGACTTGCAAAAAATGGCCAACAGGTAATTGCCTCTATCATTCCATTTGATGTGCCTTGTCCCATTAAAACTTGATGTGTTTCACTGTTGAAATTGGATTTTATGCTATTGAAACTTTACCACAAAAATCACTCGAAATAATGGGACAATCCCCATTTTGTCCTTTTTCATTCCAAACAATTTTTATTTTATTTTATTTTATTTATTTATTTATTTTTCAGTTAAGGTCATTCGTTAATCATATGTGCCAATGCTAATTCATTTACAATGAAGTAAATCCTTGTAGAAAGCATTACGAATAGGTCTCTAGTTTTCACTTTGGTCTTGTTAGAACATAACTTGGTTTAACACAGTTTTCTAACTCATTGCCATTTGACCTCCAACAAACACTAGGAAAGAAGGTGAGATGGCAAAAACAGTTACCCAGAAGGTTTTCAATGAATTGAAAAAGGCTTATTTGGTGGTATCAAACAACTTGGTTGGTGTGGACAGTCATGTGGATAAAATCATGGAAGAGATAGGTGCTCATATAAATGAAACGCGGATCGTAGGAATTCATGGGATGGGTGGCGTTGGAAAGACAACAATTGCCAAAATCATATACAATGAGCTTTCCAACAAGTACAACAATTGTTGCTTCCTTTCCAACATCCATGAAATGTCAAATCACAAGGGCATTGAGTACTTGCAGCAGCAGCTCATCCATGACATCCTCAAGATGAAAGGGTGAAAATAAGAAACATTAATGAAGGGATTAAGATTATTAAAGACAGGTTGTCTCATAAAAGAGTCCTTCTTGTTCTTGATGATGTGGATGAAAAGAATCATATGGATGCCCTTGTAGGTAACCGTGATTGGTTTGGTAAAGGGAGCAAAATTATTGTTACTACAAGAAGGAAAGATGTTCTCTCGTGTTCCTAAGTGGACTGGAGGTATGAGCTTACGTGCTTGGATCCAAATCTATCTCTTCAACTTTTTAGCAAACATGCTTTTAGAAGAGAGTCTCCTGTAGACGACTATATCAGCCAATCCGAGAGGGCAATACGCATTGCCGGAGGTCTTCCATTAGCCATTGAGGTCATAGGTTCACTTTTATCCAACAAAAAAAAAGGAAAAGTGGGATGACACATTGAAGATGCTAGAAAGTGTTCCTCATGATGAAGTTCAAAATAAGTTGAAAATAAGTTATGATGCATTAGATAATCGGCAGCAGCGTATATTCATTGATATAGCTTGTCATTTCATTGGATATTGCAAAGACATTGTGGTTTATTTCTGGGATGCATCTAAACTTTTTCCGGAAGAAGCCGTGGAAGTTTTGCAGAATATGTCTTTAATAAAAATAGGAGAAGATAATATATTATGGATGCATGATCAACTCAGAGACCTTGGAAGAGAAATAGTTCGTCAAGAAAGTAAGATGAATATAGAGAAGCAACGTTGGGTGTGGAGTCCTGAGGATGGATTAAATCTGCTAAGGATACCTGAGGTAAAATGTTTTGTGCGATACATCTCCAAGTTACTTATAGACATTTTCTTTTCCCAAAAAAATAGTTACTCTGTGTTCTCTAGCACCAATCGCGACTTACTCAACCGATATTTTTGGTCTTTTAAGATTTTAAAGGAATGATAGTAGTCAACTCAACCCCTTAAAATAGTGAACCTGAATAAATGTGTTTCCTTTCAACTTTTTTTTTTTTTTTTAAATTTTTCCTTTGGGCAGGAAAAAGAAGAAGTTGAAGCTCTTCATCTCAAGTTTGATGATCAGCACCGTTTTACCTATGAGGACTTCAAGAGCCTATCAAATCTAATGTTCCTTGAAGTAGACGACTTGAAGGAAAATTTTCGTGGAGAAAAGATGCTTCTTTGGCTCAAATGGCTATCATATGTTCTTCCAACTAATATTTTCCAGAGGAATTCAAATCTCCTTCCACGATTACGATGGCTTTCTTGGCATAATATTTGCCCAACATTTAAGATTCAAAATTTCTCCGTAGGGAATTTGATTATCCTTGATCTATCTAGGAGTGAAATCACTCATGATTGGAAGGGGTGGAGCCACATGAAGGTATGTTATATGCTAGACAACACTTATTCTTCCTTCTTATTAGATTCAAAAGTAAACTTTGCATGATTTTTCTTTTACAGGTGATTAAGAATTTGAAAGTTCTGAATCTGGCCAATTGCCGACGCTTGAAGAGAACCCCCAACTTCTCAGCTCATTCAAATTTAGAACGTTTGATCCTATCACACTGTGACTCATTAATCGAAATTGATAGATCGATTTCCCAGTTGAAACACTTGGTTTTCTTAGATGTAAGCTTTTGTAGGAGTCTTCAGAGGCTGCCGGATGAGTTGGGTAGAGATCTGGTTTTCTTAGATGTAAGCTATTGTGGGAGTCTTCAGAGGCTGCCGGATGAGTTGGGTAGAGATCTTGCAAGCCTCAAATACCTATATCTTTATGGATGCTCGAGTTTGAAGAGGCTTCCGGAGACAATCGGGAATTTGGAATCGCTGATTGAGTTGGACATAGGTGGCCTTACAATGAGAATCAAAGAACTACCCGATTCCATCAAAAAGTTGAAGAATTTGAAAATAGTGAATATGCAGTATGGTGACATAGGCAAAATACACGATACCTTTTGGACGATAGAGAAGCTTGAAAAAATAAAAATCATCCACGAGGATTATCATTACGGGGGTTTACACGTGAAAATTGATGATTGCATCTATGAGAATAAATCCTTGAGGATCTTGAGATTGGAAGGGGTGAGAATACACGCCCTACCAAGGCTTCCTGAAAGTCTCATCGGAATTAGAGCTGAGGTATTTGCAGGTGGACACGTTTCCGGATCTCTCAAATCTTGCTAACTTAAAGGTATTGGATCTGTGGTTTATTCGCCCACCTAATTGTGATGGGAAATCTTATGGGCTTCCAGAAGAACCGATACCGCGGTGGATTGGGAACTTAAGCAAATTGGAATCTCTGGAACTGCTCTTTGAGGGGGGACTGCGCTTTTTTGAGGAGACCGCCTCATCGACAGACGCCAGCCTCACTCCTCATCCGCGTCGCCTCCCGAGGCTTCCCTCAAATTTATCCTCCTTACATCTCCGTGATTGCGGCTCGCTTTGCTCGATGGATCTATCGAATTTGAGGAAACTATCGTCTCTCTTCATTTGGAGCTCTGCAGTTGCAGAGATTGAAGGCCTTGGTTGTTTGGAGAACCTACGAGATTTGGACCTTCAGCACGTCAGACAGCTGACGATGCTACCTGATCTAAGCAAGTTAAACAAGCTAAGGCGTATTCTAGTATCGGGGTGCGCTAATCTGGTTGAGATTCAAGGCGAACTACCGCGGTTTTTGGATTATCTTTCAATTCATCGCTGCGATTCGTTACGGGAGTGCCCCGATCTGTTCAGCTTACCCGATCTGTTCAGCTTACCCGATCTGTTCAGCTTAATGGGTAAGAAAGATGTTTGTATGTATATTCGCAGTCAGATGTTGTTTCATTATACGGATGGACATGAGATGCTGGTTCGTGGCTTTAAACAGATGCAGATCCCTGATCTAAGCAATTGTAACGGACTAACAATTCTTACAGTAGAATCTTGTCATAATCTGGTTGAGATTCAAGGTGAACTACCCCAATCTTTGGAAACATTGCGGATTGAATGCTGTGAATCTTTACAGAAGTTGCCTGATCTATCATGCTTGAAGGGACTGCGAGAGGTTACAATAAGACGTTGTGGGAAATTAGCGCTGGAGGAAATTTCTCGGCTTTGCTTGGAGAAGTCAATCAAATTTCTGAGAGAAGACGATGAAGAAGACAATTTACCGGATTGGGCAAGAATAGAAAGATATGAAAGAAGACGAGGGGCAAGACAATTTGCCAGAATTCATTCCCGTTGAGGTAAGTACCAATGTTTTCCTTTTTGGGCAATCAAATTCTTTCACAGATATGAACAGAGAAATTTTGCATGCACTTTTTAATGACCTTTTAGCGGATTCTTGTCTGAAAATCTGATGAAGGTATTTAAATTATGATGCCTCCGAACAGCCAAAGGGCTCTTAATTATGTACAAGTATTTGTGTTCTTTTCCTAGTTTGGTTTGGCTTTTTTAGCTACATTTTCTTAGGATGGTTTCTCCTAGAGGTATGCATGTCGATTGCATCATTTTTATTTGATATGTAACAAATTATTAGAGATCGTTGTTGATTTGTTGCTTCACACATATTTTGAAATTGATAACCTCACTTCACAAGGGAGATAAATTCGCTATGCTGTAAACAAATAGATGGAATGTGTGTTGGAAGGTCATACAACTATGGTTCTCATCCTGGGACTTTACAACACAATCAACTCACTGTTGCGACTTTGACGTAGACAGACACTCTGTATTGCCATGCTTAAGTTCAGTTTATTTTGCAGGAAAGGTGTGCTTCTTAGTGGGATTTGCAAATGTTATGGAGAAGTCATAAATGAGGGAGCCACCGCAATTCTGAGATTACTGGTGTGGTAGCACTGGCTAAAGCAGCAGCACCATAATATTTATCTCAGCAATGATGCCTTCAATCATAGCAATCTTTGACGGGCACACTGACAAAAATCATTCTGTGCAGCAAACATCGCCTACAGGAGTAATTGAGAGAATGCAGCATTCGCTGTACCAGTAAAGAAGGAGCACCCTTTGGCTAAGACTTGAGAATTGCACTCACTTACAAAAGATTGGTAAGAAAAAGAGAACACCTTCCCTTGGGGCTGCCTTCAGTATTAGAACTGTGCATTCTGAAGCAATATTGGCATTGTTTTTGTCATGAGATCCACTCAATTCTAGTAAAACACTGGCACTGCCACCAAAGTTGGTAATGCGTCATATGCTGCTTGCCACCTCAGAAGAACTTTCATCAAGTAGTGGTGGCTCTTCCATGTACTTGAAAACTTTCGTAGAACCTGGTGATCATAAAAGAAGAGCTTTGCACAAGCCAAGCATCAATTTGAGAAAATCTTCCAAATTCTTCCCATGTACAAACTCCAAAAGATTTCCAATCCACCGTGCTACTTTTAGCTGAGAAAGCAACTTGGGATCCATATCCTGAGCCGATGCCAGAGCCACGCGCAGCTCAACATCATTCACATTTGCACAGGACAGATCACCAAGTGAAAATCTGAAGCAGTGGCTGACTGTCTTTAGGTGTGGAATCTCAGAAATTTTAGTCAAGTTGAACTTTATGAGCATCAGGGACAGCTTCTGCGCACACATTGGTATTGTGGTCCTCATCCTCAATCAAGGTTGGGTAAAGAGGGAGAAATTGCACCAAGGATATGGATTTCAAGTTTGCCAGCTTAAGCTCTAACTCTGGAGTTTTGATTAGGAAAATGAACGTCGCATCAAACGGAATCTTGAGGCACAGAAGTCTGGCATCACCATCTCTGTTGCCCTTATACAGAACATCCAGACTCAGCAAAATCCCACGGATGAATATGTTAGAGCTTTCAGCTCTGTGATAGACTCAACGCCAGCATTTTGAGCTGGCAATGCAGGTTCTAGGAGCGGATCAGTGTTGTGCTCTTGTTTTCTTTTTCAATCTTGAACTGCTTTTGGATCGTGTTTGTAATTAGTGTGCTGAATTATGCTTCGTGTGAGTGTGAACCATCTAAGTTTTGCCTGTCCAGTGTTTGGTGATCATGTGCAATTTTGGTGTTTGACGAAATGAGTTATGTGCTTGAGTCTGCGTGTGCTAGAATGTCACCTTCAAGAAGCACCTGAAGCTGAAGCTGAAGCGCAAGGTCTATTGTGACGGTTTCCTCTCACCCTGCACCTCCACTGGCAAGGTACCTTCGCTTTCACTACTAATCTCTGCTAGTGATGTCCAGCTCAACCCGGTCTGCAATTTAGTTACCTTTGATTAGGCTTGGACATGATTCGGTTTGATTGGCTAATCTGTGTCAAAATTGCTGGCTATCGATTTATTACCGTTTTCCCCCATATTTAGGTTGCTCGATCGAACTGAACAGCGGCAGCTTGATGCTACTTACGATTTCATTTTTTCTATCATCACGGATTGTTCTGTTCTGTGCTTCTGGTTGTAATACTCGCCGTGATTGAGCTTGTTTTGAGTAGATTAGTCCATGCTGTGATTGATGGTTGGATAATGCCATATCATGGCAGCGAGCAGCTGTTGGGATGCAGGATTTTGAAGAATGATGAAGTTATTTGTTCCGGTCAGTCACTGATTTCAATGCTTATTTGGTTGATGTTGGAGAGCCTGGAGGAGGACAAAAGCCTCTAGATGATACTTATATTCACAGCCTGATTATTGTTTGGCAATTGGATTTATAAGTTCCCTCTGCCGAGGGTATTCCTTGCTTGTCTTCTTCATAGTTGTTTTGTTGGTTCAAATCATCAGTAGGTGCAATGTGATGAATGTGAAGTTCTTGGGTTTGGTTTGGTAAAAGTCCAAATGGGTATATTTTACTTATTATTTGTCTTGGAAAAAAGAGCATTGCTTGCATACAAATACGCATAGACCCTCCTTTGTGATGCTTTGCTAGTTGCTCGTGTGGGAAATTAAATATTTGTTCTTTTGCTTGCTTCAAACAGCTACTTGGGTACAGTTCATGTGTTGATTGATTTAGAATCTAGATGTAAACATTTGCAGTTGGTCTACTGTTGCTTTTGTTCAATGCAACTGATCTTTTGAAACTCCATTTTTTTCGTAAGTTTTTCCTTTTGTTAACCTTACTTTCAATTGATGCAGAGCTTTGGTTGAGTTTCTGGATATGAGGTTCAGTATAATCCCCTCTATGAATTACAGGTGTGTTTTCCTTTTAGCTACTTAAATCCTTTCGCATGGAATCTACAGTTGTATTGCCTACATAACTTTTCATTTTCTGCAGATGCTCCTAATTCCTCAAAAACCGAAAAAGAAACACTGGTTATTTTAGAAGAAACTGGTCGCTTATGATGTTGCAACCTGCCGGAAATGGGAACCAAATTGATACCGTCCCTATACCCTACATATATAGATTCTACATCCCAAATAGCACAGCTTGCTTTACAATGCTTCCTAATGACTCCTAACGAGCAGCCTTCGTGGACTAAAGTCATGGAAGAACTGGAATCAGTACACTGGAATAGAATGGGATAGTTAAATTCACTTATTATGTCATTCTTACTTCATGTGATGTAAGTCAAAGTCTGTTGTTCCACACTTTTCCATTTTTCCCGGGAATAATCCTGGGCTTTGAATGTTCATTTCTATTGTACCCAGCAGTTACTAGGAGTTGTCTTCTCTTGTAAGTTCTTTGGAATATCCATGACATGTATATTAATACATGCACCGCTTTGTGAATTGAGATGTGATTGTACTTATGATTATGAGAGGAACAGTTCTTTAAGGCTAATCCTTGATCTTGTTGGCAATCTGAGGTCCACAGAAGAAGTCCATTGCTCTTCAAGAGTCCGAGCTCTTTAATTTCCTTGCATGCTTGGGCTTTGAACATGAGCAAAAGCTCATTTTGGTTGCCATCACGAATGTGTTTATGTGGTGCTTGCTCTGCAATCAATCTCCGGGAAGTGCTAGGCGGTTCATTCCATTCTCATAGTATTTTTGAGCTATGAGACATGGTTGGGGAAATTGATGGAGTCATGTAAGGCAAAGTGCTGCTCAGTTGTCCATTCAGAAAGAGCAAGATATGACTTTTGGTGCTGTCATGTTGCAGCTAAGACATGTCTGATTGTTTTGTGCTAATAAGAGACATATTTCTTATCATATGCTAGTTTTAGATAAGACTTTCCATACGACATCATAAATGACTAAATTTTGTTTTTATATTCTCAATAACTTAGCCCATTGGTTATTGTACTTTCTTCACTGTTTGTAAATCTGAGGGCCCTATTATTTTCGACACTTCTCATGTAATTTTTATTTTTATTTTTGAACTTGTTGATATATCTCTTTTACATCACTCTTAACGCAAAAATATAAAAGTTTCCATCATTTTGTTTTTTTTTTAATTTTAAACAAATTATAAAAAAAAAATTGATTACACTAAAGAACTTTCCAAATATATGTTTATCAAATAGTATTTTCCCAATGTTACTTCTCAAGTCATTTTAAATTGCAAATTACCAAATAGTCTTTGCATTTCACATAACTCCTTTAGGCTAAGGGCCTTTACATTAGCCAAAGCTTTCCCCAAAAGTCAAAGCAAATGCACCCATAAATGGGTACTTGAAATTGAGCTTTATGCAGACCTTTGTGCTTAATTGTTGTTGCCCTGCTATGTGACCCGCTGTTTCGTGTAAATCAGCGATATAGTCGTCGTCATCATGGCTGAAGCGCTCTTGGAGATCCGGCCTCATGAAGTCAAGTTTATCTGTGAGTGTATATAGTGCTGCGCGTTTGGTTCATTTTTATTTTGGAGCTACATTCAATTTGTGTTGCTTGCCTCCTGCTTTACTAGGCAATTAGTGAAGGGGATGATATTTCTTTGTTCTACAATAATTTGCTTGAGAATTTGTGGTTCAACATCGTAAATAATGGTAAAAGAAATATCTTAATAAGAGCTTCAATGGCGAGTATGAATCGGTTATTAATCGCCCTGTTTTTCAAATTCTTTTCCTTGTGTTGTTTTCAAATTTTTGGCTAGGTTCTTTCTTTTTGCACAGTTTCTATCCTCGCACCACAAACTCTTAGAGTGCCTTGTGAGGTGAATTTTTGGCTATGTTGCTCTTTGCTTGAAAAAATTATACTTCATTATGCAAATTGGTTCTGGTACCGAGACATCAGGCCGAAGATGTGCACTGTACTGCATACAGCTAGATGAATAATGGACGTATTTTGCTCCAAGAGATTTCAATTTTCCACCCAAGTAGCTGTAGTTGCTGCATGTTGCGAAAAGATCCATGCCCAAAGCGAACTCACTTGTTTTGACCATGCCCGGTTTTTTGTCGTTCATGCTTTCAAAGTGGTTGGCTATTTGGGTGGAGTGCTGTTTCTTGTTTTTGCGGTAGTGACATTCACCGGAGTTTTCTAGAGGTTTTCAATCTGCTGAAAGAGTGGGCTCCGAGCTCGTGAGGTGTGATATTGCTTGCGGACTTTGGTTAGAGCGACAAGATCTAAATAGGCTGGAAATAAGGTGCTGAAGATTCACCATAGGCCTCTTCTTTATCGCTTGTTTTCATGTATATTCACAACTGCAAACGAGCTTTGACTTGAGGCATGTGAAATGAAGAGTAAATGCTGAGAACCTTGTCTAGGCATTGGTGCAATTTTCTTATTTGAAGCTTTATTGGCCATCGAATCTCATCATCATGAACAAGTTTGCAGTTTCATTCCGATTTTGATTAGTTCGAACACATGGTCCAAGATTCTTATAAATGCTATGTAACAGAATTCTCCAAGTTGGATCCAAAGTTACATACATAACCCAAAGGTACATACATAGCACGATGTTTTTGTTCTGAGATACTAATACTAAAAGACAGCTTGTTCTAAGTATGTCGATACTTTCCGGTGACTAGTATGGTTCTTTTTCATTCTTTCACCCCTTTCACCGTAACACATAGTGCTACAACAATCGTACCCTTCAAGAACAACGTAGGTTGGGCTGGGAAAGCAGTTATATCTCAGTAATCGGAAGATTAATGTGGGACTAGTCAAACAGGGGATCATGATTTTCCCTGAATATGATGGATACTCCCGAGGTGGTCATTTAGTTAAATTCATTGTGGAGACCAAATGGAAGAGGTATTGAGTATGTAGGGGGATGAGTAGAAGAAGAATTAACCAATTCAATCAAGAGTGACTTCAGGCTATATGGTGTTTCCTTGATTAGTTTCTTATTCACAGAGTTAGTCTACACAAAAAAGCAGTTTGATTTGACTTCAGGCTATAATTCTAATTGCAATTTGATTAAGCAAATAAAATGCATACATTACAGTCAAGCCTACACAATTTATTATGACATATCCTCCCTAATCAATGCCTTTGCTTGCCAATTTGCATAGCCATTCTCCTAAAAATCATGCAAGGTCTACTAGGGAAGGAGCTCATCGCTTCTCACAAATTCTTTGGTCCTTTAATTCTTCTTGGAATTGCATTCCTCATGAAATGGAAATCCTAGATTCAATGTTAAGACGAAGTTTCATCCAAAATTGGATTATAATATTCCAAATGAATCACATTAGGCTAGTGATACTTGCTGAATAATATGTAAAAATCACAATGATTAAGAATGAAAATCACTAGATTTCAATTTGGAGTAGTGATTGAGAAATCAAATTCTAACTCTTGGCCTCTATTCCAACCTTCTCAATTAAAGTATGGCTAGTACGAATTACTTTTCTTTTGGGTAAATATAGAGAATCGCTTGTCAGTCATGCATCCAAAAGTGGTGTTGTGAGTAAGATATTGCGTTCGCTTTAAATTAATTTTTTATGTTACAAAACTCCCAAAATAGTATATCTGTGTGTTGCATTTATCCTTAGATTAATTTTCATTTAACTAGCTTAACGGGATTCATGAGATTGTCTCTTCGGCTGTCCCCGAACCATGGGAAGAAAAAGACTGAATTTTGGAGAAAGGGACGAGATTTTTAGAGTGAAATACACTTGCCAACTTACTTCAAACCCAACCACTGGGAGTTTGCCCCAATGGCCACCCTTCCAACATGGAAGGGAGAGGTAAGGGGTATCCCCATCTCCTCAGGGGGATGGGGGTAGGGACGCGTAAGTTTTGAGTGTGGGTTGCGACTCACGCCCGAACCAAGCCAAGAAAGTGAGTGTAGAGTAGAATAGAGAGACTGACAAAAAAAAAAAAAAAACCTACTTCAGACCCAAAAAGGAAAAGCACACTTGCCGATCTACGTAAGTTAAAAGAGGACCAAAATATTAGGAAATTCCGAAAAGTTTTCAGATGCGCCGGCGCCGTGGAGGTAGTCGGAGATTATCTCTTCGGATAGGGCCCGTCGGCGGGCGACAAGACGCCGACGGGACGGCGGTGTGAGGTGGCGGGGCTCGGAGGCCTTCTTGAAGAGGCCCTTTCCGCCTCTTCGGGTAGGCCACGATTCCCTCGGCCGAAGAGATAATCTCTGACTACTTCCGCGGCGGCGGCGACGGCGACGGCGACGGCGACGTGGTGCCACCGATGGGTGTGACTGGATTGAGGCTGAGTGGGATTCTTGCGCAACGAAGGAGGACGTGGAGTCACTGATCGGCGAAGTATGACGCCGTTCGTGATTTTGTACGCAAAGAAATTGGAAAGATCTGGGAAGAATTCGTCTGCGATGATCGGTGCTGGTGAAGATTCCGGAGCTGGGTTTGGTTGTAATTCTGAAATTTCGTCCGATCAAGAGATGGGTTCCGTTTTTGAGAGCTTCAAAGCTCGTTGCCAGGCTCTCTTCGTGGATTTGCGTTGGAGATGGCGACGGCTTCTTGACTTCGCCGGATAACTTGGCCATCGGCGGTGGAAGCTCGGGAGAGGAGTCGACGCTCTGCGATGAAGGCTATGGATATAATCCCGACCACTTTCTTACACTTGAAGATTTGGATGTTCTTCTGTGATGTAAATGTGAAATGCATGTGATTGTTCTTATTAAAGTGCACCGTACAGAATACATGGAGTGGGTCGTGTTCAAATTCATCTCTTTTCGGATGAGAAAAGCATCATTTAGTCAGTTGTTTCGTGGCTGAAGTTGGGGATAGAGAGGATTTATGATTTCAGTGGTATTTCTCTTTGCTAGATTGTGAAAGAGACTAGCTTTTATTTAGACTGTCTCAGTATGGGGATGAATTGACTGTCAGGGGTGATGAATGGCGGTGCCAGTGAATGCGAAGCTTTCCACTGTCTGTGGAGTACTATTGCTCTTTAGATCGGATAGTTTATGCAACTAATTATCTGTTCATTGATGACTTCTGTGGGGAAACCTCAGAAAATAGTTTTAGAGATGTGGTTTTTAAACTGAACTTACAACTGTGATGCACGTCTTGAGGGAACATCAGACAGTTTGTGCTTCATATCTTTCGGGTAGTAGGAAAAAGGTAAAATTTCTGAAGGAACACAATTAAAAGCAGTGAATTGGAAGTCCTGTTATATGCAGTTCCTTTCGTATCCTTCTCAATGGACTTTGGTATAGACAAATAATTGGGAGAATATTGTTCACTTGCCTTGCCTTTATCATAATTATCTATACTCCTGTAAGCATCTTAATGACGAAGATCATCATATACTTTACCATGCCATCAGTTGCTCATTACGCTTTTAAGGGGTCTGTCTTTCAAGGGATCAACCCAGTTCCATCATCAAAGGCATTGTATTGGAAGGCAGATTGCAGTGCCTGTATGTTGCAGATGATAAAGTGACTGTATTGGAGTCAAAGAAGTGGGCTTGGGAGAATCTGCTAGAAGCTCAGGCTATCAGAGAAGCTGTAAATCCTTGGAGAAATCATGATGCAGAAGCAAAAAAGAATTCATAGTGCCACCATTGTTGAGTTTGTACCTGGTATAATTTCTTCTCAAACACTCTCATTCAACAAGGAGAGAACTTTCTGTAAACCATGCTCTTGATGGAGAAGTTTGATAACATTCAAAACAAATAGGTCTAGGTGGTGGAGCTATTTTGCTTAACTCCTTTTAGTTAATGTGTAATCCATGTATTTATGAGACATTTTGGCAATAGGTCTTAATGCCTCTGGCTATTAGACTTGTGCATTGTAATTGATGGGATGATCACACATTAGTTTATTGGATTATGTTTTATTCCTTTTGCCCTTATAAGTTGGCAAAGAGTACCTAAAATTGGATGACCATATGTACTGATGCTGGAAGCTGTGAGTGAACTTTTAAACAACTGAGATCGTGTTTTGGATGCTTGAATATTGTCTGCAGTACGCCAGACACATATCTGCACATTGCTCCTCTGTCCTGGAATGAATTTGGAATATCCTGAAATGTTTTGAGGCGATTTTGTATTTGGCTGCTTGGCAATTAATCTCCTGTTCAGTGAGTGAGATTTCCTGTATGTGAGTTTTGGAAATTATACGTTTTCTTGGCATTGTTCAGTATGCGCTTCCCTGATCATCGTCCAATGGCTGTTAAGAGTTGGTTGCTTGCTTGTCGCATATGGCGACATGGATTGCATTTTTTTTTTTTTTTGGGCTTCCAGAACTCAGTATCTTCAATGTGCTTTATAGATGTGAACGACCGGAGTTCGGACTCTGTCATGTGCATTTCTCTCCGCAGTTTTATTTATTTTGCGTGGTGTTGGATTGGGAATATTCATGTAGGAAAATTTTTTGTCTGAATGGCAAATTTACTATCATTTACTACTGGGGCCGAATTTTCCTCAAGAATATCAAAGCAGCGGTTCTATGCAATCAGGCTAGTAAACGTAATTACTCAGGAATGAATAGTGAAGAGCCGGTTACTTTGTTGAGTTTCTTGTTCTTGTTATTCTTTTTAACTCAAGCAATTGTTTAGGTCAAGAATGTGATGCCTTTAGATGATTCAGAATTAACACTTAAAGAACCTGGAGTCACAGAAAATTTCTCGCAGCATTGGTCCATGACCAATCTTAATTGAGCTGATATGTAGACTTTATTTGGTGTGCAAAAGCTGATGAATGGTGTAATTTGATTATATCCTATCTCTCACATAATGACCAATCTTAATTGAGCTGATATGTAGACTTTATTTGATGTGCAAAAGCTGATGAATGGTATAATTTGATTATATCCTATCACCTCACAAATGTGAGAAAAGTCGTGACGAAAAAGGATTTTGATTAGATAATGTGATTACATCCTATCACTATTCTTTCACATTCAGATCGATTTAAAATTGTCTGTTTTCTACTAATCATGTGAAGCAACGAGTGTGTTGCAAGAAGAGGGTTTATGATTAGATGCTACTGATCATTCGGATAGCCGGCTTCTGGGGCAAGGAAGTTTGCTTAAGAGGGGAGAAATAGGAAGGTCGCTATAATTATTTAATGTGAGGTTATGCTATTTTGTGGAAAGAGTAAGATCAAAATCAATCAAAGTGACATTATGGACTTGCCTTTGCTGCTTAATTGCACATAGCCCCAATAGTTTGTGACAAAATTTGCCTGTATCGCTTCTGTTGATCTTATACAGTTAGCATCTTCTAATCTACGACAACTCAGTCCGATGTTTTGCGTTGAATAGCGGCGACATACGCTTTACTTGGTATACTTGGTGAGTACACCCGTAGCTGAAATGCCATTATCACGTGTCGCCTATTGAGCGTTTTGGGCTAGGCAGAAACAGTTGGAAAACCTCTGGGATCGACATCTAATATAGTGTCTGGATTGTTCAAGTATGACTAAGCCATCTCGCGGTTCATAATTGCAATTTAGAATCGAAAACTAAGTGGTAATCCCATCTTTTTAGCCATTGAACAACTTGAGTCCTGTGATATGTCCCGATCCCTGAATCTTTTGGGAGCCATTGAATCCAAAGGAGAGGGTCTGAAGAACCAAAGAGGGACAAGTTAACAAAAGCAACTTTATTTGTACGAGATTTCAACAAAACACAAATTAGCTTGATTAGTGGCTAAGTAGCATTGACACACAACAGTCTTATTATAACTTCGTGACGGTGTTTAATTGAAAAAGCGAACGGGATTATCCTTCACCATCGTGCTCCGACGAAGAAACATGTTAGAGAGAAGACCTCTCTCCGAGGGACGTGTACACGTGGTGCGTTTAACAAGAATTAGCTTCGACCAAGCCCTGAGCTGCTGCGCTCATCACATTGAGGAGCCCTCTCGCCGACCATCATATAGTCGGTAGGTCTCTCGTGCCCTCAGAATCGTGCCCGCATGACATAACTATTTTTCAGTTGATCAACGTGGTCCGGATACGAGGACAACTGGCCATCGGATATCAGGATAGAACCGGATCGCAACTGATTTTTTTTTCTATGGAACTTTGTCATTACTGATCAAAGAGAAAAAAGCACTAGATAGCTATACTGGGATTTCTCTGCAGTAAGCCAAAAAGAATGTGAAGTACATTTGGAGGGGAAACTACATCAAGAACGATGCCAAGAGAACATATAAATTCCAGAATCTGCATACAGGAAAATCTCACTCACCGAGCAGGAAATTAATTGCCGAGCAGCCAAAGACAGAAATTGCATCAGCACATTTCAGGATGTTCCAAATTCATTTCAGGACAGAGATGGCCGATGCGCAGACGCAGTCTGGCGTAATTTTAAATTTTATTTTTCCTGCAGACAAAGTTCAAGCATCAAGAATACGATCTGTGTGTTTAGAAGTTTACATCTTCATCTCACACTCATCCAGCTTGCAGTATCATGTACAGTTGTCCGAGTTTAAATGCTCCTTGCGGACCTATAAAGGCAAAAAAGATTAAATATAATCAAATAAAACTAATGTTTGATCATCCTGTCAATCACCCCTCGGTCATTCAAAAAGAAAGCCACAAAATTGGGCGAACGTAATGGTCAAAATAAGCTTGTGCACCAGAAAGGCTGACTACCGATAGTACCACAATGTCTAATAGCCAGAATTATTAAGACCCGTTGCCAAAATGTTGCATGAAAAACATCATTTGCACACTAAAAGCAGTTAACCAAGATTGCTCAACCACGTAGACGTATTTTTTCTATACGTTATCAGACTTTTTCATCAAGAACATTGTTGAAAGAAAGGTCTAGTGATGTGCAACGAGAGCAGTCGAGGTCTAGTGATGTGCAACGAGAGCAGTCGAGAAAAAAATCATACTGGGAATAACTCAAGAAATACAGCACTATGAGTTCTTTTTGCTTTCTGCATCACGATTCCTCCAAGGATTAAGAGCTTCTCTGACAGCCTGAGCTTCTGGCGAATTCTCCCAAGCCCGCTTCTCTGACTCCACCCGGTCACTTTATCATCTGCAACATACGACCACCATAATATTTCTTGGTTAATACAGAAAGACAGACCCTTTGGTAGTAAAATAAGCAACCAATGGCATGGGAAAGAATCCGATAATCTTCGTCACGAAGATGCTAAAGAAAGTATAGGTAGTTATGAAGGCAAGGCAACCAAACAACATTCTCACAATCTTTAGTCTATACCAAAGTCCATTCAGAAAGATGCAAGTGATGAAAGCTCATCAGTCTTCAATAAGATCACAAAGGAACTGCAATTTCAACGGGACTACAAATAAGTTCATCTAATTGTGTTCCTTCAGAAATTTTAACTCTTTGATTATACCCTGAAATATATGAAATAGCTGCAGAACAATCCGCTCAATGTTTTCCTGAGATGTGCATCACAGTCGTAAGTTCAATTTTAAAACCAGTCTCCGAAATGACTTTTCAGAAGTTTCTCCCACAGATGGTATCAATGAACAGATGACTAGCTGCACAAGCCATCCATTCTCCACAGACAGTGGAACACTTCGCATTCATAGGTATCACCATTCATCACCTGAGACAACATTTTTTCGCATCATGCTTCGTGTAGAACAACGAGAATGTTCAGTTCATCGGCATAACACGACGGTCCAAATCAAAGCCCTCCTCTTTCACAAGCAAGCGACTGCAACATACCAAGCGACTACGACATACCACTGAAATCATGAATTTCCGTCCTACCCCCAACTTCAGTCACAAAGGAACTGACTAAACGATGCTTTTCTCATCCGAAGAGACGAATTTGAACACGACCCATCATCGTAAAATCCTCCCATTCGACTAACGCAATAGCTGCCGCACTAGCATCGCTCGCGAGCTCTAAAGCAAGGTTCATCAGACAAAAATTGACTCCAACTGCTTAATAGTGCCTAAAAACTATCCATTTCGAAGTTATGTCGCGCCATTTTTTGGGGGTACGAGCTACCCAAAAGAGAAGCGGAAAAAGTCGAAACGAAAAGAATCGCAGGAACGGGCGAAGGAAGAGCAAGAAAGAGATGGAGGGTCCTCACACAGAAGCCGGTCTTGATCATGAACAACTCCATGGAGCCTCCGACGAGGGCCGAGAAGACCGCGATCTTCACGTACCAATCAAGAAACTTCACCGCCATATCGAAAGCTGCCGCTCAAGCTTTCCGCGGCAGCGGCTGGAAGACGGGAAAACGAAAAAGGGTCGGCAAGGAGGAGAAGGAAAAGGTGACTTCACGTGGAGAGAGGAGATCCATCGAGGCCCATCATCGGCCAACGCAGCCCGATCATTTCCCCTTTAAAGAAAGCTTTTTTAGCTGTTGGGTCCAATGAACTTGGGCCTTTGGTCACTTTTAGTGCGGCTCGTTGCATCAAGATTGCAATCTTTTCTTCATCTTTTCTCGTTGCGTCAGCGAGGGCCGGCGCCTTACTACAGAGGGTCGAAGGTGAGCATAAGAACTTCATCCCGAGCGGTTCTGCTCCATGTCGTGCTGTGGATGGCTAAGAATCAGACCTTCTGAGGGAGAAACCGATACGGCAAGAGCTGGTCACGGCATGCATAAGCTCTTCTAGGAGTATTTCCGCTCGGTGATGAAATTTGATACTCGATCTGATCTACATTGAGGACGGAGATTCGAGCTGGACTATCCAGGAACTGCTCGAGTTTTGGCAAATTTCATCGAGCACTTCTCAGCAAGTAGCAAGCGGAGCCCATGTCTATGTTGAAGGTGCAACTCATCTGTCATTGAGCCTCTGATCAATCTCGAAACACCTCCTGGTTGGAAGTGGGATATCCTTGAACTTAGTAAAATTGAGAAGCTCTTGGCAAGATCAAGTGCTGGGGACTCAATTCAACTCCATGATTAATCTTATCTCGCAAAATCTTGCCCACCTAATATCCACCAGTCACACTTACCCTTCTTCGTCTATCCCTTTTTGCAGTGAAATAGAATGACTGTATCTGAGGTAGTGTCATTAAAGCACTGAAGAAGCCACACTTTCGACCACAAATCCATACAACGCTGAACAAGCACCCCAAGCGTCGCAACACCAGGGACTAGCCTATTCCGAACGTGAAGGCGTCTAAAATCAGTCCTGCATAGCATCTACTGAGCACAAAAGAGGACTTCAACATCGGTGCAGTTCTGGGGATTGGCATCTACTTTCTTGTCCCTGTCAATAAGCTGCATCCTAGATTCAGATCTCATATGAGACTGGTGGGATTATCCACCAAAACAACTCAGAAAGGACATAGCGGCAATTCAACCGCTACTATCAAGCTAAGCATCTGCAAATATTATTGGATATACTTCCTTTCATTGAACCCTTTACTTTTCTTATTAGATATTATTGTTCAGGATCTCGATCATGATCATATCTAATGGACGCTCATGAGGTACTATTCACAGTGAAATAAGCCCAAGGACTAATAGCCTCAAAGCCCTCTTCCCATTGCAGTCCTTGAACCCCCGGTACCACTTCTTCTTCCTCTCTAAACTCGAATCCAAAAAGTGAAAAGAAACTGTGGTCGGCCAACAGAACCATAAGTGAACACAAAACTTATCAGAAAGCATCATAGAAGTAAGTTATGCATATTAATGGCCACAGCAAATGCAAATACAGAGGACAATGTTGCTGCTTCGACAGGGTTGGGTTTTATCTAGTTCAGAAAAGCTTTCCACCTTATCGTGTGAGACCACAAGTCAACAGGCGCTCCTTTTATGGAAACTAATCGCATCGAAATTGCAATATGCAAATTGAAAATGTAGGCTCAGGCAAGTCAGGATTTTTTAACTTATTTTTCAGATCAATGACCGCAGACAGGGTCAGTCCAAGTGAATCCAGGGGATTCAGCCAACTCCGAGAGTACTGTCACAGTAATTTACCCAGATAATGACTTTCACCTTGCACATTGCATATACCATTGAGATATTTCGCATAAAAGGATACAATAGTATACTCGGTAGTCTCTACGTTGTAAATACAGCATAAACAGAGGAGTTGCCGTAAAGATTCATCGGAGCCATTATTAACATGAATAGAATCAAATTGGATATGACATTACATACTGAGCATTGAGGACCATTATGAAGGGTGTGAGGAGGCGATTGTTATCTGGCTCATTGTTATAACATTCACAACATTGGCATAAGTTCCTGTTAATAAATCCAGCCTCAGCATCAAATTGATTTGTCGTTGCAATTAGGAACTTCTGACTAGGAGGCAGGTAAGAATTGTAGAAGAACTATGTATAGCTTACCGCATCTCCTTTTGTCTTTAAGCATAACGCTGCATGTTTACTCTTGGACTCCAGATCAGCTAACAGCTCCGCCAGATTCGTCATTGTTCAATTCACTTCTTCATCTAGTCTTGTGATTTTTCAGTCTAGTTTGACAAGGACCAGGCCTTCACTCTCTCCTTTCCTCCCATTACTCCTTTCCTCCCATTACGCCATTCAAAATCTTATGGCAGTTTTCTAAAATTGCACAATGTCCTTTTTGATATGCAAATAATGAGTCTAAACATTTACAGCCAGATTCATTGCAGAGGAGAAAGAAATTAAGAGACTCAGTTTATTGCATATGCTTCTGAAGCCACGCCAGCACACTAGCTGGTTTTAGTGTTGGCAACATCGCTTGAGAATCGTGATCATACTTCCATGCGGATTACTGCTCGAACAGGTTCGCTTCCATACAAACTTCTTGTGTTGACATTTGATCTTCATTTAGTATATTCAATGCTCATAACTCATAATGCGTCATGTATCTGGTCATCTTGTTGGTTTGACAATATATCAGATTCTGGCTTGATTGAGATTATGTCTTCCTGTAGTTTTAAAGTACCCTCTAAAATTAGAAAAAAAATTGACTAAATTCCACTGATCAAGAAAGTGAAAAGGAAAGAAACAGAGAGGGCCAATGCCATTAAACCAGTGAACTGGAAAAGGAGAGATTGAATTCTGTACAATGCAGTTTAACAAGAAAAACCACATATGTTCACATTTGCATCACAGAATGACATCCAGATCTTCAAGTGTAAGAAAGTGATCGGGATTATATCAATAGCCCTCGAGGTTGCAGTGCACCGGCTCCTCTCCCGAGCTTCCTCCATGGATGGCTGAGTTTTCCCGCAAAGTCAAGAAACTGTCACTGTTACCGTCACCGAAACATTCTCCAAGAGACTACGAATCTCGGCAGGACCAAATCCACACCCCTCAAGGTCACAGTGCATCGGCTCCTCTGCCAAGCTTCCTCCGCGAATGCCTGGGTTCTTCGGAAAAGTGAAGAAACTGTCAAGGTCACCATCGCCGATGCAGTCCTCAAACTGACTAAGAAATTCATCAGGATTAAATCCACACCCCTCAAGGTCGCGGAGCATCGGCTCCTCTCCCGAGCTTCCACCCCCCACGGCCGAGTTATCTGGTATAGTCGAAAAACTGTCATGGTGGCCGTCCCCGACGCAGTCCCCGGACACACTAGGGAAGTTGTCCGGATTACATCCACGCCCCTCAAGATGGGAGCAGGTGGGGGTGGAGTCCACTCCCAAACCTCCACCGCCGGCGGCCGACTTCTCCGGCGAAGTCACGAAAGGGTCGCCGTCGCCCAGATTTTCAGAATCACAACCGAACCCGTCTCCAGAATCGCCACCAGAACCGATCACGACGGACGAACCCTTCTCCAGATCTTCCAACTTCTCGCCCACAAGATCACGAACGGCGTCGTACTTCGCGATCAGGGCCTCCACGTCCTCCTCCGTCGCGCAAGAATCCCACTCCGTCTCAATCCACTCCGCCCACTCGGCCAAACCCATCGGCGGCACCGCGTCGACGTGGTCGGCAATTACGTCATCTTCCACGGAGGGGTCGCTGAAGAAAGAATAGGGCTTGCCGGCGGGGGAGAAGACGATGACGGCTGCGCGAGCGCCGCAGAGGCGGCAGAGCTCGGAGGCCTTCTTGAAGAGGCCCTTGCGCCTCTTCGAATAAGTCACGAGCCGCGCGGTCGGGTCGGCGATCTTGGCGATCTCCGTTCGCCGGCGCTTACCCATTTCCAATGGATTTCGCGAAATTTCTTCGACGATTTGCAGGATTCTTGGGTTTCCAGGAGAGAGCTTTCGTGGGTTTTTCTGGGTTTCTTGTAGAGAGAGAGAGAGAGAGATGAAGTTTGAAGTTGCAGAGGAGGCGGGCGGGGGAAAGGAGCCGAACGGGAAGATCTACTTATAGCCATCGTGGGGCCCTTTTGAGAACTTTCTGAATTCTGATTTTCGGTCCTCTAAATTTCTGTAGATTTTCAAATTGGCCTCGAGAACAGTTTACTTGTGTCGATTAAGTACTCTTAAGTTTTCATAATTTGTGTAATTGGTGGTTTGTCCAGTGGATTGCTTTTACCATTAACACGGTGTGATAATTAATTGAATTAGATAAGGGAAGATGCCGCTTTAGATTATAAATTTTAATTTTTAAATTAGATAAGTAAAGAGGTCGCTTTCAATTATGAAATTTAATTTAACATGAGATGAGGGAAAAAAAAAAATTTTTGTCCGTTTGATAACATTTATTCTATGTTTTTTTTTTTCTTTTTACTCTCTTCAAATACATGGAAACAGCTTGTAACTAGTTAAAGTCATGAACATTTTAGGACAGTTGAGTTGAGAGACTCGACCACTTGCTTGCAAGTATAAGGACAAAATAAGGGTATTCTCAAATATTCAAATCATACATTACTTTAGAGAGGCCAACCTTATTGTGGACTGGATAGCCAAAACTCATAAAAAAAATTACTTATCTCTAAATTGAGTCTTATCCCATCCTCAAACTCGTTGGAGCTTTTATGTAATGATGCCCATTTAATGGGGCTCTCATCTTTGCTTAGTAAATGAAATATTTCCATTTCCAACCAAAAAAAAAAAAACTTGGAAACAGAAAAATCTTTGGATAAAACATATGAAGAAGCTATATTGTTGCAAGATTTGATTAAAGGAATAATTTTTTTTAAAGATAAAGGACACTTTAATTGAAAATATCATGCCCGATTAAAATATTTGCTCAAATGTATAAACTATAACAATGGGTAATACTATATTTTTCCTCCTGTCATGGATCACGGTGCTATATTAGACATCATCATGTAGTAAACAAAATAGACAAAGCCACCTAAATCTCTAAATAACATGCAAAATTAAATTCATATTAAAAACATAAAAAGAAATAACGGTCTCATCTAATTAGAATTAAAAAGAATTACACTATACACTCCTATTACAATCCAACCAAAAAAATAAAAGTTTAAGTGCTATAATTTCCCCTAACAAGTTATAAATTGTGGACATCACTCACAAGCAAAGTAAACAGAATATTAATGTAGGTGATGTCTATGGTTGTAACCCATCAATCAACTTACATATTTCACTAGCATTTAACTTTTTGCACAAGGATGGTAGTAAGACCAATTATAAAATCTGAATTCAATTCTATGTTTTAGACCTAGTAGGATTTTGGCACAAATATGGATAGTATAAATTTTAGATATATCCATGAACTCAATAAATCTCAACTACTAGATTTTCGAACCTCACATGGAATCCGTGATATCAAGGAGATCGCAAACTCCAATCGACACACTCTCTTGTGATCAAGCTTTTGATTTTCACAAAGAAGGGCGATAGATATTTACACATTAAAGTTCTAAAATAGATTTTTTTTTGTTTTTGTCTATTTTACTATATTTTCACTTTAACATTCATTTTTAAACTTTTGTCCTATCTTTTTGCAAAATTTGAGAGTTGAAATCCACATTTAAAATTAAATCGTCCCCACCCTCAATCGCCTTTAAGAAAATAAGAATTCGAACCCCCATCTTCCTATGGTTCTAAGATAAATGTTTTTTTTTTTTGTCAGAATTCTAAGATAAATGTTTGACCGGGTGAGTTTTGGGCAAAATTTCGGTCCATCAACGAAGACGATGGGCTTGTGGGGAGAAAAACAGGCACGATTACCGAACAGGTTCAATCCGCGGGGAGCGCAATAAACTCTCCAAATCACAGGGTGAAAAACTCCACAGAATTCGCAGCACGACCCAATATAATAACCTCATAAATTTTCGGAACGCGATGGACTTTCCAACCCGAACCGACATCCACGTCAGGTCACAGTGCCTAAGGGACGGGTACACGTGGCGCGTTTGGCAAGGATTAGCTTCGTTACAGTTGCAGGGGTGAAACACGAACGAACACGCTTTATTTTTTTCTCCACGGTGTTGATGCGACATGATGAGATGAGATGAGATGAGAATAGAATAGAATGAGGGGTGGCCTTTTATCATCATCCGTGACGACCAAGACCTTTGATCATGCAAGCGGCTCAAGCTCATCCTCTGCCTACAACGCCTGCTGAGATTCCTTCTCAGGTCCTCTTTCTCTCTCTCCCTCTCTCTCTCTCTCTCTCTCTCTCTCTCCTCCTGCTGCTGCTACTGCTTTACTTGTTGGATTGATCATGCAAGCGGCTCAAGCTCATCCTCTGCCTACAACGCCTGCTGAGATTCCTTCTCAGGTCCTCTTTCTCTCTCTCTCTCTCTCTCTCTCTCTCTCCTCCTGCTGCTGCTACTGTTTACTCGTTGGATTGATCATGCAAGCGGCTCAAGCTCATCCTCCGCCTTCTGCAACGTCTGTTGAGATTCCTTCTCAGGTCCTCTCTCTCTCTCTCTCTCTCTCTCTGTGTCTTTCGGTGGGCGTTGCGAGTTCTTGCTTTTTGTGTACGCAAGTCTCGCTGTTTGTGGGTTCGCGGGTGAGATCGAGTTTCGTGCTTGAGATGGGTCGGATTCTGCCGGCGTCGGAAGAGATGGGTCGTCGGCGTTTAGGCGTTTGGTTTCCGTTTTCCGGTTGTTGCTCTGGTTTTAGCTGGTTCCGTGCAATCTGAGCTCTTTGAGCTCGAGAGGTCGTGCCCCCTCCTCCGTCTTCCGCTTCTGGTGCTCACGCCCCCCGCAAGAATTTTGCTTGAGCTGTGGTTTGAGATCTTGGTTAGGCTTGAGTGAGAAAAGTAGGGAGAGCTGTTTAAAAAGAAAGAAAGAAAATGGAGGAACCCCGATGCGGGATGACACGAGTGCGATTAAATTTGAGTCGAACGCGACTTAGTGCATTGCGACGTGCTTTCTGGAATTCAAGCTACTTTAGTTCGGAACTGATGATTGACGCGGGGACGGTGACAGGATATGACTTGCGGTCCATTCGGAGGCTTTGAGAAGTCTGCAGATTGTGGGAAGATTAGCAGGAACTATGATTATTTTAGAAATTATACAACCGCCTCCAAAAGATGAGAGCTTTACCTCGTGCATTGTCAACTTTGACAAGTTGGAGCGATGCTGCAATGAATCATTCTTATTACATAATTGTAGCACATTGGCCCACGACTCTATGCATATTTAGCTAATTCAGGGTACCAAGTTTAATGACCTATAGAGATTTCCATTTGTGAGTCAGGCTTCTAAACATTTTCCATCTCTGGCTGCCATTGCTTTTGCTGATGTGCTGTTTGGTATTTATTGAAGATCATGTCGAGGGAATTCGTGCAGAAAAACAATGAACCTGTAAAAATCGATGGAATAGTAGGGAGCGCTTCTTTTACTCACGCTGCGACAGAAGGTCAAGGAATGGCTATTTCATCCGGATATGAATATGAAGTATTCTTGAGCTTCAAAGGAGAAGATACTCGAACAAGTTTTACCGATTTCCTTTACACTAGTATGATAGATGCGGGAATCCGCGTCTATAAGGATGACAAAGAGCTCGCAAGGGGAAATTTTGGCCCGGAACTTCTCCAAGCAATTAATCAATCGAAGATCTCAATACCTATATTTTCGAAAGGTTATGCCTCTAGCGTATGGTGTCTCAAGGAGCTAGTCCAGATAGTCGAGTGCCAAAAAACTAGGGGACAAAAGATTATGCCCATTTTTTTATGATGTAGCACCTTCAGAGGTTCGACACCAAATTAAAGGTTATGGAGAGGCCTTTCTTAGTCATGAAAACAAGAAGCAATATGACAAAGAGACTATGCATAAGTGGAAGGCTGCTCTCACCACAGTTGGAGAACTAGATGGATGGGACTTGCAAAAAATGGCCAACGGGTAAATGCCTCTATCATTCCATTTGATGTGCCTTGTCCCATTAAAACTTGATGTGTTTAACTGTTGAAATTGAATTTTATGCTATTGAAACTTTACCGCATAAATCACTCGAAATTATGGGACAATCCCCATTTTGTCCTTTTTCATTCCAAACAACCTTTGTTTTTTCCCAGTTAAGGTCGTTCGATAATCATATGTGCCAATGCTAATTCATTTACAATGAAGTAAATCCTTGCAAAAAGCATTTCGAATAGGTCTCTAGTTTTCACTTTCGTCTTGTTAGAACATAGCTTGGTTCAACACAGTTTTCTAACTCATTGCCATTTGACCTCCAACAAACACTAGGAAAGAAGGTGAGATGGCAAAAATAGTTACCTGGAAGGTTTTCAATGAATTGAAAAAGGCTTATTTGGTGGTATCAAACAACTTGGTTGGTGTGGACAGTCATGTGGATAAAATCATGGAAGAGATAGGTGCTCATATAAATGAAATGCAGATCGTAGGAATTCATGGGATGGGTGGCGTTGGAAAGACAACAATTGCCAAAATCATATACAATGAGCTTTCCAACAAGTACAACAATTGTTGCTTCCTTTCCAACATCCATGAAACGTCAAAGCTTAGGGGCATTGAGTACTTGCAGCAGCAGCTCATCTTCGACATCCTCAAGATGAAAGGGACGGACATAAGAAACATTGATGAAGGGATTAAGACCATTAAAGAAAGGTTGCCTAATAAAAAAGTCATCCTTCTTCTTGATGATGTTGAAGAAAAGGATCATATGGATGCACTTGTCGGTAAGCGTGATTGGTTTGGCGAAGGGAGCAAACTTATTGTTACTACAAGAAGGAAAGATGTTCTCTGTGTTCCGAAAGCGGACTGGAGGTATGAGCTTACATGCTTGGATCCGAATCTATCCCTTCAACTTTTTAGCAAACATGCTTTTAGAAGAGAGTCTCTTGTAGACGACTATATCAACCAATCTAGGAGGGCGATACGCATTACCGGAGGTCTTCCATTAGCCATTGAGGTCATAGGTTCACTTTTATCCGACAAAAATAAGGAAAAGTGGGATGACACATTGAAGATGCTGGAAATTGTTCCTCATGATAAAGTTCAAAATAAGTTGAAAATAAGTTATGATGCATTAGATAAGTGGCAGCAACGTATATTCCTTGATATAGCTTGTCATTTCATTGGATGTTGCAAAGACATTGTGGTTTATTTCTAGGATGCATCTAAACTTTTTCCGGAAGCAGCCGTGGAAGTTTTGCAGAACATGTCTTTAATAAAGATTGGAGAAGATAATATATTGTGGATGCATGATCAACTCAAAGACCTTGGAAGAGAAATAGTTCGTCAAGAAAGTGAGATGAATATAGAGAAGCAACGTTGGGTATGGAATCCGGAGGATGGATTAAATTTGCTAAGGATACATGAGGTAAAATGCTTTATGCAATACATCTCCAAATTATTTATAGACATTTTCTTTTCCAAAAAAAGTAGTTACTTTTTGTGTTCTCTAGCACCATCGCGACCTACTCAACCAATAGTTTTGGTCTTTTAAGATTTTAAAGGAATGATAATAGTCAACTCCACCCTTAAAATAGTGAACTTGAAGAAATGTGTTTCCTTTAAACTTTTTTTGTTTTAAAATTTTTCCTTTGGGCAGGAAAAGAAAGAAGTTGAAGCTCTTCATCTCAAGTTTGATGATCAGCACCGTTTTACCTATAAGGACTTTAAGAGACTACCAAATCTAACGTTCCTTGAAGTAGATGACTTGAAGGAAAATTTTCATGGAGAAAAGTTGCTTCTTTGGCTCAAATGGCCATCATATGCTTTTCCAACTAATATTTTCGGAGGAATTCAAATCTCCTTCCACGATTATGATGGCTTTCTTGGCATAATATTAGCCCAACATTTAAGATTGCAAATTTCTCCGTAGAGAATTTGATTATCCTTGATCTATCTTGGAGTAAAATTACTCATGATTGGAAGGGGTGGAGCCACATGAAGGTATGTTATATGCCAGACAACATTTATTCTTCCGTTTTATTAGATTCAAAAGTGAACTTTGCATGATTTTTCTTTCATAGGTGATTAAGAATTTGAAAGTTCTGAATTTGGACTTATTGCCAATGCTTGAAGAGAACCCCCAACTTCTCAACTCATTCAAATTTAGAACATTTGATCCTATCAAAATGTTACTCATTAATCAAAATTGATAGATCAATTTGTCAGTTGAAACGCTTGGTTTTCTTAGATGTAAGCGATTGTTGGAGTCTTCAGAGGCTGCCGAATCCCAATCTAGGAGATCTTGCAAGCCTCAAATCCCAATCTCTAAGAAATTGCTTGAGTTTGAAGAGGCTTTCGGAGACAATCGGGAATTTGGAATCGCTGATTGAGTTGAACATAAGAACCACGAGAATCGAGAACCACCCATTCCATTGGAAAGTTTAAGAATTTGAAAATATTGAATATGCAATATTGTGACATAAGCCTACCAAGGCTTCCTGAAAGTCTCATCAAATTAGAACTGAGGGAGTTGAGGGTGGACACGTTTTTGGATCTCTCGTATCTCGCTAACTTAAAGGTATTGCATCTAGGCTTTGGCCCACCTAATTGTGATGGGAAATCTTATGGGCTTCTGGAAGAGTCAATACCACGGTGGATTGTGAACTTAACCAAATTGGAGTCTCTGAAAGTGCACTTTTATACGAAGACCGCCTTATCGACAGACCTCAGCTTCCCTCCTCATCCGCGTCACCTCCTGAGGCTTCCCTCAAATTTATCCTCCTTACTTCTCTTTGGTTGTGACTCACTTTACTCGATGGATATATCGACTTTGAGGAAACTATCATCTCTCGAGATTTTGTCCCGCCACTCTCTTTGCTCGCTGGATCTATCAAATTGAGGAAACTATCGTCTCTCAGGATTTGGTGGTCTCCAGTTGCAAAGATTGAAGGCCTTGGTTGTTTGGAGAACCTACGATATTTGGAGCTTGACAACGTCAGATAGCTGGCGATGCTACCTGATCTAAGCAAGTTAAACAAGCTAAAGCAAGTTAAACAAGCTAAGGCATATTTGAGTATGGGAATGTGGTGATCTGGTTGAGATTCAAGGCGAACGACGGCGTTTTATAGATAAACTCGAAATTTTTTTCTGTCCTTCATTACAGGAGTTGCCCGATCTGTTCAGCTTAATGGGTAAGACGGATCTTGATGTGTTCATTCGCAATTGGATATATAAATGTAAAGGTGGACATGGGTTGTTGCTTCGTGGCTTTAAACATATGCAGATCCTTGATCTAAGCAATTGGAACGGACTAACAATTCTTTCAGTAGAATCTTGTCATAATCTAGTTGAGATTCAAGGCGAACTACCTCAATCTTTGGAATACTTGGATATTGAATCCTGTGAATCTTTACAGAAATTGCCTGATCTATCAAGATTGAAGGGACTGCGAGAGGTTAGAATAAGACGTTGTGGGAAATTAGCGGTGGAGGAAATTTCTCGGCTTTGCTCGGAGAAGTCAATCAAATTTGTGGGAGAAGACAATGAAGAAGACAAATCACCGGTTTGGGCAAGAATACAAAGATATGAAATACGACGACGGTCATCTTCCACGGAGGGGTCGCTGAAGAAAGAACAGGGCTTGCTGGCGGGGGAGAAGACGATGGCAGCAGCGCGAGCGCCGCAGAGGCGGCAGAGGTCGGAGGCCTTCTTGAAGAGGCCTTTGAAGAGGCCCTTGCTCCTCTTCTAGTAAGTCACAAGCCGCGCGGCCAGGTCGGTGATCTTGGCGATCTCCATTCGCCAGCGCTTACCCATTACCGATGGATTTCGCGAAAATTCTTCAACGACTTGCGGGATTCTTGGGTTCCCGAAGAAGAGCTTTCGTGGGTTTCTTGTAGAGAGAGAGAGAGAGAGAGAGAGAGAGAGAGAGAGAGATGAAGTTTGAAGTTGCAGAGGAGGCGGGCGGGGGAAAGGAGCTGAACGGGAAGATCTACTTACATAACTTTTTGAGAACTTTCTGAATTCTGATTTTCGGTCCTCTAAGTTTCTGTAGATTTTCAAATTGGCCCCGAGAACAGTTTATTTGTGTCGATTAAGTACACTTTAAGTTTTCATAATTTGCGTAATTGGTGATTTGTCCAGTGGATTGCTTTTACCATTAGCACAGTGTGATAATTAATTGAATTAGATAAATGAAGATGTCGCTTTAAATTATAAATTTTAATTTTTAAATTACATAAGTAAAGACGTTGCTTTAAATTATGAAATTTAATTTAACATGAGATAAGGAAAAAAAAAAGAAAAAAAAATACATCGAGAGGTAAACGAGAGAAGCTCGTCGCCACGAGGTTTTCATTGAAGGTTTTTTAAAAAAAAAAATTCCATTTGATAACATTTATTCTATGATTTTTTTTCTTTTTACTCTCTTCAAATACTTGAAAACAGAAAAAAATTTGTATAAAATATATGAAGAAACTATACTGTAAGTAATTTCTTAAGTTGCAACATTTGATTAAAGGAATAATATCTTTTTTAAAATAAAGGACACCCTAATTGAAAATATAATACCCGATTAGAATATATGCTCAAATTTATAGACTATAACAATGCGTAATACTATATTTTTCCTCCTCCCATGGATCAATATGCTATGTTAGGCATCATCGGGCAGAAAACAAAGTAGATAAAAGTAAAATCACCTAAATCTCTAAATCTATAAATATCGGGTAATAATGCCTTCATCTGACTGGAATAAAAAAGAATTACTTTAGACACTTACATAACAATCCAACAAAAATAATTGACACTGAATAGTTATGTGTATAGTTTAAGTGCTAGATTTTCCTCTAACTAAATTTAGTTATAAATTGTGGACATGCAAAATAAATAAAATATAAATATAAGTGATGTCCATTATCGCAACCTATCAATAAGAATTGTGATAGAGAAAACTTGGAAACTATGGTCTAAGAATAATTCCTTTTAGCAAAACATTATCAAAGATTATTGGGCATACATAATTCACTAGCATTTAACTTTTTCTACATAGTACAAGCACAAGGACGATAGTAAGACCAATTATAAAATCCGAACTATTTTCTAAGTTTTAAACCTAGCAGGACTTTGGTGCAAATATGAATAGTATAAATTTTAGATATATCCTTGAACTTGACAAATATCAACCGTTGGATTTTCGAACCTCACATGGAATTCGTGCGATCAAGGCGACTATAAACTCCACCTGACACACTCTTGCAATCAAGCGCTCAATTTTTCACAAAGAAGGGCAATTGACATTTACACACATGTCTTGTGTGTTAAAGTTTTGAGATAGACTTTTTTCTTATTTTTATTGTTTGTCATACTCTACTCATACTCTAATACTTACACTTAAACTTTTGCTCAACCTTTTTGCAAGGCATGAGAATTGAAATTCATATTTGAAACTAAATTGTCCTCATCTTTGTTTGAGACCAACATTTTTTGAGAGCTTTCGTATTTGTAGACGACACTTCAACATATGTTTGAAACTCTTCGATAATTTGTCAACAAATGTCGAAAAATTTGATATTTGGTCAACTCTCCTGACACTCTAGTACGCGAATCAAGAATTCCGACAATGCACGAGTCAATTTAAAATTTTTTCAATAAACAATGGATCAAAATGTAAATGTGTGAAAAAATAATAAAGCTAATAAATAGGGAAAGAAGAAAAATCTAGTTTTATCTTTTGTTTTACTCTCACTTCCCATGACATACAATTCACCTCTAATTTTTTTCTCTTCTCTTTCAATATGCTCAAACACGTGAATCCAAAACGTGGATTGTTTGACTTTTTTCTCTAAATTTTATGAATTATTGGAATGGAGTTGAATTTGCAAAATTAAAACAATTGATGATATTAACAAATGGTAGATTAATATTTTTAGTGTAAATTCATTCTAAGTTTTTTTTAATATTATTTATTTATTTGTGAATTTGAATCAAATTAATTTGATTAAAATAATCTTTAAATGATATAAAAAAATATTTAATATATAACGTGTCTTAACATATTGAAATTTTTTATTTTTTGAAAAATGACTTATCGCAAAGTTATGTCGTATATCATCTTGGTCTTCTTAAAACTCTATCACCATTTTTCTTAAAGATGTAGGAGTTCGAATCATTCATCTCTTCCTTTTCTTTGTAAGAAGGGTAGCTATTCGTGGTTATGTTGATTGGGCGAGTTTTTGGAATGTTTCGGTCCATCAACAAAGACAATGGAATTTGTAGGAGAAAACAGACACGATTACCGTGCAGGTTCAATCTGTGGGGAGTGCAATAAACTTTACAAATCACAGTGCGAAAAAACTCCACAGAATTCGCAGCACGACCGAATATAAAAACCTCACAAATTTTCAGAATGCGATGAACTTTCCAACCCGAACCGACATCCAACGTCAGGTCACCAAGTCCAAGGGTTAGCTTCGTTGCAGGGGTAAAACAGCCTTTATATTTTTCTCCATGGTGCCGATCCGACATGATGAGATGAGATGAGATGAGATGAGAATGAGGGGGTAGGGCAGGGCGCTTTTATAATACGCGACGACCAAGACCTTTGACCCCCCTCGCGACCCATTACGCGCTCTTTCCTGGCAATTACGACTAAGACCCGCATCGTCTGTCTGCGCTTCAACGGGTGCTGGAGAAAAACAATCCGCCGGCGGGATGCGCGGTCCTTTTCGCGATGACGATCGTCAGGTGGTCTTTCGCCGGCCGACCTCGGCATCGACCGTGCCCAGTATGGCGCTGCCCGGCCTCTCAGTAACGACCTTTCTTTTTCGAAAAACCGGCCCGTCGGGCATCGACGGAGGACGGCAACTCGACCGGAGAAAAAAAGGGAAGACGCGATTGCGGCATGGGGACCCTCGGACAAACTTCTCTCTTTACTGTCTTGGTCTTCTCCCTCGTATCTCAACCACTTGCTCCGGACTCTCGCTCTCTCCTCACCTCACCCTCGTTGATCGCTCTCAACTCTCACGCCTCTCTCTCTCTCGCTCGCAGCTCGATCACGCAGTCTGCAATTGTAAGTCCTCCTCTGAGAATCGTCCATTTGGTCGATGTCGATTTGGCGCTTTTACCTTGTTGGGTAGGAACTTCCTCGAACGTTAAAGCTCGCTCGGTGTTGCATTCTAGCCACCGGAGTGGAATTGCCTCTCTGGGTTCATCTCGCTTTGTAGTTACCCCAGTCGGATTGACGAAAGATTTCGCAGTAAAGCCATAGTTTTAGGGCAGGTTCCTTTATGAGCAAGCTGCGACGGTGCGTGCGGGCAAAAAAATCAATGATGTGTGGCCTTGGATCTTTATATAACCCGTGTTTTGCTGTCGTTTGCTGTGTGCTCGATGCTCTTATGTTGGTTGTCTTATGGATTTGTGTGGGTTGTTGGGCTTGAGGATAAGTAGCCGGGTGAATTGTTTATGTGACTAGTTGTCTGCTGAGTTCTATGAGTTCTTGAGCGTAACTACATGTTTTTTTTTGGAAATCGTTGGTTTTGTTGGGGACATTTACACCGGTTCCGTGGACCCAATCGCGAACAGGGCCGCATCCGGTTCCCATTTTGTGGAAACCGGCCCTCAGTGGGCGTTTCCGGGTTCTAGGGTGGGGACCGCCCACCCTGAAACTGATCACCTCTGCCAGCATTTCTGTCTTAGGTGACAATATACGGCGTAATTTTTCTTTCTTTGATTTCTGCTGCTTTTTGCTGCTATCCATCGTCGATATCTGTGCATGCTGTTGTGTCTGCCTGCGAAAGCTTTCTTCTTTTCGTTCTTTAGAAAGATATCTTTGTATGCTGCATTTTCTGGGCTATCCGAGAATTTCTGTGCGTGGACTTATAGAGGGGTGTGCTCTTGTGGCTTTCATTTGGTTAGTTTCTAGTTGTAAAAAATGGGTAGTTTGTAGGTCGAGTGGTGACTTGACCTTATTCAAAAGCGGAGAGTCACGTTGAATTCAAAATTTCAAAGAGTAACTCACTCTTTTTTAATCTGCTTTCAACAGCCGTTTCCGAAAGACAGAGAGGTCTCTCTCTACTTTGAGTTGCATTGCTTCTGAGCAGAAAAGTGTCCTCACTTTCCTCCATGGCCAACAATCCTTCACAGCTCCTCCCGTCAGGTCTGTAGGATGTTTTAATTCATGTCTGTTTTGTTTTCCTTAATTTTCTGAGATTCGCAGAAATATCAGGGGGGCATTTCCACTTATGTTCATCTTGCACTAATGAAATATGGAGAGTTGATTGACCGTTGTATAGGTTTGAAAATCTGGGTTATAATGAAGGGAGACAAGGAGCTTGTCGGTACTCTTAGGGGCTTCAATGTGTACATCAACATGGTCCTCGAGGATGTCACTGAGTAGTATGTATCTCTCTCTCTCTCAAATTTACTTGTGCTTCAAGATGCTTCTCGCATTACTTCGGGTGAAGGGAAGCTATTATATGTTCTTGACATCAATTTATTATCTGAACGGGCAAATGACCTCAATTTGTATGTATTAGCATCAGAAGTTATCAAATCCGTGGTTTATGAGGCCTTTCTGTCCTCAACTTGATCTATGCTTCTAACTGAGAATCGCTACTTGCACAAGCACACGCAATATGGCCTTGCCCAACATCCAACCCACCCGACCCCCCCTCACCCTTTTTCTTTTCTCTCGCTCCACTTTTTATTGAGCTTGTAGATGTAAACTGTGGAAGCTTCACGTGATTGTAAGATTCTGTTTTCTTTCTTGCGTACAGTGAAATCACTTCTGAAGGACGAAGGATAACAAAGCTCGATCAGATTTTGCTTAATGGAAACAACATAGCTATCATAAGAAACAACTTCTTCCTTCTGCTGATATTGATATGGCTATATGTTTTGAGCCCTTGCATCGATAAGGACATGGTCTTGCCTAAAGTTTTTGTGATCTACTAACCAGTAAGCAATTGCCTTAACATAACAGAAACAATCAGCCACTCAGAGAGATTCCTTCCAATATGTAGACTGAAAATGCTTATATTGATGAATTTTTACCGGTCTTGATTTTGTGGTAAAAGAGTCATCATTCCCTATTCTTTACAAGAATCTGGTCCTTTGTCTCAATCAACCTTATGTCCAACTCTTGATAAATATAAAGCATCAGTTGTGTGGCAGTTATGTTATTGAAAAGCTAGAATTTGGCTTTTAAGTGCTTGAACCACGCAAGTGATGATGCCTTCCTTTTTTTCTTAATGCAGTTAGTCCCTGGTGGCTCCCCTGATCTGGAATGAGTTGGATTCATCCTCTAACCTCAGTGGTAGATTATGTAGTTACTTTAGTTGTTGGAAATCCCATCAGTAACATCATTTGATTTTATAACCCTCTTTTTTTGGGTTTATGAATCTGCAACCTTAGTTAAATGGGCTCTAATTAAATTGAGCTCATGTATGAATGTCTGATGCAAATAGCCCAACGGATGGTGCATGATCACATCACCTTATTATCCAATATCTACGTTTTGCTTAACTAGAGGGCATGGCAGTTGTTTTTTTCTTGGTGCAAGTTGTTCCTAGGATTCATCTTCTGGTACATTGCCATTAAAGAACTTGTCTTGGCTTGTTTTAGTGTTCTGCAGCTTTGGTCATTGACTGCACGTCATCTGTATTCCCTCCCCCCCGACTCATCTCTCTCTCTCAGAAAAAACACATGCACTTCTTTGAGCGTTAGGGATGTGGATCCTCTTTCCTGCACCATACTCCCATGTGTGTGTTGACATATTTCGGCTTTTGATGCTTACCTCATTTGCACGCGTCAACAGTTGAGAAGTGTTTTAAGGGTTACAGCTCGAATGGGAGCCCTATGGTTGTTGAGTATCTTTATCCAAAATATGCTATCTTCTAGGTGGCCTACTATTTGACTACCCTTTCTGTGTGATGGTGCATTGTCAATCTAAATGCAGAAGCGTGTGTTCCCAGTATCCACTTTGGAAAAGATCATAGAATTCTGCTTATGTAGTTGTTGCTTTTTGCTTGAAAAGATTCTACTTCATTATGCAGTATGATTCTGGTATCGACCCATCAGGCCTAAGATGTGCACTGTACTGCCTACAGCTAGATAAATAACGGGCATATTTTGCTCCAAGTGATCTCAATTTTCCACCAAAGTAGCTGTATTTGCTGCACGTCACGAAAAGATCAAGCTCAAAGCAAACTCATTTGATTTGACCATAACTGGTTTTTGTCGTTTGTGTTTTCAAAGAGGTTGGCTATTTGGGTGGAGCCTGTTTCTTGTTATTGCGGTAGCAGTTCAGAGCTCACGAGGTGTGATATTGCTTGCGGAGTTTGGTTAGAGTGACAAGATCTAAATAGGCTGGAAATAAAGGAGCTGAAGATTCACCACAGGCCTCGTCTTCTTTTTCGCTTGTTTTAATGTATATTCACTGCTCCAAACGAGCTTGACTTGAAGCATGTAAAATTAGGGATATTTGCGGAGAACTTTGTCTAGGCATAGATGCATTTTTCTTATTGGAAGCTTTATGGGCCATTGAATCTCATTATCATGAACAAGGTTTGCAGTTCCATTCCATTTTGATTAGTTCAAACGCATGGTCCATGCTTCATTGATTCTCAATGAATGCCATGTGTTAGAATTCTCCAAAGTTGGATCTAACGTCAAATACCTAACATGATATTTTGTTCTAAGACACTAACAATAAAAGACAGCTTGTTCTGACTATCTAGATATTTTCCCATGACTGGTACGGTTCTTTTTCATTCGTTCACCCATTTCGACATAACATATGGTGCTTCGGTTTGGGAAAGCGGTTGTAACTCAGTAATAGGAAGATTAATGTGTGATTAGTCATAAGAGGGGGCTCATGATTGTCCCTAGATATGATAGAAACTCTCAAAGTGGTCATTTAGTTAATTTCATTGTGGAAACCAAATGGAAGAAGAATTGAGTATGTAGGGGATGAGTGGAAGAAGAATTAACTAATTCAATTAGGGGTGATTTTTGGTTATATGTTGTTTCCTTGACTAGCTCTTACTCACAGAGTTAGTCTAAACAAAAAGCAGTTTGATCTAGTTGCGGTTTGATTCGGCAAATAAAATGCGTACATTGCAATCAATCCTACATAATTTATCATGACATATCCTCCTAGATTAATGCCTCTACCTACCAATTTGCATTGCCATTCTCCTAAAAATCATGAAAGGCCTGCAGTAGGAAGTTCCATCTAAAATTGCATTGGTCCTTTAATTCATCCTGAAATTGCATTCCTCTTGAAATGGAAATCCTAGATTCAATGTTAGGACAAAGTTCCATCCAAAATTGGATAGCGATATTCCAAATGAATCACATTAGGCTAGTGATACTTGCTGAATAATGTGTAAAAATCACATTGATTAAAAGTGAAAATCACTAGATTTCAATCTGGAGTAGTGATCAAGAAATCAAACTCTAACTCTTAGCCTCTATTTTGGCCTTCTTAACAAAAGTATGGCTAGTATGAATGTCGAGACTTGATTTTATCATTTTATTTCTCTTTTGGGCAAATTCAAAGAATCGCTTGATGATCATGCATTCAAAAGTGGTATTGCGACTCCGGTTTTAACGGGAATCCGTTCCCAACCCTGTTTCTAATGTACCAATGTGGAGGAAATTAAAACAAATAGGCACTCTTCACCATGGGAGGTTTGGAAACTCAGCACATTATGGAGTTGGTTGAACAAACTTGGCAAATTTCTGCGAAAGAAAAGAGAATGGACACCTGCCCTGTTGAGTACTTTTTTTATCTGATAAGAAGTGCTTCCCATTTTGTTAAATATATGAATTACAAAGAGGTTTATATAAATCTTTTTTTTTTCTGCAAATACCCTTGTTCTGATCTTCTTTGTTTTGGTTTGGTTTGGTTCATATGGTTCAATGGCTTGATTTGCTAAAGGTGAGGTCAAATTATATAAATTTCAAGTGCATTATTTTGTCAATATATTATGTGGTGATTTATCTGAGATACCTTATAATTTGCTGCTTTGTCTTACTGTATTTGAAATTGGTCAATGCCCTAGTGTGCTTCTTTCATGACAATCCTTGGTCCCGGGTATCTTCCTGTGGTTTTCTAGTGTTACAAGAAGTCGTGTCCATCTCGGACATCTACAATGTCCTCCCATGCTTTTTTATTTTATTAAATAGGACAAACTGAAGGAAAAGACTGACCCATTTAGTGACTTTCGCAATCACCCTCACTGAACCAACTTGAATATGAACTACGATTCATATCCAGTCTTACCAAATTTGGATTTCCTTTGCATGCCATGTGCACTTAGACTTGACTTTTTCCCCTTTTTTCTTCCTTGTCCAATATTTGTTCGTTTCTGTGTAAAATATTTCGCTTTCTTCACGTAGGAGAATGTTAACTTCATTATACCGTATACGTCAAAGTAGCCATTACAATGTGTGTGAGAGTATCTCAGCACTTATGGCATCACCTCTACGACAACAACTGACACAAAATTGCGACACGAAGAAGATGGATACCCTACATCGGTAAACGCATTTCCAATTTGTTTTTTGGGTAAAGCATGGCTCTTAAGTTGGATTCATAGAATTTGAAGAGGAGGCGTTCCAATTCTTAATTATACTAAAAAATGTTTCCAGCTGCAAATGGACTTGGTCTAACATTATCTAACTTGAAGGTAAATCTGAAATAATGACCCAAATTGTTTAATTTCAAATTAATAGAAGTGTGGCAAATATTTTTCCAATTCTCAAAATTTAACGTGGAATAGTCTCATGTCCGCAAGTTCTTATATTTGCACCTCTTTTTTGACCTTTTGTAATAGATAACCCACAAGAATTAATCGAGAGAGTGAAGAGACAGACCTTCGAAAACATTATCTAAAATAGAGAACTTAGTCAACATTTTTTTAATCATTATAGTCATTGGAGAGGTTTCACTAAACTTTTGCCAATCATCATAGAGGCTTCGAGTACAATCGTGAATGTGGAAATGCTAATTGAGTTAAATTCCAAATGAGATGTAATAGGTCACATCATGTTCATGAGCTTATTTACCACACTTGTTAGTGGCTCAAAGTTTTAATACGATTACACATTGGTTTTGTGTACCTTGTTTTAGTAATGTTTTGTATAATAATCAGCACGATGCATGGATTTAATGCCCGATTGCAATGCTGACAAGCAATTTATTGACACTAACAACAAGTTAAATGCGAAGGATGCTTCACCCCCAAAATAAAATGTAATCTTTTCTTAATTCAATTGATCACTGGGGAGTGCTTGACGAAGATCAAGCCCGACAATTCCACCGGGCTTTGTTCTTCAGAGTTAATTCGGGCCTGGGCCCAATCAGCCCATTAAACTGGACCGACCAGAGTTCACCTTAATTAGGATGGGGGAAACGAACTTGTTTTGGAAGTTCCATGTCTGCTTTTGTTGACTCTTCTTTGAATGAATTATTTAGGGGCAAAAGTAGATTCTCATTCGAAAATTTCTACACCACATAGTCCAGTGATTTTCCACGCTAAGAAGCATAGTATTTGTCACCTTTGACAGGCTGCAATGATGCTGCAAGGAAGCATCCTTATTGACCAATTTTGCAGCAAAACTGGCCTACGATTGTCTGCATATTATGGGGTAAAGGAACAAAGGTCTCAATAATTAAGGCCCGCATATATACAAGAAGTCTTTATCTTCCTTTAAAAAAAGTAAGAGTTAGGCAGTGGGATCCCACGTATTTTCTCCTCTTCATGAGCTTTTAAGCCAAAGGAGCAAGCTGAATTTGGATTCAAATGGATGTAGTCTGATTTCAAAAAAAATTGTGACAAAAGTTTTGTTTTACTAAAACTAAAGCTATCGGAGAACAAGTTCGATCTTCCATCGATCTCAATTCAAGAAATTTGATACTTCCCAAGAGTCTTCTTTTTAACTCATCGAGTAATCATGATTTAATAACTTCAATCTTAATATTTTTTG
The DNA here is from genome assembly GCA_014182375.1 of Eucalyptus virginea. NCBI lineage: Eukaryota > Viridiplantae > Streptophyta > Magnoliopsida > Myrtales > Myrtaceae > Eucalyptus > Eucalyptus virginea. The sequence goes on from CM024521.1 coordinate 48,668,605, forward strand.
GTCATGCTAGGATTTTTACATGAAAAGACTTCAGAACTTATGAATTATGAAATGGAAGAATTTTACACTTCTAAATCTAGCGAGATTTTTTTTTTCTATCGCGAAACATGGAATGTTTAGTTACCACAAAATCTATTCAAAAAAGAGAAAAGTACTTGCAAAGAAACACCATCTGTCCAGAAAAGTTTTTTTCTTAAATAGTTTAGTCAATCATGTCATCCATTAATAAAAAAGTTGGAACAATCTAATTTAATTAAATGGAAATGGAATATGTCGCATACATATAATTTTGCATCGCATCAAAATACATTCACTAGATTAAGAATTGGGTGAGATCTAGCGATGTGAATTTGGTAAGGATGCCAACAAACAAAAACCTAAGCTTCATGTGCCTTGTCTTAACGTGGCATTAGCATTAGCTCCCACTCTCGGAAAAAGAGAAAAAAATCAGACAGAACAGCATACGGGCAATGCAAGAAGAATGAAACCGATGATTGAACCAAGTCAAAGTCTACGAAGACTTGGACTACCAACAGTCCATGATGAACCAGCTTGCTCAAGAAGGAATCACACCAATGATTGACCCATGTCAAAGTCTAAGAAGACTTGGATTACCAAAGGCACACGCTCAAGCATTGGCCAGACTTCTTTTCCACATCAGGATGACCCCATCTTCTTTTTCTTTGCTATATTGCTTTATTTCTTTTCATTACTCACTTTGCTTTTTAACAAGAGTTTCCCTTGGATTCGTCAAGGTAGTCTCGCCGTGAATAACTATTGAGGTCCCAATGGGTTAATTACGATGAAAATTTTGTAAAATAACATGCATTCAACGTTTCACAAAATAGATGGCATTTTAATTACAACTGCTAGCAATATGTGGATTTTTTTTAATGTTGTTGAAAATATGTGCACTTTTACTCAATAAGCACGAACTCTTCATCATTTGAAGTTTAACCAATAAATCTAGGTTACTTACAAGTAATTTAAATAAGTATACTAAAATTGATACATTAAGTGATATGATCAAATCACGATTTAATATTTAGCAAGTGAATAAATAGATTTGTGAAAATAGATACTACTCAAATGGGAATTCGATACTTCCCAAGAGTGTTTTTTTTTACTCATCAAGTCAATTTGATTAATAACTTCAATCTTAAATGTTGTTTTTGATCACACTCGGATTTCGGCGTAAAAAGAGTTAAGGAACTTATGAATTTTGGAATGGAACATTTTTACACGTTCAGATCTAGCGGGCAAACATGGAATGTTTAATGACCACAAAATTGATTTAGAAAATAAATAAATAAAAATTGCAAAAAAACACTATCTGTTTAGAAATATTTTTTGATTTTTAAATAGTCTAACCAATTGTATCATTAATTAATAGAAAATTTAATACCGTCTAATTTAACTAAATGGAAAGTACGAAAGTGTTGTATACATGTGGTTTTTGCATTGCATCAAAATACAATCATTAGATTAGGAATTGCATGAGATCGGTCAATGTGATATTGATACAGACGCCAACAATCTAAAACCTAAACTCCTTGTTAACATGGCATTAATATTAGCTACCACTCTCAGAAAGACAGAAAAAAAAAAAAATCGACGGGACAGCGTACGGGGGATTAGAAGGGAAAAGTCAGTCTACGAAGACTTGGACTGACAACAATCCATGATGAGCCAGCATTGCTCCAAGAAGGAATCAAACCAAGGATTGACCCAAGTAAATGAAGACTTGGACTACCGAAGGCACATGCTAAAGCTTTGGTGGGTCTTCTTTTCCACGCTAGGATCCGTCTTCTTTTTTTGCTATATTGCTTTATTTCTTTTCATTATCAATTTGCATTTTTTTGATAAGATTTTCCTTGGATCCTCAGGGACGTTTGAGGTCTCTAGTTAGTTAATTATTTTGATAGTTGATTGATTGGCAGCCACCACTTGATCAAGGATTTTTTTTTTTTTCAGCCTAGCAGCACTTGATAAGCAGGGCTTTGAACTTTTTTTCATGTCTAAATCGTCTCCCAAAGAAAAGATCAAGTGAGATCAACGAAGATGAGGCAATGCTTGTTTTATTCATCATTGGATTGATCATAATCCAGATTGTGAAAAGCTTAAAATATCGTACATATCAACGCTTTATGAGTGATTTTTATTGGCTAAAAAATGGTCGATAATTCAACTTACCTTGGTTATTGTTAAGTTAGTATTAAGAAACTTCAGTTGTGAAGTAGCTATTCTTTTATCATGAAACATAAAATTTTTAGTTATCAAGCGAAATGTGGTAAACATATAGTTTTGCCTTGCATCAAAATAAAATCATTACATCAAAAATTGCATTATCTACCACTCTTCAAAGAAAATAAATAAATAAAATAACAGCGTACCGATAAGGGCAAAGTCAAAATCTACGAAGACTTGGACTACCAATAGTCCATGATGAACCAGCTTTGCTAAGAGGAATCACATCAATGATTCATTCATTTGGTACTTTGTCCCTCACATAAAGGCATCCATAAAGGTGGAGATTCTATCAAAAAGAAGGGAAAAAATGTCACTAGATCACTTTGTCAAATCTAACACCGACTCATTGTTCTCTCATTCACCCACAAAATTTACATGGCAATAAATCGACTTCCAATGTTTATATTCATTGATAATTTCATTACATGATTTCCTCCCATTCTATAATTTCATATGAGATTTGAAAATCAAATAAAAACAATCTCTAAGGATGTCTTTATGTCGCTGAGAATTTTTTTTGTGACGGGAAAATGCTTTTAGCAAATTCAATTTCAGAAAAAGGGAATCGGAAAATTTTGATTATGGTGAAAACAAGTTGAAAAAAACTGATTTTATTGTAATTGGTAATAAGTGAATCCACTAAATGTAGCTTGTATCATTAAAAGTAACATGGAATGACTAATAAACTAGAATTGATATCTTCTTCATTTATTCTATAATCCATCGAAATAACATTGATTACAAAGAAAATAAGATAGAAATTATGAAATCATATTTGTAAAATATTAAATATAATCGTGCTTTGGGAATGTAGAAAAATTGAGCATCAATAAAGTATATTCTTCTCACTTCACAGCTTAGCAAGAAAACAAGGGTAATGATTCCTTCTTGCCAAATCATTTTTCTCTAAGCTCATTGTTTTTAGGGTTAATACCAAGAAAAATCTCAAACTATTATATCCATGATAAATTTATCCAAAATTAAATTTTTGATCACCAAAAACTCCAAAATGACAAATTTGTGATAAATTTATCATCCTCCATTAGTTTCCGTTAAATTGAATAAATGCTAAGACATGTGATAAATAGAGAATAAAACCCCAAACCGATAGAATGGTCAATTGTGAAAATTTGATGTATGTTTTTGTTGACTTGACTTTGAATGAATCCACCATTTATTTTGGAGGCAAAAGTTGTATGTAATCCCAAAATTGTTTCATCATATGGTCCGATGATTTTCCGCATTAAGAAACGTACATAATTGTCAACTTTGATGGGCTGGAGCGATGCTTCAAGGAGTCATCCTTTATTGACCAAATTTTGCAGCAAATTGGCCAATGACTCTCTCTACGTATTCAGCCAATCCTGTGGCTTCTACGTACAATGACCTCCCCAAAAGTCATTCAAAAAGATCTTTCCTTTTTATTTCCTTGATATTTCTCTAGTGGAGGAACAAAGGTCTTTGATAGCTAAGGCCCACTTCTCATATGAAAAGTCTCTCTTTTCCTTTAAAAAGAGAGGAGTAAAGGCAATGGGATCCCGCCTAATTTCTCTTCTTCCTGGAGCTTCTGAGCTGTATAGGAGGACACTTAATTTCAATTTGAATGCAGAGTCTTATTTTAAAAAGAAAAATCTGCAACGATACCTTTGGAGTTTCGTTTTACTAAAACAAAAGTTTAGTGGAGTTTAATTAAAGTTAAAGGTATCGGAGTACAAATTTGATCTCCGTTGGTCTCGAATCGATGAATTTGATACTTCTCAAGAGCCTTTTTTGACTCATTGAGTCAATCGCGATTAATTGCTTCAATTTTAAATTTTCCTTTTGTCAGATTTGGATGGACATACGAAAAGATTTAAGAGCTTATGAATTTTGGAACCAAACAGTTTACACCTTTGGATCTTGCAGGATTTTATTTTGCCTCCTTGGCTGCCCCGCCATGTGTTTATTAAATGCCGTCCTTAACAAATACAAATTGGTTAATTTAGTCCACTTCGTACCCATCGAAATCTGAAGGTCTTGGTGGTGTTGGAGCATTCGCATCAATCGTGCACTCCCCGGCAACTTTGAGGAGGTCAGCTCGTCAATCACGTGGAATGACCATGGCCATGGGCATGGGTTAGGGTTTTGGAGGCGTGTGAGCAAGAGCAGTGACAACGAGGGGAAAATCAAGGATTTGGAGCAAAGGAAGAAACGTGCGAAAAGGTCAAGGAACGATGGGGAAGGAGTTGTCGTGGGGGTTTAAACGAAGTTTACCAAGAAGAGAAACTAAATAAAAGGAAAGATAAAATTCTAAACCTGGCCATGTTGAATACTCTCGTCTCTTCATCCAAATAAAGAGAGACCCATCATATGCTTTCTTCTCCCGAAAAGGAGTAAGACCAGATGTGAAATGCTAAAATCAAGGTGGACGAATGTGAGTCTCAAGCGTGAAGCGAAAAAGGATAAAAGGCAAAGCAATAATTATTCCGTCCCACTTTTCCTTTGAAGTTTGAAGTGTAGCTCGTTTCTTTTACAAGAAAGACCGCGAGGTGAATTATCTCACTTCTCGGACCCTAAAAGTTGCTAAGTTCAGTTTTCTTTCAAAAGCTTAAACTTTGACTCTAAAATTGTAAAGTTCAGATTTTTAAGTTTGTTGCTGTCCAAGCAAGACGCCAATTCATCTCATAACATATTTTGATGGGACATATTTTTGGTTACCATATAAATTTGGGATTTTGATGATAAAAATAATATTTGGATAATTGGTAATATGGTAAATATAAAGGTTAGGATTTTTTTATGGAATCGCGCACTCAATGTTGTCGAATTTGCTGCCCACCCATCGCCATCACTAGCCCTCAACTTCATGCATCAATCCACCGGCGAGTTAATGCCTCGCCCGCTCGAGTGTGTCCTCTACACCTTCATCTCTTTTTCTTTCCGCGCAGATCTCATAACCTATGTCCATGGAACTCGCAATTGGCAGAGGTTGCTAACCTCGCATGGCCACAAATCTGTGGTTGAATGGCCGTGGTGTCGGGGCTTGACTTGGTTAATTTGCTTGATTTTTTGAGGAACGGAGAGAGGTCCTCGTCTCTGTTGATCATTAAAATTAATACCCAAAAAGAAGAGGATAAATATATTCCTTGCCAAGAGGGCATTTGGGTATATATATATTCTTTGATGACCGAGGATCCGCCGGTCCACCCTTGTCGGCTTACGCCGATTTGGGGTCCACGGGCCTCGAGAGGCCCTCAGTGACTATACCTCAGGGGAAACTAGCCCAGCAACCCACCGCCGGGCCCCCTACTTGAAACGCTAGTGGCGCAAGGTTTTGAACCCTCGACCTCCATCGAAAGAAGAAAAACTTTCAACCAACTGCGCTGCCCACGAGTGGGTGGCATTTGGGTATTTTAGCAGCAGCAAAAAGACAAAATGCAATTGATAAGGGAGAGAGGCGAAGAGCAGGCGGAAAAGGATAGGTGGCCACGATTATGGTGGATGGAAAGTAGAGCTATCAAGCGTCGGTGGTCACATGACTCACATGAGGGGACTGATGATATCGGGTGTAGTGGAGTGGGAGCCAATTAATAGGAAGAAGATGCTATATCAATTCCGGGGTCATTCAATGGATGAGATGGACTCTATGGAGAATTCACACGATCCATCCGCGCATGAGTCGGGTTCACATGTCCTGGTGCGCAAGCGGGCAAGACTTGCTCAAAGAATAGGAAGTGAAGAGAGGTGTAATCCAGTCCACATGCTGCATTTGGCAGGGCAACCCCAAAATGATGGATTTTTAGCCTGCGCGTGCCCATTGAAATTGACATATTTTCCGGAACTGCTGTTGTATTTTTCAGGTTTGGAGAGCATGAAAAACGGAAGGGGGTGTTTTCCCCAAAACAACCCCAATACTTTTTCCTCCACTCGGACACACCCCTGTCCCAAAAGTGACACTACAATTATGTACAAGCAAAGTGACACTAAATTTGTGGGCAATGGCGTGGGCATTTATTGCAACATGGTGTTGTTGGGTAATTTAAAGGAAGAAGGAAGATGCAATGGACATCGTGCGGTTCCCTTTCAGATTGAAAGCAAATTCTACAAAGACTATATTATTAAAATACAAACTGGCCCCGACTTTCAGCATGGTTAGCCAATCCTGTCTTCTACGTTTAATGACCCACGGAGATCTCCATTTGTAATTCTGGCTTCTAAAAGTGATTTTGATTTCGCAATGTGCTGTATTGATTTTGCTGTTATATAGTTCGAATTTTTTTTTATTTGAGAGAAGATCGAGAGAGATCAATGGAGAGGAGGCAATGCTTCAAGCATTCACCATGGGATTGACCGTCATCCAGACCGTGAAAAGCTTATGATATTGTACGGGCCAACTCTTTACGAATAACTTTATTTGTCTAAGGAATGGTTGATACAAGTTGATTTTGGCTATTTTGGTTTCTATCAATTCTATATCGTAAAACATTAATTACAAAGTGGCTATTTTCTATCGTGAAATAAGAAATATTTAGTAGCCTCGGAATTGATTTAGAAACTTGAAAAATACTTGCATAACAAATACCATAGGTTTAGAAAAACTTTGATCTTTAAATAGTCTAGCCAATCATGTCATCAATCAATAGAAAAGTTAATACTATATAATTTAACTGAATGAAAAGAACGAAAGTGCTGTATACATATAGTTTTTCTTTGCATTGAAATACTATCATTAGATTTAAAATCGCATTAGCTATCACTCTGAGAAAGAGAGAAGACAGAACAATGAACGGGGTGGTGCGAAGACTGAAACATCATGGGATTAGAAAGGTAAAGTCAAAGTCAACGAAGAGTTGGACTACGAACAGTCCATAATAACCGGCTTGTTTAAGAAGGAATCACACCAATGATTCATTATTTGGTACTTTGTGCCTCTCAATCAGACTTCCATAAACGTAGAGATTTTATTAAAAAAATATGTCACCAAGATCACTCTGTAAAATCCAACATTGATTCATGATTCTCTCATTCACCCCCCCGAAAATCACATGATAACAAATTGATGTTCAATTCCCCTATCCATCCATGATTCTATCTTACCATTTCCTTCCATTGAATAACATCATATGAAAACAAACTTTTAGGTTGTGCTTATCTCGCTGAGAATTTTTTTTGAAGCAGGAAAATGTCCTAGGAAATTCAATCTAAAAAAAAAGTAAACCAAAAAAAAAAATCATTGTGCTGAAAACAAGTTGAAGAAATTGATTTTATCATAATTTATAATAAGTGAATTCATATGTGGCTTGTGTAGTTAAAGATAGCATGTAATGACTAATAAATTGGATATGACATCATCGTCGTTTATTCTATAATCCATCAAAATAACAATGATTACAAAGAAATTAGGATAGATATCCGGGAAAATAATTCTTCTTGCCGAGTCATTTTTATCTAAGCTTATTTATTACTTTTAGCCCATGGTAAACATTTTTATGGATCAAATAGCTTTACGTGATTCAAACATTGGAAATTACAGAAACAAATTTCCCAAATATGATTTTTTTTTCATCAAACTAAAAAGGAAGATCATGAGGGGCAATTCCATTTTTTTTTTCATTTTTTGAGAAAAGTACTACCCTCCAGAACAAAATTGTACGAGTGCCTGCACGACAATGTTGTTGATGAATCCAAACCAAAAAAAGAAGACATTGATAAATGTCATATTTGTATGTCGATAGACCATATAATTAATGCCAATAAAGAGATCCAAAGTGAACAATCATATCCCTTCATATAATTGATGCCAAACTCATTGATTTTATAAGACTTGGACATCAGTATTGATGAAAAGAAACTTTAATACCACCGCCCTAAAAATAGAAGCACTCCCAACAAGTAAACCGAGTGATTGAATCCAATTATATGACAAAATCAACTCAATGATGTAAGTTTAACAATTACTCTCTACGGCGATTACAATAGTGATGTTGTAACTTTGAGCACCATAATGAGATATCTCATGATGCAGAAAAGTAATCGGATCTAGTCGTGCAAAGAGGTGGTAGCATGACCACAGCATCGGTAATAATTGGGGTACTGATACATCAATGAGGTCTACCCTTACCGAGCCTTACTAAACTGTTTTTTTTTTTTCCTTTTTACGGATAAAGTATGAATTAGATAATAAATCTCTCAATAATAAATAGATAATAGGAAATACGATTCTCCAATTTCTTTTTGAATTCACATATGGCATTTTTGTGTTATTTTTTTTTCATTTACTAATTCAATTCTACTACCTTTTTATATTATCGCAGATGTTTTATTACATAATTTATTTTACCGTTGTATCATTTACATGAAGATTCAAAATACGATCTAACTAAATGGAATAAATCAAATCTCACTAAATCCAAATGTTAAACAGAAAATGGAATAAACCAGATTAGAATCTGACTTGACATTCTAGAAAAACAGGAATTCTTTCTAATAATTTTTTAACTACTAACTAAAACATGTAATGTATTTCTAGCTGATATCTCCTTCTGTTTTCCTTTCTTGCCGACTAGCTCTATACGTAAGGACCGGGTCGTGATGGTCTAAATGCTTCGCCGGGGAGTCTCGACTAAAAGTAGCCTCCCTTCGGCCGGGATTCTCTTGCTTTTAACCTTTTGCTTTTCACGCTAAGTCTTTGCTGAAGATATGGTCTTCATCATGAGGGAGTGCTGCAATTTCTCCACTACTGTGTCCTTTTTGACCCCATTATTGTCCCCATCAAAGCAATCCACCGAAGCCCGCCGAAAGTTCCACTTGCGCTCTTATTTTATTTTGCGTCTTTTTCGACTTTCTCTGCTTTCGGTTACGCATGGCTCGACCATGTCCCCTCGTCCTCATCTTCGCGTTCAGTTAGTCAACACGTTTCCACCGTGTCGGGTCCCACCAGAATTTGCTCTCCATTTTTGCAGAATTTCAGCTCTCCCTTTCTGTTCCTTCGTGTGTTTTCACACTGCTTTTTCCCTTCCTTCGCACTCGCATGAATGCCGTATCGAAAGTGGCCTCAAGTCAACCATTTCGGTTCACAAAAATTTGCAATTTTATTGGAAAGGGTCTGCAATTTTAAATGCGAAACAATGTACGACCAAAAAAAAAATGCGAAACAATGCAATATAGAAAGATTGCAGGATTACAAATATTATTTTTTTTTAATAAGAGGTCAATTATCAATGATTTTTTTTTTTGTATAACCGAGGATTCGATGAGGCCCACCGGCAGCCCCACAACCCGTAGAGTGCACGGTGCACCCCGGATCAAGCATCAATACTTTGAGAGGCTGATCCAATAATCCACCCCTGAGCCCCACTTAAGTCATGTTAGCAATGGGAGGACTCGAACTCTCGATCTCAGCGATGGAGGAGAAAATGCAAACCAACTAAGCTGTCCATAGATGGGTAATTATCTTTGAATTTGATTACTGAATTTCTTGAGAATGCGGATAGGACCTTTAGGCGAAAATCTGTGTCAACAATAATTTCCCTCAAAAGTTAATCAATGAAGACCGAAATATCATTGGATTAGAAGGGCAAAGTCAAAGTCTACAAAGACTTGGACTACCAACCATCCATGATGAACCAACTTTGCTCCAAGAAGGATTCACACCCATGAATGAGCCAAGTCTTCGAAGACTTGGACGACTAAAGGCACACGCTAAAGCATTGGCGGGTCTTCATTTCCACATTAGGATTGACCCATCTTCTTTTTCTTTGCTTTTATTGCTTTACTTATTTTTATTGTCACTATGTTTTTTTGACGATATTTCCCTTGGATTTCGCCGTGAATGACGGTCGTGGTCCCCAGTGGGTTAATTATCTTGAATAGTTGACTGATAGGCGGCCACCATCTGATCAATAATTCTTTTTTTTTTTTTTTTTTGCACAGCAGCACTACTCTTCAAGAGGATACAGATGAGTTGGGGCTTCTATAAGGGGGCAAGAGCCTCAACCCCAAATGCAGAAGACGCTTCTACTGTTTGCACCACTCAGTCCACCAACCTCTTGGCGGAATCACGACAGACGCAAGCAATCGAGCCTTCAGTAGCTCCAGGTTCGTAGGCACCGTCTATGTTTATCTTTAGTGTTCCAGCCTGCGGTGGGTTCCAAAATCGTGACGATCCGTCGCTGGTCTTACTAGATTCGCTCGATTTTGGGTTCCATCTGTTGAAACTCTTCAACCCAGCTAAAGCAGACTCCACAAGGTTGCTTGGTTCTGGTTTTCTATTCTTGAAGATGGCCTGGTTTCTTGACTTCCAAATATTCCACAGTACTGTAGTAATCGTCTGATTGGAGACTTGGCTTCTTGCATCCTGATCTTGAGCTCTCTAGCTCTCATCTCTGCTATTCTTCCATTCACCAAATCTTCTGTGTAAACAAAATATTCGTAAATTACCATTTCTTATGAAATTTTATCAACATGATTAGTAAATTACCAAGACTATCTAAATTTTACCACATTCCAATGAAGTAGTAAATTAACTCACTTGAAAGTTTTCATCATTGCTGTAAGTAAAGTACCAACATCCTTAGAAATTTACCAACATGCCAATAAAGTAGTAAATTACTGACTCCTACAAAAAAATTTACGAGCGTGATTAGTAGATTACCAACACAATCAAGAATTTACAAACATTACAAGGAAGTATTAAATCACCCACTCTCAAATTTTACCAGTTTTAAATAAATTACTAGCAATATCAAGAATTCACCGACATACGAGTCAAGTGGTTAATTACCAACTCTTATCACCAAAATCATAAATAAATTACTGGCACATACAAGAATTTAACAACATTTTAATGAATTAATATATTACCAACTCCTCTGAAATTTACTTACCAGTACTATAAAAAAAAATATACCAATATATTAATGATGGAGTTAACCCACTCCTATGAAATTTTATCCATGTGGTCAGTAGATTGCCAACTCTTATCATCCATTGGTTTTACACTTTATCTTAAGATGAAGTTGAAAGCAAAAGGCTCCTTGAATCACATAAGGTGATCAAATCATAAAGGCAGAGTCATGGAGGCTAGATTTAAACTACTTAAACTTATACCCTTGTTCAAATCCAATTTGAACGTCGAGCTATACTTGAAGTAATGGCTACAATATTGGCACTTAATTTTTATTTTAACACATCAAATGAATAGCAGTGTATCGGTATTTTATCTTCAACTCGGAATTCCTATAGACTAACAGTCTCACCATGTCTGCAAGTCCTTGGCAGAAAAAACTTCGACACTATAGTATATTTGAAAGTGGAGGGGCATGTCTCTAGGCCCAATATAAAACAGAACCAATTTTTCGAGCTTAGATAGGGGAGGAATCTTCTTCTTCTTTTTTTCATTAAAGTAGTCTATGAAGTTGGAGCCCAATGCTAATACAAGAATCATTCAATGTGGACATCTTTAATTTTGAGATGCCCAACAGTGATGGCATGCGCCTCTCCTAATTTTATAGAGTAATTATAGAGGAAGCTAATACTCTATGTCCATTCTTCCCTAGATAGAGCAAACTCTCAACCACCAAGATTAGATTATCAAACAAACAAATTACATTGGAAGCATCCATGAAATTGCTATTGAATCTTGTATTATGCATTAGATGTTGAATAACACAGAACCACACTATTATTTGGTTGTAAATTATATAAGTTCCAAACCTTATATATATTTAACTTTGTCAATGTCTGATCACGTTGCAACATCATTTTGAAAAAAATACCGTGTTGTCATTGTGTGGCATCTTTAGTTCTCGGAGCTTCTAATTGGTGTCTCACAATCAACTATATTCATCTCGTAAACAAATATACACAATTATCCAACATACATGGCATATTTAGTCATCTCCCACTTTTAAAAGCAAATAGCTTTCAATTGGTGTCTTACAATTTACTATATAAACAAGTAGAATGCTTCATAAATACAAATAATCATCAATATCAATAGTAAAGAAGTACACACAATTGTCAACAATTTCAAGTTTTTCTTCTATAAAGAGAAGCCGAGCCGGGCTTCGGTTTAAAAAGAGAGGAGAGGAAAGAGAGGATTCGTTCTTTGGAAATAGGAAGTCAGAAAAAGGGGAGTTTTCTTTTTACCTTTTGGCTGATTTGTGGCAGAGGGAAAAAGAGGTCAGAGGGAAAAGAGAGCAGGAGGAGACACGTGAGAGTGACAGGACGACAAAGAGAGAAAAGGTCAAAAAAGAGAGAAAAAGTTACTTGCATAAAAAAATACGCCCGAACGTAACCATTCGCTGCCTCCTCTGTTTTGTTGCGGTATCAATGTTAAAACCACCAGCTAATTCCTCAAGCCAAATAAACATTTAGATTTCAAAACAATGTTAATAATCTACTAAAAATTTAGGGTAATGAAATTTATATTCTAACTTTGTTTTTTTTTAAATGGTTATTTTTTTTGTTTAAGTCAGGACTAGCTAGTAAAAAATATGTAGGGAAATCATAATCTATTAGAGGAAAAACACACCCACTTGTAAAAGCAAATGACTATTCGTGATAGGTTAATGTTTTGACAAGAATATTTTAAGCAAGTAAATCAGTTGTTTTTTTTTTACTTGGTTAACTAATAGGTTAGTTCAAAATTAATCCCATTTCATATTATCATTGTTTAATATAGGGTGCATATGTATAAAGTAAATTTATCAGGGTTACATTATTTTTGAAAAAAAAAAATCACAAAAAGAACATGTTTACATCCCATATCACGTTAGCATGTTAAGTTTAAGTCATATCATATGAATTGCATCTCTAACGATAAAATTTTTTATTAGCATTTTCAACTCATAATATCAAAAATATTTTTTTTGAAAAGGTTAATAATATAGTAAGGATTTATATTGGTAAAATAGTTTTTTGTTTGTAAGTTATGACCACTAACCAAGACTACTAATGAAGCATCTAAGCAACTCGTGGTTTACTACCAAAAATACTTGCCCACTTATAAAAGCAAACAATTGCTCATAAGTTACAAGAGTATTATCCCTCTGGTAAATCGATTATTTTTTTCGTGTGGTATTTACATATGAACATTGGTACTCATAAATTCGAAACAATGTTTACACCATATTTGGATTTAGAGGGGTAAAATAGTTATTTGTTTGTAAGTTTGAACATCAATCGAGACTATTAATAAAGTATGTAAGCATTCGTATTCTATAAGCAAAAATACAAACCCATTTGTAAAATCTAAAAGAAAAAATGGTAATCCACTATTTGGTTTGAGGGTGAAAAAACTATTTTTTTGATAGCTTTCTAACAATTGCCCAAGTTCACAAGTTATCGATTAATTTTTACTTACCAGTGATACTACAAGTTTATAATTGGTTCTTTAAATCTAGCATGCACCCTTTTTGGCTAACAGACTTTTAGAAATGTGTAATATTTTAAACTACAACTATCCCATCACATGAATAGCTCTGGTTAATTTTTTGATCCATTCTAGAGAGAGTGGCGGTCATATTTGCAGAAGTGACATTAAGAGGAAACAACTTATGTTGTAGAAATTTGAGAAGTGTGGAACTTTTCTTTTTTAAAAGGAGTGCCATGGATTGTGTTATGTCAAATGAGAACATGTTCACGTTCTCCCCTTGATATTTAAAACTCCTAAGAAATAATTTATATTCTCAAGATTTGAGAAGAGCGAGCCATATTTTTTAAAACGAAAACTTTGCACTATGCTATGTTAATGTTCTCCCCAAGAGATTTAAAACTCCTTAAGATGTTAAAACAGCCCTCGAGATTTAATACTCCTATGTTCACAAGCATTCTCAACTTCGATAGGCTGGAGTGATACTACAATGAATCATTCTTATTAAACAATTGTAGCATATTGGCCCACAACTCTCTACATATTTAGCTAATCCTGGCTACTAAGTTTAATGACCTACAGAGATCTCCATTATTTGTGACTCAGGCTTCTAAACCATCTCTAGATGCCATTGCTTTTGCTAATATACTATTTACTATTTCTTGAAGATCGGATCGAGTGAAATCAATGGAGGCGAGTGCAGAAACACAATGAACCTGTAAAAATGATGGAATAGTAGGGAGCACTTCTTTTACTCACACTACAAGTGAAGGCCGGGGAATGGTTAATTCATCGGGATATGAATATGAAGTATTCTTGAGTTTCAGAGGAAACGATACTGGAACAGGTTTTACCAGCTTCCTTTACACTAGTATGATAGATGTAGGAATTTACATCTATAAGGATGATAAAGAGCTCCGCAAGGGGGAAAATTTTGGCCCGAAACTTCTCCAAGCAATTAATCAATCGAAGATCTCAATACCTATAATTTCGAAAGGTTATGCCTCTAGCATATGGTGTCTTAAGGAGTTAGTCCAGTTGATCGAGTGCCAGAAAACGAGGGGACAAAAGATTATGCCCATTTTTTTATGATGTGGCACCTTCACAGATTCAACACCAAACTAGGGCTTATGGAGAGGCATTTCTTTCACATGAAAGAAAGAAGCGATATGACGAAGAGACTATGCGTCAATGGAAGGCTGCTCTCAATGCAGTTGGGGAAATAAACGGGTGGGACCTGCACAGCCAAAACAAGTGACTACCTTTATCATTCCATTTGATTTGCCTTGTACCATTAAAACCTTTAATGTGGTTCAATTGGTTTCTTTTCTAGATTTGTGTTAGCCTTGTCGAAATTGAATTTAATGCTATTGAAATTATATTGCAGAATCACATGAAACAATGGTACAATCCCAATTTTCTTTTTTCATTCCAAACAACCTTTTTTTTTTTTTTTCCAAATAACTTTTTTTTTTCAGTTCAATCATTCATTAATCATATGTGCCAATGTTAATTCATCTACAATGGAGTAAATCCTTATAGAATGCATTTTGAATAGGTCTCTAGTTTTCATTTTGTTCTTGTTAGAACATGGTTTGGTTCAAGACAATTTTCTAACTCATTGTCGTTTGACCTCCAACAAACATTAGGGAAGAAGGTGAGATTGCAAAAACTATTACCCAGGAGGTTTTCAATGAGTTGAAAAAGGCTTATTTGGTGGTATCAAACAACTTGGTCAATGTGGACTGCCATGTGGATAAAATCATGGAAGAGATAGGTGCTCACACAAGTGAAACGCGGATTGTAGGAATTCATGGGATGGGTGGTGTTGGAAAGACAACAATTGCCAAAATCATCTTCAATGAGCTTTCCAACAAGCACAATAATTGTTGCTTCCTTTCCAACATCCGTGAAACGTCAAAGCTCAAGGGCATTGAGTACGTACAGCATCGGCTCATCTCAGACATCCTTAAGAAGAAATGGACGGATATAAGAAACATGGATGAAGGGATTAAGACCATTAAAGACAGGTTGTCTAATAAAAAAGTCCTCCTTCTTCTCGATGATGTAGAAGAAAAGGATCATATGGATGCACTTGTAGGTAACCGTGATTGGCTTGGTGAAGCGAGCAAAGTTATCATTACTACAAGAAGGAAAGATGTTCTCCATGTTCCAGAAGTGGACTGCAGGTATAAGCTTACGGGCTTGGATGCCGCTCTATCTCTTCAACTTTTTAGCAAACATGCCTTTAGAAGAGATTCTCCTACATACGAGTATATCAACCAATCCAAAAGGGCAATACACATTGCTGGACGTCTACCATTAGCCCTTGAGGTCATAGGTTCACTTTTATCTGGCAAAAATAAGAAAATGTGGGATGCCACATTGAAGAAGCTAGAAAGTGTTCCTCATGATAAAGTTCAGAGTAAGCTAAAAATAAGTCATGATGCATTAGATAAGCGGCATCAGCATATATTCCTTGATATAGCTTGTCAATTCATTGGATATCATAAAGACATTGTGGTTAATTTTTGGGATGCATCTAAATTTTTTCCGGAAGTAGCCTTGGAAGTTTTGCAAGACATGTCTTTGATAGAGATTGGAAAACATAAAAAATTGCGGATGCATGATCAACTCAGAGACCTTGGAAGAGAAATAATTTGTCGAGAAAGTGAGATGAAAATAGAGAAGCAACGTTGGGTGTGGAATCTTGAGGAAGGATTGGACTTGTTGAGGAGACATGAGGTAAAATGCCTCATGCAACACATCTCCAACTTACTTATGGACATTTTCTTTTTCTTCTTTTTAAAAAAAAGGCAGTTACTTTTTCTGTTCTCTAGCACCATCGCAACCTTCTCAACTAATATTTTTGCTCTTTAAAATTTAAAGGAATGATAGTAGTCAACTCAACCCCTTAAAATAGTGAACTTGAATAAATGTGTTTGCTTTCAACTTTTTTGTTCTAAAATTTTTCCTTTGGGCAGGAAAAAGAAGAAGTTGAAGCTCTTCATCTCAAGTTTGACCATCAGCATCGTTTTACCTATGAGGACTTTAAGAGCCTACCAAATCTAACGTTCCTTGAAGTTGACAACTTGAAGAAAGATTTTCATGCAGAAAATATGCTTCTTCAGCAGAAATGGCCATCAAATGCTCTTCCAACTAATGTTTTCCAGAAGAATTTGGGTCTCCTTCCACGATTACGATGGCTTTCTTGGCATAATATTCACCTAGAATTTGAGATTGCAAATTTCTCCATGAAGAATTTAATTGTCCTTGATCTATCTTTCAGTAAAATTACACATGCTTGGTGGGGGTGGAGCCACATAAAGGTATGTTATATGATAGATGACGCCTATTCTTCCGTCTTATTAGATTCAAGAGTAAACTTTGCATGATTTTTCTTTTACAGGTGATGAAGAATTTGAAAGTTCTAATCTAGCCCATTGCCAATGCTTGAAGAGAACCCCTAACTTCTTTGCTCATTCAAGTTTAGAATGTTTGATCCTATCAGGCTGTAAATCATTAATCCAAATTGGTAGATCAATTTGTCAGTTGAAATGCTTAGTTTTCTTAGATGCAAGTGAGTGTGAGAATCTTCAAAGGCTGCCGGACGAGTTGGACAGAGATCTTGCAAGCCTTGAATACCTATCTCTAAGAGGATGCTTGAGTTTGGAGAGGCCTCCGGAGACAATTGGGAATTTGGAATCGCTAGCTAAGTTGGACATAAGTGACACGAAGGTTAGAGAACTACCCAATTCCATCGAAAAGTTGAAGAATTTGAAAGCAGTGAAGATGGACATAAGCAAAATACACAATGCCTTTTGGACGATGGAGAAGCTTGAAAAATAAAAATTGCCGGCAAGGATTATCATCACGGGACTATACACGTGGAAATTGGTGATTGCATCTATGAGAATAGATCCTTGAGGATCTTGAGATTGTCACATGTGAGAATACGCGCCCTTCCAAGGCTTCCTAAAAGTCTCATCAAATTACAACTGTGGGAGTTGAGGGTGGACACGTTTCTGGATCTCTCAAATCTCGCTAACTTAAAGGTATTGTGTCTGCAGTTTGACCCACCTAATTGTGATGGGAAATCTACGGTGGATTGGGAACTTAAGCAAATTGGAATCTTTGTCACTCCGCTATTTCGGGGGGAGCCCCTCATCGGCAGACCTCAGCCTCCCTCCTCATCCGCGTCGCCTCCCAAGGCTTCCCTCAAATTTATCCTCCTTACATCTCTCTTGTTGCGGCTTACTTTGCTCGATGGATCTATCAAATTTGAGGAAACTATCATCTCTCAAGATTTTGGACTCTGCAATTGCAGAGATTGAAGGCCTTGGTTGTTTGGAGAACCTACAACATTTAGACCTTGCTGACCTCGGAGAGCTGGTGATGCTACCTGATCTAAGCAAGTTAAACAAGCTATGGACTATTAATGTATCCCATTGTGGTAATCTAGTTGAGATTCAAGGCGAACTACCGCGGTTTTTGTATGAATTTAGAATTATTTCATGTGATTTGTTACAGGAGTTCCCCAATCTGTTCAGCTTAATGGGTGAGACAAATGTTTATATACATAACAATCAGAAGTTTGGATGTGTTTCAAGCAATGGACATTGGTCGCTTCATGGCTTCAAACAGATGCAGATCCCTGATCTAAGCAATTGTAACGGACTAACAATTCTTACAGTAGAATCTTGTCATAATCTGGTTGAGATTCAAGGCGAACTACCCCAATCTTTGGAAGAATTGTATATTGACAGCTGTGAATCTTTACAGAAGTTGCCTGATCTATCAAGCTTGAAGGGCCTGCGGAAGGTCACAATAAGAGGATGCAGGAAATCAGATGTGGAGGAAATTTCTCGGCTTTGCTCAGAGAAGTCAATCGAATTTGAGGAAGAAGACAATGAAGAAGATGAATTTGTGGAAGAATACAATGAAAAGACGATGAATAAGTGCACGTTGCACTTGGAAGCTTTTTGATGCACGACCACAAATTGTTCCCTTGTGTTCAAACCTTAAATGAATTGAGGTAAGTACCAATGTTTTCCTTTTTTGGCAATCAAATTCTTTCACAGATATGAACAGAGAAGTTTCACATGCACTTTTTAATACCAGGTTCATGTCTGAAAATCTGATGGAGGCATCGAAATTATAAAACCTCCGAACAGCCAAAGGGCTCATAATCATGTACAAGTAGTTGTGTTCCCTTCCTTGTTTGCTTTGGCTTTTTTAGCTGCATTTTCTTAGGATGATTTCTCCTAGAGATATGCATGTCGATTGCATCGTTTTTATTTGATATGTAACAAATTATTAGAGATCCTTGTCAATTTGCTACTTCACACATATTTCAAAATTGATAACCTGACTTCACATTGGAGATGAATTCGCCATGCTGTAAACAAAAAGATGGAATGTGTGTTGGAAGGTCATACAAGTATGTTCTCATCCTGGGACTTTACAGCACAATCAACTCATTATTGCAACTTTGAAGTAGACAGACCCTCTGTATTGCTATGCTTAAGTTCAATTTATTTTTCAGGAAAAGTGTGCTTCTTAGTGGGATTTGCAAATGTTATGGAGAAGTATAAATGAGGGAGCCACCGCAAATTCCTCAGATTACCAGTGTGGCAGCATTTAGCTAAAGCAGCAGCACCATAATATTTATCTCTCAACAATGATGCCTTCAATCATAGCAATCTTTGACGGGCACACTGACAAAAATCATTCCATGCAGCAAACATCACCTACAGGAGTAACTGAGAGAATGCAGCATTCGTTGGTACCAGTAGAGAAGGAGCGCCCTTTTGCTAAGACTCGAGAATTGCACTCACTTATAGGAGATTGGTAAGAAAAATAGAGCACCTTCCATTGAGGCTGCCTTCAGTAATAGAATCGTGCATTTAGAAGCAATATTGGCATTGTTTCTGTCATGAGAACCACTCAATTCCAGGAAAACACTAGCACTGCCACCAAAGTCGGTTTTGCGTCATATGCTACTCACCACCTCAGAAGAACTTTCATCAATTAGTGTTGGCTCTTCCATGTATGTGGAACCTTTCTTAGAACCTAGTGATCATAAAAGAAGAGCTTTGCACAAGCCAAGCGTCAATTTGAGAAAATCTTCCATATTCTTCACATGTACAAACTCCAAAAGGTTTCCAATCTGCCATACTACTTTCAGCTGAGAAAGCAACTTGGGATCCATTTCCGGAGCCGATGCCAGAGCCACGCGCAGCTCAACATCATTCCCATTTGCACAGGACGGATCACTAAGTGAAAATCTCAAGCAGTGGCTCACTGTCTTTGGTTGTAGAATCTCAGAAATTTTAGTCAAGTTGAACTCTATGAGCATCAGGAGGAGCTTCTGTGCACACATTGGTATCGGGATCGTCATCCTCAATCAAGGTTGGGCAAAGAGGGAGAAATTGCACCTAGGATATGGATTTCAAGCCTGTCAGCCTATGCTCTAACTCTTGAGTTTTGATTAGGCAAACGAACATCGCATCAAACAGAATCTTGAAGGATGGAAATTTGGCATCACCATCCTTGTTGCCCTTATACAGAACATCCAGACTCAGCAGAATCCCAAAAGGATGAATACGTCAGATCTTTCTCGAATCCAGTATGACTCCTCTGTGATGGACTCAACGCTTGCATTTTGAGCCAGCGATGCAGATTCTAGGAATGGATCAATGTTGTGCTCTGGTTTTGTTTTTTAATCCTGAACTGCTCTTGGATTGTGTTTGTAATTAGTGTGCTGAATTATGCTTCATGTGAGTGTGAACCATCTAAGTTTTGCCTGTCCAGTGTTTGGTGATCATGTGCAATTTTGGTGTTTGATGAAATGAGCTATGTGCTTGAGACCGTGTGTGCTGGAATGTCACCTTCAAGAAGCACCTGAAGCAGAAGCTGAAGCGCAAGGTCTATTGCAACAGCTTCCTCTCACTTTGCGCCACCACCGGCAAGGTACCTTCGCTTTCACTACTAATCTCTACCGCTGATGTCCAGCTCAACCCAATCAGCAATTTAATTGCCTTTGATTAGGCTTGGACATGATTCGGTTCGATTGGCTAATCTATGTCAAAACTGCAGTGGCTATCAATTATTACCGTTTTCCCCCAAATTTAGCTTGCTCAATCGAACTGAATGCAGCAGCTCAATGCTGCTTAGGGATTTCATTTTTTCTATCATCATGGATTGTTCTATTCCGTGCTTCTGATTGTAATACTCTCCGTGATTGATCGGGTTTTGAGTAGATTAGTCCATGCTGTGATTGATGGTCGGATGTATGATAGGTAATGCTGTATGATGGCAGTAAGCAGCTGTTGGAATGCAGGATTTTGAAGAATGATGAAGTTATTTGTTCCGGTGAGTCACTGATGTTCAATGCTTATTTGGTTGATGTTGGAGAGCCTGAAGGAGGGGCAAAGCCTCTAGATGATACTTATATTTACAGCCTGATTATTGTTTGGCAATTGGATTTATAATTTCCCTCTGCCGAGGGTATTGCTTGCTTGTGTTCTTCTTCATAGTTGTTTTGTTTGTTCAATCGTTGGTAGGCGTAACATGATGAATGTGAAGTTCTTGGGTTTAGCTTGTTAAAATTCCAAATGGGTATATTTTACTTCTTGTTTGTCTTGGAAAAAAGAGTGTTGCTTGCATACAAATATGCATAGACCCTCCTTTGTGATGCTTTGCTTGTTGTTCATCTGGGAAATTAAATATTTGTTCTTCTGCTTGCTTAGAACAGCTTCTTGGGTACGGTTGAATATATTGATTGATTTAGAACCTAGATGTAAACATTTGTGCAATTGATCTACTGTTGCTTTTGTTCAATGTGCAATCTTTTTTGAAACTCCATTTTTTTTTTTTAAGTTTTTCCTTTTGTTAACCTTACTGTTTCAATTGATGCACAGCTTTGGTTGAGTTTCTGGATATGAGGTTCACTATAATCCCCTCTATGAAATACGAGGTGTGTTTTCCTTTTAGCTATTTAAATCCTTTGGCATGGAATCTACAGTTGTGTTGCCTACATAACTTTTCATTTTCTGCAGATGTTCCTAATTCCTCGAAACCAAAAGAAACGCTACTAGTTATTCTAGAAGAAACTGGTCGCTCATGATGTTGCAACCTGCTGGAAATGGGAACCAAATTTATACCGTCCCCATACCCTACGTATATAGATTCTATATTCCAAATAGCACAGCTTGCTTTACAATGCCTCCAAATGACACCTAACGAGCGGCCTTCCAGGACTAAAGTCATGGATGAACTGGAATCAGTAGACGCTGGCATTGCTAATAGAATACCGCGGGATGGTTAAATTCACTTATTATATCGTTTTTACTTCATGTGATGGAAGTCAAAGTCTGTTGCTCCACACTTTTCCATTTTTCCCGGGATTAATCCTGGGCTTTGAATGTTCATTTCCATTGTACCCAGCAGTTACTAGGAGTTGTCTTCTCTTGTAAGTTCTTTGGAATATCCATGATGGTATATTAATGCATGCACCGCCTTGTGAATTGAGATGTTGTGATTGTACTTATGTTTATGAGAGGAACAGTTTAAGACTAATCCTCGATTTTGTCAGCAATCTGAGGTTCAGAGATGAAGTCCATTGCTCTTCAAGAGTCCAAGCTCTTTAATTTTCTTGCATGCTTAGGCTTTGAACATGAGCAAAAGCTCATTTTGGTTGCCACCACAAATGTGTTCATGTGGTGCTTGCTCTGCAATCAATCTTCAGGAAGTGTTAGGCAGTTCAGTCGATCCTCATAGTATTTTTGAGCTCTGAGATATGGTTGGGGAAATTGATGGGATCATTTAAGGCAAAGAGCTGCACAGTTGTCCATTCAGAAAGAGCAAGATATGACTTTTGGTGCTGTCATGTTGCAGCTAAGACATGTCTAGTTGTTTGTGCTGAATAAGAGATATTTCTTATCATACGCCAGTTTTAGATAAGACTTACCATACGACATCATAAATGACTAAATTTTGTTTTTATATTCTCAATAACTTAGCCCATTGGTTATTGTACTTTCTTCATTGTTTGTAAATTTGAGGGCCCTATTATTTTCGACACTTCTCATGTAATTTTTTTTTTTATTTTTGAACCTGTTAATATATCTCTTTTACATCACTCTCAACGCAAAATATAAAAGTTTCCATCATTTTGTTTTTTTTTTTTAATTTTAAACAAATTAAAAAAATAAATAAATTGATTATACTAAAGAACTTTCCAAATATATGTTTATCAAATAGTATTTTCCCAATGTTACTTCTCAAGTCATTTTAAATTGCAAATTACCAAATAATCTTTGCATTTCACATAACTCCTTTAGGCTAAGAGCCTTTACATTACCCAAAGGCTTTCCCAAAAGTCAAATGCCAAACGCACCCATAAATGGGTACTTAAAATTGAGCTGTATGCAGATTTTTTGCTTGATTGTTGTTGCCCTGCTATGTGACCTGCCGTTTCGTGTAAATCAGCAATATAGTTGTCATCATGGCTGAAGCGCTCTTGGAGATCCGGCCTCATGAAGTCTAAGTTTATTTGTGAGTATATATAATGCTGCGCGTTTGGTTCGTTTTTATTTTGGAGCTACATTCAATTTGCGTTGGTTGCCTCCTATTTTACTAGGCAATAAGCGAAGGGGATGATATTTCTCTGTTCTACAATACTTTGCTTGAGAATTTGCGGTTCAACATCATAAATAATGGTAAAAGAAATATCTTAAATAAGAGCTTCAATGGCGAGTATGAATTGGTTATTGGTCGCCCTGCTTTTCAAATTCTTTTCCTTGTGTTGAATTCTAATTTTTGGTTAGGTTCTTTCTTTTTGCATAGTTTCTATTCTCGCACCACAAACTCTTAGAATACCTTGTGAGGTGAATTTCTTTCTGGAGATAAAGTAAGTAAGTGAGTGTTGTAACCAAATGACTGAGAATGATCGGTACAGAAAACCAACACGGAAAATGAGATTTCGTTGCTGCATTATGTCTTCAAAGAAAATGTATGATGGTCCATTTCATCACATCCTACTCTCATGTTGTGCCCCGTTAAGTTCTTTTATCGGAAGCCTCTTCTCCATGTTTATGCAGTTGAGTTGAGTAAACAAAGCTCATGCTTGATTCCACTACGCAACAAGACTGATCGGTATGTTGCTTTCAAGGTGAGGATTTTTTGCACCTTTTCATTCACCATGATCGTGCTTTACTTTTTTTAAGGTACGGTGGGCGAACAATTTTCTTTCAATCCTGTATTCTCCTGATGTAATTTAAATTTTAGAGTAGGACATCAATGCATTAAAAGCTCTCTACTATGGAGAAACATTATGAGCTTTATACTGGATATCCAAAACATTCCAGGTTAAGTCTACATCTTTGAAGAAATACTGTGTGCGGCCAAATGTAGGCATCATCAACCCAAATGGACCATCTGATTCAAAATTGTGCTGCTCAAGTCTGAGGATCATCATGTTCACATACTTATTAAAGCCACTAACATACTTGTGAGGAGGGACATGCCTGCAGTACCTAAATCAGCTAAGGGCGCGAATGGTAACGTTTGTTTTTTTTTTGTTCCCGGGAACGAAACAAAAAAAGTGTTTCGTTCCGAGGAACAATTTTTGAACAAAAGAACACGTTTGGTAACGTTTGGTCCGGGAATAAAAAATGAATAGAAACACGTTTGGTAAATTTTATTCTTTTTTATTTCTTTTAATTTTTAAACATTTTTATTTTATTTTTCACTTTTTCCTTTCTTTTTAATTTTTCTTTTTCAGCCGGTCATCGGCCTCCCAGGCGACCGGCCGATGGGGCCGGGCCTCGCCCGGCCACGGCGAGGCTCGCCGGCCCTCGGCAAGGCCGAGCCTCGCCGGCCCTCGGCGAGGCCGAGCCTCGCCGTGGTTGGGCGAGGCTCGGCCTCACCTTGGCTGGGCGAGCTCGGCCTCGCCCAGATCCGGCGAGGCCGAGCCTCGACGGCGTCGCCGACCATGGCCGAGGCCGGCGACTGTGAAAGAAAAAAAAAAAAAAAAAGAAGAAAAAATCCAAGAAGCGTTTCTTCATTTACGTTTCGGAGCAAAAACAACAAATTGTTGTTTCTTTTTTCTGTTCTATTTCGTTCCAGAAACAAAAAAAAAAAAAAATGAAAACGCAACCAAACGCGTTTTACGTTCCTTTTTGTTCCCGGCACACTTTCCGTACATAAGTGTGCCGGAAACACTTTTTTGGAGTGTTTCCATGCACACCCTAAATAATTATTCTGCAATTTTTTTGCCATGACATGTCAATTGGACTGTATTATTGTTGGGTTACGAACTGCTTAAGGTAGAGTCAGTCTAATTGCAGCAAGGATCATTTTTGAATAAGATTTTGAATGCCTACCATAGTAGCCTAATATACATCGACATAAATTAGTTTTTGTGGAGAGAATTACCAAAAAAGTCTTAAACCTATTGTAATTGTGCCAATTCAGTCCTAAACCTTTTTTTGTCCAATTTAGTTCTAAACATTTTATAATTGTGCCAATTCAGTCCATCCAGCCAAAATTGACCGGCCTGCATTGACGTGGATGCCAGCGGGGGGACAGCCGGCTGGCAAGGCCCCACCAGATCTAATGAGGTCAGCCTCGCTGGCCATTGGCGAGGGTGAGGCCCCGCCGGATCCGGTGAGCTCGGCCCTTGCCAAGGCCGGGCGAGGCCGAGCCTCGCCAAATCCGGAGGGCCTCGCCCCCATGGTGAGGGTCGACCTCGCCAATGGTCGGCGAGGCTACCGTCACAGTGGAAAGAGCTTGGAGTTGCCCATATGAGACATTCTCCAAGCAAATGCCGCCGCCTTGCACTTGATCCCTGCCCTCCTACGCCGAATTCACCCTCTCGAGGGCCATAATGCCGAGCACCGAGGAGCGGGGGCAGTTCACGGCGCTCTTGATGATGGGAGGGAAGTTGCGAATAAGGCAGCCTCGCCGTGGCTACTAGCGAGGTCGACCCTCGCCTTGGCTGGGCGAGGCCGGCGGATCCGGCGAGGGTCGAGCTCGTCGGATCTAGTGGGGCCTCACCCTCGTCGGCCCTCGCCTCCGGCCGGCGGGGGTGAGCCTCGCCGCCCTCACCTCCCCGGCGGGGTGAGCCTCACGGCCCTCGCCTCTAGCTGGCGTCGGCGGACCGGAGGAAGGGGAAGGTGGGAAAAATAATAAGAAAAAAATTAAAAATTTTAAAAATATATTTAAAAATTCGAAATAGATAAAAAAAAAAGTATATATATATTAAAAAATTGCCTCACCAAATAAAGCGCTGTCCTCCGCCGACGTCCATGTCAATGCCGATCGACCAATTTTGGCTGGATGGATTAAATTGGCAATTATAAAAAATTTAGGATTAAATTGGACAAAAAAAGGTTTATGATTGAATTAATACACCGCAATAGATTTAAGACTTTTTTTGGTAATTCTCCCGTTTTTGTGTTAGAAAACTCTCGAAATAGTTTTTTTTTTTTTTTTAAATTTATATCCAAGGAACCCGTACAGCGGGTAGGTAAATCATGGGGCGACGCTAGTAGAGGGACCCACCACCCCGACATCACGCTTAAGATCCTGTGCGTCTTGCGGGATTCAAACTCCTAACGTAGGCAGTGGTTCAAAATAGTAAATTTGTATTATATTTACCTCCAAATTAATTTTCGTGTGACTAGCCTAACGTAACTCATGAGATTATCTCTTCGGCCCCGTCCCCGAACCATGGGAAGAAAGATACAGGAATTTTGGAGAAAAAGAATTAGAGACTCCGAGAAGTTATCAAATGCGCCGTCGTTGCGGTGGTAGTCGGAGATTATCTCTTCGGATAGGGCTGCCGGCGGGGGGAGAAGAGGCCGACGGGCGGCGGTGTGAGGCGGCGGAGCTCGGAGGCCTTCTCGAAGAGGCCCTTTGCGCCTCTTCGAGTACGCCCCGATTCCCTCGGCCGAAGAGATAAGCTCCGACTACTTCCGCGGCGGCGGCGGCGGCGGCGACGGCGACGTGGTGCCGCCGATGGGTGTGACTGGATTGAGGCTGAGTGGGATTCTTGCGCAACGAAGGAGGACGTGGAGTCCCGGATCGGCGAAGTATGACGCCGTTCGTGATTTCGTACGCAAAGAAATTGGAAAGATATGGGAAGAATTCGTCTTGCGATGATCGGTGCTGGTGGCGATTCCGGAGCTGGGTTCGGTTGTAATTGTGAAATTTTGGCCGATAGAGAGATGGGTTCCGTTGTTGAGAGCTTTACAGTTTCTTGACTTTGCCGGAGAACTCGGCCATCGGCGGTGGAAGCTCAGGAGAGGAGTCTGACGCTCTGCGATCTTAAGGGCTATGGATATGATCCTGACCACTTTCTTACACTTGAAGATTTGGATGTTATTCTGTGATGTAAACTTGAAATGCATGTGATTTTTCTTGTTAAACTTGATGGTACAGAATACATGGGGTGGGTTGTGTTCAAATTCGTCTCCTTTTGGATGAGAAAAGCATCATTTAGTCAGTTGCTTCGTGGGTGAAGTTGGGGATAGGAGGGAGATTCATGATTTGTTGCTAGCTTGTGAAAGAGACGAGCTTTGATTTAGACTGTCTTATTATGGCAATGAATTGACTGTCTCGGATGATGAATGGCAATGCCAGTGAATGCAAAGCTTTCCACTGTCTGTGGAGTATTATTGCTTATGAGATCGGATAGTTTATGCGACTAATCATCTGTTCATTGATGATTTCTTGTGGGAGAAACTTAGAAAATGGTTTTGGAGATAGTGGTTCAGAAGAGAGACGAGGAGCTTGTCAGTACTCTAAGGGGCTTCGATGTGGATGTCAGCATGGTCCTCGAGGATGTTACTGAGTAGTATGTATCTCTCTCTCTCTCCCCCTCTCAAATTTACTTGTGCTTCAAGACGCTTCTTGCATTACTTTGGGGTGAAGGGAAGCCATTCCATGTTCTTGACGTCAATTTATTATCTGAAGGGGCAAATGACCTTGATTTGTATGTATTAGCATTGGAAGTTATCATACCCGTGGTTTTAGAGGCCTCTCTGTCCTCATTTTGATCTATGCTTCTAACTGAGAATCAGTACTCGCACAAGCATCTGCAATTTGGCCTTGCTCAACATCCAACGCCCCCCTTTTTTCCTCTCACTCCTCTTATTATTGACCTTCTTAATATAAACTGTGGGAGCTTCATGCAATCTTAAGATTCTGTTTTCATTCTTGCATACAGTGAAATCACTGCTGAAGCATGAAGGGTAACAAAACTTGATCAGATTTTGCTTAACGGAAACAACATAGCTATTGTAAGAAACAACTTCTTCCTTCTGCTGGTAATTATATGGCTATATGTTTTGAGCCCTTGCTTTGATAAGGGCATGGTCTTGCCTAGAGTTTTGGTAATCTATCAACTAGTAAGCAATTGCCTTAACCAAACAGAAACAATCCGCCGCTCAGCCGCTCAGAGAGATTCCTTCTGATAAGACTCAAAATGCTGAGACAATGTATTGATGAATCATTACTGGTCTTGATTTTGTGGTAAAAAGGTCATCATCACCTATTCTTCACAATCTGGTCCTTTGTCTCAATCAACCTTGTGTTCACCTCTTGATAAATATAAAGCACAAGTGTTGTGGCAATTAAGTTACTGAAAAGCTAGAATTCTGCTTTCAAGTGCTTGAACCACTTAAGTGACGATGCCTTCCTTTTTGTCTTAATGCAGTTAGTCCCTGGTGTCTCCCCTGATTCGGAATGAGTTGGGTTCATCCTCTAACTCCAGTGGTTGATTCTGTAGTTACTTTTAGTTGTTGGAAGCCCCATCAGCAACATCATTTGATTTTATAACCTCTTTTTATGGGTTTATGAATCTGCACCTTAGTCAATTGAGCTCTTATTTGATTGAGCCCATGCGTGAATGTCTGATGCAAATAGCTCAACAGATGGTGCATGATCACATCATCCTATTATCCAATATCTATGTTTTGCTCTACTAGAGGGTGTGACAATGGTTGTCATGCTTGGTGCAAATTGTTCCTAGGTTTCATCTTCCAGTGCATTGTTATTGAAGAACCTGTCTTGGCTTGTTTTAGAGTTCTACAGTTTTTGGCCGTTGACTGCACAATGATATCTGTATTTGCGCGCCGCAACCCCACCCACACCCCCCCCGCCCCCACCCCCCCGGCGGGGGCTCTCCCTCCTCCTCCTCTCTCCCCCCCACAGAATATGCTATCTTCTTGGTGGCCTGCTATTTGACTACCCTCTCTGTTTTATAGTACATTCTCAACCTAAATGCAGAAGGGTGTGTTCCCAATATCCACTTTGGAAAAGATCAAAGAATTCCACTTATATACTTGTTGCTCTTTGCTTGAAAAAATTCTACTTTATTATGCAGTATGGTTCTGGTACCGAGACATCAGGCCGAAGATGTGCACTGTACTGCATACAGCTAGATGAATAATGGACGTATTTTGCTCCAAGAGATTTCAATATTCCACCCAAGTAGCTGTAGTTGCTGCACATTGCGAAAAGATCCACGCCCAAAGCGAACTCACTTGTTTTGACCATGACTGGTTTTTTGTCGTTCATGTTTTCAAAGCGGTTGGCTATTTGGGTGGAGTGATTTTTCCTGTTTTTGCGGTAGTAACATTCATCAGAGTTTTCTAGAGGATTTCAGACTGCTGAAAGAGTGAGCTCAGAGCTCGTGAGGTGTGATATTGCTTGCAGACTTTGGTTAGAGCGACAAGATCTATATAGGCTGGAAATAAAGGTGCTGAAGATTCACCATAGGCCTCTTCTTTATCGCTTGTTTTCATGTATATTCACAACTGCAAACGAGCTTGACTTGAGGCATGTAAAATGAAGGGTATATGCTGAGAACTTTGTCTAGGCATAGGTGCATTTATCTTATTTGAAGCTTTATTGGCCATCGAATCTCATCATCATGAACAAGTTTGCAGTTTCATTCCGATTTTGATTAGTTCAAACACATGGTACGAGGTTCTTATAAAAATGCTATGTGTCAGAATTCTCGAAGTTGGATCCAAAGTTAAATATATAACATGATGTTTTTGTTCTGAGATACTAATAATAAAAGACGGCTTGTTTTGAGTATGTTGATATTTTCCTGTGACTGGTACGGTTCTTTTTCATTCTTTCACCCATTTCACCGTAACACATGGTGCTACAACAATTGTACCCTTAAAAAACAACGTAGGTTGAGTTGGGAAAGTAGTTATATCTCGGTAATTGGAAGATTAATGTGTGACTAGTCAAACAAGGGATCGTGATTTTCCCTAGATATGATGGATATTCCTGAGGTGGTCATATAGTTAATTTCATTGTGGAGACCAAATGGAAGAGGAATTGAGTATGCAAGGGATGAGTGGAAGAAGAATTAACCAATTCAATCAGGAGTGACTTCAGGCTATATGATGTTTCCTTGATTAGTTTCTTATTCACAGAGTTAGTCTACACAAAAAGGCAGTTTGATTTGTCTTCAGGCTATTATTCTAGTTGCAATTTGATTAAGCAAATAAAATGCATACATTGCAATCAATCCTACATAATTTATTATGACACACCCTCCTGAATCAATGCCTCTGCTTGCTAATTTGCATTACCATTCTCCTAAAAATCATGACAGATCTGCTAGGGAAGGAGATCATCGCTTCTCACAAATTTTTCGGTCCTTTAATTCTTCTTGGAATTGCATTCCTCGTGAAATGGAAATCCTAGATTCAATGTTAAGACGAAGTTTCATCCAAAATTGGATCGTGATGTTCCAAATGAATCACGTTAGGTTAGTGATGCTTGCTGAACAATGTGTAAAAATCACAATGATTAAAAATGAAAATTACTAGATTTCAATCTGGAGTAGTGATTGAGAAATCAAACTTTAACTCTCAACCTCTATTCTGACCTTCTCAATTAAAGTATGGCTAGTATGAATGTCGAGACCTGATTTTGTCGTTTTACTTCTCTTTTGGACAAATTTAAAGAATTGCTTGACGATTATGCATTTAAAAGTGATGTTGCGAGTAAGGTATCGCATTCACTTTAAATTAATTTTTTGTGTTACAAAACTCCCAAAACAATATATCTGTATTGCATATATCCTCAAATTAATTTTCGTTTAACTAGGCTAACGGGATTCACGAGATTATCTCTTCGGCTGTCCCCGAACCACGGGAAGAAAAAGACTGGATTTTGGAGAAAGAGACGAGGTTTTTATAGCGAAACACAGTTGCCAACCTACTTCAGAACCTAAAAAGAAAAAGCGCACTTGCCAATCTCCGTAAGTTAAAAGAGGACCAAAATATTAGGAAATTCCGAAAAGTTTTCAGATGCGCCGGCGTCGTGGGGGTAGTAGGAGATTATCTCTTCGGATAGGGCCCGTCGGCGGGCGACAAGACGCCGACGGGACGGCGGTGTGAGTTGGCGGAGCTCGGCGGTCTTCTTGAAGAGGCCCTTTGCGCCTCTTTGGGTAGGCCACGATTCCCTCGGCCGAAGAGATAATCTCTCACTACTTCCGCCGCGGGGACGGCGACGGCGACGGCGACGGCGACGTGGTGCCGCCGATGGGTGTGACTGGATTGAGGCTGGGTGGGACTCTTGCGCGACGGAGGAGGACGGGGAGTCCCTGATCGGCGAAGTATGACGCCGTTCGTGATTTTGTACGCAAAGAAATTGGAAAGATCTGGGAAGAATTCGTCTGCGATGATCGGTGCTGGCGAAGATTCCGGAGCTGGGTTTAGTTGTAATTCTGAAATTTCGGCCGATCAAGAGATGGGTTCCGTTTTTGAGAGCTTCAAGGCTCGTTGCCAGGCTCTCTTCGTGGACTTGCGTTGGAGATGGCGACGGCTTCTTGACTTCGCCGGATAACTCGGCCATCGGCGGTGGAAGCTCGGGACAGGAGTCGACGCTCTGCGATGAGGGCTATGGATATAATCCCGACCACTTTCTTACACTTGAAGATTTGGATGTTCTTCTGTGATGTAAATGTGAAATGCATGTGATTGTTCTTATTAAACTGCACCGTACAGAATACATGGAGTGGGTCGTGTTCAAATTCATCTCTTTTCGGATGAGAAAAGCATCATTTAGTCAGTTGTTTCGTGGCTGAAGTTGGGGATAGAGAGGATTTATGATTTCAGTGGTATTTCTCTTTTGCTAGATTGTGAAAGAGACTAGCTTTTATTTAGACTGTCTCAGTATGGGGATGAATTGACTGTCAGGGGTGATGAATGGCGGTGCCAGTGAATGCGAAGCTTTCCACTGTCTGTGGAGTACTATTGCTCTTTAGATCGGATAGTTTATGCAACTAATTATCTGTTCATTGATGACTTCTGTGGGGAAACCTCAGAAAATAGTTTTAGAGATGTGGTTTTTAAACTGAACTTACAACTGTGATGCACGTCTTGAGGAAACATCAGATAGTTTGTGCTTCATATCTTTCGGGTAGTAGGAAAAAGGTAAAATTTCTGAAGGAACACAATTAAAAGCAGTGATTTGGAAGTCCTGTTATATGCAGTTCCTTTCGTATCCTTCTCAATGGACTTTGGTATAGACAAATAACTGGGAGAATATTGTTCGCTTGCCTTGCCTTTATCATAATTATCTATACTCCTGTAAGCATCTTAATGACGAAGATCATCATATACTTTACCATGCCATCGGTTGCTCATTACACTTTTAAGGGGTCTGTCTTTCAAGGGATCAACCCAGTTCCATCATCAAAGGCATTGTATTGGGAGGCAGATTGTGGTGCTTGCATGTTGCGGATGATAAAGTGTCTGTATTGGAGTCAAGAGAAGTGGGCTTGGGAGAATCTGCTAGAAGCTCAAGCTATCACAGAAGCTGTAAATCCTTGGAGAAATCATGATGCAGAAGCAAAAAAGAATTCATAGTGCCACCATTGTTGAGTTTGTACCTGGTATGATTTCTTCTCAAACGCTCTCATTCAACAAGGAGAGAACTTTCTGTAAACCATGCTCTTGATGGAGAAGTTTGATAACATTCAAAACAAATAGGTCTAGGTGGTGGAGCTATTTTGCTTAACTCCTTTTAGTTAATGTGTAATCCATGTATTTATGAGACATTTTGGCAATAGGTCTTAATGCCTCTGGCTATTAGACTTGTGCATTGTAATTGATGGGATGATCACAAATTAGTTTATTGGATTATGTTTTATTCCTTTTGCCCTTATAAGTTGGCAAAGAGTACCTAAAATTGGATGACCATATGTACTGATGCTGGAAGCTGTGAGTGAACTTTTAAACAACTGAGATCGTGTTTTGGATGCTTGAATATTGTCTGCAGTACGCCAGACACATATCTGCACATTGCTCCTCTGTCCTGGAATGAATTTGGAATATCCTGAAATGTTTTGAGGCGATTTTGTATTTGGCTGCTTGGCAATTAATCTCCTGTTCAGTGAGTGAGATTTCCTGTATGTGAGTTTTGGAAATTATACGTTTTCTTGGCATTGTTCAGTATGCGCTTCCCTGATCATCGTCCAATGGCTGTTAAGAGTTGGCTGCTTGCTTGTCGCATATGGCGACATGGATTGCATTTTTTTTTTTTTTTGGGCTTCCAGAACTCAGTATCTTTCATGTGCTTTATAGATATGAACGACCGGAGTTCGGACTCTGTCATGTGCATTTCTCTCCGCAGTTTTATTGATTTTGCGTGGTGTTGGAATGGGAATATTCGTGTAGGAAAAAATTTTATGTCTGAATGGCAAATTTACTATCATTTACTACTGGGGCCGAATTTTCCTCAAGAATATCAAAGCAGCGGTTCTATGCAATCAGGCTAGTAAACGTAATTACTCAGGAATGAATAGTGAAGAGCCGGTTACTATGTTGAGTTTCTTGTTCTTGTTATTCTTTTTAACTCAAGCAATTGTTTAGGTCAAGAATGTGATGCCTTTAGATGATTCAGAATTAACACTTAAAGAACCTGCAGTCACAGAAAATTTCTCGCAGCATTGGTCAATGACCAATCTTAATTGAGCTGATATGTAGACTTTATTTGGTGTGCAAAAGCTGATGAATGGTGTAATTTGATTATACCCTATCTCTCACATAATGACCAATCTTAATTGAGCTGATATGTAGACTTTATTTGATGTGCAAAAGCTGATGAATGGTATAATTTGATTATATCCTATCACCTCACAAATGTGAGAAAAGTCGTGACGAAAAGGATTTTGATTAGATAATGTGATTACATCCTATCACTATTCTTTCACATTCAGATCGATTTAAAATTGTCTCTTTTCTACTAATCATGTGAAGCAACGAGTGTGTTGCAAGAAGAGAGTTTATGATTAGATGCTACTGATCATTCGGATAGCCGGCTTTTGGGGCAAGGAAGTTTGCTTAAAAGGGGAGAAATAGGAAGGTCTCTATAATTATTTAATGTGAGGTTGTCGCGACCAAATTTTCGGGGGTGAACCACCTAGGGTTTGGCTAATGGATTGTTAAGCTAAGACTTAACTCGGGCTCTCCCAAGCTCATACCAATTCGCGACTTTAGGTTCAAGTTTTTTAACATGCAATTGATTTTTAATTAGGAGTCGCCACTAATCTATTTTTGGTGGGTTGATTAAACCCAAGTAAAGTAACGGAAGTTTTACTTTACTCCTACGAACTGCACTATGGACGGGGACTTGATTACACTGTATTTCTCTAATGCGCTTTCTTCTACCTTTATTTTTATTTTGAAAAATGTTTGGCAAAAGTTTGGATTGATTTTAAATCTATTTCCTAACACGTGAGGTGATCATACGCGCACAATCCACCAATTTAACACCCGATAAACAATAAATAAATTGCGGGACTTACCTCGTAGAAGAACGGAAGATATGCAATGTTAAATTAAAATCCACATCAACAACCCTAGATATGGTTTCTAATTAACACGCAATTTTTTTTTTTCACTTTTTTAATGAAAATTATGCAATATGCAATGCAATATTAACTAAATGACCTAACTCTAATGATATGTAACTCCTAGTTGAATGGGCCTAGCAACAACTACCACATGACATGCATTTTAATGAATCTAATCCTAATGATGTGCATGTGACATTTTTCTTTTCTTTCTTTTCTTTCTTTTTCCTAAAAGAATGCAATCTATCCTAGAAAATAAAACTAATTCAACCTATGGCATTTTTTTGTATTTTTCATGAAATTCGAAATTAGGTTAAATGTGAAAATTATCTAGCTAGATTAAGATCCTATTTAATTTATATTAGGAATTAGATTGAGCAAAATCCTAATTTAAACTAAAATATTATCTTAACCTAAATAATCCTAAAATGCAATATATCTAAAAAATGCCTAAACTTATAAAAAAAGAATTATCTAAATTAAACTAAGTGCAATTTAACCCTAATATGCAAAGACATGCAAAATATGCCCTAATTCTACATGACAAGTGTATGATGATTTTTTTATTGTTTTATTAATTTTCGAAATTTATAATTGCCAAATAATTAAACATGCAACTCAATTTAAAATCTAGCAACCTAAATTGATTTTTTTGAATTTTTTTAAATTTGAAATAAAATTCCTATTCTAAGCATGTAAACCCTAAAACATGCAATATTCTAACTCAAACATATCTCAAGATAAAAAAAGCAATTAAGACAAGACAACTTATTCAAAATCATCAAAATATCACACATCGTTCGGATCAGGGATAATATTTCGCTAGTAAAAATCGATAAATTGATCTTAGTTCTTTAAAGAAAATCAAAATATCAATTTTAATCCCACTTCGATTAATTATTTCATCTAAAGTTCGCATAGATGAAATAAAAATCACCTGCGCGGTTGCGAATCAGTGACATATTGAGATTTCCAATTATGCGTAGAGAAATATTTCAAACAAAGAAACCAAGATATAAAAATAAAATAAGATAAAATAATCCAGCCTAATAAAATAAAGCAAATCTACCTAATTCGATTTTTTCTTTTTTTTCTTTTTTTTTAATAAAAGAAAATCTTGACCACCGGTTTGGGACTCCGGCGAAGGGTTCCGGCGAGGGAGAGCTCGTCGGCTAGGGTTCCGGTGAGGGCTGAGGAGGGACGACGGAGCTGGGCGAGAGCGTCGCGGGCGGTGGACTCGGGCTTGGGAGGCACGGCGTCGGATGCGCAGGCGCGGCGTCCGGCGAGTGGGGCTCCGGTGCTGCAGATCGGCGACAGCAGAGGCGGAGCTGGGGCGCTCGGGTCGCGGAGGCGGCTGGTGTCGCGGCGGCGCAGTGGCGAGCGGCTGAAGGCGTGGCGACGATGTCGGGTTCCGGGCAGAAAGGCTGCAACCGGGGACGCAGCTGCAAATGTCGGCGCCGGTGTAGCGTCGGCAAGGCAGAGAGGGAGACGCGACGCGGAGGTGCGGTGGTCGGCGGCTCGGTCGCCGGTGTGGGTGGTGAGGCGATCAGCTCGAGTTTGGTCACGGGTCTGTGCGGTTACAGATCTGTTCGGGTCTAGCTCCGGATGGAGGGGACCGCTAGGCGTCGGACCAGAGGCGGCGCGGCGGTGGCTTCAAGCGGCGGCAGCGGGAGCAGAGGCGTCTTCGCAGGGGGCCGGCGTTCTGTTCGAGACTTGCTGGTGGAGCAGCGAGCTCGCGGGCGATGGAGGGCTCCGGCGACAAGCGAGACGGCGGTGCGGGCGCAGCGGTCGACGGTTGTGGCGGCGTCGTGGTGGTGTGGGCGCGGCGGACGACGCAGGCTTTCACGAACGGAGGCCGACAGTGGGCGGCTTCGCGGAGAAGATGAACAGGGGCTCCCTTCTTTTTTTTTTTTTTTTCTTTTCTTGCCAAAGCCCCCACGTCTTCTCTCTGTCCTCTCAGTGTTGCTGCTGTCCTTTCTCAGCAGGAAACGTGGGCTTCTGCTGACTTTTCTTTTCTTCTTCAACAGCCTCTTTTCTTTTTGTTTTTGTGTTCTTTTTTTCTCCTCACCTGTCTCTCACGTCACTTCTCTCTCTCACTGCACTCACGTTTCTTCTCTCTCACTGTTTCTTTTTTTTTCCTTTTCTTGTCAGAGAAAGAAAAGAGAAAAGGGTTTCTCTTTTGACCAAGATGGACGAAACCTTCTGAAGTTTTTCTCTCAATTTTTTCGAGTTCACCCCCCTCCATGTAGCCGAATGTTTCAATTCTGTGGCCTCCCCTTTTTTTTTTGTACCCCATCACATCTTTTATAGGGTAAAAAATTAAATCTTTATTGCATATTTCGTTTCTAATTTTGCTCGTGCAATATTCGCTTTTGCTTTTTCCGTATATTCCATCCAAAAATAATTCCATTTTCAAGCAAAATACACCCCCTAGTGTATATTACACCCCCTAGTGTATATTACTTGAATATGTAAAAAATCTGAACGGAATATGTGAAAAATCCTCATTTAACCGGTGGCCTAAAATAAAATAAAACAAAATAAAAATAAAATGTTTCTAAACTATATGCCATGTGTGTGTGTGTGTGTGTTTTTTTTTTAGTAAAAATTAACCCTAAAAATTATGCAAAAATTTAGGTATCAACAGAGATTATGTTATTTTGTGGAAAGAGTAAGATCAAAATCAATCAAAGTGACATTATGGACTTGCCTTTGCTGCTTAATCGCACATAGCCCCAATAGTTTGTGACAAAATTTGCTTGTATCGCTTCTGTCTATCTTATATAGTTAGCATCTTCTAATCTACGACAACTTAGTCCGATGTTTTGCGTTGAATAGCGGCAACATACGCTTTACTTGGGATACTTGGTGAGTACACTCGTGGCTGAAATGCCATTATCACGTGTTGCCTATTGAGCGTTTTGGGCTAGGCAGAGACAGTTGGAAAACCTCCGGGATCGACATCTGATATAGTGTCTGGATTGTTCAAGTATGACTAAGCCATCTCGCGGTTCATAATTGCAATTTAGAATCGAAAACTAAGTGGTAATCCCATCTTTTTAGCCATTGAACAACTTGAGTCCTGCCATATGTCCCGATCCCTGAATCTTTTGGGAGCCATTGAATCCAAAGGAGAGGGTCTGAAGAACCAAAGAGGGACAAGTTAACTAAAGCAACTTTACTTGTACGAGATTTCGACAAAACACAAATTAGCTTGATCAGTGGCTAAGTAGCATCGACACACAACAGTCTTATTATAACTTCATGACGGTGTTTAATTGAAAAAGCGAACGGGATTATCCTTCACCATCGTGCTTCGACGAAGAAACATGTTAGAGAGAAGACCTGTCTCCGAGCCTCGAGGGACGTGTACACGTGGTGCGTTTAACAAGAATTAGCTTCGACCAAGCCCTGAGCTGCTGCGCTCATCACATTGAGGAGCCCTCTCGCCAGCCATGATATAATCGGTAGGTCTCTCGCGCCCTCAGAATCGTGCCCGCATGACATAACCATTTTTCAGTTCATCAACGTGGTCCGGATACGAGGACAACCGGCCATCGGATATCAGGATATCGCCTGATCGCAACTGATTTTTTTCTGTACTGGGTTTTTTCTATTACTGATCACAGAGAAAAAAGCACAAGATAGCTATACTGGGTTTTTTCTGCCCAAAAAGAATGTGAAGTACATTTGGAGGGGAAACTACATCAAGAACGATGCCAGGAGAACATACAAATTCCAGAATCTGCATACAGGAAAATCTCACTCGCCGAGCGGGAAATTAATTGCCGAGCAACCAAAGACAGAAATTGCATCAGCACATTTCAGGATGTTCCAAATTCATTCCAGGACAGAGATGGCCAATGCGCAGATGCGGTCTGGCGTTATTTTAAATTTTATTTTTCCTGCGGACAAAGTTCAAGCATCAAGAATACGATCCGTGTGTTTTGAAGTTCACATCTTCATCTCACACTCATCCAGCTTACAGTATCGTGTATAGTTGTCCGAGTTTAAATGCTCTTTGCCGACATATAAAGGTAAAAAAGATTAAATATAATCAAATAAAACCAATCTTTGATCATCCTGTCAATCACCCCTCGGTCATTCAAAAAGAAAGCCACAAATTGGGCGAACGTAATGGTCAAAATAAGCTTGTGCACCAGAAAGGCTGACCACCGATAGTACCACAATGTCTAATAGCCAGAATTATTAAGACCCGTTGCCAAAATGTTGCATGAAAAACATTGTTTGCACACTAAAAGCAGTTAACCAAGATTGCTCAACCACGTAGACATATTTTTTCTATATGTTATCAGACTTTTTCATCAAGAACATCGTTGAAAGAAAGGTCTAATGATGTGCAACGAGAGCAGTCGAGAAAAAAAATCATACCGGGAATAACTCAACAATGGCAGCACTATGAGTTCTTTTTGCTTTCTGCATCACGATTCCTCCAAGGATTAAGAGCTTCTCTGACAGCCTGAGCTTCCAGTGAATTCTCCCAAGCCCGCTTCTCTGACTCCAATTCAGTCACTTTATCATCTGCAACATACAACCACCATAATATTTCTTGGTTAATACAGAAAGACAGACCCTTTGGTAGTAAAATAAGCAACCAATGGCATGGGAAAGAATCTGATAATCTTTGTCATGAAGATGCTCACGAGAGTATAGGTAGTTATGAAGGCAAGGCAACCAAACAACATTCTCACAATCTTTAGTCTATACCAAAGTCCATTCAGAAAAATGCAAGGGATGAAAGCTCATCAGTCTTCAATAAGATCACAAAGGAACTGCAATTTCAACGGGACTACAAATCACTTCATCTAATTGTGTTCCTTCAGAAATTTTAACTCTTTGATTATACCCTGAAAGATATGAAATAGCTGCAGAACAATCCGCTCAATGTTTTCCTGAGATGTACATCACAGTCGTAAGTTTGATTTTAAAACCAGTCTCCTAAACGACTTTTCAGAAGTTTCTCCCACAGATGGTATCAATGAACAGATGATTAGCTGCACAAGCCATACATTCTCCACAGACAGTGGAACGCTTCGCATTCATAGGTATCGCCATTCATCACCCGAGACAACATTTTTTCGCATCATGCTTTTCGTGTAGAACAACGACAATGTTCAGTTCATCGGCATAACACGACGGTCCAAATCAAAGCCCTCCTCTTTCACAAGCAAGCGACTGCAACATACCAAGCGACTACGACATACCACTGAAATCATGAATTTCCGTCCTACCCCCAACTTCAGTCACAAAGGAACTGACTAAACGATGCTTTTCTCATCCGAAGAGACGAATTTGAACACCACCCATCACCGTAAAATCCACTCCCATTCGATTAACGCAATAGCTGCCGCACTAGCATCGCTCGCGAGCTCTAAAGCAAGGTTCATCAGATAAAAATTGACTCCAACTGCTTACTAGTGCCTAAAAACTATCAATTTCGAAGTTATGTCGCGCCATTTTTTGGGGGTACGAGCTACCCAAAAGAGTAGCGGAAAAAGTCGAAACGAAAAGAATTGCAGGAACGGCGAAGGAGGAGCAAGAAAGAGATGGAGGGTCCTCACACAGAAGCCGGTCTTGATCATGAACAACTCCATGGAGCCTCCGACGAGGGCCGAGAAGACCCCGATCTTCACGTACCAATCAAGAAACTTCACCGCCATATCGAAAGCTGCCGCTCAAGCTTTCCGCGGCAGCAGCTGGAAGACGGGAAAACGAAAGAAGGGCCGGTAAGAAAGCGGAGAAGGAATAGGTAACTTCACGTGGAGAGAGGAGATCCATCGAGGCCCATCATCGGCCAACGCAGCTCGATCATTTCCCCTCTAAAGAAAGCTTTTTTAGCTGTTGGGGCCAAGGAACTTGGGCCTTTGGCCACTTTTAGCGCAGCTCGTTGCATCAAGATGCAATCTTTTCGTCTTCTTTTCTCGTTGCGTCAACGAAGGCGGATGCTTTATTACAGAGTCTTAAGGTGAGCATAAGAACTTCGTCCCGTGCGGTTCTGCTGCGTGTCGTGCTGTGGATGGCTAGGAATCAGACCTTCTAAGGGAGAAACCGATACGGCAAAAGCTGGTCACGGCATGCATAAGCTCTTCTAGGAGTATTTCTGCTCGGTGATGAAATTTGATGCTCGATCTGATCTACAACGAAGACGATGGGCTTGCAGGAGAAAAACAGGCACAATTACCGTACAGGTTCAATGCGCGGGGAGTGCAATAAACTTTCCAAATTGCATTGTGAAAAACTCCCCAGAATTCGCAGCACAACCCAATATAAAAACCTCATAAATTTTCGGATTCCGATGGACTTTCCAACCCGAACCGACATCCATGTCAGGCCACCGAGTCCGAGGGACGCGTGCACGTGGCGCGTTTGGCAATGGTTAGCTTCGTTGTGGGGGTGAGGCGGCCACCATTTGATTAATAATTCTTTTTCTTTTTTATTTGCACAGCAGCACTACTCTCTGAGGATACACACAGAATTAGGGCTTCTAAAAGAGGGCAAGAGCCTCAACCCGAACGCAGAAGGCGCCGCTAGTGCTCGCACCACTCCGTCCACCAACCTCCCCGCGGAATCACGACAGACGCCAGCGGTCGAGCCTCCAGTAGCTCCAGGTTCGTAGGCACCGTCTATGTTTATCTTTAGTGTTCCAACCTGCGGTGGGTTCCAAAATCGTGACGATTCGTCGCTGGTCTTACTAGATTCGCTCGATTTTGGGTTCCATCTGTTGAAACTCTTCAACCTAGCTAAAGCAGACTCCACTAGGTTGCTTGGTTCTGGTTTTCTATTCTTAAATAAATTACCGGCACATACAAGAAGTTAACAACATTTTAATGAATTCTTTACCAAAAAAAAAAAAAAAAAAACAACATTTTAATGAATTAATATATTACCAACTCCTCTGAAATTTACTTACCAGCACTATGAAAAAATATACCAATATATTATGAGTTCAATACATTCTGTTTAGCAGAAAGACGGATATTCCTTGATCATGGAGTTAACCAACTCCTACGAAATTTTATCCATGTGGTTAGTAGATTGCCAACTCTTATCATCAATTGGTTTTACACTTTATCTTGAGATGAATTTGAAAGCAACAGGATTCTTGAATCCATAAGGTGATCAAATCATAAAGGCAGAGTAATGGAGGCTAGATTTAAACTACTTAAACTCATAGCCTTGTTCAAATCCAATTAGAACGTCGAGCTATACTTGAAGTAGTGGCTACAATATTGGCACTTAATTTTTATTTTAACACATCAAATGAATAGCAGTGTATCGTTATTTTATCTTCAACTCGGAATTCCTATAGACTAATGTTCTCACCATGTCTACAAGTCCTTGGCAGAAAAAATTTCAACACTATTAGTATATTGGAAAGTGGAGGGGCACATCTCTAGGACCAATATAAAACAGAACCAATTTTCGAGCTTAGATATGAGAGGAATCTTCTTCTTCTTTTTTTCATAATAGTAGCCTATGAAGTTGGAGCCGAGTGCTAATACAATAATCATTCAGTGTGGACATCTTTAATTTTGAGATGCTTGACAATGATGGCATGCGCCTCTTCTAATTCTATAGAGTAATTATAGAGGAAGCTAATACTCTATGTCCATTCTTCCCTAGATAGAGCAAACTCTCAACCACCACGATTAGATTATCAAACAAACAAATTACATTGGAAGCATCCATGAAATTGCTATTGAACCTTATATAATGCATTGGATGTTGAATAACATGGAACCATGCTATTATTTGGTTGTACATTATATAAGTTCCAAACCTCATACTTCATTAACTTTGTCAATGATTAATCATGTTGCAATATCATTTCAAGAAAGTACCACCATGTCGTCTCGTGTGGCAAATTTAGTCATCTCAAAGCTTCTAATTGGTGTCTCACAATCGGCCATATTAACAAGTAGAACACTCCATCAATACAAATAATTATCAATATCACTATTAAACAAATGCACAAAATCATCCGGCATACATATAGTTGCATAAAATATGTTTGTATG
This sequence comes from Eucalyptus virginea, assembly GCA_014182375.1. NCBI lineage: Eukaryota > Viridiplantae > Streptophyta > Magnoliopsida > Myrtales > Myrtaceae > Eucalyptus > Eucalyptus virginea. Next base: position 48,711,140 of record CM024521.1, read on the forward strand.
TTATTGATAATAGATGTCGAAATGATGTTAATAATCAACTAAAAATTTAGAATTTACAAATATTAACTAGTGTCACTAGTAAAATATACGTAAGGAACTCATAATCAACTAGAGGAGAAACACAAAAACGACTATTCATAATCTGCAATAGTCTTTCAAGCAAGTAAATCGGTTGTTTCATTAGCACGTTGCTTACAATCATAAAATCAAAACAATCATAAAATCAAAACAAGGTTAATAATATAGTAAGGATTTATACTTGTAAAATAGTTATTTTTTTGTAAGTTACTACCTTTAACCAAGACAACTGACAAAACATGCAAGCAACTCGTAGTTTACTACCAAAAATACTCGCCCACTTATAAAAGCATGCTCGTAAGTTACAAGAGTACATTCCATATGGTAAATCGATAATTTTATTCATGTGGTATTTACAAATGAACATTGCTACTCATAAATTCGAAACAGTGGTAACACCGTATTTGAATTTAGAGGGGGTAAAATAGGTAATTTGTTTGTAAGTTGGAACATCAATCAAGACTATTAATAAAGTATGTAAGCATTCATATTCTATAAGCGAAAATACAAACCCATTTATAAAATCTAAAAGAAAAAATGGTAATCCACTAACTATTTTTTTGATAGCTTTCTAACACTTGCCTAGATTCACAAGTTATCGATTAAATTTTACTTACCAATGATACTGCAAGTTAATTGGTTCTTTAAATGTAGCATGCATGAAACAAAACTCCATTTTTGGTTTACGGAATTTTAGACACGTGTAAGATTGCAAACTACAACTATCCCATCACATGAATAGCTCTGGTTAATTTTTTGATCCATTCTAAAGAGAGTGGCGGTCATTTTTGCAGAAATGACATTAAAGAAAAACAATTTATGTTGTTGAAATTCGAAAAGTGTGGAACTTTTCCTTTTTAAAAAGGATGCTCTGCATCGTTTTATGTCAAATGAGAACATGTTCGCACTTTCCCTTAGATTTAAAACTCCTAAGAAATAATTTATGTTCTCAAGATTTGAGAAGAGCAGGCTTTTTTTTTTTTTTTTTAATGAAAACTTTGCATTGTGCTATGTTAATGTTCTCCCCAGGAGATTTAATCTCCTTAAGGCGTTAAAACGCCCCTTGAGATTTAATACTCATATATTCATGTGCGTTGTCAACTTTGATAGGCCAGAGTGATGCTGCAATGAATATTCTTATTGAACAATTGTAGCACACTAGCCCACGACTCTCTACATATTTAGCTGATCCCGAATACTATGTTTAATGACCTACAGAGATCTCCATTATTTGTCAGTCAAGCTTCTAAACATTTTCCATCTCTGGCTGCCACTACTTTTGCTGATACATTGTTCGGTATTTCTTCAAGATCAAATCGAGTAAATCAATGGAGGGGAGCGTAGAAACACAACATGCCTATAAAAATGATGGAATAGCAGGGAGTGCTTCTTTTACTCACATTGTGACAGAAGGTCAGGGAATGGTTAATTCATCAGGCTATGCATATGAAGTATTCTTGAGCTTCAGAGGAGAGGATACTCGAACAGGTTTTACCAGCTTCCTTTACACTAGTATGATGGATGCGGGAATCCGCATTTATAAGGATGATAAAGAGCTCTACAAGGGGGTAGAATTTGGCCCGAAACTTCTCCAAGCAATTAATCAATCGGAGATCTCAATACCTATATTTTCGAAAGGTTATGCATCTAGCGTATGGTGTCTCAAGGAGCTAGTCCAGATGGTTGAGTGCCAAAAACTAGGGGACAAAAGATCATGCCCATTTTTTATGATGTGGCACCTTCAGAGGTTCGACACCAAACTAGGGGTTATGGAGAGGCCTTTCTTTCACATGAAAAGAAGAATCGATATGACAAAGAGACTTTGCATCAGTGGAAGGCTGCTCTGAGTGCAATTGGGGCAATAAACAGGTGGGATTCCGCACAACAAGACCAACAGGTGACTACCTCTATCACTCCATTTGATGTGCCTTGTACCATTAAAACTTTTAATGTGGTTCAATTGATTTCTTTTCTAGATTTGTGTTAGCCTTGTTGAAATTGAATTTTATGCTATTGAAATTATACTGCAGAAATCACACGAAATAGTGGTACAATCCCAATTTTGTCCTTTTTTTCATTCCAAATAATTTTTTTTTTCAATTAAGGTCATTCATTAACCATATTTGCCAACACTAATTCATTTACAATGGAGTAAATCCTTGTAGAAAGCATTTCGTATAGGTCTTTAGTTTTCACTTTGGTCTTGTGAGAACATAGTTTGGTTTAATACAGTTTTCTTACTCATTGCCATTTGACCTCCAACAAACACTAGGGAAGAAGGTGAGATCGCAAAAAATGGTTACCCATAAGGTTTTCAATGAGTTGAAGAAGGCTTATTTGGTGGTATCGAACAACTTGGTTAGTGTGGACCACCATGTGGATAAAATCATGGAAAAGATAGGTGCTCACACAAGTGAAACGCGGATTGTGGGAATTCATGGGATGGGTGGCGTTGGAAAGACAACGATTGCAAAATTAATCTACAATGAGCTTTCCAACAAGTACAGCGATTGTTGCTTCCTTTCCAACATCCGTGAAACGTCAAAGCTCAAGGGCATTTATTACTTGCAACAACAACTCATCTCTGACATCCTTAAGATGAAATGGACGGATATAAAAAACATTGATGAAGGGATTGAGATCATTAAAAAAAGGTTGTCTGTTAAAAAAGTGCTGCTTCTTCTCGATGATGTGGAAGAAAAGGATCATATGGATGCACTTGTAAGTAAGCGTGATTGGTTTGGTGAAGGGAGCAAACTTATTATTACTACAAGAAGGAAAGATGTTATCCATGTCCCGGAAGTGGATTGGAGGTATGAGCTTACGGGCTTGGCTCTTGATCTATCTCTTCAACTTTTTAGCAAACATGCCTTCAGAAGAGATTCTCCTATAGAGGAGTATATCGACCAATCCAAGAGGGTAGTACACATTGCTGGAGGTCTTCCATTAGCCCTTGAGGTCATAGGTTCACTTTTATCTAACAAAAATAAGGAAATGTGGGATGCCACATTGAAGAAGCTAGAAAGTGTTCCTCATGATAAAGTTCAGAGTAAGCTGAAAATAAGTTATGATGCATTAGATAATCGGCAACAGCATATATTCCTCGATATAGCTTGTCAATTCATTGGATGTTGCAAAGACATTGTGTTTTATTTCTGGGATGCATCTAAACTTTTTCCGAAAGTAGCTGTGGAAGTTTTGCAGAACATGTCTTTAATAAAGATTGGAGAAGATAATATATTGTGGATGCATGATCAACTGAGAGACCTTGAAAGAGAAATAGTTCGTCAAGAAAGTGAGATGAATATAGAGAAGCAACGTTGGGTGTGGAATCCCGAGGATGGATTAAATCTACTGAGGATACATGAGGTAAAATGCTTTGTGCAGTACATCTCCAAGTTACTTATAGACATTTTCTCTTCCAAAAAGAGTAGTTACTTTTTGTGTTCTCTAGCACCATCCCGACCTACTCAACCGATATTTTTGGTTTTTTAAGATCTTAAAGGAATGATAGTAGTCAACTCAACCCCTTAAAATAGTGAACTTGAAGAAATGTGTTTCCTTTCAACTTTTTTGTTTTAAATTTTTTTCTTTGGGCAGGAAAAGAAAGAAGTTGAAGCTCTTCATCTCAAGTTTGACCATCAACACCATTTTACCTATAAGGACTTCAAGAGCCTACGAAATCTAATGTTCCTTGAAGTAGACGGGCTCAAATGAAAATTTTTGTGCAAAAAGGAAGCTTTTTTGGCTCCAATGGCCATCATATGCTCTTCCAACTAATATTTTCCAGAGGAATTCAGATTTCCTTCCACGATTACGATGGCTTTCTTGGCATAATATTCGCCCAACATTTAAGATTGCAAATTTCTCCTTAGAGAATTTGATTATCCTTGATCTATCTCGGAGTGAAATTACTCATGATTGGAAGGGGTGGAGCCACATGAAGGTATGTTATATGCTAGACAACACTTATTCTTCTATCTTATTAGATTCAAAAGTAAACTTTGCATGATTTTCCTCTCACAGGTGATTAAGAATTTGAAAGTTCTGAATTTGGCCCGTTGTCAATGCTTGAGGAGAACCCCAAACTTCTCTGCTCATTCAAATTTAGAACGTTTGATCCTATTAGACTGTAATTCATTAATCAAAATTGATGGATCAATTTGTCAATTGAAACGCTTAGTTTCTTAGATGTAAGTGATTGTTTCAAACTTCGAAGGTTGCCGGATGAGCTGGGTAGAGATCTTGCAAGCCTCAAATACCTATCTCTAAGAGGTTGCGAGAGATTGAAGAGGTTTCCGGAGACAATCGGGAATTTGGAATCATTGATTGAGTTGAACATAAGTTTCACGAGAATCCAAGAACTACCCGATTCCATCGAAAAGTTGAAGAATTTGAAAATAGTGAATATGCAGTATAGTGACATAAGCAAAATACACGATGCATTATGGACGATGGAGTAGCTTGAAAAAATAGAATTCGTCGGGGATTATCATAAGGGGCATTTACACGTGGAAATTGGTGATTGCATCTATGAGAATAAATCCTTGAGGATCTTGAGATTGAGAAGGGTGAGAATACATGCCCTACCAAGGCTTCCTGAAAGTCTCATCAAATTAGAACTGGTGTCGTTGAGGGGGGACACGTTTCCGGATCTCTCAAATCTCGCTAACTTAAACGTATTGGATCTAGGCTTTGGCCCACCTAATTGTGATGGGAAATATAATGGGCTTCTGGAAGAACCGATACCACAGTGGATTGGGAACTTCAGCAAATTGGAATCTCTGAAACTACTCTTTTTAAAGGAGACCGCCTCATCGACAGACCTAAGCCTCCCTCCTCATCTGCGTCGCCTCCCGAGGCTTCCCTCTAATTTATCCTCCTTAATTCTCTCTGGTTGCGACTCACTTTGCTCGATGGATCTATCAAATTTGAGGAAACTATCGTCTCTCGAGATTTGTTACTCTGCAGTTGCAAAGATTGAAGGCCTTGGTTGTTTGGAGAACCTAGGTGATTTGGACCTTTGCTGCGTTAGACAGCTGGCGATGCTACCTGATCTAAACAAGTTAAACAAGTTAAGGCGTATTCAAGTAAGCTGGTGTGATAATCTGGTTAAGATTCAAGGCGGACTACCACGGTGTTTGGATCAACTTAAAATTAATTCCTGTTCTTCGTTACCGGTGTTGCCCGTTCTATTCAGCTTAATGGGTAGTAAGACAGTTATTGATATACATGGTTGCCCGTTTTATGCTCGCAAGAGTCAATATCGGTTCGGGCTTTTGGGTTTTGAACAGATGCAAATCCTACCTAATCTAAGCACTTGGAATGAACTAAGTGATATTCATGTAGAAAATTGTGATAATTTGGTTGAGATTCAAGGCGAACTACCCCAATCTTTGGAAAAATTGAAGATTGAAGACTGTGGATCTTTACAGAAGTTGCCTGATCTGTCAAGCTTGAAGCGATTGCGAATGGTTGTTATAAAACGTTGTGGGAAATTAGATGTGGAGGAAATTTCTCGGCTTTGCTCCGAGAAGTCAATCAAATTTGTGGGAGAAAAAGACAAATTTTACCTGTTTGGGCAAAAATACTAAGATATGAAAGAGGACGATGGGCAAGACGATGAATAAGTGCACGTTGCACTTGGAAGCTTTTTGATGCGCGACCACAAATTGTTCCATTGTGTTCAAACCTTGAACGAATTGAGGTAAGTACCAATGTTTTCCTTTTTGGCAATCAAATTCTTTCACAGATATGAACAGAGAAGTTTTGCATGCACTTTTTAATGACCTTTCAGCGGATTCTTGTCTGAAAATCTAATGAAGGTATTTGAATTATGATGCCTCCGAACAGCCAGAGGGCTCTTAATTATGTACAAGTATTTGTGTTCTTTTCCTAGTTTGGTTTGGCTTTTTTAGCTACATTTTCTGAGGATGGTTTCTCCTAGAGGTATGCATGTCGATTGCATCTTTTTTATTTGATACGTAACAAATTATTAGAGATCGTTGTTGATTTGCTGCTTCACACATATTTTGAAATTGATAACCTCACTTCGCATGGGAGATAAATTTGCTACGCCATAAACAAATAGATGGAATGTGTGTTGGAAGGTCATACAACTATGGTTCTCATCCTGGGACTTTACAGCACAATCAACTCATTGTTGCGACTTTGGAGTAGATAGACACTCTGTATTGCCATGCTTAAGTTCAGTTTATTTTTCAGGAAAGGTGTGCTTCTTAATGGGATTTGCAGATGTTATGGAGAAGTCATAAATGAGGGAGCCACCACAATTCTGAGATTACCAGTGTGGCAGCACTGGCTAAAGCAGCAGCACCAGAATATTTTATCTCAGCAATGATGCCTTCAATCATAGCAATCTTTGACGGGCACACTGATAAACATCATTCTGTGCAGCAAACACCGCCTATAGGAGTAACTGAGAGAATGCAGCATTCGCTGTACCAGTAGAGAAGGAGCGCCTTTTTGCTGAGACTTGAGAATTGCACTCGCTTACAAAAGATTGGTAAGAAAAGGAGAGCACCTTCCCTTGGGGCTGCCTTCAGTAATAGAACTGTGCATTCTGAAGAATATTGGCATTGTTTCTGTCATGAGATCCGCTCAATTCCAGGAAAACACTGGCACTGCCACCAACGTCGGTTATGCGTCATATGCTACTCGCCACCTCAGAAGAACTTTCATCAAGTAGTGGTGGCTCTTCCATGTACGCAGAACCTTTCATAGAACCTAGCGATCATAAAAGAAGAGCCTTACACAAGCCAAGCGTCAATTTGAGAAATTCTTCCATATTCTTTGCATATACAAACTCCAAAAGGATTCCAATCTGCCATTCTACTTTCAGTTGAGAAAGCAACTTGGGATCCATTTCTGGAGCCGATGCCAGAGTCACGTGTAACTCGACATCATTCACATTTGCACAGGACAGATCACCAAGTGAAAATCTGAAGCAGTGGCTGACTGTCTTTGGTTGTAGAATCTCAGAAATTTTAGTCAAGTTGAACTCTATGAGCATCAGGAGGAGCTTCTGCACACACTTTTGTATCGGGGTCCTCATCCTCATTCAAGGTCGGTCAAAGAGGGAGAAATTGCATCTAGGACATGGATTTCAAGCCTGGCAGCTTATGCTCTAACTCTGGAGTTTTGATTAGGAAAACGAACATCGCATCAAACGGAATCTTGAGGGACAGAAATCTGGCATCACCATCCTTGTAGCCCTTATACAGAACATCCAAACTCAGCAGAATCCCACAGATGAATACGTCAGAGCTTTCAGGAATCCAGTATGACTCCTCTGTGATGGACTCAACGCTTGCATTTTGAGTCGGCAATGCAGGTTCTAGGAACAGCTCGACGTTGTGCTCTGGTTTCCTTGTTCAATCCTGAACTTCTCTTGGATTGTGTTTGTAATTAGTGTGCTGAATTATGCTACGTGTGAGTGTGAACCATCTAAGTTTTGCCTGCCCAGTGTTTGGTGATCATGTGCAATTTGGTGTTTGATGAAATGAGCTATGTGCTTGAGATTGCATGTGCTGGATTGTCACCTTCGAAGCACTTGAAGCTGAAGCTGAAGCGCAAGGTCTATTGCAATGGCTTCCTCTCTCTCTGCACCTCCACCGGCAAGGTACCTTCGCTTCCACTACTAATCTCTACCACTGATGTCCAGCTCAACCCGATCAGCAATTTAGTTGCCTTTGATTGGTTTAGGACATGATTAAGTTTGATTGGCTAATCTATGTGAAAATGGCAGTGGCTATTGAATTATTACCGTTTTCTCCCAAATTTAGCTTGCTCGATTGAACTGAACAGCAACAGCTTGATGCTGCTTAGGATTTCATTTTTTCTATCATCACGGATTGTTCTGTTCTGTGCTTCTGGTTGTAATACTCACCGTGATTGAGCTTGTTTTGAGTAGATTAGTCCATGCTGTGATTGATGGTTGGATAATGAAGTATCATGGCAGCGAGCAGCTGTTGGAATGCAGCATTTTGAAGAATGATGAAGTTAGTTGTTCCGGTGAGTCACTGATTTCAATGCTTATTTGGTTGATGTTGAAGAGCCTGAAGGAGGACAAAAGCCTCTAGATGATACTTATATTCACAGCCTGATTATTGTTTGGCAATTGGATTTATAAGTTCCCTCTGCCGAGGGTATTCCTTGCTTGCCTTCTTCATAGTTGTTTTGTTGGTTCAAATCATCAGTAGGTGCAATGTGATGAATGTGAAGTCCTTGGGTTTGGTTTGTTAAAAGTCCAAATGGGTATATTTTGCTTATTGTTTGTCTTGGAAAAAGAGCGTTGCTTGCATACAAATACGCATAGACCCTCCTTTGTGATGCTTTGCTTGTTGTTCGTCTGGGAAATTAAATATTTGTTCGTTTGCTTGCTTCAAACAGCTACTTGGGTACAGTTCATGTATTGATTGATTTAGAATCTAGATGTAAACATTTGCAATTGATCTACTGTTGCTTTTGTTCAATGTGCAATTGATCTTTTGAAACTCCATCTTTTTTGCTAAAGTTTTTCCTTTTGTTAACCTTACTTTCAATTGATGCAGAGCTTTGGTTGAGTTTCTGGATATGAGGTTCACTATAACCCCCTCTCTGAATTACAAGGTGTGTTTTCTATTGAGCTACTTGAGTCCTTTGGCATGGAATCTACAGCTGTATTGCCTGCATAACTTTTCATTTTTTGCAGATGCTCCTAATTCCTCAGAAATGGAAAAAGAAACATGGGTTATTTTAGAAGAAACTGGTCGCTTATGATGTTGCAACCTGCCGGAAATGGGAACCGAATTGATACCGTCCCTATACCCTACATATATAAATTCTACATCCCAAATAGCACAGCTTGCTTTACAATGCCTCCAAATGACTCCTAACAAGCAGCCTTCGAGGACTAAAGTCGTGGAAGAACTAGAATCAGTGGACACTGGCATCGCTAATAGAATACAACGGGATAGTTAAATTCACTTTTATGTCTTTCTTACTTCATGTGATGTAAGTCAAAGTCTGTTGTTCCACACTTTTCCATTTTTCCCAGGAATAATCCTGGGCTTTGAATGTTCATTTCTATTGTACTCAGCATTTACTAGGAGTTGTCTTCTCTTGTAAGTTCTTTGGAATATCCATGACATGTATATTAATACACACCGCTTTGTGAATTGAGATGTGATTGTACTTATGTTAATGAGAGTAACAGTTCTTTAAGGCTAATCCTCGATCTTGTTGGCAATCTGAGGTCCACAAAAGAAGTCCATTGCTCTTCAAGAGTCCGAGCTCTTTAATTTTCTTGCATGCTTAGGCTTTGAACATGAGCAAAAGCTCATTTTGGTTGCCATCACGAATGTGTTTTTTTTTTTTTTTGACGAAAATAGAGGACCGTAGTATTGATATCAACCAAAAGTGCCATGATAGGGCATAATGTCAGTACAAAGCAAATCCATCACGAATGTGTTTACGTGGTGCTTTCTCTGCAATCAATCTCCAGGAAGTGCTAGGCGGTTCAGTCCATTCTCATAGTATTTTTGAGCTATGAGACATGGTTGGGGAAATTGATGGAGTCATGTAAGGCAAAGTGCTGCTCAGTTATCCATTCAGAAAGAGCAAGATATGACTTTTGGTGCTGTCATGTTGCAGCTAAGACATGTTTGTGCTAATAAGAGACATTTCTTATCATATGCCAATTTTAGATAAGACTTTCCAGATGACATTATAAATGACTAGATTTTATTTTTATATTCTTAGTTTTAGATTAGACTTTCCATATGACATCATAAATGATTAAATGCTATTTTTATATTCTCAGTAACTTAGCCCATTGGTTATTGTACTTTCTTCACTGTTTGTAAATCTGAGGGCCCTATTATTTTTGACACTTCTCATGTAATTTTTTTTTTGAACTTGTTAATATGTCTCTTTTACATCACTCTCAACGCGAAAATATAAAAGTTTCCATCATTTTTTTTTTAATTTTGAACAAATTATAAAATTAAATTGATTACATCAAATAACTTTCCAAATATGTGTTTGTCAAATAGTATTTTCCCAATGTTACTTCTCAAGTCATTTTAGATTGTAAATTACCAAACAATCTTTGCATTTCACATAACTCCTTTAGGCTAAGGGCCTTTACATTAGCCAAAGGCTTTTCCCAAAAGCCAAAGCAAACGCACCCATAAATGGGTACTTGAAATTGAGCTTTATGTAAACCTTTTTGCTTGATTGTTGTTGCCTTGCTATGTGACCCACTGTTTCGTGTAAATCAGCGATATAGTCGTCATCATAGCTGAAGCGCTCTTGGAGATCCGGCCTCATGAAGTCAAGTTTATCTATGAGTGTATATAGTGCTGCGCGTTTGGTTCATTTTTATTTTGGAGCTACATTCAATTTGCGTTGCTTGCCTCCTATTTTACTAGGCAATAAGTGAAGGGGATGATATTTCTTTGTTCTACAATAATTTGCTTGAGAATTTGTGGTTCAGTATCATAAATAATGGTAAAAGAAATATCTTAAATAAGAGCTTCAATGGCGAGTATGAATCAATTATTGGTCGCCTTGTTTTTCAAATTCTTTTCCTTGTGTTGTTTTCGAATATTTGGTCAGGTTCTTTCTTTTTGCATAGTTTCTATCCTCGCACCACAAACTCTTAGAATGCCTTGTGAGGTGAATTTCTTTCTGGAGATAAAGTAAGTGAGTGTAGTAACCAAATGACTGAGAATGATCGGTAGAGAAAACCAACGCGCAAAATGAGATTTCGTTGGTGCATTATGTCTTCAAAGAAAATGTATGATGGTCCATTTTTCCCAGGTATAATCCTGGGTTTTGTATGTTCATTTCTATTGTACCCAGCAGTTAGCGAGGTGATACAAAGTTGAAAGAGGTTAGTTTTCTTCCCTGGTTGATTTGAATTCAGGTCTACTTTCATTAGTCAAATCACTAGGAGGACGGTTTCCCTTCCACTACACAAGCCGCCCCTGATTGCCCATTTTATACGGATGAGGACAGGAGACAAAAGAGGGGAAGAATTATTAAAAGGAAGAAAAAAACTTATAAAAAACATAGGTGTTGAGTTGGGAGAATTACAAATTCAGTCATAAATTTATTGTACGAATAATTAAATAATGGAAAACATGTTTGCTCTCTCATGTTCTTGGTTCAATGCTACTCCTGACACATTGGTTCTTACGAATTTCTAGTGCTGCATGTATTGAAGATTACGTTTCCGTTTACTGAGTAAAATGGCACGAAGTTGTTATTGCCAAGTCAGAGTCGACCTGACTATCACCAGGGGCTACTCGAGTTTGGTACTACTGCTGTTGCTACTGTTATGTTAGTGTTGTGTCTTGGAGACGTGTTTAGAGATAATTTAGGCCTGCTAACTTGGGGCCTTTCCTGTGATTTCTCTCGGGTTATGCGAGTCATGGCATATCCCTTAGCTGATATTATTGTCGTATCCTTCGTTGTAAACTTGCATTGGAGTTTGATTTTCTCTTTGTTGGGATCCGTCAAAAGGAAGATTCTGTCCTGTAAATACTTCCTCGAAGATTAAGATTTCACTGCCTTAAATTAGTTTTCTATGTTACAAAACTCTCAAAATAGTATATTTGTATTATATTTACCTCCAAAATTATAGGAATATGTTCAGCAGAAGTCCTAAAACTTGTCAAGAAAGTACGATTGAGTCCTAAAACTTAGAAAAAGTGCAATCAAGTCATAAAACTTGTCAAGTTGGTTCAATTGAGTCCCAAAATTAATACCATCAAGAAAGTTAACAGAAATTGCCGACGTGGCACCGATGTCATATTTTAAATAATTTTTTTTATTTTTCAAATGGCTTTTTAAAATTATTTTTTTATACAAAATCTTTAAAAGTTAGATTAAAAACTAAAAATGAAAATCTAAATTTATTTTAAAAAACAAAACTGTTCAAAAAAAAAAAGGCACCGGTGGACTTCCGCCGCCGCCCATCGCCGGAGGGGTCGGCGACGGTCGCCGGCCCTAGCGGGGTGGCCGGCCCTCGCCCTCGTGAGGCCTCGCCGGCCCTAAGGGAGGCCAGCCACCCTTGCCAGGTCGGGCGAGGACGCCCAGATCTGGGCACGCCGACCTTCGCGGGGGGCCGGCAGGCACTTTGCCCGCCCGGGCGAGGCCTCGTCGACCCTCGCTTGGGGCCGAGTGATCGTCGCCCGCCCGGGCGAGGCCTCATCGGCCCTCGCTCGGGGCCGGCGAGCCTCACCCAAGGCGGGCAACGGTCGTCGGCCCTTGCCTAGGGCCGGCGAGGGCTAGCCATCCTCGCCTAGGGCCCGGCCCCTCCGGCGATGGGCGGCGGTGGCGAGGAGAAGAGGGCTGATTTTTTTTTAAAGCAATTTTTAAAAATAAATTTTTTAACTTTTCCTTTTAGTTTTTGGTGAAAATAAGATAAAAATGAATAAATCTATTTTTTTAAATGAATAAAAAATCATTAAAAAATTCACTTGAAAAATAAAAAATTATTTAAAATGTCACGTCAGCATTTTTAACGGAAAAGGCCAACGGTGTTAATTTTAAGACTCAATTGAACCAACTTGACAAGTTTTAGGACTTAATTGAACTTTTTGTAAGTTTTAGGACTCAATTGCACTTTTTAACAAGTTTTAGGACTTCTACTGAACATATCCTTTAATTTTCGTGTAACCAGTCTAACGCGACTCATGAGATTCTCTTTGGCCCCGTCCCCGAATCATGGGAAGAAAAATACAGGAATTATGATCCTGACCACTTTCTCACACTTGAAGATTTGGATGTTATTCTGTGATGTAAATGTGAAATGCATGTGATTTTTCTTGTTAAACTGCATAGTACAGAATACATGGGGTGGGTCGTGTTCAAATTCGTCTCTTTTCGGATGAGAAAAGCATCATTTAGTCAGTTGCTTCGTAAGTGAAGTTGGGGATAGGAGGGAGATTCATGATTTGTTGCTAGCTTGTGAAAGAGACGAGCTTTGATTTAGATTGTTGTTATGGCGATGAATTGACTGTCTCGGGAGATGAATGGCAATGCCAGTGAATGCAAAGCTTTCCACTGTCTGTCGAGTATTATTGCTTATGAGATCGGATAGTTTATGCGACTAATGATCTGTTCATTGAAGATTTCTTGTGGGAGAAACCTAGAAAATGGTTTTGGAGATAGTGGTTCAGAAGGGAGACGAGGAGCTTGTCAGTACTCTTAGGGGCTTCAATGTGGACGTCAGCATGGTCCTCGAGGATGTTACTGAGTAGTATGTATCTCTCTCTCTCTCCCTCTCAAATTTACTTGTGCTTCAAGACGCTTCTTGCATTACTTTGGGGTGAAGGGAAGCCATTCTATGTTCTTGACGTCAATTTATTATCTGAAGGGGCAAATGACCTTGATTTCTATGTATTAGCATTGGAAGTTATCATACCTGTGGTTTTTGAGGCCTCTCTGTCCTCAATTTGATCTATGCTTCTAACTGAGAATCAGTACTTGCACAAGAATCTGCAATTTGGCCTTGCTCAACATCCAACGCCCCCCTTTTATTCTCTCTCACTCCTCTTTTTATTGACCTTCTAGATATAAACTGTGGAAGCTTCATGCGATCTTAAGATTCTGTTTTCATTCTTGCATACAGTGAAATCACTGCTGAAGGATGAAGGACAACAAAATTCGATCAGATTTTGCTTAACGGAAACAACATAGCTATTGTAAGAAACAACTTCTTCCTTCTGCTGGTAATTATATGGCTATATGTTTTGAGCCCTTGCTTTGATAAAGGCATGGTCTTGCCTAAAGTTTTGGTAATCTACCAACTAGTACGCAATTGCCTTAACCAAACAGAAACAATTAGCAGCTCAGAGAGATTCCTTCTGATAAGACTCAAAATGCTTAGACCATGTATTGATGAATCATTACTGGTCTTGATTTTGTGATAAAAAAGTCATCATCGCCTATTCTTTACATCTGGTCCTTTGTCTCAATCAACTTTGTGTCCACCTCTTGATAAATATAAAGCGCAAGTGATGTGGCAATTATGTTACCGAAAAGCTAGAATTCTGCTTTCGAGTGCTTGAACCACTTAGGTGACGATGCCTTCCTTTTTGTCTTAATGCAGTTAGTCCCTGGTGTCTTCCCTGATCCAGAATGAGTTGGGTTCATCGTCTAACCCCAGTGGTTGATTATGTAGTTACTTTTAGTTGTTGGAAGCCCCATCAGCAACATCATTTGATATTATAACCCTCTTTTTATGGGTTTATGAATCTGCAACCTTAGTCAATTGAGCTCTTATGTGATTGAGCTCATGCGTGAATGTCTGATGCAAATAGCTCAACAGATGGTGCATGATCACATCATCCTATTATCCAATATCTATGTTTTGCTCTACTAGAGGGTGTGACAGTTGTTGTCATGCTTGGTGCAAATTGTTCCTAGGTTTCATCTTCCAGTGCATTGTTATTGAAGAACCTGTCTTGGCTTGTTTTAGTGTTCTACAGTTTTTGGCCGTTGACTGCATAATGATATCTGTATTTGCGCGCTCCCCCCTCCTCCTCCTCCTCCTCTCTCTTCCCCCCACAGAATATGCTATCTTCTCGGTGGCCTGCTATTTGACCACCACCCTATCTGTTTTATAGAAATTCTCAACCTAAATGCAGAAGGGTGTGTTCCCAATATCCACTTTGGAAAAGATCAAAGAATTCCACTTATGTACCTCCTGTTGCTCTTTGCTTGAAAAATTCTACTTCATTATGCAGTATGGTTCTGGTACCAAGACATCAGGCCAAAGATGTGCACTGCATACAGCTAGATGAATAATGGACGTATGTTGCTCCAAGAGATTTCAATTTTCCACCCAAGTAGCTGTTCTTGCTGCACATTGCGAAAAGATCCATGCCCAAAGCGAACTCACTTGTTTTTACCCTGACTGGTTTTTTGTTGTTCATGTTTTCAAAGTGGTTAGCTATTTGAGTGGAGTGCTGTTTCTTGTTTTTGCGGTAGCGACATTCATCGGAGTTTCTAGAGGTTTTCAGATTGATGGAAGGGTGAGCTCAGAGCTCGTGAGGTGTGATATTGCTTGTGGACTTTGGTTAGAGCGACAAGATCTAAATAGGCTGGAAATGAAGGTGCTGAAGATTCACCATAGGCCTCTTCTTTATCGCTTGTTTTCATTTATATTTACAACTGCAAACGAGCTTGACTTGAGGCATTTAAAATGAAGGGTATATTCTGAGAACTTTGTCTAGGCATAGGTGCATTTTTCTTATTTGAAGCTTTATTGGCCATTGAATCTCATCATCATGAACAAGTTTGCAGTTTCATTCCGATTTTGATTAGTTCAAACACATGCTCCGAGATTCTTTTAAATGCTATGTATCAGAATTCTCCAAGTTGGATCCAAAGTTAAATACATAACGTGATGTTTTTGTGCTGAGATACTAATAATACAAGATAAGTTGTTCTGAGTATGTTGATATTTTCCCGTGACTGGTACGGTTCTTTTTCATTCTTTCACCCATTTCACCGTAACACATGGTGCTACAACAATCATACCCTTCAAGAACAACGTAGGTCAGGTTGGGAAAGCAGTTATATCTTGGTAATTGGAAGATTAATGTGGGACTAGTCAAACAGGGGATCATGATTTTCCCTAGATATGACGAATACTCCCAAGGTGATCATTTAGTTAATTTCATTGTGGAGACCAAATGGAAGAGGGATTGAGTATGTAGGGAATGATTGGAAGAAGAATTAACCAATTTAATCAAGAGTGACTTCAGGCTATATGGTGTTCCCTTGATTAGTCTCTTATTCACAGAATTAGTCTACACAAAAAAGCAATTTGATTTGACTTCAGGCTTTTATTCTAGTTGCACTTTGATTCAGCAAATAAAATGCATACATTGCAGTCACACCTACAGAATTTATTAGGACATATCCTCCTGAATCAATGCCTCTGCTTGCCAATTTGCATTGCCATTCTCCTAAAAGTCATGACAGGTCTGCTAGGGAAGGAGCTCATAGCTTCTCACAAATTCTTCGGTCCTTTAATTCTTCTTGGATTGCTTTCCTCATGAAAGTCAATGTTAAGACGAGGTTTCATCCAAAATTGGATCATAATATTCCAATGAATCACGTTAGGCTAGTGATGCTTGCTGAATAATGTGTAAAAAATCACAATGATTAAGAATGAAAATCACTAAATTTCAATTTGGCATAATGATTGAGAAATCAAACTCTAACTCTTGGCCTCTATTCCAACCTTCTCGATTAAAGTATGGCTAGTACGAATGTCAAGACCTGATTTTGTCGTTTTATTTCTCTTTCGGGCAAATTTAGAGAATCGCTTGACGGTTATGCATCAAAAAGTGGTATTGCGAGTTAGGTATCGCATTCATTTTAAATTAGTTTTTAATGTTACAAAACTCTCAAAATAGTATATCTGTGTTACATTTATCCTCAAATTAATTTTCGTTTAACTAGCCCAACGGGATTCATGAGATTATCTCTTCGGCAGTCCCCGAACCATGGGAAGAAAAAGACTGGATTTTGGAGAAAGGGACGAGGTTTTTAGAGCGAAACACACTTGCCAACCTACTTCAGACCAAAAAAAGAAAAAGCACACTTGCCAATCTACGTTAGTTAAAAGAGGATCAAAATTTTAGGAAAAAAGAATTCATAGTGCCACCATTGTCGAGTTTTTACCTGGTATGATTTTTTCTCGAACACTCTCGTTCAACAAGGGGAGAGAACTTTCTGTAAACCATGCTCTTGATGGAGAAGTTTGATAACATTCAGACCAAATAGGTCTAGGTGGTGGAGCTATTTTGTTTAACTCCTTTTAGTTAATGTGCAATCCCTGTATTTTATGAGACATTTTGGCAATAGGTCCTAATGCCTCTGGCTATTAGACTTGTGCATTATAATTGATGGGATGATCACACATTAGTTTATCCGATTATGTTTTATTCTTTTCGCCCTTATAAGTTGGCAAAGAGTATATAAAATTGGATGACCATACGTACTGATGCTGGAAGCTGTGAGTGAACTTTCAAACAACTGAGGTCGTGTTTTGGATGCTTGAATATTGTCTGCAGTACGCCAGACGCATATCTGCACATTGCTCCTCTGTCCTGGAATGAATTTGGAATATCTTGAAATGTTTTGAGGCGATTTTGTATTTGGCTGCTTGGCAATTAAACTCCCGTTCAGTGAGTGAGATTTTCCTGTATGTGAGTTTTGGAAATTATACGTTTTCTTGGCATTGTTCTGTATGCACTTCCCTGATCATCGCCCAATTGTCTGTTTAGAGTTGGCTTCTTGCTTGTCCCATACGGCGACATTTATAGATATGAATGACTCGAGTTCGGACTCTGTCATGTGCATTTCTCTCCGCAGTTTTATTTATTTTGAGCGGCGCTGGATTGGGAATATTCGTTTGGGAAAAAATTTGATGTCTGAATGGCAAATTTACTATCATTTACTACTGGGGCCGAATTTTCCTCAAGAATATCAAAGCAGCGGTTCTATGCAATCAGGCTAGTAAACGTGATTACTCGGGAATGAATAGTGAAGAGCTGGTTACTTTGTTTAGTTTCTTGTTCCTGTTATTCTTTTTAGCTCATGCAATTGTTTAGGTCAAGAATGTGATGCCTTTAGGTGATTCAGAATTAACACTTAAAGAACCAGGACTCACAGAAAATTTCCTTTCGCAGCATTGATCAATGACCAATCTTAATTGGGCTGATATGTAGACTTTATTTGATGTGCAAAAGCTGATGAATGGTATAATTTGATTATATCCTATCACCTAACAAATGTGAGAGAAAAGTCGCGGTGAAAAAGGGTTTTGATTAGATAATTTGATTATATAATTTGATTACATCATATCACTATTCTTTCACATTCACATTGATTTAAAGTTGTCTCTTATCTACTAATTATGTGAAGCACCGAGTGTGTTGCAAGAAGAGAGTTTATTATTAGATGCTACTCATCATTCGGATAGCCGGCTTCTGGGGCAAGGATGACAAAGTTTGCTTAAGAGAGGAGAAATAGGAAGGTCGCTATAATTATTTAATGTAAGGTTATACTATTATGTGGAAAGAGTAAGATCAAAATCAATCAGAGTGACATTATGGACTTGCCTTTGCTTCTTAATCGCACATAGCCCCAATAGTTTGTGACAAAAGTAGCCTGTATCGCTTCTGTCGATCTTGTACAGTTAGCATCTTCCAATCTATGACAACTTAGTCCGATGTTTTGCGTTGAATGAATAGCGCCGACATACGCTCTACTTGGGATGTGAGTACACTCATAGCTGAAATGCCATTATCACGTGTTGCCTATCAAGCGTTTTGGGCTAGGCAGAAACAGTTGGAAAACCTCCCGGATCGACGTCTAATATATTGTCAGGATTGTTTAAGCATGACTAAGCTATCTCACGGTTCATAATTATGATTTAGAATCGGAAAACTGAGTGGTAATCCCTTCTTTTTAGCCATTGAACAATTTGAATCCTGTGATACGTCCCGGTCCCTGAATCTTTTGGGAGCCATTGAGTCCAAAGGGAAGGGTCTGAGGAACCAAAGAGGGACAAGTTACCAGAAGCAGCTTTATTTGTATGAGATTTCGACAAAACACAAATTAGCTTGATTAGTGGCTAAGTAGCATCGACGCACAACAATCTTAGTATACCTTCATGACGGTGTTTAATTGAAAAAGCGAACGGGATTATCCTTCACCATCGTGCTCCGACGAAGAAACATGTTAAAGAGAAGACCTCTCTCCGAGGGACGTGTACACGTGGTGCGTTTAACAAGAATTAGCTTCGACCAAGCCCTGAGCTGCTGCGCTCATCACATTGAGGAGCCCTCTCGCCAGCCATGATATAATCGGTAGGTCTCTCGCGCCCTCAGAATCATGCCCGCATGACATAACCATTTTTCAGTTGATCAACGTGGTCCGGATACGAGGACAACCAGCCATCGGATATCAGGATAGCACCTGATCGCAACTGATTTTTTTTCTATGGAACTTTGTCATTACTGATCAAAGAGACAAAAGCACAAGATAGCTATACTGGGTTTTCTCTGCAGGAAGCCAAAAAGAATGTGAAGTACATTTGGAGGGGAAACTACATGAAGAATGATGCCAAGAGAACATATAGATTCCAGAATTTGCATACAGGAAAATCTCACTCGCCGAGTGGGAAATTAATTGCCGAGCAGCCAAAGACAGAAATTGCATCAGCACATTTCAGGATGTTCCAAATTCATTCCAGGACAGAGATGGCCGATGCGCAGATGCAGTCTGGCGTAATTTTAAATTTTATTTTTCCTGCAGACAAAGTTCAAGCATCAAGAATACGATCTGTGTGTTTAGAAGTTCACATCTTCATCTCACACTCATCCAACTTACAGTATCATGTATAGTTGTCCGAGTTTAAATGCTCTTTGCCGACATATAAAGGCAAACAAGATTAAATATAATCAAATAAAACTAATGTTTGATCATCCTGTCAATCACCCCTCGGTCATTCAAAGAGAAAGCCACAAATTGGGCGAACGTAATGGTCAAAATAAGCTTGTGCACCAGAAAGGCTTTCCACCGATAGTACCACAATGTCTAATAGCCAGAATTATTAAGACCCGTTGCCAAAATGTTGCATGAAAAACATTGTTTGCACACTAAAAGCAGTTAACCAAGATTGCTCAACCACGTAGACGTATTTTTTCTATATGTTATCAGACCTTTTCATCAAGAACATCGTTGAAAGAAAGGTCTAGTGATGTGCAACGAGAGCAGTCGAGAAAAAATCATACCGGAATAACTCAACAATGGCAGCACTATGAGTTCTTTTTGCTTTCTGCATCACGATTCCTCCAAGGATCAAGAGCTTCTCTGACAGCCTGAGCTTCCGGCGAATTCTCCCAAGCCCGCTTCTCTGACTCCAATTCAGTCACTTTATCATCTGCAACATACAACCACCATAATATTTCTTGGTTAATACAGAAAGACAGACCCTTTGGTAGTAAAATAAGCAACCAATGGCATGGGAAAGAATCTGATAATCTTTGTCATGAAGATGCTCACGAGAGTATAGGTAGTTATGAAGGCAAGGCAACCAAACAACATTCTCACAATCTTTAGTCTATACCAAAGTCCATTCAGAAAGGTGCAAGTGATGAAAGCTCATCAGTCTTCAATAAGATCACAAAGGAACTGCAATTTCAACAGGACTACAAATCACTTCATCTAATTGTGTTCCTTCAGAAATTTTAACTCTTTGATTATACCCTGAAAGATATGAAATAGCTGCAGAACAATCCGCTCAATGTTTTCCTGAGATGTACATCACAGTCGTAAGTTTGATTTTAAAACCAGTCTCCTAAACGACTTTTCAGAAGTTTCTCCCACAGATGGTATCAATGAACAGATGATTAGCTGCACAAGCCATACATTCTCCACAGACAGTGGAACGCTTCGCATTCATAGGTATCGCCATTCATCACCCGAGACAACATTTTTTCGCATAATGCTTTTCGTGTAGAACAACGACAATGTTCAGTTCATCGGCAAAACACGACGGTCCAAATCAAAGCCCTCCTCTTTCACAAGCAAGCGACTGCAACATACCAAGCGACTACGACATACCATTGAAATCATGATTTTCCGTCCTACCCCCAACTTCAGTCACAAAGGAACTGACTAAACGATCCTTTTCTCATCCGAAGAGACGAATTTGAACACCACCCATCACCGTAAAATCCACTCCCATTCGATTAACGCAATAGCTGCCGCACTAGCATCACTCGCGAGCTCTAAAGCAAGGTTCATCAGATAAAAATTGACTCCAACTGCTTACTAGTGCCTAAAAACTATCAATTTCGAAGTTATGTGGCGCCATTTTTTGGGGGTACGAGCTACCCAAAAGAGTAGCGGAAAAAGTCGAAACGAAAAGAATTGCAGGAACGGCGAAGGAGGGGCAAGAAAGAGATGGAGGGTCCTCACACAGAAGCCGGTCTTTATCATGAACAACTCCATGGAGCATCCGACGAGGGCCGAGAAGACCGCGATCTTCACGTACCAATCAATAAACTTCACCGCCATATCGAAAGCTGCCGCTCAAGCTTTCCGCGGCAGCAGCTGGAAGACGGGAAAACGAAAGAATAGGGGCGCGCATGGAAACACTTCTGTTCTTTTTTTGTTCCAGGGAACAGAAATAAAAAAAAGTGTTTCTGTTCCGGGGAACAGTTTTTGAACAAAAGAACGCGTTTGGTAAGTGTAAAAAAAAACTGTTCTTAGAATAAAAAAAGAACAGAAACACGTTTGGTAACTGCAGTCAATTTCTGTTCCTAGAATAGAAAAAGAACAGAAACACGTTTGGTAAACAACAAAAATTTCTGTTTTAAATTTTTCAAAAAAAAAAAAAGCTTTTCTTTAATAAAGTTTAAACTTAATATTAAATTCTCATTTTTATGAAATGCTCATTAATTTTATTTTGTTCATGGTTAGTGAAGACAAACATTTTGAACATGATCATATGGCATATTTCGTAGAAAATTTTGTAAGTAAAGTTTGTATCAAATTTTTTCAAGTACTTTTTATTTTTTATTTTTATAACATATAAACTTGATATTGATTTCTCTTTCTCATTCTCATTAAATGTTTATCAATTTAATTTTGAAAATGGTGAGTGAAGAAAAATATTTTCAACATGGTCATATGTGCATACTTAAACGAAAATTTTATACATCTCAACATGAACCCTTCCATACATGACATCACAATAATGAAGTAATATAGTTCATTGTTCAACTTCATCACATTGAATACTTAAAAACAATATTACAAAAGTCAACAAATCTCATGCATATTGTGATCCCTTGCCATTTTATTTGCAATACTTATCCTAAGCATGTTTATCCCAGATGACTGCTCATCCGATGTATCATCTACAACTTCCCCTCCTGTAGGTCCAAATGGATACTCCGGATCTCCATATATGGAAAAATTTCTGTCCATCATATCTTGATCACGAATGTAATTATGAAGAGCACAACATGCAATTACAACAAGTGCTTGCTTCCGAATTGTAAATGGAGGCATATGTCTCAAAATGGTGAAGCGATTCTTTAATGCCCCAAATGACCTCTCAATTACATTTCTCAGTTTGTTTACCTTGTTCCTCATCTGGACCATGCTATATTGGCATCCTGTTTGTCTAACGAATTCATTCTGTATATTCCTCCACCCACGCTTTGTTGAAAGTAGAAGTGGTCCGATTTCCCTTTTTGACCTCATCCACCAACAAACCAATAAATATGTTGGTTACAGACTCGGTCCACTTCGCATTGCATGTCCTGTCTCTCGATGCCATTTAATCTTTGATCGGTTGAGCAACATATGAGTTATGAGTTAAATCAATAACATAATACTATATATGCCAAACACAAAATCATTCTCAAGAGATGCAAGCCAAGAAGACTACATAATGACAAAAATGAAAAATGTTGAACTAACTTGTGTAAAACAGCATTTTGAGCTACAAGAAGTACATAGTAATGCTACATATAGAATGCAACCATGAAATTCAGCCAACACAAGGCAGCATTACCCTTGGTTATTACCTTCTTACGATGTCGCACAACCACGCTGCGCCCCGACTTCGGCTGGTTCTCCCCCTTGGTGGTGAAATCGTCGTTGAACGCCCTCGCCACGTGCTTCACCAGCCTGTCCATTCCACATCACCATGAGCAACAAAACAACAATCGAAGGAAACCCCAATCCAATCGATGAACTGAAATTCCTCCCCCTTCCAAAACTGAATCAAGCAACAACACAACATCACTCGAAGACCCTGCGGAATCGAAGGATCCACCTGTTGAATGGATTGATCGAGCGTCGGTCCATTCAACGGAGCGAGCCGGGCCGCCGAGCCGGCTCGAGCGAGCGAGCCGCTGCTCGAGCAAATTCTGGAGCCGCTACCGCCGAGCCGCCGCTCGAGCAGCTCTGCTAGGTCGAGCAGCTCGCTCGAGCCGCAGCTCCAGCAGCTCGCTCGAGCTAGCAGAGCTCGCTTGAGCAGCTCGAGCGAGCAGCCGTCCCCCAGATCCGCCGCAGATCCGGGCGAGCAACGCTCGCTTGAGGCTCGAGCGAGCAGCCGTCCCAGATCTGCCGCAGATCTGGGCGAGCAACGCCGCTTGAGGCTCGAGCAAGCCGTCCCTGGATCTGCCGTCGGCAGCCTCAAGCGAGCGTCCCGGATCCGCCTCGCCGAAGCCCATCGTCGACCGGAGAAGGAGGAGCACCGAAACGTACTGGATTCGGGCTTCACCGGTGAGTCGCCGGAGTGAGGAGTCGCGGAGAGTCGCCGAGTGGGAGCCGCCGGAGAGAAGGGAGAGACGCCAGAAAAGGGAGAGCACGACCGAACGAAGCTTCAGCCGAGAGCACACGCGTGAACGAAGCTTCAGCCGGTGTGTTCCGGTTTTGTTTTTTTGTTCTTTTCATTTTTGTTCTTTTTTGGCTTTGAAGAATTGTTTATTTTCTCCAGAAACAACTTTTTTGTGTTTTTTTTTTTTTGCTCCAATTGTGTTCCGGGAACAAAAAAACAAAAAAAGAACAGAAACGCAACCAAACGCGTTTCTGTTCTTTTTTTGTTCCCGGGAACAAAAAGTACAAAAGTGTTCCAGAAACATTTTTTTGGAACGTTTCCATGCAGGCCCTAGGTAACTTCACGTGGAGAGAGGAGATCCATCGAGGCCCATCATCGGCCAACGCAGCCCGACCATTTCCCCTCTAAAGAAAGCTTTTTTAGCTGTTGGGTCCAAGGAACTTGGGCCTTTGGCCACTTTTAGTGCTGCTCGTTGCATCAAGATGCAATCTTTTCATCTTCTTTTCTCGTTGCGTAAACGAGGGCGGATGCTTTATTACAGAGTCTTAGTGAGCATAAGAACTTCGTCCCGTGCGGTTCTGCTGCATGTCGTGCTGTGGATGGCTAGGAATCAGACCTTCTGAGGGAGAAACCGATACGGCAAGAGCTGGTCACGGCATGCATAAGCTCTTCTAGGAGTATTTGCGCTCGGTGATGAAATTTGATGCTCGATCTCATCTACATTTAGGATGGAGATTCGAGCTCGATGATCCCAAAACCGCTCGAGTTTCGGCAAATTTCATTGAGCACTTCTCAGCAACTAGCAAGCAGAGTCTGTGTCTATCTTGAAGGCGATAGCTCATCCGTCATTGAACCTCTGATCAATCTAGAAACACCTCCTAATTGGAAGTGGGAGATTCTTGAACTTAGTAAAATTGAGAAGCTCTTGGCAAGATCAAGTGCTGGGGACTCAATTCAACTCCATGATTAATCTTATCTCGCAAAATCTTGCCCACCTAATATCCACCAGTCACACTTACCCTTTTTCGTTTATCCCTTTTTGCAATGAAATAGAATGACTGTATTTGAGGTAGTGTCATTAAAGCACCGAAGAAGCAACCCTTTCGACCACAAATCCATAGAACGCTGAACAAGCACCCTAAGCGTCGCAACACCAGGGACTAGCCTATTCTGAACGTGAAGGCGTCTAAAATCAGTCCTTTATAGCATCTACTGAGCACAAAAGAGGACTTTAACGTCGGTGCAGTTCTGGGGACTGGCATCTACTTTCTCGTCCCTATCAATAAGCTGCATCTTTAGATCTCATATGAGACTGGTGGGATTATCCACCAATGCAACTCAGGAAGGACAAAGCAGCAATTCAACCGCCACTATCAAGCTAAGCATCTGCAAATATTATTGGATATACTTCCATTCATTGAACCCTTTAATTTTCTTATTAGATATTATTGTTCAGGATCTCAATCATGATCGTATCTAAGGGACGCTTATGAGGTACTATTCGCAGTGAAATAAGCCCAAGGACTAATAGCCTCAAAGCCCTCTTCCCATTGCAGTCCTTGAACCCCTGGTACCACTTCTTCTTCCTCTCTAAACTCGAATCCAAAAAGTGAAAAGAGACTGTGGTCCGCCAACAGAACCATAAGTGAACACAAAACTTATCAGAATGCATCATAGAAGTAAGTTATGCATATCAATGGCCACAGCAAATGCAAATACAAAGGACAATGTTGCTGCATCGACAGGCTTGGGTTTTGAAGGCTTTATTAGTATTGGGCTTAAGGCCCGTCCGCCCAAGTTGGGCCCAGAAAGCCTGGCCCACGGGAATACGGCCCGTGGAAGGAGAGAGGTATAAAAGGGAGGAGAGAGAGAGAAAAAGGCACCGTTTGTTTTAGAAAAGGACGTACGCTTTTTCCCTCAACGCTCTCTCTCTCACGTTTTTCTTCAAAGCGAAACCAGTGAAGCGCTCGAAGAATTTTTGCCTCCTCGGATAGAACAGGGCCAAATCTCTTCCTCCATTGGCGTCGGTGTCTAATCTGTGGCTAACAAGGTACGCTCGAATCCGTGGTGTGCTTTACGATCGGTGATACGTGTCGTTTTCCCGGGCTTCATCTTCCGTATTGATTTAGGGGTTCGATTTAGTGTCGAATTCGTTTTTCGGGGATCCGTTATTCCCAACATTGGTATCAGAGCCCTAGTTCACGTTTTTCCCGACCTGTTTGCTGTTGTTTTGATTGATTTTTCGCAAAAGCAATTCGGCCGTACGGATCGGGCGACAAATCCTGACACCCGAGCGCTGTTCGGCCATTTTTCCGAGTTTTCGTAAGTCGAAACCAAATTCTGATGGCATAGGGAGAAAGGGGGCGTCGAGACGAGTCTGGTGATACCTCGAGCGCTGCCGGGCAACGCCGCAAGCGCCCACACGCGCGGCCGGAAGGCGCTGCGCATGGGCGCGACGCGCCCGAAGCGGTGGCTCGCCAAGCGCGTGATCGCCACGCGCCGATCCGCGAACCGGCGCGTGCACGCCGCCGGCCGGCAACCGGCACGCGCCGGTCCGCGGACCGACGCGTGCCGACGTCATCGATGACGCGCATTGACGCCGGTTGGCCGGGCGGTCACCGCCGCGACCCTTCCGGCGACCCGACCCGACCCGACCGCGGACACCCGGCACGCGCGCGCACGTGCGGGCGGTTCACGCGAACCGACCCGAACCGGCACGACCGGCGCGACCGGTCCGACCGGGTCTGTCCGGTCCGACCGGTCCGACGACCGACGACCGTTGACCGTTGACGACCGTTGACTGTTGACCGGCGACCGTTGACCGTTGACCAAAAAAAAAAAAAAAGGAAAAGAATGTGTTTCTTTTTCAATTAAGTCTATGTGGATTATTTGTGATCCCTTATTTATTCTGCATTTGTTGCAGAACATTTCTGCATTTGTTGCGGGAAAAAATGCCTCCCCCCTAAGGTTGCGCACACCTATTCGCGCAATTACCGATGAACAAAAGGAAAGGCTGTCTAAGTTGATAGCTGAGCTGACTGATCATCGCTGGGAGAGAGGAGTCTTAATTGATCACGTCCTTGAAGTCAACGGGAAGATACAAAAGGTCATATGGAATGGTCGTCCTATGTCACAGTCGGAGATGGTGCGATTTTTCATAAACACTCTTCCACCCGATTGGCAAGATGTGTTGAATCGCATATGGGATGTCAATGGAGCTACTTCATATAAGAAAATTGTAATAGATTTTGTAAATGAATATTACTTGTATTATGACAAGGGAAAAGATCAAGAAATTGAACAAAAGAGGATCTTTCCCAGTTCGTGTGCTGACTTTGTGTTAGTTGTATTGGTTGTATTGGCTGATTATGTTTAGTGTGCTTTGTGGACATAATTATGTAATGTTTACTACCTGATAGTTGTTAATGTAGCAACCCATGTCTTGATTGTATTAGTTGAGAGCATTATTATTGTATGTCAATTATCCGGTGCTTTCTCATTACTGCGATTGCTTTTGTGGGTAGTTAGTCAGGGTAGTTATAGAAGTTTTTGTAACTTCATAGGACTTATTTTGCATATGACAATTATATTAATAACAATTTTGAGTTAGGTTTTTGGAGGATGATTGAAAACGTAGTGACCTTTTGATTCTCAAGCCTTACTTAAAATTATTCATTGATATGATGGGTCTCAGTGCAAAAGTAGATGCATAAATGATAGGCATTAATTATTCGTGCATGTATGTCTCGATGTGTTCGGGGACCGATGGTTTCAAAGAACTAAGAATGTGATTGCCGATATGAACGGCAACAATTGTGAAATATTGAATATGAAGATTCAATATGTGCTGGAAAAGCAAGAAGCACTAGAAGCTCTTGACCATATTATGGAAGATCTTGAGGGTGCCGTGCGCCACCTTGAGCTAGCTGAGGACCGCATAACGGCATTTGAACCGAAAATAGATATTTGCGATGCTGGTTCTAGCTCAGAAAGGGCTTTGTGCTCTAAGCGCAAGCGTATTGATTCGTTCAATATGTGGGAATGCAAAGGATCAAGTCCTTATTGCAAGAAATCAAGAGTTAACCAACACAAGAGAGGAAAACGTCCTCAAGTGAAGAAAATGTCAAGGGTGAGTGTTACAATTGTGACAAGAGAGCTCACTATGCTCGCGACTGTCGTGAGCCAAAGAATGTATACACCTCTTGTTCATTTAAGAACTTTGCTTTTGTGTCAAGTTCTGCATTATTAGCTGAATCCAATCCTTTGTGGACTGTAGATTCAGATACGACAGACTATATAGCGAGGGATAGAGAATCCTTCGTGGAATTTTGACGAGTACCAACTGGAACTAAGTGCATCTATGTAGGAAATAACTCCAGAGATGAAGTTAAAGGGATTGGCACCAACCAATTGAACATGCGTGGTGGACGCACCTTGTTCCTACATGATGTTTTATATGCTCCGGAGATTCGTCGAAATTTAGTGTCTCTGTTTTGGTGTTGGTCAAGCTTGGTTTTTATATGAACTTCCATAATAAATGTGTAGATTTGTATTTGGATACAAACTACTATGGTTGTGGTCACTTTCTAAATGGTTTTATTGTACTAAATGTTGACTGTGGTGATGTCAATATGTTATTCCCTTGTTTCACGTCTTCTATTTTATATGATAATGATGTGAATATGGTGGCATGCTAGACTTAGTCATATGGGCCAACAACATATGAAAAGACTAGCCAAAGAGGGCTTGTTGGGAAATATTGAAAAAGTCGATTTGCCTATATGTGAGCATTGCCTAGAAGGGAAAACGACAAGAAAACCATTTGGAAAAGGTAAAAGAGCTGAATTTCCTCTGCATTTAATCCATTCTGACGTCTGTGGTTCAATGAATGTGAGAGGAAGGCATGGGGCTGTTTATTTCATCACTTTTATGGATGATTATACTCGATTCGGATGTGTCTATTTGATTTCTCATAAATCTGAAGCATAAGTTGTTTCAGAAGATTTATGAACTTGGCAGAAAATCAATTAGACAAGAAAATAAAAGCATTGAGATCCGATCGAGGTCGAGAATATTTATCTGATGAGTTCAGAAAATTGTGTGATGAAAAAGGAATAGAAAGACAGTTGTCTATTCCATATACTCCTCAACAAAATGGTATTGCAGAGAGAAGAAACAGAACCCTACTAGAAATGGTTAGGTCCATGATGGTGCATGCTAACTTAGTTATTACTTTTTGGAGTGATGCATTGTTAACTGCCGCCTATGTACTTAACCGGGTGCCTTCCAAATCAGTTATTTCCACTCCATATGAGTTATGGACAGGTAGAAAACCAGACTTAAGTTTTCTTAAGCCATGGAGTTGTGCTGCCTATATTCATGAATCCTCTCACAAGTTTGAGAAATTAGGTCCCAAAGGAAATAAGAGTTTTTTCATGAGATACTCCGAACACTCGAAAGGGTATGTGTTCATAGGTGAGCAGGAAAGTGGGAGTATAACTGAATTTGAATCACGGGATGTCACATTCTTAGTGGATGAATTTCCTACGAAGGACGAAATAGGGGAATATTACTTCCTATTTAAAATCTTGGATTAAGATAATGATATTAGTGGTTTTCATCCAAGTGGGAGTAATATGAGAAGTGATGAATTGAATTCAACTCATTCTCAATTGCAACCACATGATGAAACGACGTCATCATTATCTAATCCTAGTGGGAGCTTAATGGGAATGATGGGCTAAGTGTACAATCTCCCATACGGTGAACAAGTCGCCAAAGTATTCCCCGTCGACGTTTTGGCATTGAAGGGGAAACTTTTATGGTTGCTCCACAAGATGAGGATGAGCCTAAAAACATTAATGAGGCTCTGAATTGCCCTAGCAAGGAAAAATGGATTAATGCAATGGAAGAGGAAATGGAGTCGATGAAATCAAACCAAGTCTAGGAACTAGTTGATCTTCCAAAAGGACGCAGAGCTATTGGGAACAAATGGGTTCTCAAAATAAAGCGAAAGGCTGATGGCTCGATAGAAAGGCATAAGGCTCGCCTTGTGGCGAAGGGGTATAATCAACGAAGGAATAGATTATGAAGATACATTTTCTCCGTAGTGAGATTTACCTCGATTCGCATTATTCTCGGCAATAGTGGCTAGTCTGGATCTTGAGTTACATCAAATGGATGTAAAGACTGCTTTCCTCAATGGAAAATTAGAGGAAGAAATATATATGGAACAACCCGCTGGTTTCATAGTGAAAGGCCAAGAAGAAAAGGTATGTCGACTTTTGAGATCGATATATGGCCTCAAGCGAGTCATCGAGACAATGGTATATACGTTTTCATAATGCCATAATGGCATATGATTTTACAATGATTGATGAGGATCATTGTGTATATATCAAAAGATCCAAGGATCAATTTGTGATCATATCATTATATGTTGATGATATACTGATTGCCGGAAGCAATATGGAGTTTGTTAATACCGTCAAGAGTTGGTTGTCTTCCAACTTTGAGATGAAGGATATGGGTGAGGCTGCATACATTCTTGGAGTTAAGATTTCAAGAGATCGTTCGAAGAGATCGTTGTCTCTCTCGCAAGAAACTTATATAAACAAAGTTCTTGAACGATTTCGTATGCAAGATTGTAAACCCATAAACACTCCTATTGCGAAAGGGTGAAGGATTGAGCCATAGACTGTGTCCAAGGACTCCACAAGAGAAGGAACAAATGAAACATGTTCATTATGCTAGTGCTGTTGGAAGCTTGATGTACGCTATGATGTGTACAAGACTGCATATGTTTTGCAATTGGAATGGTGAGTAGATACCAATCCAATCCAGTCCAAAGACATTGGAAGGCCGTTAAGAGAATACCGAGGTATCTAAAGGGGACTGCTGATTATATGCTTTGAGTTATTAAGGAAAGGATCTCGCGACTCTAAGGCTATTCTCGATGATAATTGGGGAGGAGATTTAGATGAAAGAAAATCTACCTCTGGATTTGTTTTCTTACCGAATAATGGCACCGTATGTTGGAGCAGTAAGAAACAAAAGTGAATAGCCTTGTCCACGATGTAAGTTGTGTTCGTGGCATTATCAAAGCGAGATAAGAAGGTGTTTGGCTTAAGAGATTTTTTGGATCATTTAGGTGTTATTGGAAGTGCTGCAAATTGATTATTGGTTAACTGTGGTAGCCAAGCAGCTATAGTGTATACCAAAGATCCAAAATATCATGGCAAGACCAAACCTATAGATACCAAGTATAATCTTGTCAAAGATATGATTGCACGAAAAGATGTGAACTTACAGTACATATCTACGCATAGAATGGTAGCAGATCCTATGACAAAGCCAGTACCTAGAGATGTGTTTTTGTGGCCATGTGAAATCTCTAGGATTGCGTAGAGTCTGATGTACTGGATTGTAATTTCCCTGAGTTGTTCACATTTATGAAATTTTGTTTTTCATTGATTAATGCCTATGAATCTTTGTGTGATCTTTATGCATCCTAATGCTCAGTGCATTATTTTAAGTTAAGGAAGTATGTCGGACAGATAAAAGATTAGCCCACTCACACGGGTAATCGCCTCTATTTACTGTGTGATAAATAGATATGAGATTGTATTTAAGCTTATTATCTAGGTGATAATCGAGAGCTCAAGCTTAAAATACGCATGTCGCCTTAACTAAGTGTTAAGATGAGGACATAATACTTGTGATGTCCGAAAGTAAAATACCCCACATATTTTACTTTATCTGTCTAAGATGCTAGATGTGAGTTCTGATGAATTTTGTGAATAAGTAGATATGTGAACTCAAGTTAGACATTGGGTATGTCTGAACTATCATCTGTACAGTATTGAAAAATGTAGACATATGCTCCATGGGAAAGGAGTTAATACCGTAATACGTATTTCATACTACGTATGCATAAGACGACCAAGGAGAGTGTCAAAAAGTTTGATCTTAACTTTTATGACGTGTGAGACTCTTGAGGAAAAGAGTTCCTCAATTTAAGTCCCCTCATGACTCTTACTTATTCTCAAGGTTTCTATTTAGTGTTTGCTATCTTAGGATGTTGCCAATGGTCATGAGTTAGATTCGATCTAATGGGACATTTCTAGAAAAGCAAGCTAAACTGAAATTGAGAGTTTGAAGGAAAGAGGAAAATCGATTTTGGAGAATCACATTGTAGTTTTGTATTCACTGGTCGACCAATTATGACTGTCTTTGTGATAATTATAATTGTGAATACAATATATATCATTGTTTAAAAAGAGATCAAGAGAGATATAAATGTGATCGATCGATCTAGGGTACTGCATATTAAATCTACTCGGAGTGTGACGCCCATTATGAGCTGTTATATATTCCTAATGTATGTATAGCAACGAAGCTCAAAGTATGCTGGTCGCACGGATTATTCACCGGTATGAACGTTGAAGAGAGGTAAAGAGAATCCTGTTCGGCCCACCATGTGCGAGTGGAAGATGAAGGCTTTATTAGTATTGGGCTTAAGGCCCGTCCGCCCAAGTTGGGCCCAGAAAGCCTGGCCCACGGGAATACGGCCCGTGGAAGGAGAGAGGTATAAAAGGGAGGAGAGAGAGAGAAAAAGGCACCGTTTGTTTTAGAAAAGGACGTACGCTTTTTCCCTCAACGCTCTCTCTCTCTCTCACGTTTTTCTTCAAAGCGAAACCAGTGAAGCGCTCGAAGAATTTTTGCCTCCTCGGATCGAACAGGGCCAAATCTCTTCCTCCATTGGTGTCGGTGTCTAATCTGTGGCTAACAATGTACGCTCGAATCCGTGGTGTGCTTTACGATCGATGATACGTGTCGTTTTCCCGGGCTTCGTCTTCCGCATTGATTTAGGGGTTCGATTTAGTGTCGAATTCGTTTTTCGGGGATCCGTTATTCCCAACAGGTTTTATCTAGTTCAGAAAAGCTTTCCACCTTATTGTGTGAGACCACAAGTCAACATGCGCTCCTTTTATGGAAACTAATCGCATCGAAATTGCAACATGCAAATTGAAAATGTAGGCTCAGACAAGTCAGGATTTTTTTAACTTATTTTTCAGATCAATGACCGCAGACAGGGTCAGTCCAAGTGAATCCAGGGGACTCAGCCAACTCCGAGAGTACTGTCACAGTGGTTTTACCCAAATAATTTGGACTTTCACCTTGTACATTGCATACACCATTGAGATATTTCGCATAAAAGAATACAATAGTATACTTGGTAGTCTCTAAGTTGTAAATACAGCATAAACAGAGGAGTTGCTGTAAAGATTCATCAGAGCCATTATTATCATGAATAGAATCAAATTGGATACAACATTACACTACTGAGCATTGAGGACCATTCTGAAGGGTGTGAGGAGGCGATTGTTATCTGGCTCATTGTCGTAACATTCACAACATTGGCATAAGTTCCTATTAATAAATCCAGCCTCAGCATTGAATTGATTTGTCATCACAATTAGGAACTTCTGACTAGGAGGCAGGCAAGAATTGTAGAAGAACTATGTATAGCTTACCTGCATCTCCTTTTGTCTTTAAGCATAACGATGCATGTTTACTCTTGGACTCCAGATCAGCTAACAGCTCCACCAGATTCGTCATCGTTCAATTCACTTCTTCATCTAGTCTTGTGATTTTTTAGTCTACTTTGACAAGGACCAGGCCTTCACTCTCTCCTTTCCTCCCATTACGCCATTCAAAATCTTATGGCAGTTCTTTAAAATTGCATAACATCCTTTTTGATATGCAAATTATGAGTCTAAACATTCACAGCCAGATTCATTGCAAGGGAGAAAGAAATTAAGGGACTAGGTTTTTGCATACGCTTCTGAAGCCACCCCAGCACACTATCTGGTTTTAGTGTTGGCAACATTGCTTGAGAATCGCGATCATACTTCCACACGGATTAATGCTCGGATAGGTTCGCTTCCATACAAACTTCTTGTGTTGACATTTGATCTTCAATTAGTATATTCAATGTTCATAACTCATAATGCGTCATATGTCTGATCATCTTGTTGCCTTGACAATATATCAGATTTTGGCTTGATTGAGACCATGTCTTCTTGTAGATTTTAAAGTACCCTCTAAAATTGGGACAAGGACCCCTGGAGTGCCAAAAGTTACGAAAGGTATACGTAAGTGTCAAAATCGGAGCAAAATTGATCACTTGAGTGCCAATCCGACCAAAATCCAGCCAAAATGCCGATGTGACATTTTTCCGATGAACCAAGCCTAAAACGGCGCCGTTTTGTATGCTGACATGGCTAAATAATGCAAAAACGGCGTCGTTTTGGCTTATGTGATAAAAATAATATAAAAATTAAATAAATCAAATTTAAAATTAGATTAAGTTAAAATATTTAAAAAATTTAAAATTAAATTTAGTTAAAATATTAAAAAAATAATTTTAAAATTAAAAATTTAAAAAATTTAAAAAATTTAAAAAAAATTAAAAAATTATAAATTAAGAAAAGGGGGCGGTGGCTGAGGGCAGCCTCAGCCATCGCCCTTTTTTAATTTTTTAATTTTAAAATTATTATTATTTTAATATTTTAACTAAATTTAATTTTAAAATTATTTTTTTTAATATTTTAACTAAATCTAATTTTAAAATTATTATTTTTTAATTTTTTTAATTTTTTTTATTTGTAAAATTATTTTTTAATATTTTAACTAAATTTAATTTTAAAATTATTTTTCTTTAATGTTTTAACTAAATCTAATTTTAAAATTATTATTTTTAATTTTATTAAAAAAATTTTATTTATAAAATTATTATTTTTTAATATTTTAACTAAATTTAATTTTAAAATTATTTTTTAATATTTTAACTAAATCTAATTTTAAAATTATTTTTTTTTAATTTTTTTAATATTTTATTTTTATAATTATTATTTTTAATATTTTAACTAAATCTAATTTTAAAATTATTTTTTTAATATTTTAACTAAATCTAATTTTAAAATGATTATTTTTAAAATTTTTAAAATTTTTTTAGTTCTATAATTATTATTGTTTAATATTTTAACTAAATCTAATTTTAAAATTATTATTTTTAATATTTTAAGTAAATCTAATTTTAAATTTAATTTATTTAATTTTTATATTATTTTTTTACCACGTCAATCCAAAGCGACGCCGTTTTTGCATTATTTGCCACGTCAAGATGCAAACGGCTGCTTTGGGTTCACTTCGCCGAAATTCGTCGGAAAAATGTCACATCAACCTTTTGGATTTGACCTGAATTCGCACTTAAGTGATCCGTTTTTCTTCAAATACGACACTTAAGTATACCTTTCATAACTTTTGGACTTAAGATCCCTTTGTGCTAACTTTTGGCACTTGAAGGGTTCTTATCCCCTCTAAAATTAGAAAAAAAAAAAAAAAAGACTAAATTCCACTGATCAAGAAAGTGAAAAGGAAAGAAACAGAGAGAGACCACCGCCCGCGGTGGAAGCGTTAGTTAGGGCTTGGTACCCCAAACGCAGGGGGAAGAGTTCGAATCTTCGTGGAAGCGTTGCTTCAATGCAAAACGCGCGGTTTAACCGCGTTTGGGGGTCAGCGGTGGGATCCCCGGCGCTCCAGGGTTTACTCTCGCGACGTGCCGTCCGGAGGCCTCCCCTGGCCAAAAAAAAAAAAAGAAACAGAGAGAGCCAATGCCATTAAACCAGTGAACTGGAAAAAGAGATACTGAATTCTGTACAATGCACTTTAACAAGAAAAACCACA
Organism: Eucalyptus virginea; assembly: GCA_014182375.1. Taxonomy (NCBI): domain Eukaryota; kingdom Viridiplantae; phylum Streptophyta; class Magnoliopsida; order Myrtales; family Myrtaceae; genus Eucalyptus; species Eucalyptus virginea. The sequence goes on from CM024521.1 coordinate 48,746,361, forward strand.
TATGTTCACATTTGCATCACAGAATGACATCCAGATCTTCAAGTGTAAGAAAGTGGTCGGGATTATATCGATAGCCCTTGAGGTCGCAATGCATCGTCTCCTCTACCGAGCTTCCTCCATGGATGGCTGAGTTTTCCCGCAAAGCCAAGAAACTGTCACGGTTACTGTCACCGACACAGTCCTCCAAGAGACTATGAATCTCGGCAGGATCAAATCCACACCCCTCAAGGTCATAGTGCATCGGCTCCTGTGCCAAGCTTCCTCCGCCGATGCCTGGGTTCTTCGGAAAAGTGAAGAAACTGTCAAGGTCACCATCGCCGATGCAGTCCTTAAACGGACTAAGAAATTCATCAGGATTAAATCCACACCCCTCAAGGTCGCAGAGCATCGGCTCCTCTCCCGAGCTTCCACCCCCCCTGGCCGAGTTCTCTGGTATAGTCGAGAAACTGTCATGGTGGCCATCACCGACGCAGTCCCCGGACACACTAAGGAAGTTGTCCGGATTACATCCACGCCCCTCAAGATGGGAGCAGGTGGGGGTGGAGTCCACTCGCAAACCTCCACTGCCGGCGGCCAACTTCTCGGGCGAAGTCACGAAAGGGTCGCCGTCGCCCTCGCCCTCGCCCAGATTTCCAGAATCACAATCAAACCCGTCTCCAGAATAGCCAGCAGAACCGATCACGACGGACGAACCCTTCTCCAGACCTTACAACTTCTCGCCCACAAGATCACGAACGGCGTCGTACTTCGCGATCAGGGACTCCACGTCCTCCTCCGTCGCGCAAGAATCCCACTCCTTCTCAATCCACTCCGCCCACTCGGTCAAACCCATCGGCGGCACCGCGTCGACGTGGTCGGCAATTATGTCATCTTCCACGGAGGGGTCGCTGAAGAAAGATCAGGGCTAGCCGGCGGGGGAGAAGACGACGGCGGCTGCGCGAGCGCCGCAGAGGCGGCAGAGCTCGGAGGCCTTCTTGAAGAGGCCCTTGCGCCTCTTCGAGTAAGTCACGAGCCGCGCGGCCGGGTCGGCGATCTTGGCGATCTCCTTTCGCCGGCGCTTACCCAATTCCGATGGATTTCGCGAAATTTCTTCGACGATTTGCAGGATTCTTGGGTTTCCAGGAGAGAGCTTTCGTGGGTTTTTCTGGGTTTCTCTTCTGGGTTTCTTGTAGAGAGAGAGAGACAGAGAGACAGAGAGAGAGAGAGAGAGATGAAGTTTGAAGTTGCAGAGGAGGCGGGCTGGGGAAAGGAGCCGAACGGGAAGATCTAATTATTTAACTTTTTGAGAACTTTCTGAATTCTGATTTTCGGTCCTCTGAATTTCGGTAGATTTTCAAATTGGCCCCGTGAACAGTTTATTTGTGTCGATTAAGTACTCTTAAGTTTTCATAATTTGCGTAATTGGTGATTTGTCCAGTGGATTGCTTTTGCCATTTACACGGTGTGATAATTAATTGAATTAGATAAGAGAAGATGTCGGTTTAGATTATAAATTTTAATTTTTAAATTAGATGAGTAAAGACGTCGCTTTAAATTATGAAATTTAATTTAACATGAGATAAGGAAAAAAAAAAATCGAGAGGTTAAACGAGCGAAGCTTGTCATCATGAAGTTTTCATTGAAGGTTTTTAAAAACATGTTTGTCCGTTTGATAACATTTATTATATGATTTTTTTTTCTTTTTGCTCTCTTTAAATATTTGGAAACAGAAAAAACTTTGGATAAAATATATGAAGAAGATATATTGTAAGTAATTTCTTAAGTTGCAACATTTGATATAAGGAATAATTTTTTTTTGAAGATAAGGACATTTTAATTGAAAATATAATACCGATTAAACTATTTGCTCACATGTATAAACTATAACAATGCGTAATACTATATTTTTCCTCCTGTCATGGATCACTGTGCTATATTAGACATCATCATGTAGTAAACAAAATAGACAAAGCCACTTAAATCTCTAAATATGACGTAAAATTAAATTCATATTAAAAACATAAAAAAGAAATAATGGTCTCATCTGATTGGAATAAAAAAGGATTACATTATATACTCCCATTACAATCCAACAAAAGAAAATTGACACCGAATAGTTATGTGTATAGTTTAAGTGCTATATTTTCCTCTAACTAGTTATAGATCATGGACATCACTCACATGTAAAGTAAATAAAAAATTAATATATATGATGTCTATGGTTGTAACCCATCAATCAACTTACATTCACTAGCATTCAACTTTTTCTACATAATACGAAAGCACAAGGACTATAGTAAGATCAATTATAAAATCTAAATCAATTATATGTTTTAGACCTAGTAGGATTTTGGCGCAAATATGGATAGTATAAATTTTAGATATATCTATGAACTCAATAAATCTCAGCTACTAGATTTTCGAACCTCACATGAAATCCGTGATATCAAGGCAATTGCAAACTCCACCCGACACACTCTCTTGCAATCAAGCTTTCGATTTTCACGAAGAAGTGTATCATGTGTATTAAAGTCCTAAAATATATATATTTTTTTCTATTCTACTATATTTTTACTCTAACACTTATTCTTAAACTTTTGTTCTATCTTTTTACTCTAACACTTACTCTAACACTTATTCTTAAAGTCCTAACACTTTTCTTAAACTTTTGTTCTATCTTTTTACAAGGTTTGGGAGTCGAAATCCACTTAAAATTAAATCGTCCCCATCTCTTAAGAAAGTAAGAATTCGAACCCCATCTTCCTAATGGTTTTAAATGTTAATGTTTTTTTTTTGTCAGAATTCTAAGATAAATGTTTGACCGGGTGAGTTTTTGGCAAAATTTCGGTCCATCAACGAAGACGATGGGCTTGCAGGAGAAAAACAGGCACAAGTACCGTACAGGCTCAATCCGCGGGGAGTGCAATAAACTCTCCAAATCACAGTGTGAAAAACTCCACAGAATTCGCAGCACGACCCAAATATAATAACCTCATAAATTTTCGGAACGCGATGGACTTTCCAACCAGAACCGACATCCACGTCAGTTTACCGAGTCTAAGGCACGCGTGCACGTGGCGCGTTTGGCAAGGGTTAGCTTCGTTGCGGGGGAGAGGCGGCCACCATTTGATTAATAATTCTTTTTCTTTGTTTTTTGGCACAGCAGCACTGCTCTCTGAGGATGCACACAGAATTAGGGCTTCTAAAAGAGGGCAAGTGCCTCAACCGCGAACGCAGAAGGCGCCGCTACTGCTCGGACCACTCCGTCCACCAACCTCCCGGCGGAATCACGACAGACGCAAGCGATCGAGCCTCCAGTAGCTCCAGGTTCGTAGGCACCGTCTATGTTTATCTTTAGTGTTCCAGCCTGCGGTGGGTTCCAAAATCGTGACGATCCGTCGCCGGTCTTACTAGATTCGCTCGATTTTGGGTTCCATCTGTTGAAACTCTTCAACCCAGCTAAAGCAGACTCCACATTTCTATTCTTGAAGATGGCCTGGTTTCTTGACTTCCAAATATTCCACAGTACTGTAGTAATCGTCTGATTCGAGACTTGGCTTCTTGCATCCTGATCTTGAGCTCTCTATCTCTCATCTCTGCTATTCTTCCATTCACCAGTATAAAATATTCGTAAATTACCATTTCTTATGAAATTTTATTAGTGTGGTTAGTAAATTACCAAGATTATCTAAATTTTACCGACATTCCAATGAAGTAGTAAATTAACTCACTTGAAAATTTTCATCATTGTCGTAAGTAAAGTATTGACATCTTTAGAAATTTACCAACATGCCAATAAAGTAGTAAATTACCGACTCCTACAAAATTTTGCGAGCATGATGAGTATATTACCGACACAGTCTAAGAATTTACAAACATTACATGGAAGTATTAAATTACCCACTCTCAAACTTTACCAGTGTTAAATAAATTACCAACAATATCAAGAATTCACTGACATACGAATCAAGTGGTTAATTACCAACTCTTATTAGTGGAATCATAAATAAATTACCGGCACATACAAGAAGTTAACAACATTTTAATGAATTGATATATTACCAACTCCTCTGCAATTTACTTACCAGCACTATAAAAAAATATACCAATATATTAATGAAGGAGTTAACCAACTCCTATGAAATTTTATCCATGTGGTTAGTAGATTGCCAACTCTTATCATCAATTGGTTTTACACTTTATCTTAAGATGAAGTTGAAAGCAACAGGATCCTTGAATCGCATAAGGTGATCAAATCATAAAGGCAGAGTCATGGAGGCTAGATTTAAACTACTTAAACTCATAGCCTTGCTCAAGTCCAATTTGAACGTCGAGCTATACTTGAAGTAATGGCTATAATATTGGCACTTAATTTTTATTTTAACACATCAAATGAATAGCAGTGTATAGGTATTTTATCTTCAACTCAGAATTCCTATAGACTAAAGGTCTCACCATGTCTGCAAGTCCTTGGTAGAAAAAATTTCGACACTATTAGTATATAAGAAAATGGAGGGGCACGTCTCTAGGACCAATATAAAACAAAACCAATTTTCGAGCTTAGATATGAGAGGAATCTTCTTTTTTTCATAATAGTAGTCTATGAAGTTGGAGCCCAATGTTAATACAATAATCATTCAGCGTGGACATCTTCAATTTTGAGATGCCTGACAATGATGGCATGCATCTCTCCTAATTCTATAGAGTAATTATAGAGGAAGCTAATACTCCATGTCCATTCTTCCCTAGATAGAGCAAACTCTCAACCACCACGATTAGATTATCAAACTAACAAATTACATTAGAAGCATCCATGAAATTGCTATTGAACCTTATATAATGCATTGGATGTTGAATAACATGGAACCACGCTATTATTTGGTTGTACGCTATATAAGTTTCAAACCTTATACTTCGTTAACTTTGTCAATGTCCAATCATGTTGCAATATCATTTCGAAAATGTACCACCGTGTCATCTCGTGTGGCAAATTTAGTCATCTCAAACCTTCTAATTGGTGTCTCGCAGTTGGCCATATTAACAAGTAGAACACTCCATCAATACAAATAATTATCAATATCACTGTTAAACAAATGCACAAAATCATCCGGCATACATATAGTTGCATAAAATATGTTTGTATGTTACTGATAATAGATGTCGAAATGATGTTAGTAATCAACTAAAATTTTAGAATTTACAAATATTAACCGGTGTCACTAGTAAAAATATGTAAGGAACTCATAATCAACTAGAGGAGAAACACAAAAACGACTATTCATAATCTGCAAGAATCTTTCAAGCAAGTAAATCGGTTGTTTCATCAGCACGTTACTGACAATCATAAAATCAAAACAAGGTTAATAATATAGTAAGGATTTATACTTGTAAAATAGTTATTTTTTTGTAAGTTACTACCGTTAACCAAGACTACTGACAAAGAATGCAAGCAACTCGTAGTTTCTACCAAAAGTACTCGCCCACTTATAAAAGCAAACAATTGCTCGTAAGTTACAAGAGTATTTATCATATGGTAAATTGATTATTTCATTCACATGGTATTTACAAATGAACATTGCTACTTGTAGATTCGAAACAATGTTAACACCATATTTGGATTTAGAGGGCATAAAATAGTTATTTTGTTTGTAAGTTGGAACATCAATCGAGACTATTAATAAAGTGTGTAAGCATTCATAATCTACAAGTGAAAATACTAACCCATTTGTAAAATCTAAAAGAAAAAAATGGTAATCCACTATATGGTTTAAGGATGATAAAAACTTTTTATTTGGTAACTTTCTAACAATAGACTCATAAGTTATTAGTTAATTTTTACTTACCAGTGATACTTCAAGTTTATAATTGTTTCTTTAAATCTAGCATGCATGAAGCAAAACTCCATTTTTGGTTTACGGAATTATAGAAACATGTAAGATTTCAAACTACAACTATCCCATCACATGAATAGCTCTGGTTAATTTTTTGATCTATTCTAGAGAGAGTGGTGGTCATATTTGCAGAAATGTCATTTATGAAGATACAATTCATGTTGTAGAAATTCGAGTAGTGTGGAACTCTTTTTTTTTTTTTTTTATGCTTTGCATTGTGTCATGTCAAGGGAGAACATGTTCACGTTCTCTTCTTGAGATTTAAAACTCTTAGGGAATAATTTATGTTCTCAAGATTTGAGAAGAGTGAGCCTTTTTTTTTAAATGAAAACTTAGCATTGTGCTATGGTAACATTCTTTCCAGGAGATTTAGAACTCCTTTAAGGTGTTAAAACTCCCCTTGAGATTTAACACTCCTATGTTCACTTGCATTGTCAACTTTGACAAGCTGGAGTGATGTTGCAATGAATCATTCTTCTTACATAATTGTAGCACCCCAGCCCATGACTCTATGCATATTTAGCTAATTTAGGCTACCAAGTTTAATGACCTATAGAGATTTCCATTTGTGAGTCAGGCTTCTAAACATTTTCTATCTTTGGCTGCCATTTCTTTTGCTGATATGCTGTCTGGTATTTCTTGAAGATAATGTCGAGGGAAATCGTGCAGGAAAACAACATACCTGTAAAAATTGATGGAATAGCAAGGAGCGCTTCTTTTACTCACACTGCGACAGAAGGTCAAGGAATGGCTAATTCATATGAAGTATTCTTGAGCTTCAGAGGAGAAGATACTCGAACAAGTTTTACCGACTTCCTTTATACTAGTATGATAGATGCAGGAATCCGCGTCTATAAGGATGACGAAGAGCTCTGCAAGGGGGAAAATTTTGGCCCGGAACTTCTCCAAGCCATTAATCAATCGAAGATCTCAATACCTATATTTTCGAAAGGTTATGCCTCTAGCATATGGTGTCTCAAGGAGCTAGTCCAGATGGTCGAGTGCCAAAAAACTAGGGGACAAAAGATTATGCCCATTTTTTATGATGTAGCACCTTCAGAGGTTCGACACCAAAATAGAGGTTATGGACAAGCCTTTCTTACACATGAAAACAAGAAGCGATATAACGAAGAGAATATGTGTAAGTGGAAGGCTGCTCTCACCACAGTTGGAGAACTAGACGGATGGGACTTGCAAAATATGGCCAACAGGTAATTGACTATCATTCCATTTGATGTGCCTTGTCCCATCAAAACTTGATGTGTTTTACTATTGAAATTGAATTTTATGCTATTGAAACTTTACCGCAGAAATCACACGAAATAATGGAACAATCCCCATTTTGTCCTTCTTCATTCCAAACAACTTTTTTTTTTTTTTTCAGTTAAGGTCATCCGTTAATCATATGTGCCAACGCTAATTCATTTACAATGGAGTAAATCCTTGCAAAAAGCATTTCGAAAAGGTCTCTAGTTTTCACTTTGGTCTTGTTAGAACATAGCTTGGTTCAACACGGTTTTCTAACTTATTGCCATTTGACCTCCAACAAACACTAGGAAAGAAGTGAGATGGCAAAAACAGTTACCCAGAAGGTTTTCAATGAATTGAAAAAGGCTTATTTGGTGGTATCAAACAACTTGGTCGGTGTAAACAGCCATGTGGATAAAATCATGAAAGAGATAGGTGCTCACATAAATGAAACGCGAATCATAGGAATTCATGGGATGGGTGGCATTGGAAAGACAACAATTGCCAAAATCATATACAATGAGCTTTCCAACAAGTACGACAATTGTTGCTTCCTTTCTAACATCCATGAAACGTCAAAGCTCAAGGGCATTGAGTACTTGCAGCAGCAGCTCATTCATGACATCCTTAAGACGAAATGGGTGAAAATAACAAACATTGATGAAGGGATTAAGACCATTAAAGAAAGGTTGCCTAATAAAAAAGTCCTCCTTCTTCTTGATGATGTTGAAGAAAAGGATCATATGGATGCACTTGTCGGTAAGTGTGATTGGTTTGGCGAAGGGAGCAAACTTATTGTTACTACAAGAAGGAAAGATGTTCTCTGTGTTCTGGAAGTGGACTGGAGGTATGAGCTTACGTGCTTGGATCCGAATCTATCTCTTCAACTTTTTAGCAAACATGCTTTTAGAAGAGAGTCTCCTATAGATGACTATATCAGCCAATCTGAGAGGGCAATACGCATTGCCGGAGGTCTTCCATTAGCCATTGAGGTCATAGGTTCACTTTTATCCGACAAAAATAAGGAAAAGTGGGATGACACATTGAAGATGCTAGAAAGTGTTCCTCATGATAAAGTTCGAAATAAGTTGAAAATAAGTTATGATGCATTAGATAATCGACAGCAGCGTATATTCCTTGATATAGCTTGTCATTTCATTGGATTTTGCAAAGACATTGTGTTTTATTTCTGGGATGCATCTAAACTTTTTCCGGAAGCAGCCATAGAAGTTTTGGAGAACATGTCTTTAATAAAGATTGGAAAAGATAATATATTGTGGATGCATGATCAACTGAAAGACCTTGGAAGAGAAATAGTTCATCAAGAAAGTGAGATGAATATAGAGAAGCAACGTTGGGTGTGGAATCCTGAGGATGGATTAAATGTGCTAAGGATACATGAGGTAAAGTGCTTTGTGCAATACATCTCCAAGTTACCTAATAGACATTTTCTTTTCCAAAAAAAGTAGTTACTTTTTGTGTTCTCCAGCACCATCGCGATCTACTCAACCGATATTTTTGGTCTTTTAAGATTTTAAAGGAATGATGGTAGTCAACTCAACCCCTTAAAATAGTGAACTTGAAGAAATGTGTTTCCTTTCAACTTTTTTGTTTTAAAATTTTTCCTTTGAGCAGGAAAAGAAAGAAGTTGAAGCTCTTCATGTCAAGTTTGATGATCAGCACCGTTTTACTTACGAGGACTTTAAGAGCCTACCAAATCTAACGTTCCTTGAAGTAGACAACTTGAAGGAAAATTTTCATGGAGAAAAGATACTTCTTTGGCTCAAAGGGCCATCATATGCTCTTCCAACTAATATTTTTCAGAGGAATTCAGATCTCCTTCCACGATTACGATGGCTTTCTTGGCATAATATTCGCCCGACATTTAAGATTGCAAATTTCTCCGTAGAGAATTTGATTATCCTTGATCTATCTCGGAGTGAAACTACTCATGATTGGAAGGGGTGGAGCCACATGAAGGTATGTTATATGCTAGACAATACTTATTCTTCCGTCTTATTAGATTCAAAAGTAAACTTTGCATGATTTTTCTTTCACAGGTGATTAAGAATTTGAAAGTTCTGAATTTGGCTCATTGCCGACGCTTGAAGAGAACCCCCAACTTCTCAGCTCATTCAAATTTAGAACATTTGATCCTATCATGCTGTGAATCATTAATCGAAATTGATAGATCAATTTGTCAGTTGAAAAGCTTGGTTTTCTTAGATGTAAGCTATTGTTGGAGTCTTCAGAGGCTGCCGGATGAGCTGGGTAGAGATCTTGCAAGCCTCGAATACCTATCTCTAAGAGGATGCTTTAGTTTGAATAGGCTTCCAAAGACAATCGGGAATTTGGAATCGCTGATTGAGTTGAACATAAGTTTTATGAGAATCAAAGAACTATCCGATTCCATCGAAAGTTGAAGAATTTGAAAATAGTGAATATGCAGTATAGTGACATAAGCAAAATACACTATGCCTTTTGGACGATGGAGAAGCTTGAAATAATAAAACTCATCTGCAGGTATCATTACGGGCACGTGGAATTTGGTGATTGCATCTATGAGAATAAATCCTTGAGGATCTTGAGTTTGTCAGAGGTGAGAATACACGCCCTATCAAGGCTTCCTGAAAGTCTCATCGAATTAGAATTGGAGGAGTTGAGGGTGGACACATTTCCGGATCTCTCAAATCTCGCTAACTTAAGGGTATTGCATTTGGCCTTTCGCCCACCTAATTGTGATGAGGAATCTGATGGGCTTCTAGAAGAACCGATACCATGGTGGATTGGGAACTTAAGCAAATTGGAATCTCTGAAACTACTCTTTTATAAGGAGACCACCTCATCGACAGACTGTCGCCTCCCTCCTCATCCCCATCGCCTCCCAAGGCTTCCCTCAAATTTATCCTCCTTAAGTCTCTCTGGTTGCGACTCACTTTGCTCGATGGATCTATCGAATTTGTGGAAACTATCGTCTCTCTCGATTTTGGGCTCTGCAATTGCAAAGATTGAAGGCCTTGGTTGTTTGGAGAACCTACGAGATTTACACCTTGAGTGCGTCGGACAACTGGCGATGCTACCTGATCTAAGCAAGTTAAACAAGCTAAGGCGTATTCAAGTATCGCATTGTGGTAATCTGGTTGAGATTCAAGACGAACTACCGCGGTTTTTGGGTGAACTTACAATTGATTCCTGCGATTCGTTACAGGAGTTACCCGATCTATTCAGCTTAATGGGTAAGACAGATGTTTATATGCGTATTCGCAATCAGATGTTTAAATATACAGGTGGACATCGGTTGCTGCTTCGTGGCTTTAAACAGATGCAGATCCCTGATCTAAGCAATTGGAACAGACTAAAATGTCTTTCGGTAGAATTTTGTCATAATCTGGTTGAGATTCAAGGCAACTACCCCAATCTTTGGAAACATTGTGGATTGAATGCTGTGAATCTTTACAGAAGTTGCCTGATCTATCAAGCTTGAAGGGACTGCGAGAGGTTACAATAAGACGTTGTGGGAAATTAGTGGTGGAGGAAATTTCTCGGCTTTGCTTGGAGAAGTCAGTCAAATTTGTGGGAGAAGACGATGAATAAGTGCACGTTGCACTTGGAAGCTTTTTGATGCACGACCACAGATTGTTCCCTTGTGTTCAAACCTTAAACAAATTCAGGTAAGTACCAATGTTTTCCTTTTTTGGCAATCAAATTCTTTCACAGATATGAACAGAGAAGTTTTGCATGCACTTTTTAATGACCTTTTAGCGGATTCTTGTCTGAAAATCTGATGAAGGTATTTAAATTATGATGCCTCCAAACAGCCAGAGGGCTCTTAATTATGTACAAGTATTTGTGTTCTTTTCCTAGTTTGGTTTGGCTTTTTTAGCTACATTTTCTTAAAATGGTTTCTCCTAGAGGTATGCATGTCGATTGCATCAGTTTATTTGATATGTAACAAATTATTAGAGATCATCATTGGTTTGCTGCTTCAAGCATATTTTGAAATTAATAACCTCACTTCGCATGGGAGATTAATTCACTATGCCGTAAACAAATAGATGGAATGTGTGTTGGAAGGTCATACAACTATGGTTCTCATCCTGGGACTTTACAGCACAATCAACTCATTGTTGTGACTTTGAAGTAGACAGACACTCTGTATTGCCATGCTTAAGTTCAGTTTATTTTTCAGGAGAGGTGTGCTTCTTAGTGGGATTTGCAAATGTTATGGAGAAGTCATGAAGGCAGACCAGAATATTTTATCTCAGCAATGATGCCTTCGATCATAGCAATCTTTGACGGGCACACTGACAAAAATCATTCTGTGCAGCAAACATCACCTATAGGAGTAACTGAGAGAATGCAGCATTTGCTGTACCAGTAGAGGAGTGCCCTTTTGTTGAGACTTGAGAATTGCACTCGCTTACAAAAGATTGGTAAGAAAAAGAGAGCACCTTCCCTTGGGGCTGCCTTCAGTAATAGAACTGTGCATTCTGAAGCAATATTAGCATTGTTTCTATCATGAGATCCACTCAATTCCAGGAAAACACTCGCACTGCCACCAAAGTCGGTTATGCGTCATATGCTACTCGCCACCTCAGAAGAACTTTCATCAAGTAGTGGTGGCTCTTCCATGTACGCAGAACCTTTCATAGAACTTAGTGATCATAAAAGAAGAGCTTTACACAAGCCAAGCGTCAAATTGAGAAATTCTTCCATATTCTTCGCATGTGCAAACTCCAAAAGGATTATCCGCCATACTACTTTCAATTGAGAAAGCAACTTGGGATCCATTTCTGGAGCCAATGCCAGAGCCACGCGCAGCTCAACATCATTCACATTTGCACAGGACAGATCACCAAGTGAAAATCTGAAGCAGTGGCTGACTGTCTTTGGTTGTAGAATCTTAGAAATTTTAGTCAAGTTGAACTCTATGAGCATCGGGAGGAGCTTTTGCGCACACATTGGTATCGGGGTCCTCATCCTCATTCAAGGTCGGTCAAAGAGGGAGAAATTGCATCTAGGATATGGATTTCAAGCATGGCAGCTTATGCTCTAACTCTGGAGTTTTGATTAGGAAAACGAACATCGCATCAAACGGCATCTTGAGGGACAGAAATCTGGCATCACCATCCTTGTTGCCCTTATACAGAACATCCAGACTCAGCAGAATCCCACAGATGAATACGTTAGAGCTTTCAGGAATCCAGTATGACTCCTCTGTGATGGACTCAACGCTTGCATTTTGAGCTGGCAATGCAGATTCTAGGAACGGATCGACGTTGTGCTTTGGTTTCCTTGTTCAATCCTGAACTTCTCTAGGATTGTGTTTGTAATTAGTGTGCTGAATTATGCTTCGTGTGAGTGTGAACCATCTAAGTTTTGCCTGTCCAATGTTTGGTGATCATGTGCAATTTGGTGTTTGATGAAATGAGCTATGTGCTTGAGATTGCGTGTGCTGGATTGTCACCTTCTAAGCACTTGAAGCTGAAGCTGAAGCTGAAGCGCAAGGTCTATTGCAATGGCTTCCTCTCTCTCCGCACCTCCACCGGCAAGGTACCTTCGATTTCACTACTAATCTCTACCACTGATGTCCAGCTCAACCCGATCAGCAATTTAGTTGCCTTTGATTGGGCTAGGACATGATTCAGTTTGATTGGCTAATCTATGTCAAAATGGCAGTGGCTATTGAATTATTTACCGTTTTCTCCCGCATTTAGCTTGCTCGATCGAATGTTGATGCCGCTTAGATTTCATTTTTCCTATGATCACGCTATTCTGTGCTTCTGGTTGTAATACTTGCCGTGATTGAGCTTGTTTTGAGAAGATTAGTCCATGCTGTGATTGATGGTCGGATAATGCCGTATCATGGCAGCGAGAAGCTGTTGGAATGCAGGATTTTGAAGAATGATGAAGTTATTTGTTCCGGTGAGTCACTGATTTCAATGCTTATTTGGTTGATGATGGAGAGCCTGAAGGAGGACAAAAGCCTCTAGATGATACTTATATTCACAGCCTGATTATTGTTTGGCAATTGGATTTATAAGTTCCCTCTGCCGAGGGTATTCCTTGCTTGTCTTCTTCATAGTTGTTCTGTTGGTTTAAATCATTAGTAGGTGCAATGTGATGAATGTGAAGTTCTTGGGTTTGGTTTGTTAAAAGTCCAAATGGGTATATTTTACTTATTGTTTGTCTAGGAAAAAAGAGCGTTGCTTGCATACAAGTACGCATAGACCCTCCTTTGTGATGCTTTGCTTGTTGTTCGTCTGGGAAATTAAATATTTGTTCTTTTGCTTGCTTCAAACAGCTTCTTGGGTACGGTTCAATATATTGATTGATTTAGAATCTAGATGTAACCATTTGCAATTGATCTACTGTTGCTTTTGTTCGATGTACAACTGGTCTTTTGAAACTCCATTTTTTTTGTTAAGTTTTTCCTTTTGTTAACCTTACTTTCAATTGATGCAGAGCTTTGGTTGAGTTTCTGGATATGAGGTTCGCTATAATCCCCTCTATGAAATATGAGGTGTGTTTACCTTTTAGCTACTTAAATCCTTTGGCATAGAATCTACAGTTGTATTGCCCACATAACTTTTCATTTTCTGCAGATTTTCCTAATTTCTTGGAAATTGAAGAAACACTGGTTATTTTAGAAGAAACTGGTCGCTTATGATGTTGCAACCTGCCGGAAATGGGAACCAAATTGATACCGTCCCCATACCCTACATATATAGATTCTACATCCCAAATGGCACAGCTTGCTTTAGAATGCCTGCAAATGACTCCTAATGAGCAGCCTTCGAGGACTATAGTCGTGGAAGAACTGGAATCAGTAAACACTGGCATCGCTAATAGAATAGAACGGGATAGTTAAATTCACTTATTATGTCATTCTTACTTCATGTGATGTAAGTCAAAGTCTGTTGTTCCACACTTTTCCATTTTCCCCGAGAATAATCCTGGGCTTTGAATGTTCATTTCTATTGTACCTAGCAGTTACTGGGAGTTGTCTTCTCTTGTAAGTTCTTGGGAATATCCTTGACATGTATATTAAAACATGCACCGCTTTGTGAATTGAGATGTGATTGTACTTATGTTTATGAGAGGAACAGTTCTTTAAGGCTAATCCTCGATCTTGTTGGCAATCTGAGGTCCACAGAAGAAGTCCGTTGCTCTTCAAGAGTCCAAGCTCGTTAATTCTCTTGCATGCTTAGGCTTTGAACATGAGCAAAAGCTCATTTTGGTTGCCATCATGAATGTGTTTATGTGGTGCTTGCTCTGCAATCAATCTCCAGGAAGTGCTAGGCGGTTCAGTCCATTCTTAATAGTATTTTTGAGCTATGAGACATGATTGGGGAAATTGATGGAGTCATTTAAGGCAAAGTGCTGCTCAGTTGTCCATTCAGAAAGAGCACGATATGAGCATGATATGACTTTTGGTGCTGTCATGTTGCAGCTAAGACATGTCTAATTGTTTTGTGCTGATAAGAGACATTTTTTATCATATGCCAGTTTTAGATAAGACTTTCCATATGATATCATAAATGACTAAATTTTATTTTTATATTTTTAGTAACTTAGCCCATTGGTTATTGTACTTTCTTCACTGTTTGTAAATTTGAGGGCCCTATTATTATCAACACTTCTAATGTAATTTTTTTATTTTTTATTTTTAAACTTGTTAATGTCTCTTTACATCACTCTCAACGTGAAAATATAAAAATTTCCATCATTTTGTTTTTTTTTTTTTTAATTTTAAAAAATTTAAAAAATTTGATTACATCAAAGAACTTTCCAAATATATGTTTATCAAATAGTATTTTCCCAATGTTACTTCTCAAGTCATTTTAAATTATAAATTACCAAACAATCTTTGGATTTGACAGAACTCCTTTAGGCTAAGGGCCTTTATATTAGCCAAAGGCTTTCCCCAAAAGCCAAAGCAAATGCACCCATAAATGGGTACTTGAAATTGAGCTTTATGGGGACCTTTCTGCTTGATTGTTGTTGCCTTGCTATGTGACCCGCTATTTCGTGTAAATCAGCAATATAGTCATCATCATGGCTGAAGCGCTCTTGGAGATCAGGCCTCATGAAGTCAAGTTTATCTATGAGTGTATATAGTGCTGTGCGTTTAGTTCATTTTTATTTTGGAGCTACATTCAATTTGCGTTGCTTGCCTCCTGTTTTACTAGGCAATAAGTGAAGGGGATGATATTTCTTTGTTCTACAATAATTTGCTTGAGAATTTGTGGTTCAACATCGTAAATAATGGTAAAAGAAATATCTTAAATGAGAGCTTCAATGGCGAGTATTAATCGGTTAATGGTCGCCTTGTTTTTCAAATTCTTTTCCTTGTGTTGTTTTCGAATATTTGGTCAGGTTCTTTCTTTTTGCATAGTTTCTATCCTCGCACCACAAACTCTTAGATTGCCTTGTGAGGTGAACTTCTTTCTAGAGATAAAGTGAGTGTTGTAACCAAATGACTGAGAATGATCGGTAGAGAAAACCAACACGCAAAATGAGATTTCGTTGCTGCATTATGTCTTCAAAGAAAATGTATGATGGTCCATTTCATCACATCCTACTCTCATGTCGTGCCCCGTTAAGTTCTTTTATCTGAAGACTCTTCTCCATGTTTATGCAGTTGAGTTGAGTAAACAAAGCTTGTGCTTGATTCTGCTACGCAACAAGACTGATCGGTATGTTGCTTTCAAGGTGAGGATTTTTTGGATCTTTTCATTCACCATGATCGTGCTTTACTTTTTTTTTAGGTATGGTGGGCAAACAATTTTCTTTCAATCCTGTATTCTCTTGATGTAATTTAAACTTCAGAGTAGGACATCAATGCATTAAAAACTATCTACTATGGAGAAACATTATGAGCTTTATACTGGATATCCAAAACATTCCAGGTTAAGTCTACATCTTTGAAGAAATACTGTGTGCGGCCAAATGTAGGCATCATCAAGCCAAATGGAGCATCTGATTCAAAATTGTGCTGCTCAAGTCCGAGGAACATCATGTTCACATACTTATTAAAGCCACTAACATACTTGTGAGGAGGGACATGCCTACAATACCTAAATCAGCTAAATTATTCTTCTGCAATTTCTTTGCCATGACATGTCAATTGGATTGTATTACTGTTGGGTTACAAACTGCTTAAGGTAGAGTCAATCTCATTGTAGCAAGGATCATCTTTGAATAAGATTTTGAATGCCTACCATAGTAGCCTAATATACATCGAGATAAAGGAATACCACGACAAACCTCAGAAGCTATGTCTCAATACTTCAAAAGAATTGGAGTAGGCCTTTCATCCTATCTTTTGTTTGATGCAGTTACCATGTAAGTATGGCAAGTAGCTCCAACTGTGCTGCAGTGTAGAGACAAGTTTTTGATACAGGTGAAGAGGACTGCTGACATGGTAGGTTTTGCTGCTATATGTTCCATAATTTTTTTTTTTTTTTGGTAAAGGTAAGAATATATTAAGAGAAAGCTAGCTATACAAAAAATCGGCGCCAAAAACTTTCACTCATAGTGTAAATAAGTAGAATGAGTGGAAGAGAGCCGATGTAAAAGAACCAGAACAAACACAACACCAGTCGAAACAATCGACAAAACAAAGCCAAAAAAAAAAAAAAAAACCATGGCAAACGCCAAATATCAAAGAAGATTAACTCAATAACGACACCCACGACACCATCCAGAAGTCCGAAACGACCTGCCCTCAGTCCGTATGCTCAGCAAGGCCACCAATGAAGACAGAGGGGTCAAATCCCCATCCTTTGGAGCCTTCTATTCTTAGGGTTGGCCGGTACTTTATTGAAGGTGAGGGCTTTGTCTTTCACAACTTCGATGAGATGATTATTCAAAGCTGCAACCTCAAAGGCTTCACCTTGGAAGATGATACTGTTCCTTTTCTTCCAGATAAGATGACACAAGGCCCCAAAAGAAAAATGGGCGATAGAGTGAAAGAAATCATTACCTGATAGGAATTTCAATGCCCAAAGGAGATTTTCCGCCCAAGTTCTATTACGCCATGGAAGATTACATCTTCCGACCCAAAAGAAAACGTCGTAGGAACATGACAATCAAAGAAGAGATGATCAATAGAGTCTAAGATAAGATTGCAAAAAGCATATAAGTCAAAATCAATCCTTCCAATGGAAATGAGAAAGGCCTGAGCAGGCAATCTATTCTTGGTGATCAACCAAAGGTTGAATTGTAACCTTGGGGCTATAGCATTATTCCAGGTAAAACGAGCCTAAGGAACCCGATTCTTTTTGGTCTTTATCGCCTCCCAAGCTGAGGCTACCGAAAAGGCACCATCAGAAGACTCGCGCCAATAGAAATGATCAAGGGTCCGAAAGAGAATCGGCAAGGCAAAACCCCAAGACTCCAAAAGAGTCCAGAAAACACGGCCCTCAGGCGAAAGTAAATCTGCCACTGTTGCTTGTCTAGTAAGTCCCAAGGTAGCAATAAGAGAGTCTGGAAAAAGGAGGCTCCAAGAGCCTTCCTGATGCCAATTGTCACACCAAAGCAAGATCGAATGACCATCACCCAGTTTCCACAAAAAAGAAGCCCTGCAGTCTCTTCTCAACTAGAGAATTTTCCTCTAAGCCCAAGAACATACGGTGGGAGTGGAGGAAACCCAAAAGTGATCCATTTTTAAGAAATTGGTGTGGATCCACTGACACCAAAGAGATTCTTTGTCAGTGAACAAAACCCAAATATACTTAAGCATGGCAGCTTTATTACATTCCTTTAATCTGCGAATACCCAATTCACCTTCCTCCTTAGGAACACAAACATCTTCCCACGAAACTTCCCCTCCCGTACCCCCGGCCTAGGGATGGGCCTTTCCAAAGGAATTGTCTCAAAATACATTCACTACGATCAACAACCAAAGCAGGAAGAGTAAACACACTGGCCCAAAAAGCCTAAATAGAGTGGAGTACTAACCTGATCAACTGGAGTCTTCCAGCAAACGAAAGAAACCGTTGAGCCCAAGTCTGAACTCTAGCTATGATCCGGTCAATAAGTGCAATACAATCCGTTTTACAAAGCCTCGAAGAAATAATTAGGACTCCTAAATAGCGCACTGGAAGTTTCCCTTCCTGAAAACCCAAGACAAGAAGAATATGCCTTTACAAAGTAGGAGAGCCTTCCGCCATAAAGACTTCACTCTTGTTTTTGTTAGGTAATAAGCCACTCCAAGAGGAAAAGATGTCAAGTCCTCTCTTGAGTATAGTCATCGAAGCTCAATCAGCTTGGCAAAAAAGGAAAACATCATCCGTGAAGAAGAGATGGGAAAGCTTCACACGTTTACACCTCCAAAAGTATTTGAAGTCATTATGTCACAACTCGAACTTCGAGCGCATGCACATCCCTCAGTGGTCGTAAAAATTTGCAACATCCCAGGAATTGTTGCCAATCCATCCATTTTATTGCACAAGCAGAAGCGTAATAAGAACCTCCAAACAACACAAAAATGGGATAGCAAACATAGGATTATATTTTCACAATACACACATATTTTTACAGTAGGATTTATATACATAAGATTCTAACATGACATGGGTCTATATCAAAAAAAGAAGAGCTTTTAGGCTATCTATGCTCCGAGCTCCTCATCCATGGGATCAAGTCCCTCCCTACGACCTTGCTAGACTTTTCGAAAGTCCTGGGTGAGCTGTCACCCATTATCCAAATCAGACAGAAGACTCGTCAACATCTGGAAGAGGCTATAGAAAAACTCATACTCCACTTCCTACCACCCTCGACATCTGGCTTGGCAATCTTCCATCTATAGACTTGAAAAATTTAGCCAACAACGGGGTGAGACAACATTTCAACGAGTCCATCCCCTAAATCTCGATTAGGAGAAAAGTACAACCCCTAACCATATTTCCCATAATTCTCTTAACACCAGCATTTTCCTGCATGTCAGTATCAATCAAATCGTACATAACTGTATTGAGATCACATATCATAGGAACATTTCAACATGTGTATATACATCGGTATACATAACATTACAATCACACGGGCCCCCAATTATCAGACTAAATTGTTATGATACGTCCCATACCGCACCATAAAATTCCGTCTCCTAATTAGATCCCTCAATTTCAATTGTTCATAAGTCTCAATTGACTTCGACCACCGGCCACGGCCAACTCAACAGTTAGTGGTCTTCCAGCCTAGTCGGGCATCGTCTCGCACCATCAAGTATGGTAACGTCTACACTTAGATGGCATTCTGATTAGAAGTATCGGCCCAGCATCCATTACGACTGGCATCCATTGACTTGGGGCATTCCCGAAGGAGCATTGTTCGACCCCAAAGGCCCGTGACGAATTCTCATATCATTTATGCATTCATCCAATTTCATAATTCATCAATCAGTTGCATAATTCAATCCCATCACTAAATATGAAATTTCTAGTAAGCAAAGCATTAAGAATAATCACAAACTCTATCGGCCCTAACTGGCAAAAACGGTCCACCTGCATGTCTCCGGTTTTAACTCCAGAATTATAACCAGACGATTTTAGAAAATTTTCAAATTTGAATATGTTGTAAATGACACATAAATAAACATTTTTCATGAAGACATCAAAGCCCAGATCCTTCTAGATTCGGCCCAGTACATCGCTCAATATAGCACCAAAACTAGGTCCGTTCCCAGAAAGTTTGTTTTCCGAAATCAGTTTGGTTCAAGCTCTAAAACATGTCCGTTTGATCTGAAGTTTGAGTATGTTAAACTAGAAGAGGTGAAAAACAACTTTTGTGAATAAACTATTTTAAAATTCGAACTCAAAAAGTTGATAAAAACCCCTAGAATCCTAAAAGATCATCAGTTCCAGCGAAAACTGAAGTTCTGTTTGAAAATGACGGAGCTGATATCTCCTACTTATGAGTCCCTAAAAATCTTGGGAAAAATATATATTATAGCTGAGGATATCTAAAACATTTCTCTAGAAGACATTAGCTCCCAATTCACGACCAATTTTGATCTACAAAAATTGCAACTGATAAGTGTCCATGAATCAATTATGAAGAATAGGCACTGTTTTCGACCTACCCATCCTCAATGGTGTTAATCTTGCTAATTAGACTCATAATAAACCATTCTAAGACTAATTTAACCATTATAAACCATTACTAACCCCTACTTAAGCTAACCTAAACCAATCTTAAACCTAATCAACCTCCTAAGCAAGTGTAATTAGCTCTTAATCAAAACTTAAGAAATTAACTCACCTAGGCTAAAAACCACACGCTTTCGGCGATGGCGGCGAGGTCTCGACTCAAGGAGGTGCTGGAACACCTCCGGATGGCCTTGCTCAGGCCAGCAAGGCCCTTGGCCTATTGCTGAGAAGTAGGTTTCTCGGCCAAACCAGATCGAGCAACGATAGCGGGAGCTTCTTGGAGGCGAGACAGCGGCACCGTGGGGAGTTTTGGTCGAGTGACGGGTTGCACCGGCGCAGCAAGAGTCCCTGTCACGCTTTGATCCTTGGACACGCACCCATCTCTCACCTTGATTAATTTAATAGCGACATCCCAGGACGCATCGCCAACCCTTTCGTTTTAATACGCATGCGGAAGCATATAATAAGAATCCTCAGATAATAAAGCAATGGAATAGACAAGTAGGACTAAAAAATTGAACCTGAAAACCAATACCTTTATGTACATATATAACAACTCAGCCATATATATACATATACAATTCATACTAAAAGATTAGTTTCTACTCAAACAGGTTCCACAGCAAAAGTCATCAGACAGGAGTGGAGTCTCACTCCTCATCAGGATCCTACTCTGGATCATCCTCGGGGTTCTCCTCCAAGTATTCCTCTTCAAGTTCTTTCTTCTTAGGCTGCTCATCAAGGTCCTGAAATGTTGTCCCACAACCGGGATGAGACTACGTCTCAACAAGTTCTATCCCCTAAGACCCGATTAGTAAACTAATACGCTATCCGGGCTGCCTATGCACGCACGGGTCAGAGGACTTACCTTGGCCTCAGTTCCTTCTTACAAGTCAGTATACATATCAAATATATAGGATCACATCACATTACATCACATCAATCAAATCGAATCATCGATCAATTGACCAAGTCGATTACATGTCAACGATGGCCATTCCCCCGCCGTTTCAATCAATACTACCTATAAGTCCGATCATACCCAGGACTGCTTATTATAAGCTGATAATAGGTAGTAAAGCTCACTAGAAGCTGCCTCAATTACTGAGATAATGTATTGTAGATTTATGCTCGCCAGAAGCTGCCTCAATTCCAGATATAGTATATTAAATATGCTCAACAGAAGCTGCCGCAATTATACTCATATAGTATATTATTTATGCTAACCAGAAACTGCCACAATTATCAATATAGTATATTATTTATGCTCACCAGAAGCTGCCGCAATTATCAATATAGTATACTATAGCTCACCAGAAGCTGCCAGCCATACTTTCATAGCATGCTGAAAATTGATCATCTAATCAAATCACAATTTTTATCCTTTCTGATAAAAATACCCATACGTGGGTACATGGTTGGCCTTAGCCAAAATATTATAATTTCCTTTCCACAAATCCCACCATTATCTGTAGTCCACCAAAACACTTTTGGTGCTGTCAACTGTCACCCGATTATTTTTCAATTAATAACCAAAGATTATTCCATTAAAGAATAATTCCCAATTTCACAAATAATTCAATTCAGCCGCCACGACAATTAGCATAAAATTCCGGTCGTCGACTATCCCTGCCTAATTTTCAGAAAATAAATAATTAATTAAATAATATGTAACAAACTCTGGGTTCCATCCTACCTAGATTCTACCTCTAGGAGAATACTTGTAGTTTGCAACCCAATTCCAACCTGTTAGAAGGCATGAGGATATAGAATCGAAAAGAGAGCTAGGAACTTTCGTCTCCAGCAACCCAACTAGGCTCAGATTATTTGAAGAAACAAATTTTCGAACTTCTACACGTCTAATGGGGCCCATTAGGTCTCTTATATTCAATATATATATATAGAAAGGGAGAAGAGTTACCTCTTCTTAGTGTTCTTGCGCCGACCAGAGGCCGGGGGAGGCAATACCAAAGGGGGCGGATTGGGATGCATCTTTAAAAGTTTGTCTTGTAGGGATTTCATCTTTCCAACGAGTGTAGGAGCTTTTGGAGAAGGACAACAGAAAGAGAGCAGTACATCATTATCCGAATAGCCAATTATTTCGGTGACATACCAAAATTTGGCCCTATTTCGAAATATATGAAATGGTTATTTCATCGATGCACTTATGGTTATTTTACTCTGAATTGATCACTTACGAGTTAACTAATCCATTGGGTAAGGCCGTAAAGGGTTAAAACGCGAAAGACTAGAGAATTCGATCGGAAATCGACCGCTTGACCATAAGGATCGACAAGGGTCAATACTACGCTGTACAAATCAATTAGCGAACGGATATAAATCGATTCGACTAAGGTACGTAATTGGTTCACAGGTGATTCCGCACAATTATGATATTTGCGTCGAACGACAATAAACCGATTTTCTATTGATATCATATCCAGGATATGTAATTGAACCCTCGCGATTACATGACAACCAAGGGTCGTTCACGATTCGAAGATGTACAAACGTTGATAAAAAATTATCGACCACGGGTCAACCGCGCGAGAACCCTTAAAAGCCACCCGATATATTAGGTTATACTAAAGTCGCATTCGATCGGTTTTAATCATGAAATTTAATTCGAATTTGGGTATCAAATTTTCTAGGGTTCTCATATTTAATTATTAGACGTTGTCTCATCGTTCGTCGAATTGCCGGCCAGCCCGAAATTTCGGAAAAGAAATTATCGGATGAAAATTTAGAGGTTGGAAGAAAAGAAAAATAATAACGATTATTATTATTATTATTATTATTATTATTATTATTATTATTATTATTATTATTATTATTATTATTATTATTATTATTATTATTATTATTATTCTCTCTCTCCTCTTCCTCCTCCTTCGCCCAAAATTCCTCTCCCTCCTTTTCTTTTCTCTTTCTTCTCTCTCTCTCCTTCTCTCTCACGTTTTCTTCCCCCCTCCTTCCTACGAAATTTCCACCCCCTTCTTCTCTTCTCTTTCTTCTCTCTTTCTTCTTTCTCTCCCTCTCTCTCTCTCTCTCTCACTTTTCCACCCCCTCACGTACACCAACTTCTTCTGCTGCAATTTCCCCGCAACTTCCTCTCCATTATTTTATTGTTTCTCTTTCCTTTTCCCCTTCCTCCTCTCAACGACCCCCTCCCGTCTTCTTTTCTTTTTCTCTCCCTTCTCTCTTTCTCTTCTCCCCCCTCACACATTCTCCCTTCTACCATAGCACCTCCATCTTCTTTCACCTCAATTTATTTGCTTTCATTTTCTATAGCTTCATCATCCACTCGGCTCACCATCATGCTCACCGTTGCCCACCATCCACCCAAGCCGAGCGCCCTTGGCCTTGAGCTCAACTTCAACGAACCGTCACCATTTGAGTTGCGAGCCTTGTGATTTCGTCGCCGTTGTGCCGCCGGCACAGGAAGTGCACGGTTTTAGCATATGTGAATTGTTTTCCTAAAACTTGATTAGGGGCTCTGTACTTCTGTTTATGAATTTAAATTAATTAAAAAAGGATTATATGATGTTAAATATAGTTTAGTGTTAGCTTAGAAAGGTTAGATTAGCTATGGAAGAGTTTAGTTTAGTTTAAATAGCAAGATTCATGCATTAGAGGACAGTTTAGCCCAAGACAGGGGTTGTTCTCCATAACTGCTTTCTAGACGCGTACGGTTTGTTATTTTTGTAGACTGAGATATGTTGCGATTTTGAAGTGAATTCCTTCTAAGAAAATGTTTTAGACCTCTTCTAGCAAAACATATAGTTTTCTCAGGATTTTTGGGAATTTAAAAGAAAAATATTTTTGCTTCGTTATCTTTAAACAGAAGGTCGAACTGTACTGGAAGTCCTGACCTGTTAGGATTCTAAGGACTTTTACTAACCCTTAGGGTTCGAATTTCCAAATGATTCCTCACAAAAGTTGTTTGTTATATCCTCTAGTTTAACATACTTGAATTTCAAATCAAATGGACTTGTTTTGGATCCCGAACTAAGTTGATTTCGGAAAACAAACCATTTGGAAACGAACCCGGTATTGGTGCTGAGTTGAGTGAATTATTGGGCCAAATCCAGAAGGATCTGGTCCTCGTTGTCTTCATGAAAATTGTTTGTTTACGTGTTCTTTATCACATGCTCAAGTTTAAGAATGTTTTGAACTCGTTTGAGATGATTTCTTATGTTAAACTAGGAAGTGCACAAATGGATAGTTTCTGCCAGTTCTGGTCGGTAGTAATTTGTAACTGTTCTCAAAGTGTTCTTGTTGGAAATTTACTCAATTGGTGTTGTGAATGAAATGTGCAATTAATCGTTGAATTATGATATTGGGTGACTGCATACATGACATGAGATTCCGTCATGAGCCTTTGGGGTCGGACGATACTCCTTCGGGAATGCCCCAAGTGAACGGATGCCGGTCGCAGTGGATACTGGACCGATGCTCCTAATCGGAATGCCGTTTAAGTATAGACGTTGCCGTGCTCGATGGTACAAGACGATACCTAGTTATACCGAAAGACTGTTATCTGTTGCATTGACTGGGGCCCATGTACTTATGTTGATATTTATGTCATTGCATATACTCATGTTACGGTTTTCATATGATGTGTGAGCTCGATACTGTTATGTATGATTTGATTGACACTAACATGCAAGGAAAGGCTGGTATGAAAAGAGTTGTGAGAAACGTGATTAGGTTGCATGTAGAGTGTACCCTTCTCATAATTAAGATTTAGGAATTTAACTCGCTGAGATGTGATCTCACCCCGTAGTGGGCTAAAAATTTTCAAGTCCCTAGATGGAGGGTGGACAGGCAAGGAGTAGAGGATTGCAGGCAATGGAGTATGGATGCCTCAATAGCTTCTGCCAGATTTTGATGGGATTGCCGTCTGATCTAAAGTACGGGTGACCACCCACCCTAGTTTGTCGAAGAGTCTGGCAAGGTCATAGGTAGAGACTTGGCCCGATGGACGAGGAGCTCGGAGCGTAGATAGCCCAGAAGCTCTTCATTTTGAAATACACCATGTTGTGTTAGACTTTTCTGTATATAAATGCTATTGTAAAAATATGTGTGGTTTGTAAAAATATAACCTTATGTTTGCTATCCCATTCTTGTGTTGTTTGGAGTTTATGATTACACTTCCGCATGTTTGATAAAATGAATAGGTCGACAACAGTTCCTGGGATGTTGCAAAATTGTTTCAACCACGGAGGGATGTGCATGTGCTCGGAGTACGGGTCGTGACAATTTCATCACCCGAGCTAGAATTATGCATCAAGGATGGAGGTTCAACCAACACCACCCCCATCGTTAGACGTCCTTCACCAAGGTTCGAAGTGTTCTTCAACGAAGCTTGAGATTTCCGAGCAAGTGTGGCAATAACTGCCTTATTAGGAACAACCTCCTTCAACTTAAGAGAATCACCACCAGTGGGAGCCAATCCAACTGATGCAACATCAGTATTAGCAAGGGCCTTTTTCATTTTTCCTTTCACTTGCTTCCAACCTGGGTCTGTCATAGAGGGAGGACCAATCACAGGGGGTGCAATCTTGTCCGAAGACTGGTTTAGATCATCCACAGAAACAGAGCAATCAGCATGCTCAATAGTCGAGGGGACGGTAATAGAATAGCTACCTTAACCAAAGGAAGGGGACAAGTTTCTCTAGCAAAGAAGATACCAGCATAAGTAGTGTTTAACAGAGGAAGATGCTCACCCAAAGTCTGCCTCTGAACAGCACTAGGGGCCGGAGAAGAATTTGTCTCAACACCAAGAGCAGCAGGGGCATCAATCGAAGCCCGTTGTGAGTCTCCTACACCAGAGGGATGAGAAAGAGCATTGGAGCATTTATGGCCGAAAATACCATAGCTAGAGCAAGCAAGGGGACGCCATTCATACTCTACATCAACTAAGCAAGACACTCCATTATGTATAACTTCCACAGCCTCGATGCTTGGTTGACTTGCTGTGATTTCCACGCAAACTTTGGCAAAGGCCAGCATTTTCATTTGTTCGGTTCGACAATCTACATAGGGCGGGTAGAGCGGTCTACCCGCCGCACTAGCAACTTTCCCAATCCCTTGAGAAGACTAAAACGCAAGGGGTAAGTTTTTCAGCCTTATCCACATTGGCACTGTCAAGTGTCTATCCTTCTTCAACTCCAAAGTCGGCTTCCATTGCTGCAACACCAATGGAACTATGGCAACCATAATCGGTCCCCCTTCTAAGACCTTCTGTCTTAATTCACCATCAGGAACATGAAAGAAGTAAAAGCCTTGGCCAGTGGACATCACCTTGGCCAAATTTGGTCCCCATGCGTTCTTAAGGGCCGTCTCGGTAACTTTGAACGGTAAACGCCTACCAATGAAGTAGCCAACGAGGCAATCCTTCAGCTTGGGGTCAGCAGCCTCAAGAATGTCGTTCATGAGCTCACCAACCGACTTGTTGTTCATATAGGTGGGAGGAGAGTACTCCAAGTCATACCCCTTCGCTGCAACTTTCACTACAGCAACCCAAGAGCGGTTCTTTGGGTTTTTTTGAGTCATTCCTCTATTGAGGAAGCTTTGGATTGGACCTAGCTTGACTCCTACCACGCTGCCTTGCAGGAGCGGGAGGAGGCCGAGCAGCCTGGTCTTCATTCTCATCAGTCGAAGCCAGAATAGAGGGGTTCACATCCTCCTTGGAAGAGTCCACAAGGGTCGAGCGGTCATGGACAATAGGGGAGGAGCTTTGGGCACTCGGCCCTTCTCCAGCATGGGCCATAGTAACAGGACGAAAAATAGCAAGGGACCGCAACAACAAGAAGCCAGCAGAAGAACCCTAGCCAAAGACACCCATATCGGCCCAAGAGAACGTACCAAGCTACCACCTTGGGATAAAGAAGGAGTCCAAGAGAAGGTCCTCGTCACCCAAAGCTGGCCCCAACCACCAGACAGTGCGTCAGACGACAGCAGCGAAGCAGAACTCAGAAACCCTAGTCGAGCATTTCCATCGAGGCCCAAAGAAGGAGAGAAACCAAACGAGCTCAACTGGGGTTTGGAGGCGAGCAACTGGTGGTCTTTCTCACCAAGAATCGGGCCCAACCGCCGGCCGAAACAGCCGAAAACAGCCGTAGACTAGAAGACAGGAACAATGCCAATATCGCCCAATCTAGAGAGCTTCGTGAACAGTGGATTTTTTCCCTTTTTTTTCTCTATGTTCCATAATCTTTCAGGTCAAGTAACTTGAGAAATTTTCTTTTAAATTTTCAGATTGATAAGAAAGTGGTAAATACATAGATGAAAGGAAGATAAAAGCAGTTCTAACTAGTCCAGTGGAATCACCATCAATGCTACCAGATTATGGAGACCAGAAGCAAGATTCATCTTCCGAGACTACCATCCCAAAGGATATATCACTTGTTGGAGTCGAAAAATGTGTCACCTTTTCTTAGGGTATGACTGCTAGAAAACATCAATATGTCACTTTATTGTCTTTCTGGATTGAGATGGCGTTGTATCTAATACATGTATCGGGGCTTTGCCACAACCTTGGCTAGGCCGCATATTATTTGTTTGTGAATGGAAATCAAGTTGCTACACATCATCTATAAATTGAACTACCTTTTTAGCAACTAAATGCGAGTGTATGGGATATCTTTTTTCTCGAATTAATTGTACGTGAACCAATTTCTATGTCTCAAGAAAGATAGGAAATCATAGA
Organism: Eucalyptus virginea; assembly: GCA_014182375.1. Classification (NCBI taxonomy): domain Eukaryota; kingdom Viridiplantae; phylum Streptophyta; class Magnoliopsida; order Myrtales; family Myrtaceae; genus Eucalyptus; species Eucalyptus virginea. The sequence continues at coordinate 48,774,350 of CM024521.1, forward strand.
ATATGACTTATGTTCTTACTCTTAGGGTCCGTTCGTTTCGCGGAAAATATCATGTTTCCGGAAAACATTTTCCTAGAAGTCATTTTCCAGGAAAATGACTATATTTTCCGGTGTTCGGCCGAAACCTAAATTTTGAGTGGAAAATATTTTCCATCGTTCGTTAACTAATTTAATTATTTGAGAAAAATTATCAAAAATTGAATTTTATTATTTTTAATTGACCAAAAAATTAGTTTTATTTTTTTATATTTTTTTAAAAATGAATTTTTGATTATTTGTATTTTTAAAAATAGAAATTTTTATTCTTTATTCTTTATTCTTTCTCTTTTTTTTCCTTTTTCTTCCTCCTTCCTCCTCCTTCTACCTCCTCCTTCCTCCGCCAGCTCCTTTCTCAATCCACGACGATCACCGGCCGCGGCGGCGGCGTTGACGGCAGCGGTGAAGACTTCCGCACCGATCGGCGGCGGTTGTCGCGCAGGCGCTTTTCGTTTTCCCCCAATCGCCTTCTCCCGCCTCCCTTTCTTCCTCTCGTCCGGCCTCGGGGTTGACTCGGGGATCGGTGATCGGGTCCGTCGGCGAGACAAATGCCCCCGCCGGCGGGGAGTCGGTCGGTTTCCACGTCGCGGTGGTTGATCCTCCGTCTTCTCGCGGCTGCACCTACCCCTCTCTCTCCCTCCCTCCTCTCCGCGTCGGAGCTCACGGTCGGCGGGCTCGCCCGGATCGGGAGCCCGAGCTCCGCCGCTAGATCCGGCGAGCTTGCGGCTCGCCGAGCCCGCGAACCTCGCGAGCTCGGGCGAGGCCCAAGCCCCGCCCAGCTCGCCGGATCCGGCGAGGCCCGAGCTCCGCCCCAGGCCGGCGAGAGCTCCGCCTCGCCCGAGCCCGGGCGAGGCCCGAGCTCGGCCGCCAGATCGGGCTAGGCGAGCCTCGCCAGCTGGGGCGAGGCTCGAGCCGACTCGCGGTCGCGGTCGGTTGCTGGCTCGCGGCCGCGGCCGGTCGCCGGCCGCCGTCGTGGCCGGCGACCGGCCAAGCCTAAGGAAGAAAGCTGAAAAGGAAAGAAAGAAAAGAAAAGGAAAAAAGAAAAAGAAAAAGAAAGCATAAAAATAAAACAAAAATATGTTAAAAAGAAGAAGAAGTTATGGAAAATGTTTTCCACTTTTGAAAAGTGGAAAACATTTTCCTATCTTTGAAGGTTGTTTTTCTCCATGATGGAAAATATTTTTCTTGAGTAGTTTATTTTCCGTGAAACGAACACCGGAAAATCCGGAAAACATTTTCCGAAGATGTTTTCCGTGAAATGAACGGACCCTTATATTCCGACGGATTGTCTTTTGATGCCAGATCCCGGAGGATTGGACGTGTCGAAATTTTAAGGAGTTGAAATCAACACTCGAGGTGATACAAAGTTGAAAGAGGTTAGTTTTCTTCCCCCGGTTGATTTGAATTCAGGTCTACTTTCACCATCATATCACCGGGAGGACGGTTTCCCTTCCACTACACAAGCCACCCCTGATTGCCCATTTTATACATATGAGGACAGGAGACAGGAGAGGGGAAGAATTATCAAAAGGAAGAAAAAAAAAACTTATAAAAAGCATAGGTGTTGAGTTGGGAGAATTGCAAATTCAGTCATAAATTTATTGTATGAATAATCAAATAATGAAAAACATGTTTGCTCTCTCATATTCTTGGTTCAATGCTACTCCTGACACATTGGTTCTTACGAATTTCTAGTCCCGCATGTATTGAAGATTACGTTTTTGTTTACTGAGTAAAATGGCACGAAGTTGTTATTGCCAAGTCAGAGTCGACCCGACTATCACCAGGGACTACTCGAGTTTGGTACTACTGTTGCTACTGCTATGTTAGTGTTGTTTCTTGGAGAGGTGGTTAGAGATAATTTAGGCCTGCTGACTTGGGGTCTTTCCTGTGATTTCTCTCGGGTTGTGCGAGTCATGGCATATCCCTTAGCTGATATTATTGTCGTATCCTTCGTTGTGAACTTGCACTAGAGTTTGATTTTCTCATTGTTGGGATCTGTCAAAAGGAAGATTCTGTCTTGTAAGATACTTCCTTGAAGATTAAGATTTCACTGCCTTAAATTAGTTTTTTGGTGTTACAAAACCTCTTGAAATAGTATATTTGTATTATATTTACCTCCAAATTAATTTTCATGTAACTAGCCTAACGTGACTCATGAGATTATCTCTTCACCCCCGTCCCCGAACCATGGGAAGAAAAATACAGGGATTTTGGAGAAAAAACGGGGTTTTTTTTAGAGCGAAACATGTTAGCCAATACCACCGGCTGCGGTGGCTCCACTGGATAAGACTCTACTGATCCTCAACGAAGAGGTGAAGGGTTCAAAACCCAAGGGAGGCGCTAGGTGTATTAAGTGTGACTCAGGGGTGGTGGGTCCTCCTGCTTAAGTGTCACCTGGGGGTTTACGGCGCGGCTGTCGGCTGCAACCCGGTTCCTCCAGTACCAAAAAAAAAAACATGTTAGCCAATCTACATATGTTACAAAGAGACCGAAAAATTTAGAGACTCCGAGAAGTTATCAAATGTGCCGTCGTTGCGATGGTAGTTGGAGATTGGACAGGGCTGCCGACGGGGAGAAGAGGCCGACGGGCGGCGGTGTGAGGCAGCGGAGCTCGGAGGCCTTCTCGAAGAGGCCCTTTTGCGCCTCTTCGAGTATGCCCCGATTCCCTCGGCTGAAGAGATAAGCTCCAACTACTTCCGCGGCGGCGGTGACGGTGACAGCGACGTGGTGCCGCCGATGGGTGTGACTGGATTGAGGGTGAGTGGGATTCTTGAGCGACGGAGGAGGAGGACGTGGAGCCCCTGATCGGCAAAGTATGACCCCGTTCGTGATTTCGTACGCAAAGAAATTGGAAAGATTTGGAGAAGAATTCGTCTTGCGATGATCGGTGCCGATGGCGATTCCGAAGCTGAGTTCGGTTGTAATTCTGAAATTTTGGCTAATAAAGAGATGGGTTCCATTTTTTAGAGCTTTAAAGTTCATTGCCCGGCACTCTTCGAGGACTGCATTGGAGATGGCGACGGTTTCTTGACTTCGCTGGAGAACTCGGCCATCGGCAATGGAAACTCGGGAGAGGAATATGACGCTTTGCGATCTTAAGGGCTATGGATATGATCCTGACCACTTTCTTACACTTGAAGATTTGGATGTTCCTCTATGTGATGTAAATGGGGAATGCATGTGATTTTTCTTGTTAAACTGCATAGTACAGAATACATTGAAGGGAGCACTGCCACTCTCTCTCCTTCTCTCCAGAATTTTCTAGCAAAAAATCCATCAAGAAAAACTGCGCCACTTCTAGACTTCTCCAAAGAAATCCAGCTGTCAAATCTATAATAGAATAATGCTTGTAGAATATTGTAGAAAGACCAGCAAAGTCGGTGAATGCACCGACCTTCCATCCTATAAATAGGAGCAACTTGCTCCTCATGTGTGTGTGAGAGTAAGAAGTCCAAGTACATGTGAGTGGGTGGAGTAGGTGGCGTGAAGTGTAGAGTGTAGCGTAAGTGTAGAGTGATAGAGAGTGAGTGGGTGTGTGCGAGAGTTGTGTTCGTGTGAGGTTTGTGAGTGAGTGGGTAAGCAAGTACAAAGAATAGTTGTGAGAGTGTGATAGAATAGAGAGTTGTAATATTGTTTTATAATAAAAGTAATTATTTTACTTGTACATCCACTTGCTTCTCAACAAGTGGTATCAAAGCAGGTCATCGGAGATCAGAAGACAAAGGGTCGGGGACCATTGTAAGAGAGCAAGGCGGTCGGGTTCGTCGAGCCAAGGAGCAGAGTACATCGGAGTTACGCGATGCACAATCCGAGATTGTGAAGTCGGTGGTCTCAGGGACCAGCTTACTTGGTATAGTGCGGGCATTATACTCAAGTCACAATGGCGGATTTCTCAAGTTCGGTAAGTGGCGTCGAGAAGCTCAACAACTCAAATTATAATAATTGGAGTACCTGCATGCAATATTACTTGCTAGGTCAAGATTTGTGGGATATCGTTGGCAGGAGCAACACCACACCACCCATGAATGATAGTGAATTAAGAAAATGGAACATAAAATCAGGTGGCTCTTTATGTTCTTGCCGTGACTGTTGAAGATGAATAATTACAACACATAAAGAGTGCGAAGACCCCAAAGGAGGCCTGGGATAACTTGGCAACGCTATTTGCAAGGACAAACGATGCCAAGTTACAATGCTTGGAGAACGAGCTCCTCTTTAGTCTCGCAACAAAGTATGACGGTAAGTCAATACTTTTCTAAAGTTAAATCTATTTGCAAAGAAATTTCAAAATTAGATCATGAGAATGCCATCTCTGAGACAAGAATGAGAAGAATAATAATTCATGGGTTAAGGCCAGAATATAATGGTATTGTTACGGCCACCCGTGGATGGGCAAATGAGCCAACTCTAACAGAGTTGGAGAATATATTAGCCAACCAAGAAGCCTTAGATAAACAAATTTCTAAGGTCTCAATTAAGGAGGATGAAAGTGCCCTCTTTAGTAATAAAAGAGGGTTCAAGGGCTAGAATAGAAATAGAGCAAGTGCAAGAGATGGCAAACCATGGAAAAGTCATGGAGAATGGCCAAAGCGAGTAAAAGGAATTGGACCTCAGCTAGGGGGAGCTCGTCGAGACCGCGACAAGGACGACAATGAAGATAAGAAGAATAGAAGGCATAATGGACGGTGTTACACCTGTGGCAAAGTAGGTCACTTTGCTAGAGATTATCGGTTCAAAAGAGTTGAAGGAAACGTCGCGGCATCTAAGGAAAATGATAGCGAAGAACAGTGGGATTTCCAAGCATCCTTTTGCAGTGGAGGAACAAGAAGAGCTTGCAAGCTCCTCCATCATAGAGTTAGAAGATGTGATGGCCCTCATCACGGTAAGTGATAAATTGATTGATTATGATGAAGATTGGATAGTTGACTCGGGGTGCTCAAATCACATGACTGGAGATCAAGGCAAGCTATCAAACATGTGCGAGTACAAAGGTGGACGAGTAGTTGTCACCGCAGACAACTCAAGGTTGCCGATTACCCATGTCGGCCAAACGATGATAACACCCTGATTTAGTTCGCATCAAGTCGAACTGAAAAAATGTGTACCATGTGTCGGGAATGAAGAAGAATCTATTGTCTGTGGCACAACTTACAGACTCAGGCAATTATGTAGTGTTCGGTCCTAGAGACGTTAGGGTGTACCACAATTTGAAACCTACTGGTACATCAATCATGGTGGGGTGTTGATTAGAGTCTGTCTACGTGATGTCAGCTCAGACGGCATACGTGGACAAAACTCGAAAGAGTGAAACGCCCGATTTGTGGCATGCACGGCTTGGGCACATGAGCTACCATAAATTAAAGGTGATGATGAAGAAAGGTATGCTAAAAGGTCTCCCCCACTTGGAAGTCCAAGAAGATGTCATCTCGCGCCGGATGCCGCATGGGAAGGCACATCAGCTTCCATATGAAGAGTCCACATTCAGAGCTAAGATGCCTCTAGAGCTTATCCACTCAGATGTATTTGGACCAATGAAGCAACCGTCGGTCAGAGGATCAAAGTACATGATAACATTCATCGATGATTTCTCCAGGTACGTCTGGGTTGACTTCATGAAAGAAAAATCCGAGGCATTAAACAAATTTAAGGAGTTTAAAGCAAAAGTAGAATATGAAGTAGGCAAGAAAATACTATGCCTTCGCACAGATAATGGGGGAGAATATAAGTCTGATGACTTTACAAAATTTCTTCAAGAATGGAAGATACGTCGACAATTTACTTGCCCAAATACGCCACAACAAAATGGAGTTGCCGAAAGAAAGAATCGGCATTTGGTGGAGACATGCAGGAGTATGTTGCATGCGAAGAATGTTCCACCCAAGTTTTAGGCTGAGTGTATGAAGACGGCAGCACACGTGATCAACAGACTACCTCAAGCAAGGCTTGACTTTATGTCACCTTATAAGAAGTTGTGGAATCGCAAGCCCACGGTAAGTCACTTTAGAGTATTTGGGTGTGTATCTTATGTATTTGTGCCGGACCATCTTCGCAATAAGTTCAATAAGAAGGCAGTTTGCTGCATATTTGTGGGCTACGATGATCAAAGAAAAGAATGGAAGTGTTGTGACCCTACAACAGGGAGGTGTTACACTTCCAGGAATGTGGTGTTCGATGAACTATCATCTTGGTGGACATCACAACCTAATTCAAAACAAGTTGAAGAAGAGATTCATGAAGGAATGGAAGAAAATGATGAGATTGATAAGAGCCAGTCAATTGAAGAAGGAAATGATAATGTTAGAAGAAAAGAAGTCAAAGCACAGTCACCAGAAAAATCAAAGAGCCCATGGCGAACTGGTGTACATTTGAGAACTACAGAAGAGCTTCGACCAAGTCAGATGGAAGAACTTGAAGAACGGGAACCTCAAGTTAGGAGATCAACAAGACAAAGAAGACAAAATCCCAAATATGCAAATGCGGCGTTGACCGAAAATGTTGGAGTAGTTGAGCCGTCCACATATGAGGAAGCTTCGCAAGACGTGGAATGGAGGAAAGCCATGGAGGAAGAAATACAAGCACTAAGAAAGAATGAAACACGGGACCTAGTGCCGAGACCTAAAGAGGTACGTCCTTTATCTTGCAAATGGGTCTATAAACTTAAAACTCGACCAGATGGGTCGATAGAAAGATATAAGGCACGACTAGTTGCTCGAGGATTCTCTCAAAAGTATGGCTTAGATTATGGTGAGACCTTTAGTCCAGTGGCAAAGATTACTACAGTTCGAGTCTTACTAGCACTTGCAGCAAACTCGTCGTGGAAATTATGGCAAATGGATGTGAAGAATGCCTTCTTACATGGAGAACTAGATCGAGATATATACATGGATCAGTCAGATGGTTTCAAAAGTAAGATTCATCCAGATTACGTTTGTAAGTTAAAGAAAGCCCTCTATGGCTTAAAACAAGCCTCGAGAGCATGGTCTGGGAAGATTTGCTGAATTTTTGGTACAAAGTGGTTACTCTGTAACCTCAGCAGACTCGAGCTTGTTTGTGAAGGCAAAAGATGGCAAGCTTGCAATAGTATTAATCTATTTGGATGATCTAATCATCACTGGAGGTAATGAAAATGAGTTATGCCAAATCAGAACCAACCTCTCAGTGCGGTTTCAGATGAAAGAGCTTGGAGAATTAAAACATTTCCTGGGACTCGAGATTGAGAAGACCAATGAAGGATTATTCCTATGTCAGAAGAAGTATGCACAAGACCTCTTAGACAAGTTCGGGATGTTTGATTGCAAACCTATAGCTACTCCAATTGATGGAAATGTAAAGTTATGTGCAATTGAAGGATGAGAATTGGAAGATTCAACTATGTACAGGCAATTGGTGGGTGGCCTTATTTACCTAACCATAACACGGCCTGATATTGCCTTTGTGGTAGGAGTAGCAAGTCGATTCATGGAGAATCCACGAAAGCCTCACTTAGATGCAGTCAAGCGCATACTAAGGTATGTAAAGGGTACATTTGATTTTGGGCTTCTATATAAGAAAGAAGTATCATGTGAGGTTATAGGCCATTGCGATGCTGACTTTGCTGGAGATCGTGACACACGACGATCAACCACTGGATACATGTTTAGTCTCGGATCAGCAGTAGTGTCATGGTGCAGTAAAAGACAGGCAACTGTATCACTATCTACGACAGAAGTGAGTATAGAGTAGCAGCAATGGCAGCACAAGAGAGTACATGGCTAGTACAACTAATGGAGGATCTTCATCAACCAATAAATCAACCTACACGGATATATTGTGATAATTTGTCAACCATAAGCTTAGCGAAAAATCCAGTTTTCCATGCGAGGACCAAGCATGTAGAAGTGCACTATCATTTTTTGCGGGAAAAGTATTTCAAGGCGAGATAAAGATGGAGTATGCCAGGACAGATGATCAAGTTGCAGACATCTTCATCAAAGGTCTTGGAGCTGTAAAATTCGAAGAGTTTCGAAGGCAACTTGGTATGACCACAAGGTCCATGCTAAGAGAGAGTAGTCAATAAGAGGGAGTATTGAAGAGAGCACCGCCACTCTCTCTCCTTCTCTCCAGAATTTTCTAGCAAAAAATCCATCAAGAAAAACTGCGCCACTTCTAGACTTCTCCAAAGAAATCCAGCTGTCAAATCTATAATAGAAAAATGCTTGTAGAATATTGTAGAAAGACCAGCAAAGTTGGTGAATGCACCGACCTTCCATCCTATAAATAGGAGCAACTTGCTCCTCATGTGTGTGTGAGAGTAAGAAGTCCAAGTACGTGTGAGTGGGTAGAGTAGTGGCGTGAAGTGTAGAGTGTAGCGTAAGTGTAGAGTGATAGAGAGTGAGTGGGTGTGTGCGAGAGTTGTGTTCGTGTGAGGTTTGTGAGTGAGTGGGTAAGCAAGTACAATGAATAGTTGTGAGAGTGTGATAGAATAGAGAGTTGTAATATTGTTTTATAATAAAAGTAATTATTTTACTTGTACATCCACTTGCTTCTCAACATACATGGGGTGCGTCATGTTCAAACTCGTCTCTTTTAAGATGAGAAAAGCATCATTTAGTCAGTTGCTTGGTGGGTGAAGTTAGGAATAGGATGGAGATTCATGATTTGTTGCTAGCTTGTGAAAGAGACGAGCTTTGATTTAGACTGTTATTATGGCGATGAATTGACTGTCTCGGATGATGAATGGAAATGCCAGTGAATGCAGAGCTTTCCATTGTCTGTGGAGTATTATTGCTTATGAAATCGGATACTGTATGCGACTAATCATCTGTTCATTGATGATTTCTTGTGGGAGAAACCTAGAAAACGGTTTTGGAGATAGTGGTTCAGGAGGGAGACGAGGAGCTTGTCAGTACTCTAAGGGGCTTCGATGTGGACTTCAGCATGGTCCTCGAGGATGTTATTGAGTAATAGAGGTGTCAAACGAATGGGTCGGGTCGGGTCGGGTCGGGTCATCAATAAGTCGACCCAAATTGACCCATTAACTCATTTATGATCTATTTAAGCCTAATGTAAATTTTTCGATCCATACCCGACCCATACCCGACCCAACCATATTAATAAAATATTTTCATAATTAAATTTAGGAAAACTTATTCTTATGTTTTTTTTTTTTTTAAGATTATATATACTAAAAAACTTCCAAGCTTATTTCTTATATATATTATTTTTTTAAAATGGTATTGCTAAAATAGTTTTATACAACACAAATTTAATGGACAATTTTTATAATTTTTAAAATAATTATTTTAAAAAATCGAATTTTAATTATATTTTATTTTTAAAATTTAATTTTTTAATTTTTTTAATTTTTATTTTTAAAATATAGTTTTCTTTTTCTTCTTTTTCTTCTTTGGCCGGCCGCCGGCCGTCGTTGTGGCCGGCGGCTAGCCACGGGCGAGCCTCAAGCTCGCCCGACGCCGAAGAGCTCGAGGCTCGCTAGCGTCGGGCGAGCTTGAGCTCGCCCCTCGGCGATGTTGGGTGAGCTCAAGCTTGCCCCTTGCCAGATCTAGCGAGGCTCAAGCCTTGCCCGACGCCGGCAAGTTCGAGTCTCGCCGCCAGATCGGCCTCACCAGATCCAACGAGCTCGAGCTCACTGGCGGTCACCGGCCATTGCCGTGCCCCGGCGACCGAAGGAAGAAGAAAGAAAAGAAAAGAACGGGAAAGAAAAAAGAAAAAGAAAAAGAAAAGAAAATTAAAAATAAAAATAATAATTATAATTTCGGAATTTATAAAAAATATTTTTGTAAAGTTAAAGAGAGAAGAGAGAGTCTCTCTTAAGACCCACTTAAAACCAAACCCATTTAAGACCCACTTAAGACTCACTTAAAACCCACCTAGCAAAGTAAACCCATTTAACTACTTTTGTAAAAAACAAGTGACCCATATATGACCCATTTAAATCTTAAATGGGTCATATATGGATCTAAGATCCATTTTGACACCTCTACTTGAGTAGTATGTATCTCTCTCTCTCCCTCTCAAATTTACTTGTGCTTCAAGACGCTTCTTGCGTTACTTTGGGGTGAAGGGAAGCCATTCCATGTTCTTGACGTCAATTTATTATCCGAAGGGGCAAATGACCTTGATTTGTATGTATTAGCATTGGAAGTTATCATACCCATGGTTTTTTAGGCCCCTCTGTCCTCAATTTGATCTATGCTTCTAACTGAGAATCGGTACTCGCACAAGCATCTGCAATTTGGCCTTGTTCAACATCCAATGCCCCCCTTTTTCTCTCACTCCTCTTTTTATTGTGTGACATCCCGATTTTTCAATTCTATTTTCAATAAATTGAGACGGGCATTTCGTTGGCACGCATATAGTTCTTTTCCTTGAGTCGGCCACTCATGTGAAAACTAGTCTATCGGGTGAAGCCGTTAAGAAATTTGAATGCATCAGACTCGAGAATTTGACCAGGAAGCAATCTTTCGACCGAGCTAATCTGCAAGGGTCATTACGGCAAAGTTAAAAATCGATTAGAGACCGGAGATAGGTCGACTCGACAGAGGCATGCGATCGAGTGTGGATGATTCCACCAGATCGCACAATTCTTGTCGATCGGCACTGAACCGACTTTTCTATCGATTGGGTACCCTGTGTTCGTATTTGAAACCTTGAGATTACCCCGACAGCCGAAAATCGCCAATGTTTCAAAGATGTACATTGTGGCTTGAGATGATCAACCACAGGTCAAATGCATGAAAATTTCTAAAGGCTACCCGGTAGGTTGCGCCACGCTAGTATCATGCCAAAGTGAAATTAACCGTGAAATTGAGTCAGAATTCAGAAATTGGAAGTCTGGGTGTGTCACAAATTATTTTAGGATCATTAACTCATCTTCGGAAGATTTTTCACGTAATCAGAATTTTTCAGAAATTAAATCAAAGAATGGCTATTTTGGCTCGAGAAATTAGTAGGCCCGCCTTTAGTCTTACTTTTGGGACTTAAGTTGGTTCTACGGACAAGTGAAGATGTGAATTGAAGTGTGGTGACATTGGATTAATTTTATGGACTTCAATTTAATTAAATTGGGAGAGAATTGATTGGAATTGAAGGAATTAATGTACAAAGTTTCATGCCCCGACGGAAAAATAAAATGGACCCATTGGAAAATGTTGTGGAGGATTTGAATTAGTGGAGTATGACATCACCTTAGGTCATGGTGGTTGGGCCATATTGAAGGAGAGCTTGACAAGTGGCAGGTGCTAATTGGTCCTCAGAAAGTGGGGAGGTCCCACCACCTTCTTCAACCTTGAGAAGAGAGAGAAAGGGGGGGGAAGAGGATGCGCGACGGGCCAGGCCAATCGCACGCCCGACCAGCCGCCTCCGCCCGCCCGCTCGTCGCCGCCGGTGCCATCGCCGTTGTCGTCGTCCGTGCGCGTCGCCCGCTCATCGTCGCGTTGCCTCCGCCGCCTCCAGCCTTCGTCCGCGCAGCCCCGAGCTCCTGCCCCTCCATCAAGCCGCTATCGCCGTCGCAAGCGTCGCCGGGAGTCGTCGCACGCCTCGCGCCGTCCTCGCCCCGCGTTGTCTCGCCGCCGAGCTGCCGTCCTTGCGCGCCGCTGTTGGCCGCGTGTCTTGGCGGTCTTCTCGCCTAGCTCGTTGTCCCAAGCTGCTGTTCAGCTCGCACAAGAGCTGCCGGAGCTCGTCCCCGCCGCCGTGAGCTGCCGTTGACCTCCCCACCGGCCCGTCTAAGCCCCGCCGGTCTTCTCCGCCCGTTTCCCACCCAAGCCGACGCCGGATCTGCTCCCTCTCAGCCCCGATTAGTAGCCAAGAAAATGGGTATCTCAGCCCGGTCTTGGCCCGTTTCGGTCGCCTTCCCGAGCCCGGATGCTCGGCCCACCTTGAGGAAAGTCGATCCTCGCATCGTCCTCGTCGTTTTGGTCCACTCGGCTCGTTAATCCGGTGAGTTTAGCTCACTAAATCTTGATTAGACGGTTAATGATGCCCTAAGTGTGCTTAGTCTAAGTTAAGTAAGTTTAGGTAGTTAGATTAGTTTATTTGGTTGATGATTAGATTAGGATATTTAATTAAGTTAAAGTGTGTTTAGTTTAAAGTTAAGTATGTTTATTTTAATATAAAGCCTTGATGTGATATAATAGGGTTTTATTTTTGAATTATTTAATGATTTCGAATTCTGGAATTTATAATATTATATTATATTCCGAAATTATTAAAATATTATTATTTATTTAAAAAAACGGAAAAATTTATTTTGACCCCGGTTGCTCGAATTTCGTACACCGCCGATGTGTATTTAGAATTTGAATTTGATGATTGATTGTGGCAAATGGAGTGGGATTGTGATAAACAGGGATTCTTTTTATAAAGTCTCAAGTGTCGAAATTTATGGGAGATTGGCCGTGATTAACCACCTATTAGAGATTGTGCCCGTGCCCAGTGGCGCCGTGAATTGCCACCTGATAAAGGTCGTGCCCAGTGGGGCCGTGAATTGCCACCTGATAAAGGTCGCGCCCAGTGGGGCCGTGAGTTGCCACCTGATAAAGGTCACGCCCAGTGGGGCCGTGAGTTACCACCTATAAAGGTCGCGCCCAGTGGGGCCGTGAGTTGCCACCTGATAAAGGTCGCGCCCAATGGGGCCGTGAGTTACCACCTGATAAAGGTCGCGCCCAATGGGGTCGTGAATTACCACCTATTAGAGGTCGTGCCCATCGGGCCGGGATCTACCATCTTTTAAAGGTTGTGCCGAGTGAGGCCGTGATGCCACTAATTCTAAAATTGTCCGAGTGGGGCCGTGATTGAGAGCAATAATTGATTTGCTAGAATGACATGTAATCGGCCAAGTCGATTGATCGCTGAGACGATCCAAGTGGTTGAATTGTTCTGATGATGTGATTGTGCCATGGTTGTTTGGTTATCATAATTGTACGTGATTGATTTATATAAATTGTGCTAACCTGCAGATGAAGGCTAATGCGAGGTAAGTCTTCTGTGTGATGTGACTAGGCCACCCAGGGCGTATTTTCTTTCTAATAGGGGTTTAGGGGGTTGAACTTGCTGAGACATTGTCTCATCCCGGTTTGGGGATTAAAATTTCAGGTCCCTAGATGACGGTCGTGGAGGACCCGAAGCCCTAAGTCTGGAAAGGTAGAGACTGAAGTATCGGTGAACGTGTCATGCTAGTTGGTTTCAAAATAGTTCCCATTTTGTCGAGCTGGTCTATTTTGTAGACAGTCCAGTGTTGTATTTAAACCTACGTGTTTGTAAATGAGTGTTTGGTATTGTGATTGATTGCCTGCTTTTCTATCTCAAGTTAAATGTTGTCAGGGGATTTGTTTCGCTTCCGCATGCGTAATAAAATGAATGGGTCGACGACGTATCCTGGGATGTTGCATATTTGATCGACCGCAGTGGGATGTGTGCGCGCTCGGGGTTCGGGGCGTGACATATTGACCTTCTAGGTATAAACTGTGGAAGCTTCATGCGATCTTAAGATTTTTTTTTCATTCTTGCATACAGTGAAATCACTGCTGAAGGATGAAGGGTAACAAAACTCGATCAGATTTTGCTTAATGGAAACAGCATAGGTGTCGTAAGAAACAGCTTCTTCCTTCTGCTGGTAATTATATGGCTATATGTTTTGAGCCCTTGCTTTGATAAGGGCATCGTCTTGCCTAAAGTTTTGGTAATCTATCAACTAGTAAGTAATTGCCTTAACCAAACAGAAACAATCAGCTGCTCAGCGAGATTCCTTCTGATGAGACTCAAAATGCTTAGACAATATATCGGTGTATGCAAATAAAATGCATACATTGCAGTCAATCCTATAGAATATATTATGACATATCCTCCTGAATCAATGCCTTTGCTTGCCAATTTGCATTGCCATTCTCCTAAAAATCATGAAAGGTCTGCTAGGGAAGGAGCTCATTGCTTCTCACAAATTCATCGGTCCTTTAATTCATCTTAGAATTGCATTCCTCATGAAATGGAAATTCTAGATTCAATGTTAAGATGAAGTTTCATCCAAAGTTGGATTGTGATATTCTAAATGAATCACGTTAGGCTAGTGATGCTTGTTGAACAATGTGTAAAAATCACAATGATTAAGAATGAAAATCACTAGATTTCAATTTGGAGTAGTGATTGAGAAATCAAACTCTAACTCTCGGCCTCTATTCCAACCATCTCAATTAAAGTATGGCTACTACGAATGTCAGGACTCGATTTTATTGTTTTACTTCTCTTTCGGGCAAATTTAAAGAATCGCTTGACGATTATACATCCAAAAGTGGTGTTGCGAGTAAGTATCACATTCGCTTTAAATTAGTTTTTTGTATTACAAAACTCCCAAAACAATGTATATGTCTTACATTTATCCTCAAATTAATTTTCGTTTAACTAGCCTAACGGGATTCACAAGATTATCTCTTCGGCTGTCCCCCCGAACCATGGGAAGAAAAAGACTGGATTTTAGGGGATAAGTACACTAATGGTGCCATGGGAAGAAAAAGACTGGATTTTGGGGGATAAGTACACTAATGGTGCCATAAGTTGTGTACGGTGCTCACTTTGGTGCCAAAAGTTTCCGCCGGATCACTTAAGTGCTAAATCGGAAAAAAAAAATGATCACTTTGGTGCCACCGGCGAGAAATTCCGGCCAAAATGATTACGTGGCATTTATATTTAAAATAAAATAAAAAAGTTGCTCGGCTTTTAAACGACATCGTTTTCCATCCTCTTCAAAAAACGACGTCATGTTGCCCTTATACGTGGACACCCTCGCAAAAATGACGCCATTTAGCTCGTACGTGGATTGAAATTAGGGTTAGGGTTTCTTCCTCGCCGCTCGGCCACCGTTGTTCACCCGCCAACGCTCAACCACCGTCGCTCGGCCACCATTATAGATGCTCGACCAAGTGAACGAGGAGAGAATAAGATTGTTGCTCAAGCAAAAAGTGGTAGAAAGAATAGGAGGCGAGGGTGGAGGAGGAGGAGGAAGAGGGGTCAAAGGTGCTGCTACTGATGCGTCGCTGCCGCTGTTGGTGTCGTTGTTGGTGCTGCTACTGGTGCGCTGCTGGTGTTGCTGCTGGTGCCGTTCACTTATGGTGTCGCTCTTCAGGGAAGAAGACGACGTGCCTCCTCTCTCTCTCTTTCAATTTGGAGATTTAGGGTTTCGATTTGGAGGAAAGAAGCCAAACGACGTCGTTTTTGTAGTTTAGATGCTGGTTGTGCTCTTCGGCAAGCCACGTAGCCTAAAAAATTAATAAAAAAATATCACGTCGGATTTCCGGCCGATCAGATCGGCGTTGAGCATTTTTCAAATTTTTTGGTACTTAATGATCCGACCGAAACTTTTGGCATAAAATGAGCGCCGTACACACAGCTTATGACACCCGATTTGGCGGAAGAGACAAAGTTTTTAGAACGAAACACACGCACACTCGCCAACCTACGTAAGTTAAAAGAGGACCAAAATATTAGGAAATTCCGAAAAGTTTTCAGATGCGCCGGGCCGTGGAGGTAGTTGGAGATTATCTCTTCGGATAGGGACCGTCGACGGGCGACAAGACGCCGACGGGACGGCAGTGTGAGGTGGCGGAGCTCGGAGGCCTTCTTGAAGAGGCCCTTCGCGCCTCTTCGGGTAGGCCACGATTCCCTCGGCCGAAGAGATAATCTCTGACTACTTCTGCAGCTGCGGCGGCGGCTGCGACAGCGACGGCGACGTGGTGCCGCCGATGGGTGTGACTGGATTGAGGCTGAGTGGGATTCTTGCGCGACGGAGGAGGATGTGGAGTCCCTGATCGGCGAAGTATGACGCCGTTCGTGATTTTGTACGCAAAGAAATTGGAAAGATCTGGGAAGAATTCGTCTGCGATGATCGGTGCTGGTGAAGATTCCGGAGCTGGTTTTGGTTGTAATTCTAAAATTTCGGCCGATCAAGAGATGGATTCCGTTTTTGAGAATTTCAAAGCTCGTTGCCAGGCTCTCTTTGTGGACTTGCGTTGGAGATGGCGACGGCTTCTTGACTTTGCCGGATAACTCGGCCATCGGCGGTGGAAGCTCGGGAGAGGAGTCGACGCTCTGCGATGAGGGCTATGGATATAATCCCGACCACTTTCTTACACTTGAAGATTTGGATGTTCTTCTGTGATGTAAATGTGAAATGCATGTGATTGTTCTTATCAAACTGCACCGTACAGAATACATGGGGTGGGTCGTGTTCAAATTCGTCTCTTTTCGGATAAAAAAAGCATCATTTAGTCAGTTGTTTCGTGGGTGAAGTTGGAGATAGAGGGGATTCATGATTTCAGTGGTATTTCTCTTTGGCTAGATTGTGAAAGAGACTAGCTTTGATTTAGACTGTCTTAATATGCGGATGAATTGACTGTCGGGGGTGATGAATGGTGGTGCCAGTGAATGCGAAGCTTTCAACCGTCTGGAGTACTTTTGCTCTTTAGATCGGATAGTTTATACAACTAATTATCTGTTCATTGATGACTTCTGTGGGGGAAACTCAGGAAATAGTTTTAGAGATTTGGTTTTTAAACTGAACTTACAACTGTGATGCATGTCTTGAGGGAACATCAGGCAGTTTGTTCTACGTCTGCTTCATAGCTTTCGGGTAGTAGGAAAAAGGTAAAATTTCTGAAGGAACACAATTAAAGCAGTGATTTGGAAGTCCTGTTATATGCAGTTCCTTTCTTATCCTTCTCAGTGGACTTTGGTATAGACAAATAATTGGGAGAATATTGTTTGCTTGCTTGCCTTTATTGTATTGGAAGGCCAATTGTGGTGCTTGTATCTTGCAGATGATAGAGTGACTGTATTGGAGTCAGAGAAGCGGGCTTGGGAGAATCTGCTAGAAGCTCAGGCTATCAGAGAAGCTGTAAATCCTTGGAGAAATCATGATGCGGAAGCAAAAAAGAATTCATAGTGCCACCATTGTCGAGTTTGTACCTGGTATGATTTCTTCATGAACGCTCTCATTCAACAAGGAGAGAACTTTCTTTAAGCCATGCTCTTGATGGAGAAGTTTGATAACATTCAGAACAAATAGGTCTAGGTGGTGGAGCTATTTTGCTTAACTCCTTTTAGTTAATGTGTAATCCATGTATTTTATGAGACATTTTGGCAATAGGTCTTAATGCCTCTGGCTATTAGACTTGTGCATTATAATTGATGTGATGATCGCACATTAGTTTATTGGATCATGTTTTATTCTTTTCGCCCTTATAAGTTGGCATAGAGTATCTAAAATTGGATGACCATATGTACTGATGCTGGAAGCTGTGAGTGAACTTTTAAACAACTAAGGTCGTGTTTTGGATGCTTGAATATTATCTGCAGTACGCCAGACACATATCTGCCCATTGCTCCTCTGTCCTGGAATGAATTTGGAATATCCTGAAATGTCTTGAGGCGATTTTGTATTTGGCTGCTTAGCAATTAATCTCCCGTTCAGTGAGTGAGATTTTCCTGTATGTGAGTTTGGAAATTATACGTTTTCTTGGCATTGTTCTGTATGCGCTTCCCTGATCATCGCCCAATGGTCTGTTTAGAGTTGGCTGCTTGGTTGTCCCATATGGCGACATGGATTGCATTTTTTTTTTTTTTTTTTTTGGGGCTTCCAGAACTCAGTATCTTTCATGTGCTTTATAAATATGAATGACTGGAGTTCGGACTCTGTCATATGCATTTCTCTACGCAGTTTTATTTATTTTGAGCGGTGTTGGATTGGGAATATTCGTGCAGGAAAAAAATTGATGTCTGAATGGCAAATTTACTATTATTTCCTACTGGGGCCGAATTTTCCTCAAGAATATCAAAGCAGCGGTTCTATGCAATCAGGCTAGTAAACGTAATTACTCAGGAATTAATAGTGAAGAGCTGGTTCCTTTGTTTACTTTCTTGTTCTTTTTGTTCTTTTTAACTCAAGCAATTGTTTAGGTCAAGAACGCGATGCCTTTAGGTGATTCAGAATTAACACTTGAACCAGGACTCACAGAAAATTTCCTTTCGCAGCATTGGTCAATGACCAATCTTAATTGGGCTGATATGTAGACTTTATTTGATGTGCAAAAGCTGATGAATGGTATAATTTGATTATATCCTGTCACCTCACAAATGGGTGAGAGAAAAGTCGTGACGAAAAAGGGTTTTGATTAGATAATTTGATTATATAATTTGATTACATCCTATCACTATTCTTTCACATTCAGATCGATTTAAAGTTGTCTCTTTTCTACTAATTATGTGAAGCAACAAGTGTGTTGCAAGAAGAGTTGATGATTAAATGCTACTGATCATTCGGATAGCCGGCTTCTAGGGCAAGGATGACAAAGTTTGCTTAAGAGGGGAGAAATAAGAAGATCGCTATAATTATTTAATGTGAGGTTATGCTATTCTGTGGAAAGAGTAAGATCAAGATCAATCGGAGTGACGTTATGGACTTGCCTTTGCTTCTTAATCGTACATAGCCCCAATAGTTTCTGACAAAAGTAGCCTGTGTCGCTTCTGTCGATCTTGCAGAGTTAGCATCTTCTAATCTATGACAACTTAGTCCGATGTTCTTTCGTTGAATGAATAGTGGTGACATACGCTTTACTTGGGATACTTCTTTGGGATACTTGGTGAGTACACTCGTAGCTGAAATGCCATTATCACGTGTTGCTTATTGAGCATTTTGGGCTAGGCAGAAACAGTTGGAAAACCTCCGGGATCGACGTCTAATATAATGTTAGGATTGTTTAAGTATGACTAAGCCATCTCGTGGTTCATAATAGCGATTTAGAATCGGAAAACTGAGTGGTGATCCCATCTTTTTAGCCATTGAACAACTTGAGTCCTGTGATACGTCCCGTTCCCTGAATCTTTTGGGAGCCATTGAATCCAAAGGGAAGGGTCTGAGGAACCAAAGAGGGACAAGTTAAAAAAAGCAACTTTATTTGTATGAGATATCGACAAAACACAAATTAGCTTGATTGGTCGCTATATACCACCGACGCACGACAGTCTTAGTATACCTTTACGACAGTGTTTAATTGAAAAAGAGAACGGGATTATCCGTCGCCCTCGTACTCCGACGAAGAAACATGTTAAAGAAAAGACCTCTCTCCGAGGCACGTGGACACGTGGTGCATTTAACAAGAATTAGCTTCGACCAAGCCATGAACTGCTGCGCTCATCACATTGAGGAGCCCTTTCGCCGGCCATGATATAATCGGTAGGTCTCTCGTGCCCTCAGAATCACGCCGCCATGACATAACCATATTTCAGTTCATCAACGTGGTCCGGATACAAGGACAACCGGCCATCGGATATCAGGATATCACCTGATCGCAACTGATTTTTTTTCTATGGAACTTTGCTATTACTGATCAAAGAGAAAAAAGCACAAAATAGCTATACTGGCTTTTCTCTGCAGTAAGCCAAAAAGAATGTGAGGTACATTTGGAGGGGAAACTACATCAAGAACGATGCCAAGAGAACATATAAATTCCAGAATCTGCATACAGGAAAATCTCACTCGCCGAGCGGGAAATTAATTGCCAAGCAGCCAAAGACAGAAATTGCATCAGCACATTTCAGGATGTTCCAAATTCATTCCAGGACAGAGATGGCCGATGCGCAGATGCGGTCTGGCGTAATTTTAAATTTTATTTTTCCTGTAGACAAAGTTCAAGCATCAAGAATACGATCTGTGTGTTTAGAAGTTCACATCTTCATCTCACACTCATCCAGCTTACAGTATCATGTATAGTTGTCCAAGTTTAAATGCTCCTTGCCGACATATAAAGGCAAAAAGGATTAAATATAATCAAATAAAACTAATGTTTGATCATCCTGTCAATCACCCCTTGGTCATTCAAAAAGAAAGCCACAAAATTGGGCGAACGTAATGGTCAAAATAAGCTTGTGCACCAGAAAGGCTGATAGTACCACAATGTCTAATAGCCAGAATTATTAAGACCCGTTGCCAAAATGTTGCATGAAAAACATCATTTGCACACTAAAAGCAGTTAACCAAGATTGCTCAACCACGTAGATGTATTTTTTCTATACGTTATCAGACTTTTTCATCAAGAACATCGTTGAAAGAAAGGTCTAGTGATGTGCAACGAGAGCAGTCGAGGTCTAGTGATGTGCAACGAGAGCAGTCTAGAAAAAAATCATACCGGGAATAACTCAACAATGGCAGCACTATGAGTTCCTTTTGCTTTCTGCATCACGATTCCTCCAAGGATTAAGAGCTTCTCTGACAGCCTGAGCTTCTGGCGAATTCTCCCAAGCCCGCTTCTCTGACTCCAATTCGGTCACTTTATCATCTGCAACATACGACCACCATAATATTTCTTGGTTAATACAGAAAGACAGACCCTTTGGTAGTAAAATAAGCAACCAATGGCATGGGAAAGAATCCAATAATCTTCGTCATGAAGATGCTAAAGAAAGTATAGGTAGTTATGAAGGCAAGGCAACCAAACAACATTCTCACAATCTTTAGTCTATACCAAAGTCCATTCAGAAAGATGCAAGTGATGAAAGCTCATCAGTCTTCAATAAGATCACAAAGCAACTGCAATTTCAATGGGACTACAAATCACTTCATCTAATTGTGTTCCTTCAGAAATTTTAACTCTTTGATTATACCCTGAAAGATATGAAATAGCTGCAGAACAATCCGCTCAATGTTTTCCTGAGATGTGCATCACAGTCGTAAGTTCAATTTTAAAACCAGTCTCCTAAACGACTTTTCAGAAGTTTCTCCCACAGATGGTATCAATGAACAGATGATTAGCTGCACAAGCCATCCATTCTCCACAGACAGTGGAACACTTTGCATTCATAGGTATCGCCATTCATCACCTGAGACAACATTTTTTCGATCATCATGCTTTTCGTGTAGAACAGCGAGAATGTTCAGTTCATCGGCATAACATGACGGTCCAAATCAAAGCCCTCCTCTTTCACAAGCTAGAGACTGCAACATAACAAGCGACCACGACGTACCACTGAAATCATGAATTTCCATCCTACCCCCAACTTCAATCACAAAGGAACTGACTAAACGATGCTTTTCTCATCCGAAGAGACCAATCTGGACACGACCCATCACCGTAAAATCCACTCTCATTCGACTAACGCAATAGCTACCGCACTAGCATCGCTCGCGAGCTCTAAAGCAAGGTTCATCAGATAAAAATTGACTCCAACTGCTTAATAGTGCCTAAAAACTATCGATTTCGAAGTTATGTCGCGCCATTTTTTTGGGGTACGAGCTACCCAAAAGAGAAGCGGAAAAAGTCGAAACGAAAAGAATTGGCAGGAACGGGCGAAGGAGGAGCAAGAAAGAGATGGAGGGTCCTCACACAGAAGCCGGTCTTGATCATGAACAACTCCATGGAGCCTCCGACGAGGGCCGAGAAGACCGCGATCTTCACGTACCAATCAAGAAACTTCACCGCCATATCGAAAGCTGCCGCTCAAGCTTTCCGCGGCAGCGGCTGGAAGACGGGAAAACGAAAGGAGGGTCGGTAAGAAAGAGAAGGAATAGGTAACTTCACGAGGAGAGAGGAGATCCATCGAGGCCCATCATCGGCCAACGCAGCCCGACCATTTCCCCTCTAAAGAGAGCTTTTTTAGCTGTTGGGTCCAAGGAACTTGGGCCTTTGGCCACTTTTAGTGCAGCTCGTTACATCAAGATGCAATCTTTTCGTCTTCTCTTCTCGTTGCGTAAACGAGGGCGGATGCTTTATTACAGTTTTAAGAACTTCGTCCCGTGCGGTTCTGCTGCATGTCGTGCTGTGGATGGCTAGGAATCAGACCTTCTAAGGGAGAAACCGATACGGCAAAAGCTCGTCACGGCATGCATATGCTCTTCTAGGAGTATTTCCGCCCGGCAATGATATTCGATGCTCGATCTGATCTACATTTAGGACAGAGGTTCGAGCTTGGCGATTCTGAAACTGCTTGAGTTTTGGCAAATTTCATTGAGCACTTCTCAGCAACTAGCAAGCAGAGTCTATGTCTATCTTGAAGGTGATAGCTTCTCTGTTATTGAGCCTCTGGCCAATCTGGAAACACCTCCATTCTTGAACTCGGTCAAATCGAGAAGCTCTCAGCAAAATCAAGTGCCGGGGACTCAATTCCACACCATGATCAGAGCTAATCTTATCTCGCGAAATCTTGCCCACCTTATATCCACCCCTTACCCTTTTTCGTTTATTCCTTTTTGCAGCGAAATAGAATGACTCTGTCTGAGTTAGTGTCACTAAAGCACTAAAGAAGCAACCCTTTCGAGCACAAATCCAAAGAATGTTCAACAAGCACCCTAAGCATCGCGACCCCAGGGACTAGCCAATTCCAAACACGATAGCGACTAATCAGTCCTGCATAGCATCTACTGGGGCACAAAAGAGGAGGACTTCAGCATCGGTGCTGTTCTGGGCAATGGCATCTACTTTCTTGTCCCTGTCAATAAGCTGCATCATAGATTCAGATCTCATATGAGATTGGTGGATTATCTACCAATGCAACTCAGGAAGGACAAAGCGACAATTCAACCACCACTATCAAGCTAAGCATCTGCAAATATTATTGAATATACTTCCATTCATTGAACCCTTTACTAGTCTTGTTAGATATAAAGCGTTTCAGGATCTTAATCATGATCTTATCTAAGGGATGCTCATGAGGTACTACTCACAGCGATACAAGCCCAAGCATCAATAGCCTCGAGGCCCTATTCCCGATGTAGTCCTGAACCTCTCGTTCCAATTCTTCATCCTCTCTAAACTTGAATTCGAAAAGTGAACAGAAAATTTGGTCAGCCAACAGAACCATAAGTGAACACACAACTTATCAGAAAGCATCATAAAAATTAACCAAATGCAATTACAGATGACAATGATCCTGCTTCAACAGGCTTTTGTTTCATCTAATTTGGAAAAGCTTTCCACCTTATTTCGTGAGACCACGAGTAATTATGCGCTCCTTTTATGGAAACTAATTGCATCGAAATTGCAATATGTGAATTGAGAATGTAGGCTTAGACAATTCAGGATTTTTTAATTATTTTTCAGTTCAACAACCGCGGACAGGGTCGGTCCAAGTGAATACGGGGGATTCAAATAACTCTGAGAGTACCGTCACAGAAATTTACCCAAATAATTTGGACTTTCACCCTGTACCTTGCATGGAAGGGTACAATAGTATGCTTTCCGCAGTCTCTACACTGTAAATACAGCATAAACAGAGGAGTCGCCATAAAGATTCATCGGAGCTGTGGTTTTATTAACATGAATATAATCAAATTGGATACAAAATTACTAAGCTTCAGGGACTTTTCTGAAGGGTGTGAGGAGGCGATTGTTATCTGGCTCATTGTCGTAACATTCATAATATTGGCATAAGTTCCTGTAAATAAATCCAGCCTCAGCATCAAATTGATTTGCCGTCGCAATTAGGAACTTCTGAGTAGGTGGCCGGCAAGAATTGTAGAAGAGCTATACATAGCTTACCTACATCTCCTTTTCGTCTTTAAGTACAATGCTGCATGTCTTGGACTCCAGATCAGCTAACAACTCCCCCAGATTCGTCATCATTCAATTCACTTCCTCCTCTACTCTCGCGATTTTTCAGTCTATTTTGACAAGGACCAAGTCTACGCTTTCTTTCCTTTCCTTCAACTACACCTTTCAAAATCTTATCGCAGTTATTTGACATCGCACTATGTCCTTTGGATATGCAAATAATGAGTCTAAACATCCACAACCAGATCCATTACGGGGGAAAAAGAAATGAAGAGACTAAGTTTATCGCATTTGCTTCTGAAGCCACACCAGCACACGATCTGATTTAAGTGTTGGCAAAATTGCTTGAGAATCATGAACATACTTCCACACGGATTAGTGCTCGAACAGGTTCGCTTCCATACAAACTTCTTGTGTTGACATTTGATCTTGAGTTAGTATATTCAATGTTCATAACTCATAATGCATCATGTGTCTGGTTCATCTTGTTGGCTTGACAATATATCAGATTTTGGCTTGATTGAGATTATGTCTTCCTGTAGTTTTTAAAGTACCCTCCAAAATTAGAAAAAAAGAATGACTAAATTCCACTGATCAAGAAAGTGAAAAGGAAAGAAACAGAGAGAGCCAATGCCATTAAGCCAGTGAACTAGAAAAAGAGATATTGAATTCTGTACAATGCAGTTTAACAAGAAAAACCACATATGTTCACATTTGCATCACAGAATGACATCCAGATCTTCAAGTGTCAGAAAGTGGTCAGGATTATATCGATAGCCCTTGAGGTCGCAATGCATCGGCTCCTCTACCGAGCTTCTTCCATGGTTGGCTGAGTTTTCCTGCAAAGCCAAGAAACTGTCGCGGTTACCGTCACCGAAACAGTCCTCTAAGAGACTACGAATCTCGGCAGGACCAAATCCACACCCCTCAAGGTTACAGTGCATCGGCTCCTCTGCCAAGCTTCCTCCGCCGATGCCTGGGTTCTTCGGAAAAGTGAAGAAACTGTCAAGGTCACCGCCGATGCAGTCCTTAAACGGACTAAGAAATTCATCAGGATAAAATCCACACCCCTCAAGGTCGCGGAGCATCGGCTCCTCTCCCAAGCTTCCACCCCCCATGGCCGAGTTCTCCGGTATAGTCGAGAAACTCTCATGGTGGCTGTCACTGACGCAGTCCCCGGACAGACAAAGGAAGTCGTCCGGATTACATCCACGCCCCTCAAGATGAGAGCAGGTGGGGGTCGAGTCCACTCCCAAACCTCCACCGCCGGCGGCCGACTTCTCCGGCGAAGTCAAGAAAGGGTCGCCATCACCATAGCCCAAATTTTCAGAATCACAACCAAACCCGTCTCCAGAATCGCCACCAGAACCGATCACGACGGACGAACCCTTCTCCAGATCTTCCAACTTCTCGCCCACAAGATCACGAACGGCGTCGTACTTCGCGATCAGGGACTCCACGTCCTCCTCCGTCGCGCAAGAATCCCACTCCTTCTCAATCCACTCCGCCCACTCGGTCAAACCCATCGGCGGCACCGCGTCGACGTGGTCGGCAATTACGTTGTCTTCCACGGAGGGGTCGCTGAAGAACGAACAGGGCTTGCCGGCGGGGGAGAAGACGATGACTGCGGCGCGAGCGCCGCAGAGGCGGCAGAGCTCGGAGGCCTTCTTGAAGAGGCCCTTGCGCCTCTTCGAGTAAGTCACGAGCCGCGCCGCTGGGTCGGCGATCTTGGCGATCTCCGTTCGCCGGCGCTTACCCATTACCGATGGATTTCGCGAAAATTCTTCAACGACTTGCAGGATTCTTGGGTTTCCGAAGAAGAGCTTTCAAGGGTTTTTCTGGGTTTCTTGTAGAGAGAGAGAGAGAGAGGAGGAGGAGGAGGAGAGAGGAAGTTTGAAGTTGCAGAGGAGGTGGGCGGGGGAAAGGAGCCGAAGGGGAAGATCTACTTATATAGCCATCGTGGGGCCCTTTTGAGAACTTTCTGAATTTTGATTTTCGGTCCTCTAAATTTCGGTAGATTTTCAAATTGGCCCCGCGAACAGTTTATTTGTGTCGATTAAGTACTCTTAAGTTTTCATAATTTGTGTAATTGGTGATTTTTCCGGTGGATTGCTTTTAACATTGACACGGTGTGATAATTAATTAAATTAGATAAGTAAAAAAAGGGGGAAAAAATAAATCGAGAGGTTAAACGAGAGAAGCTCGTCGTTGCGAAGTTTTCATTGAAGGTTTTTAAAAACATGTTTGTCCATTTGATAACATTTATTCTATGATTTTTTTTTTTTACTCTCTTCAAATACTTGAAAACAGAAAAAAATTTGGATAAAATATATGAAGAAGTTATATTGTAAGTAATTTCTTAAGTTGCAACATTTGATTAAAGGAATTTTTTTTTAAGAGAAAGGACACCTTAATTGAAAATATAAATATCCAATTAGAGTATTTGCTCAAAAACAACGCGTAAAACTATATTTTTCCTCCTCCCATGGATCAATATGCTATCTTAGGCATCATCATGCAGTAAACAAAGTAGATAAAAGTAAAACCACCTAAATCTCTAAATATCAGGTAATAAGAGCCTCATCTGACTAGAGTAAAAAGAATTACATTAAGCACTCTCATTACAATCCAACAAAAAAAATTGACACCGAATAGTTACGTATATAGTTTAAGTGCTATATTTTCCTCTAACTAGTTATAAAT
Source organism: Eucalyptus virginea (assembly GCA_014182375.1). Taxonomy (NCBI): domain Eukaryota; kingdom Viridiplantae; phylum Streptophyta; class Magnoliopsida; order Myrtales; family Myrtaceae; genus Eucalyptus; species Eucalyptus virginea. The sequence continues at coordinate 48,800,620 of CM024521.1, forward strand.
TGTGGACATCACTCACATACAAAGTAAATAGAATATTAATATAAGTGATGTCTATGGTTGTAACCCATCAATCAACTTACATAATTCACTAGCATTTAACTTTTTCTACATAATACAAAAGCACAAGGACAGTATTAAGACCAAGTATAAAATCTGAATTCAATTCTATGTTTTAGACCTAGTAGGATTTTGGCACAAATATGGATAGTATAAGTTTTAGATATATCCATGAACTCAATAAATCTCAACTGCTAGATTTTCGAACCTCACATGGAATCCGTGATATCAAGGCGATTGCAAACTCTACTCGACACACTCTCTTGCGATCAAGCTTTTGATTTTCACAAATAGGGGCAATAGACGTTTACACGTTAAAGTTCTAAAATAGATTTTTTTTTTTGTCTATTTTACTATATTTTTACTTTAACATTCATTCTTAAACTTTTATCCTATCTTTTTACAAGGTTCGAGAGTCGAAATCCACACTTAAAATTAAATCGTCCCCACCCTCAATCGCCTCTAAGAAAGTAAGAATTCGAACTCCTATCTTCCTATGGTTCTAAGATAAATGTTTTTTTTTTTTTTTGGTCAGAATTCTAAGATAAATGTTTGACCGGGTGAGTTTTTGGCAAAATTTAGGTCCATCAACGAAGACGATGGGCTTGCAGGAGAAAAACAGGCACAATTACCGTACAGGTTCAATCCGCGGGGAGTGCAATAAACTCTCCAAATCACAGTGTGAAAAACTCCACAGAATTCTCAGCACGACCCAATATAATAACCTCATAAATTTTCGGAACGCGATGGACTTTCTTTCCAACCCGAACCGACATCCACGTCAGGTCACAGTGCCTAAGGGACGCGTACACGTGGCGCGTTTGGCAAGGATTAGCTTCGTTGCAGTTGCAGGGGTGAAACACGAGCGAACACCCTTTATTTTTTTCTCCACGGTGTTGATGCGACATGATGAGATGAGATGAGAATAGAATGAGGGGTGGCCTTTTATCATCATCCGCAAGCGGCTCAAGCTCATCCTTTGCCTACAACGCCTGCTGAGATTCCTTCTCAGGTCCTCTTTCTCTCTCTCCCTCTCTCTCTCTCTCTCTCCTCCTGCTGCTGCTACTGCTTTACTCGTTGGATTGATCATGCAAGCGGCTCAAGCTCATCCTCCGCCTTCTGCAACGTCTGTTGAGATTCCTTCTCAGGTCCTCTCGCTCTCTCTCTCTCTCTCTCTCTCTCTCTCTCTCTCTGTCTTTCGGTGGGCGTTGCGAGTTCTTGCTTTTTGTGTACGCAAGTCTCGTTGTTTGTGGGTTCGCGGGTGAGATCGAGTTTCGTGCTTGAGATGGGTCGGATTCTGCCGGCGTCGGAAGAGATGGGTCGTCGGCGTTTAGGCGTTTGGTTTCCGTTTTCCGGATGTTGCTCTGGTGTTAGCTGGTTCCGTGCAATCTGAGCTCTTTGAGCTCGAGAGGTCGTGCCCCCTCCTCCGTCTTCCGCTTCCGGTGCTCTCGCCCCCCGCGAGAATTTTGCTTAAGCTGTGGTTTGAGATCTTGGTTAGGCTTGAGTGAGAAAAGTAGGGAGAGCTGTCGAAAAAGAAAGAAAGAAAATAGAGGAACCCCGATGCGGGATGACACGAGTGCGATTAAATTTGAGTCGAACGCGACTTAGTGCATTGCGACGTGCTTTCTGGAATTCGAGCTACTTTAGTTTGGAACTGATTATTGACGCGGCGACGGTGACAGGATATGACTTGCGGCCCATTCGGAGGCTTTGAGAAGTTTGCAGATTGTGGGAAGATTAGCAGGAACTATGATTATTTTAGAAATTATACAATCACCTCCAAAAGATGAGAGCTTTACCTCGTGCATTGTCAACTTTGACAAGCTGGAGCGATGCTGCAATGAATCATTCTTCTTACATAATTGTAGCACACTGGCCCATGACTCTGTGCATATTTAGCTAATTCAGGGTACCGAGTTTAATGACCTATAGAGATTTCCATTTGTGAATCAGGCTTCTAAACATTTTCCATCTCTAGCTACCATTGCTTTTGCTGATATGCTGTTTGGTATTTCTTGAAGATCATGTCGAGGGAAATCGTGCAGAAAAACAACGTACCTGTAAAAATTGATGGAATAGTAGGGAGCACTTCTTTTACTCACACTATGACAGAAGGTCAAAGAATGGCTATTTCATCCGGATATGAATATGAAGTATTCTTGAGCTTTAGAGGAGAAGATACTCGAACAAGTTTTACCGATTTCCTTTACACTAGTATGATAGATGCGGGAATCCGCGTCTATAAGGATGACGAAGAGCTCTGCAAGGGGGAAAATTTTGGCCCGGAACTTCTCCGAGCAATTAATCAATCGAAGATCTCAATACCTATATTTTCGAAAGGTTATGCCTCTAGCGTATGGTGTCTCAAGGAGCTAGTCCAGATGGTCGAGTGCCAAAAAACTAGGGGACAAAAGATTATGCCCATTTTTTATGATGTAGCACCTTCAGAGGTTCGACACCAAATTAAAGGTTATGGAGAGGCCTTTCTTACACATGAAAACAAGAAGCCATATGACAAAGAGACTATGCATAAGTGGAAGGCTGCTCTCACCACGGTTGGAGAACTAGATGGATGGGACTTGCAAAAAATGACCAACATGTAATTGCCTCTATCATTCCATTTGATGTGCCTTGTCCCATTAAAACTTGATGTGTTTCACTGTTGAAATTGAATTTTATGCTATTGAAACTTTACTGCAGAAATCACTTGAAATAATGGGACAATCCCCATTTTGTCCTTTTTCATTCCAAACAACCTTTTTTTTTTTTCTTTTTTCTTTTTTTCAGTTAAGGTCATTCGTGAATCATATGTGCCAATGCTAATTCATTTACAATGAAGTAAATCCTTGCAGAAAGCATTTCGAATGGGTCTCTAGTTTCATTTTGGTCTTGTTAGAAAATAGCTTGGTTCAACACAGTTTTCTAACTCATTGCCATTTGACCTCCAACAAACACTAGGAAAGAAGGTGAGATAGCAAAAACAGTTACTTGGAAGGTTTTCAATGAATTGAAAAATGCTTATTTGGTGGTATCAAACAACTTGGTTGGTGTGGACAGTCATGTGAATAAAATCATGGAAGAGATAGGTGCTCATATAAATGAAACGCGGATCGTAGGAATTCATGGGATGGGTGGCGTTGGAAAGACAACAATTGCCAAAATCATATACAATGAGCTTTCCAACAAGTACAACAATTGTTGCTTCCTTTCCAACATCCATGAAACGTCAAAGCTCAGGGGCATTGAGTACTTGCAGCAGCAGCTCATCTTCGACATCCTCAAGATGAAAGGGACGGATATAAGAAACATTGATGAAGGGATTAAGACCATTAAAGAAAGGTTGCCTAATAAAAAAGTCCTCATTCTTCTTGATGATGTTGAAGAAAAGGATCATATGGATGCACTTGTCGGTAAGCGTGATTGGTTTGGCGAAGGGAGCAAACTTATTGTTATTACAAGAAGGAAAGATGTTCTCTGTGTTCCGGAAGTGGACTGGAGGTATGAGCTTACGTGCTTGGATCCGAATCTATCTCTTCAACTTTTTAGCAAACATGCTTTTAGAAGAGAGTCTCCTGTAGACGACTATATCAACCAATCTGGGAGGGCGATACGCATTACCGGAGGTTTTCCATTAGCCATTGAGGTCATAGGTTCACTTTTATCCGACAAAAATAAGGAAAAGTGGGATGGCACATTGAAGATGCTAGAAAGTGTTCCTCATGATAAAGTTCAGAGTAAGCTGAAAATAAGTTATGATGCATTAGATGATCGGCAACGGCATATATTCCTTGATATAGCTTGTCATTTCATTGGATGTTGCAAAGACATTGTGGTTTATTTCTGGGATGCATCTAAACTTTTTCCTAAGCAGCTGTGGAAGTTTTTGCAGAACATGTCTTTAATAAAGATTGGAGAAGATAATATATTGTGGATGCATGATCAACTCAGAGACCTTGGAAGAGAAATAGTTCGTCAAGAAAGTGAGATGAATATAGAGAAGCAACGTTGCGTGTGGAATCCGGAGGATGGATTAAATCTGCTAAGGATACATGAGGTAAAATGCCTTGTGCAATACATCTCCAAATTATTTATAGACATTTTCTTTTCCAAAAAAAGTAGTTACTTTTTGTGTTCTCTAGCACCATCGCGACCTACTCAACCGATAGTTTTGGTCTTTTAAGATTTTAAAGGAATGATAATAGTCAACTCCACCCCTTAAAATAGTGAACTTGAAGAAATGTGTTTCCTTTCAACTTTTTTGTTTTAAATTTTTTCCTTTGGGCAGGAAAAGAAAGAAGTTGAAGCTCTTCATCTCAAGTTTGATGATCAGCACCGTTTTACCTATAAGGACTTTAAGAGCCTACCAAATCTAACATTCCTTGAAGTAGACGACTTGAAGGAAAATTTTCGTGGAGAAAAGTTGCTTCATTGGCTCAAATGGCCATCATATGCTCTTCCAACTAATATTTTCCAGAGGAATTCAGATCTCCTTCCACGATTACAATGGCTTTCTTGGCATAATATTAGCCCAACATTTAAGATTGCAAATTTCTCCGTAGAGAATTTGATTATCCTTGATCTATCTCGGAGTAAAATTACTCATGATTGGAAGGGGTGGAGCCACATGAAGGTATGTTATATGCTAGACAACATTTATTCTTCCGTTTTATTAGATTCAAAAGTGAACTTTGCATGATTTTTCTTTCACAGGTGATTAAGAATTTGAAAGTTCTGAATTTGGACTATTGCCAATGCTTGAAGAGAACCCCCAGCTTCTCAACTCATTCAAATTTAGAACATTTGATCCTATCAAAATGTTACTCATTAATCAAAATTGATAGATCAATTTGTCAGTTGAAACGCTTGGTTTTCTTAGATGTAAGCGATTGTTGGAGTCTTCAGAGGCTGCCGAATGAGCTGGGAGATCTTGCAAACCTCAAATACCTATCTCTAAGAAATTGCTCGAGTTTGAAGAGGCTTCCGGAGACAATCGGGAATTTGGAATTGCTGATTGAGTTGAACATAAGAACCACGAGAATCAGAGAACCACCCGATTCCATCGGAAAGTTTAAGAATTTGAAAATATTGAATATGCAATATTGTGACATAAGCCTACCAAGGCTTCCTGAAAGTCTCATAGAATTAGAACTGAGGGAGTTGAGGGTGGACACGTTTTTGGATCTCTCGTATCTTGCTAACTTAAAGGTATTGCATCTAGGCTTTGGCCCACCTAATTGTGATGGGAAATCTTATGGGCTTCTGGAAGAATCGATACCACGGTGGATTGTGAACTTAACCAAATTGGAATCTCTGAAATTGCGCTTTTATAAGAAGACCGCCTTATCGACAGACCTCAGCTTCCCTCCTCATCCGCGTCACCTCTCGAGGCTTCCCTCAAATTTATCCTCCTTACTTCTCTTTGGTTGCGACTCACTTTACTCGATGGATATATCGAATTTGAGGAAACTATCGTCTCTCGAGATTTTGTCCTGCCACTCTCTTTGCTCGATGGATCTATCAAATTTAAGGAAACTATCGTCTCTCAGGATTTGGTGGTCTCCAGTTGCAAAGATTGAAGGCCTTGGTTGTTTGGAGAACCTACAATATTTGGAGCTTGACAACGTCGGACAGCTGGCGATGCTACCTGATCTAAGCAAGTTAAACAAGCTAAGGCATATTCGAGTATGGGGATGTGGTGATCTGGTTGAGATTCAAGGCGAACGACCGCGGTTTATAGATAAACTCGAAATTTTTTTATGTCCTTCATTACAGGAGTTGCCCGATCTGTTCAGCTTAATGGGTAAGACAGATCTTGATGTGTTTATTCGCAATCAGACATATGAATGTAAAGGTGGACATGGGTTGTTGCTTCATGGCTTTAAACAGATGCAGATCCCTGATCTAAGCAATTGGAACGGACTAACAATTCTTTCAATAGAATCTTGTCATAATCTAGTTGAGATTCAAGGCGAACTACCTCAATCTTTGGAATACTTGGATATTGAATCCTGTGAATCTTTACAGAAATTGCCTGATCTATCAAGCTTGAAGGGACTGCGAGAGGTTAGAATAAGACGTTGTGGGAAATTAGCGGTGGAGGAAATTTCTCGGCTTTGCTCGGAGAAGTCAATCAAATTTGTGGGAGAAGACGATGAAGAAGACAAATCACCGGTTTGGGCAAGAATACAAAGATATGAAATACGACGACGGTCATCTTCCACGGAGGGGTCGCTGAAGAAAGAACAGGGCTTGCCGGCGGGGGAGAAGACGATGACGGTGGCGCGAGCGCTGCAGAGGCGGCAGAGGTCGGAGGCCTTCTTGAAGAGGCCTTTGAAGAGGCCCTTGCTCCTCTTCTAGTAAGTCACGAGCCGCGCGGCCGGGTCGGTGATCTTGGCGATCTCCATTCGCCAGCGCTTACCCATTACCGATGGATTTCACGAAAATTCTTCAACGACTTGCGGGATTCTTGGGTTTCCGAAGAAGAGCTTTCGTGGGTTTTTCTGGGTTTCTTGTAGAGAGAGAGAGAGAGAGAGAGATAGAGAGAGAGAGAGAGAGAGAGAGAGAGAGAGATGAAGTTTGAAGTTGCAGAGGAGGCGGGCGGGGGAAAGGAGCTGAACGGGAAGATCTACTTACATAACTTTTTGAGAACTTTCTGAATTCTGATTTTCGGTCCTCTAAGTTTCTGTAGATTTTCAAATTGGCCCCGAGAACAGTTTATTTGTGTCGATTAAGTACTCTTAAGTTTTCATAATTTGCGTAATTGGTGATTTGTCCAGTGGATTGCTTTTACCATTAACACGGTGTGATAATTAATTGAATTAGATAAATGAAGACGTTGCTTTAAATTATAAATTTTAATTTTTAAATTACATAAGTAAAGACGTCGCTTTAAATTATGAAATTTAATTTAACATGAGATAAGGAAAAAAAGAAAAGAAAAAAAATACATCGAGAGGTTAAACGAGAGAAGCTCATCACCACGAGGTTTTCATTGAAGGTTTAAAAAAAAAAATTCCATTTGATAACATTTATTCTATGATTTTTTTTTCTTTTTACTCTCTTCAAATACTTGAAAACAGAAAACACTTTGTATAAAATATATGAAGAAGCTATACTGTAAGTAATTTCTTAAGTTGCAACATTTGATTAAAGGAATAATATCTTTTTTAAAGATAAAGGACACCCTAATTGAAAATATAATACCCGATTATATTATATGCTCAAATTTATAGACTATAACAATGCATAATACTATATTTTTCCTCCTCCCATGGATCAATAGGCTATGTTAGGCATCATCGTGCAGAAAACGAAGTAGATAAAAGTAAAACCACCTAAATCTCTAAATCTCTAAATATCAGGTAATAATGCCTTCATCTGACTGGAATAAAAAAGAATTACTTTATACACTTACATTACAATCCAACAAAAATAATTGACACTGAATAGTTATGTGTATAGTTTAAGTGCTAGATTTTCCTCTAACTAAATTTAGTTATAAATTGTGGACATGCAAAATAAATAAAATATAAATATAAGTGATGTCCATTATCGCAACCTATCAATAAGAATTGTGATAGAGAAAACTTGGAAACTATGGTCTAAGAATAATTCCTTTTTAGCAAAACATTATCGAAGATTATTGGGCATACATAATTCACTAGCATTTAACTTTTTCTACATAGTACAAGCACAAGGACGGTAGTAAGACCAATTATAAAATCCGAACTATTTTCTAAGTTTTAAACCTAGCAAGACTTTGGTGCAAATATGAATAGTATAAATTTTAGATATATCCTTGAACTTGACAAATATCAACCGTTGGATTTTTGAACCTCACATGGAATCCGTGCGCTATTATAATACGCGACGACCAAGACCTTTGACCCCCCTCGCGACCCATTGCGCGCTCTTTCCTGGCAATTACGACTAAGACCCGCATCGTCTGTCTGCGCTTCAACGGGTGCTGGAGAAAAACAATCCGCCGGGGGGATGCGCGGTCCTTTTCGCGATGACGATCGTCAGGTGGTCTGTCGCCGGCCGACCTCGGCATCGACCGTGCCCAGTATGGGGCTGCCCGGCCTCTCAGTAACGACCTTTTTTTTTTTTTCTTTTTTTTCGAAAAACCGGCCCGTCGGGCATCGCCGGAGGACGGCAACTCGACCGGAGAAAAAAAGGGAAGACGCGATTGCGGCATGGGAACCCTCGGACAAACTTCTCTCTTACTGTCTTGGTCTTCTCTCGTATTCTCAACCACTTCGCCGGACAAGAGCCGTCTCTCCCTCAGTCACCTCGTCGATCGCTCTCAACTCTCACGCCTCTCTCTCTCTCGCTCGCAGCTCGATCTCGCAGTCTGCAATTGTAAGTCCTCCTCTGAAAATCGTCCATTTGGTCGATTTCGATTTGGCGCTTTCACCTTGTTGGGTAGGAACTTCCTCGAAAGTTAAAGCTCATTCGGTGTTGCATTCTAGCCGCCGGAGTGGAATCGCCTCTCTGGGTTCATCTCGCTTTGTAGTTACCCGGTCGGAGTGACGAAAGATTTCGCAGTAAAGCCGTAGTTTTAGGGCAGGTTCCTTTATGAGCAAGCTGCGACGGTGCGTGCGGGGAAAAAAGCAATGATGGGTGGCCTCGGATCTTTATATAACCCGTGTTTTGCTTTCGTTTGCTGTTTGCTCGATGCTCCTATGTTAGTTGTCTGCTGAATTTGTGTGGGTTGCTGGGCTTGAGGATTAAGTAGCCGAGTGAATTGTTTATGTGACTAGTTGTCTGCTTAGTTCTATGAGTTCTTGAGCGTAACTACATGTTTTTTTTTTTTGCAAATCGTTGGTTTTGTTGGGACATTTACACCGGTTCCATGGACCCACCTGCGAGCAGGGCCGGACACGGTTCCCATTTTGTGGAAACCGGCCCTCAGTGGGCGTTTCTGGGTTCTAGGGTGGGGACCGCCCACCCTGAAACCGATTATACCTGCCAGCATTTCTCTCTTAGGTGACAATATCCAGCGTAATTTTTCTTTCTTTGATTTCTGCTGCTTTTTGCTGCTATCCATCGTCGATTTCTGTGCATGCTGTTGTGTCTGCCTGTGAAAGCTTTCGTCTTTTCGTTCTTTAGAAAGATATCTTTGTATGCTGCATTTTCTCGGCTATCCGAGAATTTCTGTGCGTGGACTTATAAAGGGGTGTGCTGTTGTGGCTTTCATTTGGTTATTTTCTAGTTGTAAAAAATGGGTGGTGTGTAGGTCGAGTGGTGACTTGACCTTATTCAAAAGCAGAGAGTCACGTTGAATTCAAAATTTCAAAGAGTAACTCACTCTTTTTTAATCTGCTTTCAACAGCTGTTTCCCAAAGACAGAGAGGTCTCTCTCTACTTTGAGTTGCATTGCTTCTGAGCAGAAAAGTGTCCTCACTTTCCTCCATGGCCAACAATCCTTCACAGCTCCTCCCGTCAGGTCTGTAGGATGTTTTAATTCATGTGTGTTTTGTTTTCCTTAATTTTCTGAGATTCACAGAAATATTGGGGGGGGCATTTCCACTTATGTTCATCTTGCACTAATGATATATGCAGAGTTGATCGACCGTTGTATAGGTTCGAAAATCTGGGTTATAATGAAGGGAGACAAGGAGCTTGTCGGTACTCTTAGGGGCTTCGATGTGTATGTCAACATGGTCCTCGAGGATGTCACTGAGTAGTATGTATCTCTCTCTCTCTCTCTCTCTCTCTCAAATTTACTTGTGCTTCAAGATGCTTCTCGCATTACTTCGGGTGAAGGGAAGCCATTATATGTTCTTGACATCAATTTATTATCTGAACGGGCAAATGACCTCAATTTATATGTATTAGCATCAGAAGTTATCAAATCCAAATCCATGGTTTATGAGGCCTCTCTGTCCTCAACTTGATCTATGCTTCTAACTGAGAATCGCTACTTGCACAAGCACACGCAATATGGCCTTGCCCAGCATCCAACCCACCCCACCCCCTCCCCCTTTTTCTTTTCTCTCACTCCACTTTTTAGTGAGCTTGTAGATGTAAACTGTGGAAGCTTCATGTGATTGTAAGATTCTGTTTTCATTCTTGCATACAGTGAAATCACTTCTGAAGGACGAAGGATAACAAAGCTCGATCAGATTTTGCTTAATGGAAACAACATAGCTATCATAAGAAACAACTTCTTCCTTCTGCTGATATTGACGTGGCTATATGTTTTGAGCCCTTGCATCGATAAGGATGTGGTCTTGCCTAAAGTTTTGGTGATCTACTAACTAGTAAGCAATCACCTTAACATAACAGAAACAATCAGCCACTCAGAGAGATTCCTTCCAATATGTAGACTGAAAATGCTTTGACGATATACTGATGAATTTTTACTGGTCTTGATTTTGTGGTAAAAGAGTCATCATTCCCTATTCTTTACAAGAATCTGGTCCTTTGTCTCAGTGAACCTTGTGTCCACCTCTTGATAAATATAAGGCGTCAGTTGTGTGGCAGTTATGTTATTGAAAAGCTAGAATTCTGCTTTCAAGTGCTTGAACCACTCAAGTGATGATGCCTTCCTTTTTTTACTTAATGCAGTTAGTCCCTGGTGGCTCCCCTGATCTGGAATGAGTTGGATTCATCCTCTAACCTCAGCGGTAGATTATGTAGTTACTTTAGTTGTTGGAAATCCCATCAGCAACATCATTTGATTTTATAACCCTCTTTTTTCGGGTTTATGAATCTGCAACCTTAGTTAGATGAGCTCTAATTAAATCGAGCTCATGTATGAATGTCTTATGCAAATATCTCAACGGATGGTGCATGATCACATCACCTTGTTATCCAATATCTATGTTTTGCTCAACTAGAGGGCATGGCAGTTGTTGTTTTGCTTGGTGCAAGTTGTTCCTAGGATTCATCTTCAGGTACATTGTCATTGAAGAACCTGTCTTGGCTTGTTTTAGTGTTCTACAGCTTTTGGTCGTTGACTGCATAATGACATCTGTATTTGCTCCCCTCTCTCTGTGAAAACACATGCACTTCTTTGAGCGTTAGGGATGTGGATCCTCTTTCCTGCACCATACTCCCATGTGTGTCTCAACATATGTTGGCTTTTGATGCTTACCCCATCCGCACGCGTCAATGGTTGAGAAGCGTTTTAAGGGTTACAGCACGAATGGGAGCCCTATGGTTGTTGAGTATCTTCATCCAAAATATGCTATCTTCTAGGTGGCCTGCTTTGACTAACCTTTCTGTGTCATGGTGCATTGTCAATCTAAATGCAGAAGTGTGTGTTCCCAGTATCCACTTTGGAAAAGATCATAGAATTCTGCTTATGTATTTGTTGCTTTTTGCTTGAAAAGATTCTACTTCATTATGCAGTATGATTCTGGTATTGACACATCAGGCCTAAGATGTGCACTGTACTGCCTACAGCTAGATAAATAATGGGCGTATTTTGCTCCCAGTGATCTCAATTTTCCACCCGACTATTTGCTGCACGTCACGAAAAGATCTAAGCTCAAAGTAAACTCATTTGATTTGACTATAACTGGTTTTTGTCGTTTGTGTTTTCAAAAAGGTTGGCTATTTGGGTGGAGCCTGTTTCTTGTTATTGCGGTAGCAGTTCAAAGCTCACGAGGTGTGATATTGCTTGCGGAGTTTGGTTAGAGTGACAAGATCTAAGTAGGCTGGAAATAAAGGTGCTGAAGATTCGCCATAGGCCTCGTCTTCTTTTTCGCTTGTTTTAATGTATATTCACTTCTCCAAACGAGCTTGACTTGAAGCATGTAAAATTAGGGATATTTGCGGAGAACTTTTTTTTTTTTTGGTAAAGATTTGCGGAGAACTTTGTCTAGGCATAGATGCATTTTTCTTATTGGAAGCTTTATGGGCCATTGAATCTCATTATCATGAACAAGGTTGCAGTTCCATTCCCATTTTTATTAGTTCAAACGCATGGTACATGCTTCATTGATTCTCAATGAATGCCATGTGTCAGAATTCTCCAAAGTTGGATCTAACGTCAAATACCTAACATGATAATTTGTTCTAAGACACTAACGATAAAAGACAGCTTGTTTTGAGTATCTAGATATTTTCCCGTGACGGGTATGGTTCTTTTTCATTCTTTCACCCATTTCAACATAACATATGATGCTTCGGTTTGGGAAAGCAATTGTAACTTAGTAATAGGAAGATTAATGTGTGATTAGTCATAAGAGGGGGATCATGATTGATTGAAGTGGTCATTTAGTTAATTTCATTGTGGACACCAAATGGAAGAAGAATTGAGTATGCAGGGGATGAGTGGAAGAAGAATTAACTAATTCAATGAGGAGTGATTTCAGGTTATATGGTGTTTCCTTGACTAGTTCTTACTCATAGAGTTAGTCTACACAAAAAAGTAGTTTGATTTGACTTTAGGCTATTATTCTAGTTGCGGTTTGATTCGGCAAATAAAATGCATACATTGCAATCAATCCTACAGAATTTATCATGACATATCCTCCTGGATCAATGCCTCTGCCTGCCAATTTGCATTGCCATTCCCCTAAAAATCATGAAAGGCCTGCAGTAGGAAGTTCCATCCAAAATTGCATGGGTCGTTTAATCCATCCTGAAATTGCATTCCTCTTGAAATGGAAATCCTAGATTCAATGTTAAGACAAAGTTCCATCCAAAATTGGATAGTGATATTCCAAATGAATTACATTAGGCTAGTGATACTTGCTGAACAATGTGTAAAAATCACATTGATTAAGAATGAAAATCACTAGATTTCAATCTGGAGTAGTGATTGAGAAATCAAACTCTAACTCTTAGCCTCTATTCTGGCCTTCTTAATAAAAGTATGGCTAGTATGAATGTCGAGATTTGATTTTATCATTTTATTTCTCTTTCGGGCAAATTCAAAGAATCACTTGATGATCATGCATTCAAAAGTGGTGTCGCGACTTCGGTTTCAATGGGAACCCGTATCTGATAAGAAGTGCTTCCTATTCTGTTAAATATATGAAGTACAAAGAGGTTTATATAAATCTTCTTTTTCTGCGAATACCCTTGTTCAGATCTTCTTTGTTTTGGTTTGGTTTGGTTTAGATGTTTCAATGGCTTGATTTGCTAAAGGTGAGGTCAAATTATATAAATTCCAAGTGCATTATTTATCAATATATTATGTGGTGATTTATCTGAGATACCTTATAATTTGCTGCTTTGTCTTACTATATTGGAAATTGGTCAATGCCCCAGTGTGCTTCTTTCACGACATTCCTTGGTCCCGGGTGTCAACCTGGGGTTTTCTAGTGTTACAAGAAGTCGTGTCCATCTCGGACATCTACAATGTCCTCCCACGTTTTTTATTTTTTATTTTTTATTAAGTAGGACAAACTAAAGGAAAGACTGACCCATTCAGTGACTTTCGCAATCACCCTCACTAAACCAACTTGAATATGAACTACGATTCATATCCAGTCTTACCAAAATTGAATTTCTTTTGCATGCCATGTGCGCTTAGACTTGACTTTTCCCCCTTTTTTCTTCCCTGTCCAATATTTGTTTGTTTTTGTGTAAATTTTTTTGCTTTCTTCATGCAGGAGAACGTTAACTTCATTATACTGTATACATCAAAGTAGTCATTACAATGTGTTGGACAGTATCTCAGCACTTATGGCATCACCTCTACGACAACAACCGACACAAAATTGTGGCGTGAAGAAGATGGATACTCTACATCGGTAAACGCATTTCCAATTTTTTTTTTTTTTTTTTGGGTAAAACATGGCTCTTAAGTTGGATTCATAGAATTTGAAGAGGAGGCGTTCCAATTCTTAATTATACTAAAAAATGTTTCCAGCTGCAAATGGACTCGGTTTGACATTATCTAACTTGAAGGTAAATCTGAAATAATGACCCAAATTGTTTAATTTCAAATTAATAGAAGTGTGGCAAATATTTTTCCTATTCTCAAAATTTAACGTGGAATAGTCTCACGTCCGCAAGTTCTTATATTTGCACCTCTTTTTTGACCTTTTGTAATAGATAACCCGCAAGCATTAATCGAGAGAGTGAAGAGACAGACCTCCGAAAAACATTATCTGAAATAGAGAACTTAGTCAACATTTTTTTAATCATTATACTCATTGGAGAGGTCCAATCATCACAGAGGCTTCGAGTACAATCGTGAATGTGGAAATGCTAATTGAGTTAAATTCCAAATGAGATGTGATAGGTCACATCATGTTCATGAGCTTATTTACCATACTTGTCAGTGGCTCAAAGCTTTAATACGATTACACATTGGTTTTGTGTACCTTGTTTTAGCAATGTTTTGTATAATAATCAGCACGATGCATGGATTTAATGCCCAATTGCAATGCTTTGTGACAAGCAATTTATTGACACTAACGACAAGTTAAATGCTAAGGATGCTTCACCCCCGAAATAAAATGTAATCTTTTCTTAATTCAATTGATCACTAGGGAGTGCTTTGACAAAGATCAAGCCCGTCAATTCCACCACGCTTTGTTCTTCAGAGTTAATTCGGGCCTGGGCCCAATCAGCCCATTAAACTGGACTGACCGGAGTTCACCTTAATTAGGATTAGGGAAACGAACTTGTTTTGGAATTTCATGTCTGCTTTTGTTGACTTTACTTTGAATGAATTAATTAGGGGCAAAAGTAGATTCTCATCCGAAAATTTCTACACCACATAGTCCAGTGATTTTCCATGCTAAGAAACATAATATTTGTCACCTTTGACAGGGTGCAATGATGCTGCAAGGAAGCATCCTTATTGACCAATTTTGCAACAAAACTGGCCCACGATTGTCTGCATATTCTGAGGTAAAGGAACAAAGGTCTCAATAATTAAGGCCCGCATATATACAAGAAGTCTTTATTTTCCTTTAAAAAAAGTAAGAGTTAGGCAGTGGGATCCCACATATTTTCTCCTCTTCACGAGCTTTTAAGCTAAAGGAGCAAGCTCAATTTGGATTCAAATGGATGTAGTTTGATTTCAAAAATATTGTGACAAGAGTTTCGTTTTACTAAAACAAAAGTTTGGTGGAGTGATAACAAAAGGTAAAGCTATCGGAGAACAAATTCAATCTATCATCAATCTCAATTCAAGAAATTTGATACTTCCCAAGAGTCTTCTTTTTAACTCATCGAGTCATCGTGATTTAATAACTTCAATCTTAATATTTTTGGTCATGCTGGGATTTTTGCATGAAAAGACTTCAGAACTTATGAATTATGAAATGGAAGAATTTTACATTTCTAAATCTAGCGAGATTCTTTTTTTTTTTTCTATTGGGAAACATGGAATGTTTAGTTACCACAAAATCTATTCAAAAAACAGAAAAATACTTGCAAAGAAACACCATCTGTCCCGAGAAAAGCTTTTTTTCTTAAATAGTTTAGTCAATCATGTCATCAATTAATAAAAAAAGTTGAAACGATCTAATTTAATTAAATGGAAATGGAATATGTCGCATACATATAATTTTGCATTGCATCAAAATACATTCACTAGATTAAGAATTGGCTAAGATCTATCGATGTGATTTTGATAAGGACGCCAACAAACTAAAACCTAAGCTTCATGTGCCTTGTCTTAATGTGGCATAAACATTAGCTCCCACTCTCGGAAAAAGAGATAAAAATCAGACAGAACAGTGTACGGGCAGTGAAAGAAGACTGAAACCAATGATTGAACCAGGTCAAAGTCTACGAAGACTTGGACTACCAACAGTCCATGATGAACCAGCTTGCTCAAGAAGGAATCATACCAATGATTGACCCAAGTCAAAGTCTACGAAGACTTGGACTACCAAAGGCACAAGCTCAAGCATTGGCGAGACTTCTTTTCCACATCAGGATGACCCCATCTTCTTTTTCTTTGTTGTATTGCTTTATTTCTTTTCATTATTCACTTTGCTTTATAACAAGAGTTTCCCTTGGATTCGTCAAGGCAGTTTCGCCGTAAATAACTATTGAGGTCCCAATGGGTTAATTACGATGAGAATTTTGTGAAATAACATGCATTCAACGTTTCACAAAACAAATGGCATTTTAATTACAACTAGCAATATGTGGAATTTTTTTTTTTTTTTTTTATGTTGTTAAAAATATGTGCACTTTTACTCAATAAGCACGAACTCTTCATCATTTGAAGTTTAACCAATAAATCTAGGTTAAGTAAGTATACTAAAATTGATACATTAAGTGATATGATCAAATCATGATTTAATATTTAGCAAGTGAATAAATAGATTTGTGAAAATAGATACTACTCAAATGGGAATTCGATACTTCCCAAGAGTGTTTTTTTGACTCATCAAGTCAATTTGATTAATAACTTCAATCTTAAATGTTGTTTTTGATCACACTCGGATTTCAGCCTAAAAAGAGTTAAGGAACTTATGAATTTTGGAATTGAACATTTTTACACCTTCAGATCTAGTGGGAAAACATGGAATGTTTAATAACCACAAAATTGATTTAGAAAAAAAAAATTGCAGAAAAACACTATCTGTTTAGAAATATTTTTTGATTTTTAAATAGTCTAACCAATTGTATCATCAATTAATAGAAAAGTTAACACTGTCTAATTTAACTAAATGGAAAGTACGAAAGTGTTGTATACATGTGGTTTTTGCATTGCACCGAAATACAATCATTAAATTAGGAATTACATGAGATTGGTCAATGTGACATTGATACGGACGCCAACGATCTAAAACCTAAGCTCCCTGTTAACATGGCATTAACATTAGCTACCACTCTCAGAAAGACAGAAAGAATAAGATGGGACAATGTTGGGGGGGTGTGCAAGAGGACTGAAACATCACGGGATTAGAAGGGAAAAGTCAGTCTACGAAGACTTGGACTGACAACAGTGCATGATGAGCCATCCTTGCTCCAAGAAGGAATCAAACCAAAGATTGACCCAAGTATACGAAGACTTGGACTACCAAAGGCACACGCTAAAGCATTGGCGGGTCTTCCTTTCCACGCTAGGATCCGTCTTCTTTTTCTTTGCTATATTGCTTCATTTCTTTTCATTATCAATTTGCTTTTTTGATAAGATTTTTCTTGGATCCTCAGGGACGTTTGAGGTCTCTAGTTAGTTAATTATTTTGATAGTTGATTGATTGGCGGCCACCGCTTGATCAAGGATTTTTTTTTTTTGGCCTAGCAGCACTTGATAAGTAGGGCCTCTGAACTTTTTTCCATGTCTGAATCGTCTCCCAAAGAAACGATCAAGTGAGATCAACGAAGGAGAGGCAATGCTTGTTTTATTCATCATTGGATTGATCATAATCTAGATTGTGAAAAGCTTATGATATCGTACATATCAACACTTTATGAGTGACTTTTATTGGCTAAAAAACGGTCGATAATGCAACTTACCTTGGTTATTGTTGAGTTAGTATTGTGAAACTTCAATTGTGGAGTAGCTATTTTTTTATCACGAAACATAAATATTTTTAGTTATCAGGCGAAATGTGTATACATATAAGTTTGGAACCAAACAGTTTACACCTTTGGATCTTGCAGGATTTTATTTTGCCTCCTTGGCTGCCCCGCCATGTGTTTATTAAATGTAGTCCTTATCAAATACAAATTGGTTCATTTAGTCCACATCATACCCATCGAAATCTGAAGGTCTTGGTGGTGTTGGAGCATTCGCATCAATCGTGCACTCCCCGGCAACTTTGAGGAGGTCAGCTCGTCAATCACCTGGAATGACCATGGCCATGGGCGTGGGTTAGGGTTTTGGAGGCGTGTGAGCAAGAGCAGTGACAACGAGGGGAAAATCAAGGATTTGGAGCAAAGGAAGAAACGCGCGAAAAAGGTCAAGGAACGATGGGGAAGGAGTTGTCATGAGGTTTAAACGAAGTTTACCTAGAAGAGAAACTAAATAAAAGGAAAGATAAAATTCTAAACCTGGCCATATTGAATACTCTCGTCTCTTCATCCAAATAAAGAGAGACCCATCATATGCTTTCTTCTCCCGAAAAGGAGTAAGACCATATGTGAAATGCTAAAATCAAGGTGGATGAATGTGAGTCTCAAGCGCGAAGCGAAAAAGGATAAAAGCAAAGCAATAATTTGTATTCCATCCCACTTTTCCTTTGAAGTTTAAAGTGTAGCTCGTTTCTTTTGCAAGAAAGACTGCGAAGTGAATTATCTCACTTCTTGGACCCTAAAAGTTGTTAAGTCCAGTTTTCTTTCAAAAGCTTAAACTTTGACTCTAAATTTGCAAAGTTCAGATTTTTAAGTTCGTCACTGTCCAAGCAAGATGCCAATCCATCTCATAACATACTTTGATGGGACATATTTTTTGGTTACCATATAAGTTTGGGATTTTGATGATAAAAGTACAATTTGGATAATTGGTAATAGAGTTTGGGATACACCTGGGTCTGTATAACTGGCAGCGCGAAGAGGACACTTAAGTGCCATAACTTCAAAACGGTACACTTAAGTGCCAATTTCGAGTAAAGTGGAACACTTAAGTGCCACTCCGACGAAAATCCGGCCAAATGAGTGACGTGGCAATTTTCCGATGAGTTGGACACAAAACGACACCGTTTTGCATGCTAATGTGGCGAGAAAATGCAAAAACGACGTCGTTTTGTGTCGATGTGTAAATAATTAATATAAAAATTAATTAAATTGAATTAAAACTTAATTTTATTTAAAATATTCTATAAAATAAAAAACTTAAAAATTAAAAAATTAAAAAATTAAAAATTAAAAATATAAAAATATAAAAATTAAAATATAAAAATTAAAATGTAAAAAACTAAAATTTAAAATTTAAAATTTAAAAAATTAAAATGTAAAAAATTTAAATTAAAAAAATTTAAAATTTAAATTTAAAAACTTAAATTTTAAAAACTTAAATTTTAAAAATCTTAAATTTAAAAAAATTAAAATTAAAAAACTTAAAATTAAAAAACTTAAAATTTTAAAAAATTAATATTTAAAAAAATTAATATTAAAAACTTAAAATTTAAAAAACTTAAAATTAAAAAAAAATTAAAATTAAAAAAATTAAAATTTAAAAAACTTAAAATTTAAAAAAACTTAAAATTTGAAAACCTTAAAATTAAAAAATATTAAAATTGCCACCTCAGCCGCCCCCTTCGACCCCCTTTTTTAAATTTTTTTTTTTTTTTTAAATTTTAAGTTTTTTAAGTTTTTTAATTTAAGTTTTTTAAATTTTAAGTTAATTTAATTTTGAGTTATTTTAATTTTAATTTTTTTAAATTTTAAGTTTTTTAAGTTTAAGTTTTGTAAATTTTAAATTTTAAGTTTTTTAACTTTCAAGTTTTTTAATTTTAAGTTTTTTTTTTAATTTTCAGTTTTTAAATTTTCAGTTTTTTAAATTTCAAGTTTTGTTGAATTTTAAGTTTTTTATTTTTTAGAATATTTTAAATAAACTTAAGTTTTAATTTAATTTAATTAATTTTTATATTAATTATTTACATATCGAGAAACAAAACGACGTTGTTTTTGCATTTTCTCGCCACGTCGCATGCAAAATGGCGTCGTTTTGTGTCTAACTCGCCGGAAAATTGCCACGTCACCCATTTTGGCCGGATTTTCACCGGAGTGGCACCTAAGTGTTCCATTTAACTTCGAAACTGGCACTTAAGTGTACCGTTTTGAAGTTATGGCACTTAAGTGTCCTCCCGTGCCAAGTTATGGCACTTGGGCTGTTCTTCTGCCATTGGTAATATGATAAATATAAAGGTTAGGATTTTTTTATGGAATCGCGCACTCAATGTCGTTGAATTTGCTGCCCACCCATTACCATCACTAACCCTCAACTTCATGCATCAATCCACCGGCGAGTTAATGCCTCGCCCGCTCGAGTGTGTCCTCTACGCCTTCGTCTCTTTTTCTTTCCACGCAGATCTCATAACCTATGTCCATGGAACTCGCGACTGGCAGAGGTCACTAATCTTGCATGGCCACAAATCTGTGGTTGAATGGCCATGGCGTCGGGGCTTGACTTGGTTAAATCGCTTGATTTTTTTGAGGAACAGAGAGAGGCCCTCATCTCCGTTGATCATTAAAATCAATACCCAAAAAGAAAAGGATAAATATATTCCTTGCCAAGAGGGCATTTGGGTATTTTAGCAACACCAAAAAGACCAAACGCAATTGATAGGGGAGAGAGGCGAAGAGCAGGCGGAAAAGGATAGGTGGCCATGATTCTGGTGGATGGAAAGTAGAGCTATCAACCGTCGGTGGTCACATGACTCACATGAGGGGACTAATGATATCGGGTGCAGTGAAGCGGGAGCCAATTAATAGGAAGAAGATGCTAAATCAATCCGGGGTCATTCAATGGATGAGATGGACTCTATGGAGAATTCACACGATCCATCCGTGCATGAGTCGTGTTCACATGCCTCGGTGCGTGAGCGGGCAAGACTTGCTCGAAGAATAGGAAGTGAAGAGAGGTGTAATCTAGTCCACATGCCGCATTTGATAGGGCAACCCCGAAATGATGGATTTTCAGCCTGCACGTCCCCATTGAAATTGCCATATTTTCCAGAACTTCTGTTGTATTTTTCAGGTTTGGAGAGCACGTAAAACGGAAGGAAGTGTTTTCCCCAAAACAGCCCCGATACTTTTTCCCCGACTCGGACACACCCCTGTCCCAAAAGTGACACTACAATTATGTACAAGCAAAGCTGTGAGTGAGACCTGTGCCCTGTCATTCCTATAAATTTGTGGGCAATGTTGTGGGCATTTATCGCGACATGGTGTTGTCGGGTAATTTAAAGGAAGAAGGAAGATGCAATGGACATCGTGCGGTTCCCTTTCAGGGTGAAAGCAAACTCTACAACGACTATATTATTAAAATACGAATTGGCTCCCGACTCTCAACATGGTTAGCCAATCTTGTCTTCTATGTTTAATGACCCACGGAGATCTCCATTTGTAATTGTGGCTTCTAAAAGTGATTTTGATTTCGCAATGTGCTGTACTGATTTTGATGTTATACAGTTCGAATTTTTTTCTCTATGAGAAGATCGAGAGAGATCAATGGAGAGGAGGCAATGCTTCATGCATTCACCATGGGATTGACCGTCATCTAGACCGTGAAAAGATTATGATATTGTATGGGCCAACTCTTTATGAATAACTTGTAGAAAATTATTCACATGAATAATTAATCAATCATGAAAAACGCATCCTTATATGATTGTAAAACACCGACATCAATAAATACAGCGGAATTAAAGCGTACCTGTTTGAGCCATTGCTTTATGAAAAATAGATCACTCTCATATTATTAGGGATCTATTGGAATGCCAGATCTTCCTCTCTATGATCTATTTCGATATAGCAGCTTTCAATGGGATTAAAGCAACTGATAGGTATAACCTACCCTTTTATAGGCTAGAGAGAGGACCTAGCAAACCCTAATCAACAGTGCGTCAACTAGGCCCTTCCCATTACGGGCTTCAGTTAAACACAATTGCATACACTTTGCTGCTCAACTAGGCCCGTTATCAATAGATGCCAATACCCAATTCAATCAGATCACTTTAGGGTTCAACAAATATTGGAATATCCATTAACCCGATTATTTAAAATAGAAAATCAATTAATTAATGTAAGCCCATATTATAGGAAATTTCCAACATTCTCCCATTTGGGCTACATTAATTAACTTATTTTATTTTGAAAAGGATTTTATATTTGAAAACGACACTATCGGGTTAATAACTAAAAATTTTGTTTTATGTGGCAACAATTTTAAAAAAAATAATATTGCAATAATGGTATCTCAATACCAATCCAATCCTATATGACCTCAGTATAGGACTATGGAGATCAATGTGTTAAGAAAATACCACAACACATGACCTTCCATAATCACATATAATAAGTATTATATTTTTATGGATCATGGGTCTAGTAGTGTAGTAAGAAATAGTGCCAACATGTGATCAAAATTTACACTATTTCTTATCGGTCCTCAATGCAATTTCTCAACGACATGAAACTGCATTAACGCAATTTCTAAATAATATGAAATTGCTCAACTATGTTACAATCCAACATGAGATCTCATAATCAGTGATATCCAGTCATCTTTAAACTAAAATTTGTTTAAAGATACTGTTTTATACTTTCATTTCTCAGTCAATAGGAGAAAGGATAACAATAGAATCAATAACAACAATCATTGAAAATAAATGCTTTAATAGACATCATAAAAACATTATCAGTCTGCATATAACTATAATATCCAGAAATACAAATTATATAATTCCCACTAACAAAAGAAATCAAAAGAATCTAAGACACCCATATTCTTTACATATTCTTTAAACAAAATAAGTCGTAAGCCTTTTGTTAGAGGATCAGTCAACATGGACTCAGTTCTAACATTCTCAATCATAATGTCTCCCATTTTTTTTTATCAAGTCCTTAACAGTATAATATTTGATCAAATTAACATTTCAACCGTGTCATTGTTGTTTATAGCAAAAGTAACTGTTTGTCACACATAATGCAATAAGATCAATTATGGGCAATAAGTATTTCAACAAAAATAATTAATACATTATAAACTCCCCTTTAGGCAGAGTGTATAATGCATAATTATTTTTCACAGCAAGAAGTTTATAAAGCAACAATAAGGAGATTTACAGCATGAAGTTTATAAAACAACAATAAGGAGAATTATATATAATTGTCAATGATCCATCCCCTTTGGGCAGACAAATCATTTAAATTATACATCTCCATGATATCAATATATAGAGACGATAAAAGAGAATTACATATAATCTTTAAGGATCAATCCCCTTTGGGCAGACAAATCTTTTAAATTATATATATCTCCATTATCTCAACATAGAGGGGAATTACACATAACTCTAAAAAATTTATCCCCTTTAGGCAGATAAACCTTTTGAGTCACACATCCCCATCATTCATCTCTAATATATCAATATAGAGGGGAATTACATATAACTTTAAAAAATTTATCCCCTTTGGGCAGATAAATCTTTTTGAGTCATACATCCCCATCTTTTAATTTTTGAATTTATCTTCATGCAATTTTCAAATTAGTATACACAATAACTCCCTTTCGGGGAGTAATTGTATATACTAATTTTTATCAATACGAAACTCCAAAAAAAATATATGCCCAAAATTCATCTAACAATATGAAGCACTTTACAATATATGCTTCCCAAGATCATATTGCATTTATCAAGTAACAATTTTTGCCACAATTTTTTTTTTTTTAATGGGGGGTCAGAAAAACGGTTTTAGTCCAAATCATTGAATTAACCCAACAAAAGAAAGGATAGGTGCATCTAGCACTTCAATCAGCATGTTTGGTATTTAAGTTTAAATTACTCATGCATCAAATACCAAACAACGACACCTAGGCAAGAACTACAATCTTTACAAGAAAAAGAATGGCACCCAAGCTGCTTACTCGACCTCAACTTAAACAGAATGAAGAACACTCTAAGCAAGCACTGTAACCAATTACAATTTGCAGGGAAAACAACCCACCATTCTGTCACTTTTAGTCAATAGGTTCTCATGTTTAAATTAATAAATAAAAGTCCCACCAGCAAATCTTAAGCACTCACTTCAAGTCCCAAGTACATATAGGCAAGAGACCAAGACAAAATAGCAAATAGAAAAGTGAACGCTGATTCTGCAGTAATAATTGCAATATGTTATGAAAGAAAGCATCACTTCCACAAATTTTGTGCCCGAGATCCTAACTACCCGTAGGCTAAGCTCTCCGACAATGGGCAACGGGAAGCAAGAAAAGTGCCATATATTTCTCAAATTAGTAACATATAAATAATCAGAACCAAAGGCACGCCACTCAGCACTAAGGATAGAAGAGAGAGACATCAACAACCAACCAAGGATACATAAATCACTCCCACAGCTAATGATCCCGCACAACACATATGCGATGCAAATTCAAGATCATTCTCTAACTTGATCACCCACAGAGGAAGAATAAAGAATAATTAAATAAATAATCATATCCTCAGAACAAATATTTATATACTAAAGAATCATATCCTCCCAATTTAAAACAATCTAAAATTTACTTTAATTTATGTACTTTAAGCACAACGTTCAAGAAGACCGCATCATGGGATTTCCCAATACCTAAACCCACCATGCTCCAGCATCAAAATCCATCTCACAAACCGATTCAAAAACTGACAAAACCCAAAAATTTGACAAATTTCGGACGGCCAAGTACTGTGACGGTAACCTCTCTTGGGATTTCACCGCCACTTTCCAAAAAAAGCGGACGGTTGACCGCAAAGCACAAACCACGCTAAAAAAAAAAAAAAATTGAGTTCTTTTTACTGGGAGCTGCATAAATGTCTATCGAGTAATCAACTACCGATAGTCAACCCATTACTGTTCAACACTCCAATCAACAGAATTGTTAAAAAAAAAAAAAACGCAGTTCTATAGATAAAGGATGCACACGTCAAGTTAGTTGACAACTTCTGTATATAAATCCTAGCACTACCCACACATGCTAGGCAGCCACTAGTTCCGGAGATAAATTTATTGTGAACATAGTAGCTGTACACGAAAGGCTAAAACAGACTTCAGACAAATTATTGCTACTATGCACACAATTACTCCAAGCAACTAATACCGCATCAGTATCTAAAGGAACTAGAACACGCTGCCAACTGGTCGAAACTATAAGTATCCTGCCGCTCAAGCCAAAACAATCATGTCATTAAAGGAACGAGCATGAAGCAACGATTTTCCAAATTAAGATTTCAAAATTTAGAGAACGGAGAGGAAGATGGGGCTTACTTTAATGCAATAAAAGGATTCTAAAACATATATATAACAATACCCATGCAACGACAAACATCAATAAATTGTAAGTAATTTGAAAATTTTAGAACTTTTTCACTATCAAATAAATCCCAGCGAAAATCTGCATAGATGAAGCACATGTGACTCGAGAGGAGGAATACTTAATATTGCTTAATCAATGCGAAACACATATATGTGGTCAGTGGACACAGGTCACATGATTTGGGTAAAACGCTATACAAGCAATTAATGCAACCAAATCTTTTTACTGGAAGATTTCCCAGAACACAGTTATGTCGGTAGTGCAGAATGATCAACTGGCTACTAAACAACACAACCATCAATCATCTTTCTCAATCAAATAAATTCCACCGAGTTGCCAAATTTCCCTACTCCATTATAACTCAAAAGTCGAACAGAAGGGCCAAGCCATCACATGACAAAAATAAAAGAACCCATGATGTCAGCAATGTGACAAAATCAGAACACTGCAAGGAACCATCAAACAAGATCAAGTGTAAAGGAACAAAAGAACAAGAAAATCTCCCATGCGCGGAGCAATTTCTACAATATTTACTATGGCTACCCAACATGTAGTAAATATTTCGGATACTGATGACAATATTTCGCAATCCACTTAACCCAGAAACTGATTCTAACAGACGAGCCCCAAAACAACAAACGTGAACACGAGCAAATAACAAAACGGAAAGCGCGGATACGACTCGGGAGTAAACAAACACTGTCTGAGAATTTTCCCATAAAAAAAAAAAAAAACAATCAGCTACCATAATCTCCTAAAAAAAAAATAACGAGCATAGTTTGAAGCAGTCAAATCCCAAGCTCTGCACTACTTACTTGCTAGCAAATCCGGCCTACAATTAGTCAACAACTTTGAAAAAACAAAAACTTTTCCGAAGTTCTAATTTCGACCGTCTCCGCAGTTTTAGGATACTGTTGTCTCGCAACAGTACGCAACCGAAACCATGGGCTCACTTAGCAGCCGAAACACTAGGGTTTCAAAAATACGAACTCGTTCCCAAAACGCGCACCGACAATCAATCGCCCCATGCTTCCTCGACGCACCTGCTCGGGCAATCCAACCTCTAACCGCACAAAACTACGGCTACGATCATCCCTCGGAAAGCCAGAAGAGATTGCTCAAAAAAACACGTCCAATCCGCCGAACAAAGAAATCGCGACGAGGGAAAAAGAGAGGAGCCAACGGCAATATTTTCCCGGAAAATCAAACAAGAACTTTCCCAGAAAAAATCAGACCAAACACGAGAGGGTGGATTGTCGTTTATCTTGGCGAATCGCGAAGCGGGAGGCGGACTGCGATCTCAAGCGAAGCGTGCGAATCGGATTAGAAAAATCTCTTTCAATTTCTCAACAAAATTATACAAATTATATATGGTTGAAAATATCTCGACAAGTAGAACAAAAGCCCTATGGTTTCAGGATCAATCAAGCAAAAAATCCACATGAAAAATAACGCCCATATTCGGCTCAAAGAGGAAAATTTTGAATTTTATTCATAAAAAGATAAAATTTGGGTTCTACAATCATATATGATTGGCTCTGATACCACATGTAGAAAATTATTCACATGAATAATTAATCAATCATGAAAAACGCATCCATATATGATTGTAAAACACCGACATCAATAAATACAGCGGAATTAAAGCGTACCCGTTTGAGCCATTGCTTTACGAAAAATAGATCACTCTGATATTATCAGGGATCTATTGGAATGCCGATCTTCCTCTCTATGACCTATTTCGATGTAGCAGCTTTCAATGGGATTAAAGTAATTGATAGGTATAACCTACCCTTTTATAGGCTAGAGAGGGGACCTAGCAAACCCTAATCAACAGTGTGTCAACTGGGCCCTTCCCATTACGGGCTTCAGTTAAACACAATTGTCTACACTTTGCTGCTTAACTGGGCCCGTTATCAATAGATGCCAATACCCAATTCAATCAGATCACTTTAGGGTTCAACAAATATTGGAATATCCATTAACCCGATCATTTAAAATAAAAAATCAATTAATTAATGTAAGCCCATATTATAGGAAATTTCCAACATAACTTTGATTGTCTAAGGAATGGTTGATACAAGTCGATTTTGGCTATTTTGGTTTCTATCAATTCTATATCGTGAAACATTAATTGCGAAGTGGCTATTTTCTATTGTGAAATAAGAAATATTTAGTAGCCTCGGAATTGATTTAGAAACTCAAAATTCTTTTGCATAACAAATACCATCTGTTTAGAAAAAACTTTGATCTTTAAATAGTCTAGCCAATCATGTCATCAATCAATAGAAAAGTTGATATTGTCTAATTGAATTGAATGAAAAGAACGAAAGTGCTGTATACATATAGTTTTTTTGCATCGAAATACTATCATTAGATTTAAAATCGCATTAGTTACCACTCTGAGAAAGAGAGAAGATAGAACAGGGAACGGGGTGGTGCGAAGATTGAAACATCACGAGATTAGAAGGGCAAAGTCAAAGTCAACGAAGAGTTGGACTACGAACAGTCCATGATTAACCAACTTGCTTAAGAAGGAATCACACCAATGATTCATTTATTTGGAACTTTGTGCCTCTCGGTCAGACTTCCATAAACGTAGAGATTTTATTAAAAAAATATGTCACCGAGATCACTCTGTAAAATCCAACACTGATTCATGGTTCTCTCATTCACCCCCCAAAAATCACATGATAACAAATCGATGTTCAATTCCCCTATCCATTGATGATTCTATCTTACCATTTCCTTCCATTGAGTAACATCATATGAAAACAAACTTTTAGGTTGTGCCTATCTCGCTGAGAATTTTTATTTTGAAGCAGGAAAATGTTCTAGGAAATTCAATCAAAAAAATAAGTAAACCAAAAAAAAAAAAAAAAAAGAAAATTGATTGTGCTGAAAACAAGTTAAAGAAATTGATTTTATCACAATTTATAATAAGTGAATTCATTAAATGTGGCTTGTAGAGTTAAAAGTAACATGTAATGACTAATAAATTGGATATGGCATCATCGTCGTTTTTTATAATCCATCAAAATAACAACGATTACAAAGAAATTAGGATAGATATCTGGGAAAATAATTCTTCTTGCCAAGTCATTTTTCTCTAAGCTTATTTATTACTTTTAGCCCATGGTAAACATTTTTATGGATCGAATAGCTTTACGTGATTCAAACATTAGAAATTACAGAAACAAATTTCCCAAATATGATTTTTTTTTCATCAAACTAAGAAGGAAGATCATGAGGGGCAATTCCATTTTTTTTTTCATTTTTTGAGAAAAGTACTACCCTCTGGAACAAAATTGTATGAGTGTCTGCACGACAACGTTGTTGATGAATCCAAACCAAAAAAAGAAGACGTTGATAAATGTCAAATTTGTATGCCGATAGACCATATAATTGATGCTAATAAAGAGATCCAAAGTGAACAATCATATCCCTTCATATAATTGATGCCAAACTCGTTGATTTTCTAAGACTTGGACATTAGTATTGATGAAAAGAAACTTTACCACCGCCCTAAAAATTAGAAGCACTCCCAACAAGTAAATCGAGTGATTGAATCCAATTATCCGACGAAATCAACTCAATGATGTAAGTTTAACAATTACTCTCTCCGGCGATTACAATAGCGATGTTGTAACTTTGAGCGCCACAGTGAGATATCTCATGATGCAGAAAAGGAATCGGATCTAGTCGTGCAAAGAGGTGGTAGCACGACTACAACATCGGTAATAATTGGGGTATTGATACATCAATGAGGTCTACCCTTACTGGGGCCTTACTAAACTTTTTTTTTTTTTCCTTTTTACGGATAAAGTATGAATTAGATAATAAATCTCTCAATAATAAATAGATAATAGGAAATACGATTCTCCAATTTCTTTTTGAATTCACATATGGCATTTTTGTGTTTTTTTTTTTTTTCAGTTACTAATTCAATTCTACTACCTTTTTATATTATCGCAGAAGTTTTATGACATAATTTATTTTATCGTTGTATCATTTACATGAAGATTCAAAATACGATCTAACTAAATGGAATAAATCAAATCTCACTAAATCCAAATGTTAAATAGAAAATGGAATAACCAGATTAGAATCTGGCTTGACATTCTAGAAAAACAGAAATTCTTTCTAATAATTTTTTAACTACTAACTAAAACATGTAATGTATCTCTAGCTGATATCTCCTTCTGTTTTCCTTTCTTGCCAACTAGCTCTATACGTAAGGACTGGGTCGTTATGGTCTGAATGCTTCGCCGGGGAGTCTCGACTAAAAGCTAGGAGTGTGCAACCGGACCGGGTCAACCCGGTTCCCGGTTCGGCCCACCCGGAAAACAGGGTCGGGAACGGGTTCCAGTTGAAATTGGTCCGGGAACCGGTTTCCAAAGTTCAGACCCTGTTTGAACCGGTCCGGGAACCGGTTCCGAGGGAATACCCACCCGGGAACCAGATCGACCGGACCGGTTTGGGAACCGGTTTGAGAACCGGTTTTTGGGCCCCAAAACAAAACCCTAGTCGACTAACTTTCTATCTTTACTCTCAGTCTCTCACGCAGCACGCTCATCGCTCTCAGCCTCTCACGATCTCACCTCCGCCGATCCATCCGAGCTGAAGCAGCATCGCCTTCCTCCAGATCAGCGCCCCCATCTTGGTCCCGGCCATCCTCGCCACCCCGGCGCCGTCGGCCTCGCTACTCTTGAAGGCTGGGTGCAAGACGTTCGCGGGCCTCCTCGTCTCGACACCGGGGTCGACTCCTCACGGGTGGCCAGCACGGTGCTCAAGTCCACCCTCGTCGCGATCTTCATCGTCGACAGCGTCCTCCTCCCCGCCGAGCTGTTCGGCAAGTCCTCGTCCCCCGCGCCGGTGCCGTCGTTGGTAAGCACGATTTTTACTCTTCGTCTTGAGCTGCCGGCTAATTAGTTCTACTTACCCCCGCACCGGCGCCGTCGATGTTTGCTCTTTTGATTCGTTCTTGTATTGCGAGTTTGGTGTTTTTTTTCTCGGTGGGACGAATCTTGAGAATTGGTCAAGAGTTGAGCGAACAAGCGAACGAGCATTTGAGGTTATTGTGAATCACAATAGTTTGTTTCATCCTAATAGTTTGTTTCAATGCTGTCTAGCAGCTGATCAATGACAAAAATGCACACACACATGCTCAAAGAGATGTATAGTTATTACACTTGCTGGACTTCACTGGGTGTGGTGATATAAGATAGTCAATATACCCCATAGGATCAACTAAGTGGTTAAGGGCATACTTATATGTGTGAATTTGGCACGCCGTACAAGTTTGATTCCCACACCACTGAGTACAAACATTTTCAGGGGTTTGCCTACCTAAGGTCCTAAGGTGGGTGCCTCAATCCTAGTTATAAAAAATATAAGAGTGATTACCTAGGAGGAGCGGGAAGAAGCTAGCACAAACTTTGACAGATCAGAATATTTGCTTGAGAATCCATGTTGTTTCAGTGAAATAGGATAGTTTTAGTTCATTGGAACCTGTCTTCCTATCCTCTGGACAAGATTATTGTTTTAGCTTTGTGACAGACGTGTTAATTCCGCAGATTTTCTGTCATTCATGAATTTCTGCAGTGTAATTCTTGCCATTAATCTTCTAGTTCCCCCATCAAAAAGTTCATGTGAGTTGAGTGGAGAAGAACACGAAATTTTTGAGGAAATGTCGCGGTCTCTCTCTCCTCTCTCTCCTGTTTCTCGCTCTAAGCTGTTGGGTGATTATCTAATGATTATCACAATTTGTGATGATGCGCGTTCGCGATGGATGGTCGAGTGGTCACTGATGAATACGATGAGTTTGAACGGGCCATCTTCGCCGGTATTCTATTTTGAGGAAATGCTGAGAATTGTAATTTCAAGCAAAGAGCAAAGCATGTGAAAGTGAATGCTGTAAAGTTTGTTTGGTTAGCGGGATTCTCTTTTAAGAGATGTGACCAATTCTGTTGTAACTGAAAAGTTGGTTGATTTGATAGGAGAAAGAGATGACAGATAGAAAACGGACGGAGCTATTTTTTATGCCAGATTACCAATGTTTTCGGTCGATTAATTCTTTTTAAACTGAGTTTATCAGAATTTACACATGTTTGGACATACTACTAAAGACTCAAATTTTGTCGATTCTTGTCTTTGACTATCTCGCATGTCTATCACCGCCACTACCAGTGCTATTCGCCGGAGAGGAAGTGGAGCGAAAGAGAGATTTCTGCTCCCTCTCGAACCTTTCTTCACTGAAGCATCGAGACTCCAAGAACGAGAATACTCTTCTGCATACTCTCGATTGAACCTACGACGTCGACTCTAGTCCAATCTTCGGCTGTCGCAAACATTCGAATCTCCGTCGACTGAGGCGCCTCCACCTCTGGTCGCTTTGAGCTCAGCCCAGGACTCTTTTTTGTAAGTTCAACAATTGATCGCGGCTGCAATCGCACATCATCAAGGTAAAATTGTTACTGTTTGTGTGAAAATCGGCCACGATTGAGGTTCTATTAAGGATTTAAGCTTGCTTCGATGTTGTTGTGATGATCTAAAAGTGAATCGTCGAATTATATACTTGGTTTTTTCAAGGGAGGTCCAAATTTTATACATGTTTCTAATGAGTTTGGTCGAAGGATGTGCTTGGTTAATATAAAGATACAGCAATTTTTATGCAAAACAAGTTCCAATATAAACAGGGTCAACCCTGTTCTTGGACCGGAAAAACAGGGTGGGCCGGGAACAGGGTCCAATGCAAACAAGGTAGGGAACGGGGGTCGGAAAGGAGAACCGGTTATAACAGGGTAGGGAGCAGTGCAGGTCAGACCCTACCCACCTTGGACCCGATCACCCCTACTAAAAGCAGCCTCCCTTCGGCCGGGATTCTCTTGCTTTTAACCTTTTGCTTTTCACGCTAAATCTTTGCTGAAGATATGGTCTTCATCATGAGGGTGCGCTGCAATTTCTCCACTGCCGTGTCCTTCTTGACCACGTTCTTCTCCTCATCAGAGCAATCCACCGAAGCCCACCGAGAATTCCACTTGCGCTCTTCTTTTATTTTGAGTCTTTTTTCAACTTTATCTGCTTTCGGTTTCGCATGGCCCGGCCATGTCCCCTCGTCCTTATCTTGGTGTTCAGTTAGTCAACACGTTTTACCGTATCGTGTCCCACCAGATCTTGCTCTCCATTTTTGCAGAATTTCAGCTCTCCCTTCCTGTTCCTTTGTGTGTTTCACACTGCTATTTCCCTTCCTTCGCACTCGCATGAATGCGGTATCGAAAGTGGCCTCAAGTCAACCATTTCGGTTCAGAAAAATTTGCAATTTTATTGGAAAGGGTCTGCAATTTTAAATGCGAAAGAATGCAATAGAGATCAAGAATGCAGGATTACAAATTTTTTTTTTTTTAATAAGGGGTCAA
Source organism: Eucalyptus virginea (assembly GCA_014182375.1). NCBI lineage: Eukaryota > Viridiplantae > Streptophyta > Magnoliopsida > Myrtales > Myrtaceae > Eucalyptus > Eucalyptus virginea. The sequence goes on from CM024521.1 coordinate 48,832,987, forward strand.
ATTATCAATGATTTTTTTTTTCTGGGTAACCAATGATCCGCCGGGCAGACCACGGCCCGTAGAGTGCGCGATGCACCCCGGACCAAGTGTCAATACCTCGGGGGGCTGGCCCAGTAATCCATCCCCGGGACTCCACTTAAGTCATGTTAGCAACGGGAGGGCTCGCGACCTTGGCGATGGAGGAGAGAACGCACACCAACTGAGCTGTCCATGGGTGGGTAATTATCAATGAATTTGATTGCTGAATTTCATGAGAATGTGGATAGGACCTTTAGGCGAAAATCTGTGTCAACAATAATTTTCCTCAATAGTTAATTAATGAAGACCGAAACATTACTGGATTAGAAGGGCAAAGTCAAAGTCTACAAAGACTTGGACTACCAACCGTCCATGATGAACCAACTTTGCTCCGAGAAGGATTCACACCCGTGAATGAGCCAAGTCTCCGAAGACTTGGACGACCAAAGGCACACGCTAAAGCATTGGCGGGTCTTCTTTTCCACATTAGAATTGACCCATCTTCTTTTTCTTTGCTTTTATTGCTTTATTTGTTTTCATTATCACCTTGCTTTTTGACGATATTTTCCTTGCATTTCGCCGTGAATGATGGTTGTGGTCCCCAGTGGGTTAATTACCTTGATAGTTGATTGATAGGCGGCCACCATTTGATCAATAATTCTTTTTTTTTTTTTTTTTTTGCACAGCAGCACTACTCTTTGAGGATACAGATGAGTTGGGGCTTCTATAAGAGGGCAAGAGCCTCAACCCCGAACGCAGAAGGCGCCGCTACTGCTCGCACCACTCCGTCCACCAACCTCCCGGCGCAATCACGATAAACGCAAGTGATCGAGTCTCCAGTAGCTCCAGGTTCGTAGGCACCGTCTATGTTTATCTTTAGTGTTCCAGCCTGCGGTGGGTTCCAAAATCGTGATGATCCGTCGCTGGTCTTACTAGATTCGCTCGATTTTGGGTTCCATCTGTCGAAACTCTTCAACCCAGCTAAAGCAGACTCCACAAGGTTGCTTGGTTTTGGTTTTCTATTCTTGAAGATGGCCTGGTTTCTTGACTTCCAAATATTCCACAGTACTATAGTAATCGTCTGATTCGAGACTTGGCTTCTTGCATCCTGATCTTGAGCTCTCTAGCTCTCATCTCTGCTATTCTTCCATTCACCAATGTAAAGTATTCGTAAATTACCATTTCTTATGAAATTTTGTCAGTGTGATTAGTAAATTACCAAGATTATCTAAATTTTACCGACATTCCAATGAAGTAGTAAATTAACTCACTTGAAAATTTTCATCATTGTTGTAAGTAAAGTACTGACATCTTTAGAAATTTACGAACATGCCAATAAAGTAGTAAATTACCAACTCCTACAAAATTTTACGACCATAGTAAGTATATTACCGACACAGTCTAAGAATTTACAAACATTACATGGAAGTATTAAATTGCCCACTCTCAAATTTCACCAGTGTTAAATAAATTACCAGCAATATCAAGAATTCACTGACATACGAGTCAAGTGGTTAATTACCAACTCTTATTACCGGAATCATAAATAAATTACTGGCACATACAAGAAGTTAACAACATTTTAATGAATTAATATATTACCAACTCCTCTGAAATTTACTTACCAGCACTATAAATAAATATACCAATATATTAATGAAGGAGTTAACCAACTCCGATGAAATTTTATCCATGTGGTTAGTAGATTGCCAACTCTTATCATCAATTGGTTTTACACTTTATCTTAAGATGAAGTTGAAAGCAACAGGATCCTCAAATCGCATAAGGTGATATGATCATAAAGGCAGAGTCATGGAGGCTAGATTTAAACTACTTAAACTCATAGCCTTGTTCAAATCCAATTCGAACGTTGAGCTATATTTGAAGTAATGGCTCCAATATTGGCACTTAGTTTCTATTTCAACACATCAAATGAATAGTAGTGTATCAGTATTTTATCTTCAACTCGGAATTCCTATAGACTAACGTTCTCACCATGTCTGCAAGTCCTTGGCAGAAAACATTTCAACACTATTAGTATATTGGAAAGTGGAGGGGCACATCTCTAGGACCAATATAAAACAGAACCAATTTTCGAGCTTAGATATGAGAGGAATCTTCTTCTTTTTTTTCATAATAGTAGTCTATGAAGTTGGAGCCCAGTACTAATACAATAATCATTCAGTGTGGACATCTTTAATTTTGAGATGCCTGACAATGATGGCATGCACCTCTCCTAATTCTATAGAGTAATTATAGAGGAAGCTAATACTCTATGTCCATTCTTCCCTAGATAGAGCAAACTCTCAACCACCATGATTAGATTATCAAACAAACGAATTACATTGGAAGCATCCATGAAATTGCTATTGAACCTTATATAATGCATTGGATGTTGAATAACACGGAACCATGCTATTGTTTGGTTGTACATTATATAAGTTCCAAACCTTATACTATCGTTAAATTTGTCAATGTCCAATCATGTTGCAATATCATTTTGAAAAAAATACCACCTGTCATCTCATGTGGCAAATTTAGTCATCTCAAAGCTTCTAATTGGTGTCTCACAATTTACCATATTAAACAAGTAGAATGCTTCATCAATACAAATAATTATCAATATCACTATTAAACAAATGCACAAAATCATCCGGCATACATATAGTTGCATAAAATATGTTTGTATGTTACTAAATAAATGTCAAAACAATGTTAATAATCAACTAAAAATTTAGAATTTACAAATATTAACTTTTTTTTTAGGACACTAGTAAAAAATACATAAGGAACTCATAATCAACTAGAGGAGAAACACAAAAAAGCAAATGACTATTCATAATCTGCAGTAGGTTAATCATAATCTTTCAAACAATAAAATTGCAACTACCACAGAGCAAGTAAATCGGTTGTTTCATCAAACAAGGGGGCTGACTATGTTGCTTGGTGACTTAAGTGTGCTACGATGGTGGGTCAATCATAAAATCAAAACAAGGTTAATAATATAGTAAGGATTCATACTTGTAAAATAGTTATTTTTTTGTAAGTTACTACCGTTAACGAAGACTACTGACAAAGCATGCAAGCAACTCGTAGTTTACTACCAAAAATACTCGCCCACTTATAAAAGCAAATAATTGCTTGTAAGTTACAGGAGTATATTTCATATGGTAAATTGATTATTCTGTTCACATGGTATTTACAAATGAACATTGCTACTCATAAATTCGAAACAATGTTAACACCATATTTGGATTTTGAGGGCGTAAAATAGTTATTTTGTTTGTAAGTTGGAACATCAATCGAGACTATTAATAAAGTATGTAAGCATTCATAATCTACAAGTGAAAATACTAACTTATTTGTAAAATCTAAAAGAAAAAAAAAATGATAATCCACTATTTGGCTTGAGGGTGAAAAAACTATTTTTTGGTAACTTTCTAACAATTGACCAAGTTCACAAGTTATCGATTAATTTTCACTTGCTAGTGATACTTCAAGTTTATAATTGGTTCTTTAAATCTAGCATGCATGAAACAAAAATCCATTTTTGGTTTACGGAATTATAGAAACATGTAAGATTTCAAACTACAACTATCCCATCACATGAATAGCTCTAGTTAATTTTTCGATCCATTCTAGAGAGAGTGGCGGTCATATTTGCAGAAGTGTCATTTAAGAAGAAACAATTTATGTTGTAGAAATTCGAGTAGTGTGGAACTCTTTTTTTCTTAAAGAATGCTTTGCATTGTGTTATGTCAAGAAAGAACATGTCACGTTCTCTTCTTGAGATTTAAAACTCTTCGGGAATAATTTATGTTCTCAAGATTTGAGAAGAGTGAGCCTTTATAAAAAAAAAAAAATGAAAACTTAGCATTATGCTATGGTAACATTCTTTCCAGGAGATTTAGAACTCCTTTAAGGTGTTAAAACTCCCCTTGAAAATTAACACTCCTCTGTTCACATGCATTGTCAACTTTGACAAGCTGGAGTGATGCTGCAATGAATCATTCTTATTAAATAATTGTAGCACACTGGCCCATGACTCTATGCATATTTAGCTAATTTAGGCTACCAAGTTTAATGACCTATAGAGATTTCCATTTGTGAGTCAGGCTTCTAAACATTTTCCATCTCCAGCTGCCATTGCTTTTGCTGATATGTTGTTTGGTATTTCTTGAAGATCATGTCAACAAAAATCGTGCAGAAAAAAACGTACCTGTAAAAATTGATGGAATAGCAGGGAGCCCTTCTTTTACCCACACTGCGACAGAAGGTCAAGGAATGGCTAATTCATCAAGATATGAATATGAAGTATTCTTGAGCTTCAGAGGAGAAGATACTCGAACAAGTTTTACCGACTTCCTTTACACTAGTATGGTAGATGCAGGAATCCGCGTCTATAAGGATGACGAAGAGCTTTGCAAGGGGGAAAATTTTGGCCTGGAACTTCTTCGAGCAATTAATCAATCGAAGATCTCAATACCTATATTTTCGAAAGGTTATGCCTCTAGCATATGGTGTCTCAAGGAGCTAGTCCAGATGGTCGAGTGCCAAAAAACTAGGGGACAAAAGATTATGCCCATTTTTTATGATGTAGCACCTTCAGAGGTTCGACACCAAATCGGAGGTTATGGAGAGGCCTTTCTTACACATGAAAACAAGAAGCGATATGACGAAGAGACTATGCGTAAGTGGAAGGCTGCTCTCACCACGGTTGGAGAACTAGATGGATGGGACTTGCAAAAAATGGCCAACAGGTAATTGCCTCTATCATTCCATTTGATGTGCCTTGTCCCATTAAAACTTGATGTGTTTCACTGTTGAAATTGAATTTTATGCTATCGAAACTTTACTGCAAAAATCACACGAAATAATGGGACAATCCCCATTTTGTCCTTTTTCATTCCAAACAACCTTTTTTTTTTTTTTTTTTTTTTTTTTTCAGTTAAGGTCATTCGTTAATCATATGTGCCAATGCTAATTCATTTACAATGGAGTAAATCCTTGCAGAAAGCATTTCAAATAGGTCTCTAGTTTTCACTTTGGTCTTGTTAGAACATAGCTTGGTTCAACACAGTTTTCTAACTCATTGCCATTTGACCTCCAACAAACACTAGGAAAGAAGGTGAGATGGCAAGAACAATTACCCAGAAGGTTTTCAATGAGTTGAAAAAGGCTTATTTAGTGGTATCAAACAACTTGGTCAGTGTGGACCGTCATGTGGATAAAATCATGAAAGAGATAGGTGCTCACATAAGTGAAACGCGGATCGTAGGAATTCATGGGATGGGTGGCATTGGAAAGACAACAATTGCCAAAATCATCTACAATGAGCTTTCCAACAAGTACAACAATTGTTGCTTCCTTTCCAACATCCATGAAACGTCAAAGCTCAAGGGCATTGAGTACTTGCAGCAGCAGCTCATCTCCGACATCCTCAAGATGAAAGAGACGGATATAAGAAACATTGATGAAGGGATTAAGACCATTAAAGAAAGGTTGCCTAATAAAAAAGTCCTCCTTCTTCTTGATGATGTGGAAGAAAAGGATCATATGGATGCACTTGCAGGCAAGCGTGATTGGTTTGGTGAAGGAAGCAAACTTATTATTACTACAAGAAGGAAAGATGTTCTCCAAGTTCCGGAAGTGGACTGGAGGTATGAGCTTAAGGGCATGGATCCCCATCAATCTCTTCAACTTTTTAGCAAACACGCCTTCAGAAGAGATTCTCCTTTAGACGAGTACATCAACCATACCAAAAGAGCGATACACATTGCTGGAGGTCTTCCATTAGCCCTTGAAGTCATAGGTTCACTTTTATCCCGCAAAAATAAGGAAATGTGGGATGCCACATTGAACTTGTTAGAAAGTGTTCCTCATGATAAAGTTCAGGATAAGCTGAAACTAAGTTATGATGCATTAGATTATCGGCAGAAGCATATATTCCTTGATATAGCTTGTCATTTCATTGGATATTGCAAAGACATTGTAGTTATTTTCTGGGATGCATCTAAACTTTTTCCGGAAGCAACCTTGGAAGTTTTGCAGAACATGTCCTTGATAAAAATTGGAAAACAGAATAAATTGTGGATGCATGATCAATTCAGAGACCTTGGAAGAGAAATAGTTCGTCAAGAAAGTGAGATGAATATAGAGAAGCAACGTTGGGTGTGGAATCCAGAGGATGGATTAAATCTGCTAAGGATACATGAGGTAAAATGCTTTGTGAAATGCATCTCCAAGTTACTTATAGACTTTTTTCTTTTCCCAAAAAAGTAGTTACTTTTTGTGTTCTCTAGCAGCATCGCGACCTACTCAACCGATATTTTTGGTCTTTTGAGATTTTAAAGGAATGATAGTAGTCAACTCCACCCCTTAAAATAGTGAACTTGAAGAAATGTGTTTCCTTTCAACCTTTTTGTTTTAAAATTTTTCCTTTGGGCAGGAAAAGAAAGAAGTTGAAGCTCTTCATCTCAAGTTTGATGATTAGCACCGTTTTACCTATGAGGACTTTAAGAGCCTGTCAAATCTAACGTTCCTTAAAGTAAACGACTTGAAGAAAAATTTTCATGGAGAAAAGATGCTTCTTTGGCTCAAAGGGCCATCATATGCTCTTCCAACTAATATTTTCCAGAGGAATTCAGATCTCCTTCCACGATTACGATGGCTTTCTTGGCATAATATTCGCCCAACATTTAAGATTGCAAATTTCTCCGTAGAGAATTTGATTATCCTTGATCTATCTTGGAGTGAAATTACTCATGATTGGAAGGGGTGGAGCCACATGAAGGTATGTCATATGCTAGACAACACTTATTCTTCTGTCTTATTAGATTCAAAAGTGAACTTTGCATGATTTTTCTTTCACAGGTGATGAAGAATTTGAAAGTTATGAATCTGACCCATTGCCGACGCTTGAAGAGAACCCCCAACTTCTCAGCTCATTCAAATTTAGAACATTTGATCCTATCAGGCTGTGAATCATTAATCAAAATTGATAGATCAATTTGTCAGTTGAAACGCTTGGTTTTCTTGAATGTAAGCAGTTGTTGGAGTCTTCAGAGGCTTCCGAAGACAATTGGGAATATGGAATCGCTGATTGAGTTGAACATAAGTCACACGAGAATCAAAGAACTACCCGATTCCATTGGAAAGTTGAAGAATTTGAAAATAGTGAATATGGAGTATGGTGACATAAGGAAAATACATGATGCCTTTTGGATGATAGAGAAACTTGAAATAATAAAACTCAGTATCACGAGGGGCCCCATCATCCCCAGGATCCTCAGGATCCCCAGGATCTGCAGGATCCGCAGGGATCATTACAGGCACGTGGAAATTGGTGATTGCATCTATGAGAGAAAATCCTTGAGGATCTTGAAATTGTCAGGCGTGCGAATACATGCCCTACCAAGGCTTCCTGAAAGTCTCATCGAATTAGAACTGAGGACGTTGGTGGACACGTTTCCGGATCTCTCAAATCTCGCTAACTTAAAGGTATTGAATCTGTGCTTTTGCCCACCTAGTTGGGATGGGAAATATGATGGGCTTCTGGAAGAACCGATACCACGGTGGATTGGGAACTTAACCAAATTGGAATCTCTGGTACTATTCTTTTGGAAGGACGCCTCATCGACAAACCTCAGCCTCCCTCCTCATCCGCATCGCCTCCCAAGGCTTCCCTCAAATTTATCCTCCTTACATCTCGTTGGTTGCGAATCACTTTGCTCGATGGATCTATCGAATTTGAGGAAACTATCGTCTCTCTTGATTTCGTGCTCTGCAGTTGCAGAGATTGAAGGCCTTGGTTGTTTGGAGAAACTACGAGATTTGGACCTTTGGTGCGTCGGACAGCTGGCGATGCTACCTGATCTAAGCAAGTTAAACAAGCTAAGGCGTATTCGAGTATCAGGTTGTGGTAATCTAGTCGAGATTCAAGGCGAACTACCGCGGTTTTTGGATAAACTTATAATTGGTTCCAACAATTCGTTACAGGAGTTCCCCGATCTGTTCAGCTTAATGGGTAAGACAAATATTATTATGCATATTCCCAATCAGAAGTTTATATATGTTCCTCGCCGTCAGATGTTAGATTATGCTCCCATAGGTGGACATGGGTTGCTGCTTGATGGCCTTAAACAGATGCAGATCCCTGATCTAAGCAATTTGAACAGACTAACAATTCTTACAGTAGAATCTTGTCATAATCTGGTTGAGATTCAAGGCGAACTACCCCAATCTTTGGAAACATTGCGGATTGAATGCTGTGAATCTTTACGAAGTTGCCGATCTATCAAGCTTGAAGGGACTGACTTATAATAAGACGTTGTGGGAAATTAGCGGTGGAGGAAATTTCTCGGCTTTGCTCGGAGAAGTCAATCAAATTTGTGGGAGAAGACGATGAAGATGAAGAAGACAAATTACCGGTTTGGCCAACAAGACTAATAATGGAATAAGTGCACGTTGCACTTGGAAGCTTTTTGATGCACGACCACAGATTGTTCCCTTGTGTTCAAACCTTAAACGAATTGAGGTAAGTACCAATGTTTTCCTTTTTTGGTAATCAAATTCTTTCACAGATATGAACAGAGAAGTTTTGCATGCACTTTTTAATGACCTTTTAGCGGATTCTTGTCTGAATATCTAATGAAGGTATTTAAATTATGATGCCTCCGAACAGCCAGAGGGCTCTTAATATGTACAAGTATTTGTGCTCTTTTCCTAGTTTGGTTTGGCTTTTTTAGCTACATTTTCTTAGGATGGTTTCTCCTAGAGGTATGCATGTGGATTGCATCATTTTTATTTGATATCTAACAAATTATTAGAGATCGTTGTTGATTTGCTGCTTCACACATATTTTGAAATTGATAACCTCACTTCGCATGGGAGATAAATTCACTATGCTGTAAACAAATAGATGGAATGTGTGTTGGAAGGTCATACAACTATGGTTCTCATCCTGGGACTTTACAGCACAATCAACTCATTGTTGCGACTTTGAAGTAGACAAACACTCTGTATTGCCATGCTTTAGTTCAGTTTATTTTTCAGGAAAGGTGTGGTTCTTAGTGGGATTTGCAAATGTTATGGAGAAGCCATAAATGAGGGAGCCACCGCAATTCCAAGATTACCAGTGTGGCAGCACTGGCTAAAGCAGCAGCACCAGAATATTTTATCTCAGCAATGATGCCTTCAATCATAGCAATCTTGATGGGCACACTGACAAAAATCATTCTGTGCAGCAAACATCGCCTACAGGAGTAACTGAGAGAATGCAGCATTCGCTGTACCAGTAGAGAAGGAGCGCCCTTTTGCTGAGACTTGAGAATTGCACTCACTTACAAAAGATTGGTAAGAAAAAGAGAGCACCTTCCCTTCGGGCTGCCTTCAGTAATAGAACTATGCATTCTGAAGCAATATTGGCATTGTTTCTGTCATGAGATCCACTCAATTCCGGGAAAACACTGGCACTGCCACCAAAGTTGGTTATGCGTCATATGCTACTCGCCGCCTCAGAAGAACTTTCATCAAGTAGTGGTGGCTCTTCCATGTATGCAGAACCGTTCATAGAACCTAGCGATCATAAAAGAAGAGCTTTACACAAGCCAAGCGTCAATTTGAGAAATTCTTCCATATTCTTCGCATGTACAAACTCCAAAAGGATTCCAATCCACCATACTACTTTCACTTGAGAAAGCAACTTGGGATCCATTTCTGGAGCCGATGCCAGAGCCACGCGCAGCTCAACATCATTCACATTTGCACAGGACAGATCACCAAGTAAAAATCTGAAGTGGTGGCCGATTGTCATTGGTTTTAGAATCTCAGAAATTTTAGTCAAGTTGAACTCTATGAGCATCAGGAAGAGCTTCTGCACACACATTGGTATTGGGGTCCTCATCCTCATTCAAGGTCGGTCAAAGAGGGAGAAATTGCACCTAGGATATGGATTTCAAGCCTGGCAGTTTATGCTCTAACTCTGGAGTTTTGATTAGGAAAATGAACATCGCATCAAATGGAATCTTGAGGGACAAAAATCTAGCATCACCATCCTTGTTGGCCTTATACAGAACATCCAGACTCAGCAGAATCCCATAAATGAATACGTCAGAGCTTTTAGGAATCCAGTATGACTCCTCTGCGATGGACTCAACGCTTGCATTTTGAGCCGGCAATGCAGGTTCTAGGAACGGATTGACGTTGTGCTTTGGTTTCCTTGTTCAATCTTGAACTTCTCTTGGATTGCGTTTGTAATTAGTGTGATGAATTATGCTTCGTGTGAGTGTGAACCATCTAAGTTGTGCCTGTCCAGTGTTTGGTGATCATGTGCAATTTGGTGTTTGATGAAATGAGCTATGTGCTTGAGATTGCGTGTGCTGGATTGTCACCTTTGAAGCACTTGAAGCTGAAGCGCAAGGTCTATTGCAATGGCTTCCTCCCTCTCTGCACCTCCACCGGCAAGGTACCTTCGCTTTCACTACTAATCTCCACCACTAATGTCCAGCTCAACCCGATCAGCAATTTAGTTGCCTTTGATTGGGCTAGGACATGATTCAATTTGATTGGCTAATATATGTCAAAATGGCAGTGGCTATTGAATTATTACCGTTTTCTCCCAAATTTAGCTTGCTCAATCGAACTGAACAGCAGCAGCTTGATGCTGCTTAGGATTTCATTTTTCCTATCATCACGGATTGTTCTGTTTTGTGCTTCTGGTTGTAATACTCGCCATGATTGAGCTTGTTTTGAGTAGATTAGTCCATGCTGTGATTGATGGTCGGATAATGCCGTATCATGGCAGCGAGCAGCTGTTGGAATGCAGGATTTTGAAGAATGATGAAGTTATTTGTTCCGGTGAGTCACTGATTTCAATGCTTATTTGGTTGATGTTGGAGAGCCTGAAGGAGGACAAAAGCCTCTAGATGATACTTATATTCACAGCCTGATTATTGTTTGGCAATTGGATTTATAAGTCCCTTTGCCGAGGTATTCCTTGCTTGTCTTCTTCATAGTTGTTTTGTTGGTTCAAATCATCAGTAGGTGCAATGTGATGAATGTGAAGTTCTTGGGTTTGGTTTGTTAAAAGTCCAAATTTGTCTTGGAAAAAAGAGCGTTGCTTGCATACAAATACGCATAGACCCTCCTTTGTGATGCTTTGCTTGTTGTTCGTCTGGGAAATTAAATATTTTGTTCTTTTGCTTGCTTCAAACAGCTACCTGGGTACAGTTCATGTATTGATTGATTTAGAATCTAGATGTAAACATTTGCAATTGATCTACTGTTGCTTTTGTTCAATGTGCAACTGATCTTTTGAAACTCCATTTTTTTTGTTAAAGTTTTTCCTTTTGTTAACGTTACTTTCAATTGATGCAGAGCTTTGGTTAAGTTTCTGGATATGATGTTCACTATAATCCCCTCTATGAATTATGAGGTGTGTTTTCCTTTTAGTTACTTAAATCCTTTGGCATGGAATCTACAATTGTATTGCCTACATAACTTTTTATTTTCTGCAGATGCTCCTAATTCCTCATAAACCGAAAAAGAAACACTGGTTATTTTAGAAGAAACTGATCGCTTATGATGTTGTGACCTGCCGAAAATGGGAACCAAATTGATACCGTCCCTATACCCTACATATATAGATTCTACATCCCAAATAGCACAGCTTGCTTTACAATGCCTCCAAATGACTCCTAACAAGCAGCCTTCGTGGACTAAAGTCGTGGAAGAACTGGAATCAGTAGACACTGGCATCGCTCATAGAATAGAACGGGATAGTTAAATTCACTTATTATGTCATTCTTACTTCATGTGATGTAAGTCAAAGTCTGTTGTTCCACACTTTTCCATTTTTCCCGGGAATAATCCCGGGCTTTAAATGTTCATTTCTATTGTACCCAGCAGTTACTAGGAGTTGTCTTCTCTTGTAAGTTCTTTGGAATATCCATGACATGTATATTAATACATGCACCATTTTGTGAATTGAGATGTGATTGTACTTATGTTTATGAGAGGAATAGTTCTTTAAGGCTAATCCTCAATCTTGTTGGCAATCTGAGGTCCACAGAAGAAGTCCATTGCTCTTCAAGAGTCCGAGCTCTTTAGTTTTCTTGCATGCTTGGGCTTTGAACATGAGCAAAAGCTCATTTTGGTTGCCATCACGAATGTGTTTATGTGGTGCTTGCTCTGCAATCAATCTCCAGGAAGTGCTAGGCGGTCCATTCTCATAGTATTTTTGAGCTATGAGACATGGTTGGGGAAATTGATGGAGTCATTTAAGGCAAAGTGCTGCTCAGTTGTCCATTCAGAAAGAGCAAGATATGACTTTTGGTGCTGTCATGTTGCAACTAAGACATGTCTGATTGTTTTGTGCTGATAAGAGACATATTTCTTATCATATGCCAGTTTTAGATAAGACTTTCCATATGACATCATAAATGACTAAATTTTATTTTTGTATTCTCAGTTTTAGATAAGACTTTCCATATGACATCATAAATGACTAAATTTTTATTTTTATATTCTCAGTAACTTAGCCCATTGGTTATTGTACTTTCTTCACTGTTTGTAAATCTGAGGGCCCTATTATTTTCGACACTTCTCTGTAATTTTTTTTTTTTTTTTTGGAACTTGTTGATATGTCTCTTTTACATCACTCTCAACGCAAAATATAAAAAGTTTCCATCATTTTGTTTTTTTTTAATTTTAAACAAATTTAAAAAAATAAATTGATTACACTAAAGAACTTTCCAAATATATGTTTATCAAATAGTATTTTCCCAATGTTACTTCTCAAGTCATTTTAAATTGCAAATTACCAGATAGTCTTTGCATTTCACGGAACTCCTTTAGGATAAGGGCCTTTACATTAGCCAAAGGCTTTCCCCAAAAACCAAAGCAAACATGCCCATAAATGGGTACTTGAAATTGAGCCTTATGAAGACCTTTTTGCTTGATTGTTGTTGCCCTGCCATGTGACCCGCTGTTTCGTGTAAATCAGCGATATAGTCGTCGTCATCATGGCTGAAGTGCTCTTGGAGATCCAGCCTCATGAAGTCAAGTTTATCTGTGAGTGTATATAGTGCTGCGCGTTTGGTTCATTTTTATTTTGGAGCTACGTTCAATTTGCGTCGCTTGCCTCCTGTTTTACTAGGCAATTAGTGAAGGGGATGATGTTTCTTTATTCTACAATAATTTGCTTGAGAATTTGTGGTTCAACATCGTAAATAATGGTCAAAGAAATATCTTAAATAAGAGCTTCAATGGCGAGTATGAATCAGTTATTGGTCGCCCTGTTTTTCAAATTCTTTTCCTTGTGTTGTTTTCAAATATTTGGTCAGGTTCTTTCTTTTTGCATAGTTTCTATCCTCGCACCACAAACTCTTAGAATGCCTTGTGAGGTGAATTTCTTTCTGGAGATAAAGTAAGTGAGTGGTGTAACCAAATGACTGAGAATGATCGGTAGAGAAAACCAACACGCAAAATGAGATTACGTTGCCACATTATGTCTTCAAAGAAAATGTATGATGGTCCATTTCATCACATCCTACTCTCATGTCATGCCCCGTTAAAGTTCTTTTATCTGAAGCCTCTTCTTCATGTTTATGCAGTCGAGTTGAGTAAACAAAGCTCATGCTTGATTCCGCTAGGCAATAAGATTGATCGGTATGTTGCTTTCGAGGTGAGGATTTTTTGGACCTTTCCATTCACCATGATCGTGCTTTACTTTTTAAAGGTTATTGCAGGCAAACAATTTCCTTTCAATCTTGTATTCTCTTGATATAATTTAAATTTCAGAGTGGGACATCAGTGCATTAAAAGCTCTCTATTGTGGAGAAACATTGTGAGCTCTATATTGGATATCCAAAACATTCCAGGTTAAGTCTACATCTTTGAAGAAATACTGTGTGCGGCCAAATGTAGGCATCATCAAGCCAAATGGAGCATCTGATTCAAAATTGTGCTGCTCAAGTCCAAGGAACATCATGTTCACATACTTCTTGAAGCCACTAAAATACTTGTGAGGAGGGACACGCCTCCATTACCTAAATCAGCTAAATAATTCTTCTGCGATTTCTTTGCCATGACATTTTCTTTGCCGTGACATGTCAATTGGACTGTATTACTGTTGGGTTACGAACTGCTTAAGGTAGAGTCAGTCTAATTGCAGCAAGGATCATCTTTGAATAAGGATTTGAATGCCTACCATAGTAGCCTAATATACATCGAGATAAAGGAAAACCACGACAGGCCTCACAAGCTATGTCCCGATACTTCAAAAGAATTGGAGTAGGACTTTCATCCTATCTTCTGTTTGATGCAGTTACCATGTAAGCACGGCAGGTAGCTCCAACTGTCCTGTAGTGCAGAGACAAGTTTTTGATACAGGTGAAATGGACTGCTGACATGGTAGGTTTTGCTGCTATATGTTCCATAATCTTTCAGGTCAAGTAACTCGAGAAATTTTCTTTTAAATTTTCAAATTGATAATGAAAGTGGTAAATACATAGATGAGAGGAAGATAAAAGCAGTTCTAACCAGTCCAGTGGAATCACCATCAGTGCTACCAGATTATGGAGACCGGAAGCAAGATTCATCTTCCAAGACTACCATCCCAAAGGATATCTCACCTGTTGGAGTCGAAAATGCGTCACCTTTTCTCAAGGTATGACTGCCAGAAAACATCAATATGTCACTTTATTGTCTTTCTGGATTGAGATGGCATTGTATCTAATACATGTATCGGGGCTTTGCCACAGCCTTGGTTAGGCCGTATGTTATTTATTTGTGAATGGAAATCAAGTTGCTGCACATCATCTATAGATTGATCTACCTTTTTAGCAACTAAATGCGAGTGTATGGGATATCTTTTTTCTCGTATTAACTGTACGTGAATCCATTTCTATGTCACAGGAAAGATTGGAAATCATAGAATATGACTTCTGTCCTTACTCTTATATTCCAGAAGGATTGTCTTTTGATGCCAAGATCCTGAAGGGTTGGACGTGTCAGAGGTTTTAAGGAGTTAAAATCAACACTCAGCGAGGTGATACAAAGTTGAAAGAGGTTAGTTTTCTTCCCCTGGTTGATTTGAATTCAGGTCTACTTTCACCAGTCAGATCACTGGGAGGACGGTTTCCCTTCCACTACACAAGCCACCCCTGATTGCCCATTTTATACAGATGAGGACAGGAGACAGAAGAGGGGAAGAATTATTAAAAGGAAGAAAAAAAAAAAAAACTTATAAAAAGCATAGGTGTTGAGTTGGGAGAATTGCAAATTCAGTCATAAATTTATTGTATGAAAAATCAAATAATGGAAACATGTTTGCTCTCTCATATTCTTGGTTCAAAACTAATCCTGACCACTTTCTTACACTTGAAGATTTGGATGTTCCTCTATGTGATGTAAATGGGGAATGCAGTGATTTTTCTTGTTAAACTGCATAGTAAAGAATACATGGGGTGGGTCATGTTCACATTCATCTATTTTCGGATGAGAAAAGCATCATTTAGTCAGTTGCTTCGTTGGTGAAGTTGGGGATAGGAGGGAGATAGGAGGGAGATTCATGATTTGTTGCTAGCTTGTGAAAGAGACGAGATTTGATTTAGACTGTTATTATGGTGATGAATTGACTGTCTTGGATGATGAATGGCAATGCCAGTGAATGCAAAGCTTTACACTGTCTGTGGAGTATTATTGCTTATGAGATCGGATAGTTTATGCGACTAATCATCTGTTCATTGATGATTTCTTGTGGGAGAAACCTAGAAAATGGTTTTGGAGATAGTGGTCCAGAAGGGAGACAAGGAGCTTGTCAGTACTCTTAGGGGCTTTAATGTGGACGTCCGCATGGTCCTCGAGGATGTTACTGAGTAGTATGTATCTCTCTCTCTCCCTCTCAAATTTACTTGTGCTTCAAGACGCTTCTTGCATTACTTTGGGGTGAAGGGAAGCCATTCTATGTTCTTGACGTCAATTTATTATCTGAAGGGGCAATGACCTTGATTTGTCTGTATTAGCATTGGAAGTTATCATACCCGTGGTTTTTGAGGCCGCTCTGTCCTCAATTTGATCTATGCTTCTAACTGAGAATCGGTACTTGCACAATCATCTGCAATTTGACCTTGCTCAACATCCAACGCCCCCCCTTTTTCTCTCTCTCACTCCTCTTTTTATTGACCTTCTAGACATAAGCTGTGGAAGCTTCATGGGATCTTAAGATTCTGTTTTCATTCTTGCATACAGTGAATTCACTGCTGAAGGACGAAGGATAACAAAACTCGATCAGATTTTTCTTAATGGAAACAACATTGGTATTGTAAGAAACAGCTTCTTCCTTCTGCTGGTAATTATATGGCTATATGTTTTGAGCCCTTGCTTTGATAAGGGCATGGTCTTGCCTAAAGTTTTGGAAATCTATCAACTAGTAAGTAATTGCCTTAACCAAACAGAAACAATCAGCCGCTCTGAGAGATTCCTTCTGATAAGACTCAAAATGCTTAGACAATGTATTGATGAATCATTGCTGGTCTTGATTTTGTGGTAAAAAGGTCATCATCGCCTGTTCTTTACAATCTGGTCCTTTGTCTCAATCAACCTTGTGTCCACCTCTTGATAAATATAAAGCGCAAGTGGTGAGGCAATTATGTTACCGAAAAGCTAGAATTCTGCTTTTGAGTGCTTGAACCACTTAAGTGACGATGCCTTCCTTTTTGTCTTAATGCAGTTAGTCCCTGGTGGCTCCCCTGATCCGGAATGAGTTGGGTTCATCCTCTAACCCCAGCAGTTGATTATGTAGTTACTTTTAGTTGTTGGAAGTCCCATCAGCAACATCATTTGATTTTATAACCGTCTTTTTATGGGTTTATGAATCTGCAACCTTAGTCAATTGAGCTCTTATTTGATTGAGTTCATGCGTGAATGCCTGATGCAAATAGCTCAACAGATGGTGCATGATCACATCATCCTATTATCCAATATCTATGTTTTGCTCAACTAGAGGGTGTGACAGGTGTTGTCATGCTTGGTGCAAATTGTTCCTAGGTTTCATCTTCCGGTGCATTGTTATTGAAGAACCTGTCTTGGCTTGTTTTAGTGTTCTTCAGTTTTTGGCCGTTGACTGCATGATGATATCTGTATTTGCGCCCCCCCCTCCCCCTTTCCTCCTCCTCCTCTCTCTCTCTTCCCCACAGAATATGCTATCTTCTCAGTGGCCTGCTATTTGACTACCCTCTCTGTTTTATAGTACATTCTCAACCTAAATGCAGAAGGGTGTGTTCCCAATATCCACTTTGGAAAAGATCAAAGAATTCCACTTATGTACTTGTTGCTCTTTGCTTGAAAAATTCTACTTCATTATGCAGTATGGTTCTGGTACCGAGACATCAGGCCGAAGATGTGCACTGTACTGCATACAGCTAGATGAATACTGGACGTATTTTGCTCCAAGAGATTTCAATTTTCCACCCAAGTAGCTGTACTTGCTGCACGTTGTGAAAAGATCCATGCCCAAAGCGAACTCACTTGTTTTGACCATGACTGGTTTTTTGTCGTTCATGTTTTCAAAGTGGTTGGCTATTTGGGTGGAGTGCTGTTTCTTGTTTTTGCGGTAGTGACATTCATCGGAGTTTTCTAGAGGTTTTCAGACTGCTGAAAGAGTGAGCTCAGAGCTCGTGAGGTGTGATATTGCTTGCGGACTTTGGTTAGAGCGACAAGACCTAAATAGGCTGGAAATAAAGGTGCTGAAGATTCACCATAGGCCTCTTCTTTATCGCTTGTTTTCATGTATATTCACAACTGCAAACGAGCTTGACTCGAGGAATGTAAAATGAAGGGTAAATGCTGAGAACTTTGCCTAGGCATTGGTGCATTTTCTTATTTGAAGCTTTATTGGCCATCAAATCTCATCATCATGAACAAGTTTGCAGTTTCATTCCGATTTTGATTAGTTCAAACACATGGTCCGAGGTTCTTATAAATGCTATGTGTCAGAATTCTCCAAGTTGGATCCAAAGATAAATATATAACATGATGTTTTTGTTCTGAGATACTAATAATAAAAGACAGCTTGTTCTGAGTATGTTCATATTTTCCGTGACTAGTACGGTTCTTTTTCATTCTTTCACCCATTTCACCGTAACACATGGTGCTACAACAATTGTACCCTTGAAAAACAAGGTAGGTCGGGTTGGGAAAGCGGTTATATCTCGGTAATTGGAAGATTAATGTGTGACTAGTCAAACAAGGGATCCTAATTTTCCCTGGATATGATGGATACTCCCTAGGTGGTCATTTAGTTAATTTCATTGTGGAGATCAAATGGAAGAGGAATTGAGTATGTAGGGGATGAGTGGTAGAAGAATTAACCAATTCAATCAGGAGTGATTTTAGGCTATTTGGTGTTTCCTTGATTAGTTTTTATTCACAGAGTTTGTCTACACAAAAAGGCAGTTTGATTTGTCTTTAGGCTAATGGTGTTTCCTTGATTAGTTTCTTATTCACAGAGTTAGTCTACACAAAAAGATAGTTTGATTTGACTTCAGGCTATTATTCTAGTTGCAATTTGATTCAGCAAATAAAATGCATACATTGTAGTCAATCCTACAGAATTTATTATGACATATCCTCCTGAATCAATGCCTTGCCAGTTTGCATCGCCATTCTCCTAAAAATCATGATAGGTCTGCTAGGGAAGAAGCTCATCGCTTCACACAAATTCATCGGTCCTTTAATTCTTCTTGGAATTGCATTCCTCATGAAATGGAAATCCTAGATTCAATGTTAAGATGAAGTTTCATCCAAAATTGGATTGTGATATTCCCAATGAATCACATTAGGCTACTGATGCTTGCTGAATAATAGGTAAAAATCACGATGATTAGGAATGAAAATTACTAGATTTCAATTTGGAGTAGTGGATGAGAAATCAAACTCTAATTCTCAGCCTCTATTCCAACCTTCTCAATTAAAGTATGGCTAGTAAGAATGACAGGACTTGATTTTGTTGTTTTATTTCTCTTTCGAGCAAATTTAAAGAATCGCTTGACAGTCATACATTTAAAAGTTGTATTGTGAATAAGGTATGGCATTCATTTTAAATTAATTTTTTTTGTGTTACCAAACTCCCAAAACAGGATATCTGTGTTGCATTTATCCTAAAATTAATTTTCGTTGAACGAGCCCAACGGGATTCATGAGATTATCTCTTCGGCTGTCCCCGAACCATGGGAAGAAAAAGACTGAATTTTGGAGAAAGAGACGAGGTTTTTAGAGCGAAACACACTTGCCAACCTACTTCAGACCCAAAAAAGAAAAAGCACACTTGCCGATCTACGTAAGTTAAAAGAGGACCAAAATATTAGGAAATTCCGAAAAGTTTTCAGATGCGCCGGCGCCGTGGAGGTAGTCGGAGATTATCTCTTCGGATAGGGCCCGCCGGAAGACGCCGACGGGACGGCGGTGTGAGGTGGCGGAGCTCGGAGGCCTTCTTGAAGGCCCTTTGCCGCCTCTTCGGGTAGGCCACGATTCCCTCGGCCGAAGAGATAATCTCTGACTACTTCCGCGGCGGCGGCGACGGCGACGGCGACGGCGACGTGGTGCCACCGATGGGTGTGACTGGATTGAGGCTGAGTGGGATTCTTGCGCAACGAAGGAGGACGTGGAGTCACTGATCGGCGAAGTATGACGCCGTTCGTGATTTTGTACGCAAAGAAATTGGAAAGATCTGGGAAGAATTCGTCTGCGATGATCGGTGCTGGTGAAGATTCCGGAGCTGGGTTTGGTTGTAATTCTGAAATTTCGGCCGATCAAGAGATGGGTTCCGTTTTTGAGAGCTTCAAAGCTCGTTGCCAGGCTCTCTTCGTGGACTTGCGTTGGAGATGGCGACGGCTTCTTGACTTTGCCGGATAACTCGGCCATCGGCGGTGGAAGCTCGGGAGAGGAGTCGACGCTCTGCGATGAGGGCTATGGATATAATCCCGACCACTTTCTTACACTTGAAGATTTGGATGTTCTTCTGTGATGTAAATGTGAAATGCATGTGATTGTTCTTATTAAACTGCACCGTACAGAATACATGGGGTGGGTCGTGTTCAAATTCATCTCCTTTCGGATGAGAAAAGCATCATTTAGTCAGTTGTTTTGTGGGTGAAGTTGGGGATAGAGGGGATTCATGATTTCAGTGGTATTTCTCTTTTGCTAGACTATGAAAGAGACTAGCTTTGATTTAGACTGTCTTAGTATGGGGATGAATTGACCGTCGTGGGTGATAGATGGTGATGCCAGTGAATGCGAAGCTTTCCACTGTCTGTGGAGTGCTATTGCTCTTTAGATCGGATAGTTTATGCAACTAATTATCTGTTCATTGATGACTTCTGTGGGGGAAACTCAGAAAATAGTTTTAGAGATGTGGTTTTTAAACTGAACTTACAACTGTGATGCACGTCTTGAGGGAACATCGGGCAGTTTGTTCTGCGTCTGTTTCATATCTTTCGGGTAGTAGGAAAAAGGTAAAATTTCTGAAGGAACACAATTAAAAGCAGTGATTTGGAAGTCCTGTTATATGCACTTCCTTTCTTATCCTTCTCAATGGACTTTGGTATAGACAAATAATTGGGAGAATATTGTTTGCTTGCCTTGCCTTTATCATAATTATCTATACTCCTGTAAGCATCTTAATGACGAAGATCATCATATATTTTACCATGCCATTGGTTGCTCATTATGCTATTAAGGGTCTTCTTTCAAGGGATCAACCCAGTTCCATCATCAAAGGCATTGTAGTGGAAGGCAGATTGTGGTGCTTGTATCTTGCAGATGATAAAGTGACTGTATTGGAGTCAGAGAAGCGGGCTTGGGAGAATCTGCTAGAAGCTCAGGCTATCAGAGAAGCTGTAAATCCTTGGAGAAATCATGATGCAGAAGCAAAAAAGAATTCATAGTGCCACCATCGTCAAGTTTGTACCTGGTTTGATTTCTTCTCGAACGCTCTCATCCAACAAGGAGAGAACTCTCTGTAAACCATGCTCTTGATGGAGAAGTTTGATAACATTCAGAACAAATAGGTCTAGGTGGTGGAGCTATTTTGCTTAACTCCTTTTAGTTAATGTGTAATCCATGTATTTTATGAGACATTTTGGCAATAGGTCTTAATGCCTCTGGCTATTAGACTTGTGCATTATAATTGATGGGATGATCACACATTAGTTTATCGGATTATGTTTTATTCTTTTCACCCTTATAAGTTGGCAAAGAGTATCTAAAATTGGATGACCACACGTACTGATGCTGGAAGCTGTGAGTGAACTTTTAAACAACTAAGGTCGTGTTTTGGATGCTTGAATATTGTCTGCAGTACGCCAGACACATATCTGCATATTGCTTCTCTGTCCTGGAATGAATTTGGAATACCCTGACATGTTTTGAGGCGATTTTGTATTTGGCTGCTTGGCAATTAATCTCCTGTTCAGTGAGTGAGATTTTCCTGCATGTGAGTTTTGGAAATTATACGTTTTTTTGGCATTGTTCTGTTTGCGCTTCCCTGATCATCGCCCAATGGTCTGTTTAGAGTTGGCTGCTTGCTTGTCCCATATGGCGACATGGATTGCATTTTTTTTTTTTTTGGGCTTCCAGAACTCAGTATCTTTCATGTGCTTTATAAATATGAATGACCGGAGTTCGGACTCTGTCATGTGCATTTCTCTCCGCAGTTTTATTTATTTTGAGCGGTGTTGGATTGGGAATATTCGTGTAGGAAAAAATTTGATGTCTGAATGGCAAATTTACTATCATTTACTACTGGGGCCGAATTTTCCTCAAGAATATCAAAGCAGCGGTTCTATGCAATCAGGCTAGTAAACGTAATTACTCAGGAATGAATAGTGAAGAGCTGGTTACTTTGTTTGGTTTCTTGTTCTTGTTATTCTTTTTAACTCAAGCAATTGTTTAGGTCAAGAACGCGATGCCTTTAGGTGATTCAGAATTAACACTTAAAGAACCAGGACTCAGAAAATTTCCTTTCGCAGCATTGGTCAATGACCAATCTTAATTGAGCTGATATGTAGACTTTATTTGGTGTGCAAAAGCTGATGAATGGTGTAATTTGATTATATCCTATCACCTCCACAAATGGGACTTTATTTGAGAAAAGAAATGGTATAATTTGATTATATCCTATCACCTCACAAATGTGAAAAAGGGGATTTTGATTAGATAATTTGATTACATCCTATCACTATTCTTTCACATTCACATCGATTTAAAATTGTCTCTTTTCTACTAATCATGTGAAGCAACTGTGTGTTGCAATAAGAGAGTTTATGATTAGATGCTACTGATCATTCAAATAGCCTACTTCTGGGGCAAGGATGACAAAGTTTGCTTAAGAGAGGAGAAATAGGAAGGTCGCTATAATTATTTAATGTGAGGTTATACTATTATATGGAAAGAGTAAGATAAAAAACAATCAGAGTGACATTATGGACTTGCCTTTGCTTCTTAATTGCACATAGCCCCAATAGTTTGTGACAAAAGTAGCCTGTATTGCTTCTGTCGATCTTGTACAGTTAGCATCTCTAATCTATGACAACTTAGTCCAATGTTTTTCGTTGAATGAATAGCGGCGACATACGCTTTACTTGGGATACTTGGTGAGTACACTTCGTAGATTAAATGCCATTATCACGTGTTGCCTATTGAGCGTTTTGGGCTAGGCAGAAACAGTTGGAAAACCTCCGGGATCGACCTCTAATATGGTGTCAGGATTGTTCAAGTATGACTTAAGTCATCTCGCAGTTCATACTTGCGATTTAAAATCGGAAAACTAAGTGGTAATCCCATCTTTTTAGCCATTGAACAACTTGAGTCCTGTGATACGTCTCCATCCCTGAATCTTTCGGGAGCCATTGACTCCAAAGGGAAGGGTCTGAGGAACCAAAGAGGGACAAGTTAACAAAAGCAACTTTATTTGTATGATATTTCGACAAAACACAAATTAGCTTGATTAGTGGCTAAGTAACATCGACACACATTAGTGGCTAAGTAACATCCACACATGACAGTCTTAGTATACCTTCATGACAGTGTTTAATTAAAAAAGCGAACGGGATTATCCGTCATCATCGTGCTCCGACAAAGAAACATGTTAAAGAAAAGACCTCTCTCCGAGGGACGTGTACACGTGGTGCGTTTAACAAGAATTAGCTTCAACCAAGCCCTGAGCTGCTGCGTTCATCACATTGAGGAGCCCTCTTACCGGCCATGATATAATCGGTGGGTCTCTCGCGCCCTCAGAATCTTGCCCGCATGACATAACCATTTTTCAGTTGATCAACGTGGTCCGGATACGAGGACAACCGGCCATCGGATATCAGGATAGCACCTGATCGCAACTGATTTTTTTTCTAAGAAACCTTGTTATTACTGATCAAAGAGAAAAAAAGCACAAGATAGCTATACTGGGTTTTCTCTGCAGTAAGCCAAAAAGAATGTGAAGTACATTTGGAGGGGAAACTACATCAAGAACGATGCCAAGAGAACATATAAATTCCAGAATCTGCATACAGGAAAATCTCACTCCCTGAACGGGACATTAATTGCCAAGCAGCCAAAGAAAGAAATTGCATCAGCACATTTCAGGATGTTCCAAATTCATTCCAGGACAGAGATGGCTGATGCGCAGATGCGGTCTGGCGTAATTTTAAATTTTATTTTTCCTGCAGACAAAGTTCAAGCATCAAGAATACGATCTGTGTGTTTAGAAGTTTACATCTTCATCTCACACTCATCCAGCTTACAGTATCATGTATAGTTGTCCGAGTTTAAATGCTCTTTGCCGACCTATAAAGGCAAAAAAGATTAAATATAATCAAATAAAACTAATGTTTGATCATCCTGTCAATCACCCCTCGGTCATTCAAAAAGAAAGCCACAAAATTGGGCGAACGTAATGGTCAAAATAAGCTTGTGCACCAGAAAGGCTGACCACCGATAGTACCACAATGTCTAATAGCCAGAATTATTAAGACCAGTTGGCAAAATGTTGCATGAAAAACACCGTTTGCACACTAAAAGCAGTTAACCGAGATTGCTCAACCACATAGACGTATTTTTTCTATATGTTATCAGACTTTTTCCATCAAGAACATCGTTGAAAGAAAGGTCTAGTGATGTGCAATGAGAGCGAGTCTAGTGATGTGCAAAAAAGAAAAAAAATCATACCAGGAATAACTCAACAATGGCAGCACTATGAGTTCTTTTTGCTTTCTGCATCACGATTCCTCCAAGGATTAAGAGCTTCTCTGACAGCCTGAGCTTCCGGCGAATTCTCCCAAGCCCGCTTCTCTGACTCCAATTCAGTCACTTTATCATCTGCAACATACAACCACCATAATATTTCTTGGTTAATACAGAAAGACAGACCCTTTGGTAGTAAAATAAGCAACCAATGGCATGGGAAAGAATCTGATAATCTTCGTCATGAAGATGCTAAAGAAAGTATAGGTAGTTATGAAGGCAAGGCAACCAAACAGCATTCTCACAATCTTTAGTCTATACCAAAGTCCATTCAGAAAAATGCAAGTGATGAAAGCTCATCCGTCTTCGATAAGATCACAAAGGAACTGCAATTTCAACGGGACTACAAATCACTTCATCTAATTGTGCTCCTTCAGAAATTTTAACTCTTTGATTATACCCTGAAAGATATGAAATAGCTGCAGAACAGTCAGCTCAATGTTTTCCTGAGATGTGCATCACAGTCGTAAGTTCAATTTTAAAACCAGTCTGAAAATTTCTCCCACAGATGGTATCAATGAACAGATGATTAGCTGCACAAGCCATCCATTCTCCACAGACAGTGGAACACTTCGCATTCATAGGTATCGCCATTCATCACCTGAGACAACATTTTTTCGCATCATGCTTTTCGTGTAGAACAATGAGAATGTTCAGTTCATCGGCATAACACGACGGTCCAAATCAAAGCCCTCCTCTTTCACAAGCTAGCGACTGCAACATACCAAGCGACTACGACATACCACTGAAATCATGAATTTCCATCCTACCCCCAACTTCAGTCACAAAGGAACTGACTAAACGATGCTTTTCTCATCCGAAGAGACGAATTTGAATACGACCCATCACCGTAAAATCCACTCCCATTCGACTAACGCAATAGCTGCCGCACTAGCATCGCTCGCGAGCTCTAAAGCAAGGTTCATCAGATAAAAATTGACTCCAACTGCTTAATAGTGCCTAAAAACCATCCATTTCGAAGTTATGTCGCGCCATTTTTTTTTTGGGTACGAGCTACCCAAAAGAGAAGCGGAAAAAGTCGCAAAAGAATTGAACGGGCGAAGGAGGAGCAAGAAAGAGATGGAGGGTCCTCACACAGAAGCCGGTCTTGATCATGAACAACTCCATGGAGCCACCGACGAGGGCCGAGAAGACCGCGATCTTCACGTACCAATCCAGGAACTTCACCGCCATATCCAAGCTGCTGCTGAAGCTTTCCGCGGCAGCAGCGGCTGGAAGACGGGAAAACGAAAGAAGGATCGGCAAGAAAGAGGAGAAGGAATAGGCAACTTCACGTGGATAGAAGAGATCCATCATCGGTCCATCATCGGCCATCGCAGCCCGACCATTTCCCCTCTAAAGAAAGCTTTTTTAGCTGTTGGGTCCAAGGAACTTGGGCCTTTGGCCACTTTTAGTGCAGCTCGTTGCATCAAGATGCAATCTTTTCTTCTTCTTTTCTCGTTGCGTCGAACGAGGGCCGATGCTTATTACAGAGGGTCGAAGGTGAGCATAAGAACTTCATCCCGAGCGGTTCTGCTCCATGTCGTGCTGTGGATGGCTAGGAATCAGACCTTCTGAGGGAGAAACCGATACGGCAAGAGCTGGTCACGGCATGCATAAGCTCTTCTAGGAGTATTTCCGCTCGGTGATGAAATTTGATGCTCGATCTGATCTACATTTAGGACGGAGATTCAAGCTCGACGATCCCGGAACTGCTCGAGTTTCGGCAAATTTCATTGAGCACTTCTCAGCAACTAGCAAGCAGAGTCCATGTCTATGTTGAAGGTGACAGCTCATCTGTCATTGAGCCTCTGATCAATCTGGAAACACCTCCTGGTTGGAAGTGGGAGATTCTTGAACTTAGTAAAATTGAGAAGCTCTTGGCAAGATCAAGTGCTGGGGACTCAATTCAACTCCATGATTAATCTGATCTCGCAAAATCTTGCCCACCTAATATCCACCAGTCACACTTACCCTTTTCGTTTGTCCCTTTTTGCAGTGAAATAGAATGACTGTATCTGAGGTAGTGTCATTAAAGCACTGAAGATGCTACCCTTTCGACCACAAATCCATAGAACTCTGAACAAGCACCCTAAGCGTCGCAACACCAGGGACTAGCCTATTCCGAACGTGAAGGCGTCTAAAATCAGTCCTGCATAGCATCTACTGAGCACAAAAGAGGACTTCAACATCGGTGCAGTTCTGGGGATTGGCATATACTTTCTTGTCCCTGTCAATAATCTGCATCCTAGATTCAGATCTGATATGAGACTGGTGGGATTATCCACCAATGCAACTCAGGAAGGACAAAGTGACAATTTGACCGCCACTATCAAGCTAAGCATCAGCAAATATTATTGGATATACTTCCATTCATTGAACCCTTTACTTATTAGATATTATTGTTCAGGATCTCAATCATGATCATATCTAATGGACGCTCATGAGGTACTATTCACAGTGATATAAGCTCAAGGACTAATAGCCTCAAAGCCCTCTTCCCATTGCAGTCCTTGAACCCCTGGTACCACTTCTTCCTCTCTAAACTCAAATCCAAAAAGCGAAAAGAAACTGTGGTCTGCCAACAGAACCATAAGTGAACACAAAACTTATCAGAAAGCATCATAGAAGTAAGTTATGCATATCAATGGCCACAGCAAAAGCAAATACAGAGGACAATGTTGCTGCTTCGACAGGGTTGGGTTTCATCTAGTTCAGAAAAGCTTTCCTCCTTATTGTGTGAGACCACAAGTCAACATGCGCTTCATTTATGGAAACTAATCGCATCGAAATTGCAATATGCAAATTGAAAATGTAGGGACAAGTCAGGATTTTTTAACTTATTTTTCCAGATCAATGACCGCAGACAGGGTCAGTCCAAGTGAATCCAGGGGATTCAGCCAACCCCAAGAGTACTGTCACAGTAATTTACCCAAATAATTTGGACTATCACCTCGCGCATTGCATATACCATTGAGATATTTCGCATAAAAGGATACAATAGTAAACTTGGTAGTCTCTGCATTGTAAATACAACATAAACAGAGAAGTTGCCGTAAAGATTCATCGGAGCCATTATTAACATGAATAGAATCAAATTGAATACAGCATTACACTACTGAGCATTGAGGACCATTCTGAAGGGTGTGAGGAGGCGATTGTTACCTGGCTCATTGACGTAACATTCACAACATTGGCATAAGTTCCTGTTAATAAATCCAACCTCAGCATCGAATTGATTTGTCGTCGCAATTAGGAACTTCTGACTAGGAGGCAGGCAAGAATTGTAGAAGAACTATACATAGCTTACCTGCATCTCCTTTTGTCTTTAAGCATAACGTTGCATGTTTACTCTTGGACTCCAGATCAGCTAACAGCTCTGCCAGATCCGTCGACATTCAATTCACTTCTTCATCAAGTCTTGTGATTTTTCAGTCTACTTTGACAAGGACCAGGCCTTCACTCTCTCCTTTCCTCCCATTACACCATTCAAAATCTTATGGCAGTTTTTTAAAATTGCACAATGTCCTTTTTGATATGCAAATTATGAGTCTAAACATTCACAGCTAAACATTCACAGCCAGATTCATTACAGGGGAGAAAGAAATTAAGGAACTAAGTTTATTGCATATGCTTCTGAAGCCGCACCAGCACACTATCTGGTTTTAGTGTTGGCAACATCCCTTGAGAATCATCATCATACTTCCGTGCAGATTACTGCTCGAACAGGTTTGCTTCCATACAAACTTCTTGTGTTGACATTTGATATTCAAATAGTATATTCTATGTTCATAACTCATAATGCGTCATGTATCTGGTCATCTTGTTGGTTTGACAATATATCAGATTTTGGCTTGATTGAGATTATGTCTTCCTGTAGTTTTTAAAGTACCCTCCAAAATTAGAAAAAAAGAACGACTAAATTCCACTGATCAAGAAAGTGAAAAGGAAAGAAACAGAGAGAGCCAATGCCATTAAACCAGTGAACTAGAAAAAGAGATTGAATTCTGTACAATGCAGTTTAACAAGAAAAACCACATATGTTCACATTTGCATCACAGAATGACATCCAGATCTTCAAGTGTAAGAAAGTGGTCAGGATTATATCGATAGCCCTCGAGGTCGCAATGCATCGGCTCCTCTACCGAGCTTCCTCCATGGTTGGCTGAGTTTTCCCGCAAAGCCAAGAAACTGTCACGGTTACCATCACCGAAACAGTCCTCCAAGAGACTACGAATCTCGGCAGGATCAAATCCACACCCCTCAAGGTCACAGTGCATCGGCTCCTCTCCCAAGCTTCCTCCACCGATGCCTGGGTTCTTCGGAAAAGTGAAGAAACTGTCAAGGTCACCATCGCCGATGCAGTCCTTGAACGGACTAAAAAATTCATCAGGATTAAATCCACACCCCTCAAGGTCGCAGAGCATCGGCTCCTCTCCCGAGCTTCCACCCCCCATGGCCGAGTTCTCCGGTATAGTCGAGAAACTGTCATGGTGGCCGTCACCGACGCAGTCCCCGGACACACTAAGGAAGTTGTCCGGATTACATCCACGCCCCTCAAGATGGGAGCAGGTGGGGTGGAGTCCACTCCCAAACCTCCACCGCCGGCGGCCGACTTCTCCGGCGAAGTCACGAAAGGGCCGCCGCCGTCGCCGTCGCCCAGATTTTCAGAATCACAACCGAACCCGTCTCCAGAATCGCCACCAGAACCGATCACGACGGACGAACCCTTCTCCAGATCTTCCAACTTCTCGCCCACAAGATCACGAACGGCGTCGTACTTCGCGATCAGGGACTCCACGTCCTCCTCCGTCGCGCAAGAATCCCACTCCTTCTCAATCCACTCCGCCCACTCGGTCAAACCCATCGGCGGCACCGCGTCGACGTGGTCGGCAATTACGTCATCTTCCACGGAGGGGTCGCTGAAGAAAGAATAGGGCTTGCCGGCGGGGGAGAAGACGACGACGGCGGCGCGAGCGCCGCAGAGGCGGCAGAGCTCGGAGGCCTTCTTGAAGAGGCCCTTGCGCCTCTTCGAGTAAGTCACGAGCCGCGCCGCCGGGTCGGCGATCTTGGCGATCTCCGTTCGCCGGCGCTTACCCATTACCGATGGATTTCGCGAAAATTCTTCGACGACTTGCGGGTTCTTGGGTCTCCGAGAGAGAGCTTTCGTGGGTTTTTCTGGGTTTCTTGTAGAGAGAGAGAGAGAGAGAGAGAGATGAAGTTTGAAGTTGCAGAGGAGGCGGGCGAGGGAAAGGAGCCGAACGGGAAGATCTAGTTATATAGCCATCGTGGGGCCCTTTTGAGAACTTTCTGAATTCTGATTTTCGGTCCTCTAAATTTCTGTAGATTTTCAAATTGGCCCCACGAACAGTTTTTTGTGTCGATTAAGTACTCTTAAGTTTTCATAATTTGTGTAATTGGTGATTTGTCCAGTGGATTGCTTTTACCATTAACACGGTGTGATAATTAATTGAATTAGATAAGGGAAGATGTCGCTTTAGATTATAAATTTTAATTTTTAAATTAGATAAGTAAAGACGTTGCTTTAAATTATGAAATTTAATTTAACATGAGATGAGGAAAAAAAAACACTTTTGTCCGTTTGATAACATTTATTCTATGAATTTTTTTCTTTTTACTCTCTTCAAATACATGGAAACAGCTTGCAACTAGTCAAAGCCATGAACAGTTCAGAACAGTTGAGTTGAGAGACTCGACCACTTGTCTGCAAGTATAAGGACAAAATAAGGGCATTCTCAAATATTCAAATCGTACATTACTTTAAAGGCCAACATATTTTTCCATTCAAAAAAAATTTTATTCTATGATTTTTTTTTTTGTTTTATCTAATGATCAAATATCTTTGGAGTAAATGAAATATTTCCATTTCCAACCAAAAAAAAAAAAAAAAAAAACTGAAACAAAAAAATCTTGGGATAAAACATATGAAGAAGCTATATTGTTGCAAGATTTGATTAAAGGAATAATTTTTTTTTTTTAAGATAAAGGACACTTTAATTGAAAATATCATGCCCGATTAAAATATTTGCTCAAATGTATAAACTATAACAATGGGTAATACTATATTTTTCCTCCTGTCATGGATCACGGTGCTATATTAGACATCATCATGTAGTAAACAAAATAGACAAAGCCAACTAAATCTCTAAATAACATGCAAAATTAAATTCATATTAACAACATAAAAAGAAATAACGGTCTCATCTAATTAGAATTAAAAAGAATTACACTATACACTCCCATTACAATCCAACCAAAAAAAAAATAGTTTAAGTGCTATATTTTCCCCTAACAAGTTATAAATTGTGGACATCACTCACATGCAAAGTAAACAGAATATTAATGTAGGTGATGTCTATGGTTGTAACCCATCAATCAACTTACATATTTCACTAGCATTTAACTTTTTGCACAAGGATGGTAGTAAGACCAATTATAAAATCTGAATTCAATTCTATGTTTTAGACCTAGTAGGATTTTGGCACAAATATGGATAGTATAAATTTTAGATATATTCATGAACTCAATAAATCTCAACTGCTAGATTTTCGAACCTCACATGGAATCCGTGATATCAAGGCGATCGCAAACTCCACTCGACACACTCTTGCGATCAAGCTTTTGATTTTCACAAAGAAGGGCAATAGGTTTAAAGTTCTAAAATAGTTTTTTTTTTTTTTTTTATTTTACTATATTTTTACTTTAACATTCATTCTTAAACTTTTATCCTATCTTTTGTAAAATTTGAGAGTCAAAATCCAAACTTAAAATTAAATCGTCTCCACCCTCAATTGCCTCTAAGAAAGTAAGAATTCGAACCCCCATATTCCTATGATTCTAAGATAAATGTTTTTTTTTTTGTCAGAATTCTAAGATAAATGTTTGACCGGGTGAGTTTTTGGCAAAATTTCAGTCCATCGACGAAGACGATGGGCTTGCAGGAGAAAAACAGGCACAATTACCGTACAGGTTCAATCCGCAGCACGATCCAATATAAAAACCTCATAAATTTTCGGAACGCGATGGACTTTCCAACCCGAACCGACATCCACGTCAGGTCACAGTGCCTAAGGGACGCGTACACGTGGCGCGTTTGGCAAGGATTAGCTTCGTTGCAGGGGTGAAACACGAACGAACACGCTTTGGCTGCATTTGGTCGACCGGATAAAAACCAGGATAGGATATGTTTTTTTCTCCACGGTGTTGATGCGACATGATGAGATGAGATGAGAATAGAATGAGGGGTGGCCTTTTACCATCATCCGTGACGACCAAGACCTTTGATCATGCAAGCGGCTCAAGCTCATCCTCTGCCTACAACGCCTGCTGAGATTCCTTCTCAGGTCCTCTTTCTCTCTCTCCTCCTGCTGCTGCTACTACTTTACTCGTTGGATTGATCATGCAAGCGGCTCAAGCTCATCCTCCGCCTTCTGCAACGTCTGTTGAGATTCCTTCTCAGGTCCTCTCTCTCACTCACTCTCTCTCTCTCTCTCTCTCTCTCTCTGTGTCTTTCGGTGGGCGTTGCGAGTTCTTGCTTTTTGTGTACGCAAGTCTCGCTGTTTGTGGGTTCGCGGGTGAGATCGAGTTTCGTGCTTGAGATGGGTCGGATTCTGCCGGCGTCGGAAGAGATGGGTCGTCGGCGTTTAGGTGTTTGGTTTCCGTTTTCCGGTTGTTGCTCTGGTTATAGCTGGTTCCGTGCAATCTGAGCTCTTTGAGCTCGAGAGGTCGTGCCCCCTCCTCCGTCTTCCGCTTCCGGTGCTCACGCCCCCCGCGAGAATTTTGCTTGAGCTGTGGTTTGAGATCTTGGTTAGGCTTGAGTGAGAAAAGTAGGGAGAGCTGTCGAAAAAGAAAGAATGAAAATGGAGGAACCCCGATGCGGGATGACACGAGTGCGATTAAATTTGAGTCGAACGCGACTTAGTGCATTGCGACGTGCTTTCTGGAATTCAAGCTACTTTAGTTTGGAACTGATGATTGACGCGGCGACGGTGACAGGATATGACTTGCGGCCCATTCGGAGGCTTTGAGAAGTTTGCAGATTGTGGGAAGATTAGCAGGAACTAATGATTATTTTAGAAATTATACAACCGCCTCCAAAAGATGAGAGCTTTACCTCGTGCATTGTCAACTTTGACGAGCTGGAGCGATGCTGCAATGAATCATTCTTATTACATAATTGTAGCACACTGGCCCACGACTCTATGCATATTTAGCTAATTCAGGGTACCAAGTTTAATGACCTATAGAGATTTCCATTTGTGGGTCAAGCTTCTAAACATTTTCCATCTCTGGCTGCCATTGCTTTTGCCGATATGCTGTTTGGTATTTCTTGAAGATCATGTCGAGGGAAATCGTGCAGAAAAACAACATGCCTGTAAAAATTCATGGAATAGTAGGGAGCGCTTCTTTTACTCACACTGCGACAGAAGGTCAAGGAATGGCTATTTCATCCGGATATGAATATGAAGTATTCTTGAGCTTCCGAGGAGAAGATACTCGAACAAGTTTTACCGACTTCCTTTACACTAGTATGATAGATGCAGGAATCCGCGTCTATAAGGATGACGAAGAGCTCTGCAAGGGGGAAAATTTTGGCCTGGAACTTCTCCGAGCAATTAATCAATCAAAGATCTCAATACCTATATTTTCGAAAAGTTATGCCTCTAGCGTATGGTGTCTCAAGGAGCTAGTCCAGATGGTCGAGTGCCAAAAAACTAGGGGACAAAAGATTATGCCCATTTTTTATGATGTAGCACCTTCAGAGGTTCGACACCAAATTAAAGGTTATGGAGAGGCCTTTCTTACACATGAAAACAAGAAGCGATATGACAAAGAGACTATGCATAAGTGGAAGGCTGCTCTCACCACGGTTGGAGAACTAGATGGATGGGACTTGCAAAAAATGGCCAATAGGTAATTGCCTCTTATCATTCCATTTGATGTGCCTTGTCCCATTAAAACTTGATGTGTTTCACTGTTGAAATTGAATTTTATGCTATTGAAACTTTACCGTAGAAATCACTCGAAATAATGGGACAATCCCCATTTTGTCCTTTTTCATTCCAAACAACCTTTTTTTTTTTTTTTTTTTTTTTTTTTTTTTTTTCAGTTAAGGTCATTCGTGAATCATATGTGCCAATGCTAATTCATTTACAATGAAGTAAATCCTTGCAAAAGCATTTTGAATGGGTCTCTAGTTTTCACTTTGGTCTTGTTAGAAAATAGCTTGGTTCAACACAGTTTTCTAACTCATTGCCATTTGACCTCCAACAAACACTAGGAAAGAAGGTGAGATGGCAAAAACAGTTACCTGGAAGGTTTTCAATGAATTGAAAAAGGCTTATTTGGTGGTATCAAATAACTTGGTTGGTGTGGATAGTCATGTGAATAAAATCATGGAAGAGATAGGTGCTCATATAAATGAAACGCGGATCGTAGGAATTCATGGGATGGGTGGCGTTGGAAAGACAACAATTGCCAAAATCATATACAATGAGCTTTCCAACAAGTACAACAATTGTTGCTTCCTTTCCAACATCCATGAAACGTCAAAGCTCAGGGGCATTGAGTACTTGCAGCAGCAGCTCATCTTCGACATCCTCAAGATGAAAGGGACGGATATAAGAAACATTGATGAAGGGATTAAGACCATTAAAGAAAGGTTGCCTAATAAAAAAGTCCTCCTTCTTCTTGATGATGTTGAAGAAAAGGATCATATGGATGCACTTGTCGGTAAGCGTGATTGGTTTGGCGAAGGGAGCAAACTTATTGTTACTACAAGAAGGAAAGATGTTCTCTGTGTTCCGGAAGTGGACTGGAGGTATGAGCTTACGTGCTTGGATCCGAATCTATCTCTTCAACTTTTTAGCAAACATGCTTTTAGAAGAGAGTCTCCTGTAGATGACTATATCAACCAATCTGGGAGGGCGATACGCATTACTGGAGGTCTTCCATTAGCCATTGAGGTCATAGGTTCACTTTTATCCGACAAAAATAAGGAAAAGTGGGATGGCACATTGAAGATGCTAGAAAGTGTTCCTCATGATAAAGTTCAGAGTAAGCTGAAAATAAGTTATGATGCATTAGATGATCGGCAGCGGTGTATATTCCTTGATATAGCTTGTCATTTCATTGGATATTGCAAAGACATTGTGGTTTATTTCTGGGATGCATCTAAACTTTTTCCGGAAGCAGCCGTGGAAGTTTTGCAGAACATGTCTTTAATAAAGATTGGAGAAGATAATATATTGTGGATGCATAATCAACTCAGAGGCCTTGGAAGAGAAATAGTTCATCAAGAAAGTGAGATGAATATAGAGAAGCAACGTTGGGTGTGGAATCCCGAGGATGGATTAAATCTGCTAAGGATACATGAGGTAAAATGCTTTGTGCAATACATCTCCAAATTATTTATAGACATTTTCTTTTCCAAAAAAAGTAGTTACTTTTTGTGTTCTCTAGCACCATCGCGACCTACTCAACCGATAGTTTTGGTCTTTTAAGATTTTAAAGGAATGATAATAGTCAACTCCACCCCTTAAAATAGTGAACTTGAAGAAATGTGTTTCCTTTCAACTTTTTTGTTTAAGATTTTTCCTTTGGGCAGGAAAAGAAAGAAGTTGAAGCTCTTCATCTCAAGTTTGATGATCAGCACCGTTTTACCTATAAGGACTTTAAGAGCCTACCAAATCTAACGTTCCTTGAAGTAGACGACTTGAAGGAAAATTTTCGTGGAGAAAAGTTGCTTCTTTGGCTCAAATGGCCATCATATGCTCTTCCAACTAATATTTTCCAGAGGAATTCAGATCTCCTTCCACGATTACGATGGCTTTCTTGGCATAATATTAGCCCAACATTTAAGATTGCAAATTTCTCCGTAGAGAATTTGATTATCCTTGATCTATCTCGGAGTAAAATTAGTCATGATTGGAAGGGGTGGAGCCACATGAAGGTATGTTATATGCTAGACAACATTTATTCTTCCGTTTTATTAGATTCAAAAGTGAACTTTGCATGATTTTTCTTTCACAGGTGATTAAGAATTTGAAAGTTCTGAATTTGGACTATTGCCAATGCTTGAAGAGAACCCCCAACTTCTCAACTCATTCAAATTTAGAACATTTGATCCTATCAAAATGTTACTCATTAATCAAAATTGATAGATCAATTTGTCAGTTGAAACGCTTGGTTTTCTTAGATGTAAGCGATTGTTGGAGTCTTCAGAGGCTGCCAAATGAGCTAGGAGATCTTGCAAGCCTCAAATACCTATCTCTAAGAAATTGCTCGAGTTTGAAGAGGCTTCCGGAGACAATCGGGAATTTGGAATTGCTGATTGAGTTGAACATAAGAACCACGAGAATCAGAGAACCACCCGATTCCATCGGAAAGTTTAAGAATTTGAAAATATTGAATATGCAATATTGTGACATAAGCCTACCAAGGCTTCCTGAAAGTCTCATAGAATTAGAACTGAGGGAGTTGAGGGTGGACACGTTTTTGGATCTCTCGTATCTTGCTAACTTAAAGGTATTGCATCTAGGCTTTGGCCCACCTAATTGTGATGGGAAATCTTATGGGCTTCTGGAAGAATGGATACCACGGTGGATTGTGAACTTAACCAAATTGGAATCTCTGAAACTGCGCTTTTATAAGAAGACCGCCTTATCGATAGACCTCAGCTTCCCTCCTCATCCGCGTCACCTCTCGAGGCTTCCCTCAAATTTATCCTCCTTACTTCTCTTTGGTTGCGACTCACTTTACTCGATGGATATATCGAATTTAAGGAAACTATCGTCTCTCAAGATTTTGTCCTGCCACTCTCTTTGCTCAATGGATCTATCGAATTTGAGGAAACTATCGTCTCTTAGGATTTGGTGGTCTCCAGTTGCAAAGATTGAAGGCCTTGGTTGTTTGGAGAACCTACGATATTTGGAGCTTGACAACGTCGGACAGCTGGCAATGCTACCTGATCTAAGCAAGTTAAACAAGCTAAGGCATATTCGAGTACGGGGATGTGGTGATCTGGTTGAGATTCAAGGCGAACGACGGCGGTTTATAGATAAACTCGAAATTTTTTTCTGTCCTTCATTACAGGAGTTGCCCGATCTGTTCAGCTTAATGGGTAAGACAGATCTTGATGTGTTTATTCGCAATCGGACATATGAATGTAAGGGTGGACATGGGTTGTTGATTCATGGCTTTAAACAGATGCAGATCCCTGATCTAAGCAATTGGAACGGACTAACAATTCTTTCAGTAGAATCTTGTCATAATCTAGTTGAGATTCAAGGCGAACTACCTCAACCTTTGGAATACTTGGATATTGAATCCTGTGAATCTTTACAGAAATTGCCTGATCTATCAAGCTTGAAGGGACTGCGAGAGGTTAGAATAAGATGTTGTGGGAAATTAGCGGTGGAGGAAATTTCTCGGCTTTGCTCGGAGAAGTCAATCAAATTTGTGGGAGAAGACGATGAAGAAGACAAATCACCGGTTTGGGCAAGAATACAAAGATATGAAATACGACGACGGTCATCTTCCATGGAGGGGTCGCTGAAGGAAGAACAGGGCTTGCCGGCGGGGGAGAAGACGATGACAGCGGCGCGAGCGCCGCAGAGGAGGCAGAGGTCGGAGGCCTTCTTGAAGAGGCCCTTGAAGAGGCCCTTGCTCCTCTTCTAGTAAGTCACGAGCTGCGCGGCCGGGTCGGTGATCTTGGCGATCTCCATTCGCCAGCGCTTACCCATTACCGATAGATTTCGCGAAAATTCTTCAACGACTTGCGGGATTCTTGGGTTTCCGAAGAAGAGCTTTCGTGGGTTTTTCTGGGTTTCTTGTAGAGAGAGAGAGAGAGAGGAGGAGAGAGATGAAGTTTGAAGTTGCAGAGGAGGCGGCCGGGGGAAAGGAGCCGAACGGGAAGATCTACTTATATAACTTTTTGAGAACTTTCTGAATTCTGATTTTCGGTCCTCCAAGTTTCTGTAGATTTTCAAATTGGCCCCGAGAAAAGTTTGTTTGTGTCGATTAAGTACTCTTAAGTTTTCATAATTTGCGTAATTGGTGATTTGTCCAGTGGATTGCTTTTACCATTAACACGGTGTGATAATTAATTGAATTAGATAAATGAAGACGTCGCTTTAAATTATAAATTTTAATTTTTAAATTACATAAGTAAAGACGTCGCTTTAAATTATGAAATTTAATTTAACATGAGATAAGGAAAAAAAAAAAAAAAAAAAAAATACATCGAGAGGTTAAATGAGAGAAGCTCGTCGCCACGAGGTTTTCATTGAAGTTTTAAAAAAAAAAATTCCATTTGATAACATTTATTCTATGATATTTTTTTTCTTTTTACTCTCTTCAAATACTTGAAAACAGAAAAAACTTTGTATAAAATATATGAAGAAGCTATACTGTAAGTAATTTCTTAAGTTGCAACATTTGATTAAAGGAATAATATCTTTTTTTAAAGATAAAGGACACCCTAATTGAAAATATAATACCCGATTAGAATATATGCTCAAATTTGTAGACTATAACAATGCGTAATACTATATTTTTCCTCCTCCCATGGATCAATATGCTATGTTAGGCATCATCGTGCAGAAAACAAAGTAGATAAAAGGAAAACCACCTAAATCTCTAAATCTCTAAATATCAGGTAATAATACCTTCATCCGACTAGAATAAAAGAATTACTTTATACACTTACATTACAATCCAACAAAAATAATTGACACTGAATAGTTATGTGTATAGTTTAAGTGCTAGATTTTCCTCTAACTAAATTTAGTTATAAATTGTGGACATGCAAAATAAATAAAATATAAATATAAGTGATGTCCATTATCGCAACCTATCAATAAGAATTGTGATAGAGAAAACTTGGAAACTATGGTCACAAAATAATTCCTTTTTAGCAAAACATTATCAAAGATTATTGGGCATACATAATTCACTAGCATTTAACTTTTTCTGCATAGTACAAGCACAAGGACGGTAGTAAGACCAATTATAAAATCCGAACTATTTTCTAAGTTTTAAACCTAGCAGGACTTTGGTACAAATATGAATAGTATAAATTGTAGATATATCCTTGAACTTGACAAATATCAATTGTTGGATTTTCAAACCTCACATGGAATCCGTGCGATCAAGGCGACTGTAAACTCCACCTGACACACTCTTGCGATCAAGCTCTCAATTTTTCACAAAGAAGGGCAATTGACATTTACACACATGTCCTGTGTGTTAAAGTTTTGAGATAGACTCTTTTTTTTTTTTTTTTTGTTAGCCATACTCTACTCATACTCTAATACTTACGCTTAAACTTTTGCTCAACCTTTTTGCAAGGTATGAGAATCGAAATTCATATTTGAAACTAAATTGTCCTCATCTAGAAAGCACCAATATTTTTTGAGAGCCTTCATGTTGTATTAAACACTTCAACATATGTCCGACAAATGTCGAAAAATTTGATATTTAGTCAACTCTCCTAATACTCTAGTACGCGAATCAAGAATTCCAACAATGCACTAGTCAATTTAAAAAATTTTCAATAAACAATGGGTCAAAATGTAAATGTGTAAAAAAATAATAAAGTTAATAAATATGGAAAGAAGAAAAATCTAGTTTTATCTTTCTTTTTTTTTTTACTCTCACTTCCCAGGACATACAATTCACCTCAAGTTTTTTCTCTTCTCTTTCAATATGCTCAAACACGTGAATCCAAAATGTGGATTGTTTGACCTTTTTCTCTAAATTTTATGAATTATTGGAATTGGGTTGAATTTGTAAAATTAAAATAAATGATGATATTAACAAATGGTAGATTAATATTTTTAGTGTAAATTCATTCTAAGCTTTTTTTATTATTTTTATTTATTTGTGAATTTAAATCAAATTAGTTTAATTAAAATAATTATAAAATGATATAAAAAATATATTTAATATATATCGTGTCCTAACATATTGAAATTTTTTATTTTTTTGAAAAATGAAGTATCAACATGTCATGTCATATTACGTGTCATGCTACTTAAATCTCTATCATAATTTTCTAAGGAGGTGGGAATTCGAATTCTTCATCTCTCCTTTTTCTTAGTAGTTAGGGTGGCTATTGATGGTTATGTTGACTGGGCGAGTTTTTGGCAATGTTTCGATCCATCAATGAAGACGATGGAATCGTAGGAGAGAAACAGACACGATTACTAGGGGTGAGCAAAGGCAGTCTAGGGTCAACCCCGGACCGACCTGACCGCCCAACCCCGTTGGTCTTGGTCCTTCCCTGGGGGCTAAGTCGGTCCTGGTCCTCGAAATTCCTGGACCAACACTGCACGAGTTGGTCCCGGTCCCAGAGTTTTAGGTCGGTCCAACCCCTGACCAACCCTGTATATTATATTATATTATATTATATTATATTATTTATAATTCTTTTATATATTCAAACCTAAGTAAAATGTCTGTTATATTATATTATATTGAGATGTTCTATCAATAGCACTAATAGTAATTTCAATTTAAAACTTTTGTTGAGTATTAATTATATGTAGTTTGTTTTGTTTTCAGTGTTTAGAAGTTCAAGTGAATTAACAAGATGTGAAGTTATATATTCATGGTTTATATTAAGTATTTTGACTTTTTATGGTTCAATTGTACTGATGAATTTTAGTTGCACTTTGTTTTTCAATTTGTGTCAAATGATAGAAGTTTCTGAAGAGTAGAGTAGTACTGCAGTGAATACGGTGATTTGCTAGTCAAGTGGTGTGAAGCTCATTTTTTGGTTGAGTGGACTCTACGTGATCGAATGTAGGAAAACGCTTTTGCATATGGTGTTATGAATATTAAAGATAGATGATTACAAGAACTTTCCATCTTGTCCCATATCTCGATGAGCGGTTAGTAGGTACGAAATTTCTATTATTGTGTCATCTTAGATTTGCTAAATATGTATTGGTATTTATAGTTTAATTGCACAATGACGTATTGTCGATGGATGTGTAATTTGAATTTGTAGGTTTGCTTTTTTAGGAAGTATAAAAAATAAGACGAAAAAATTATCGATCGGTCTCGGGTTGATTTCCAGAACCGGGCCGAACCCATCGGGCCTCGTCCAGGCCTTGGTCCTGCACTCACAGTGGCTTCGGCCCTCGATCCTAAAAATTAAAGACCGACACCGTGTACGGGTTGGTCCTAGGGTTAGGGGTGGCCGGATCACCTGACCATGCTCACCCCTAACGATTACCATGCAGGTTCAATCCGTGGGGAGTGCATTAAACTTTACAAATCACAGTTTGAAAAAACTCCACAGAATTCGCAGCGCGACCGAATATAAAAACCTCACAAATTTTCAGAATGCGATGGACTTTCCAACCCGAATCGACATCCACGTCAGGTCACCAAGTCCTAGGGACGCGTGCACGTGGCGCGTTTGGCAAGGGTTAGCTTCGTTGCAGGGGTAAAACAGCCTTTATTATTTTTTCTCCATGGTGCTGATGCGACATGATGAGATGAGATGAGAATGAGGGGTAGGGTAGGGCGCTTTTATCATCCGGGACGACCAAGACCTTTGACCCCCCTCGCGACCCATTGCGCACTCTTTCCTGGCAATTACGACTAAGACCCGCATCGTCTGCGCTTCAACGGGTGCTGGAGAAAAACAATCCGCCGGCGGGATGCGCGGTCCTTTTCGCGATGACGATCGTCAGGTGGTCTTTCGCCGGCCGACCTCGGCATCGACCGTGCCCAGTATGGGGCTGCCCGGCCTCTCAGTAACGACCTTTTTTTTTTTTTTTCGAAAACCGGCCCGTCGGGCATCGCCGGAGGACGGCAACTCGACCGGAGAAAAAAAGGGAAGACGCGATTGCGGCATGGGGACCCTCGGACGAACTTCTCTCTTACTGTCATGGTCTTCTCTCGTATTCTCAACCACTTCGCGGGACAAGAGCCGTCTCTCCCTCACTCACCTCGTCGATCGCTCTCAACTCTCACGCGTCTCTCTCTCTCGCTCGCAGCTCGATCTCGCAGTCTGCAATTGTAAGTCCTCCTCTGAAAATCGTCCATTTGGTCGATGTCAATTTGGCGCTTTCACCTTGTTGGGTAGGAACTTCCTCGAAAGTTAAAAGCTCACTCGGTGTTGCATTCTAGCCGCCGGAGTGGAATCGCCTCTCTGGGTTCATCTCGCTTTGTAGTTACCCCAGTCGGATTGACGAAAGATTTCGCAGTAAAGCCATAGTTTTAGGGCAGGTTCCTTTATGAGCACGCTGCGACGGTGCGTGCGGGGAAAAAAAGCAATGATGGGTGGCCTCGGATCTTTATATAACCCGTGTTTTGCTTTCGTTTGCTGTGTGATCGATCTTCCTATGTTAGTTGTCTGCTGAATTTGTGTGGGTTGCTGGGCTTGAGGATAATTAGCCGAGTGAATTGTTTATGTGACTAGTTGTCTGCTGAGTTCTATGAGTTCTTGAGCGTAACTACATGTTTTTTTTTTTGGAAATCGTTGGTTTTGTTGGGACATTTACACCGGTTCCATGGACCCACCTGCGAGCAGGGCCGGACACGGTTCCCATTTTGTGGAAACCGGCCTTCAGTGGGCGTTTCTGGGTTCTAGGGTGGGACCGCCCACCCTGAAACCGATCATACCTGCCAGCATTTCCGTCTTAGGTGACAATATCCGGCGTAATTTTTCTTTCTTTGATTTCTGCTGCTTTTTGCTGCTATCCATCGTCGATTTCTGTGCATGCTGTTGTGTCTGCCTGTGAAAGCTTTCGTCTTTTCGTTCTTTAGAAAGATATCTTTGTATGCTGCATTTTCTGGGCTATCCGAGAATTTCTGTGCGTGGACTTATAGAGGGGTGCGCTGTTGTGGCTTTCATTTGGTTATTTTCTAGTTGTAAAAAATGGGTAGTGTCTAGGTCGAGTGGTGACTTGACTTTATTCAAAAGTTGAGAGTCATGTTGAATTCAAAATTTCAAAGAGTAACTCACTCTTTTTTAATCTGCTTTCAACAGCCGTTTCCGAAAGACAGAGAGGTCTCTCTCTACTTTGAGTTGCATTGCTTCTGAGCAGGAAAGTGTCCTCACTTTCCTCCATGGCCAACAATCCTTCACAGCTCCTCCCGTCAGGTCTGTAGGACGTTTTAATTCATGTCTGTTGCGTTTTCCTTAATTTTCTGAGATTTGCAGAAATATTGTGGGGGCATTTCCACTTATGTTCATCTTGCACTAATGAAATATGCAGAGTTGATTGACCGTTGTATAGGTTCGAAAATCTGGGTTATAATGAAGGGAGAAAAGGAGCTTGTCGGTACTCTTAGGGGCTTTGATGTGTACGTCAACATGGTCCTTGAGGATGTCACTGAGTAGTATGTATCTCTCTTTCTCTCTCTCTCAAATTTACTTGTGCTTCAAGATGCTTCTCGCATTAATTCAGGTGAAGGGAAGCCATTATATGTTCTTGACATCAATTTATTATCTGAACGGGCAAATGACCTCAATTTGTATGTATTAGCATCAGAAGTTATCAAATCCATGGTTTATGAGGCCTCTCTGTCCTCAACTTGATCTATGCTTCTAACTGAGAATTGCTACTTGCACAAGCACACGCCATATGGTCTTGCCCAACATCCAACCCACCCCACCCCCCCGTCCCCCTTTTTCTTTTCTCTCACTCCACTTTTTATTGAGCTTGTAGATGTAAACTGTGGAAGCTTCATGTGATTGTAAGATTCTGTTTTCATTCTTGCATACAGTGAAATCACTTCTGAAGGACGAAGGATAACAAAGCTCGATCAGATTTTGCTTAATGGAAACAACATAGCTATCGTAAGGAACAACTTCTTCCTTCTGCTGATATTGA
Source organism: Eucalyptus virginea (assembly GCA_014182375.1). Taxonomy (NCBI): domain Eukaryota; kingdom Viridiplantae; phylum Streptophyta; class Magnoliopsida; order Myrtales; family Myrtaceae; genus Eucalyptus; species Eucalyptus virginea. The sequence goes on from CM024521.1 coordinate 48,876,174, forward strand.
TATGGCTATATGTTTTGAGCCCTTGCATCGATAAGGATGTGGTCTTGCCTAAAGTTTTGGTGATCTACTAACTAGTAAGCAATCGCCTTAACATAACAGAAACAATCAGCCACTCAGAGAGATTCCTTCCAATATGTAGACTGAAAATGCTTAGACGATGTGGTAAAGGAGTCATCATTCCCTATTCTTTACAAGAATCTGGTCCTTTGTCTCAATCAACCTTGTGTCCACCTCTTGATAAATATAAAGCGTCAGTTGTGTGGCAGTTATGTTATTGAAAAGCTAGAATTCTGCTTTCAAGTGCTTGAACCACTCAAGTGATGATGCCTTCCTTTTTCTTAATGCAGTTAGTCCCTGGTGGCTCCCCTGATCTGGAATGAGTTGGATTCATCCTCTAACCTCAGTGGTAGATTATGTAGTTACTTTAGTTGTTGGAAATCCCATCAGCAACATCATTTGATTCTATAACCCTCTTTTTTCAGGTTTATGAATCTGCAACCTTAGTTAAATGATCTCTAATTAAATTGAGCTCATGTATGAATGTCTGATGCAAATAGCCCAATGGATGGTGCATGATCACATCACCTTATTATCCAATATCTATGTTTTGATTAACTAGAGGGCATGGCAGTTGTTTTGCTTGGTGCAAGTTGTTCCTACGATTCATCTTCTGGTACATTGCCATTGAAGAACCTGTCTTGGCTTGTTTTAGTGTTCTGCAGCTTTTGGTCGTTGACTGCATAACGACATCTGTATTTGCCCTCCCTTCCCCCCGCCCCCCTTCTCTCTCTCTCTCTCTCTCTCTCTCTCTCTCTCTGTGAAAACACATGCACTTCTTTGAGCGTTAGAGATGTGGATCCTCTTTCCTGCACCATACTCCCATGTGTGTCTCAACATATGTCGACTTTTGATGCTTATCTCATTCGCATGCGTCAACAGTTGAGAAGCGTTTTAAGGGTTACAGCACGAACGGGAGCCCTATGGTTGTTGAGTATCTTCATCCAAAATTTGCTATCTTCTAGGTGGCCTGCAATTTGACTACCCTTTCTGTGTGATGGTACATTGTCAATCTAAATGCAGAAGTGTGTTCCCAGTATCCACTTTGGAAAAGATCATAGATTTCTGCTTATGTACTTGTTGCTTTTTGCTTGAAAAGATTCTATTTCATTATGCAGTATGATTCTGGTATCGATACATCAGGCCTAAGATGTGCACTGTGCTGCCTAGAGCTAGATAAATAATGGGCGTATTTTGCTCCAAGTGATCTCAATTTTCCACCCCAGTAGCTGTATTTGCTGCACGTCACGAAAAGATCCAAGCTCAAAGCAAACTCATTTGATTTGACTATAACTGGTTTTTGTCGTTTGTGTTTTCAAAGAGGTTGGCTATTTGGGTGGAGCTGGAGCCTGTTTCTTGTTATTGCGGTAGCAGTTCAGAGCTCACGAGGTGTGATATTGCTTGCGGAGTTTGGTTAGAGTGACAAGATCTAAATAGGCTGGAAATAAAGGAGCTGAAGATTCACCATAGGCCTCGTCTTCTTTTTCGCTTGTTTTAATGTATATTCACTGCTCCAAACGAGCTTGACTTGAAGCATGTAAAATTAGGGATATTTACGGAGAACTTTGTCTAGGCATAGATGCATTTTTCTTATTGGAAGCTTTATGGGCCATTGAATCTCATTATCATGAACAAGGTTGCAGTTCCATTCCGATTTTGATTAGTTCAAACGCATGGTCCATGCTTCATTGATTCTCAATGAATGCCATGTGTCAGAATTCTCCAAAGTTGGATCTAACGTCAAATACCTACCATGATATTTTGTTCTAAGACACTAACGATAAAAGACAGCTTGTTCTGAGTATCTAGATATTTTCCTGTGACTGGTACGGTTTTTTTTTTCATTCTTTCACCCATTTCAACATAACATATGGTGCTTTGGTTTGGGAAAGCAGTTGTAACTCAGTAATAGGAAGATTAATGTGTAATTTGTCATAAGAGGGGATCATGATTGTCCCTAAATATGATAGAAACTCCTGAAGGGGTCATTTAGTTAATTTCATTGTGGAAACCAAATGGAAGAAGAATTGAGTATGCAGGGGATGAGTGGAAGAAGAATTAACCAATTCAATTAGGAGTGGTTTCAGGTTTTATGGTGTTTCCTTGACTAGTTCTTACTCACAGAGTTAGTCTACACAAAAAGCAGTTTGATTTGACTTCAGGCTATTATTCTAGTTGCGGTTTGATTTGGCAAATAAAATGCATACATTGCAATCAATCCTACATAATTTATCATGGCAAATCCTCCTGGATCAATGCCTCTACCTACCAATTTGCATTGCCATTCTCCTAAAAATCATGAAAGGCCTGCAGTAGGAAGTTCCATCCAAAATTGCATCGGTCCTTTAATTCATCCTGAAATTGCATTCCTCTTGAAATGGAAATCCTAGATTCAATGTTAAGACAAAGTTCCATCCAAAATTGGATAGCGATATTCCAAATGAATCACATTAGGCTAGTGATACTTGCTGAATAATGTGTAAAAATCACATTGATTAAGAGTGAAAATCACTAGATTTCAATCTGGAGTAGTGACCAAGAAATCAAACTCTAACTCTTAGCCTCTATTTTGGCCTTCTTAACAAAAGTATGGCTAGTATGAATGTCGAGACTTGATTTTATCATTTTATTTCTCTTTCGGGCAAATTCAAAGAATCGCTTGATGATCATGCATTCAAAAGTGGTATTGCGACTCCGGTTTTAACGGGAACCCGTTCCCAACCCTGTTTCTAATGTACCAATGTGGAGGAAATTAAAACAAATAGGCACTCTTCACCATGGGAGGTTTGGAAACTCAGCACATTATGGAGTTGGTTGAACAAACTTGGCAAATTTCTGCGAAAGAAAAGAGAATGGACACCTGCCCTGTTGAGTACTTTTTTTATCTGATAAGAAGTGCTTCCCATTCTGTTAAATATATGAATTACAAAGAAGTTTATATAAATCTTTTTTTCTGCAAATACCCTTGTTCAGATCTTCTTTGTTTTGGTTTGGTTTGGTTCATATGGTTCAATGGCTTGATTTGCTAAAGGTGAGGTCAAATTATATAAATTTCAAGTGCATTATTTTGTCAATATATTATGTGGTGATTTATCTAAGATACCTTATAATTTGCTGCTTTGTCTTACTGTATTTGAAATTGGTCAATGCCCTAGTGTGCTTCTTTCATGACATTCCTTGGTCCCGGGTATCTTCCTGTGGTTTTCTAGTGTTACAAGAAGTCGTGTCCATCTCGGACATCTACAATGTCCTCCCATGCTTTTTTATTTTATTAAATAGGACAAACTGAAGGAAAAGACTGACCCATTGAGTGACTTTGGCAATCACCCTCACTGAACCAACTTGAATATGAACTACGATTCATATCCAGTCTTACCAAATTTGGATTTCCTTTGCATGCCATGTGCACTTAGACTTGACTTTTTCCCCTTTTTTCTTCCCTGTCCAATATTTGTTCGTTTCTGTGTAAAATTTTTCGCTTTCTTCACGCAGGAGAATGTTAACTTCATTATACCGTATACGTCAAAGTAGCCATTACAATGTGTGTGAAAGTATCTCAGCACTTATGGCATCACCTCTACGACAACAACCGCCACAAAATTGCGACATGAAGAAGATGGATACCCTACATCAGTAAACGTATTTCCAATTTGTTTTTTGGGTAAAGCATGGCTTTTAAGTTGGATTCATAGAATTTGAAGAGGAGGCGTTCCAATTCTTAATTATACTAAAAAATGTTTCCAGCTGCAAATGGACTTGGTCTGACATTATGTAACTTGAAGGTAAATATGAAATAATGACCCAAATTGTTTAATTTCAAATTAATATAAGTGTGGCAAATATTTTTCCAATTCTCAAAATTTAACATGGAATAGTCTCACGTCCGCAAGTTCTTATATTTGCACCTCTTTTTTGACCTTTTGTAATAGATAACCCACAAGAATTAATCGAGAGAGTGAAGAGACAGACCTTCGAAAACATTATCTGAAATAGAGAACTTAGTCAACATTTTTTTAATCATTATAGTCATTGGAGAGGTTTCACTAAACTTTTGCCAATCATCATGAGGCTTCGAGTACAATCGTGAATGTGGAAATGCTAATTGAATTAAATTCCAAATGAGATGTAATAGGTCACATCATGTTCGTGAGCTTATTTACCACACTTGTTAGTGGCTCAAAGTTTTAATACGATTACACATTGGTTTTGTGTACCTTGTTTTAGTAATGTTTTGTATAATAATCAGCACGATGCATGGATTTAATGCCTGATTGCAATGCTTTGTGACAAGCAATTTATTGACACTAACAACAAGTTAAATGCAAAGGATGCTTCACCCCCGAAATAAAATGTAATCTTTTCTTAATTCAATTGATCACTGGGGAGTGCTTTGACGAAGATCAAGCCTGACAATTCCACCAGGCTTTGTTCTTCAGAGTTAATTCGGGCTTGGGCCCAATCAGCCCATTAAACTGGACCGACCGGAGTTCACCTTAATTAGGATGGGGGAAACGAACTTGTTTTGGAAGTTCCATGTCTGCTTTTGTTGACTCTTCTTTGAATGAATTATTTAGGGGCAAAAGTAGATTCTCATCCGAAAATTTCTACACCACATAGTCCAGTGATTTTCCACGCGAAGAAGCATAGTATTTGTCACCTTTGACAGGCTGCAATGATGCTGCAAGGAAGCATCCTTATTGACCAATTTTGCAGCAAAACTAGCCTACGATTGTCTGCATATTATGGGGTAAAGGAACAAAGGTCTCAATAATTAAGGCCCGCATATATACAAGAAGTGTTTATCTTCCTTTAAAAAAAGTAAGAGTTAGGTAGTGGGATCCCACGTATTTTCTCCTCTTCATGAGCTTTTAAGCCAAAGGAGCAAGCTGAATTTGGATTCAAATGGATGTAGTTTGATTTCAAAAAAATTTGTGACAAAAGTTCAGTGGAGTGATAACGAAAGCTAAAGCTATCAGAGAACAAATTCGATCTTCCATCGATCTCAATTCAAGAAATTTGATACTTCCCAAGAGTCTTCTTTTTAACTCATCGAGTAATCGTGATTTAATAACTTCAATCTTAATATTTTTTGGTCATGCTAGGATTTTTACATGAAAAGACTTCAGAACTTATGAATTATGAAATGAAAGAATTTTACACTTCTAAATCTAGCGAGATTTTTTTTTTTCTATTGCGAAACATGGAATGTTTAGTTACCACAAAATCTATTCAAAAAACAGAAAAATACTTGCAAAGAAACACCATCTGTCCAGAAAAGTTTTTTTCTTAAATAGTTTAGTCAATCATGTCATCAATTAATAAAAAAGTTCGAACAGTCTAATTTAATTAAATGGAAATGGAATATGTCGCATACATATAATTTTGCATTGCATCAAAATACATTCACTAGATTAAGAATTGGGTGAGATCTATCGATGTGAATTTGGTAAGGATGCCAACAAACTAAAACCTAAGCTTCATGTGCCTTGTCTTAACGTGGCATTAGCATTAGCTCCCACTCTCAGAAAAAGAGAAAAAAATCAGACAGAACAGCATACGGGCAATGCAAGAAGATTGAAACCAATGATTGAACCAAGTCAAAGTCTACGAAGACTTGGACTACCAACAGTCCATGATGAACCAGCTTGCTCAAGAAGGAATCACACCAATGATTGACCCAAGTCAAAGTCTACGAAGACTTGGACTACCAAAGGCACAAGCTCAAGCATTGGCGAGACTTCTTTTCCACATCAGGATGACCCCATCTTCTTTTTCTTTGCTGTATTGCTTTATTTCTTTTCATTATTCACTTTGCTTTTTAACAAGAGTTTCCCTTGGATTCGTCAAGGCAGTTTTGCCGTAAATAACTATTGAGGTCTCAATGGGTTAATTACGATGAGAATTTTGTGAAATAACATGCATTCAACGTTTCACAAAACAAATGGCATTTTAATTACAACTGCTAGCAATATGTGGATTTTTTTTTTTTTTTTTATGTTGTTAAAAATATGTGCACTTTTACTCAATAAGCACGAACTCTTCATCATTTGAAGTTTAACCAATAAATCTAGGTTAAGTAAGTATACTAAAATTGATACATTAAGTGATATGATCAAATCATGATTTAATATTTAGCAAGTGAATAAATAGATTTGTGAAAATAGATACTACTCAAATGGGAATTCGATACTTCCCAAGAGTGTTTTTTTGACTCATCAAGTCAATTTGATTAATAACTTCAATCTTAAATGTTGTTTTTGATCACACTCGGATTTCGGCCTAAAAGAGTTAAGGAACTTATGAATTTTGGAATGGAACAATTTTACACCTTCAGATCTAGTGGGAAAACATGGAATGTTTAATAACCACAAAATTGATTTAGAAAAAAAAAATTGCAGAAAAACACTATTTGTTTAGAAATATTTTTTGATTTTTAAATAGTCTAACCAATTGTATCATCAATTAATAGAAAAGTTAATACTGTCTAATTTAACTAAATGGAAAGTATGAAAGTGTTGTATACATGTGGTTTTTGCATTGCACCGAAATACAATCATTAAATTGGGAATTACATGAGATTGGTCAATGTGATATTGATACGGACGCCAACGATCTAAAACCTAAGCTCCCTGTTAACATCGCATTAACATTAGCTACCACTCTCAGAAAGACAGAAAAAGAATAAGACGGGACAATGTGGGTTGGGGGGTGCAAGAGGACTAAAAACATCACGGGATTAGAAGGGAAAAGTCAGTCTACGAAGACTTGGACTGACAACAGTCCATGATGAGAAATCATTGCTCCAAGAAGGAATCAAACCAAAGATTGACCCAAGTATACGAAGACTTGGACTACCAAAGGCACACGCTAAAGCATTGGCCGGTCTTCTTTTCCACGCTAGGATCCATCTTCTTTTTCTTTGCTATATTGCTTTATTTCTTTTCATTATCAATTTGCTTTTTTGATAAGATTTTCCTTGGATCCTCAAGGACGTTTGAGGTCTCTAGTTAGTTAATTATTTTGATAGTTGATTGATTGGTGGCCACCGCTTGATCAAGGATTTTTTTTTTTTTGGCTTAGCAGCACTTGATAAGTAGGGCCTCTGAACTTTTTTCCATGTTTGAATCGTCTCCCAAAGAAAAGATCAAGTGAGATCAACGAAGGGGAGGCAATGCTTGTTTTATTCATCATTGGATTGATCATAATCCAGATTGTGAAAAGTTTATGATATCGTACATATCAACGCTTTATGAGTGACTTTTATTGGCTAAAAAGCGGTCGATAATGCAACTTACCTTGGTTATTGTTGAGTTAGTATTGTGAAACTTCAATTGTGGAGTAGCTATTTTTTTTTATCACAAAACATAAAATTTTTAGTTATCAAGCGAAATGTGGTATACATATAGTTTTGCCTTGCATTGAAATAAAATTATTACATTAAAAATTGCATTATCTACCGCTCTCCAAAGAAAATAAATAAATAAAAGAACAGCGTACTGACAAGGGCAAAGTCAAGGTCTACGAAGACTTGGACTACCAACAGTCCATGATGAACCAGCTTTGCTCAGGAAGGAATCACATCAATGATTCATTCATTTGGTACTTTGTCCCTCACATACAGGCATCCATAAACGTGGAGATTCTATCAAAAAGAAGGGAAAAAAATGTCACTAGATCACTTTGTCAAAGCCAACACCGACTCATCGTTCTCCCATTCACCCGCAAAATTTACATGGCAATAAATTGATTTCCAATTTTCATATTCATCGATAATTTCATTACATAATTTCCTCCGATTCTATAATTTCATATGAGATTTGAAAATCAAATAAAAACAACCTCTAAGGATGTCTTTATGTCGCAGAGAATTTTTTTGTGATGGGAAAATGCTTTTAGCAAGTTCAATTTTAGAAAAAGGGAATCGGAAAATTTTGATTATGGTGAAAACAAGTTGAAAAAACTGATTTTATTGTAATTTTTTTTTTTGGTAAAGGATTTTATTGTAATTGGTAATAAGTGAATCCACTCAATGTAGCTTGAATCATTAAAAGTAACATGGAATGACTAATAAACTAGAATTGATATTTTCATTTATTCTATAATCCATCAAAATAACATTGATTACAAAGAAAATAAGATAGAAATTATGAAATCATATTTGTAAAATATTAGATATAATCGTGCTTTGGGAATGTAGAAAAATTGAGCATCAATAAAGTATATTCTTCTAACTTCAAAGCTTAGCAAGAAAACAAGGATAATGATTCCTTCTTGCCAAGTCATTTTTCTCTAAGCTTATTTTTTTTAGGGTTAATACCATGAAAAATCTCAAATAAGTATATCCATGATAAAATTATCCAAAATTAATTTTTGATCACCAAAAACTCCAAATTGGCAAATTTGTGAGAAATTTATCCTCCATTAGTTTCTGTTAAATTAAATAAATACTAAGAAAAACACAAACCAAGACACATGTGATAAATAGAGAATAAAACTCCAAATCAATAGAATGGTCAATTGTGAAAATTTGATGTATGTTTTTGTTGACTTGGCTTTGAATGAATCCACCAATTATTTGGGAGGCAAAAGTCGATTCTAATCCCAAAATTTTTGCATCATATGGTCCAATGATTTTCCGCATTAAGAAATGTACATAATTGTCGACTTTGATGGGATGGAGCAATGCTTCAAGGAGTCATCCATATTCAGCCAATCCTGTGGCTTCTACGTACAATGACCTCCCCAAAAGTCATTCTAAAAGATCTTTCTTTTCATTTCCTTGATATTTCTATGGTTTTAGGAACAAAAGTCTTTGATAGCTAAGGCCCGCATCTCATATGAAAAGTCTTTCTTTTCCTTTAAAAAGAGAGGAGTTAAGGCAATGGGATCCCGCCTATTTTCTCTTCTTCGTGGAGCTTCTGAGCTGTATAGGAGGACGCTTAATTTCAATTTGAATGCAAAGAGTCTTATTTAAAAAAATAAATAAAAATATGCAACGATACCTTTGGAGTTTCATTTTACTAAAACAAAAGTTTAGTGGAGTTTAATTAAAGTTAAAGCTATTGGAGAACAAATTTGATCTCCGTTGGTCTCGAATAGAAGAATTTGATACTTCCCAAGAGCCTTTTTTGACTCATTGAGTCAATCGCGATTAATTGTTTCAATTTTAAATTTTCCTTTTGTTAGATTTGGATGGACGTATGAAAAGAGTTAAGAGCTTATGAATTTTGGAACCAAACAGTTTACACCTTTGGATCTTGCAGGATTTTATTTTGCCTCCTTGGCTGCCCCGCCATGTGTTTATTAAATGTCGTCCTTATCAAATACAAATTGGTTCATTTAGTCCACATCGTACCCATCGAAATCTGAAGGTCTTGGTGGTGTTGGAGCATTCGCATCAATCGTGCACTCCCCGGCAACTTTGAGGAGGTCAGCTCGTCAATCACGTGGAATGACCATGGCCATGGGCATGGGTTAGGGTTTTGGAGGCGTGTGAGCAAGAGCAGTGACAACGAGGGGAAAATCAAGGATTTGGAGCAAAGGAAGAAACGTGCGAAAAGGTCAAGGAACGATAAGGAAGGAGTTGTCGTGGGGTTTAAACGAAGTTTACCTAGAAGAGAAACTAAATAAAAGGAAAGATAAAATTCTAAACCTGGCCATGTTGAATACTCTCGTCTCTTCATCCAAATAAAGAGAGACCCATCATATGCTTTCTTCTCCCGAAAAGGAGTCAGACCAGATGTGAAATGCTAAAATCAAGGTGGACGAATGTGAGTCTCAAGCGCGAAGCTAAAAAGGACAAGAGCAAAGCAATAATTTGTATTCCGTCCCACTTTTCCTTTGAAGTTTAAAGTGTAGCTCGTTTCTTTTGCAAGAAAGACCGCGAAGTGAATTATCTCACTTCTCGGACCCTAAAAGTTGCTAAGTTCAGTTTCTTTCAAAAGCTTAAACTTTGACTCTAAAATTGCAAAGTTCAGATTTTTAAGTTCGTCGCTGTCCAAGCAAGATGCCAATTCAACTCATAACATACTTTGATGGGACATATTTTCGGTTATCATATAAGTTTGGGATTTTGATGATAAAAGTACAATTTAGATAATTGGTAATATGGTAAATATAAAGGTTAGGATTTTTTATGGAATCACGCACTCAATGTCGTCGAATTTGCTGCCCACCCATTGCCATCACTAGCCCCCAACTTCATGCATCAATCCACTGGTGAGTTAATGCCTCACCTGCTCAAGTGTGTCCTCTACGCCTTCGTCTCTTTTTCTCCCCGCGCAAATTTCATAACCTTTGTCCATGGAACTCCTGGCAGAGGTCGCTAACCTCACATGGCCACAAATCTGTGGTTGAATGGCCGTGGCGTCGGGGCTTGACTTGGTTAATTTGCTTGATTTTTTGAGGAACGGAGAGAGGCCCTCGTCTCCATTGATCATTAAAATCAATACCCAAAAAGAAAAGGATAAATATATTCCTTGCCAAGAGGGCATTTGGGTATTTTAGCAGCACCAAAAAGACAAAACGCAATTGATAGAGGAGAGGGGCGAAGAGCAGGCGGAAAAGGATAGGTGGCCGTGACTCTGGTGGATGGAAAGTAAAGCTATCAACTGTCGGTGGTCACATGACTCACATGAGGGGACTAATGATATCGAGTGCAGTGGAGCGGGAGCCAATTAATAGGAAGAAGATGGTATATCAATCCGGGGTCATTCGATGGATGAGACGGACTCTATGGAGAATTCACATGATCCATCCGCGCATGAGTCGGGTTCACATGCCCCGGTGCGCGAGCGGGCAAGACTTGCTCGAAGAATACGAAGTGAAGAGAGGTGTAATCCAGTCCACAAGCCGCATTTGGCAGGGCAACCCTGAAATGATGGATTTTTAGCCTGCGCGTCCCCATTGAAATTGCCATATTTTCCGGAACTTCCGTTGTATTTTTCAAGTTTGGAGAGCATGAAAAATGGAAGGGGGTGTTTTCCCCAAAACAGCCCCGATACTTTTTCCTCGACTCGGACACACCCCTGTCCCAAAAGTGACACTACAATTATGTTCAAGCAAAGTGACACTAAATTTGTGGGCAATGGCGCGGGCATTTATTGCAACACAGTGTCGTTGGGTAATTTAAAGGAAGAAGGAAGATGCAATGGACATCGTGCGGTTCCCTTTCAGATTGAAAGCAAACTCTACAAAGACTATATTATTAAAATACAAACTGGCCCCCGACTTTCAGCATGGTTAGCCAATCCTGTCTTCTACGTTTAATGACCCACGGAGATCTCCATTTGTAATTCTGGCTTCTAAAAGTGATTTTGATTTCGCAATGTGCTGTATTGATTTTGCTGTTATATAGTTCGAATTTTTTTTTCTCTAAGAGAAGATCGAGAGAGATCAATGGAGAGGAGGCAATGCTTCATGCATTCACCATGGGATTGACCGTCATCCAGACCGTGAAAAGCTTTTGATATTGTACGGGCCAACTCTTTACGAATAACTTTGATTGTCTAAGGAATGGCTGATACAAGTTGATTTTGACTATTTTGGTTTTTGTCAATTCTATATTGTAAAACATTAATTATGAAGTGGCTATTTTCTATCGTGAAATAAGAAATACTTAGTAGCCTCGGAATTGATTTAGAAACTTGAAAAATACTTGCATAACAAATACCATCTGTTTAGAAAAACTTTGATCTTTAAATAGTCTAGCCAATCATGTCATCAATCAATAGAAAAGTTGATACTGTCTAATTTAACTGAATGAAAATAACGAAAGTGCTGTATACATATAGTTTTGCCTTGCATCGAAATACTATCATTAGATTTAAAATCGCATTAGCTACCGCTCTGAGAAAGAGAGAAGACAGAACAGCGAACGGGGTGGTGTGAAGACTGAAACATCATGGGATTAGAAGGGCAAAATCAAAGTCAACGAAGAGTTGGACTACGAACGATCCATGATTAACCAGCTTGCTTAAGAAGGAATCACACCAATGATTCATTTATTTGGTATTTTGTGCCTCTCAGTCAGACTTCCATAAACGTAGAGATTTTATTAAAAAAAAATATGTCACCAAGATCACTCTATAAAATCCAACACTGATTTATGGTTCTCTCATTCACCCCCCAAAAATCACATGATAACAAATCGATGTTCAATTCCCCTATCCATCGATGATTCTATCTTACCATTTCCTTCCATTGAATAACATCATATGAAAACAAACTTTTAGGTTGTGCTTATCTCACCGAGAATTTTTTTTTTTTTGTAGCAGGAAAATGTTCTAGGAAATATAATCTCAAAAAAAAGTAAACCAAATTTTTTTTTTGATTGTGCTGAAAACAAGTTGAAGAAATTGATTTTATCATAATTTATAATAAGTGAATTCATTAAATGTGGCTTGTATAGTTAAAAGTAGCATGTAATGACTAATAAATTGGATATGACATCATCGTCATTTATTCTATAATCCATCAAAATAACAATGATTACAAAGAAATTAGGATAGATATCCGGGAAAATAATTCTTCTTGCTGAGTCATTTTTCTCTAAGCTTATTTATTACTTTTAGCCCATGGTAAACATTATTATGGATCGAATAGCTTTACGTGATTCAAACATTGGAAATTACAGAAACAAATTTCCCAAATATGATTTTTTTTCATCAAACTAAGAAGGAAGATCATGAGGGGCAATTCCATTTTTTTTCATTTTTTTGAGAAAAGAACTACCCTTTGGAACAAAATTGTATGAGTGTTTGCACGACAACATTGTTGATGAATCCAAACCAAAAAAAGAAGACGTTGATAAATGTCAGATTTGTATGTCGATAGACCATATAATTGATGCCAATAAAGAGATCCAAAGTGAACAATCATATCCCTTCATATAATTGATGCCAAACTCATTGATTTTCTAAGACTTGGACATCAGTATTGGTGAAAAGAAACTTCAATACCGCCGCCCTAAAAATAGAAGCACTCCCAACAAGTAAACCGAGTGATTGAATCCAATTTCTGACAAAATCAACTCAATGATGTAAGTTTAACAATTACTCTCTACGGCGATTACAATAGTGATGTTGTAACTTTGAGCACCATAGTGAGATATCTCATGATGCAGAAAAGGAATCGGATCTAGTCGTGCAAAGAGGTGGTAGCATGACCACAACATCGGTAATAATTGGGGTACTGATACATCAATGAGGTCTACCCTTACCGAGCCTTACTAAACTTTTTTTTTCCTTTTTACGGATAAAGTATGAATTAGATAATAAATCTCTCAATAATAAATAGATAATAGGAAATACAATTCTCCAATTTCTTTTTGAATTCACATATGGCATTTTTGTGTTATCTTTTTTCATTTACTAATTCAATTCTACTACCTTTTTATATTATCGCAGATGTTTTATTACATAATTTATTTTACTGTTGTATCATTTACATGAAGATTCAAAATACAATCTAACTAAATGGAATAAATAGAATCTCGCTAAATCGAAATGTTAAACAGAAAATGGAATAGCCAGATTAGAATCTGACTTGACATTCTAGAAAATACAGGAATTCGTTCTAATAATCTTTAACTAGTAACTGAAACATGTAGTGTGTTTCTAGCTGATATCTCGTTCTGTTTTCCTTTCTGTTCCACTAGCTCTACACGTCACGACCGGGTCGTGACGGTGTGAATGATTCGCCGGAGTCTCGACTAAAAGCCTTCCTTCGGCCGGGATTCTCCTGCTTTTAACCTTTTGCTTTTCACGCTAAATCTTTGCTGAGGATATGGTCTTCATCATGAGGGTGTGCTGCAATTTCTCCGCTGCCGTGTCCTTCTTGACCACGTTCTTCTCCTCATCAGAGCAATCCACCGAAGCCCACCGAGAATTCCACTTGCGCTCTTCTTTTACTTTTAGTCTTTTTTCGACTTTATCTGCTTTCGGTTACGCATGGCCCGGCCGTGTCCCCTCGTCCTTATCTTGGTGTTCAGTTAGTCAACACGTTTCCACCGTATCGTGTCCCACCAGATTTTTCTCTCCATTTTTGCAGAATTTCAGCTCTCCCTTCCTGTTCCTTTGTGTGTTTTCACACTGCTATTACCCTTCCTTCGCACTCGCGTGAATGCCGTATCGAAAGTGACCTCAAGTCAACCATTTCGGTTCACAAAAATTCGCAATTTTATTGGAAAGGGTCTGCAATTGTAAATGCAAAAGAATGCAATAGAGATCAAGAATGCAGGATTAGAAATGTTTTTTTTTTTTAATAAGGGGGCAAATTATCAATAATTTTTTTTTTGGTAACCGAGAATCCACCGGGCCTGCCGGGCTTACGCCGGGCAGCTCACGGCCCAAAGAGTGCGCAATGCACTCCAGACTAAGCGTCAATACCTCGGGGGTCTAACTCAGTAGTCCACACTTGGCACCCCCACTTAAGTCATGTTAGCAACAGAAGGGCTTGAACTCTTGACCTCGGCGAAGGAGGAGAGAACGTACACCAACTGAGCTGCCCATGGATGAGTAATTATCAATGAATTTGATTGCTGAATTTCATGAGAATGTGGATAGGACCTTTAGGTGAAAATTTGTGTCAACAATAATTTCCCTCAAAAGTTAATCAATGAAGACTGAAACATCACTGGATTAGAAGGGCAAAGTCAAAGTCTACAAAGACTTGGACTACCAACCGTCCATGATGAACCAACTTTGCTCCGAGAAGGATTCACACCCATGAATGAGCCAAGTCTCCGAAGACTTGGACGACCAAGGTACACGCTAAAGCATTGGCGGGTCTTCCTTTCCACATTAGGACTGACCCATCTTCTTTTTCTTTGCTTTTATTGCTTTATTTCTTTTCATTATCACTTTGCTTTTTTGACGAGATTGTCCTTGGATTCTCGTCATGAATGATGGTTGTGGTCCCGGTGGGTCAATTACCTTGATAGTTTATTGATAGGCGGCCACCATTTGATCAATAATTCTTTTCTTTTTTTTTGCACGGCAGCACTGCTCTTTGAGGATATAGATGAGTTGGGGCTTCTATAAGAGGGCAAGAGCCTCAACCCCGAACGCAGAAGGCGCCGCTACTGCTCACACCACTCCGTCCACCAACCTCCCCGCGGAATCACGACAGACACAAGTGATCGAGCCTCCAGTAGCTCCAGGTTCGTAGGCACCGTCTATGTTTATCTTTAGTGTTCCAGCTTGCGGTGGGTTCCAAAATCGTGATGATCCGTCGCTGGTCTTACTAGATTCGCTCGATTTTGGGTTCCATCTGTTGAAACTCTTCAACTAAAGCAAACTCCACAAGGTTGCTTGGATCTGGTTTTCTATTCTTGAAGAAGGCCTGGTTTCTTGACTTCCAAATATTCCACAGTACTGTAGTAATCGTCTAATTGGAGACTTGGCTTCTTACATCCTGATCTTGAGCTCTCTAGCTCTCATCTCTGCTATTCTTCCATTCACCAGTGTAAAGTATTCGTAAATTACCGTTCCTTATGAAATTTTGTCAGTGTGATTAGTCAATTACCAAGATTATCTAAATTTTATCGACATTCCAATGAAGTAGTAAATTAACTCACTTGAAAATTTTCATCATTGTTGTAAGTAAAATACTGACATCTTTAGAAATTTACGAACATGCCAATAAAGTAGTAAATTACCGACTCCTACAAAATTTTACAAGCATGGTAAGTATATTACCGACACAGTCTAAGAATTTACAAACATTACATGGAAGTATTAAATTATCCACTCTCAAATTTTACCGGTGTTAAATAAATTACCGGCAATATCAAGAATTCACTGACATACGAGTCAAGTGGTTAATTACCAACTCTTATTACCATAATCATAAATAAATTACTGGCACATACAAGAAGTTAACAACAATTTAATGAATTAATATATTACCAACTCCTCTGAAATTTACTTACCAGCACTATAAAAAAAATATACCAATATATTCATGAAGGAGTTAACCAACTCCTATGAAATTTTATCCATGTGGTTAGTAGATTGCCAACTCTTATCATCAATTGGTTTTCCACTTTATCTTAAGATGAAGTTGAAAGCAACAGGGTCCTTGAATCGCATAAAGTGATCAAATCATAAAGGCAGATTCATGGAGGCTGGATTTATACTACTAAAACTCATAGCCTTGTTTAAATCCAATTCGAACGTCGAGCTATACTTGAAGTAATGGCTACAATATTGGCACTTAATTTTTATTTTAAAACATCAAATGAATAGCAGTGTATCGGTATTTTATCTTCAACTCGGAATTCTTAAAGACTAACGGTCTCACCATGTCTGCAAGTCCTTGGCAGAAAAAATTTCGACACTATTAGTATATTGGAAAGTGGAGGGACACGTCTCTAGGACCAATATAAAACAAAACCAATTTTCGAGATTAGACATGAGAAGAATCTTCTTCTTTTTTTCATAATAGTAGTCTATGAAGTTGGAGCCCAATGCTAATACAATAATCATTCAGTGTGGACATCTTTAATTTTGAGATGCCTGACAATGATGGCATGCGCATCCCCTAATTATATAGAGTAATTATAGAGGAAGCTAATACTCTATGTCCATTCTTCCCTAGATAGAGCAAACTCTCAACCACCACGATTAGATTATCAAACAAACAAATTACATTGGAAGCATCCATGAAATTGCTATTGCATCTTGTATTATGCATTAGATGTTGAATAACACAGAGCCACACTATTATTTGGTTGTAAATTATATAAGTTCCAAACCTTATATATCGTTAACTTTGTCAATGTCTGTTCACGTTGCAACATCATTTTGAAAAAAATACCACTTGTCATCTCGTTGTGGCATATTTAGTCATCTCAGAGCTTTCAATTGGTGTCTTACAATTTACTATATAAACAAGTAGAATGCTTCATAAATACAAATACTCATTAATATCAATAGTAAAGAAGTACACACAATTGTCTGGCAAACGTACAGTTGCATAAAAATTGTTGGTAATGTTACTAACAAATAGACGTCAAAACAATGTTAATAATCTACTAAAAATTTAGGGTAATGAAATGGTTATTTTTTTTTAGGACTAGCTAGTAAAAAATATGTAGGGAAATCATAATCTATTAGAGGAAAAACACACCCACTTGTAAAAGCAAATGACTATTCGTGATCTGCAAGAATATTTGAAGCAAGTAAATCAGTTGTTTTTTTTTTTTTTGGTAAAGGCAAGTAAATCAGTTGTTTCGTTAGCATGTTACTAACAATAAAATTGCAACTCATAATATCAAAACAATGTTAATAATATAGTAAATATTTATACTTGTAAAATAGTTATTTGTCTGGAAGTTACCACCCTTAACCAAGACTACTAACAAAGCATGCAAACAACTCATAGTTTACTACCAAAAATACTTGCCCACTTATAAAAGCAAACAGTTGCTCATAAGTTACAAGAGTATTTTCCATATGGTAAATTGATTATTTTGTTCACATAGTATTTACAAATGAACATTGCTACTCATAAATTCGAAACAGTGTTAACACAATATTTGAATTTAGAGTGGCGGTCATTTTTGCAGAAATGACATTAAAGAAAAACAATTTATATTGTAGAAATTTGAGAAGTGTGGAACTTTTCTTTTTTAAAAAGGATGCTCTGCATCGTGTTATGTCAAATGACAACATGTTCACGCTTTCCCTTTGAGGTATAAAACTCCTAGGAAATAATTTATGTTCTCAAGATTTGAGAAGAGTGAGCTATTTTTTTTTTAAATGAAAACTTTGCACTGTGCTATGTCAACGTTCTCCCCAGGAGATTTAATCTCCTTAAGGTGTTAAAACGCCCCTCGAAATTTAATACTCATATATTTACATGCTTTGTCAACTTTGATAGGCTGGAGTGGTGCTGCAATGAATCATTCTTATTGAACAATTGTTGCACACTAGCCCACGACTCTGCATATTTAGCTAATCTCAAATACTACATTTAATGACCTACAAAGATCTCCATTATTTCTTAGTCAGGCTTCTAAACATTTTCCATCTTTGGCTGCCACTACTTTTGCTAATATGCTGCTCGGTATTTCTTGAAGATTAGATCGAGTAAATCAATGGAGGAGAGCGTAGAAACACAACATACCTATAACAATGATGGAAAAGCAGCGAGCGCTTCTTTTACTCACACTGTGACAGAATGTCAAGGAATGGTTAATTCATCAAGATATGCATATGAAGTATTCTTGAGCTTCAGAGGAGAGGATACTCGA
Source organism: Eucalyptus virginea (assembly GCA_014182375.1). Lineage (NCBI taxonomy): Eukaryota > Viridiplantae > Streptophyta > Magnoliopsida > Myrtales > Myrtaceae > Eucalyptus > Eucalyptus virginea. The sequence goes on from CM024521.1 coordinate 48,894,487, forward strand.
ACAGGTTTTACCAGCTTCCTTTACACTAGTATGATAGATGCAGGAATCTGCGTTTATAAGGATGACAAAGAGCTCTGCAAGGGGGAAGAATTTGGCCCGGAACTTCTCCAAGCAATTAATCAATCGGAGATCTCAATACCCATATTTTCAAAAGGTTATGCCTCTAGCGTATGGTGTCTTAAGGAGCTAGTCCAAATGGTTGAGTGCCAAAAAACTAGGGGACAAAAGATCATGCCCATCTTTTATGATGTGGCACCTTCAGAAGTTCGACACCAAACTGGGGGTTATGGAGAAGCGTTTCTTTCACATGAAAAGAAGAATCGATATGACGAAGAGACTATGCATCAGTGGAAGACTGCTCTGAGTGCAGTTGCGGCAATAAAAGGGTGGGATCTACACAACAAAACCAACAGGTGACTACCTCTATCATTCCATTTGATGTGTCTTGCACCATTAAAACCTTTAATGTGGTTCAATTGATTTCTTTTCTAGATTTGTGTTAGCCTTGTTGAAATTGAATTTTATGCTATTGAAATTATACTGCAGAAATCACACGAAATAGTGGTACAATCCCAATTTTTTTTTTTTTTGGTAAAAGGTAAGTATTATACAATCCCAATTTTGTCCTTTTTAATTCAAATAACTTTTTTTTTTCCGGTTAATGTCATTCATTAACCATATGTGCCAACGCTAATTCATTTACAATGGAGTAAATCCTTGTAGAAAGCATTTCGAATAGGTCTTTAGTTTTCACTTTGGTCTTGTGAGAACATAGTTTGGTTTCAGTTTTCTAACTCATTGCCACTTGACCTCCAACAAACACTAGGGAAGAAGGTGAGATCACAAAAAGGGTTACCCAAAAGGTTTTCAATGAGTTGAAGAAGGCTTATTTGGCGGTATCAAACAACTTGGTTGGTGTGGACCACCATGTGCATAAAATCATGGAAAAGATAGGTGCTCACACAAGTGAAACACGGATTGTGGGAATTCATGGGATGGGTGGCGTTGGAAAGACAACGATTGCAAAATTAATCTACAATGAGCTTTCCAACAAGTACAAGAATTGTTGCTTCCTTTCCAACATCCGTGAAACGTCAAAGCTCCAGGGCATTTATTACTTGCAGCAACAGCTCATCTCTAATATCCTTAAGATGGAACGGACAGATATAAGAAACATTGATGAAGGGATTGAGATCATTGGAAAAAGGTTGTCTGATAAAAAAGTCCTGCTTCTTCTCGATGATGTGGAAGAAGAGGATCATATAAATGCACTTGTAGGTGAGCGTAATTGGTTTGGTAAAGGGAGCAAACTTATTATTACCACAAGAAGGAAAGATGTTATCCATGTCCCGAAAGTGGACTGGAGGCATGAGCTTACGGGCTTGGATTCGAATCTATCTCTTCAACTTTTTAGCAAACATGCCTTCAGAAGAGATTCTCCTATAGACGAGTATATCGACCAATCCAAGAGGGCGGTACACATTGCCGGAGGTCTTCCATTAGCCCTTGAGGTCATAGGTTCACTTTTATCCAACCAAAATAAGGAAAAGTGGGATGACACATTGAAGATGCTAGAAAGTGTTCCTCATGATAAAGTTCGAAATAAGTTGAAAATAAGTTATGATGCATTAGATAATCGGCAGCAGCGTATATTCCTTGATATAGCTTGTCATTTCATTGGATATTGCAAAGACATTGTGGTTTATTTCTGGGATGCATCTAAACTTTTTCCGGAAGCAGTCCTGGAAGTTTTGCAGAATATGTCTTTAATAAAAATAGGAGAAGATAATATATTGTGGATGCATGATCAACTCAGAGACCTTGGAAGAGAAATAGTTCGTCAAGAAAGTGAGATGAATATAGAGAAGCAACGTTGGGTGTGGAGTCCTGAGGATGGATTAAATTTGCTAAGGATACGTGAGGTAAAATGTTTTGTGCAATACATCTCCAAGTTACTTATAGACATTTTCTTTTCCCAAAAAAAGTAGTTACTTTTTGTGTTCTCTAGCACCATCGCGACTTACTCAACCGATATTTTTGGTCTTTTAAGATTTTAAAGGAATGATAGTAAGTCAACTCAACCCCTTAAAATAGTGAACTTGAAGAAATGTGTTTCCTTTCAATTTTTTTGTTTTAAAATTTTTCCTTTGGGCAGGAAAAGAAAGAAGTTGAAGCTCTTCATCTCAAGTTTGATGATCAGCACCGTTTTACCTATGAGGACTTCAAGAGCCTATCAAATCTAATGCTCCTTGAAGTAGACGACTTGAAGGAAAATTTTCGTGGAGAAAAGATGCTTCTTTGGCTCAAATGGCTATCATATGTTCTTCCAACTAATATTTTCCAGAGGAATTCAAATCTCCTTCCACGATTACGATGGCTTTCTTGGCATAATATTCGCCCAACATTTGAGATCGCAAATTTCTCTGTGGAGAATTTGATTATCCTTGATCTATCTGGGAGTGAAATCACTCATGATTGGAAGGGGTGGAGCCACATGAAGGTATGTTATATGCTAGACAACACTTATTCTTTCTTCTTATCAGATTCAAAAGTAAACTTTGCATGATTTTTCTTTCACAGGTGATTAGGAATTTGAAAGTTCTGAATCTGGCCAATTGCCGACGCTTGAAGAGAACCCCCAACTTCTCAGCTCATTCAAATTTAGAACGTTTGATCTTATTAGACTGTAAATCATTAATCGAAATTGATAAATCAATTTCTCAGTTGAAATGCTTAGTTTTCTTAGATGTAAGCTATTGTAGGAATCTTCAGAGGCTGCCGGATGAGTTGGGTAGAGATCTTGCAAGCCTCAAATACCTATCTCTAGTTGGATGCTCGAGTTTGGAGAGGCTTCCGGAGACAATCGGAAATTTGGAATCCCTGATTGAGTTGAACATAGGTGCCATGAACATGACAATCAAAGAACTACCCGATTCCATCAAAAAGTTGAAGAATTTGAAAATAGTGAATATGTATAATGGTGACATAAGCAAAATACATGATGGCTTTTGGACGCTGAAGAAGCTTGAAATAATAAATTTCCTCTACATGACCCACGGGAATCATTTCAAGCACGTGAAAATTGGTGATTGCATCTATGAGAATAAATCCCTGAGGATCTTGAGTTGGAGAAACGCGATAATACAGGCCCCACCGAAACTTCCTGAAAGTCTCGTCGAATTAGTAGTGGAGGAGTTGAGGGAGGACACGTTTCCGGATCTCTCAAATCTCGCTAACTTAAAGGTATTGAATCTGCGGTTTAGTCGCCCACCTAATTGTGATGGGAAATCTTATGGGCTTCTAGAAGAACCGACACCACGGTGGATTGGGAACTTAAGCCAATTGGAATCTCTGGACCTACACTTTCATAAGGAGACCGCCTCATCGACAAACCTCAGCCTCCCTCCTCATCCGCCTCTTCCCTCAAGTTTATCCGTCTTACGTCTCTCTGGTTGCAACTCACTTTGCTCGATGGATCTATCGAATTTGACGAAACTATCGTCTCTCGATATTCAGCACTGCGACTCACTTTGCTCGATGGATCTATCGAATTTGAGGGAACTATCGTCTCTCCGTATTTGGAGCTGCCACTCACTTTGCTCGATGGATCTATCGAATTTGAGGAAACTATCGTCTCTCGAGATTTCGTTCTCTGCAGTTGCAAAGATTGAAGGCCTTGGTTGTTTGGCGAACCTACGAGATTTAAACCTTTTTTGCGTCGGACAGCTGGCGATGCTACCTGATCTAAGCAAGTTAAACAAGCTAAGGCGTATTCAAGTAAGCTGGTGTGATAATCTGGTCGAGATTCAAGGCGAACTACCGCGGTGTTTGGATTATCTTTCAATTGATGACTGCGATTCGTTACGGGAGTGCCCCAATCTGTTCATCTTACCCGATCTGTCCAGTTTAATGGGTAAGACACATGTTTTTATGGATATCAATCGCAGTCAGATGTTTTCATATGGAGGTAGAGATGAGTTGCTGGTTCGTGGCTTTAAACAGATGCAGATCCCTGATCTAAGCGATTTGGACGGAATAACAATTCTTACAGTAGAATCTTGTCATAATCTGGTTGAGATTCAAGGCGAACTACCCCAATCTTTGGAAGAATTGTGGATTGAATGTTGTGAATCTTTACAGAAGTTGCCTGATCTATCAAGCTTGAAGGGACTGCGAGAGGTTACAATATTACGTTGTGGGAAATTAGCGGTGGAGGAAATTTCTCGGCTATGCTCGGAGAAGTCAATCAAATTTCTGGGAGAAGACGATGAAGAAGACGAATTACCGGATTGGGCAAGAATACAAAGATATGAAGGAAGACGAGATGCAAGATTCTGGAGAAGAGAACGAAGAAGACAAATTACCAGATTGGGCAAGAATACAAAGATATGAAATAAGACGACAGGCAAGAGAAATTACCACAAATTGTTCCCTTTGAGGTAAGTACCAATGTTTTCCTTTTTTGGCAATCAAATTCTTTCACAGATATGAACAGAGAAATTTTGCATGCACTTTTTAATGACCTTTTAGGGGATTCTTGTCTGAAAATCTGATGAAGGTATTTAAATTATGATGCCTCCGAACAGCCAGAGGGCTCTGAATTATGTACGAGTATTTGTGTTCTTTTCCTAGTTTGGTTTGGCTTTTTTAGCTACATTTTCTTAGAATGGTTTCTCCTAGAGGTATGCATGTCGATTGCATCATTTTTATTTGATATGTAACAAATTATTAGAGATCGTTGTTGATTTGCTGCTTCACACATATTTTGAAATTGATAACCTCACTTTGCAAGGGAGATAAATTCGCTATGCCGTAAACAAATAGATGGAATGTGTGTTGGAAGGTCATACAACTATGGTTCTCATCCTGGGACTTTACAGCACAATCAACTCATTCTTGCGACTTTGAAGTAGACAGACACTCTGTATTGCCATGCTTAAGTTCAGTTTATTTTTCAGGAAAGGTGTGCTTCTTAGTGGGATTTGCAAATGTTATGGAGAAGTCATAAATGAGGGAGCCACCGCAATTCTGAGATTACCAGTGTGGCAGAACTGGCTAAAGCAATAGCACCAGAATATTTTATCTCAGCAATGATGCCTTCAATCATAGCAATCTTTGACGGGCACACTGACAAAAATCATTCTGTGCAGCAAACGTCGCCTATAGGAGTAACTGAGAGAATGCAGCATTTGCTGTACCAGTAGAGAAGGAGCGCCCTTTTGCTGAGACTTGAGAATTGCACTCACTTACAAAAGATTGGTAAGAAAAAGAGAGCACCTTCCCTTGGGGCTGCCTTCAGTAATAGAACTGTGCATTCTGAAGCAATATTGGCATTGTTTCTGTCATGAGATCCACTCAATTCCAGGAAAACACTGGCACTGCCACCAAAGTCGGTTATGCGTCATATGCTACTCACCACCTCAGAAGAACTTTCATCAAGTAGTGGTGGCTCTTCCATGTACACGAGCCAACCGTCAATTTGAGAAATTCTTCCATATTCTTCGCATGTACAAACTCCAAAAGGATTCCAATCAGCCAATACTACTTTCAGTTGAGAAAGCAACTTGGGATCCATTTCTGAGCCAATGCCAGAGCCACGTGCAGCTCAACATCATTCACATTTGCACAGGACAGATCACCAAGTGAAAAGTCAAGCAGTGGCTGACTGTCTTTGGTTGTAGAATCTCAGAAATTTTAGTCAAGCTGAACTCTATGAGCATCAAGAGGAGCTTCTGCACACACATTGGTATCGGGGTCCTCATCCTCATTCAAGGTCAGTCAAAGAGGGAGAAATTGCATCTAGGATATGGATTTCAAGCCTGCCAGCTTATGCTCTAACTCTTGAGTTTTGATTAGGAAAAAGAACATCGCATCAAATGGGATCTTGACGGACAGAAATCTGGCATCACCATCCTTGTTGCCCTTATACAGAACATCCAGACTCAGCAAAATCCCACAGATGAATATGTTAGAGCTTTCAGGAATCCGGTATGACTCCTTTGTGATGGACTCAACGCTTGCATTTTGAGCCGGCAATGCAGGTTCTAGGAACGGATCGACGTTGTGCTCTGGTTTCCTTGTTCAATCCTGAACTTCTCTTGGATTGTGTTTGTAATTAGTGTGCTGAATTATGCTTCGTGTGAATGTGAACCATCTAAGTTTTGCCTGTCCAGCGTTTGGTGTTCATGTGCAATTTGGTGTTTGATGAAATGAGCTATGTGCTTGAGATTGCGTGTGCTGGATTGTCACCTTCGAAGCACTTGAAGCTAAAGTGAAGCCTCTATTGCAATGGCTTCCTCTCTCTCTACACCCCCACAGGCAAGGTACCTTCGCTTTCACTACTAATCTCTACCACTGATGTCCAGCTCAACCCGATCAGCAATTTAGTTGCCTTTGATTGGGCTAGGACATGATTCAGTTTGATTGGCTAATCTATGTCAAAATGGCAGTGGCTGTTGAATTATTACTGTTTTCTCCCAAATTTAGCTTGCTCGATCGAACTGAACAGCAGCAGCTTGATGCTGCTTACGATTTCATTTTTTCTATCATCACGGATTGTTCTGTTCTGTGCTTCTGGTTGTAATACTCACCGTGATTGAGCTTGTTTTGAGTAGATTAGTCCATGCTGTGATTGATGGTCGGATAATGCCGTATCATGGCAACGAGCAGCTGTTGGAATGCAGGATTTTGAAGAATGATGAAGTTATTTGTTCCGGTGAGTCACTGATTTCAATGCTTATTTGGTTGATGTTGGAGAGCCTGGAGGAGGACAAAAGCCTCTAGATGATACTTATATTCACAGCCTGATTATTATTTGGCAATTGGATTTATAAGTTCCCTCTGCCGAGGGTATTCCTTGCTTGCCTTCTTCATAGTTGTTTTGTTGGTTCAAATCATCAGTAGGTGCAATGTGATGAATGTGAAGTTCTTGGGTTTGGTTTGTTAAAAGTCCAAATGGGTATATTTTACTTATTGTTTGTCTTGGAAAAAAGAGCGTTGCTTGCATACAAATACGCATAGACCCTCCTTTGTGATGCTTTGCTTGTTGCTTGTGTGGGAAATTAAATATGTGTTCTTTTGCTTGCTTCAAACAGCTACTTGGGTACGGTTCATGTATTGATTGATTTAGAATCTAGATGTAAACATTTGCAATTGATCTACTGTTGCTTTTGTTCAATGCAACCGATCTTTTGAAACTCCATTTTTTTCGCTAAAGTTTTTCCTTTTGTTAACCTTACTTTCAATTGATGCAGAGCTTTGGTTGAGATTCTGGATATGAGGTTCAAAAGATAATCCCCTATGAATTACAAGGTGTGTTTTCCTTTAGCTACTTAAATCCTTTGGCATGGAATCTACAGTTGTATTGCCTACATAACTTTTCATTTTCTGCAGATGCTCCTAATTCCTCAGAAACCGAAAAAGAAACACTGGTTATTTTAGAAGAAACTGGTCGCTTATGATGTTGCAACCTGCCAGAAATGGGAACCAAATTGATACCGTCCCTATACCCTACACATATAGATTCTACATCCCAAATAGCACAGCTTGCTTTACAATGCCTCCAAATGACTCCTAATGAGCAGCCTTCGAGGACTAAAGTCGTGGAAGAACTGGAATCGTAGACACCGGCATCGCTAATAGAATAGAACGGGATAGTTAAATTCACTTATTATGTCCTTCTTACTTCATGTGGTGTAAGTCAAAGTCTGTTGTTCCACACTTTTCCATTTTTCCCGGGAATAATCCTTGGCTTTGAATGTTCATTTCTATTGTACCCAGCAGTTACTAGGAGTTGTCTTCTCTTGTAAGCTCTTTGGAATATCCATGACTTGTATATTAATACATGCACCGCTTTGTGAATTGAGATGTGATTGTACTTATGTTTATGACAGGAACAGTTCTTTAAGGCTAATCCTCGATCTTGTTGGCAATCTGAGGTCCATAGAAGAAGTCCATTGCTCTTCAAGAGTCCGAGCTCTTTAATTTTCTTGCATGCTTGGGCTTTGAACATGAGCAAAAGCTCATTTTGGTTGCCATCACGAATGTGTTTATGTGGTGCTTGCTCTGCAATCAATCTCCAGGAAGTGCTAGGCGGTTCAGTCCATTCTCATAGTATTTTTGAGCTATGAGACATGGTTGGGGAAATTGATGGAGTCATTTAAGGTAAAGTGCTGCTCAGTTGTCCATTCAAAAAGAGCAAGATATGACTTTTGGTGCTGTCATGTTGCAGCTAAGACATGTCTGATTGTTTTGTGCTGATAAGAGACATATTTCTTATCATATGCCAGTTTTAGATAAAACTTTCCATATGACATCATAAATGACTAAATTTTATTTTTATATTCTCAAATTTAGATAAGACTTTCCATATGACATCATAAATGACTAAATTTTATTTTTATATTCTCAGTAACTTAGCCCATTGGTTATTGTACTTTCTTCACTGTTTGTAAATTTGAGGGCCCTATTATTTTCGACACTTCTCATGTAATTTTTTTTTTTTTTGCACTTGTTGATATGTCTCTTTTACATCACTCAATGCGAAAATATAAAAGTTTCCATCATTTTTTTTATTATTTTAAACAAATTAAAAAAAATAAATTGATTACACTAAAGAACTTTCCAAATATATGTTTATCAAATAGTAGTTTCCCAATGTTACTTCTCAAGTCATTTTAAATTGCAAATTACTAAAGAGTCTTCGCATTTCACAGAACTCCTTTAGGCTAAGGGCCTTTACATTAGCCAAAGGCTTTCCCCAAAAGTCAAAGCAAACGCACCATAAATGGGTACTTGAAATTGAGCTTTATGCAGACCTTTTTGCTTGATTGTTGTTGCCCTGCTATGTGACCCGCTGTTTCGTGTAAATCAGCGATAGTCGTCGTCATCATGACCAAAATTGTGCTGCTCAAGTCCGAGGAACATCATGTTCACATACTTCTTGAAGCCACTAACATACTTGTGAGGAGGGACACGCCTACAGTACCTAAATCAGCTAAATAATTCTTCTGCGATTTCTTTGCCATGACATTTTCTTTGCCGTGACATGTCAATTGGACTGTATTACTGTTGGGTTACGAACTGCTTAAGGTAGAGTCAGTCTAATTGCAGCAAGGACCATCGAGATAAAGGAAAACCACGACAGGCCTCAGAAGCTATGTCCCGATACTTCAAAAGAATTGGAGTAGGACTTTCATCCTATCTTCTGTTTGATGCAGTTACCATGTAAGCACGGCAGGTAGCTCCAACTGTCCTGTAGTGCAGAGACAAGTTTTTGATACAGGTGAAATGGACTGCTGACATGGTAGGTTTTGCTGCTATATGTTCCATAATCTTTCAGGTCAAGTAACTCGAGAGAATTTTCTTTTAAATTTTCAAATTGATAATGAAAGTGGTAAATACATAGATGAGAGGAAGATAAAAGCAGTTCTAACCAGTCCAGTGGAATCACCATCAGTGCTACCAGATTATGGAGACCGGAAGCAAGATTCATCTTCCGAGACTACCATCCCAAAGGATATCTCACCTGTTGGAGTCGAAAATGCGTCACCTTTTCTCAAGGTATGACTGCCAGAAAACATCAATATGTCACTTTATTGTCTTTCTGGATTGAGATGGCATTGTATCTAATACATGTATCGGGGCTTTGCCACAGCCTTGGCTAGGCCGTATGTTATTTATTTGTGAATGGAAATCAAGTTGCTGCACATCATCTATAAATTGATCTACCTTTTTAGCAACTAAATGCGAGTGTATGGGATATGTTTTTTCTCGTATTAACTGTACGTGAATCCATTTCTATGTCACAAGAAAGATTGGAAATCATAGAATATGACTTCTGTCCTTACTCTTATATTCCAGAAGGATTGTCTTTTGATGCCAAGATCCTGAAGGGTTGGACGTGTCAGAGGTTTTAAGGAGTTAAAATCAACACTCAGCGAGGTGATACAAAGTTGAAAGAGGTTAGTTTTCTTCCCCTGGTTGATTTGAATTCAGGTCTACTTTCACCAGTCAGATCACTGGGAGGACGGTTTCCTTCCACTACACAAGCCACCCCTGATTGCCCATTTTATACAGATGAGGACAGGAGACAGAAGAGGGGAAGAATTATTAAAAGGAAGGAAAAAAAACTTATAAAAAGCATAGGTGTTGAGTTGGGAGAATTGCAAATTCAGTCATAAATTTATTGTATAAAAAATCAAATAATGGAAAACATGTTTGCTCTCATATTCTTGGTTCAAAACTAATCCTGACCACTTTCTTACACTTGAAGATTTGGATGTTCCTCTATGTGATGTAAATGGGGAATGCAGTGATTTTTCTTGTTAAACTGCATAGTAAAGAATACATGGGGTGGGTCATGTTCACATTCGTCTATTTTCGGATGAGAAAAGCATCATTTAGTCAGTTGCTTCGTGGGTGAAGTTGGGGATAGGAGGGAGATAGGAGGGAGATTCATGATTTGTTGCTAGCTTGTGAAAGAGACGAGATTTGATATAGACTGTTATTATGGTGATGAATTGACTGTCTTGGATGATGAATGGCAATGCCAGTGAATGCAAAGCTTTCCACTGTCTGTGGAGTATTATTGCTTATGAGATCGGATAGTTTATGCAACTAATCATCTGTTCATTGATGATTTCTTGTGGGAGAAATCTAGAAAATGGTTTTGGAGATAGTGGTCCAGAAGGGAGACAAGGAGCTTGTCAGTACTCTTAGGGGCTTCAATGTGGACGTCAGCATGGTCCTCAAGGATGTTACTGAGTAGTATGTATCTCTCTCTCTCTCCCTCTCAAATTTACTTGTGCTTCAAGACGCTTCTTGCATTACTTTGGGGTGAAGGGAAGCCATTCTATGTTCTTGACGTCAATTTATTATCTGAAGGGGCAATTACCTTGATTTGTGTGTATTAGCATCGGAAGTTATCATACCCGTGGTTTTTGAGGCCCCTCTGTCCTCAATTTGATCTATGCTTCTAACTGAGAATCGGTACTCGCACAAGCATCTGCAATTTGGCCTTGCTCAACATCCAACGCCCCCCCTTTTTCTCTCTCTCACTCCTCTTTTTATTGACCTTCTAGACATAAGCTGTGGAAGCTTCATGGGATCTTAAGATTCTGTTTTCATTCTTGCATACAGTGAATTCACTGCTGAAGGACGAAGGGTAACAAAACTAGATCAGATTTTGCTTAATGGAAACAACATAGGTATCGTAAGAAACAGCTTCTTCCTTCTGCTGGTAATTATATGGCTATATGTTTTGAGCCCTTGCTTTGATAAGGGCATGGTCTTGCCTAAAGTTTTGGAAATCTATCAACTAGTAAGTAATTGCCTTAACCAAACAGAAACAATCAGCCGCTCTGAGAGATTCCTTCTGATAAGACTCAAAATGCTTAGACAATGTATTGATGAATCATTGCTGGTCTTGATTTTGTGGTAAAAAGGTCATCATCGCCTGTTCTTTACAATCTGGTCCTTTGTCTCAATCAACCTTGTGCCCACCTCTTGATAAATATAAACCGCAAGTGGTGAGGCAATTATGTTACCGAAAAGCTAGAATTCTGCTTTTGAGTGCTTGAACCACTTAAGTGACGATGCCTTCCTTTTTGTCTTAATGCAGTTAGTCCCTGGTGGCTCCCCTGATCCGGAATGAGTTGGATTCATCCTCTAACCCCAGTGGTTGATTATGTAGTTACTTTTAGTCTTTGGAAGTCCCATCAGCAACATCATTTGATTTTATAACCCTCTTTTATGGGTTTATGAATCTGCAACCTTAGTCAATTGAGCTCTTATTTGATTGAGTTCATGCGTGAATGTCTGATGCAAATAGCTCAACAGATGGTGCATGATCACATCATCCTATTATCCAATATCTATGTTTTGCTCAACTAGAGGGTGTGACAGGTGTTGTCATGCTTGGTGCAAATTGTTCCTAGGTTTCATCTTCCGGTGCATTGTTATTGTTAAGTTACTTTAATTGAGTTTCCTTTATTATCAAAGTTTTATTTCCTTTTTTACTTACATTAGGGTATTATTGTCATATACAGTTTATATTCAACTTAAATACAATGGGTGTAGGGTTTCTGTTACTACAGAAATCTACTGCCCCTCTTTGTTTCTTTCTTTTACATTCTTCTTCTCCTCTTCTCTATTCCTTCTCTCTTCTTCTTTCTCTCTTACTATTTGCTGCGGGTTCTCTAATCAGCTTTGTAACATGGTATTGGGTCTAACTACCTGATTACTTGATCCTATTGCTGGTTTGAGAGTCCCCTTGTAACCCTACTTCTTCTCTGGTGCGCAGCCACCTAAAGTTGCAATTTTTATCGGTTTTCTCTTTGAATCTCGGTATGTATGAGATTAGAAGATATCAGATTCATCAGGTTTGATTTCTGAACATGGATTACAACACTTATTGATCAGCGGATTCAAGAATCAGAGTATTTCATTGATTTTGCTGAGTTCCCTTTGGTTAACTGATGGAGCCAATTACATCTGATTATAAGATTCAAGAATCAGAGTATTTCATTGATTATGGTTGACTGATTTTGCTGGCTTCCCTTTGGTTAACTGATGGAGCCAATTACATCTAATTATACATTAGTGGTAAATATATTTATATTGAGACTATCATCATGAGTGATACTACTACGACTGCTTCTGTTACTACTGCTGCTACTACTGCTACTACTTCTGTTGTTGCTGCTACTGCTACTACTATTGCTACTATTGCTACTATTGCTACTGTTGCTGTTGCTGCTGCTCCTGCTCCTCCTACTGCTACTTCTGTTGCTACTACCACTGTTGCTACTTCTACGATTACTATTACTTCTGCTGCTACTATTGCTGCTGTTGCTACTCCTGCTGCTCCTCCTACTACTATTGCTGTTGTTGCTATGGCAATGGTCTAGTACATAGGCTGAATATCGTGCTATGGCACATATTATGGCCAAATTATTGTGGTTGAAATCTCTTTTCCAGGAGCTTGGATTTTCGATTAATCAATCTATTAATATGATGTGTGATAATCAAGCAGCTATTTATATTGCTGGGAATCCTCTTTTTCAAGAGGGAACTAAGCATATAGAAGTTGATTATCACTTTGTTTGGGATGCTGTGAAGCAAAAGCTGGTTGCTACTCCTTACGTTGCCTCTAGAGATTAGTTTGCTGATATGTTTACCAAAAGCATTATTTCCTCATGCTTTTGTTGCTGGTTGTTCCAAGTTGCGCATGGATGACCTATATGCTCCAGCTTGAGGGGAGTGTTAAGTTACTTTAATTGAGTTTCCTTTATTATTAGAGTTTTATTTCCTTTTTTACTTACATAAGGGTATTATTGTCATATACAGTTTATATTCAATATAAATACAATGGGTGTAGGGTTTCTATTACTACAGAAATCTACTGCCCCCTCTCTGTTTCTTTCTTTTACATTCTTCTTCTCCTCTTCTCTATTCCTTCTCTCTTCTTCTTTCTCTCTTACTATTTGCTGTGGGTTCTCTAATCAGCTTTGTAACAGTTATTAAAGAACCTGTCTTGGCTTGTTTTAGTGTTCTTCAGTGTTTGGCCGTTGACTGCATGATGATATCTATATTTGCACCCCCCCTCCCCCTTTCCTCATCCGCTCTCTCTTCCCCCACAGAATATGCTATCTTCTCGGTGGCCTGCTATTTGACTACCCTCTCTGTTTTATAGTACATTCTCAACCTAAATGCAGAAGGGTGTGTTCCCAATATCCACTTTGGAAAAGATCAAAGAATTCCACTTATGTACTTGTTGCTCTTTGCTTGAAAAATTCTACTTCATTGCACAAAGTATGGTTCGTACCGAGACATCGGGCCGAAGATGTGCACCGTATCGCATACAGCTAGATGAATACTGGACGTATTTTGCTCCAAGAGATTTCAATTTTCCACCCAAGTAGCTGTACTTGCTGCACGTTGTGAAAAGATCCATGCCCAAAGCGAACTCACTTGTTTTGACCATGACTGGTTTTTTGTTGTTCATGTTTTCAAAGTGGTTGGCTATCTGGGTGGAGTTCTGTTTCTTGTTTTTGCGATAGTGACATTCATCGGAGTTTTCTAGAGGCTTTCAGACTGCTGAAAGAGTGAGCTCAGAGCTCGTGAGGTGTGATATTGCTTGCGGACTTTGGTTAGAGTGACAAGACCTAAATAGGCTGGAAATAAAGGTGCCGAAGATTCACCATAGGCCTCTTCTTTATCGCTTGTTTTCATGTATATTCACAACTGCAAACGAGCTTGACTCAAGGCATGTAAAATGAAGGGTATATGCTGAGAACTTTGCCTAGGCATAGGTGCATTTTTCTTATTTGAAGCTTTATTGGCCATCAAATCTCATCATCATGAACAAGTTTGCAGTTTCATTCCGATTTTGATTAGTTCAAACACATGGTCCGAGGTTCTTATAAATGCTATGTGTCAGAATTCTCCAAGTTGGATCCAAAGATAAATATATAACATGATGTCTTTGTTCTGAGATACTAATAATAAAAGACAGATTGTTCTGAGTATGTACATATTTCCTGTGACTGGTACGGTTCTTTTTCATTCTTTCACCCATTTCACCGTAACACATGGTGCTACAACAATTGTACCCTTGAAAAACAACGTAGGTCGGGTTGGGAAAGCGGTTATATCTCGGTAATTGGAAGATTAATGTGTGACTAGTCAAACAGGGAATCATGATTTTCCCTGGATATGATGGATACTCCCTAGGTGGTCATTTAGTTAATTTCATTGTGGAGATCAAATGGAAGAGGAATTGAGTATGTAGGGGATGAGTGGCAGAAGAATTAACCAATTCAATCAGAAGTGACTTTAGGCTATATGGTGTTTCCTTGATTAGTTTCTTATTCACAGAGTTAGTCTACACAAAAAGGCAATTTAATTTGTCTTTAGGCTAATGGTGTTTCCTCGATTAGTTTCTTATTCACAGAGTTAGTCTACACAAAAAGGCCGTTTGATTTGACTTCATGCTATTATTCTAGTTGCAATTTGATTTAGCAAATAAAATGCATACATTGTAGTCAATCCTACAGAATTTATTATGACATATCCTCCTGAATCAATGTCTCTGCTTGCCAATTTGCATTGCCATTCTCCTAAAAATCATGACAAGTCTGCTAGGGAAGGAGCTCATCGCTTCTCACAAATTCTTCGGTCCTTTAATTCTTCTTGGAATTGCATTCCTCATGAAATGGAAATCCTGGATTCAATGTTAGGACGAAATTTCATCCAAAATTGGATCGTGATATTCCAAATGAACCACGTTAGGCTAGTGATGCTTGTTGAACAATGTGTAAAAATCACGATGATTAATAATGAAAATCACTAGATTTCAATTTGGACTTGAGAAATCAAACTCTAACTCTTGGCCTCTTTTCCAACCTTTTCAATTAAAGTATGGCTAGTAAGAATGTCGGGACTTGATTTTATTATTTTACTTCTCTTTTCAGCAAATTGAGAGCATCGCTTGACAGTCATGCATCCAAAAGTGATGTTGCGAGTAAAATATTGCATTCGCTTTAAATTAATTTTTTGTGTTACAAAACTCTCAAAATAGTATTTCTGTGTTGCATTTATCCTCAAATTAATTTTCGTTTAACTAGCCTAACGGGATTCATGAGATTATCTCTTCGGCTGTCCCCGAACCATGGGAACAAAAAGACTGGATTTTGGAGAAAGAGACGAGGTTTTTAGAGCGAAACACACTCGCCAACCTACTTCAGACCACTTGTCAAAAAAAAAAAAAAAAAAAAACCTACTTCAGACCAAAAAAGAAAAAGCGCTCTTGCCAATCTACGTAAGTTAAAAGAGGACCAAAATATTAGGAAATTCCGAAAATTTTTCAGATGCGCCGGCGCCGTGGAGGTGGTCGGAGATTATCTCTTCGGATAGGGCCCGTCGGCGGGCGACAAGACGCCGACGGGACGGCGGTGTGAGGTGGCGGAGCTCGGCGGCCTTCTTGAAGAGGCCCTTTGCGCCTCTTCGGGTAGCCACGATTCCTCGGCCGAAGAGATAATCTCTCACTACTTCCGCGGCGGCGGCGGCGACGTGGTGGCCGATGGGTGTGACTGGATTGAGGCTGAGTGGGATTCTTGCGCGACGAAGGAGGACGTGGAGTCCCTGATCGGCGAAGTATGACCCCGTTCGTGAATTAGTACGCAAAGAAATTGGAAAGATCTGGGAAGAATTCGTCTGCGATGATCGGTGCTGGTGAAGATTCCGGAGCTGTGTTTGGTTGTAATTCTGAAATTTCGGCCGATCAAGAGATGGGTTCCGTTCTTTAGAGCTTCAAGGCTCGTTGCCAGGCTCTATTCGTGGACTTGCGTTGGAGATGGCGACGGCTTCTTGACTTCGCCGGATAACTTGGCCATCGGCGGTGGAAGCTCGGGAGAGGAGTCGACTCTCTGCGATGAAGGCTATGGACATAATCCCGACCACTTTCTTACACTTGAAGATTTGGATGTTCTTCTGTGATGTAAATGTGAAATGCATGTGATTGTTCTTATTAAACTGCACCGTACAGAATACATGGAGTGGGTCGTGTTCAAATTCATCTCTTTTTGGATGAGAAAAGCATCATATAGTCAGTTGTTTCGTGGGTGAAGTTGGGGATAGAGAGGATTTATGATTTCAGTGGTATTTCTCTTTTGCTAGATTGTGAAAGAGATTAGCTTTTATTTAGACTGTCTCAGTATGGGGATGAATTGACTGTCAGGGGTGATGAATGGCGGTGCCAGTGAATGCGAAGCTTTCCACTGTCTGTGGAGTACTATTGCTCTTTAGATCGGATAGTTTATGCAACTAATTATCTGTTCATTGATGACTTCTGTGGGGAAACCTCAGAAAATAGTTTTAGAGATGTGGTTTTTAAACTGAACTTACAACTGTGATGCACGTCTTGAGGGAACATCAGACAGTTTGTGCTTTTTATCTTTCGGGTAGTAGGAAAAAGGTAAAATTTCTGAGGGAACACAATTAAAAGCAGTGATTTGGAAGTCCTGTTATATGCAGTTCCTTTCGTATCCTTCTCAATGGACTTTGGTATAGACAAATAATTGGGAGAATATTGTTTGCTTGCCTTGCCTTTATCATAATTATCTATACTACTGTAAGCATCTTAATGACGAAGATCATCATATACTTTACCATGCCATCGGTTGCTCATTACGCTTTTAAGGGGTCTGTCTTTCAAGGGATCAACCCAGTTCCATCATCAAAGGCATTGTATTGGAAGGCAGATTGCAGTGCTTGTATCTTGCAGATGATAAAGTGACTGTATTGGAATCAGAGAAGCGGGCTTGGGAGAATCTGCTACAAGCTCAGGCTATCAGAGAAGCTGTAAATCCTTGAAGAAATCATGATGCAGAAGCAAAAAAGAATTCATAGTGCCACCATGGACAAGTTTGTACCTGGTATTTATCTCGAACGCTCTCATTCAACAAGGAGAGAACTTTCTGTAAACCATGCTCTTGATGGAGAAGTTTGATAACATTCAAAACAAATAGGTCTAGGAGGTGGAGCTATTTTGCTTAACTCCTTTTAGTTAATGTGTAATCCATGTATTTATGAGACATTTTGGCAATAGGTCTTAATGCCTCTGGCTATTAGACTTGTGCATTGTAATTGATGGGATGATCACACATTAGTTTATTGGATTATGTTTTATTCCTTTTGCCCTTATAAGTTGGCAAAGAGTACCTAAAATTGGATGACCATATGTACTGATGCTGGAAGCTGCGAGTGAACTTTTAAACAACTGAGGTCGTGTTTTGGATGCTTGAATATTGTCTGCAGTACGCCAGACACATATCTGCACATTGCTCCTCTGTCCTGGAATGAATTTGGAATATCCCGAAATGTTTTGAGGCGATTTTGTATTTGGCTGCTTGGCAATTAATCTCCTGTTCAGTGAGTGAGATTTCCTGTATGTGAGTTTTGGAAATTATACGTTTTCTTGGCATTGTTCAGTATGCGCTTCCCTGATCATCGTCCAATGGCTGTTAAGAGTTGGCTGCTTGCTTGTCGCATATGGCGACATGGATTGCATTTTTTTTTTTTTTTTTGGGCTTCCAGAACTCAGTATCTTTCATGTGCTTTATAGATATGAACGACCGGAGTTCGGACTCTGTCGTGTGCATTTCTCTCCGCAGTTTTATTTATTTTGCGTGGTGTTGGATTGGGAATATTCGTGTAGGAAAATTTTTTATGTCTGAATGGCAAATTTACTATCATTTACTACTGGGGCCGAATTTTCCTCAAGAATATCAAAGCAGCGGTTCTATGCAATCAGGCTAGTAAACGTAATTACTCAGGAATGAATAGTGAAGAGCCGGTTACTTTGTTGAGTTTCTTGTTCCTGTTATTCTTTTTAACTCAAGCAATTGTTTAGGTCAAGAATGTGATGCCTTTAGATGATTCAGAATTAACACTTAAAGAACCAGAACTCAGAAAATTTCTCGCAGCATTGGTCAATGACCAATCTTAATTGAGCTGATATGTAGACTTTATTTGGTGTGCAAAAGCTGATGAATGGTGTAATTTGATTATATCCTATCTCTCACATAATGACCAATCTTAATTGAGCTGATATGTAGACTTTATTTGATGTGCAAAAGATGATGAATGGTATAATTTGATTATATCCTATCACCTCACAAATGTGAGAAAAGTCGTGACGAAAAAAGATTTTGATTAGATAATGTGATTACATCCTATCACTATTCTTTCACATTCAGATCGATTTAAAATTGTCTCTTTTTCTACTAATCATGTGAAGCAACGAGTGTGTTGCAAGAAGAGAGTTTATGATTAGATGCTACTGATCATTCAAATAGCCTACTTCTGGGGCAAGGAAGTTTGCTTAAGAGGGAGAAATAGGAAGGTTGCTATAATTATTTAATGTGAGGTTATGCTATTTTGTGGAAAGAGTAAGATCAAAATCAATCAAAGTGACATTATGGACTTGCCTTTGCTGCTTAATCGCACATAGCCCCAATAGTTTGTGACAAAATTTGCCTGTATCGCTTCTGTCGATCTTATACAATTAGCATCTTCTAATCTACGACAACTTAGTCCGATGTTTTGCGTTGAATAGCGGCAACATACGCTTTACTTGGGATACTTGGTGAGTACACTCGTAGCTGAAATGCCATTATCACGTGTTGCCTATTGAGCGTTTTGGGCTAGGCATAAACAGTTGGAAAACCTCTGGGATCGACATCTAATATAGTGTCTGGATTGTTCAAGTATGACTAAGCCATCTCGCGGTGCATAATTGCAATTTAGAATCGAAAACTAAGTGGTAATCCCATCTTTTTAGCCATTGAACAACTTGAGTCCTGTCATATGTCCCGATCCCTGAATCTTTTGGGAGCCATTGAATCCAAAGGAGAGGGTCTGAAGAACCAAAGAGGGACAAGTTAACAAAAGCAACTTTATTTGTACGAGATTTCAACAAAACACAAATTAGCTTGAGCAGTGGCTAAGTAGCATCGACACACAACAGTCTTATTATAACTTCATGACGGTGTTTAATTGAAAAAGCAAACGGGATTATCCTTCACCATCGTGCTCCGACGAAGAAACATGTTAAAGAGAAGACCTCTCTCCGAGGGACGTGTACACGTGGTGCGTTTAACAAGAATTAGCTTCGACCAAGCCCTGAGCTGCTGCGCTCTTCACATTGAGGAGCCCTCTTGCCGGCCGTGATATAGTTGGTAGGTCTCTCGCGCCCTCAGAATCGTGCCCGCATGACATAACCATTTTTCAGTTGATCAACGTGGTCCGGATACGAGGACAACCGGCCATCGGATATCAGGATAGCACCGGATCGCAACTGATTTTTTTTTCTATGGAACTCTGTCATTACTGATCAAAGAGAAAAAAGCACAAGATAGCTATACTGGGTTTTCTCTGCAGTAAGCCAAAAAGAATGTGAAGTACATTTGGAGGGCAAACTATAGCAAGAACGATGCCAAGAGAAAATATAAATTCCAGAATCTGCATACATAAAAATCTCACTCACCGAGCGGGAAATTAATTGCCGAGGAGCCAAAGACAGAAATTGCATCAGCACATTTCAGGATGTTCCAAATTCATGACAGAGATGGCCAATGTGCAGGTGCGGTCTGCCATAATTTTAAATTTTATTTTTCCTGCAGACAAAGTTCAAGCATCAAGAATACGATCTGTGTGTTTGGAAGTTCACATCTTCATCTCACACTCATACAGCTTACAGTATCATGTATAGTTGTCCGAGTTTAAATGCTCTTTGCCGACATATAAAGGCAAAAAGATTAAATATAATCAAATAAAACTAATGTTTGATCATCCTGTCAATCACCCCTCGGTCATTCAAAAAGAAAGCCACAAATTGGGCGAACGTAATGGTCAAAATAAGCTTGTGCACCAGAAAGGCTGACCACTGATAGTACCACAATGTCTAATAGCCAGAATTATTAAGACCTGTTGCCAAAATGTTGCGTGAAAAACATCGTTTGCACACTAAAAGCAGATAACCAAGATTGCTCAACCACGTAGACGTATTTTTTCTATATGTTATCAGACTTTTTCATCAAGAACATCGTTGAAAGAAAGGTCTAGTGATGTGCAACGAGAGCAGTCGAGAAAAAAATCATACCGGGAATAACTCAACAATGGCAGCACTATGAGTTCTTTTTGCTTTCTGCATCACGATTCCTCCAAGGATTAAGAGCTTCTCTGACAGCCTGAGCTTCCAGCGAATTCTCCCAAGCCCGCTTCTCTGACTCCAATTCGGTCACTTTATCATCCGCAACATACAACCACCATAATATTTCTTGGTTAATACAGCAAGACAGACCCTTTGGTAGTAAAATAAGCAACCAATGGCATGGGAAAGAATCTGATAATCTTAGTCATGAAGATGCTCACGAGAGTATAGGTAGTTATGAAGGCAAGGCAGCCAAACAACATTCTCACAATCTTTAGTCTGTACCAAAGTCCATTCAGAAAGATGCAAGTGATGAAAGCTCATCAGTCTTCAATAAAATCACAAAGGGACTACAAATCACTGCATCTAATTGTGTTCCCTCAGAAATTCTAACTCTTTGATTATACCCTGAAAGATATGAAATAGCTGCAGAACAATCCGCTCAATGTTTTCCTGAGATGTGCATCACAGTCGTAAGTTCAATTTTAAAACCAGTCTCCTAAACGAGTTTTCAGAAGTTTCTCCCACAGATGGTATCAATGAACAGATGATTAGCTGCACAAGCCATCCACTCTCCACAGACAGTGGAACACTTCGCATTCATAGGTATCGCCATTCATCACCTGAGACACATTTTTTCGCATCATGCTTTTTGTGTAGAACAACGAGAATGTTCAGTTCATCGGCATAACACGACGGTCCAAATCAAAGCCCTTCTCTTTCACAAGCTAGCGACTGCAACATACCAAGCGACTACGACATACCACTGAAATTATAAATTTCCGTTCTACCCCCAACTTCAGTCACAAAGGAACTGACTAAACGATGCCTTTCTCATCCGAAGAGACGAATTTGAACACGACCCATCACCGTAAAATCCACTCCCATTCGACTAACGCAATAGCTGCCGCACTAGCATCGCTCGCGGGCTCTAAAGCAAGGTTCATTAGATAAAAATTGACACCAACTGCTTAATAGTGCCTAAAAACTATCCATTTCGAAGTTATGTCGCGCCATTTTTTTTGGGGTACGAGCTACCCAATAGAGAAGTGGAAAAAGGTCGAAACGAAAAGAATTGGCAGGAACGGCGAAGGAGGAGCAAGAAAGAGATGGAGGGTCCTCACACAGAAGCCGGTCTTGATCATGAACAACTCCATGGAGCCTCCGACGAGGGCCGAGAAGACCGCGATCTTCACATACCAATCAAGAAACTTCACCGCCATATCGAAAGCTGCCGCTCAAGCTTTCCGCGGCAGCGGCTGGAAGACGGGAAAACGAAAGGAGGGTCGGTAAGAAAGAGGAGAAGGAATAGTAACTTCGCGAGGACTTGGAGAGAGGAGATCCATCGAGGCCCATCATCGGCCAACGCAGCCCGACCATTTCCCCTCTAAAGAAAGCTTTTTTAGCTGTTGGGTCCAAGGAACTTGGGCCTTTGGCCACTTTTAGTGCAGGTCGTTGCATCAAGATGCAATCTTTTCGTCTTCTCTTCTCGTTGCGTAAACGAAATGCTTTGTTACAGCCTTAAGAACATCGTCCCGGGCGGTTCTGCTGCATGTCGTGCTGTGGATGGCTAGGAATCAGACCTTCTAAGGGAGAAACCGATATGGCAAAAGCTCGTCACGGCATGCATATGCTCTTCTAGGAGTATTTCCGCCCCGCAATGATATTCGATGCTCGATCTGATCTACATTTAGGACAGAGGTTCGAGATCGGCGGTTCTGAAACTGCTTGAGTTTTGGCAAATTTCACTGAGCACTTCTCAGCAACTAGCAAGCAGAGTCTATGTCTATCTTGAAGGTGATAGCTTCTCTGTTATTGAGCCTCTGACCAATCTGGAAACACCTCCATTCTTGAACTCGGTCAAATCGAGAAGCTCTCAGCAAACTCAAGTGCTGGGGACTCAATTCCACACCATGATCAGAGCTAATCTTATCTCGCGAAGTCTTGCCCACCTTATATCCACCCCTTACCCTTTCATTCCTTTTTGCAGTGAAATAGAATGACTGTATCTGAGGTAGTGTCACTAAAGCACTAAAGAAGCAACCCTTTCGAGCACAAATTCACTGAATGTTCAACAAGCACCCTAAGCGTCGCGACCCCAGGGACTAGCCAATTCCAAACACGATAGCGACTAGTCAGTCCTGCATAGCATCTACTGGGGCACAAAAGAGAAGGACTTCAGCATCGGTACTGTTCTGGGCACTGGCATCTACTTTCTTGTCCCTGTCAATAAGCTGCACCATAAATTCAGATCTCATATGAGATTGGTGGGATTATCTACCAATGCAACTCAGGAAGGACAAAGCGACGATTCAACCGCCACTATCAAGCTAAGCATCTGCAAATATTATTGAATATACTTCCATTCATTGAACCCTTTACTTATCTTGTTAGATATAAAGTGTTTCGGGATCTTAATCATGATCTTATCTAATGGACGCTCATGAGGTACTATTCACAGCGATACAAGCCCAAGGATCAATAGCCTCAAGGCCCTCTTCCCGTTGCATGCCTTGAACCTCTCGTTTCCAATTCTTCCTCCTCTCTAAACTTGAATCCGAAAAGCGAACAGAAACTGTGGTCAGCCAACAGAACCATAGGTGAACACACAACTTATTAGAAAGCATCATAAAAATTAACCAAATGCAATTACAGATGACAATGATCCTGCTTCAACAGGCTTTGGTTTTATCTAATTTGGAAAAGCTTTCCACCTTATTTCGTGAGACCACGAGTCATTATGCGTTCCTTTTATGGAAACTAATCGCATCGGAATTGCAATATGCAAATTGAGAATGTAGGCTTAGACAAGTCAGGATTTTTTAATTATTTTTCAGTTCAACAACCGCAGACAGGGTCAGTCCAAGTGAATGCAGGGGATTCAAATAACTCCAAGAGTACCGTCACAGTAATTTACCCAAATAATTGAACTTTCACCCTGCACCTTGCATGGAAGGGTACAATAGTATACTTTCAGCAGTCTCTACACTGTAAATACAGCATAAACAGAGGAATTCGCCATAAAGATTCATCGGAGCTGTGGTTTTATTAAGATGAATATAATCAAATTGGATACAACAAAATGAAGGGACGAAGTTTATCACATTTGCTTCTGAAGCCACACCAACACACGATCTGATTTTAGTGTTGGCAACATCGCTTAAGAATCGTGATCATACTTCCGCGCGGATTACTGCTCGAACAGGTTCGCTTCCATACGAACTTCTTGTGTTGACATATGATCTTCAGTTAGTATATTCAATGTTCATTACTCATAATGCGTCATGTGTCTGGTCATCTTGTTGGCTTGACAATATATCAGATTTTGGCTTGATTGAGATTATGTCTCCCTGTAGTTTTTAAAGTGCCCTCTAAAATTAGAAAAAAAAAATGACTAAATTCCACTGATCAAGAAAGTGAAAAGGAAAGAAACAGAGAGAGCCAATGCCATTAAACCAGTGAACTGGAAAAAGAGATATTGAATTCTGTACAATGCAGTTTAACAAGAAAAACCACATATGTTCACATTTGCATCACAGAATGACATCCAGATCTTCAAGTGTAAGAAAGTGGTCAGGATTATATCGATAGCCCCCAAGGTCGCAATGCATCGGCTCCTCTACCGAGCTTCCTCCATGGATGGCTGAGTTTTCCCGCAAAGCCAAGAATGTCACGGTTACCGTCACCGAAACAGTCCTCCAAGAGACTACGAATCTCGGCAGGACAAAATCCACACCCCTCAAGGTCACAGTGCATCGGCTCCTCTCCCAAGCCTCCTCCGCCGATGCCTGGGTTCTTCGGAAAAGTGAAGAAAATGTCAAGGACACCATCGCCGATGCAGTCCTTGAACGGACTAAGAAATTCATCAGGATTAAATCCACACCCCTTGAGGTCGCAGAGCATCGGCTCCTCTCCCGAGCTTCCACCCCCCATGGCCGAGTTCTCCGGTATAGTCGAGAAACTGTCATGGTGGCCGTCACCGACGCAATCCCCGGACACACTAGGAAGTTGTCCGGATTACATCCACGCCCCTCAAGATGGGAGCAGGTTGGGGTGGAGTCCACTCCCAAACCCCCACCGCCGGCGGCCGACTTCTCCGGCGAAGTCAAGAAAGGGTCGCCATCGCCCAAATTTTCAGAATCACAACCAAACCCGTCTCCAGAATCGCCACCAGAACCGATCACGACGGACGAACCCTTCTCCAGATCTTCCAACTTCTCGCCCACAAGATCACGAACGGCGTCATACTTCGCGATCAGGGACTCCACGTCCTCCTCCGTCGCGCAAGAATCCCACTCCTTCCCAATCCACTCCGCCCACTCGGCCAAACCCATTGGCGGCACCGCGTCGACGTGGTCGGCAATTACGTCATCTTCCACGGAGGGGTCGCTGAAGAAAGAACAGGGCTTCCCGGCCGGGGAGAAGACGACGACGGAGGCGCGAGCGCCGCAGAGGCGGCAGAGCTCGGAGGCCTTCTTGAAGAGGCCCTTGCGCCGCTTCGAGTAAGTCACGAGCCGCGCCGCCGGGTCGGCGATCTTGGCGATCTCCGTTCGCCGGCGCTTACCCATTTCCGATGGATTTCGCGAAATTTCTTCGACGATTTGCAGGATTCTTGGGTTTCCAGGAGAGAGCTTTCGTGGGTTTTTCTGGGTTTCTTGTAGAGAGAGAGAGAGAGAGAGAGAGAGATGAAGTTTGAAGTTGCAGAGGAGGCGGGCGGGGGAAAGGAGCCGAACGGGAAGATCTACTTATATAGCCATCGTGGGGCCCTTTTGAGAACTTTCTGAATTCTGATTTTCGGTCCTCTAAATTTCTGTAGAGTTTCAAATTGGCCCCAAGAACAGTTTATTTGTGTCGATTAAGTACTCTTAAGTTTTCATACTTTGTGTAATTGGTGATTTGTCCAGTGGATTGCTTTTACCATTGACACGGTGTGATAATTAATTGAATTAGATAAGGGAAGATGTCGCTTTTATATTATAAATTTTAATTTTTAAATTAGATAAATTAAGACGTGACTCTAAATTATGAAATTTAATTTAACATGAGATAAGGAAAAAAAATACATCGAGAGGTTAAACGAGAGAAGCTCGTCGCCACAAATTTTTCATTGAAAGTCTTTAAAAACATTTTTTTTTCCATTTGATAACATTTATTCTATAATTTTTTTCTCTTTTCTCTCTTCGAATACTTGAAAACAGAAAAAAAAAAAAAAAAAAAAAACTTGGATAAAATATATAAAAGCTATATTGTAAGTAATTTCTTAAGTTGCAACATTTGATTAAAGGAATATTTTTTTTTTTTAAGATAAGGACACTTTAACTGAAAATATAATACCCGATTGGAATATTTGCTCAAATGTATAGACTATAACAATGCGTAATACTATATTTTTCCTCCTCCCGTGGATCAATATGCAATGTTAGGCATCATCATGCAGTAAACAAAGTAGACAAAGCCACCTCAATCTCTAAATATCATGTAAAATTAAATTCATATTGAAAACATAAAAAGAAATAACGGGCTCAT
The DNA here is from genome assembly GCA_014182375.1 of Eucalyptus virginea. Classification (NCBI taxonomy): domain Eukaryota; kingdom Viridiplantae; phylum Streptophyta; class Magnoliopsida; order Myrtales; family Myrtaceae; genus Eucalyptus; species Eucalyptus virginea. The sequence continues at coordinate 48,920,726 of CM024521.1, forward strand.
CTGATTGGAATAAAAAAAATTACATTATACATTTACATTACAATCTAACAAAAATAATTGACACCAAATAATTATGTGTATCGTTCAAGTGCTATATTGACCAAATTTTGCAGCAAATTAGCCCATGACTCTCTCTGTATATTCAGCCAATCTTGTGGCTTCTAAGTACAACGACCTCCCCAAAAGTCATTCAAAAAGATCTTTCCTTTTTTATTTTCTTGATATTTCTGTGGTGAATGAACAAAGATTTTTGATAGCTAAGGCCCGCATCTCATATGAAAAGTCTCTCTTTTCCTTTAAAAAGAGAGGAGTTAAGGCAATGGGATCCCGCCTATTTTCTCTTCTTCCTAGAGCTTCTGAGCTGTATAGGAGGACACTTAATTTCAATTTGAATGCAAAGAGTCTTATTTAAAAAAAGAAAAAGAAAATCTGCAACGACACCTTTGGAGTTTCGCTTTACAAAAACAAAAGTTTAGTGGAGTTTAATTAAAGTTAAAGGTATCGGGGAACAAATCTGATCTCCGTTGGTCTCGAATCGGTGAATTCGATACTTCTCAAGAGTCTTTTTTGACTCATTGAGTCAATCGCGATTAATTGCTTCAATTTTAAATTTTCTTTTTGTCAGATTTGGATAGACGTGTGAAAAGATTTAAGAGCTTATGAATTTTGGAACCAAACAGTTTACACCTTTGGATGTTGCAGGATTTTATTTTGCCTCCTTGGCTGCCCCGCCATGTGTTTATTAAATGTCGTCCTTATCAAATACAAATTGGTTCATTTAGTCCACATCGTACCCATCGAAATCTGAAGGTCTTGGTGGTGTTGGAGCATTCGCATCAATCGTGCACTCCTCGGCAACTTTGAGGAGGTCAGCTCGTCAATCACCTGGAATGACCATGGCCATGGGCATGGGTTAGGGTTTTGGAGGCGTGTGAGCAAGAGCAGTGACGACAAGGGGAAAATCAAGGATTTGGAGCGAAGGAAGAAACGTGCGAAAAGGTCAAGGAACGATGGGGAAGGAGTTGTCGTGGGGTTTAAACGAAGTTTACCTAGAAGAGAAACTAAATAAAAGGAAAGATAAAATTCTAAACCTGGCCATGTTGAATACTCCTGTCTCTTCATCCAAAACAAGAGAGACCCATCATATGCTTTCTTCTCCCGAAAAGGAGTAAGACCAGATGTGAAATGCTAAAATCAAGGTGGACGAATGTGAGTCTCAAGCGCGAAGCGAAAAAGGATAAAAAGCAAAGCAATAATTTGTATTCCGTCCCACTTTTCCTTTGAAGTTTAAAGTGTAGCTCGTTTCTTTTGCAAGAAAGACTGCGAAGTGAATTATCTCACTTCTCGGACCCTAAAAGTTGCTAAGTCTAGTTTTCTTTCAAAAGCTTAAACTTTGACTCTAAAATTACAAAGTTCAGATTTTTAAGTTCGTCACTGTTCATAACATACTTTGATGGGACATATTTTTTGGTTACCATATAAGTTTGGGATTTTGATGATAAAAGTACAACTTGGATAATTGGTAATATGGTAAATATAAAGGTTAGGATTTTTTATGGAATCGCACACTCAATGTCGTCAAATTTGCTGCCCACCCATTACCATCACTAGCCCTCAACTTCATGCATCAAACCACCGGCAAGTTAATGCCTCGCCCGCTCGAGTGTGTCCTGTAAGAGTTTTCCTGATGTGGACTAAATTAATTGATATTGTAATTTACTGTTTTTACGGTTACCGTAAAACAGGGTTGATCTAAAATGAGATAGAAGGTTTCTTAATTAATCTAATATGGGCTGTTTAGTGTGGGCCGAGTTGAGCCTGGCCCGTAATGGAGGGATATATGTGCTATCAAAGTAACCGTAACCCTATAACTTGAACGCATAAAGTTTTTGCCTTAATTTGTGATTTTCGATATTTTTTGTTCAATAAAAATAAAATTAAATCACAAATTCGGACTGGGCTCGACGAGACGAGCAAGACGGTCGGCGGCGCGTCGCCGGAGGAGGCCGCACGCGCCCCCACGCTCGGCCACGTGCCGCCTGGGCGTCGAACGCGCACCGCGCGTGAGATCCACGCGCCGCGCACTCAGGCGGTGCGTGTGGGCACGTGGAGGCTCCGATTGGCGCGTGGTTGGCGGCGTTGGACTCGTATGGTGATTTCCTATCTCGTGGTATATTTATTTTACATGTTTGATAATTTTATGGATGTGAAAATACATACAGAATCCTAAATACGTGTATTTTTAGTGTATTTTTTCGTATTTTTCTTATATTTTCTGTGATTTTGAAAATATAAGTGTTGGGTTACAGGTATGTTATCACATAATCATTATAAATGTGTGATTCATCAATAAAAATCAAACTTTATTGTGAATTGAAGATGGCTTAATGAGATACAATTATTATGAGATAGTAATTGAATATATCTTGAGCTGATGAGAAACAGTAAATGTTATGAAACTTTTGTTGCTCAAGTAAACTCCTTGACATGCTGGTAACTTTTGAATGATGGACGTCTTAAGAACCTGTGACCAAACTGATTGTACTGATTAACACATCTGCTGAATGTAGGTAATGCATGTTAGTAAAGTTATTGCATATTGTACCTAAACTCATATGGTCACTGGTTAATGTCTATCAAGTTAAATATTTTTTATGGTAAGGGAGTATGGCAATATTTATGCAGAGCAATAGTATCTACTGTTAAATTTTTAGATATTTGGTTCTCTGGTTTGACTCAATTAATAGGCCACTGGTTGATTACAATGATAATTTGTTATTTAAAAATTGGCTAATAAATCAGTTGTTGGCCTTGGAGTCATGTTTTGCCGTATGAAACTCATGAGCAACAGTTGATTAGTTATCAAACTTATCAATCTGGGGTACCCTGTATTGCTATTGATGTTAACTTATGAGGGATCCTTTAGATCAACATTCTTTTAATGTTGTTTTAGTAATTAGTAATCGGGGTGCATAAGATGCTTGCTTCTATGAGAATTTTCTTGTGTTACTGGAATATATATATATATATATATATATATATATATATATATATATATATATATATATAAAAGATTTTATTAATGAATAAAGCAATGTAATTAGCATGATATGTGATTTTGGTGATATGTTGCCCCTATCACTAAAGTTAAAATCACATGTATATGGTGTATGTGAGGAGTAAAGTTTATATCCTTGGTATAAGAGAATTTCAATGATTCAATTGAGTAGTGACCGCCAAAGTGGCACGCTTGATTGGGTTTGAGAAATTTCGATCTCGTATGATGATTGGGATGTCTCCTGATCTAATGTGTGGTCATACTCCCAAAGAAGGTGATTGTGTATTAGTTCATGGAGGGATACATGATAGTGTGGTGAAGGAGTGACTGATTCTAGTGATTCATATGCCCAAAGGTGATGAATTCACGAAGAATTAGATTATATTCTCATAACCGCTATCATGTGGGGAGTGTACAACTGCATGTCATGTATTCTGCCCAAAGGTGATTATATAATTATGCGTGTAACTCTCTGGATGTGTACTTGTACGTCAAGTTACACGGTACTTACATGATACTAATTATATACATTGCTTGGTTTTCAGCCACCTTTTCTGTAATTAATAACTTCACTATTATTGAGGTTTTTACTGCTTCAAATTTTAAGTTATGGATATATGATTTGTTACTTGAGAAAATAGCAATTGAATTTGCTTACTATCCATGAAGCGTTCCATTCTGGAACACTTGAAAAGAGGTTTGCCTGCGGACTGCACTATTATAAGATGATAGAAGCCTTAGTTGCTTGAAATTATATCTTGTCTGATATTGAAATTAGGACACATCTGCAAAGATTGTGTTTAAGTCCTAATGACATATACATCTCGTATATGGTTAAAAGGTTGTTTCCGAAAGTTTTCTATTTAAAGAAATTGATTGAGATAAAGAATAAACTGGTTCAAATTAGTCTTGAAGGTTGTCAGGCCTAATAGTAGCGGTAAGTATTTTGGCAAGTATGACAATACTAAATTGCTTAAAGGGTCATTTGTCAAATACTTGGTAAATTCTGGGGTGGTAATTTAATTACTATACTTGAAAATCCTGACAAGAAGATTTGGCTAAAAAACAAACGGTACAGAAAGGTGACGTTATAATATAACATATTTTCACAGATGATGTTGTTGTAGATCCACTAACTAAAGGTCTACGCTCGTGTGTATTTGAGCGACATGTCGTTAGCATGGGCCTAGGAGCATCATGTGATGCTGTTATTTAGTGGGAGCTATTTTGGCTTTACTCTGATAAAGGTTTCATCTGTGTTCGTTACACTTTGTAACGGTTTGATGTGTATCAATTTTTGCATTCAATAAAATATTTTTGAATGTATTGTTATTATGTTGAATACATATTGATAAAGTTTCAAGGGATTGTATAAACCTTGAGTGAAGGCTAGGGGCATCCGGGCATCCGGTTATTAGCCTTGTGCATATGTCTTGTGATACATAAAGAAAGGTTAACCATAAGGACAAGACATATGTGGGTTCATTGGAACCATAAAGCATTCTCTAGTGGCACAAGTTTTTGTGACATCTAAAGTTAAGAGAATGGTGACTGACAAATGAGATCTCTCTATGAGAGATTTTATCCATTTGCCACACTACCATATTGAATCCATATCAATAAAGTTGAGAACATTCGTGACCATGGAAGGCTCTATGTGTATACATGCAGTTACCGCCATGATTCGGTGTTTAAGACTTTATGGGATAGGATTAACTATTAAGAATTATCTCTGGACCAAATGTGCGCACATACGATACGATTTCAATTAATATAGTCCAAGTGGGAGAATGTAAGAGTTTTCCTAATGTGGACTAAATTAATTGATATTGTAATTTACTGTTTTTACGGTTACCGTAAAACAGGGTTGGTCTAAAGTGAGATAGAAGGTTTCTTAATTAGTCTAATATGGGCTGGCTAGTGTGGGTCGAGTTGAGCCTGGCCCGTAATGAGGGGGACTGGCTGGAAACTCTATAAATAGTACTCAAGTCTCTCCTCTAACCCTAATTCTCATATGTATCCTCACCTAATGGGCGTTTACCTAACGCTGCACGTGAGGAGAGCCGCCTCATTGAGCTAGTGGTACGGAGGGCAATAGAGGAGGGCAATAGAGGAGAAGGACTTAATGCGTGGATCCCCTTGATATATGTGGGTAATCCTTTTTCTGCTTCCGCTTTATGTTCGATGGATCCCAAAACAGGTGCGTTAATCTTTCTACTCAATTATGCATGTTCTTGTTCTGGTTATGGAGATCTTGGGGTTGCGCGATTTGCGTCCAACATGTCCTCTACGCCTTCGTCTCTTTTTCTTTCCGCGCATATCTCATAACCTATGTCAATGGAACCCGTGATTGGTAGAGGTCGCTTATCTCGCATGGCCACAAATCTGTGGTTGAATGGCCGTGGTGTTGGGGCTTGACTTGGTTAATTCGCTTGATTTTTTTAGGAACGGAGAGAGGCCCTCATCTCTGTTGATCATTAAAATCAATACCCAAAAAGAAAAAGGATAAATATATCCTCGCCAAGAGGGCATTTGGGTATTTTAGCAACAGCAAAAAGATAAAACGCAATTGATAGGGGAGAGAGGTGAAGAGCAGGCGGAAAAGGAAAGGTGGCTGCGATTCTGGTGGATGGAAAGTAGAGCTATCAACCGTCGGTGGTCACATGACTGGGACTGATGATATCGAGTGCAGTGAAGAGAGAGCCAATTAATAGGAAGAAGATATTCTATCAATCTGAGGTCATTCGATGGATGAGATGGACTCTATGGAGAATTCACACAATCCATCTGCGCATGAGTTGGGTTCACATGCCCCGGTGCGCGAACGGGCAAGACTTGCTCGAAGAATAGGAAGTGAAGAGAGGTGTAATCCAATCCACATGCCGCATTTGGCAAGGCAACCCCAAAATGATGAATTTTGAGCCCGCACGTCCCCATTGAAATTGCCATATTTTCCAGAACTTCTGTTGTATTTTTCAGGTTTGGAGAGCACGAAAAACGGAAGGAGGTGTTTTCTCCAAAACAGCCCCGATACTTTTTCCCCGACTCGAACACACCCCTATCCCAAAAGTGACACTACAATTATGTATAAGCAAAGCTGTGAGTGAGTCCCGTGCCCTGTCATTCCTATAAATTTGTGGGCATTGACGTGGGCATTTATCATGACACAGTGTCCTTGGGTAATTTAAAGGAAGAAGGATGATGCAATGGACATCGTGCGGTTCCCTTTCAGGGTGAAAGCAAACTCTACAAAGACTATATTATTAAAATACGAATTAGCCTCCGACTCTCAGCATGGTTAGCCAATCTTGTCTTCTACGTTTAATGACCCACGGAGATCTCCATTTGTAATTCTGACTTCTAAAAGTGATTTTGATTTCGCAATGTGCTGTACTGATTTTACTGTTATACAATTCAAATTTTTTTTCTCTGAGAGAAGATTGAGAGAGATCAATGGAGAGGAGGCAATGCTTCATGCATTCACCATGAGATTGACTGTCATTCAGACCATGAAAAGCTTATGATATTATACGGGCCAACTTTTCACGAATAACTTCAATTGTCTAAGGAATGGTTGATACAAGTTGATTTTGGCTATTTTGGTTTCTGTCAATTCTATATTGTAAAACATTAATTGCAAAGTGGCTATTTTCTATCGTGAAATAAGAAATATTTAGTAGCCTCGGAATTGATTTAGAAACTTCAAAAATACTTGCATAACAAATACCATATGTTTAGAAAAACTTTGATCTTTAAATAGTCTAGCCAATCATGTCATCAATCAATAAAAAAAGTTGATATTGTCTAATTTAACTGACTGAAAAGAACAAAAGTGTTGTATACATATAGTTTTGCCTTGCATCGAAATACTATCATCAGATTTAAAATCGCATTAGCTACCACTCTAAGAAAGAGAGAAGACAGAACAGCGAACGGGGTAGTGCGAAGACTGAAACATCACGGGATTAGAAGGGCAAAGTCAAAGTCAATGAAGAGTTGGACTACGAACAATCCATGATTAACCAGCTTGCTTAAGAAGGACACACCAATGATTCATTTATTTGGTACTTTGTGCCTCTCAATCAGACTTCCATAAACGTAGAGTTTTATTAAAAAAAATATGTCACCAAGATCACTCTGTAAAATCCAACACTGATTTATGGTTCTCTCATTCACCCCCCAAAAATCACATGATAACAAATCGATGTTCAATTCCCCTACCATTGATGATTCTATCTTACCATTCCTTCCATTGAATAACATCATATGAAAACAAACTTTTAGGTTGTGCTTATCTCGCTAAGAATTTTTTTTTTAAGCAGGAAAATATTCTAGGAAATTCAATCTATAAAAAAAAAAAAAAAAAAAAAAAATTTGTTTATGCTGAAAACAAGTTGAAGAAATTGATTTTATCATAATTTATAATAAGTGAATTCATTAAATGTGGCTTGTATAGTTAAAAGTAACATTTAATGACTAATAAACTGGATATGACATCATCGTCATTTATTCTATAATCCATCAAACTAACAACAATTACAAAGAAATTAGGATAGATATCCGGGAAAATAATTCTTCTTGCCAAGTCATTTTTCTCTAAGCTTATTTTTTACTTTTAGCCCATGGTAAACATTTTTATGGATCGAATAGCTTTACGTGATTCAAACATTTGAAATTACGGAAACAAATTTCCCAAATATGATTTTTTTTCGTCAAACTAAGTAGGAAGATCATGAGGGGCAATTCGTTTTTTTTTTTTTCATTTTTGGAAAAAAATACTACCCTCCGGAACAAAATTGTATGAGTGTCTACATGATAACGTTGTTGATGAATCCAAACCAAAAAAAGAAGACGTTGATAAATGTCAGATTTGTATGCCAATAGACCATATAATCGATGCCAATAAAGAGATCCAAAGTGAACAATCATATCCTTTCGTATAATTGATGCCAAACTCATTGATTTTCTAAGACTTGGACATCAATATTGATGAAAAGAAACTTTAATACCGCCGCCCTAAAAATAGAAGCGCTCCCAGCAAGTAAACCGAGTGATTGAATCCAATTATTTGACGAAATCAACTCAATGATGTAAGTTTAACAATTACTCTCTATGGTGATTACAATAGCGATGTTGTAACTTTGAGCGCCACAGTGAGATATCAGCAAAAGAATGCTTCAAGTGCCATAACTTGGCACAAAGGGACACTTAAGTACTATAACTTACGAAATGTACACTTAAATGCCACATTCAAAGAAAAACGGATCACTTAAGTGCTACTCCGGCCAAAGTCCGGCCAAAACACTGACGTGGTATTTTTCCAACAAAGCAAGTGCAAAACGACGTCATTCTGCACTCGACGTGGCCAAATAATGCAAAAACGGCGTCATTTTGGGCTAACATGGTAAAAAAATAATATAAAAAATAATTAAATTTAATTTAAAATTAAATTTAGTTAAAATATTAAAAATTAAAAAAATTAAAAAGAAAAAAAAAAAAAAAGGGAGGGCGGTGGCCGAGGGCACCGCCGCCTCCCCACCGTCGCCAAGTAGGGCTGGCAAAGAAGGGGGAGGGTCGGCCGGGGTCACCGGGCCCGGCTAGGGGCCGCGACCTCGGCCAATCGGCGGTGAGGGCTCACAAGCCCTCGCCCCAGATTAGGGCGAGGGTTCGGCGGCCCTCACCCGGTCGGGCCAAGGGCCGCCGACCCTCGTCGGATCCGGGTGAGGGCCGCGACCCTCACCACGATCTAGGCGAGGCCCGTCGATCCTCACTAGATCCGGGCGAGGGCTACAACCCTTGCCCGATCCGGGCGAGGGCTCACGAGCCCTCGCGGCTAGTCGACCGGGGTCGCCGGCCCCTAGCCAAGGCCCTGGCGACCTCGGCCGACCCTCCCCCTCCGTCGCCGGCCCTTCCCGACGGCGGGAGGCGGCCTCTTTTTTCTTTTTTACTTTTTTTTTTTTAATTTTTAATTTTAAAATTATTATTTTTAATATTTTAACTAATTTTAATTTAATTAATTTTTATATTATTTTTTTACTACGTCAGCCCAAAACGACACCATTTTTGCATTATTTGGCCACATCAATATGAAAACAACGTTGTTTTGCACTCACTCCGTCGGAAAAATGCCACGTATGCAATTTGGCCGGATTGACACTCAAGTGATCCATTTTGCTCTGATTTTGGTACTTAAATGTACCTTTCGTAAGTTATGGCACTTAAGTGTCTATTTTTGCCAAGTTATGACACTCTAGGGGTTCGCATCTCGTGAAATATCTCATGATGCAAAAAAGGAATCGGATCTAGTCGTGTAAAGAGGTGGCAGCACGACCACAACATCGGTAATAATTAGGGTACTCATACATCAATGAGGTCTACCCTTATCGGGGCCTTACTAAACTTTTTTTTTTCCTTTTTTTAGATAAAGTGTAAATTAGATAATAAATCTCTCAATAATAAATAGATAATAGGAAATACGATTCTCCAATTTCTTTTTGAATTCACATATGGCATTTTTGTGTTATTTTTTTTTTTTTCATTTACTAATTCAATTCTACTACTTTTTTATATTATCGCAGAAGTTTTATTACATAATTTATTTTACCGTTGTATCATTTACATGAAGATTCAAAATACGATCTAACTAAATGGAATAAATCAAATCTCACTAAATCCAAATGTTAAACAGAAAATAGAATAACCAGATTAGAATCTGACTTGACATTCTAGAAAAACAGGAATTCTTTCTGATAATTTTTTAACTACTAACTAAAACATGTAATGTATTTCTAGCTGATATCTCCTTCTGTTTTTCTTTCTTGCCGACTAGCTCTATACGTAAGGACCGGGTCGTGATGGTGTGAATGCTTCGCCGGGGAGTCTCGACTAAAAGCAGCCTCCCTTCGGCCGGGATTCTCTTGCTTTTAACCTTTTGCTTTTCACTTTTCACGCTAAATCTTTGCTGAAGATATGGTCTTCATCATGAGGGTGTGCTGCAATTTCTCCGCCGCCGTGTCCTTCTTGACCACGTTCTTCTCCTCATCAGAGCTATTTACCGAAGCCCACCGAGAATTCCCCTTACGCTCTTCTTTTGTTTTTAGTCTTTTTTCAACTTTATCTGCTTTCGGTTACGCATGGCCCGGCCATGTCCCCTCGTCCTTATCTTGGTGTTCAGTTAGTCAACACGTTTCCACCGTATCGTGTCCCACCAGATTTTGCTCTCCATTTTTGCAGAATTTCAGCTCTCCCTTCCTGTTCCTTTGTGTGTTTTCACACTGCTATTTCCCTTCCTTCGCACTCGCGTGAATGCCGTATCGAAAGTGGCCTCAAGTCAACCATTTCGGTTCACAAAAATTCGCGATTTTATTGGAAAGGGTCTGCAATTTTAAATGCGAAAGAATGCAATAGAGATCAAGAATGCAGGATTACAAATGTTTTTTTTTTTTTTTTTTTTTTAATAAGGGGTCAAATTATTAATGAACTTTTTTTTTTGTAACCGAGGATCTGCCGGGCCCGTCGGGCTTACGCCGAGCAGCTCATGGCCCGTAGAGTGCGCGGTGCACTTCGGACTAAGCGTCAATACCTCGGAGGGCTGGTCTAGTAATCCACCTCTAGGACCTTCACTTAAGTCATGTTAGCAATGGGAGGGCTCGAACTCTCGATCTCAGTGATGGAGGAGAGAACGCACACCAACTAAGCTGCCCATGGATGGGTAATTATCAATGAATTTAATTGCTGAATTTCATGAGAATGCGGATAGGACCTTTAGGCGAAAAATGCGGATAGGACCTTTAGGCGAAAATCTGTGTCAACAATAATTTTCCTCAAAAGTTAATTAATGAAGACTGAAACATCACTGGATTAAAAGGGCAAAGTCAAAGTCTACAGAGACTTGGACTACCAACCGTCCATGATGAACCAACTTTGCTCCAAGAAGGATTCACACCCATGAATGAGCCAAGTCTCTGAAGACATGGACGACCAAAGGCACACGCTAAAGCATTGGCGGGTCTTCTTTTCCACATTAGGATTGACCCGTCTTCTTTTTCTTTGCTTTTATTGCTTTATTTCTTTTCATTATCACTTTGCTTTTTTGACGAAATTTTCCTTGGATTCTCGCCGTGAATGATGGTTGTGGTCCCGGTGGGTCAATTACCTTGATAGTTGATTGATAGGCGGCCACCATTTGATCAATAATTCCTTTTTTTTTTTGCACAGCAGCACTACTCTTTGAGGATACAGATGAGTTGGGGCTTCTATAAGAGGGCAAGAGCCTCAACCCCGAACGCAGAAGGCGTCGCTACTGCTCGCACCACTCTGTCCACCAACCTCCCCGCGGAATCACGACAGACGCAAGTGATCGAGCCTCCAGTAGCTCCAGGTTCATAGGCACCGTCTATGTTTATCTTTAGTGTTCCAGCCTGCGGTGGGTTCCAAAATCGCGATGATCCGCCGCTGGTCTTACTAGATTTGCTCGATTTTGGGTTCCAGCTGTTGAAACTCTTCAACTAAAGCAGACTCCACATGGTTGCTTGGTTCTGATTTTCTATTCTTGAAGAAGGCCTAGTTTATTGACTTCCAAATATTCCACAGTACTGTAGTAATCGTCTGATTCGAGACTTGGCTTCTTGCATCCTGATCTTGAGCTCTCTAGCTCTCATCTCTGCTATTCTTCCATTCACCAGTGTAAATATTCGTGAATTACCATTTCTTATGAAATTTTATCAGTGTGATTAGTAAATTACCAAGATTATCTAAATTTTACCAACATTCCAATGAAGTAGTAAATTAACTCACTTGAAAATTTTCATCATTGTTACAAGTAAAGTACCGACATCTTTAGAAATTTACCAACATGCCAATAAAGTAGTAAATTACCGACTCCTACAAAATTTTACGAGCGTGGTAAGTATATTACCGACACAGTCTAAGAATTTACAAACATTACATGGAAGTATTAAATTACCCACTCTCAAATTTTACCAGTGTTAAATAAATTACCAGCAATATCAAGAATTCACTGACATACGAGTCAAGTGATTAATTACCAACTCTTATTACCGGAATTATAAATAAATTACTGGCACATAGAAGAAGTTAACAACATTTTAATGAATTAATATATTACCAACTCCTCTGAAATCTACTTACCTGCACTATAAAAATAATATACCAATATATTAATGAAGGAGTTAACCAACTCCTATGAAATTTTTATCCATGTGGTTAGTAGATTGCCAACTCCTATCATCAATTGGTTTTACACTTTATCTTAAGATGAAGTTGAAAGCAACAGGATCCTAGATCGCATAAGGTGATCAAATCATAAAGGCAGAGTCATGGAGGCTAGATTTAAACTACTTAAACTCATAGCTTTTTCGAATCCAATTCGAACATTGAGCTATACTTGAAGTAATGGCTACAATATTGGCACTTAATTTTTATTTTAACACATCAAATGAATAGCAGTGTATCAGTATTTTATCTTCAACTCTGAATTCCTATAGACTAACGTTCTCACCATGTCTACAAGTCCTTGGCAGAAAAAATTTCCACATTATTAGTATATTGGAAAGTGGAGGGGCACGTCTCTAGGACCAATATAAAACAGAACCAATTTTCGAGCTTAGATATGAGAGGAATGTTGGAGCCCAGTGCTAATACAATAATTATTCAGTGTGGACATCTTTAATTTTGAGATGCCTAACAATGATGGCATGCGCCTCTCCTAATTCTAGAGTAATTATAGAGGAAGCTAATACTCTATGTCCATTCTTCCCTAGATAGAGCAAACTCTCAACCACCACGATTAGATTATCAAACAAACAAATTACATTGGAAGCATCCATGAAATTGCTATTGAACCTTATATAATGCATTGGATGTTGAATAACATGGAACCACGCTATTATTTGGTTTTACATTATATAAGTTCCAAACCTTATACTTCGTTAACTTTGTCAATGTCCAATCATGTTGCAATATCATTTCAAAAAAGTACCACCGTGTCGTCTTGTGTGGCAAATTTAGTCATCTCAAAGCTTCTAATTGGTGTCTCACAATCGGCCATATTAACAAGTAGAACACTCCATCAATGCAAATAATTATCAATATCACTATTAAACAAATGCACAAAATCATCCAGCATACATACAGTTGCATAAAATATGTTTGAATGTTATTGATAATAGATGTCGAAGCGATGTTAATAATCAACTAAAATTTTAGAATTTACAAATATTAACCGGTGTAACTAGTAAAAAATACGTAAGGAACTCATAATCAACTAGAGGAGAAACATTCATAATCTGCAATAATCTTTCAAGCAAGTAAATCGGTTGTTTCATCAGCACTGACAATCATAAAATCAAAACAAGGTTAATAATATAGTAAGGATTTATACTTGTAAAATAGTTATTTTTTTGTAAGTTACTACAGTTAACCAAGACTACTGACAAAGCATGCAGGCAACTCATAGTTTACTACCAAAAATACTCCCCCACCTATAAAAGCAAACAATTGCTCGTAAGTTACAAGAGTATATTCCATATGGTAAATCGATTATTTTATTCATGTGGTATTTACAAATGAACATTGCTACTCATAAATTCGAAACAATGGTAACATTATATATGAATTTAGAGGGGGTAAAATAGGTAATTTGTTTGTAAGTTGGAACATCAATCAAGACTATTAATAAAGTATGTAAGCATTCATATTCTATAAGCGAAAATACAAACCCATTTGTAAAATCTAAAAGAAAAATGGTAATCCACTATTTGGTTTGAGGATGAAAAAACTATTTTTTTGATAGCTTTCTAACAATTGCCTAGATTCACAAGTTATCGATTAAATTTTACTTACTTGTGATACTTCAAATTCATAATTGGTTCTTTAAATGTAGCATGCATGAAACAAGACTCCATTTTTGGTTTATGGAATTTTAGACACGGTAAGATTACAAACTACAACTATCCCATCACATGAATAGCTCTGGTTAATTTTTTGATCCATTCTAGAGAGAGTGGCGATCCTTTTTGCATAAATGACATTAAAAAAAAAACAATTTATGTTGTTGAAATTCAAGAAGTGTGGACATTTCTTTTTTAAAAAGGATGCTCTGCATCGTGTTATATCAAATGAGGACATGTTCACACTTTCCCTTAGATTTAAAACTCCTAGGAAATAATTTATGTTCTCAAGATTTGAGAAGAGCGGGCTGTTTTTTTTTTTTTTTTTTTTTTTAATGAAAACTTTGCATTGTGCTATGTTAATGTTCTCCCCAGGAGATTTAATCTCCTTAAGGTGTTAAAATGCCCCTTGAGATTTAATACTCATATATTCACGTGTTTTGTCAACTTTGATAGGTCGGAGTGATGCTGCTATGAATCATTCTTATTGAACAATTGTAGCACACTAGCCCACGACTCTCTGCATATTTAGCTAATCCCGAATACTACGTTTAATGACCTACAGAGATCTCCATTATTTGTCAGTCAGGCTTCTAAACATTTTCCATCTCTGGCCGCCACTACTTTTGCCGATACACTGTTCGGTATTTCTTGAAGATCAAATTGAGTAAATCAATGGAGGGGAGCATAGAAACACAACATACCTATAAAAATGATGGAATAGCAGGGAGTGCTTCTTTTACTCACACTGTGACAGAAGGTCAGGGAATGGTTAATTCATCAGGATATGCATATGAAGTATTCTTGAGCTTCAAAGGAGAGGATACTCGAGCAGGTTTTACCAGCTTCCTTTACACTAGTATGATAGATGCGGGAATCCGCGTTTACAAGGATGACAAAGAGCTCTACGAGGGGGTAGAATTTGGCCCAGAACTTCTCCAAGCAATTAATCAATCAGAGATCTCAATACCTATATTTTCGAAAGGTTATGCCTCTAGCATATGGTGTCTCAAGGAGCTAGTCCAGATGGTTGAGTGCCAAAAACTAGGGGACAAAAGATCATGCCCATTTTTTATGATGTGGCACCTTCAGAGGTTCGACACCAAACTAGGGGTTATGGAGAGGCCTTTCTTTCACATGAAAAGAAGAATCGATATGACGAAGAGACTATGCGTCAGTGGAAGGCTACTCTCAGTGCAGTTGGGGCAATAAACGGGTGGGATCTGCACAACAAGACCAACAGGTGACTAGCTCTATCACTCCATTTGATGTGCCTTGTACCATTAAAACTTTTAATGTGGTTCAATTGGTTTCTTTTCTAGATTTGTGTTAGCCTTGTTGAAATTGAATTTTATGCTATTGAAATTATACTGCATAAATCACACGAAATAGTGGTACAATCCCAATTTTGTCCTTTTTCATTCCAAATAATTTTTTTTTTTTAGTTAAGGTCATTTATTAACCATATGTGCCAATGCTAATTCATTTACAATGGAGTAAATCCTTGTAAAAAGCATTTCGAATAGGTCTGAAGTTTTCACTTTGGTCTTGTGAGAACATAGTTTGGTTTAATACAGTTTTCTAACTCATTGCCATTTGACCTCCAACAAACACTAGGGAAGAAGGTGAGATCGCAAAAACAGTTACCCATAAGGTTTTCAATGAGTTGAAGAAGGCTTATTTGGTGGTATCGAACAACTTGGTTAGTGTGGACCACCATGTGGATAAAATCATGGAAAAGATAGGTGCTCACACAAGTGAAACACGGATTGTGGGAATTCATGGGATGGGTGGCGTTGGAAAGACAACGATTGCAAAATTAATCTACAATGAGCTTTCCAACAAGTACGACAATTGTTGCTTCCTTTCCAACATCCGTGAAACGTCAAAGCTCAAGGGCATTTATTACTTGCAACAACAGCTCATCTCTGACATCCTTAAGATTAAATGGATAGATATAAAAAACATTGATGAAGGGATTGAGATCATTAAAAAAAGGTTGTCTGCTAAAAAAGTCCTGCTTCTTCTCGATGATGTGGAAGAAAAGGATCATATGGATGCACTTGTAGGTAAGCGTGATTGGTTTGGTGAAGGGAGCAAACTTATTATTACTACAAGAAGGAAAGATGTTATCCATGTCCCGGAAGTGGACTGGACGTATGAGCTTACGAGCTTGGCTCCTGATCTATCTCTTCAACTTTTTAGCAAACATGCCTTCAGAAGAGAATCTCCTATAGACGAGTATATCAACCAATCCAAGAGGGCGGTACACATTGCTGGAGGTCTTCCATTAGCCCTTGAGGTCATTGGTTCACTTTTATCCGGCAAAAATAAGGAAATGTGGGATGCCACATTGAAGAAGCTAGAAAGTGTTCCTCATGATAAAGTTCAGAGTAAGCTGAAAATAAGTTATGATGCATTAGATAATCGGCAGCAACGTATATTCCTTGATATAGCTTGTCAATTCATTGGATGTTGCAAAGACATTGTGTTTTATTTCTGGGATGCATCTAAACTTTTTCCGGAAGCAGTCGTGGAAGTTTTGCAGAACATGTCTTTAATAAAGATTGGAGAAGATAATATATTGTGGATGCATGATCAACTTAGAGACCTTGGAAGAGAAATAGTTTGTCAAGAAAGTGAGATGAATATAGAGAAGCAACGTTGGGTGTGGAATACGGAGGATGGATTAAATCTGCTAAGGATACATGAGGTAAAATGCTTTGTGCAATACATCTCCAAGTTACTTATAGACATTTTCTTTTCCAAAAAAAGTAGTTACTTTTTGTGTTCTCTAGCACCATCGCGACCTACTCAACCAATATTTTTGGTCTTTTAAGATTTTCAATGAATGATAGTAGTCAACTCAACCCCTTAAAATAGTGAACTTGAAGAAATGTGTTTCCTTTCAACTTTTTTGTTTGAAATTTTTTTCTTTGGGCAGGAAAAGAAAGAAGTTGAAGCTCTTCATCTCAAGCTTGATGATCAGCACCGTTTTGCCTATGAGGACTTTAAGAGCCTGCCAAATCTAACGTTCCTTGAAGTAGACACCTTGAAGGAAAATTTTCATGGAGAAAAGATGCTTCTTTGGCTCAAAGGGCCAACATATGCTCTTCCAACTAATATTTTCCAGAGGAATTCAGATCTCCTTCCACGATTACAATGGCTTTCTTGGCATAATATTCCCCCAACATTTAATATTGCAAATTTCTTCGTAGAGAATTTGATTATCCTTGATCTATCTCGGAGTGAAATTACTCATGATTGGAAGGGGTGGAGCCACATGAAGGTATGTTATATGCTAGACAACACTTATTCTTTCGTCTTATTAGATTCAAAAGTAAACTTTGCAAGATTTTTCTTTTACAGGTGATTAAGAATTTGAAAGTTATGAATATGGCCCATTGCCGACGCTTGAAGAGAACCCCCAACTTCTCAACTCATTCAAATTTAGAACATTTGATCCTATCGGGTTGTGAATCATTACTCGAAATTGATAGATCAATTTGTCAGTTGAAACGCTTGGTTTTTTTAGATGTAAGCGATTGTCAGAATCTTCAGGGGCCGCTGGATGAGCTGGTTAGAGATCTTGCAAGCCTCAAATACCTATCTCTAGAATGTTGTCGAAGTTTGAAGAGGCTTCCGAAGACAATCGGGAATTTGGAATCGCTAATTGAGTTGAACATAAGTGGCATGGCAATCAAAGAACTACCTGATTCCATCGAAAAGTTGAAGAATTTGAAAATAGTGAATATGCGGGATATTGACATAAGCAAAATACACTATGCCTTTTGGACGATGGAAAAGCTTGAAAAAATAGAAATCGTCCACAAAGGTTATCATAACAAGCGTTTACACGTGGAAATTGGTGATTGCATCTATGAGAATAAATCCTTGAGGATCTTGAGATTGATACGGGTGAGAATACATGCCCTACCAAGAGTTCCCGAAAGTCTCATTGAATTAGAACTGGGGGAAGTGAGGGTGGACACGTTTCCGGATCTCTCAAATCTCGCTAACTTAAAGATATTGAATCTGCACTTTGGCCCACTTATTGCATTTGTGCTTCTGGAAGAACCGATACCACGGTGGATTGGGAACTTCAGCAAATTGGAATCTCTGAGACTAGTCTTTTCTGAGGAGGCCGCCTCATCGACAGACCTGAGCCTCCCTCCTCATCCGTGTCGCCTCCCGAGGCTTCCCTCAAATTTATCCTCCTTACATCTCTCTGGTTGCCACTCACTTTGCGCGATGGATCTATCGAATTTGAGGAAACTATCGTCTCTCTCGGTTTCGTCCTGCCGCTCACTTTGCTTATTGGATCTATTGAATTTGAGGGAACTATCGTCTCTCTCAGTTTCGTCCTGTCGCTCACTTTGCTCGTTGGATCTATCGAATTTGAGGAAACTATCGTCTCTCTCGATTTCGTCCTGCCGCTCACTTTACTCGTTGGATCCATTGAATTTGAGGGAGCTATCGTCTCTCTCGATTTCGTACTGCCCCTCACCTTTCTCGTTGGATCTATCGAATTTGAGGAAACTATCATCTCTCAAGATTTCATCCTGCCACTCACTTTACTCGTTGGATCTATCGAATTTGAGGAAACTATTGTCTCTCGAGATTTGGTCCTGCCACTCACTTTGCTCGATGGATCTATCGAATTTGAAGAAACTATTGACTCTTGACATTTGCTACTCTGCAGTTGCAAAGATTGAAGGCCTTGGTTGTTTGGAGAACCTACGAGATTTGTGCCTTATGTGCATCGAAGAGATGGCGGTGCTACCTGATCTAAGCAAGTTAAACAAGCTAACGCATATTCTAGTATGGTGGTGCGTTAATCTGGTTGAGATTCAAGGCGAACTACCCCAATCTTTGGATACATTGTTGATTGAATGGTGTAAATCTTTACAGAAGTTGCCTGATCTATCAAGCTTGAAAAGACTGCAAGATGTTAAAATAAAACGTTGTGGGAAATTAGCGGTGGAGGAAATTTCTCGGCTTTGCTCGGAGAACTCAATCAAATTTGTGGGAGAAGACGATGAAGAAGACATATTACCGGTTTGGACACTATGCCATGGAAGCAGAAGGTGCGTAATACGATGAATAAGTGCCCGTTGCACTTGGAAGCTTTTTGATGCACGACCACAAATTGTTCCCTTGTGTTCAAACCTTAAACGAATTGAGGTAAGTACCAATGTTTTCCCTTTTTGGCAATCAAATTCTTTCACAGATATGAACAGAGAAGTTTTGCATGCACTTTTTAATGACCTTTTAGCGGATTCTTGTCTGAAAATCTGATGAAGGTATTTAAATTATGATGCCTCCGAACAGCCAGAGGGCTCTTAATTATGTTCAAGTATTTGTGTTCTTTTCCTAGTTTGGTTTGGCTTTTTTAGCTACATTTTCTTAGGATGGTTTCTCCTACAGGTATGCATGTCGATTGCATCATTTTTATTTGATATGTAACAAATTATTGGAGATCGTTGTTGGTTTGCTGCTTCACACATATTTTGAAATTGATAACCTCACTTCGCATGGGAGATAAATTCGCTATGCTGTAAACAAATAGATGGAATGTGTGTTGGAAGGTCATACAACTATGGTTCTCATCCTGGGACTTTACAGCACAATCAACTCATTGTTGCAAAAGCAACTTGGGATCCATTTTTGGAGCCAATGCCAGAGCCATGCACAGCTCGACATCATTCACATTTGCCCAGGACAGATCACCAAGTGAAAATCTGAAACAGTGGCTGACTGTCTTTGGTTGTAGAATCTCAGAAATTTTAGTCAAGTTGAACTCTATGAGCATCAGGAGGAGCTTCTGTGCACACATTGGTATCGAGGTCCTCATCCTCATTCAAGGTCAGTCAAAGAGGGAGAAATTGCATCTAGGATATGGATTTCAAGCCTGGCAGCTCATGCTCTAACTCTGGAGTTTTGATTAGGAAAACGAACATCGCATCAAACGGAATCTTGAGGGACAGAAATCTGGCATCACCATCCTTGTTGCCCTTATACAGAACATCCAGACTCAGCAGAATCCCACAGATGAATACGTCAGAGCTTTCAGGAATCTAGTATGACTCCTCTGTGATGGACTCAAGGCTTGTATTTTGAGCCGGCAATGCAGGTTCTAGGAACAAATCAACGTTGTGCTCTGGTTTCCTTGTTCAATCCTGAACTTCTCTTGGATCGTGTTTGTAATTAGTGTGCTGAATTATGCTTTGTGTGAGTGTGAACCATCTAAGTTTTGCCTGTCCAGTGTTTGGTGATCATGTGCAATTTGGTGTTTGATTAAATGGGCTATGCGCTTGAGATTGCGTGTGCTGGATTGTCACCTTCGAAGCACTTGAAGCTGAAGCTGAAGATGAAACGCAAGGTCTATTGCAATGGCTTCCTCTCTCTCCGCACCTCCACCGGCAAGGTACCTTCGCTTTCACTACTAATCTCTATCACTGATGTCCAGCTCAACCCGATCAGCAATTTTAGTTGCCTTTGATTGGGCTAGGACATGATTCAGTTTGATTGGCTAATCTATGTCAAAGTGGCAGTGGCTATTGAATTGTTACCGTTTTCTCCCAAATTTGGCTTGCTCGATCGAACTGAACAGCAGCAGCTTGGTGCTGCTTAGGATTTCATTTTTTCTATCATCACAGATGGTTTTGTTCTGTGCTTCTGGTTGTAATACTCATCGTGATTGAGCTTGTTTTGAGTAGATTAGTCCATGTTGTGATTGATGGTCGGATAATGCCGTATCATGGCAGCGAGCAGCTGTTGGAATGCAGGAATTTGAAGAATGATGAAGTTATTTGTTCCGGTGAGTCACTGATGTTGGAGAGCCTGAAGGAGGACAAAAGCCTCTAGATGATACTTATATTCACAGCCTGATTATTGTTTGGCAATTGGATTTATAAGTTCCCTCTGCCGAGGGTATTCCTTGCTTGTCTTCTTCATAGTTGTTTTGTTGGTTCAAATCATCAGTAGGTGCAATGTGATGAATGTGAAGTTCTTGGGTTTGGTTTGTTAAAAGTCCAAATGGGTATATTTTACTTATTGTTTGTCCTGGGAAAAAGAGCGTTGCTTGCATACAAATACGCATAGACCCTCCTCTGTGATGCTTTGCTTGTTGTTCGTTTGAGAAATTAAATATTTGTTCTTTTGCTTGCTTCAAATAGCTACTTGGGTACGGTTCATGTATTGATTGATTTAGAATCTAGATGTAAACATTTGCAATTGATCTACTGTTGCTTTTGTTCAATGTGCAACTGATCTTTTGAAACTCCATTTTTTTTTGTTAAAGTTTTTCCTTTTGTTAACCTTACTTTCAATTGATGCAGAGCTTTGGTTGAGTTTCTGGATATGAGGTTCACTATAATCCCCTCTATGAATTACGAGGTGTGTTTTCCTTTTAGCTACTTAAATCCTTTGGCATGGAATCTGCAATTGTATTGCCTACATAACTTTTCATTTTCTGCAGATGCTCCTAATTCCTCAAAAACCGAAAAAGAAACACTGGTTATTTTAGAAGAAACTGGTCGCTTATGATGTTGCAACTTGCCGGAAATGGGAACCAAATTGATACCGTCCCTATACCCTACATATATAGATTCTACATCCCAAATAGCACAGCTTGCTTTACAATGCCTTTAAATGAAACCTATTATGTCATTGAAGACTAAAGTCGTGGAAGAATTGGAATCAGTAGACACTGGCATCGCTAATAGAATAGAATGGGATAGTTAAATTCACTTATTATGTCATTCTTACTTCATGTGATGTAAGTCGAAGTCTGTTGTTCCACACTTTTCCATTTTTCCCAGGAATAATCCTGGGCTTTAAATGTTCATTTCTATTGTACCCAGCAGTTACTAGGAGTTGTCTTCTCTTGTAAGTTCTTTGGAATATCCATGACATGTATATTAATACATGCACCGCTTTGTGAATTGAGATGTGATTGTACTTATGTTGATGAGAGGAACAGTTCTTTAAGGCTAATCCTCGATCTTGTTGGCAATCTGAGGTCCACAGAAGAAGTCCATTGCTCTTCAAGAGTCCGAGCTCTTTAATTTTCTTGCATGCTTAGGCTTTGAACATGAGCAAAAGCTCATTTTGATTGCCATCACGAATGTGTTTATGTGGTGTTTGCTCTACAATCAATCTCCAGGAAGTGCTAGGCAGTTCAGTCCATTCTCATAGTATTTTTGAGCTATGAGACATGGTTGGGGAAATTGATGGAGTCATTTAAGGCAAAGTGCTGCTCAGTTGTCCATTCAAGAAGAGCAAGATATGACTTTTGGTGCTGTCATGTTGCAGCTAAGACATGTCTGATTGTTTTGTGCTGATAAGAGATATATTTCTTATGACATCATAAATGACTAAATTTTATTTTTATATTCTCAGTAACTTAGCCCATTGGTTATTGTACTTTCTTCACTCTTTGTAAATTTGAGGGCCCTATTATTTTCGACACTTCTCATGTAATTTTTTTTTTTCTTTGAACTTGTTGATATGTCTCTTTTACATCACTCTCAACGCAAAAAATATAAAAGTTTCCATCATTTTGTTTTTTTTTTTTTAATTTTAAACAAATTTTAAAAAAAAAAAATTGATTATACTAAAGAACTTTTCAAATATATGTTTATCAAATAGTATTTTCCCAATGTTACTTCTCAAGTCATTTTAAATTACAAATTACCAAACAGTCTTTCATTTCACAGAACTCCTTTAGGCTAAGAGCCTTTACATTAGCCAAAGGCTTTCCCCAAAAGTCAAAGCAAACGCACCCATAAATGGGTACTTGAAATTGAGCTTTATACAGACCTTTTTGCTTGATTGTTGTTGCCCTGCTATGTGACCCGTTGTTTCATGTAAATCAGCGATATAGTCGTCGTCATCATGGCTGAAGCGCTCTTGGAGATCCGGCCTCATGAAGTCAAGCGCTCTTGGAGATCCGGCCTCATGAAGTCAAGTTTATCTGTGAGTGTATATAGTGCTGTGCGTTTGGTTCATTTTTATATTGGAGCTACATTCAATTTGCGATGCTTGCCTCCTGTTTTACTAGGCAATTAGTGAAGGGGATGATATTTCTTTGTTCTACAATAATTTGCTTGAGAATTCGTGGTTCAACATCGTAAATAATGATAAAAGAAATATCTTAAATAAGAGCTTCAATGGCGAGTATGAATCGGTTATTGGTCGCCCTGTTTTTCAAATTCTTTTCCTTGTGTTGTTTTCGAATATTTGGTCAGGTTCTTTCTTTTTGCATAGTTTCTATCCTCGCACCACAAACTCTTAGAATACCTTGTGAGGTGAATTTCTTTCTGGAGATAAAGTAAGTGAGTGTTGTAACCAAATGACTGAGAATAATCGGTAGAGAAAACCAGCACGCACAATGAGATTTCGTTCCTGCATTATGTCTTCAAAGAAAATGTATGATGGTCCATTTCATCACATCCTACTCTCATGTTGTGCCCCGTTAAGTTCTTTTATCTGAAGCCTCTTCTCCATGTTTATGCAGTTGAGTTGCGAAACACGTTAGCCAATCTACATAAGTTACAGAGACTCCGAGAAGTTATCAAATGTGCCGTCGTTGCGGTGGTAGTCGGAGATTGTCTCTTCGGATAGGGCTGCCGGCTAGGGGAGAAGAGGCCGACGGGCGGCGGTGTGAGGCGGCGGAGCTCGGAGGCCTTCTCGGAGAGGCCCTTTGCGCCTCTTCGAGTACGCCCCGATTCCCTCGGCCGAAGAGATAAGCTCCGACTACTTCCGCGGCGGCGGCGGCGGTGGCGACATGGTGCTGCCGATGGGTGTGACTGGATTGAGGCTGAGTGGGATTCTTGCGCGACGGAGGAGGAGGACGTGGAGTCCCTGATCGGCGAAGTATGACCCCATTCGTGATTTTGTACGCAAAGAAATTGGAAAGATTTAGGAAGAATTCGTCTGCGATGATCGGTGCCGGTGGCGATTCCGGAGCTGGGTTCGGTTGTAATTCTGAAATTTTGGCCAATAAAGAGATGGGTTCCGTTTTTGAGAGCTTTAAAGCTCGTTGCCCGGCTCTCTTCGAGGACTGCGTTGGAGATGGCGACGGTTTCTTGACTTTGCCGGAGAACTCGGCCATCGGCGGTGGAAGCTCGGGAGAGGAGTCTGACGCCCTGCGATCTTGAGGGCTCTGGATATGATCCTGACCACTTTCTTACTCTTGAAGATTTGGATGTTATTCTGTGATGTAAATGTGAAATGCATGTGATTTTTCTTGTTAAACTGCATGGTACAGAATACGAGGGGTGGGTCGTGCTCAAGTTCGTCTCTTTTCGGATGAGAAAAGCATCATTTAGTCAGTTGCTTCGTGGGTGAAGTTGGGGATAGGAGGGAGATTCATGATTTGTTGCTAGCTTGTGAAAGAGACGAGCTTTGATTTAGACTGTTGTTATGGCGATGAATTGACTGTCTCGGATGATGAATGGCAATGCCAGTGAATGCAAAGCTTTCCACTGTCTGTGGAGTATTATTGCTTATGAGATCAGATAGTTTATGCGACTAATCATCTGTTCATTGATGATTTCTTGTGAGAGAAACCTAGAAAATGGTTTTGGAGATAGTGGTTCAGAAGGGAGACGAGAAGCTTGTCAGTACTCTTAGGGGCTTCGATGTGGACGTCAGCATGGTCCTCGAGGATTTTACTTAGTATGTATATCTCTCTCTCTCCCCCCCTCAAATTTACTTGTGCTTCAAGACGCTTCTTGCATTACTTTGGGGTGAAGGGAAGCCATTCTATGTTCTTGACGTCAATTTATTATCTGAAGGGGCAAATGACCTTGATTTGTATGTATTAGCATTGGAAGGTATCCTATCCGTGGTTTTTGAGGCCTCTCTGTCCTCAATTTGATCTATGCTTCTAACTGAGAACCGGTACTCGCACAAGCATCTGCAATTTGGCCTTGCTCAACATCCAACGACCCCCTTTTTTTCTCTCTCACTCCTCTTTTTATTGACCTCCTAGACATAACCTGTGGAAGCTTCATGCGATCTTAAGATTCTGTTTTCATTCTTGCATACAGTGAAATCACTGCTGAAGGACAAAGGATAACAAATCTCAATCAGATTTTGCTTAATGGAAACAACATAGGTATCGTAAGAAACAGCTTCTTCCTTCTGCTGGTAATTACATGGCTGTATGTTTTGAGCCCTTGCTTTGATAAGGGCATGGTCTTGCCTAAAGTTTTGGTAATTTATCAACTAGTAAGCAATTGCCTTAACCAAACAGAAACAATCAACCGCTCAGAGAGATTCCTTCTGATAAAGACTCAAAATGCTTAGACAATGTATTGATGAATCATTACTGGTCTTGATTTTGTGGTAAAAAGGTCATCATTGCCTATTCTTCACAATCTGGTCCTTTGTCTCAATCAACCTTGTGTCCACCTCTTGATAAATATTAAGCACAAGTGGTGTGGCAATTATGTTACCGAAAAGCTAGAATTCTGCTTTCGAGTGCTTGAACCACTTAAGTGACGATGCCTTCCTTTTTGTCTTAATGCAGTTAGTCCCTGGTGTCTCCCCTGATCTGGAATGAGTTGGGTTCATCCTCTAACCCCAGTGGTTGATTATGTATTTACTTTTAGTTGTTGGAAGCCCCATCCGCAACATCATTTGATTTTATAACATTTTTTTATGGGTTTATGAATCTGCAACCTTAGCCAATTGAGCTCTTATTTGATTGAGCTCATGCGTGAATGTCTGATGCAAATAGCTCAACAGATGGTGCATGATCACATCATCCTATTATCCAATATCTATGTTTTGCTCTACTAGAGGGTGTGACAGTTGTTGTCATGCTTGGTGCAAATTGTTCCTGGGTTTCATCTTCAAGTGCATTGTTATTGAAGAACCTGTCTTGGCTTGTTTTAGTGTTCTACAGTTTTTGGCCGTTGACTGCATGATGATATCTATATTTGCCCCCCCCTCTCTCTCTCTTCCCCCACAGAATATGCTATCTTCTCAGTGGCCTGCTATTTGACTACCCTCTTTTTTTTATAGTACATTCTCAACCTAAATGCAGAAGGGTGTGTTCCCAATATCCACTTTGGAAAAGATCAAAGAATTCCACTTATGTACTTGTTGCTCTTTGCTTGAAAAAATTCTACTTCATTGTGCAGTATGGTTCTGGTACCGAGACATCAGGCCGAAGATGTGCACTGTACTGCATACAGCTAGATGAATAATGGACGTATTTTGCTCCAAGAGATTTCAATTTTCTACCCAAGTAGCTGTAGTTGCTGCACGTTGTGAAAAGATCCATGCCCAAAGCGAACTCACTTGTTTTGACCATGACTGGTTTTTTGTCGTTCATGTTTTCAAAGTGGTTGCCTATTTGGGTGGAGTGCTGTTTCTTGTTTTTGCGTTAAGTGACATTCATCGGAGTTTTCAAGAGGTTTTCAGACTGCTGAAAGAGTGAGCTCAGAGCTCGTGAGGTGTGATATTGCTTGTGGACTTTGGTTAGAGCGACAAGATCTATATAGGCTTGAAATAAAGGTGCTGAAGATTCACCATAGGCCTCTTCTTTATCTCTTGATTTTCATGAATATTCACAACTGCAAACGAGCTTGACTTGAGGCATGTAAAATGAAGGGTATATGCTGAGAACTTTGTCTAGGCATAGGTGAATTTTTCTTATTTGAAGCTTTATTGGCCATTGAATCTCATTATCATGAACAAGGTTGCAGTTCCATTCCGATTTTGATTAGTTCAAACGCATGGTCCATGATTCATTGATTCTCAATGAATGCCATGTGTTAGAATTCTCCAAAGTTGAATCTAACGTCAAATACCTAACATGATATTTTGTTCTAAGACACTAACGATAAAAGACAGCTTGTTCTGAGTATCTAGATATTTTCCCATGACTGGTACGATTCTTTTTCATTCTTTCACCCATTTTGACATAACATATGGTGCTTCGGTTTGGGAAAGCAGTTGTAACTCAATAATAGAAAGATTAATGTGTGATTAGTCATAAGAGGGGGATCATGATTGTTCCTAGATATGATAGAAACTCCCAAAGTGGTCATTTAGTTAATTTCATTGTGGAAACCAAATGGAAGAAGAATTGAGTATGCAGGGGATGAGTGGAAGAAGAATTAACCAATTCAATCAAGAGTGATTTCAGGTTATATGGTGTTTCCTTGACTAGTTCTTACTCACAGAGTTAGTCTACACAAAAAGCAGTTTGATTTGACTTCAGGCTATTATTCTAGTTGCGGTTTGATTCGGCAAATAAAATGCATACATTGCAATCAATCATACAGAATTTACCATGACATATCCTCCTAGATCAATGCCTCTGCTTGCCAATTTGCACTGCCTTTCTCCTAAAAATTATGAAAGGCTAGTAGGGAAGTTCCATCCAAACTGGCATTGGTCCTTTAATTCATCCTGAAATTACATTCCTCTTGAAATGGAAATCCCAGATTCCATGTTAAGACAAAGTAGCATCCAAAATTGGATAGTGACATTTCAAATGAATCGCATTAGGTGGGTGATACTTGTTGAACAATGTGTAAAAATCACAATGGTTAAAAGCGCAAATCACTACGTTTCAATTTGGAGTAGTGATCGAGAAATCATACTCTAATTCTCGGCCTCTATTTGGGCCTTCTCAATAAAAGTACAGCTAGTATGAAAGCCGGGACCTAATCTTATTGTTTTATTTATTTTCCAGGCAAATTTAGAGAATCACTTGATAATTATGCATCCAAAAGTGGTGTTGCGAATTAGGTGTCGCGTTTACCTTAAATTAGTTTTTCGTGTTACAAAACTCCTGAAATAGTATATTTGTATTATATTTACCTCCAAGTTATTTTTCGTATGACTAGCCTAACGTGATTCATGAGATTGTCTCTTCGGCCTCGTGCCCAAATCAAGGGAAGAAAAATACAGGGATTTTGGAGAAAAAGACGAGATTTTTAGAGCGAAACGCCCTTGCCAATCTACGTAAGTCAAAAGAGGACCAAAATATTAGAAATTCCGAAAGGTTTACAGATGCGCCGGCGCCGCGGAGGTAGTCGGAGATTATCTCTTCGGATAGGGCCAGCCGGCGGGGGAGAAGACGCCGACGGCCGGCGGTGTGAGGTCGCGGAGCTCGGAGAGGCCCTTTGCGCCTTTTCGGGCACGCCACGATTCCCTCGGCCGAAGATATAATCTCTGACTACTTCCGCGGGGGCGGCGACGGCGACGGCGACGGTGACGGCGACGTGGTACCGCCGATGGGTGTGACTGGATTGAGGCTGAATGGTATGGGATTCTTGCGCGGCGGAGGAGGAGGACATGGAGTCCCTGATCGAAGTATGATACCGTTCGTGATTTTGTACGCAGAAAAATGGAAGATTTGGAGAAAAATTCGTCTGCTATGATCGGTGATGGTGGCGATTCCGGAGCTGGTTTTAGTTGTAATTCTGAAATTTCGGCCGATCAAGAGATGGGCTCCGTTTTTTAGAGCTTCAAAGCTCGTCGCCAGGCTCTTTTCGTGGACTTGCGTTGGAGATGGCGACGGCTT
Source organism: Eucalyptus virginea (assembly GCA_014182375.1). NCBI lineage: Eukaryota > Viridiplantae > Streptophyta > Magnoliopsida > Myrtales > Myrtaceae > Eucalyptus > Eucalyptus virginea. The sequence goes on from CM024521.1 coordinate 48,949,245, forward strand.
CTTGACTTTGCCGGATAACTCGGCCATCGGCGGTGGAAACTCGGGAGAGGAGTCGACGCTCTGCGATCTTGAGGGCTATGGATATAATCCCGACCACTTTCTTACACTTGAAAATTTGGATGTTATTCTGTGATGTAAATGTGAAATGCATGTGATTGTTCTTTTTAAACTGCACCGTACAGAATACATGGGGTGGGTCGTGTTCAAATGCGTCTCTTTTCGGATGAGAAAAGCATCATTTAGTCAGTTGTTTCGTGGGTGAAGTTGGAGATAGAGGGGATTCATGATTTCAGTGGTATTTCTCTTTTGCTAGATTGTGAGAGAGACTAGCTTTGATTTAGACTGTCTTAGTATGGGGATGAGTTGACTGTCAGGGGTGATGAATGGTGGTGCCAGTGAATGGGAAGCTTTCCACTGTCTGTGGAGTACTATTGCTCTTTAGATCGGATAGTTTATGCAACTAATTATCTGTTCATTGATGACTTCTGTGGGGGAAACTCAGAAAATAGTTTTAGATATGTGGTTTTTAAACTGAACTTACAACTGTGATGCATGTCTTGAGGGAACATCGGGCAGTTTGTTCGGCGTCTGCTTCATATCTTTCGGGGAGTAGGAAAACAGTAAAATTTCTGAAGGAACACAATTAAAAGCAGTGATTTGGAAGTCCTGTTATATGCAGTTCCTTTCTTATTCTTCTCAATGGACTTTGGCATAGACAAATAATTGGGAGAATATTGTTTGCTTGCCTTGCCTTTGTCATAATTATCTACACTCCTGTAAGCATCTTAATGACGAAGATCATCATATACTTACCATGCCATTGGTTGCTCATTACGCTATTAAGGGATCTGTCTTTCAAGGGATCAACCAAGTTCCATCATTAAAGGCATTGTATTGGAAGGCAGATTGTGGTGCTTGTATGTTGCAGCTGATAAAGTGACTGTATTGGAGTCAGAGAAGCGCACTTGGGAGAATCTGCTAGAAGCTCAGGCTATCAGAGAAGCTGTAAATCCTTGGAGAAATCATGATGCAGAATCAAAAAAGAATCCATAGTGCCACCATTGTTGAGTTTGTACCTGGTATTATTTCTTCTCGAACGCTCTGATTCAACAAGGAGAGAACTTTCTGTAAACCATGCTCTTGATGGAGAAGTTTGATAACATTCAGAACAAATAGGTCTAGGTGGTGGAGCTATTTTATGCTATTTTGCTTAACTCCTTTTAGTTAATGTGTAATCCATGTATTTAATGAGACATTTTGGCAGTAGGTCTTAATGCCTCTGGCTATTAGACTTGTGCATTATAATTGATGGGATGATCACACATAAATTTATTGGATTATGTTTTATTCTTTTCACCCTTATAAGTTGGCAAAGAGTATCTAAAAACTGGATGACCATACGTACTGATGCTGGAAGCTGTGAGTGAACTTTTAAACAACTGAGGGGATGTTTTGGATGCTTGAATATTGTCTGCAGTATGCCAGACACATATCTGCACATTGCTCCTCTGTCCTGGAATGAATCTAGAATATCCTGAAATGTTTTGAGGCGACTTTGTATTTGTCTGCAGTATGCCAGACACTCAGTGAACTCTAGTCGTTCAGTGAGTGAGATTTCCTTGTATGTGAGATTTGGAAATGATCCGTTTTCTTGGCATTGTTCTGTATGTGCTTCCCTGATCATCGCCCAATGGTCTGTTTAGAGTTGGCTACCTGCTTGTTCCATATTGCTGATCTCCTCTTGATTCTCCTTGTGCCAGGCGACATGGTCTGCATTTTTCTTTTGGGCTTCCATAACTCAGTATCTTTCATGTGCTTTATAAATATGAACGACTAGATTTCGGACTCCGTCATGTGCATTTCTCTCCTCAGTTTTGTTTGTTTTGAGCGGTGTTGGATTGGGAATATTCGTGTAGGAAAAAATTTGATGTCTGAATGGCAAATTTACTATCATTTACTACTGGGGCCGAATTTTCCTCAAGAATATCAAAGCAGCGGTTCTATGCAATCAGGCTAGTAAACGTAATTACTCAGGAATGAATAGTGAAGAGCTGGTTCCTTGGTTTAGTTTCTTGTTCTTTTTATTCTTTTCAACTCAAGCAATTGTTTAGGTCAAGAACGCGATGCCTTTAAGTGATTCAGAATTAACACTTAAAGAACCAGGACTCACAGAAAATTTCCTTTCGCAGCATTGGTCGATGACCAATCTTAATTGGGCTGAAATGTAGACTTTATTTGATGTGCAAAAGCTGATGAATGGTATAATTTGATTATATCCTATCACCTCACAAATGGGTGAGAGAAAAGTGGCGACAAAAAAGGGTTTTGATTAGATAATTTGATTATATAATTTGATTAAATCCTATCACTATTCTTTCACATTCAGATCGATTTAAAGCTCTCTTTTTTACTAATTATGTGAAACAATGAGTGTGTTGCAAGAAGAGAGTTTATGATTAGATGCTACTGATCATTCGGATAGCTGGCTTATGGGGCAAGGATGACAAAGTTTGCTTAAGAGGGGAGAAATAGGAAGGTCGCTATAATTATTTAATGTGAGGTTATACTATTCTATGGAAAGAGTAAGATCAAAATCAGTCAGGGTGACCTTATGGACTTGCCTTTGCTTCTTAATCGCACGTAGCCCCAATAGTTTGTGACAAAAGTAGCCAGTATCATTTCTGTCGATCTTGTACGATAGCATCTTCTAATCTATGACAACTTAGTCCGATGTTTTGCATTGAATGAATAGCGGCGACATACACTTTACTTGGGATACTTTGGGATACTTGGTGAGTACACTCGTAGCTGAAATGCCATTATCACGTGTTGCCTATTGAGCATTTTGGGCTAGGCAGAAACAGTTGGAAGACCTTCCGGATCGACGTCTAATATAGTGTCAAGATTGTTGAAGTATGGCTAAGCCATCTCGTGGTCCGTAATAGCGATTTAAAAACTGAGTGGTAATCCCATCTTTTTAGGCATCGAACAACTTGAGTCCTATGATACGTCCCGATATCTGAATCTTTAGGGAGCCATTGAATCCAAAGGGAAGGGTCTGAGGAACCAAAGAGGGACAAGTTAACAAAAGCAACTTTATTCGTATGAGATTTGGACAAAACACAAATTAGCCTGATTAGTGGCTAAGTAGCACCGACAAATGACAGTCTTAGTACACCTTTATGACGGTGTTTAATTGAAAAAGCGAACGGGATTATCCATCGCCATCGTGCTCCAATGAAGAAACATGTTAAAGAAAAGACCTCCCTCCGAGGGACGTGTACAAGTGGTGCGTTTAACAAGAATTAGCTGAACAAGCCCTGAACTGCTGCGCTCATCACAGTGAGGAGCCCTCTCGCCGGCCATGATATAATCAGTTGGTCTCTCGCGCCCTCAGAATTGTCTCCGCATGACATAACCATTTTTCAGTTCATCAACGTGGTCCAGATACAAGGACAACCGGCCATCAGATATCCCGGATACGAGGACAACCGGCCATCAGATATCAGGATATCACCTGATTGCAACTGATTTTTTTTCTATAGAACTTTGTTATTACTGATCAAAGAGAAAAAAGCACAAGATAGCTATACTGGGTTTTCTCTGCAGTAAGCCAAAAAGAATGTGAAGTACATTTGGAGGGGAAACTACATCAAGAACAATGCCAAGAGAACATATAAATTCCAGAATCTGCATACAGGAAAATCTCACTCACCAAACGGGAAATTAATTGCCGAGCAGCCAAAGACAGAAATTGCATCAGCACATTTCAGGATGTTCCAAATTCATTCCAGGACAGAGACAGCCGATGTGCAGATGCGGTCTGGCGTAATTTTAAATTTTATTTTTCCTGCAGACAAAGTTCAAGCATCAAGAATACGATCTGTGTGTTTAGAAGTTCATATCTTCATCTCACACTCATCCAGCTTACAGTATCATGTATAGTTGTCCGAGTTTAAATGCTCTTTGCCGACATATAAAGGCAAAAAAGATTAAATATAATCAAATAAAACTAATGTTTGATCATCCTGTCAATCACCCCTCGGTCATTAAAAAAGAAAGCCACAAATTGGGCGAACGTAATGGTCAAAATAAGCTTGTGCACCCGAAAGGCTGACCACCGATAGTACCACAATGTCTAATAGCCAGAATTATTAAGACCCGATGCCAAAATGTTGCATGAAAAACATCGTTTGCACACTAAAAGCAGTTAACCAAGATTGCTCAACGACGTAGATGTATTTTTTCTATATGTTATCAGACTTTTTCATCAAGAACATCGTTAAAAGAAAGGTCTAGTGATGTGCAACGAGAGCAGTCGAGAAAAAAATCATACCAGGAATAACTCAACAATAGCAGCACTATGAGTTCTTTTTGCTTTCTGCATCACGATTCCTCCAAGGATTAAGAGCTTCTCTGATAGCCTGAGCTTCCGGTGAATTCTCCCAAGCCCGCTTCTCTGACTCCAATTCGGTCACTTTATCATCTGCAACATACAACCACCATAATATTTCTTGGTTAATACAGAGAGACAGACCCTTTGGTAGTAAAATAAGCAACCAATGGCATGGGAAAGAATCCCATAATCTTTGTCATGAAGATGCTCACGAGAGTATAGGTAGTTATGAAGGCAAGGCAACCAAACAACATTCTCACAATCTTTAGTCTATACCAAAGTCCATTCAGAAAAATGCAAGTGATGAAAGCTCAACAGTCTTCAATAAGATCACAAAGGAACTGCAATTTCAACGGGACTACAAATCACTTCATCTAATTGTGTTCCTTCAGAAATTTTAACTCTTTGATTATACCCTGAAAGATATGAAATAGCTGCAGAACAATCCGCTCAATGTTTTCCTGAGATGTGCATGACAGTCGTAAGTTCAATTTTAAAACCAGTCTCCTAAACGACTTTTCAGAAGTTTCTCCCACAGATGGTATCAATGAACAGATGATTAGCTGCACAAGCCATCCATTCTCCACAGACAGTGGAACACTTCGCATTCATAGGTATCACCATTCATCACCTGAGACAACATTTTTTCGCATCATGCTTTTCGTGTAGAACAGTGAGAATGTTCAATTCATCGGCACAACATGACGGTCCAAATCAAAGCCCTCCTCTTTCACAAGCTAGCGACTGCAACATACCAAGCGACTGCGACATACCACTGAAATCATGAATTTCCATCCTACCCCCGACTTCAATCCCAAAGGAACTGACTAAACGATGCTTTTCTCGTCCGAAGAGACGAATTTGAACACGACCCATCACCGTAAAATTCACTCCCATTCGACTAACGCAATAGCTGCCGCAATAGCATCGCTCGCGAACTCTAAAGCAAGGTTCATCAGATAAAAATTAACTCCAACTGCTTTAAAAACTATCCATTCCGAAGTTATGACGCGCCATTTTTTTTGGGGTACGAGCTACCCAAAAGAGAAGCGGAAAAAGTCGAAACGAAAAGAATTGCAGGAACGGGCGAAGGAGGAGCAAGAAAGAGATGGAGGGTCCTCACACAGAAGCCAGTCTTGATCATGAACAACTCCATGGAGCCTCCGACGAGGGCCGAGAAGACCGCGATCTTCACATACCAATCAAGAAACTTCACCGCCATATCGAAAGCTGCCGCTCAAGCTTTCCGCGGCAGCGGCTGGAAGACGGGAAAACGAAAGGAGGGTCGGTAAGAAAGAGAAGGAATAGTAACTTCGCGAGGACTTGGAGATAGGAGATCCATCGAGGCCCATCGAGGCCTACGCAGCCCGACCATTTCTCCTCTAAAGAAAGCTTTTTTAGCTGTTGGGTCCAAGGAACTTGGGCCTTTGGCCACTTTTAGTGCAGCTCGTTTCATCAAGATGCAATCTTTTCGTCTTCTTTTCTCCTTGTGTAAACGAGGGCGGATGCCTTTTTACAGAGTCTTAAGGTGAGCATAAGAACTTCGTCCCGTGCGGTTCTGCTGCATGTCCTGCTGTGGATGGCTAAGAATCAGACCTTCTAAGGGAGAAACCGATACGGCAAAAGCTGGTCACGGCATGCATAAGCTCTTCCAGGAGTATTTCCGCTCGGTGATGAAATTTGATGCTCGATCTGATCTACATTTAGGACGGAGATTCGAGCTCGACGATCCCGGAACTGCTCCGAGTTTCAGTAAATTTCATTGAGCACTTCTCAGCAACTAGCAAGCAGAGTCTATGTCTATCTATCTTGAAGGTGACAGCTTATCTGTCATTGAGCCTCTGATCAATCTGGAAACACCTCCATTCTTGAACTCGGTCAAATCGAGAAGCTCTCGGCAAAATCAAGTGCTGGGGACTCAATTCCCCACCGTGATCAGAGCAAATCTTATCTGGCAAAATCTTGCCCACCTTATATCCACCCCTTACCCTTTTTCGTTTATTCCTTTTTGCAGTGAAGTAGAATTACTCTGTCTGAGGTAGTGTCACTAAAGCACTAAAGAAGCAACCCATTCGAGCACAAATCCACAGAATGTTCAACAAGCACCCTAAGCGTTGCGACCCCAGGGACTAGCCAATTCCAAACACGATAGCGACTAATCAGTCCTGCATAGCATCTACTGGGGCACAAAAGAGGAGGACTTCAGCATTGGTGCTGTTCTGGGCAATGGCATCTACTTTCTTGTCCCTGTCAATAAGCTGCACCACAGATTCAGATCTCATATGAGATTGGTGGGATTATCTACCAATGCAACTCAGGAAGGACAAAGCGACAATTCAACCGCCACTATCAAGCTAAGCATCTGCAAATATTATTGAATATACTTCCATTCATTGAACCCTTTACTTATCTTGTTAGATATAAAGCGTTTCAGGATCTTAATCGTGATCTTATCTAATGGACGCTCATGAGGTACTATTCACAGCGATACAAGCCCAAGGATCAATAGCCTCGAGGCCCTCTTCCCGTTGCAGTCCTTGAACCTTTTGTTCCAATTCTTCTTCCTCTCTAAACTTGAATTCGAAAAGCGAACAGAAACTGTGGTCAGCCAACAGAACCATAGGTGAACACACAACTTATCAGAAAGCATCATAAAAATCAACCAAATGCAAATACAGATGACAATGATCCTGCTTCAACAGGCTTTTGTTTCATCTAATTTGGAAAAGCTTTCCACCTTATTTCGTGAGACCACGAGTCATTATGCGCTCCTTTTATGGAAACTAATTGCATCGAAATTGCAATATGTGAATTGAGAACGTAGGCTTAGACAATTCAGGATTTTTTTAATTATTTTTCAGTTCAACAACCGTGGACAGGGTCAGTCCAAGTGAATACAGGGGATTCAAATAACTCCAAGAGTACCGTCACAGTAATTTACCCAAATAATTTGGACTTTCACCTGCACCTTGCATGGAAGGGTACAATAGTATACTTTCCGCAATCTCTACACTGTAAATACAACATAAACAGAGGAGTCGCCATAAAGATTCATCGGAGCTGTGGTTTTATTAACATGAATATAATCAAATTGGATACAAAATTACTAAGCTTCAGGGACTTTTCTGAAGGGTGTGAGGAGGCGATTGTTATCTGGCTCATTGTCGTAACATTCATAATATTGGCATAAGTTCCTGTAAATAAATCCAGCCTCAGCATCAAATTGATTTGCCGTCGCAATTAGGAACTTCTGAGTAGGTGGCCGGCAAGAATTGTAGAAGAGCTATACATAGCTTGCCTACATCTCCTTTTTGTCTTTAAGTACAATGCTGCATGTCTTGGACTCCAAATCAGCTAACAACTCCCCCAAATTCGTCATCGTTCAATTCACTTCCTCCTCTACTCTTGCGATTTTTCAGTCTATTTTGACGAGGACCAGGTCTTCGCTTTCTTTCCTTTCCTCCAACTACACCTTTCAAAATCTTATCACAGTTATTTGACATCGCACAATGTTCTCTGGATATGCAAATAATGAGTCTAAACATCCACACCCAGATCCATTACGGGGGAAAAAGAAATAAAGGGACTAAGTTTATCCCATTTGCTTCTGAAGCCACACCAGCGCACGATCTGATTATAGTGTTGGCAACATCGCTTGAGAATCATGATCATACTTCCGCGCGCATTACTGCTCGAACAGCTTCGCTTCCTTACAAGCTTCTTGTGTTGACATTTGATCTTCAGTTAATATATTCAATGTTCATAACTCATAATGCATCATCTATCTGGTCATCTTGTTGGTTTGACAATATATCATATTTTGGCTTGATTGAGATTATGGCTTCCTGTAGTTTTTAAAGTACTCTCTAAAATTTTAAAAATAAATAAATTAATTAATTAAAAAAAAAAAGACTAAATTCCATTGATCAAGAAACTGAAAAGGAAAGAAACAAAGAGAGCTAATGCCATTAAACCAGTGAACTGGAAAAAGAGATATTGAATTCTGTACAATGCAGTTTAACAAGAAAAACCACTTATGCTCACATTTGCATCACAGAATGACATCCAGATCTTCCAGTGTAAGAAAGTGGTCGGGATTATATTGATAGCCCTCGAGGTTGCTGTGCATCGGCTCCTCTTCCGAGCTTCCTCCATGGATGGCTGAGTTTTCTCGCAAAGCCAAGAAACTGTCATGGTTACCGTCACCGACACAGTCCTCCAAGAGACTACGAATCTCGGCGGGATCAAATCCACACCCCTCAAGGTCACAGTGCATCGGCTCCTCTGCCAACCTTCCTCCGCCGATGGCTGAATTCTTCGGAAAAGCGAAGAAACTGTCAAGGTCACCATCGCCGATGCAGTCCTTAAACGGACTAAGAAATTCGTCAGGATTAAATCCACACCCCTCAAGGTCGCAGAGCATCGGCTCCCCTCCCGAGCTTCCACCCCCCATGGCCGAGTTCTCTGGTATAGTCGAGAAACTGTCATGGTGGCCGTCACCGATGAAGTCCCCGGACACACTAAGGAAGTTGTCTGGATTACATCCACGCCCCTCAAGATGGGAGCAGGTGGGGGTGGAGTCCACTCCCGAACCTCCACCGCCGGCGGCCGACTTCTCCGGCGAAGTCACGAAAGGGTCGCCGTCGCCGTCGCCGTCGCCGTCGCCCAGATTTTCAGAATCACACAACCGAACCCGTCTCCAGAATCGCCACCAAAACCGATCACGACGGACGAACCCTTCTCCAGATCTTCCAACTTCTCGCCCACAAGATCACGAACGGCGTCGTACTTCGCGATCAGGGACTCCACGTCCTCCTCCGTCGCGCAAGAATCCCACTCCTTCTCAATCCACTCCGCCCACTCGGTCAAACCCATCGGCGGCACCGCGTCGACGTGGTCGGCAATTACGTCATCTTCCACGGAGGGGTCGCTGAAGAAAGAACAGGGCTTGCCGGCGGGGGAGAAGACGACGACGGCTGCGCGAGCGCCGCAGAGGCGGCAGAGCTCGGAGGCCTTCTTGAAGAGGCCCTTGCGCCTCTTCGATTAAGTCACGAGCCGCGCCGCCTGGTCGGCGATCTTGGCGATCTCCGTTCGCCGGCGCTTACCCATTTCCGATGGATTTCGCGAAAATTCTTCAACGAATTGCGGGATTCTTGGGTTTCCAAGAGAGAGCTTTCGTGGGTTTTTCTGGGTTTCTTGGAGAGAGACGGAGAGAGATGAAGTTTGAAGTTGCAGAGGAGGCGGGCGGGGGAAAGGAGCCGAACGGGAAGATCTACTTATATAACCTTTCGAGAACTTTCTGAATTCTGATTTTCGGTCCTCTAAATTTCTGTAGATTTTCAAATTGGCCCCGCCAACAGTTTATTTGTGTCGATTTAGTACTCTTAAGTTTTCATAATTTGTGTAATTGGTGATTTGTCCAGTGGATTGCTTTTACCATTAACACGGTGTGATAATTAATTGAATTAAATAAGGGAAGATGTCGCTTTAGATTATGAATTTTAATTTTATAAATTAGATAAGTAAAGACGTCGCTTTAAATTATGAAATTTAATTTAACATGATATAAGGAAAAAAAAATACTTTGAGAGGTTGAGCGAGAGAAGCTCGTCGCCGCGAAGTTTTCATTGAAGGTTTTTAAAAACATATTTTTCCATTCGATAACATTTATTCTATGATTTTTTTTCTTGTTTACTCTCTTCAAATACTGGAAAAAAAAAATTGATAAAATATATGAAGAAGCTATATTGTAAGTAATTTCTTAAGTTGCAACATTTGGTTAAAGGAATATTTTTTTTTTTTTGAAGATAAAGAACATCTTAACTGAAAATATAATACCCAATTAGAATATTTGCTCAAATGTATAGACTATAAGAATGCGTAATACTATATTTTCCTCCTCCCATGGATCGATATGCTATGTTAGGCATCATCATGCAGTAAACAAAGTAGACAAAGCCACCTAAATCTCTAAATATTGTCACGCCTCGAGCGCGCCAACATCCCACCATGGTCATGCAAATGGGACACTCCCAAGTAGTGTTGCCGACCCCATTCAATTTATTATTGCACAAGCGAAACGTATTATAAAACCCCTGACAATGAAATACGGGATAGAAAAGCAGGAAGCAAAACCACAACATGAAACATTCATAATTCAATAGAATTACAAATAAAAGCCTACAGCCAAAAGTCTACAAAAGACCGGCTCTTAAAAAGGAACTGTCTTACGACCTACAAGTCGGACACATTCTCCAATCCTTATGACTTCACCTTTGCAACTCCTCAAGGCCAACCAAAGCTATATGGTCGCTCCGTCCACCAGTGACCTGAAATTTTAATCCCCAAACCAGGATGAGACAATGTCTCAAAGCAGTTCAACCCCTAAACTCCTATTAGAAAGAAAATACACCCTAGGGTGGCCTAGCCACATCACACGAAGACTTACCTCGTCTCAATTCCTTCTTGCAGGTTAGCACAATTCAAATCACTCAATCATATGCACTAATAAGAACTTAAACAACCAGAGCGCATTCACTTTCATATAACCAACAACCGCGGGGGTCCTGATTATAAGATTAAATTATTATGACACGTCACATTCCATGCCACACAATTCCGTCCCATAATCCGACACATCAACAACACTCAACATGCATTCCAATTGTTATTCACTGCCACACAAGGGCATAGCCTACTCGCTATTTGGCTATCTACTGGCATATAGCCAGGCATCGCCTCCACACCTTGGAGCGCGGCTTCGTCAATACGTCGACGGCGTTCCCGAAGGAGCATGGGCCCAATCAATCACCGCGACCCGCATCCACCGCGTGGGCATCCCATATAGGGCAAGTCCGGCTCAACGGCCCGGACGATTCCTCTTAGTTATTACACAGCCAAAAGCATACTCGGCCTGGACACTTTTATATTTCAATCAATGCTTCCACTTAAAATAGTCATCCCGGCCATTTTTCTTCATATTATAAATATTCCAGAAATTACTCACATGTGTGGGGACACGCTAATTTCGAATCCAAAAAGTCAATATCTCACTTTTTCAAACCCCACTATTTAATATAATCATTAAAATCTAATTTTTGCATCAAAACCCGACACTTGAATTTTTATGAATAAAATCCCTATTTACCACAATCAACACTCAATTTGCCACATCCATTCATCAAATTCAAATTCTAAATGCACAACAGTGATCAGATCGACGAAATTCTGAGAATTTAGGGTCCCAAAATAATTTTTCGTAATTTATTAAATAATTAAATTTATTCCAAAAATTAATTAAATAATAATATCCATATATTTCGCAATCCACACTCAATTTATAATATCCAATCATCAATTTCAAAATCACTACACAGCAGCGACCGGCACGAAATTCTGAAAGAATCGGGTCAAAATAAATTTTTTCCGTTTTTTTTAATAATAATATTTTAATAATTTCGGATTATAATATAATATTATAATTTCAGAATTTCGAAACAATTAAATAATTCAAAATTAAAATCCTATTATGTCCCATCAAGGTTTATTATTAAATAAACTCTCTTAGCCTTTAATTAAGCATACTTTAAATTAAACAAACATCTTAATCTAATTCACAATTAAATAAATTAAACTAACCACCTAAGCTTAATTAACTTAGGCTAAGCACACTTAAAGCATAATTAACTCTCTAATCGAGATTTAGTGAGTTAAACTCACCGGATTAGCGAACCGAGCGGACCAAAACGACGGGGACGACGCGAGGATCGACTTTCCTCAAGGCGGGCTGAGCATCCGGGCTCGGGAAGGCAGCCAAAACGAGCCACGAGCGGGCTGCAATACCCATTTTTCCTACTCGCCAATGGCTGCTGGTTGGGGGCGGATCCGGCGCCGGTTGAGGCGCACAAGGGCCGAGATGGGCCGAGGGACTTCCGGCGAGCTAAGGCGGGGGCGTACGGTGGCTAAGCGGGGCCTTCGGCGGCCTTGACAACGACGAACGGGCGGTTGGACGGACGGACGACGATGCTGGGTGGCGGACGAAGCGGTGACGGAAGGGACGAAGCACCTCGCGTGCGGACAGGCGGTGACGGTGACGGGCTCCGGCGGCGAGGGAGTTGGCGGCCGAGTGGCGTGTGTCGCGGGGGCTTCTCCGGCCTGCTGCTGGGCTTCGAACAACACAAAGAAGGGGAAGAAGTTGACGGCAGCTAGAGGGAAAGAGGGAGGCGGAGGTGCCCGCGGGGTTGCGACGGCGAGCGTGAACAGCGGACGGCGGCGAGCGGGCGGAGGGGCGGCCGGTTGGGCGTGCGGCTGGCTTGGTCCGGTCGAAGCTCTCCCTCCCCCTCTTTCTCTCTCCTCCAAAGTCCAACAAGCTCCCTTGATTCAAGGAAGAAGATGATGGTGATAGGTCACATTTCCAAGAGCAAATCCTCACCTTCCATGTGTCAAGATCCTAAGCACAAGTTTCCCACCATGACATCACCTGGATGATGTCACATTCCACTATCTCCAATCCTCCCACAACAATCTTCATAGGTGCGATTTAATTTTCCGCTGGCATAAAATCTTGTCAACCAATTCTTCAATTCCACTTGATTCTCTTCCAATCAATCAAATCGAAGTCATAAAATTAATCCAATGTCACCATACTTCAATTCACATATTCACTTATCCATAGAACCAACTTAAGTCCTAAAAGCGAGACCAAATGCAGGCCTACTAATTTCTCGAGCCAAAATAGTCATTCTCTGATTTAATTGCTGAAAAAATTTATGATTACATGAAAAATCTTCCAAAGATGAGTCAATATTCCTAAAATGATTTGTGACACACCCAGACTTCCAATTTCTGAATTCGATCTCAATTTCATGGTTAATTTCACTTTGGCACGATACTAGCGCGGTCCAACCTACCAGGTAGCCTTTAGAAATTTTCATGCATTTGACATGTGGTTGATCATCTCAAGCCACAATGTACATCTTTGAAACATTGGCGACTTTCGGTTGTCGGGGTAATCTCAAGGTTTCAAATACGAACACAGGTACTCAATCGACGAGAAAAGTCGGTCCAATGCCGATCGACCAATTGTGCGATCTGGTGGAATCACCCACACCCGATCACATGCCTCCGTCGAATCGACCTATCTCCGATCTCTAATCGATTTTTAATTGTGCCGTAATGACCCTTGCAGTTAGCTCGGTCGAAAGATCGCTTCCCTGGTCAAATTCTCAAGTCGATGCATTAGAATTTCGACGGCTTCACCCGATGACTAGTTTTTCGCATGAGTGGCGACTCAGGAAAAGAACTATATGCGTCTTGCCAACGAAATGCCCGTCTCAATTTATTGAAAATAGAATTGGAAAAATCGGGATGTCACAAATATCATGTAAAATTAATTTCATATTAAAAACATAAAAAAAAAAAAATAACGGCCTCATCGATTGGAATAAAAAAGAATTACATTATACACTTACATTACAATCCAACAAAAATAAATGACACAAAATAGTTATTTGTATAGTTTAAGTGCTATACTTTCCTATAACTAGTTATAAATTGTGGACATCACTCACATGTAGAGTAAATAGAATATTAATATAAGTGATGTCTATGGTTGTAACCCATCAATCAACTTACATAATGCGCTAGCATTTAACATTTTCTACGTTATACAAAAGCACAAGGACGGTAGTAAGACCAAATATAAAATCTGAATTCAATTCTATGTTTTAGACCTAGTAGGATTTTGGCGCAAATATGAATAGTATAAATTTTATATATACCCATGAACTCGATAAATCTCAACTGCTAGATTTTCAAACCTCACATGGGATCCACGCGATCAAGGCGATGGCAAACTCCACCTAACACACTCTCTTGCAATCAAGCTTTCAATTTTCACAAAGAAGGGCAACAAACATTTACACATGTGTCGTGTGTATTAAAGTTCTAAAATAGATTTTTTTTTTTTTGGTCGAGTTTACTATATTTCTATTTTAACACTTATTTTTAAATTTTTGCCCTTCATTTTTGTAAAGTGTGGAAGTCGAAATTCATACTTAAAATTAAATCATCCCACTCCAAATTGCCTTTAAGAAAGTAAGGATTCAAACTGGCCATATTCTCTGGTGGTTCTAAGATAAATGTTTGACCAGGTGAGCTTTTGGCAAAATTTCGGTCCATCAAAGAAGACGATGGGCTTGTGGGGAGAAAAACGGGCACAATTACCGTACAGGTTCAATCCACGGGGAGTGCAATCAACTTTCCAAATCACAGTGTGAAGAACTCCACAGAATTCGCAGCACGACCCAATATAAAAACCTCATAAATTTTCGGATTGCGATGGACTTTCCAACCCGAACCGACATCCACGGTCAGGTCACCGAGAGTCAGAGAGACGCGTGCACGTGGCGCGTTTGGCAAGGGTTAGCTTCGTTGCGGGGTAAAACGCCCTTCTATCTTTTCTTCGGCGGTGTTGATGAGACATGATGAGATGAGATGAGATGACAATAGAACGAGGGGTGGGGCGCTATTATAATACGCGACGACCAAGACCTTTGACCCCCCTCGCGACCCATTTCGCACTCTTTCCTGGCAATTACGACCAAGACCCGCATCGTCGCAGTTTCAACGGGTGCTGGAGAGAAAAAAAGACCAATCCGCCGGCGGGGTGCGCGTGTCCTTTTTCGCGATAACGATCGTCAGCTGGTCTTTCGCCGGCCGACCGTGCCCAGCATGGGTCTGTCGGGCATCGCCGGAGGACGGCAACTCGACCGGAGAAAAAAAGGGAGAAGACGCGATTGCGGCATGGGGACGCAACGTGACAGGGACCCTCGGACAAACTTCTCTCTCACTGTCTTGGTCTTCTCTCGTATTCTCAACCACTTCGCGGGACAAGATATGGAAATTGAAGGGGAAATAAAATAAATAAAGGAAAATCGGACTAGATGGCGTTAGAATAAAAACTGGGTTCCATCCGAAAATCCAGCAACTGGTTTCCACTCTCTGTCTCTTTCTCTCTCCCTCCCTCTCTCTCTCTCCTCCTGCTGCTGCTGCTACTGCTTTACTGGTTGGATTGATCATGCAAGCGGCTCAAGCTCATCCTCCGCCTTCTACAACGTCTGCTGAGATTCCTTCTCAGGTCCTCTCTCTCTCTCTCTCTCTCTCTCTCTCTCTCTCTCTCTCTGGGCGTTGGGAATTCTTGCTTTTTTTGTACGCGTCTCGCTGTTTGTGGGTTCGCGGGGGAGATCGAGTTTCGTTCTTGAGATGGGTCGGATTCCGCCGGCGTCGGAAGAGATGGGTCGTCGGCGTTTAGGCGTTTGGTTTCCGTTTTCCGGTTGTTGCTCTGGTGTTAGCTGGTTCCGTGCAATCTGAGCTCTTTGAGCTCGAGAGGTCGTGCCCCCTCCTCCGTCTTCCGCTTCCGGTGCTCACGCCCCCCGCGAGAATTTTGCTTGAGCTGTGGTTTGAGATCTTGGTTAGGCTTGAGTGAGAAAAGTAGGGAGAGCTGTCGAAAAAGAAAGAAAGAAAATGGAGGATCCCCGATGCGGGATGACACGAGTGCGATTAAATTTGAGTCGAACGCGACTTAGTGCATTGCGACGTGCTTTCTGCAATTCAAGCTACTTTAGTTTGGAACTGATGATTGACGCGGCGACGGCGACAGGATATGACTTGCGGCCCATTCGGAGGCTTTGAGAAGTTTGCAGATTGTGGGAAGATTAGCAGGAAATATGATTATTTTAGAAATTATACAACCGCCTCCAAAAGATGAGAGCTTTACCTCGTGCATTGTCAACTTTGACAAGCTGGAGTGATGCTGCAATGAATCATTCTTATTACATAATTGTAGCACACTGGCCCATGACTCTATGCATATTTAGCTAATTCAGGATACCAAGTTTAATGACCTATAGAGATTTCCATTTGTGAGTCAGGCTTCTAAACATTTTCCATCTCTGGCTGCCATTGCTTTTGCTGATATGCTGTTTGGTATTTCTTGAAGATCATGTCGAGGGAAATCGTGCAGAAAAACAATGTACCCTGTAAAAATTGATGGAATAGTAGGGAGTGCTTCTTTTACTCACATTGCGATAGAAGGTCAAGGAATGGCTATTTCATCCGGATATGAATATGAAGTATTCTTGAGCTTCAAAGGAGAAGATAATCGAACAAGTTTTACCGACTTCCTTTACACTAGTATGATAGATGCGGGAATCCGCGTCTATAAGGATGACAAAGAGCTCGCAAGGGGGAAAATTTTGGCCCGGAACTTCTCCGAGCAATTAATCAATCGAAGATCTCAATACCTATATTTTCGAAAGGTTATGCCTCTAGTGTATGGTGTCTCAAGGAGCTAGTCCAGATGGTCGAGTGCCAAAAAACTAGGAGACAAAAGATTATGCCCATTTTTTATGATGTAGCACCTTCAGAGGTTCGACACCAAATTAAAGGTTATGGAGAGGCCTTTCTTACACATGAAAACAAGAAGCGATATGACAAAGAGACTATGCATAAGTGGAAGGCTGCTCTCACCACAGTTGGAGAACTAGATGGATGGGACTTGCAAAAAATGGCCAACAGGTAATTGCCTCTATCATTCCATTTGATGTGCCTTGTCCCATTAAAACTTGAAGTGTTTCACTGTTGAAATTGAATTTTATGCTATTGAAACTTTACCGCAGAAATCACTCGAAATAATGGGACAGTCGCCATTTTGTCCTTTTTCATTCCAAACAACCTTTTTTTTTTTTTTTCCTTCAGTTAAGGTCATTCGTGAATCATATGTGCCAATGCTAATTCATTTACAATGAAGTAAATCCTTGCAGAAAGCATTTTGAATGGGTCTCTAGTTTTC
Source organism: Eucalyptus virginea (assembly GCA_014182375.1). Classification (NCBI taxonomy): domain Eukaryota; kingdom Viridiplantae; phylum Streptophyta; class Magnoliopsida; order Myrtales; family Myrtaceae; genus Eucalyptus; species Eucalyptus virginea. The sequence goes on from CM024521.1 coordinate 48,966,491, forward strand.
ACTTTGGTCTTGTTAGAAAATAGCTTGGTTCAACACAGTTTTCTAACTCATTGCCATTTGACCTCCAACAAACACTAGGAAAGAAGGTGAGATGGCAAAAACAGTTACCTGGAAGGTTTTCAATGAATTGGAAAAGGCTTATTTGGTGGTATCAAACAACTTGGTTGGTGTGGACAGTCATGTGGATAAATTCATGGAAGAGATAGGTGCTCATATAAATGAAACGCGGATCGTAGGAATTCACGGGATGGGTGGCGTTGGAAAGACAACAATTGCCAAAATCATATACAATGAGCTTTCCAACAAGTACAACAATTGTTGCTTCCTTTCCAACATCCATGAAACGTCAAAGCTCAATGGCATTGAGTACTTGCAGCAGCAACTCATCTTCGACATCCTCAAGATGAAAGGGACGGATATAAGAAACATTGATGAAGGGATTAAGACCATTAAAGAAAGGTTGCCTAATAAAAAAGTCCTCCTTCTTCTTGATGATGTTGAAGAAAAGGATCATATGGATGCACTTGTCGGTAAGTGTGATTGGTTTGGCAAAGGGAGCAAACTTATTGTTACTACAAGAAGGAAAGATGTTCTCTGTGTTCCGGAAGTGGACTGGAGGTATGAGCTTACGTGCTTGGATTCGAATCTATCTCTTCAACTTTTTAGCAAACATGCTTCTAGAAGAGAGTCTCCTGTAGACAACTATATCAACCAATCCAGGAGGGCGGTACGCATTACCGGAGGTCTTCCATTAGCCATTGAGGTCATAGGTTCACTTTTATCCGACAAAAATAAGGAAAAGTGGGATGACACATTGAAGATGCTAGAAAGTGTTCCTCATGATAAAGTTCAAAATAAGTTGAAAATAAGTTATGATGCATTAAATAATCGGCAGCAGCGTATATTCCTTGATATAGCTTGTCATTTCATTGGATGTTGCAAAGACATTGTGGTTTATTTCTGGGATGCATCTAAACTTTTTCCGGAAGCAGCCGTGGAAGTTTTGCAGAACATGTCTTTAATATAGATTGGAGAAGATAATATATTGTGGATGCATGATCAACTCAGAGACCTTGGAAGAGAAATAATTCGTCAAGAAAGTGAGATGAATATAGACAAGCAACGTTGGGTGTGGAATCCTGAGGATGGATTAAATCTGCTAAGGATACATGAGGTAAAATGCTTTGTGCAATACATCTCCAAATTATTTATAGACATTTTCTTTTCCAAAAAAAGTAGTTACTTTTTGTGTTCTCTAGCACCATCGCAACCTACTCAACCGATAGTTTTGGTCTTTTAAGATTTTAAAGGAATGATAATAGTCAACTCCACCCCTTAAAATAGTGAACTTGAAGAAATGTGTTTCCTTTCAACTTTTTTGTTTTAAAATTTTTCCTTTGGGCAGGAAAAGAAAGAAGTTGAAGCTCTTCATCTCAAGTTTAATGATCAGCAACGTTTTACCTATAAGGACTTTAAGAGCCTACCAAATCTAACATTCCTTGAAGTAGACGACTTGAAGGAAAATTTTCGTGGAGAAAAGTTGCTTCTTTGGCTCAAATGGCCATCATATGCTCTTCCAACTAATATTTTTCGGAGGAATTCAGATCTCCTTCCACGATTACGATGGCTTTCTTGGCATAATATTAGCCCAACATTTAAGATTGCAAATTTCTCCGTAGAGAATTTGATTATCCTTGATCTATCTCGGAGTAAAATTACTCATGATTGGAATGGGTGGAGCCACATGAAGGTATGTTATATGCTAGACAACATTTAGATTCAAAAGTGAACTTTGCATGATTTTTCTTTCACAGGTGATTTAAGAATTTGAAAGTTCTGAATTTGAACTATTGCCAATGCTTGAAGAGAACCCCCAACTTCTCAACTCATTCAAATTTAGAACATTTGATCCTATCAAAATGTTACTCATTAATCAAAATTGAAAGATCAATTTGTCAGTTAAAACGCTTGGTTTTCTTAGATGTAAGCGATTGTTGGAGTCTTCAGAGGCTGCCAAATGAGCTGGGAGATCTTGCAAGCCTCAAATACCTATGTCTAAGAAATTGCTCGAGTTTGAAGAGGCTTCCGGAGACAATCGGGAATTTGGAATCGCTAATTGAGTTGAACATAAGAACCACGAGAATTAGAGAACCACCCAATTCCATCGGAAAGTTTAAGAATTTGAAAATATTGAATATGCAATATTGTGACATAAGCCTACCAAGGCTTCCCGAAAGTCTCATCGAATTAGAACCGAGGGAGTTGAGGGTGGACACGTTTTTGGATCTCTCGTATCTCGCTAACTTAAAGGTATTGCATCTAGGCTTTGGCCCACCTAATTGTGATGGGAAATCTTATGGGCTTCTGGAAGAATCGATACCACGGTGGATTGTGAACTTAACCAAATTGGAATCTCTGAAACTGCGCTTTTATAAGAAGACCGCCTTATCGACAAACCTCAGCTTCCCTCCTCATCCGCGTCACCTCTCGAGGCTTCCCTCAAATTTATCCTCCTTACTTCTCTTTGGTTGCGACTCACTTTACTCGATGGATATATCAAATTTGAGGAAACTATCGTCTCTCGAGATTTTGTCCTGTCACTCTCTTTGCTCGATGGATCTATTGAATTTGAGGAAACTATCGTCTCTCAGGAGTTGGTGGTCTCCAGTTGCAAAGATTGAAGGCCTTGGTTGTTTGGAGAACCTACGATATTTGGAGCTTGACAACATCGGACAGCTGGCGATGCTACCTGATCTAAGCAAGTTAAACAAGCTAAGGCATATTCGAGTATGGGGATGTGGTGATCCGGTTGAGATTCAAGGCGAACGACCGGGTTTATAGATAAACTCGAAATTTTTCTCTGTCCTTCATTAAAGGAGTTGCCCGATCTGTTCAGCTTAATGGGTAAGACAGATCTTGATGTGTTTATTCGCAATTGGACATATGAATGTAAAGGTGGACATGGGTTGTTGCTTCGTGGCTTTAAACAGATGCAGATCCCTAATCTAAGCAATTGGAACAGACTAACAATTCTTTCAGTAGAATCTTGTCATAATCTAGTTGAGATTCAAGGTGAACTACCTCAATCTTTGGAATACTTGGATATTGAATCCTGTGAATCTTTACAGAAATTGCCTGATCTATCAAGCTTGAAGGGACTGCGAGAGGTTAGAATAAGACGTTGTGGGAAATTAGTGGTGGAGGAAATTTCTCGGCTTTGCTCGGAGAAGTCAATCAAATTTGTGGGAGAAGACGATGAAGAAGACAAATCACCGGTTTGGGCAAGAATACAAAGATATGAAATACGACGACGGTCATCTTCCACGGAGGGGTCGCTGAAGAAAGAACAGGGCTTGCCGGCGGGGGAGAAGACGATGACGGCGGCGCGAGCGCCGCAGAGGCGGCAGAGGTTGGAGGCCTTCTTGAAGAGGCCTTTGAAGAGGCCCTTGCTCCTCTTCTAGGAAGTCACGAGCCGCGCGGCCGGGTCGGTGATCTTGGCGATCTCCATTCGCCAGCGCTTACCCATTACCGATGGATTTCACGAAAATTCTTCAACGACTTGCGGGATTCTTGGGTTTCAAGAAGAGCTTTCGTGGGTTTTTCTGGGTTTCTTGGAGAGAGAGAGAGAGAGAGAGAGAGAGAGATGAAGTTTGAAGTTGCAGAGGAGGCGGGCGGGGGAAAGGAGCTGAACGGGAAGATCTACTTACATAACTTTTTGAGAACTTTCTGAATTCTGATTTTCGGTCCTCTAAGTTTCTGTAGATTTTCAAATTGGCCCCGAGAACAGTTTATTTGTGTCGATTTAGTACTCTTAAGTTTTCATAATTTGCGTAATTGGTGATTTGTCCAGTGGATTGCTTTTACCATTAACACGGTGTGATAATTAATTGAATTAGATAAATGAAGACGTTGCTTTAAATTATAAATTTTAATTTTTAAATTACATAAGTAAAGACGTCGCTTTAAATAATGAAATTTAATTTAACATGAGATAAGGAAAAAAAAAGAAAAAAAAAATACATCGAGAGGTTAAACGAGAGAAGCTCATCGCCACGAGGTTTTCATTGAAGGTTTAAAAAAAAAATCCATTTGATAACATTTATTCTATGATTTTTTTTTCTTTTTACTCTCTTCAAATACTTGAAAACAGAAAACACTTTGTATAAAATATATGAAGAAGCTATACTGTAAGTAATTTCTTAAGTTGCAACATTTGATTAAAGGAATAATATCTTTTTTTAAAGATAAAGGACACCCTAATTGAAAATATAATACCCGATTGGATTATATGCTCAAATTTATAGACTATAACAATGCGTAATACTATATTTTTCCTCCTCCCATGGATCAATATGCTATGTTAGGCATCATCGTGCATAAAACAAAGTAGATAAAAGTAAAACCACCTATATCTCTAAATCTCTAAATATTAGGTAATAATGCATTCATCTGACTGGAATAAAAAAGAATTACTTTATACACTTACATTACAATCCAATAAAAATAATTGACACTGAACAGTTATGTGTATAGTTTAAGTGCTAGATTTTCCTCTAACTAAATTTTGGCCACCCTTCCAACATGGAAGGGGGAGGTGAGGGGTTCAAATCCCCACCTCCTCAGGGGGGATGGGGGTAGGGACGCGTAAGTTTCGGCGTGGGTTGCGACTCCCACGCCCGCAAGAGGCGAGGGCACAGTGAGTGTAGAGTAGGAATAGAGTAGGACTGAAAAAAAAAAAAAAAAAAAAAAATATATATATATATATATATAAGTGATGTCCATTATCGCAACCTATCAGTAAGAATTGTGATAAGAGAAAACTTGGAAACTATGGTCTAAGAATAATTCCTTTTTAGCAAAACATTATGAAAGATTATTGGGCATACATAATTCACTAGCATTTAACTTTTTCTACATAGTACAAGCACAAGGATGGTAGTAAGACCAATTATAAAATCCGAACTATTTTCTAAGTTTTAAACCTAGCAGGACTTTGGTGCAAATATGAATAGTATAAATTTTAGATATATCCTTGAACTTGACAAATATCAACCGTTGGATTTTCGAACCTCACATGGAATCCGTGCGATCAAGGCGACTGTAAACTGCACCTGACACACTCTTGCGATCAAGCTCTCAATTTTTCACAAAGAAGGGCAATTGACATTTACACACATGTCTTGTGTGTTAAAGTTTTGAGATAGACTTTTTTTTTTTTTTTAGTCATACTCTACTCATACTCTAATACTTACGCTTAAACTTTTGCTCAACCTTTTTGCAAGGTATGAGAATCGAAATTCATATTTGAAATTAAATTGTCCTCATCTAAAGAGCACCAACATTTTTTGAGAGCTTTCATGTTGTATTGGACACTTCAATATATGTCCGAAACTCTCGATCTTCGGTCAACAAATGTCGAAAAATTTGATATTTGGTCAACTCTCCTACACTCTAGTACGCGAATCAAGAATTCCGACAATGCATGAGTCAACTTAAAAAATTTTCAATAAACAATGGATCAAAATGTAAATGTGTGGGAAAATAACAAAGCTAATAAATAGGAAAAGAAGAAAAATCTAGTTTTATCTTTTTTTTTTACTCTCACTTCCCATGACATACAATTCACTTCCAATTTTTTCTCTTCGCTTTCAATATGCTCAAACATGTGAATCCAGAATGTGGATTGTTTGACTTTTTCTCTAAATTTTATGAATTATTGGAATGGATTTGAATTTGCAAAATTAAAACAATTGATGATACTAACAAATGGTAGATTAATATTTTTAGTGTAAATTCATTATAAGCTTTTATTATTATTATTATTATTATTATTATTATTTGTAAATTTGAATCAAATTAATTTGATTAAAATAATCTTAAAATGATATAAAAATATATTTAATATATAATGTGTCTTAACGTATTGAAATTTTTATTTTTGAAAAATAACGTATCGGCATGTCATGTTATATTGCGTCTGCTACTTATATCTCTATCATTTAATAATCCTTCATCTCTCCCTTTTCTTTGTAAGAAGGGTGGCCATTGGTGGTTATGTTGACTGGGCGAGTTTTTGGCAATGTTTTGGTCCATCAACGAAGACGATGGAATCGTAGGAGAAAAACAGACACGATTACCGTGCAGGTTCAATCCGCGGGGAGTGCAATAAACTTTACAAATCACAGTGCGAAAAACTCCTCAGAATTCGCAGCACGACCGAATATGAAAACCTCACAAATTTTCAGAAGGCGATGGACTTTCCAACCCGAACCGACATCCACGTCCGGTCACCAAGTCCAAGGGACGCGTGCACGTGGCGCGTTTGGCAAGGGTTAGCTTCGTTGCAGGGGTAAAACAGCCTTTATATTTTTCTCCATGGTGCCGATCCGACATGATGAGATGAGATGAGATGAGATGAGAATGAGGGGGTAGGGCAGGGCGCTTTTATAATACGCGACGACCAAGACCTTTGACCCCCCACGCGACCCGTTGCGCACTCTTTCCTGGCAATTACGACTAAGGCCCGCATCGTCTGCGCGCTTCAACGGGTGCTGGAGAAAAACAATCCGCCGGCGGGATGCGCGGTCCTTTTCGCGATGACGATCGTCGGGTGGTCTGTCGCCGGCCGACCTCGGCATCGACCGTGCCCAGTATGGGACTGCCCGGCCTCTCAGTAACGACCTTTCTTTTTTTTTTTTTCGAAAAACCGGCCGGTCGGGCATCGCCGGAGGACGGCAACTCGACCGGAGAAAAAAAGGGGAGACGCGATTGCGGCATGGGGACCCTCGGACAAACTTCTCTCTTACTGTCTTGGTCTTCTCTCGTATTCTCATCCACTTCGCCGGACAAGAGCTGTCTCTCCCTCACTCACCTCGTCGAGCGCTCTCAACTCTCACGCCTCTCTCTCCCTCTCTCTCTCGCTCGCAGCTCGATCTCGCAGTCTGCAATTGTAAGTCCTCCTTCGAAAATCGTCCATTTCGTCGATTTCGATTTGGCGCATTCACCTTGTTGGGTAGGAACTTCCTCGAAAGTTAAAGCTCACTCGGTGTTGCATTCTAGCCGCCGGAGTGGAATCGCCTCTCTGGGTTCATCTCGCTTTGTAGTTACCCGAGTCGGATTGACGAAAGATTTCGCAGTAAAGCCGTAGTTTTAGGGCAGGTTCCTTTATGAGCAAGCTGCGACGGTGCGTGCGGGGAAAAAAGCAATGATGGGTGGCCTTGGATCTTTATATAACCCGTGTTTTGCTGTCGCTTGCTGTGTGCTCGATGCTCCTATGTTGGTTGTCTGCTGAATTTGTGTGGGTTGCAGGGCTTGACGATAAGTAACCGAGTGAATTGTTTATGTGACTAGTTGTCTGCTGAGTTCTATGAGTTCTTGAGCGTAACTACATGTTTTTTTTGGAAATCGTTGGTTTTTTGGGGACATTTACACCGGTTCCATGGACCCAATCGCGAACAGGGCCGCACCCGGTTCCCATTTTGTGGAAACCGGCCCTCAGTGGGCGTTTCCGGGTTCTAGGGTGGGGACCGCCCACCCTGAAACCGATCATACCTGCCAGCATTTCCGTCTTAGGTGACAATATCTGGCGTAATTTTTCTTTCTTTGATTTCTGCTGCTTTTTGCTGCTATCCATCGTCGATTTCTGTGCATGCTGTTGTGTCTGCCTGTGAAAGCTTTCATCTTTTCGTTCTTTAGAAAGATATCTTTGTATGCTGCATTTTCTGGGCTATCCGAGAATTTCTGTGCGTGGACTTATAGAGGGGTGTGCTGTTGTGGCTTTCATTTGGTTATTTTCTAGTTATAAAAAATGGGTAGTTTGTAGGTCGAGTGGTGACTTGACCTTATTCAAAAGCGGAGAGTCACGTTGAATTCAAAATTTCAAAGAGTGACTCACTCTTTTTTAATCTGCTTTCAACAGCCGTTTCCCAAAGACAGAGAGGTCTCTCTCTACTTTGAGTTGCATTGCTTCTGAGCAGAAAAGTGTCCTCACTTTCCTCCATGGCCAACAATCCTTCACAGCTCCTCCCGTCAGGTCTGTAGGATGTTTTAATTCATGTCTGTTTTGTTTTCCTTAATTTTCTGAGATTCGCAGAAATATCAGGGGGGCATTTCCACTTATGTTCATCTTGTACTAATGAAATATGGAGAGTTGATTGACCGTTGTATAGGTTCGAAAATCTGGGTTATAATGAAGGGAGACAAGGAGCTTGTCGGTACTCTTAGGGGCTTCGATGTGTACGTCAACATGGTCCTCGAGGATGTCACTGAGTAGTATGTATCTCTCTCTCTCTCAAATTTACTTGTGCTTCAAGATGCTTCTCGCATTACTTCAGGTGAAGGGAAGCCATTACATGTTCTTGACAACAATTTATTATCTGAACGGGCAAATGACCTCAATTTGTATGTATTAGCATCAGAAGTTATCAAATCCGTGGTTTATGAGGCCTCTCTGTCCTCAACTTGATCTATGCTTCTAACTGAGAATCGCTACTTGCACAAGCACACGCAATATGGCCTTGCCCAACATCCAACCCACCCCACCCCCTCCCCTTTTTCGTTTCTCTCGCTCCACTTTTTATTGAGCTTGTAGATGTAAACTGTGGAAGCTTCATGTGATTGTAAGATTCTGTTTTCATTCTTACGTACAGTGAAATCACTTCTGAAGGACGAAGGGTAACAAAGCTCGATCAGATTTTGCTTAATGGAAACAACATAGCTATCGTAAGAAACAACTTCTTCCTTCTGCTGATATTGATATGGCTATATGTTTTGAGCCCTTGCATCAATAAGGATGTGGTCTTGCCTAAAGTTTTGGTGATCTACTAACTAGTAAGCAATTGCCTTAACATAACAGAAACAATCAGCCACTCAGAGAGATTCCTTCCAATATGTAGACTGAAAATGCTTAGACGATGTGGTAAAAGAGTCATCATTCCCTATTCTTTACAAGAATCTGGTCCTTTGTCTCAATCAACCTTATGTCCACCTCTTGATAAATATAAAGCGTCAGTTGTGTGACAGTTATGTTATTGAAAAGCTAGAATTCTGCTTTTAAGTGCTTGAACCACTCAAGTGATGATGCCTTCCTTTTTTTCTTAATGCAGTTAGTCCCTGGTGGCTCCCCTGATCTGGAATGAGCTGGATTCATCCTCTAACCTCAGTGGTAGATGATGTAGTTACTTTAGTTGTTGGAAATCCCATCAGCAACATCATTTGATTTTATAACCCTCTTTTTTTGGGTTTATGAATCTGCAACCTTTCCGGCCGGCCACCCCGGAGGAGTTGCCCTCCTCCGGAACCTTTCATTGGGGGTTTACCAGCCTAGTATGCTAGGAGAAGGCAGTGACCTCCCTCCAGGTGGGATCCCAGTGCTAGTAGCACTGTGGAATGGGCTCTAATTAAATTGAGCTCATGTATGAATGTCTGATGCAAATAGCCCAACGGAAGGTGCATGATCACATCACCTTATTATCCAATATCTACGTTTTGATTAACTAGAGGGCATGGCAGTTGTTTTGCTTGGTGCAAGTTGTTCCTACGATTCATCTTCTGGTACATTGCCATTGAAGAACCTGTCTTGGCTTGTTTTAGTGTTCTGCAGCTTTTGGTCGTTGACTGCATAACGACATCTGTATTTGCCCTCCCCCCCTCCCTTCCCCCGCCCCCTTCTCTCTCTCTCTCTCTCTGTGAAAACACATGCACTTCTTTGAGCGTTAGAGATGTGGATCCTCTTTCCTGCACCATACTCCCATGTGTGTCTCAACATATGTCGGCTTTTGATGCTTATCTCATTCGCATGCATCAACGGTTGAGAAGCGTTTTAAGGGTTACAGCATGAACGGGAGCCCTATGGTTGTTGAGTATCTTCATCCAAAATTTGCTATCTTCTAGGTGGCCTGCAATTTGACTACCCTTTCTGTGTGATGGTACATTGTCAATCTAAATGCAGAAGTGTGTTCCCAGTATCCACTTTGGAAAAGATCATAGATTTCTGCTTATGTACTTGTTGCTTTTTGCTTGAAAAGATTCTATTTCATTATGCAGTATGATTCTGGTATCAATACATCAGGCCTAAGATGTGCACTGTGCTGCCTAGAGCTAGATAAATAATGGGCGTATTTTGCTCCAAGTGATCTCAATTTTCCACCCCAGTAGCTGTATTTGCTGCACGTCACGAAAAGATCCAAGCTCAAAGCAAACTCATTTGATTTGACTATAACTGGTTTTTGTCGTTTGTGTTTTCAAAGAGGTTGGCTATTTGGGTGGAGCTGGAGCCTGTTTCTTGTTATTGCGGTAGCAGTTCAGAGCTCACGAGGTGTGATATTGCTTGCGGAGTTTGGTTAGAGTGACAAGATCTAAATAGGCTGGAAATAAAGGAGCTGAAGATTCACCATAGGCCTCGTCTTCTTTTTCGCTTGTTTTAATGTATATTCACTGCTCCAAACGAGCTTGACTTAAAGCATGTAAAATTAGGGATATTTGCGGAGAACTTTGTCTAGGCATAGATGCATTTTTCTTATTGGAAGCTTTATGGGCCATTGAATCTCATTATCATGAACAAGGTTGCAGTTCCATTCCGATTTTGATTAGTTCAAACGCATGGTCCATGCTTCATTGATTCTCAATGAATGCCATGTGTCAGAATTCTCCAAAGTTGGATCTAACATCAAATACCTACCATGATATTTTGTTCTAAGACACTAACGATAAAAGACAGCTTGTTCTGAGTATCTAGATATTTTCCTGTGACTGGTATGGTTCTTTTTCATTCTTTCACCCATTTCAACATAACATATGGTGCTTTGGTTTGGGAAAGCAGTTGTAACTCAGTAATAGGAAGATTAATGTGTAATTTGTCATAAGAGGGGATCATGATTGTCCCTAAATATGATAGAAACTCCAAGGGTCATTTAGTTAATTTCATTGTGGAAACCAAATGGAAGAAGAATCGAGTATGCAGGGGATGAGTGGAAGAAGAAATAACCAATTCAATTAGGAGTGGTTTCAAGTTATATGGTGTTTCCTTGACTAGTTCTTACTCATAGAGTTAGTCTACACAAAAAGCAGTTTGATTTGACTTCAGGCTATTATTCTAGTTGCGGTTTGATTTGGCAAATAAAATGCATACATTGCAATCAATCCTACATAATTTATCATGACAAATCCTCCTGGATCAATGCCTCTACCTGCCAATTTGCATTGCCATTCTCCTAAAAATCATGAAAGGCCTGCAGTAGGAAGTTCCATCCAAAATTGCATCGGTCCTTTAATTCATCCTGATATTGAATTCCTCTTGAAATGGAAATCCTAGATGCAATGTTAAGACAAAGTTCCATCCAAAATTGGATAGCGATATTCCAAATGAATCACATTAGGCTAGTGATACTTGCTGAATAATGTGTAAAAATCACATTGATTAAGAGTGAAAATCACTAGATTTCAATTTGGAGTAGTGATCAAGAAATCAAACTCTAACTCTTAGCCTCTATTTTGGCCTTCTTAACAAAAGTATGGCTAGTATGAATGTCGAGACTTGATTTTATCATTTTATTTCTCTTTCGGGCAAATTTAGAGAATCGCTTGATCATCATGCATTCAAAAGTGGTATTGCGACTCCGGTTTTAACGGGAACCCGTTCCCAACCCTATTTCTAATGTACTAATGTGGAGGAAATTAAAACAAATAGGCACTCTTCACCATGGGAGGTTTGGAAACTCAACACATTATGGAGTTGGTTGAACAAACTTGGCAAATTTCTGCGAAAGAAAAGAGAATGGACACCTGCCCTGTTGAGTACTTTTTTTTATCTGATAAGAAGTGCTTCCCATTCTGTTAAATATATGAATTACAAAGAGGTTTATATAAATCTTTTTTTATTTCTGCAAATACCCTTGTTCATATCTTCTTTGTTTTGGTTTGGTTTGGTTCATATGGTTCAATGGCTTGATTTGCTAAAGGTGAGGTCAAATTATATAAATTTCAAGTGCATTATTTTGTCAATATATTATGTGGTGATTTATCTGAGATACCTTATAATTTGCTGCTTTGTCTTACTGTATTTGAAATTGGTCAATGCCCTAGTGTGCTTCTTTCATGACATTCCTTGGTCCCGGGTATCTTCCTGTGGTTTTCTAGTGTTATAAGAAGTCGTGTCCATCTCGGACATCTACAATGTCCTCCCATGCTTTTTTATTTTATTAAATAGGACAAACTGAAGGAAAAGACTGACCCATTGAGTGACTTTCGCAATCACCCTCACTAAACCAACTTGAATATGAACTACGATTCATATCCAGTCTTTACCAAATTTGGATTTCCTTTGCATGCCATGTGCACTTAGACTTGACTTTTTCCCCTTTTTTCTTCCCTGTCCAATATTTGTTCATTTCTGTGTAAAAATTTTCGCTTTCTTCACGCAGGAGAATGTTAACTTCATTATACCGTATACGTCAAAGTAGCCATTACAATGTGTGTGAAAGTATCTCAGCACTTATGGCATCACCTCTACGACAACAACCGCCACAAAATTGCGACATGAAGAAGATGGATACCCTACATCAGTAAACGCATTTCCAATTTGTTTTCTGGGTAAAGCATGGCTTTTAAGTTGGATTCATAGAATTTGAAGAGGAGGCGTTCCAATTTTTAATTATACTAAAAAATGTTTCCAGCTGCAAATGGACTTGGTCTAACATTATCTAACTTGAAGGTAAATCTGAAATAATGACCCAAATTGTTTAATTTCAAATTAATAGAAGTGTGGCAAATATTTTTCCAATTCTCAAAATTTAACATGGAATAGTCTCACGTCCGCAAGTTCTTAAATTTGCACCTCTTTTTTGACCTTTTGTAATAGATAACCCACAAGCATTAATCGAGAGAGTGAAGAGACAGACCTCTAAGAACATTATCTGAAATAGAGAACTTAGTCAACATTTTTTAATTATTATAGTCATTGGAGAGGTTTCACTAAACTTTTGCCAATCATCATAGAGGCTTCGAGTACAATCGTGAATGTGGAAATGCTAATTGAGATAAATTCCAAATGAGATGTAATAGGTCACATCATGTTCGTGAGCTTATTTACCACACTTATTAGTGGCTCAAAGTTTTAATACGATTACACATTGGTTTTGTGTACCTTGTTTTAGTGATGTTTTGTATAAAAATCAGCACGATGCATGGATTTAATGCCCGATTGCAATGCTTTGTGACAAGCAATTTATTGACACTAACAACAAGTTAAATGCGAAGGATGCTTCACCCCCGAAATAAAATGTAATCTTTTCTTAATTCAATTGATTACTGGGGAGTGCTTTGACGAAGATCAAGCCCGACAATTCCACCAGGCTTTGTTCTTCAGAGTTAATTCGGGCCTGGGCCCAATCAGCCCATTAAACTGGACCGACCGGAGTTCACCTTAATTAGGGTGGGGGAAACGAACTTGTTTTGGAAGTTCCATGTCTGCTTTTGTTGACACTTCTTTGAATGAATTATTTAGGGGCAAAAGTAGATTCTCATCCGAAAATTTCTACACCACATAGTCCAGTGATTTTCCACGCTAAGAAGCATAGTATTTGTCACCTTTGACAGGCTGCAATGATGCTGCAAGGAAGCATCCTTATTGACCAATTTTGCAGCAAAACTGGCCTACGATTGTCTGCATATTATGGGGTAAAGGAACAAAGGTCTCAATAATTAAGGCCCGCATATATACAAGAAGTGTTTATCTTCCTTTAAAAGAAGTAAGAGTTAGGCAGTGGGATCCCACGTATTTTCTCCTCTTCATGAGCTTTTAAGCCAAAGGAGCAAGTTGAATTTGGATTCAAATGGATGTAGTCTGATTTCAAAAAAATTTGTGACAAAAGTTTCGTTTTACTAAAACAAAATTTCGGTGGAGTGATAACGAAAGCTAAAGCTATCGGAGAACAAATTCGATCTTCCATCGATCTCAATTCAAGAAATTTGATACTTCCCAAGAGTCTTCTTTTTAACTCATCGAGTAATCATGATTTAATAACTTCAATCTTAATATTTTTTTGTCATGCTAGGATTTTTACATGAAAAGACTTCAGAACTTATGAATTATGAAATGGAAGAATTTTAGACTTCTAAATCTAGCAAGATTTTTTCTTTTTCTTTTTTCTATCGCGAAACATGGAATATTTAGTTACCACAAAATCTATTCAAAAAACAGAAAAATACTTGCAAAGATACACCATCTGTCCAGAAAAGCTTTTCTCTTAAATAGTTTAGTCAATCATGTAATCAATTAATAAAAAAGTTGGAACAATCTAATTTAATTAAATGGAAATGGAATATGTCGCATACATATAATTTTGCATTGCATCAAAATACATTCACTAGATTAAGAATTGGGTGAGATCTATCGATGTGAATTTGATAAGGATGCCAACAAACTAAAACCTAAGCTTCATGTGCCTTGTCTTAACGTGGCATTAGCATTAGCTCCCACTCTCGGAAAAAGAGAAAAAAATCAGACAGAATGGCATACGGGCAATGCAAGAAGATTGAAACCAATGATTGAACCAAGTCAAAGTCTACGAAGACTTGGACTACCAACAGTCCATGATGAACCAGCTTGCTCAAGAAGGAATCACACCAATGATTGACCCAAGTCAAAGTCTATGAAGACTTTGGATTACCAAAGGCACACGCTCAAGCATTGGCGAGACTTCTTTTCCACATCAGGATGACCCCATCTTCTTTTTTTGCTGTATTGCTTTATTTCTTTTCACTATTCACTTTGCTTTTTAACAAGAGTTTCCCTTGGATTCCTCAAGGCAGTTTCGCCGTGAATAACTAATGAGGTCCCAATAGGTTAATTACGATGGGAATTTTGTAAAATAACATGCATTCAACATTTCACAAAACATATGGCATTTTAAGTACAACTGCTAACAATATGTGGATTTTTTTTTTTTTTAATGTTGTTAAAAATATGTGCACTTTTACTCAATAAGCACAAACTCTTCATCATTTGAAGTTTAACCAATAAATCTAGGTTATTTACAAGTAATTTAAATAAGTATACTAAAATTGACACATTAAGTGATATGATCAAATCATGATTTAATATTTAGCAAGTGAATAAATAGATTTGTGAAAATAGATTCTACTCAAATGGGAATTCGATACTTCCCAAGAGTGTTTCTTTTTACTCATCAAGTCAATTTGATTACTAACTTCAATCTTAAATGTTGTTTTTGATCACACTCGGATTTCGGCCTGAAAAGAGTTAAGAAACTTATGAATTTTGGAATGGAACATTTTTATACCTTCAAATCTAGCGGGAAAACATGGAATGTATAACAACCACAAAATTGATTTAGAAAATAAAAAAAATTGCAAAAAAAAACACTATCTGTTTAGAAATATTTTGATTTTTAAATAGTCTAACCAATTGTATCATCAATTAATAAAAAATTTAATACTGTCTAATTTAACTAAATGGAAAGTACGAAAGTGTTGTATACATGTGGCTTTTGCATTGCACCGAAATACAATCATTAGATTAGGAATTGCATTAGATTGGTCAATGTGATATTGATACGGACGCCAACAATCTAAAACCTAAGCTCCTTGTTAACATGGCATTAACATTAGCTACCATTCTTAGAAAGACCAAAAAAAAAAAAAATAATAAGACAGGACAGCGTATGGGGGGTGCAAGTGGACTAAAACATCACGGGATTAGAAGGGAAAAGTCTGTCTACGAAGACTTGGACTGACAACAGTCCATGATGAGCCAGTTTTGCTCCAAGAAGGAATCAAACCAAAGATTGACCCAAGTATACGAAGACTTGGACTACCAAAGGCACACGCTAAAGCATTGGCGGGTCTTCTTTTCCACGCTAGGATCCGTCTTCTTTTTCTTTGCTATATTGCTTTATTTCTTTTCATTATCAATTTGCTTTTTTGATAAGATTTTCCTTGGATCCTCAGGGACGTTTGAGGTCTAGTTAGTTAATTATTTCGATAGTTGATTGATTGGCGGCCACCGCTTGATCAAGGATTTTAAATTCTTTTTGGCCTAGCAGCACTTGATAAGTAGGGCCTCTGAACTTTTTTCCATGTCTGAATCGTCTCCCAAAGAAAAGATCAAGTGAGATCAACGAAGGGGAGGCAATGCTTGTTTTATTCATCATTGGATTGATCATAATCCAGATTGTGAAAAGCTTATGATATCGTACATATCAACGCTTTATGAGTGACTTTTATTGGCTAAAAAACGGTCGATAATGCAACTACCTTGGTTATTGTTGAGTTAGTATTGTGAAACTTCAGTTGTGAAGTAGCTATTTTTTTAATCAGGAAACATAAAAAATTTAGTTATCAAGCGAAATGTGTATACATATAGTTTTGCCTTGCATTGAAATAAAATCATTACATTAAAAATTGCATTATCTACCGCTCTCCAAAGAAAATAAATAAATAAAGGAACAACGTACTGGTAAGGGCAAAGTCAAAGTCTACGAAGACTTGGACTACCAACAGTCCGTGATGAATCAGCTTTGCTCATGAAGGAATCACATCAATAATTCATTCATTTGGTACTTTGTCCCTCACATACGGGCATCCATAAACGTGGAGATTCAATAAAAAAGAAGGGAAACAAATGTCACTAGATCACTTTGTCAAATCCAACACCGACTCATCGTTCTCCCATTCACTCGCAAAATTTACATGGCAATAAATCGATTTCCAATTCTCATATTCATTGATAATTTCATTACATGATTTCCTCCGATTCTATATTTTCATATGAGATTTGAAAATCAAATAAAAAAAACCTCTAAGGATGTCTTTATGTTGCTGAGAATTTTTTTTGTGACGGGAAAATGCTTCTAGGAAATTCAATTTCAGAGAAAGGGAATCGGAAAATTTTGATTATGGTGAAAACAAGTTGAAAAAAACTGATTTTATTGTAATTGGTAATAAGTGAATCCACTAAATGTAGCATGTATCATTAAAAGTAACATGGAATGACTAATAAAATAGAATTGATATCTTCTTCATTTCTTCTATAATCCATCGAAATAACATTGATTACAAAGAAAATAGAAATTATGAAATCATATCTGTAAAATATTAGATATAATCGTGCTTTGGGAATGTAGAAAAATTGAGCATCAATAAAGTATATTCTTCTCACTTCAAAGCTTAGCAAGAAAACAAGGGTAATGATTCCTTCTTGCCAAGTCATTTTTCTCTAGGCTTATTGTTTTTAGGGTTAATACCATGAAAAATCTCAAACTAGTATACCCGCGATAAATTTATTCAAAATTAACTTTTTGATCACCAAAAACTCCAAATTGGCAAATTTGTGATAAATATATTCTCCATTAGTTTCCGTTAAATTGAATGAATACTAAGAAAAAACACAAATCGGTACACATGTGATAAATAGAAAATAAAAGCCCAAACTGATAGAGTGGTCAATTGTGAAAATTTGATGTATGTTTTTGTTGACTTGACTTTGAATGAATCCACCATTTATTTGGGAGGGAAAGTCGATTGTAATCCCAAAATTTTTGCATCATGTGGTCCAATGATTTTCTGCGTTAAGAAACATATACAATTGTCAACTTTGATGGGCTGGAGCGATGCTTCAAGGAGTCATCCTTATTGACCAAGTTTTGCACAAAATTGGCCCATGACTCTCTATGCATATTCAACCAATCATGTGGCTTCTACCTACAATGATCTCCCCAAAAGTCATTCAAAAAGATCTTTCCTTTTTATTTCCTTGATATTTATGTGGTGAAGAAATAAAGGTCTTTGATAACTAAGGCCCGCATCTCACATGAAAAGTTTCTCTTTTCCTTTAAAAAGAGATGAGTTAAGGCAATGGGATCCCGCCTATTTTCTCTTCTTCCTGGAGCTTCTGAGCTGTATTGGAGGACGCTTAATTTCAATTTGAATGCAAAGAGTCTTATTTAAAATAAAATAAAAATCTGCAACGATACCTTTGGAGTTTCGTTTTACTAAAACAAAAGTTTAGTGGAGTTTAATTAAAGTTAAAGCTATCGGAGAACAAATTTGATCTCCGTAGGTCTCGAATCGATGAATTTGATACTTCCCAAGAGTCTTTCTTGACTCATTGAGTAAATCGCGATTAATTGCTTCAATTTTAAATTTTCCTTTTGTCAGATTTGGATGGACGTATGAAAAGAGTTAAGAGCTTATGAATTTTGGAACCAAACAGTTTACACCTTTGGATCTTGCAGGATTTTATTTTGCCTCCTTGGCTGCCCCGCCATGTGTTTATTAAATGCCGTCCTTAACAAATACAAATTGGTTCATTTAGTCCACATCGTACCCATCGAAATCTGAAGGTCTTGGTGGTGTTGGAGCATTCGCATCAATCGTGCACTCCCCGGCAACTTTGAGGAGGTCAGCTCGTCAATCACGTGGAATGACCATGGCCATGGGCATGGGTTAGGGTTTTGGAGGCGTGTGAGCAAGAGCAGTGACAACGAGGGGAAAATCAAGGATTTGGAGCAAAGGAAGAAATGTGCAAAAAGGTCAAGGAACGATGGGGAAGAAGTTGTCGTGGGGGTTTAAACGAAGTTTACCTAGAAGAGAAACTAAATAAAAGGAAAGATAAAATTCTAAACCTAGCCATGTTGAATACTCTCGTCTCTTCATCCAAAAAAAGAGAGACCCATCATATGCTTTCTTCTCTCGAAAAGGAGTAAGATCAGATGTGAAATGCTAAAATCAAGGTGGACGAATGTGAGTCTCAAGCGCGAAGCGAAAAAGGATAAAAAGCAAAGCAATAATTTGTATTCCATCCCACTTTTCCTTTGAAGTTTAAAGTGTAGCCTGTTTCTTTGGCAAGAAAGACCGCGAAGTGAATTATCTCACTTCTCGGACCCTAAAAGTTGCTAAGTTTAGTTTTCTTTCAAAAGCTTAAACTTTGACTTTAAAATTGCAAAGTTCAGATTTTTAAGTTCGTCACTGTCCAAGCAAGACGCCAATTCATCTCGTAACATACTTTCATGGGACATATTTTTGGTTACCATATAAGTTTGGGATTTTGATGATAAAAGTACAATTTGGATAATTGGTAATATGGTAAATATAAAGGTTAGGATTTTTTATGGAATCGCGCACTCAATGTCGTCGAATTTGCTGCCTACCCATTGCCATCACTAGCCCTCAACTTCATGCATCGAATAGCTTATTTATTACTTTTAGCCCATGGTAAACATTTTTATGGATCGAATAGCTTTATGTGATTAAAACATTGGAAATTACAAAAACAAATTTCCCAAATATGATATTTTTTTTTTCCATCAAACTAAGAAGGAAGATCATGAGGGGCAATTCCATTTTTTTTTTCATTTTTTGAGAAAAGTACTACCCTCCGGAACAAAATTGTATGAGTGTCTGCACGACAACGTTGTTGATGAATCCAAACCAAAAAAAGAAGACGTTGATAAATGTCAGATTTGTATGCCGATAGACCATACAATTGATGCCAATAAAGAGATCCAAAGTGAACAATCATATCCCTTCATATAATTAATGCCAAACTCATTGATTTTCTAAGACTTGGACATCAGTATTGATGAAAAGAAACTTTAATACCGCTGCCCTAGAAATAGAAGCACTCCCAACAAGTAAACCGAGTTATTGAATCCAATTATCTGACGAAATCGACTCAATGATGTAAGTTTAACAATTATCTCTACGGTGATTACAATAGCGATGTTGTAACTTTGAGCGCCACAGTGAGATATCTCATGATGCAGAAAAGGAATCGGATCTAGTCGTGCAAAGAGGTGGCAGCACAACCACAACATTGGTAATAATTGGGGTACTAATACATCAATGAGGTCTACCCTTACCGGGGCCTTACTAAACTTTTTTTTCCTTTTTATGGATAAAGTATGAATTAGATAATAAATCTCTCAATAATAAATAGATAATAGGAAATACGATTCTCCAATTTCTTTTTGAATTCACATATGGCATTTTTGTGTTATTTTTTTTTTTTCATTTACTAATTCAATTCTACTACCTTTCTATATTATCGCAGAAGTTTTATTACATAATTGATTTTACCCTTGTATCATTTACATGAAGATTCAAAATACGATCTAACTAAATGGAATAAATCAAATCTCACTAAATCCAAATGTTAAACAGAAAATGGAATAACCAGATTAGAATCTGACTTGACATTCTAGAAAAACAGGAATTCTTTCTAATAATTTTTTAACTACTAACTAAAACATGTAATGTATTTGTAGCTGATATCTCCTTCTGTTTTCCTTTCTTGCCGACTAGCTCTATACGTAAGGACCGGGTCGTGATGGTCTGAATGCTTCGCCGGGGAGTCTCGACTAAAGGCAGCCTCCCTTCGGCCGGGATTCTCTTGCTTTTAACCTTTTGCTTTTCACGCTAAATCTTTGCTGAAGATATGGTCATTCATCATGAGGGTGTGCTGCAATTTCTCCGCTGCCGTGTCCTTCTTGAACACGTTCTTCTCCTCATCAGAGCAATCCACCAAAGCCCACCGAGAATTCCACTTGCGCTCTTCTTTTATTTTGAGTCTTTTTTTCAACTTTATCTGCTTTCGGTTACGCATGGCCCGGCCATGTCCCCTCGTCCTTATCTTGGTGTTCAGTTAGTCAACACGTTTCCACCGTATCGTGTCCCACCAGATTTTGCTCTCCATTTTTGCAGAATTTCAGCTCTCCCTTCCTGTTCCTTTGTGTGTTTTCACACTGCTATTTCCCTTCCTTCGCACTCGCATGAATGCCGCATCGGAAGTAGCCTCAAGTCAACCATTTCGGTTCACAAAAATTCGCAATTTTATTGGAAAGGGTCTGCAATTTTAAACGCGAAAGAATCCGATAGAGATCAAGAATGCAGGATTACAAATTTTTTTTTTTTTTTTAATAACGGGTGAAATTATCAATGATTTTTTTTTTAGTAACTGAGGATCCGTCAGGCTTACACCGTGTAGCCCACAGCCGGTAGAGTGCGTGGTGCATCCTGGACCAAGCGTCAATACCTCGGGGGGCTGGCTCAGTAATCCACTCCTGGGACTCTCACTTAAGTCATGTTAGCAACGGGAGGGCTCAAACTCTCGACCTCGATGATGGAGGAGAGAACGCACACCAATTAAGTTGCCCATGGGTGGGTAATTATCAATGAATTTGATTGATGAATTTCATGAGAATGCGGATAGGACCTTTAGGCAAAGATCAGTGTCAACAATAATTTTCCTCAAAAGTTAATTAATGAAGACAGAAACATCACTGGATTAGAAGGGCAAAGTCAAAGTCTACAAAGACTTGAACTACCAACGGTCCACGATGAACCAACTTTGCTCCGAGAAGGATTCACACCCATGAATGAGCCAAATCTCCGAAGACTTGGACGACCAAAGGCACACGCTAAAGCATTGGCGGGTCTTCTTTTCCACATTAGAATTGACCCATCTTCTTTTTCTTTGCTTTTATTGCTTTATTTCTTTTCATTATCACTTTGCTCTTTTGACGAGATCTTCCTTGGATTCTGGCCGTGAATGATGGTTGTGGTCCCGGTGGGTTTATTACCTTGATAGTTGATTGATAGGCGGCCACCATTTGATCAATAATTCTTTTTCCTTTTTTTTTTGCACAGCAGCACTACTCTTTGAGGATACTGATGAGTTGGGGCTTCTATAAGAGGGCAAGAGCCCCAACCCCGAACGCAGAAGGCGACCCTACAGCTCGCACCACTCCGTCCACCAACCTCCCCGCGAAATCACGACAGACACAAGTGATCGAGCCTCCAGTAGCTCCAGGTTCGTAGGCACCGTCTATGTTTATCATTAGTGTTCCAGCCTGCGGTGGGTTCCAAAATCGTGATGATCCGTCTCTGGTCGTACTAGATTTGCTCGATTTTGGGTTCCATCTGTTGAAACTCTTCAACTAAAGCTGACTCCACAAGGTTGCTTGGTTCTGATTTTCTATTCTTGAAGAAGGCATGGTTTCTTGACTTCCAAATATTCCATAGTACTGTAGTAATAGTCTGATTCGAGACTTGGCTTCTTGCATCCTGATCTTGAGCTCTCTAGCTCTCATCTCTGCTATTCTTCCATTCACCAGTGTAAAATATTCGTAAATTACCATTTCTTATGAAATTTTATCAGTGTAATTAGTAAATTACCAAGATTATCTAAATTTTACCGACATTCCAATGAAGTAGCAAATTAACTCACTTGAAATTTTTCATCATTGTTGTAAGTAAAGTACTGACATCTTTAGAAATTTACCAACATGCCAATAAAGTAGTAAATTACAGACTCCTACAAAATTTTACGAGCGTGGTAAGTATATTACCGACACAGTCTAAGAATTTACAAACAGTACATGGAAGTATTAAATTACCCACTCTCAAATTTTACTAGTGTTAAATAAATTACCAGCAATATCAAGAATTCACTGACATACAAGTCAAGTGGTTAATTACCAACTCTTATTACCAGAATCATAAATAAATTACTAGCACATACAAGAAGTTAACAACATTTTAATGAATTAATATATTACCAACTCCTCTGAAATTTACTTATCAGCACTATAAAAACATATACCAATATATTAATGATGGAGTTAACCCACTCCTATGAAATTTTATCCATGTGGTCAGTAGATTGCCAACTCTTATCATCCATTGGTTTTACACTTTATCTTAAGATGAAATTGAAAGTAAGGTGATCAAATCATAAAGGTGAAGTCATGGAGGCTAGATTTAAACTACTTTAACTCATAGCCTTGTTCAAATCCAATTCAAATGTCGAGCTATACTTGAAGTAATGGCCACAATATTGGCACTTAATTTTTATTTTCACACATCAAATGAATAGCAATGTATCGGTATTTTATCTTCAACTCAAAATTCCTATAGACTAACGGTCTCACCATGTCTGCAAGTTCTTGGTAGAAAAAATGTCGACACTATTAGTATATTGGAAAGTGGAGGGGCACGTCTCTAGGACCAATATAAAATAGAACCACTTTTCGAGCTTAGATATGAGAGGAATCTTCTTCTTCTTTTTTTCATAATAGTAGTCTATGAAGTTGGAGCCCAATGCTAATACAATAATCATTGAGTGTGGACATCTTTAATTTTGAGATGCTTGACAATGATGGCATGCGCCTCTCCTAATTCTACAGAGTATTTATAGAGGAAGCTAATTCTCTATGTCCATTCTTCCCTAGATAGAGCAAACTCTCAACCACCACGATTAAATTATCAAACAAACAAATTACATTGGAAGCATCCATGAAATTGTTATTGAACCTTATATACTGCATTGGATGTTTTTTGTTTTTTCGTTTTTGTCGATCCTACTCTATTCCTACTCTAACTCTCACTCTAAGATTTTTACCCTGCCTCCTTGTAGAGCGTGGGAGTTGAAGCCTACTCCTAAAACTACATCGTCCCCACCCCAACTCCCTTGAAAAGATGGGGATTCAAACCCCCTACCTCCCCCTTTCATGTTGGAAGGATGTGCCCCTAGTGGTTTAATGCATTGGATGTTGAATAACATGGAACCACGCTATTTTTTGGTTGTACATTATATAAGTTCCAAACCTTATACTTCGTTAACTTTGTCAATGTCCAATCATGTTGCAATATCATTTCGAAAAAGTACCACCGTGTCGTCTCGTGTGGCAAATTTAGTCATCTCAAAGCTTCTAATTGGTGTCTCACAGTCGGCCATATTAACAACTAGAACACTCCATCAATACAAATAATTATCAATATCACCATTAAACAAATGCACAAAATCATCCGGCATACATATAGTTGCATAAAATATGTTTGTCTGTTACTGATAATAGATGTCGAAACGATGTTAATAATCAACTAAAAATTTAGAATTTACAAATATTAACCGGTGTCACTAATAAAAAATACTTAAGGAACTCATAATCAACTAGAGGAGAAACACAAAAACGACTATTCATAATCTGCAAGAATCTTTCAAGTAAGAAAATCGGTTGTTTCATCAGCACGTTACTGACAATCATAAAATCAAAACAAGGTTAATAATATAGTAAGGATTTATACTTGTAAAATAGTTATTTTTTTGTAAGTTACTACCGTTAACCAAGACTACTGACAAAGCATGCAAGCAACTTATAGTTTACTACCAAAAATACTCACCCACTTAGAAAAGCAAACAATTGCTCATAAATTACAAGAGTATATTCCATATGGTAAATCGATTATTTTATTCATGTGGTATTTACGAATGAACATTGCTACTCATAAATTCAAAATAGTGGTAACACCATATTTGAATTTAGTGGGGGTAAAATAGGTATTTTGTTTGTAAGTTGGAACATCAATCAAGACTATTAATAAAGTATGTAAGCATTCATATTCTATAAGCGAAAATACAAACCCATTTGTAAAATCTAAAAGAAAAAAATGGTAATCCACTATATGGTTTTTTTTTTTTTTTTTTTTTGGTAAAGTAATCCACTATATGGTTTGAGGATGAAAAAACTATTTTTTTTATAGCTTCCTAACAATTGCCTAGATTCACAAGTTATCGATTAAATTTTACTTACCAGTGATACTTCAAGTTTAGAATTGGTTCTTTAAATTTAGCATGCATGAAACAAAACTCCATTTTTGGTTTACGGAATTTTAGACACGTATAAGATTACAAACTACAACTATCCCATCACATGAATAGCTTTGGTTAATTTTTTGATCCATTCTAGAGAGAGTGGCAGTCATTTTTGCAGAAATGACATTAAAGAAAAACAATTTATGTTGTTGAAATTTGAGAAGTGTGGAACTTTTCTTTTTTAAAAAGGATGCTCTGCATCGTGTTATGTCAAATGAGAACATGTTCACACTTTCCCTTAGATTTAAAACTCCTAGGAAATAATTTATGTTCTCAAGATTTGAGAAGAGTGGGCTTTTTTTTTTTTTTTTTAAATGAAAACTTTGCATTGTGCTATGTTAATGTTCTCCCCCAGGAGATTTAATCTCCTTAAGGTGTTAAAACGCCCCTTGAGATTTAATACTCATATATTCACGTGCGTTGTCAACTTTGATAGGCCGGAGTGATGCTGCAATGAATCATTCTTATTGAACAATTGTAGCACACTAGCCCACGACTCTCTGCATATTTAGCTAATCCTGAATACTACGTTTAATGACCTACAGAGATCTCCATTACTTGTCAGTCAGGCTTCTAAACATTTTCCATCTATGGCTTCCACTACTTTTGCTGATACGCTGTTCAGTATTTCTTGAAGATTAGATCGAGTAAATCAATGGAGGGGAGTGTAGAAACACAGCATATGTGACAGCCCAAGCAACGGTGCGCGAGGAGGAGGGATGGCGGTGCATCCGCGCCACGGTCCCCGGACATGCACAGGGAAGGGGAAGGGGTCCTCTCTAATCCCACATCACTTAAGGGGGGAGTCCTGTGCTAGTTTATAAAGGCTTGGGTTCCTCTAAATCTGTGTAACGCGTTTTAAAACCGTGAAGACTCAGTGTCCCAAGTGGACAATATTACACAATGGGCCCGGGTCGTTACAACATGCCTATAAAAATGATGGAATAGCAGGGAGTGCTTCATTTACTCAACTCACACTGTGACAGAAGGTCAGGGAGTGCTTCTTTTACTCAACTCACACTGTGACAGAAGGTCATGGAATGGTCAGAAGGTCAAGGAATGGTTAATTCATCAGGATATGCATATGAAGTATTCTTGAGCTTCAGAGGAGAGGATACTCGAACGGGTTTTACCAGCTTTCTTTACACTAGTATGATAGATGCGGGAATCCGCGTTTATAAGGATGATAAAGAGCTCTTCGAGGGGGTAGAATTTGGCCCGGAACTTCTCCAAGCAGTTAATCAATCAGAGATCTCAATACCTATATTTTCGAAAGGTTATGCCTCTAGCATATGGTGTCTCAAGGAGCTAGTCCAGATGGTTGAGTGCCAAAAACTAGGGGACAAAAGATCATGCCCATTTTTTATGATGTGGCACCTTCAGAGGTTCGACACCAAACTAGGGGTTATGGAGAGGCCTTTCTTTCACATGAAAAGAAGAATCGATATGATGAAGAGACTATGTGTCAGTGGAAGGTTGCTCTGAGTGCAGTTGGGGCAATAAACGGGTGGGATTTGCACAACAAGACCAATAGGTGACTACCTCTATCATTCCATTTGATGTGCCTTGTACCATTAAATCTTTTAATGTGGTTCAATTGGCTTCTTTTCTAAATTTGTGTTAGTCTTGTTGAAATTGAATTTTATGCTATTGAAATTATACTGTAGAAATCACATGAAATAGTGGTACAATCCCAATTTTGTCCTTTTTCATTCCAAATAACTTTTTTTTTTTTTTTTTCAGTTAAGGTCATTCATTAACCATATGTGCCAACGCTAATTCATTTACAATGGAGTAATCCTTGTAGAAAGCATTTTGAATTGGTCTTTAGTTTTCACTTTGGTCCTGTGAGAACATAGTTTGGTTTAATATAGTTTTCTAACTCATTGCCATTTGACCTCTAACAAACACTAGGGAAGAAGGTGAGATCGCAAAAACAATTACCCATAAGGTTTTCAATGAGTTGAAGAAGGC
Source organism: Eucalyptus virginea (assembly GCA_014182375.1). Classification (NCBI taxonomy): domain Eukaryota; kingdom Viridiplantae; phylum Streptophyta; class Magnoliopsida; order Myrtales; family Myrtaceae; genus Eucalyptus; species Eucalyptus virginea. The sequence goes on from CM024521.1 coordinate 48,993,135, forward strand.
TTATTTGGTGGTATCGAACAACTTGGTTAGTGTGGACCCCCATGTGGATAAAATCATGGAAAAGATAGGTGCTCACACAAGTGAAACGCGGATTGTGGGAATTCATGGGATGGGTGGCGTTGGAAAGACAACAATTGCAAAATTAATCTACAATGAGCTTTCCAACGAGTACAACAATTGTTGCTTCCTTTCCAACATCCGTGAAACGTCAAAGCTCAAGGGCATTTATTACTTGCAACAACAGCTCATCTCTGACATCCTAAAATTGAAATGGATGGATATAAAAAACATTGATGAAGGGATTGGGATAATTAAAAAAAGATTGTTTGATAAAAAAGTCCTGCTTCTTCTCGATGATGTGGATGAAAAGGATCATATGGATGCACTTGTAGGTAAGCGTGATTGGTTTGGTGAAGGGAGCAAACTTATTATTACTACAAGAAGGAAAGATGTTATCCATGTCCCGGAAGTGGACTGGAGGTATGAGCTTACGAGCTTGGATCCAGATCTATCTCTTCAACTTTTTAGCAAACATGCCTTCAGAAGAGATTCTCCTATAGACGAGTATATTGACCAATCCAAGAGGGCGGTAAACATTGCTGGAGGTCTTCCATTAACCCTTGAGGTCATAGGTTCACTTTTATCCGGCAAAAATAAGAAAATGTGGGATGCCACATTGAAGAAGCTAGAAAGTGTTCCTCATGATAAAGTTCAGAGTAAGCTGAAAATAAGTTATGATGCATTAGATAATAGGGAGCAGCGTATATTCCTTGATATAGCCTGTCAATTCATTGGATGTTGCAAAGACATTGTGTTTTATTTCTGGGATGTATCTAAACTTTTTCCGGAAGCAGCCGTGGAAGTTTTGCAGAACATGTCTTTAATAAAGATTGGAGAAGATAATATATTGTGGATGCATGATCAACTCAGAGACCTTGGAAGAGAAATAGTTCGTCAAGAAAGTGAGTTGAATATAGCGAAGCAACGTTGGGTGTGGAATCCGGAGGATGGATTAAATCTGCTAAGGATACATGAGGTAAAATGCTTTGTGCAATACATCTCCAAGTTACTTAAAGACATTTTCTTTTCCAAAAAAATTAGTTACTTTTTGTGTTCTCTAGCACCATCACGACGTACTCAACCAATATTTTTGGTCTTTTAATATTTTAAAGGAATGATAGTAGTCAACTCAACCCCTTAAAATAGTGAACTTGAAGAAATGTGTTTCCTTTCAACTTTTTTGTTTTAAAATTTTCCCTTTGGGCAGGAAAAGAAAGAAGTTGAAGCTCTTCATCTCAAGTTTGATGATCAGCACCGTTTGACCTATGAGGACTTGAAGAGCCTGCCAAATCTAACATTCCTTGAAGTAGACAACTTAAAGAAAATTTTTTTTGGAGACAATATGCTTAACTGGCCCAAAGGGCCATCATATGCTCTTCCAACTAATATTCTCCAGAGGAATTCAGATCTCCTTCCACGATTACGATGGCTTTCTTGGCATAATATTTGCCCATTATTTAATATTGCAAATTTCTCCATAGAGAATTTGATTATCCTTGATCTATCTTGGAGTGAAATTACTCATGATTGGAAAGGGTGGAGCCACATGAAGGTATGTTATATGCTAGACAACACTTACTCTTTTGTCTTATTAGATTCAAAAGTAAACTTTGCATGATTTTTCTTTCATAGGTGATTAAGAATTTGAAAGTTCTAAATCTGACCCATTGCCGATACTTGAAGAGAACCCCCAACTTCTCAACTCATTCAAATTTAGAACATTTGATCCTATCACGCTGTTACTCATTAATCGAAATTGATAGATCAATTTGTCAGTTGAAACGCTTGGTTTTCTTGGATGTAAGCTATTGTAAGTATCTTCAGAGGCTGCCAGATGAGCTGGGTAAAAATCTTGCAAGCCTCGAATACCTATCTCTAAGTGATTGCTTTAGATTGAAGAGGTTTCCGGAGACAATTGGGAATTTGGAATCGTTGATTGAGTTGAACATAAGTACCACAAGCATCCAAGAACTACCCGATTCCATTAAAAAGTTGAAGAATTTGAAAGTAGTGAATATGAATAATGTCATAAACAAAATACACGATGCCTTTTGGACGATGAAGAAGCTTGAAAAAATAGAATTCACCATCGAGAATTATCCGTACGAGGGTTTACACGTGGAAATTGGTGATTGCATCTATGAGAATAAATCCTTGAGGATCTTGATATTGGGAGGGGTGAGAATACACGCCCTACCTAGGCTTCCTGAAAGTCTCATCGAATTAGTAGTGGAGGAGTTGAGGGTGGACACGTTTCCGGATCTCTCAAATCTCGCTAACTTGAAGGTATTGCATCTGGACTTTGGCCCACCTAACTGTGATGGGAAATCTGATGGGCTAAGCAAATTGGAATCTCTGGAACTAGGCTCTTTTAAGGAGACTCCCTCATCGACAGACCTGAGCCTCCCTCCTCATCCGCGTCGCCTCCCGAGGCTTCCCTTAAATTTATCCGTCTTACGTCTCTCTGGTTGCGACTCACTTTGCTCGATGGATCTATCGAATTTGAGGGAACTATCGTCTCTCTCGATTTGGGAATCTAAAGTTGCAGAGATTGAAGGCCTTGGTTGTTTGGAGAACCTACGAGATTTGAAGCTTAATTTTGTCAGACAGCTGGCGATGCTACCTGATCTAAGCAAGTTAAACAAGCTGAGGAGTATTGAAGTAATCCGTTGTGGTAATCTGGTTGAGATTCAAGGCGAACTACCACGGTTTTTGGATCAACTTGAAATTTATAACTGCGGTTCGTTACGGGAGTTCCCCGATCTGTTCAGCTTACCCGATCTGTTCAGCTTAATGGGTAAGACACATGTTTTTATGCATATGCATGATCAGATGTTTTTCTATACAGACCATACAGGTAGACGTCAGTTGCTGCTTCGTGGCTTTAAACAGATGCAGATCCCTTATCTAAGCAATTGGAACAGACTAACAATTCTTACATTAGAATCTTGTCATAATCTGGTTGAGATTCAAGGCGAACTACCCCAATCTTTGGAAGAATTGGAGATTGAATGCTGTGAATCTTTACAGAAGTTGCCTGATCTATCAAGCTTGAAGGGACTGCGAGAGGTTACAATAAGAAGTTGTGGGAAATTGGCAGTGGAGGAAATTTCTCGGCTTTGCTCGGAGAAGTCAATCAAATTTGTGGGAGAAGACGATGAAGAAGACGAATTATCCGATTGGGCAAGAATACAAAGATATGAAAGAAGACGACAGGCTAGAAAAATTAATTTTTTCATGGTCGATAAATTCGCTATGCTGTAAACAAATAGATGGAATGTGTGTTGGAAGGTCATACAACTATGGTTCTCATCGTGGGACTTTACAAAGACAATCAACTCATTGTTGCGACTTTGAAGTAGACAGACACTCTGTATTGCCATGCTTAAGTTCAGTTTATTTTTCAGGAAAGGTGTACTTCTTAGTGGGATTTGCAAATGTTATGGAGAAGTCATAAATGAGGGAGCCACCGCACTTACGAGATTACCGGTGTGGCAAAGACTCAAGCTAAAGCAAAGAAGACTGTAGAATATTTTATCTCAGCAATGATGCTTTCAATCATAGCAATCTTTGACGGGCACACTAACAAAAATCATTCTGTGCAGCAAACATCGCCTACAGGAGTAACTGAGAGAATGCAGCATTCTCTGTACCATTAGAGAAGGAGCGCCCTTTTGCTGAGACTTTAGAATTGCACTCACTTACAAAAGATTGGTAAGAAAAAGAGAGCACCTTCCCTTGGGGCTGCGTTCAGTAATAGAACCGTGCATTCTCATTACGAAGCAATATTGGCATTGTTTCTGTCATGAGATCCACTCGATTCCAGGAAAACACTGGCACTGCCACCAAAGTCGGTTATGCGTCATATGCTACTCGCCACCTCAGAAGAACTTTCATCAAGTAGTAGGAGCTCTTCCATGTACACAGAACCTTTCATAGAACCTAGCGGTCATAAAAGAAGAGCTTTACACAAGACAAGCGTCAATTTGAGAAATTCTTCCATATTCTTCGCATGTACAAACTCCAAAAGGATTCCAATCCGCCATACTACTTTCAGTTGAGAAAGCAACTTGGGGTCCATTTCTGGAGCCAATGCCAGAGCCATGCGCAGCTCAACATCATTCACATTTGCACGGGACGGATCACCAAGTGAAAATCAAGCGGTGGCGACCGTCTTTGGTTGTAGAATCTCATAAATTTTAGTCAAGTTGAACTCTATGAGCATCGGGAGGAGCTTCGCACACACATTGGTATCGGGGTCCTCATCCTCATTCAAGGTCACAAAGAAGGAGAAATTGCATCTAGGATATGGATTTCAAGCCTGGCAGCCTTATGCTCTAACTCGGAGTTTTGATTAGGAAAACGAACATCGCATCAAACGGAATCTTAAGGGACAGAAATCTGGCATCACCATCCTTGTTGCCCTTATACGTAACATCCAGGACTCGGCGAATCCCACGATGAATACGTCGAGCTTTCGGAATCCGGTATGACTCCTGTGATGGACTCAATGCTTGCATTTTGAGCCGGCAATGCAGGTTCTAGGAATGGATCGACGTTGTGCTCTGGTTTCCTTGTTCAATCCTGAACTTTTCTTGGATTGTGTTTGTAATTAGTGTGCTGAATTATGCTTCGTGTGAGTGTGAACCATCTAAGTTTTGCCTGTCCAGTGTTTGGTGATCATGTGCAATTTGGTGTTTGATGAAATGAGCTATGTGCTTGAGATTGTGTGTGCTGGATTGTCACCTTCGAAGCACTTGAAGCTAAAGCTGAAGCTGAAGCGCAAGGTCTATTGCAATGGCTTCCTCTCTCTCCGCACCTCCACAGGCAAGGTACCTTTGCTTTCACTACTAATCTCTACCACTGATGTCCAGCTCAACCCGATCAGCAATTTAGTTGCCTTTGATTGGGCTAGGACATGATTCAGTTTGATTGGCTAATCCATGTCAAAATGGCAGTGGCCGTTGAATTATTACTGTTTTCTCCCAAATTTAGCTTGCTCGATCGAATCAACAGCGCAGCTTGATGCTGCTTACGAATTCATTTTTTCTATCATCATGGATTGTTCTGTTACGTGCTTCGGTTGTAATACTTGCCGTGATTGAGCTTGTTTTGAGAAGATTAGTCCATGCTGTGATTGATGGTCGGATAATGCTGTATCATGGCGTGCAGCAACGTTGGAATGCGGGATTTTGAAGAATGATGAAGTTATTTGTTCCGGTGAGTCACCGATTTCAATGCTTATTTGGTTGAAGTTGGAGAGCCTGAAGGAGTACAAAAGCCTCTAGATGATACTTATATTCACAGCCTGATTATTGTTTGGCAATTCGATTTATAAGTTCCCTCTGCCGAGGGTATTCCTTGCTTGTCTTCTTCATAGCTGTTTTGTTGGTTCAAATCATCAATAGGTGCAATGTGATGAATGTGAAGTTCTTGGATTTGGTTTGTTAAAAGTCCAAATGGGTATATTTTACTTATTGTTTGTCTTGGAAAAAAGAGCGTTGCTTGCATACAAATACGCATAGACCCTCCTTTGTGATGCTTTGCTTGTTGTTCGTCTGGGAAATTAAATATTTGTTCTTTTGCTTGCTTCAAACAGCTACTTGGGTACGGTTCATGTATCGATTGATTTAGAATCTAGATGTAAACATTTGCAATTGATCTACTGTTGCTTTTGTTCAATGTGCAACTGATCTTTTGAATCTCCATTTTTTTGTTAAAGTTTTTCCTTTTGTCAACCTTACTTTCAATTGGTGCAGAACTTTGGTTGAGTTTCTGGATATGAGGTTCACTATAATCCCCTCTATGAATTATGAGGTGTGTTTTCCTTTTAGCTACTTAAATCCTTTGGCATAGAATCTACAGTTGTATTGCCTACATAACTTTTCCTTTTCTGCAGATGCTCCTAATTCCTCAGATGTTGCAACCTGCCGGAAATGGGAACCAAATTGATACCGTCCCTATACCCTACATATATAGATTCTACATCCCAAATAGCACAGCTTGCTTTACAATGCCTCCAAATGACTCCTAATGAGCAGCCTTCGAGGACTAAAGTCGTGGAAGAACTGGAATCAGTAGACACTGGCATCGCTAATAGAATAGAATGGGATAGTTAAATTCTCTTATTATGTCATTCTTACTTCATGTGATGTAAGTCAAAGTCTGTTGTTCCACACTTTTCCATTTTTCCCAGGAATAATCCTGGGCTTTGAATGTTCATTTCTATTGTACCCAGCAGTTACTAGGAGTTGTCTTCTCTTGTAAGTTCTTTGGAATATCCATGACATGTATATTAATACATGCACCGCTTTGTGAATTGAGATGTGATTGTACTTATGTTTATGAGAGGAACAGTTCTTTAAGGCTAATCCTCGGTCTTGTTGGTAATCTGAGGTCCACAGAAGAAGTCCATTGCTCTTCAAGAGTCCGAGCTCTTTAATTTTCTTGCATGCTTATGCTTTTAACATGAGCAAAAGCTCATTTTGGTTGCCATAACGAATGTGTTTATGGGGTGCTTGCTCTGCAATCAATCTCCAGGAAGTGCTAGGCGGTTCAGTCCATTCTCATAGTATTTTTGAGCTATGAGACATGGTTGGGGAAATTGAGGAGTCATTCAAGGCAAAGTGCTGCTCAGTTGTCCGTTCAGAAAGAGCAAGATATGACTTTTGGTGCTGTCATGTTGCAGCTAAGACATGTCTGATTGTTTTGTGCTGACAAAAGACATATTTCTTATCATATGCCAATTTTAGATAAGACTTTCCATATGATATTATAAATGACTAAATTTTATTTTTATATTCTCAGTAACTTAGCCCATTGGTTATTGTACTTTCTTCACTGTTTGTAAATCTGAGGGCCCTATTATTTTCGACACTTCTCATGTAATTTTTTTTTTTTGAATTTGTTAATATGTCTCTTTCACATCACTCTCAACGCGAAATATAAAAGTTTCCATCATTTTTGTTAAATTTTAAACAAATTAAAAAAATTAAATTGATTACATCAAAGAACTTTCCAAATATATGTTTATCAAATGGTATTTTCCCAATGTTACTTCTCAAGTCATTTTAAATTGCAAATTACCAAACAGTCTTTATATTTCATAGAATTCCTTTAGGCTAAGGGTCTTTACATTAGCCAAAGACTTTCCCCAAAAGGCAAAGCTAACGCATCCATAAATGGGTACTTGAAATTTAGCTTTATGCAAACCTTTTTGCTTGATTGTTGTTGCCCTGCTATGTGACCTGCTGTTTCGTGTAAATCAGCGATATAGTCGTCATCATGGCTGAAGAGTTCTTGGAGATCCGACCTCATGAAGTCAAGTTTATGTATGCGTGTATATAGTGCTGCGCGTTTGGTTCATTTTTATTTTGGAGCTACATTCAATTTGCGTTGCTTGCCTCCTGTTTTACTAGGCAATAAGTGAAGGGGATGATATTTCTTTGTTCTACAATAATTTGCTTCAGAATTTGTGGTTCAACATCGTAAATAATGGTAAAAGAAATATCTTAGATAAGAGATTCAATGGCGAGTACGAATCGGTTATTGGTTGCCCTGTATTTCAAATTCTTTTCCTTGTGTTGTTTTTGAATATTTTGTCAGGTTCTTTCTTTTTGCATAGTTTCTATCCTCGCACCACAAACTCTTAGAATGCCTTGTGAGGTGAATTTCTTTTTGGAGATAAAGTAAGTGAGTGAGTGTTGTAACCAAATGACTGAGAATGATCGGTAGAGAAAACCAACATGCAAAATGAGATTTCGTTGCTGCATTATGTCTTCAAAGAAAATGTATGATGGTCCATTTTATCACATCCTACTCTCATGTCGTGCCCCGTTAAGTTCTTCTATCTGAAGCCTCTTCTCCATGTTTATGCGGTGGAGTTGAGTAAACAAAGCTCATGCTGGATTCCGCTACGCAACAAGACTGATCGGTATGTTGCTTTCAAGGTGAGGATTTTTTGGACCTTTTCATTCACCATGATCGTGCTTTACTTTTTTTTAGGTATGGTGGTCGAACAATTTTCTTTCAATCCTGTATTCTCTTGATGTAGTTTAAATTTCAGAGTAGGATATCAATGCATTAAAAGCTCTCTACTATGGAGAAACATTATGAGCTTTATACTGGATATCCAAAACATTCTAGGTTAAGTCTACATCTTTGAAAAATACTGTGTGCAGCCAAATGTAGGCATCATCAAGCCAAATGGAGCATCTGATTCAAAATTGTGCTGCTCAAGTCCGAGGAACATCATGTTCACATTCTTATTAAAGCCACTAACATACTTGTGAGGAGGGACACGCCTACACTACCTAAATCAGCTATATAATTATTCTGCAATTTCTTTGCCATGACATGTCAATTGGACTGTATCACTGTTGGGTTACGAACTGCTTAAGGTAGAGTCAGTCTAATTGCAGCAATGATCATCTTTGAATAAGATTTTGAATGCCTACCGTAGTAGCCTAATATACATCGAGATAAAGGAAAACCACGACAGGCCTCAGAAGCTATGTCCCGATACTTCAAAAGAATTGGAGTAGGCCTTTCATCCTATCTTCTGTTTGATGTAGTTACCATGTAAGCAAGACAGGTAGCTCCAACTGTCCTGTAGTGCAGAGACAAGTTTTTGATACAGGTGAAGAAGACTGTTGACATGGTAGGTTTTGCTGCTATATGTTCCATAATCTTTCAGGTCAAGTAACTCGAGAAATTTTCTTTTAAATTTTCATATTGATAAAGAAAGTGGTAAATACATAGATGAGAAGAAGATAAAAGCAATTCTAACCAGTCCGGTGGAATCACCATCAGTGCCACCAGATTATGGAGACTGAAAGCAAGATTCATCTTCCAAGACTACCATCCCAAAGAATATCTCACCTGTTGGAGTTGAAAATGCGTCACCTTTTCTCAAGGTATTACTGCCAAAAAACATCAATATGTCACTTTATTGTCTTTCTGGATTGAGATGGCATTGTATCTAATCAATGTATCGGGGCTTTGCCACAGCCTTGGCTAGGCCGTATGTTATTTATTTGTGAATGGAAATCAAGTTGCTGCACATCATCTATATATTGATCTACCTTTTTAGCAACTAAATGCGAGTGTATGGGATATCTTTTTTCTCATATTAACTGTACGTGAATCCATTTCTATGTCTCAGGAAAGATTGGAAATCATAGAATATGACTTCTGTTCTTACTCTTATATTCCAGAAGGATTGTCTTTTGATGCCAGGATCCTGAAGGGTTGGACGTGTCAGAGGTTTTAAGGAGTTAAAATCAACACTCGACGAGGTGATACAAAGTTGAAAGAGGTTAGTTTTCTTCCCTTGGTTGATTTGAATTCAGGTCTACTTTCACCAGTCAAATCACTGGGAGGACGGTTTCCCTTCCACTACACAAGCCACCCTTGATTGCCCATTTTATACAGATGAGGACAGGAGACAGAAGAGGGGAAGAATTATTAAAAGGAAGAAAAGAAAACTTATAAAAGGCATAGGTGTTGAGTTGGGAGAATTGCAAATTCAGTCATAAATTTATTTGTATGAATAATCAAATAATGGAAAACATGTTTGCTCTCTCATATTCTTGGTTCACTGCTACTACTAACACATTGGTTCTTATGAATATCTGGTGCTGCATGTATTGAAGATTACATTTTTGTTTACTGAGTAAAATGGCACGAAATGTTATTGCCAAGTCAGAGTCGACCCGACTATCACCAGGGACTACTCGAGTTTGGTACTATTGCTGTTGCTACTGCTATGTTAGTGTTGTGTCTTGGAGAGGTGGTTAGAGATCATTTAGGCTTGCTGACTTGGGGTCTTTCTTGTGATTTCTCTCGGGTTGTCCGAGTCATGGCATATCCCTTAGCTGATATTATTGTGGTATCTTTCGTTGTGAACTTGCACTGGAGTTTGATTTTCTCATTGTTGGGATCCGTCAAAAGGAAGATTCTGTCCTGTAAGATACTTGCTCGAAGATTAAGATTTCACTGCCTTAAATTAGTTTTTTTGTGTTACAAAACTCTTGAAATAGTATATTTGTATTATATTTACCTCCAAATTAATTTTCGTGTAACTAGCCTAACGTGACTCATGAGATTATCTATTCGGTCCCGTCCCCGAACCATGGGAAGAAAAATACAGGAATTTTGGAGAAAAAGATGGGGTTTTTTGAGCGAAACATGTTAGCCAATCTACATAAGTTACAGTAGACCAAAAAATTAGAGACTCCGAGAAGTTATCAAATGCGCCGTCGTTGCGGTGCTAGTCGGAGATTATCTCTTCGGATCGGGCTGCCCTCGGGGGAAGAAGAGGCCGATGGGCGATCTTAAGATTCTGTTTTCATTCTTGCATACAGTGAAATCACTGCTGAAGGATGAAGGGTAACAAAGCTCGATCATATTTTGCTTAACGGAAACAACATAGCTATTGTGAGAAACAACTTCTTCCTTCTGCTGGTAATTATATTGCTATATGTTTGAGCCCTTGCCTTGATAAGGGCATGGTCTTGCCTAAAGTTTTGGTAATCTATCAACTAGTAAGCAATTGCCTTAACCAAACAGAAACAATCAGCCGCTCTGAGAGATTCCTTCTGATAAGACTCAAAATGCTTAGACAAGGTATTGATGAATCATGACTGGTCTTGAATTTGTGATTAAAAGGTCATCATCGCCTATTCTTTACAATCTGGTCCTTTGTCTCAATCAACCTTTTGTCCATCTCTTGATAAATATAAAGCACAAGTGGTGTGGCAATTATGTTACCGAAAAGCTAGAATTCTGCTTTCCAGTGCTTGAACCACTTAAGTGATGATGCCTTGCTTTTGTCTTACTGCAGTTAGCTGGTGTCTCCCCTGATCCAGAATGAGTTGGGTTCATCCTCTAACCCCAGTGGTTGATTATGTAGTTACTTTTAGTTGTTGGAAGCCCCATCAGCAACATCATTTGATTTTATAACCCTCTTTTTATGGGTTTATGAATCTGCAACCTTAGTCAATTGAGCTCTTATTTGATTGAGCTCATGTGTGAATGTCTGATGCAATTAGCTCAACAGATGGTGCATGATCATATCATCCTATTATCCAATATCTATGTTTTGCTCAACTAGAGGGTGTGACAGTTGTTGTCATGCTTGGTGCATATTGTTCCTAGGTTTCATCTTCCAGTGCATTGTTATTGAAGAACCTATCTTGGCTTGTTTTAGTGTTCTACAGTTTTTGGCCGTTGACTGCATAATAATATCTGTATTTGCCCCCCCCCCCCTCCTCCTCCTCTCTCTCTCCCCCCATAGAATATGGTATCTTCTTGGTGGCCTGTTATTTGACTACCCCCTCTGTTTTATAGTACATTCTCAACCTAAATGCAAGGGTGTGTTCCCAATATCCACTTTGTAAAAGATCAAAGAATTCCACTTATGTACTTGTTGCTCTTTGCTTGAAAAAATTCTACTTCATTATGCAGTATGGTTCTGGTACCGAGACATCAGGCCGAAGATGTGCACTGTACTGCATACAGCTAGATGAATAATGGACGTATTTTGCTCCAAGAGATTTCAATTTTCCACACAAGTAGCTGTAGTTGCTGCATGTTGCGAAAAGATCCATGCCCAAAGCGAACTCACTTGTTTTGACCATGCCCGGTTTTTTGTCGTTCATGTTTTCAAAGTGGTTGGCTATTTCGGTGGAGTGCTGTTTCTTGTTTTTGCGGTAGTGACATTCATCGGAGTTTTCTAGAGGTTTTCAATCTGCTGAAAGAGTGAGCTCAGAGCTCGTGAGGTGTGATATTGCTTGCGAACTTTGGTTAGAGCGACAAGATCCAAATAAGCTGGAACTAAGGTGCTGAAGATTCACCATAGGCCTCTTCTTTATCGCTTGTTTTCATGTATATTCGCAACTGCAAACGAGCTTGACTTGAGGCATGTGAAATGAATAGTAAATGCTGAGGACTTTGTCTAGGCATTGGTGCAATTTTCTTATTTGAAGCTTTATTGGCCATCGAATCTCATCATCATGAACAAGTTTGCAATTTCATTCCGATTTTTATTAGTTCCAACACATGGTCCAAGATTGAGTTTGGGACATCTGGAGTGCCAAAACTCGGCACGAAAGGACACTTAAGTGCCAAAACTTCGAAAATATACACTTACGTGCCACAATTGAAGTAAAGTAGATCACTAAAGTGCCACTCTGGCCAAAATCCGGCAAAATTGCTGACATGGCAATTTTCCGGTGAGTTGGGTGCAAAATGGTGTCGTTTTGCATGCTGACGTGGCAACAAATTGCAAAAACGACGTCGTTTTGTGCACGATGTGTAAATAATTAATATAAAATTAATTAAATTAAATTTAAAGTTAATTTTATCTAAAATATTCTAAAATTAAAAAGTTTTAAAAAAGGTGTGGAGCCGAAGGGGCGGGTGAGGGCCGAGCCCGCCACCGCCACCTCCTCGCCGTCGTCGGGAAGGGCCGCAATGGAGGGGGAGGGTCGGCCGAGGTCGCTAGCCCCCGGCCGATGGGCGGCGAGGGCCGCGAGCCCTAGCCCAATCGCGATGAGGATCGCGACCCTTGCCCCAAATTTGGGTGAGGGTTTGCGGGCCCTCATCGCCTCCCCGCCGTTGTCGGGAAGGGCTGGCGACGGTGGGGGAGCATCGGTCGGGGTCAACGACGCCACTTCGGGCCGACGACCCCGCCGACCCTCCCCCTTTGTTGTCGGCCCTTCCCGCGGCGGCGGGGAGGTGGCGGCGGCGAGGGTTCAGCCCTCAACCGCCCCTTCGGCTCCCCCTTTTTAATTTTTTAATTTTTTTAACTTTTTTAATTTTTAGTTTTTTAATTTTATAATATTTTAAATAAAATTAATTTTAAATTTAATTTAATTAATTTTTATATTATTTATTTACACATCGACACAAAACAACGTCGTTTTTACAATTTATTGCCACGTCAACGTGCAAAACGACGCCGTTTTGCACTCCAACTCACCGGAAAATTACCACGGCAATTTAGCCGAATTTTGACCGAAGTGGCACTTAAGTGATCCACTTTACTCCGATTGTGGCACTTAATTGTACCTTATGGAAATTTTGGCACTTAAGTATCCCTCCATACCAAGTTTCGGCACTTGGGCTAAACTTATCTCGTCCAAGATTCTTATAAATGCTATGTATCAGAATTCTCCAAATTGGATCCAAAGTTACATACATAACATGATGTTTTTTTTTTTTTTGGTAAAGAACATAACATGATGTTTTTGTTATGAGATACTAATACTAAAAGATAGCTTGTTCTGAGTATGTCGATATTTTCCCTGAAACTGGTACGGTTCTTTTCATTCTTTCACCCATTTCACCGTAACACATGGTGCTACAACAATTGTACCCTTCAAGAACAACGTAGGTCGGGTTGGGAAAGTAGTTGTATCTTGGTAATCGGAAGATTAATGCAGGACTAGTCAAACAAGGGATCATGATTTTCCTTGGATATGACAGATACTCCCGAGGTGGTCCCATAGTTAATTTCATTGTGGAGACCAAATGGAAGAGGGATTGAGTATGTAGGGGATGAGTGGAAGAAGAATTAACCAATTCAATCAAGAGTGACTTCAGGCTATATGGTGTTACTTTGATTAGTTTCTTATTCACAAAGTTAGTCTACACAAAAGGGCAATTTGATTTCCCTTCAAGCTATTATTCTAGTTGCAATTTGATTCAGCAAATAAAATGCATACATTGCAGTCAATCCTACAAAATTTATTTTGACATGTACTCTAGAATCAATGCCTCTTTGTCAATTTGCATTGCCATTCTCCTAAAAATCATGACAGGTCTGCTGGGGTAAGAGCTTATCACTTCTCACAAATTCTTCGTTAGGTTAGTGATGCTTGTTGAATAATGTGTAAAAATCACAATGATTAAGAATGAAAATCACTAGATTTCATTTTGGAGTAGTGATTGAGAAATCAAACTCAAACTCTCGGCCTCCATTCCAACCTTCTCAATTAAAGAATGGCTAGTACGAATGTCAGGACCTGATTTTGTCGTTTTACTTCTCTTTCGGGCAAATTTAAAGAATCACTAACGGTTATGCATTCAAAAGTGGTGTTACGAGTAAGGTATCGCATTCGCTTTAAATTAGTTTTTTGTAGTACAAAACTCCCAAAACAGTATATCCGTGTTACATTTATCCACAAATTAATTTTCGTTTAAGTAGCCTAACGGGATTCATGAGATTATCTCTTCGGCTGTCCCCGAACCATGGGAAGAAAAAGACTGGATTTTGGAGAAAGAGACGAGGTTTTTAGAGCGAAACGCACTTGTCAACCTACTTCAGACCAAAAGAGAAAAAGCACACTTGCCAATCTACATAAGATAAAAGAGGACCAAAATATAGGAAATTCCGAAAACTTTTCAGATGCGCCGTCGCCGTGGAGGTAGTCGGAGATTATCTCTTCGGATAGGGGCCGTCGGCGGGCGACAAGACGCCGACGGGACGGCGGTGTGAGGTGGCGGAGCTTGGAGGCCTTCTTGAAGAGGCCCTTTGCGCCTCTTCGGGTAGGCCACGATTCCCTCAGCCGAAGAGACAATCTCTGACTACTTCCGCGGCGGCGGCGACAGCGACGGCGACGGCGACGTGGTGCCGCCGATGGGTGTGACTGGATTGAGGCTGAGTGGGAAACTTGCGTGACGGAGGAGTGTTAAGACTACAGCAAACATCAAGAACAAAAATCAACAGCAAATATCAAGAACAGGAGCCAAGAGCACATATGAGGAAGAAGCTGAATGTATGAATGATGCCGAGAAGTGTACAGAAAGAAGAGGAACTACTGCTAAAAATAGAGAAAGAAAAGAAGAAGGTGATAATACAGATTGTGATATTGTATGTGGATAGGCTGCGGAGTCTGCTAAGCCTTCACTCTGTTTCTGTACTCTGTTTTCTTCTATTTTGTTTTTCCATTCGGTTAGTCTACTTTCAGTTAGGTAGTTACAGTTTCTTCAACAGTTCAATAACTGTAAACAAATTCATTGAGAGAGAACTTGTAGAGATATAAAAGGAGATCTCTCATACTGTACATTCTCGAGAAGTGGAATATAGAAGAAGCATTTTTCACCAAATCTTTCTCTCGCTTTCTCTCCATTTCTCTCTCTGTTCATGAACTTCTTCAAGGAGGACGTGGAGTCGCTGATCGGCGAAGTATGACCCCGTTCGTGATTTTGTACGCAAAGAAATTGGAAAGATTTGGAAAGAATTCGTCTGCCATGATCGGTGCTGGTGAAGATTCCGGAGCTGGGTTTGGTTGTAATTCTGAAAACAGTCAAATTTCTGAAGGAACACAATTAAAAGCAGTGATTTGGAAGTCCTGTTATATGCAGTTCCTTTCTTATTCTTCTCAATGGACTTTGGCGTAGACAAATAATTGGGAGAATATTGTTTGCTTGCATTGCCTTTGTCATAATTATCTATACTCCTGTAAGCATCTTAATGACGAAGATCATGATATACTTTACCATGCCATTGGTTGCTCATTGCGCTATTAAGGGGCCTGTCTTTCAAGGGATCAACCAAGTTCCATCATTAAAGGCATTGTATTGGAAGGCAGATTGTGGTGCTTGTATGTTGCAGCTGATAAAGTGACTGTATTGGAGTCAGAGTAGCGGGCTTGGGAGAATCTGCTAGAAGCTCAGGCTATCAGAGAAGCTGTAAATCCTTGGAGAAATCATGATGCAGAATCAAAAAAGAATTCATAGTGCCACCATTGTTGAGTTTGTACCTGGTGTGATTTCTTCTCGAACGCTCTAGAGAGAACTTTCTGTAAACCATGCTCTTGATGGAGAAGTTTGATAACATTCAGAACAAATAGGTCTAGGTGGTGGAGCTATTTTATGCTATTTTGCTTAACTCCTTTTAGTTAATGTGTAATTAATGTATTTTAAGAGACATTTTGGCAATAGGTCTTAATGCCTCTGGCTATTAGACTTGTGCATTATAATTGATGGGATGATCACACATAAATTTATTGGATTATGTTTTATTCTTTTCGCCCTTATAAGTTGGCAAAGAGTATCTAAAAAATTGGATGACCATACGTACTGTTGCTGGAAGCTGTGAGTGAACTTTTAAACAACTGAGGGGATGTTTTGGATGCTTGAATATTGTCTGCAGTATGCCAGACACATATCTGCACATTTCTCCTGTCCTGGAATGAATTTGGAATATCCTGAAATGTTTTGAGGCGATTTTGTATTTGGCTGCTTGGCAATTAATCCCCCGTTCAGTGAGTGAGATTTCCTTGTATGTGAGATTTGGAAATTATACGTTTTCTTGGCATTGTTCTGTATGTGCTTCCCTGATCATCGCCCAATGGTCTGTTTAGAGTTGGCTACCTGCTTGTTCCATATTGCTGATCTCCTCTTGATTCTCCTTGCGCCAGGCCACATGGTCTGCATTTTTTTTTTTTTTGGGCTTCCATAACTCAGTATCTTTCATGTGCTTTATAAATATGAACGACTAGAGTTCGGACTCCGTCATGTGTATTTCTCTCCTCACTTTTGTTTGTTTTGAGCGGTGTTGGATTGGGAATATTCGTGTAGGAAAAAATATGATGTCTGAATGGCAAATTTACTATCATTTACTACTGGGGCCGAATTTTCCTCAAGAATATCAAAGCAGCGGTTCTATGCAATCAGGCTAGTAAACGTAATTACTCAGGAATGAATAGTGAAGAGCTGGTTCCTTGGTTTAGTTTCTTGTTCTTTTATTCTTTTCAACTCAAGCAATTGTTTAGGTCAAGAACGCGATGCCTTTACGCGATTCAGAATTAACACTTAAAAGAACCAGGACTCATAAAATTTCCTTTCACAGCATTGATCAATGACCAATCTTAATTGGGCTGATATGTAGACTTTATTTTATTTGCAAAAGCTGATGAATGGTATAATTTGATTATATCCTATCACCAAACAAATGTGAGAGAAAAGTCGGGATGAAAAAGGGTTTTGATTAGATAATTTGATTACATCTTATCACCATTCTTTCACATTCACATCGATTTAAAGTTGTCTCTCTTTTACTAATTATGTGAAGCAACGAGTGTGTTGCAAGAAGAGAGTTTATTATTAGATGCTACTGATCATTCGGATAGCCGACTTCTGGGTCAGGATGACAAAGTTTGCTTAAGAGGGGAGAAATAGGAAGGTCGCTATAATTATTTAATGTGAGGTTCTACTATTCTGTGGAAAGAGTAAGATCAAAATCAATCAGAGTGACATTATGGACTTGCCTTTGCTTCTTTATGGCACATGGCCCCCATAGTTTGTGACAAAAGTAGCCTGTAGCGCTTCTGTCGATCTTGTACAGTTAGCATCTTCTAATCCATGACAACTTAGTCCGATGTTATGCGTTGAATGAATAGCGCCAACACGCTTTACTAGGGATACTTGGTGAGGACACTCATAGCTGAAATGCCATTATCACGTGTTGCCTATTGAGGGTTTTGGGCTAGGCAGAAACAATTGGAAAACCTCCGAGATCAACGTCTAATATAGTGTCAGGATTGTTTAAGTATGACTAAGCCATCTCGCAGTTCATAATTGCAATTTAGAATCGGAGAACTGAGTGGTAATCCCATCTTTTTAGCCATTGAACAACTTGAGTCCTGTGATACGTCTCGATCCCTGAATCTTTTGGGAGCCATTGAAGCCAAAGGGAAGGATATGAGGAACCAAAGAGGGACAAGTTAACAAAAGCAACTTTATTTGTATGAGATTTCGACAAAACACAAATTAGCATGATTAGTGGCTAAGTAGCATCGACACAACAGTCTTAGTCTACCTTCATGACGGTGTTTAATTGAAAAAGCGAACGGGATTATCCTTCACCATCCTGCTCCGACGAAGAAACATGTTAAAGAGAAGACCTCTCTCCGAGGGACGTGTACACGTGGTGCGTTTAACAAGAATTAACTTCGACCAAGCCCTGAGCTGCTGCGCTCATCACATTGAGGAGCCCTCTCGCCAGCCATGATATAATCGGTAGGTCTCTCGCGCCCTCAGAATCGTGCCCGCATGACATAACTTTCAGTTGATCATCGTGGTCCGGATACGAGAACAACCGGCCATCGGATATCAGGATAGCACCTGATCGCAAAAGATTTTTTTTTTTCTATGGAACTTTGTTATTACTGATCAAAGAGAAAAAAGCATAAGATAGCTATACTGGGTTTTCTCTGCAGTAAGCCAAAAAGAATGTGAAGTACATTTGGAGGGGAAACTACATCAAGAACGATGCCAAGAGAACATATAAATTCCATAACCTGCATACAGGAAAATCTCACTCGCCGAGCGGGAAATTAATTGCCGAGCAGCGAAAGACAGAAATTACATCAGCACATTTCAGGATGTTCCAGATTCATTCCAGGACAGAGATGGACGATGCGCAGATGCGGTCTGGCATAATTTTAAATTTTATTTTTCCTGCAGACAAAGTTCAAGCATCAAGAATACGATCTGTGTGCTTAGAAGTTCACATCTTCATCTCGCACTCATCCAGCTTACAGTATCATGTGTAGTTGTCCGAGTTTAAATGCTCTTTGCCGACATATAAAGGCAAATAAGATTAAATATAATCAAATAAAACTAATTTTTGATCATCCTGTCAATCATCCCTCGGTCATTCAAAAAGAAAGCCACAAATTGGGCGAACATAAAGGTCAAAATAAGCTTGTGCACCAGAAAGGCTGACCACTGATAGTACCACAATGTCCAATAGCCAGAATTATTAAGACCCGTTGCCAAAATGTTGCACGAAAAACATCATTTGCACACTAAAAGCAGTTAACCAAGATTGCTCAACCACGTAGACGTATTTTTTTCTATATGTTATCAGACTTTTTCATCAAGAACATCGTTGAAAGAAAGGTCTAGTGATGCGCAACAAGAGCAGTCGATAAAAGAATCATACCAGGAATAACTCAACAATGGCAGCACTATGAGTTCTTTTTGCTTTCTGCATCACGATTCCTCCAAGGATTAAGAGCTTCTCTGACAGCCTGAGCTTCTGGTGAATTGTCCCAAGCGCGCTTCTCTGACTCCAATTCGGTCACTTTATCATCTGCAAAATATGACCACCATAATATTTCTTGGTTAATACAGAAAGACAGACCCTTTGGTAGTAAAATAAGCAACCAATGGCATGGGAAAGAATCTGATAATCTTCGTCATGAAGATGCTCAAGAGAGTATAGGTAGTTATGAAGGCAAGGCAACCAAACAACATTCTCACAATCTTTAGTCTATACCAAAGTCCATTCAGAAAGATGCAAGTGATGAAAGCTCATCAGTCTTCAATAAGATCACAAAGGAACTGCAATTTCAACGGGACTACAAATCACTCATCTAATTGTGTTCCTTCAGAAATTTTAACTCTTTGATTATACCCTGAAAGATATGAAATAGCTGCAGAACAATCCGCTCAATGTTTTCCTGAGATGTACATCACAGTCGTAAGTTCAATTTTAAGACCAGTCTCCTAAACGACTTTCCAGAAGTTTCTCCCACAGATGGTATCAATGAACAGATGATTAGCTGCACAAGCCATCCATTCTCCACAGACAGTGGAACACTTCGCATTCATAGGTATCGCCATTCATCACCCGAGACAACATTTTTTCGCATCATGCTTTTCGTGTAGAACAACGAGAATGTTCAGTTCATCGGCATAACACAACGGTCCAAATCAAAGCCCTCCTCTTTCACAAGCAAGCGACTGCAACATACCAAGCGACTACGACATACCACTGAAATCATGAATTTCCGTCCTACCCCAACTTCAGTCACAAAGGAACTGACTAAACGATGCTTTTCTCATCCGAAGAGACGAGTTTGAACACGACCCATCACCGTAAAATCCACTCCCATTCGACTAACGCAATAGCTGCCGCACTAGCATCGCTCGCGAGCTCTAAAGCAAGGTTCATCAGATAAAAATTGACTCCAACTGCTTTATAGTGCCTAAAAACCATCCATTTCGAAGTTATGTCGGGCCTTTTTTTTGGGGTACGAGCTACCCAAAAGAATTGCAGGAACGGCGAAGGAGGAGCAAGAAAGAGATGGAGGGTCCTCACACAGAAGCCGGTCTTGATCATGAACAACTCCATGGAGCCACCGACGAGGGCCGAGAAGACCCCGATCTTCACGTACCAATCCAGGAACTTCACCGCCATATCCAAGCTGCTGCTCAAGCTTTCCGCGGCAGCAGCGGCTGGAAGACGGGAAAACGAAAGAAGGGTCGGCAAGAAAGAGGAGAAGGAATAGGCAACTTCACGTGGATAGAAGAGATCCATCGAGGCCCATCATCGGCCATCGCAGCCCGACCATTTCCCCTCTAAAGAAAGCTTTTTTAGCTGTTGGGTCCAAGGAACTTGGGCCTTTGGCCACTTTTAGTGCAGCTCGTTGCATCAAGATGCAATCTTTTCATCTTCTTTTCTCGTTGCGTAAACGAGGGCGGATGCTTTATTACAGTCTTAAGGTGAGCATAAGAACTTCGTCCCGTGCGGTTCTGCTGCATGTCGTGCTGTGGATGGCTAGGAATCAGACCTTCTAAGGGAGAAACCGATACGGCAAAAGCTGGTCACGGCATGCATAAGCTCTTGTAGGAGTATTTCCGCTCGGTGATGAAATTTGATGCTCGATCTGATCTACATTTAGGACGGAGATTCCAGCTCGACATCCCGGAACTGCTCGAGTTTCGGCAAATTTCAATGAGCACTTCCCAGCAACTAGCAAGCGGAGTCCATGTCTATGTTGAAGGTGACAACTCATCTGTCATTGAGCCTCTGATCAATCCGGAAACACCTCCTGGTTGGAAGTGGAAGATTCTTGGACTTAGTAAAATTGAGAAGCTCTTGGCAAGATCAAGTGCTGGGGACTCAATTCAACTCCATGATTAATCTGATCTCGCAAAATCTTGCCCACCTAATATCCACCAGTCACACTTACCCTTTTTCGTTTGTCCCTTTTTGCAGTGAAATAGAATGACTGTATCTGAGGTAGTGTCATTAAAGCACTGAAGACGCAACCCTTTCGACCACAAATCCATAGAACGCTGAACAAGCACCCTAAGCGTCGCAACGCCAGGGACTAGCCTATTCCGAACGTGAAGGCATCTAAAATCAGTCCTGCATAGCATCTACTGAGCACAAAAGAGGACTTCAACATCGGTGCAGTTCTGGGGATTGGCATATACTTTCTTGTCCCTGTCAATAAACTGCATCCTAGATTCAGATCTCATGTGAGACTGGTGGAATTATCCACCAATGCAACTCAGGAAGGAAAGTGGCAATTCAACTGCCACTATCAAGCTAAGCATCTGCAAATATTATTGGATATACTTCCATTCATTGAACCCTTTAATTTTCTTATTAGATATTATTGTTCAGGATCTCGATCATGATCGTATCTCATGGACGCTTATGAGGTACTATTCGCAGTGAAATAAGCCCAAGGACTAATAGCCTCAAAGCCCTCTTCCCATTGCAGTCCTTGAACCCCTGGTACCACTTCTTCTTCCTCTCTAAACTCAAATCCAAAAAGCGAAAAGAGACTGGTCCACCAACAGAACCATAAGTGAACACAAAACTTATCAGAAAGCATCATAGAAGTAAGTTATGCATATCAATGGCCACAGCAAATGCAAATACAGAGGACAAGGTTGCTGCTTCGACAGGGTTGGGTTTTATCTAGTTCAGAAAAGCTTTCCACCTTATTGTGTGAGACCACAAGTCAACATGCGCTCCTTTTATGGAAACTAATCGCATCGAAATTGCAATATGCGAATTGAAAATGTAGGCTCAGACAAGTCAGGATTTTTTAACTTATTTTTCAGATCAATGACTGCTGACAGGATCAGTCCAAGTGAATCCAGGGGATTCAGCCAACTCCAAGAGTACTGTCACGGTAATTTACCCAGATAATTTGGATTTTCACATTGCACATTGCATATACCATTGAGATATTTCGCATAAAAGGATACAATAGTATACTTGGTAGCCTCTACGTTGTAAATACAGCATAAACAGAGGAGTCGACGTAAAGATTCCTCAGAGCCATTATTAACATGAATAGAATCAAATTGGATACAACATTACACTACTGAGCATTTAGGACCATTCTGAAGGGTGTGAGGAGGCGATTGTTATCTGGCTTATTGTCATGACATTCACACAACATTGGCATAAGTTCCTGTTAATAAATCCAGCCTCAGCATCGAATTGATTTGTTGTTGCAATTGGGAACTTCTGAGTTGGAGGCAGGCAAGAATTGTAGAAGAACTGTACATAGCGTACCTGCATCTCCTTTTGTCTTTAAGCATAACGCTGCATGTTTACTCTTGGACTCCAGATCAGCTAACAACTCCACCAGATTCGTCGTTGTTCAATTCACTTCTTCATCTAGTCTTCTAGTCTTGTGATTTTTCAGTCCACTTTGATAAGGACCAGGCCTTCACTCTCTCCTTTCCTCCCATTACACCATGCAAAACCTTATGGCAGTTTTTTAAAATTGCACAATATCCTTTTTGTTATGCTAATTATGAGTCTAAACATTCACAGCCAGAATCATTACAGGGGAGAAAGAGATTGAGGGACTAAGTTTATTGTATATGCTTCTGAAGCCGCACCAGCACACTATCTGGTTTTAGTGTTGGCAACATCGCTTGAGAATCATGATCATACTTCCATGCGGATTACTGCTCGAACAGGTTCGCTTTTATACAAACTTCTTGCGTTGACATTTGATCTTCAGTTAGTATATTCAATGTTCATAACTCATAATGCGCCATGTATCTGGTCATCTTGTTGGTTTGACAATATATCAGATTTTGGCTTGATTGAGATTATGTCTTCCTGTAGTTTTTAAAGTACCCTCTAAAATTAGGAAAAAAAAAAGATGACTAAATTCCACTGATCAAGAAAGTGAAAAGGAAAGAAACCGAGAGAGCCAATGCAATTAAACCAGCGAACTGGAAAAAGAGATTGAATTCCGTACAATGCAGTTTAACAAGAAAAACCACATATGTTCACATTTGCATCACAGAATGACATCCAGATCTTCAAGTGTAAAAAAGTGGTCGGGAATATATCGATAGCCCTCGAGGTCGCAGTGCATTGGCTCCTCTACTAAGCTTCCTCCATGGATGGCTGAGTTTTCCTGCAAAGCTAAGAAACTGTCACGGTTACTGTCACCGAAACAGTCCTCCAAGAGACTACAAATCTCGGCAGGATCAAATCCACACCCCTCAAGGTCACAGTGCATCAGCTCCTCTGCCAAGCTTCCTCCGCCGATGCCTGGGTTCTTCGGAAAAGTGAAGAAACTGTCAAGGTCACCATCGCCGATGCAGTCCTTGAACGGACTAAAAAATTCATCAGGATTAAATCCACACCCCTCAAGGTCGCAGAGCATCGGCTCCTCTCCCGAGCTTCCACCCCCCGTGGCCGAGTTCTCTGGTATAGTCGAGAAACTGTCATGGTGGCCGTCACCGACGCAATCCCCGGACACACTAAGGAAGTTGTCCGGATTACATCCACGCCCCTCAAGATGGGAGCAGGTGGGGGTGGAGTCCACTCGCAAACCTCCACCGCCGGCGGCCGACTTCTCCGGCGAAGTCACGAAAGGGTCGCCGTCGCCGTCGCCGTCGCCCAGATTTCCAGAATCACAACCAAACCCTTCTCCAGAATCGCCACCAGAACCGATCACGACGGACGAACCCTTCTCCAGATCTTCCAACTTCTCGCCCACAAGATCACGAACGGCCTCGTACTTCGCGATCAGGGACTCCACGTCCTCCTCCGTCGCGCAAGAATCCCACTCCTTCTCAATCCACTCCGCCCACTCGGTCAAACCCATCGGCGGCACCGCATCAACGTGGTCGGCAATTACGTCATCTTCGACGGAGGGGTCGCTGAAGAAAGAACAGGGCTTGCCGGCGGGGGAGAAGACGACGACGGCTGCGCGAGCGCCGCAGAGGCGGCAGAGCTCGGAGGCCTTCTTGAAGAGGCCCTTGCGCCTCTTCGATTAAGTCACGAGCCGCGCCGCCTGGTCGGCGATCTTGGCGATCTCCGTTCGCCGGCGCTTACCCATTTCCGATGGGTTTCGCGAAAATTCTTCGACGACTTGCGGGATTCTTGGGTTTCCGAGAGAGATTTTTCGTGGGTTTTTCTGGGTTTCTTGTAGAGAGAGAGAGAGAGAGAGAGAGAGAGAGAGGAAGTTTGAAGTTGCAGAGGAGGCGGGCGGGGGAAAGGAGCCGAACGGGAAGATCTACTTATATAGCCATCGTGGGGCCCTTTTGAGAACTTTCTGAATTCTGATTTTCGGTCCTCTAAGTTTCTGTAGTTTT
The DNA here is from genome assembly GCA_014182375.1 of Eucalyptus virginea. Classification (NCBI taxonomy): domain Eukaryota; kingdom Viridiplantae; phylum Streptophyta; class Magnoliopsida; order Myrtales; family Myrtaceae; genus Eucalyptus; species Eucalyptus virginea. The sequence goes on from CM024521.1 coordinate 49,017,579, forward strand.
CAAATTGGCCCCGCCAACAGTTTATTTGTGTTGATTAAGTACTCTTAAGTTTTCATAATTTGTGTAATTGGTGATTTGTCCAGTGGATTGCTTTTACCATTAACACGGTGTGATAATTAATTGAATTAAATAAGGGAAGATGTCGCTTTAGATTATGAATTTTAATTTTGTAAATTAGATAAGTAAAGACGTCGCTTTAAATTATGAAATTTAATTTAACATGAGATAAGGAAAAAAAGGGAAAAAAAAAAAATACTTTGAGAGGTTAAACGAGAGAAGCTCGTCGCCACGAAGTTTTCATTGAAGGTTTTTAAAAACATATTTTTCCATTTGATAACATTTATTCTATGATTTTTTTTTCTTTTTAACTCTCTTCAAATACCTGGAAACAGAAAAATCTTTGGATAAAACATATGAAGAAGCTATATTGCAAGTAATTTCTTAAGTTGCAACATTTAATTAAAGGAATAATTGTGTTTGAAGATAAAGGACACTTTAATTGAAAATATAAGACTGGATTAATATATTTGCTCAAATGTATAAACTATAACAATGCGTAATACTATATATTTTGCTCCTGTCATGGATCATTGTGCTATATTAGACATCATCATGTAGTAAACAAAGTAGACAAAGCCACCTAAATCTCTAAATATCATGTAAACTTAAATTCATATTAAAAACATAAAAAGAAATAACGGCCTCATCTGATTGGAATAAAAAAGAATTGCATTATACACTCCCATTCAATCAAATAGAAAAAAAAAAATGACACCAAATAGTTATGTGTATAGTTTAAGTGCTATATTTTTCTCTAACTAGTTATAAATTGTGGACATCACTCACATGCAAAGTAAGAATATTAATATGGGTGATGTCTATAATTGTAACCCATTAATCAGCTTACATTACTCACTAGCATTTGACTTTTTCTACATAATAAAAAAGCACATGGACGGTAGTAAGACCAATTATAAATTCTGAATTCAATTCTATGTTTTAGACTTATTAGGATTTTGGCGCAAATATGAATAGTATACATTTTAGATATATCCACGAACTCGATAAATCTCAGTTGCTAGATTTTCGAACCTCACATCGAATCCATGCGATCAAGGCAATTGCAAACTCCACCTGACACACTCTGTTGCTATCAAGCTTTCGATTTTCACAAAGAGAGGCAGTAGACGTTTACACATGTGTATCGCATGTGTTAAAGTTTTAAAATAGATTTTTTTTATTCTAATATATTTCTACTCTATCACTCATTCTTAAATTTTTGCCTTACTTTATTATTGAGTGCAGGAGTCGAAATCTACATCTAGAATCAAATCATCTCCACCCTTACTCGACTCTAAGAAAGTAAGGATTTGAACGCCATCTTTTCGGGTGGTTTTAAGATAAATGTTGGACCGGGTGAATATTTGGCAAGATTCTTGCAAGAGAAAAACAGACGCGATTACCGTGCAGGCTCAATCCGCGGGGAGTGCAACAAACTATACAAATCACCGTGTGAAAAACTTCACAGGATTCGCAGCACGACCCAATATAAAAACCTCATAAATTTTCGGATTGCGATGGACTTTCCAGCCCAAACCGACATCCACGGTCAGGTCACCGAGAGTCAGAGAGACGCGTGCACGTGGCGCGTTTGGCAAGGGCTAGCTTCGTTGCGGGGGTAAAACGCCCTTCATCTTTTTCTTCGGCGGTGTTGATGCGACATGATGAGATGAGAGGAAAATAGAACGAGAGAGGGGTGGGGCGCTATTATAATACGCGACGACCAAGACTTTTGACCCCACTCGCGACCCATTTCGCACTCTTTCCTGGCAATTACGACCAAGACCCGCATCGTCGCCGTTTCAACGGGTGCTGGAAAATAAAATAAACCAATCCGCCGGCGGGGCGCGCGTGTCCTTTTTCGCGATGACGATCGTCAGGTGGTCTTTCGCCGGCCGACCGTGCCCAGCATGGGTCTGTCGGGCATCGCCGGAGGACGGCAACTCGACCGGAGAAAAAAAGGGGAAGACGCGATTGCGGCATGGGGACGCAACGTGACAGGGACCCTCGGACAAACTTCTCTCTCACTGTCTTGGTCTTCTCTCGTATTCTCAACCACTTCGCGGGACAAGATATGGAAATTGAAGGGGAAATGAAATAAATAAAGGAAAATCGGACGAGATGGCGTTAGAATAAAAACTGGGTTCCATCCGAAAATCCAGCAACTGGTTTCCACTCTCTCTCTCTCTCTCTCTCTCTCTCCTCTCCCTCTCTCTCTCCTCCTGCTGCTGCTGCTACTGCTTTACTCGTTGGATTGATCATGCAAGCGGCTCAAGCTCATCCTCCGCCTTCTACAACGCCTGCTGAGATTCCTTCTCAGGTCCTCTCTCTCTCTCTCTCTCTTCTTTCGGTGGGCGTTGCGAGTTCTTGCTTTTTGTGTACGCAAGTCTCGCTGTTTGTGGGTTCTTTGGCTCAAATGGCCATCATATGCTCTTCCAACTAATATTTTCCGGAGGAATTCAGATCTCCTTCCACGATTACGATGGCTTTCTTGGCATAATATTAGCCCAACATTTAAGATTGCAAATTTCTCCATAGAGAATTTGATTATCCTTGATCCATCTCGGAGTAAAATTACTCATGATTGGAAGGGGTGGAGCCACGTGAAGGTATGTTATATGCTAGACAACATTTATTCTTCCGTTTTATTAGATTCAAAAGTGAACTTTGTATGATTTTTCTTTCACAAGTGATTAAGAATTTGAAAGTTCTGAATTTGAACTATTGCCAATGCTTGAAGAGAACCCCCAACTTCTCAACTCATTCAAATTTAGAACATTTGATCCTATCAAAATGTTACTCATTAATCAAAATTGATAGATCAATTTGTCAGTTGAAACGCTTGATTTTCTTAGATGTAAGCGATTGTTAGAGTCTTTAGAGGTTGCCGAATGAACTGGGAGATCTTGCAAGCCTCAAATACTTATCTCTAAGAAATTGCTCGAGTTTGAAGAGGCTTCCGGAGACAATCGGGAATTTGGAATCGCTGATTGAGTTAAACATAAGAACCACGAGAATTAGAGAACCACCCAATTCCATCGGAAAGTTTAAGAATATGAAAATATTGAATATGCAATATTGTGACATAAGCCTACCAAGGCTTCCTGAAAGTCTCATTGAATTACAATTGAGGGAGTTGAGGGTGGACACGTTTTTGGATCTCTCGTATCTCGCTAACTTAAAGGTATTGCATCTAGGCTTTGGCCCACCTAATTGTGATGGGAAATCTTATGGGCTTCTAGAAGAATCGATACCACGGTGGATTGTGAACTTAACCAAGTTGGAATATCTGAAACTGCGCTTTCATAAGAAGACCGCCTTATCGACAGACCTCAGCTTCCCTCCTCATCCGCGTCACCTCTTGAGGCTTCCCTCAAATTTATCCTCCTTACTTCTCTTTGGTTGCGACTCACTTTACTCGATGGATATATCGAATTTGAGGAAACTATCTTCTCTCGAGATTTTGTCCCGCCACTCTCTTTGCTCGATGGATCTATCGAATTTGAGGAAACTATCGTCTCTCAGGATTTGGTGGTCTCTAGTTGCAAAGATTGAAGGCCTTGGTTGTTTGGAGAACCTACGATATTTGGAGCTTGACAACGTCAGATAGCTGGCGATGCTACCTGATCTAAGCAAGTTAAACAAGCTAAGGCATATTTGAGTATGGGGATGTGGTGATCTGGTTGAGATTCAAGACGAATGACCGCGGTTTATAGATAAACTCGAAATTTTTTTTCTGGCCTTCATTACAGGAGTTGCCCGATCTGTTCAGCTTAATGGGTAACACAGAACTTGATGTGTTTATTCGCAATCGGACATATGAATGTAAAGGTGGACATGGGTTGTTGCTTCGTGGCTTTAAATAGATGCAGATCCTTGATCTAAGCTGTTGGGAATGACGGATCCCCGAAAATCGGATTCGACACTAAATCGAACTCCTAAATCAATGCGGAAGACGAAGCCCGGGAAAACACGTATCACCGATCGTAAAGCACACCACGGAATCGAGCGTACCTTGTTAGCCACACACAACACCAATGCTGAAGAAGGAAGAGAATTTGGCCCGGTTCAATCTCGTTCGATCCGACGAAGCCTTGAAGGGAGGAAGAACACGCCGTGTGCGTTACTGTTCTTTCGGGTTTTTTGGGAGAGAAAAAGCGCGAGCGTAAAAAACAACGTACGTCAAAATGGTGCCTTTTTCTCTCTCTCTCTCCTCCCTTTTATACCCCCTTCTTTCCACGGGCCCTATTCCCGTGGGCCGGGCTTTCTGGGCCCAACTTAGCTGGACGGGCCTTAAGCCCAAATAATAATAAAGCCTTCATCTCCCACTTGTACATGGTGGTCCAAAACCAACATGGGCGGATAGGCCCTACTCATCCCCATAAGAGAATAATCCATCACGACTCTCACTTAACACACGGGCCGAATGTAATTCTCTTTTCCTCTCTTCAACATTCATACCGGGTGAATAATCCGTGCGACTCAAAGATACTTTGAGAGCTCGTTGCCATACATCTCGTTAGGAATCTATAGCAACTCATAATGGGCATCACATCCTGAGTAGATTTAGTATGCGTAGACTTGCTGATCGATCGATCACATTTATATCTCTCTTGATCTCTTTTAAACAATGATATATATATTGTATTCACAATTATGATTATCCCAAAGACAATCATAATTGGTTAACCGGTGAATACAAAACTACAATGTGATTCTCCAAAATCGATCTTCCTTTTCCTTCAAACTCTCAATTTCGGTTGAGCTTGCTTTTCTAGAAATGCCCCATTAGATCGAATCAAACTCATGACCATTGGCAACATCCTAAGATAGCAAACACTAAATAGAAATCTTGAGAATAAGTAAGAGTCATGAGGGGACTAAAAAATTGAGGAACCTTTTTCCCTCAAGAGTCTCACACTTCATAAAAGTTGAGATCAAACTTTTTGCCACTCTTATTGGTCGTCTCATGCATACGTAGTATGAAATACGTATTACAGTATTAACTCCTTTCACATGGAGCGTATGTCTACACTTTTCAATACCGTACAGATGATAGTTCAGACATACCCAATGTCTAACTTGAGTTCACCTATCTACTCATTCACTAAATTCATCAGAACTCACATCTGGCATCTTAGACAAATAAAGTAAAATATGTGGGGTATTTTACTTTCGGACATCATAAGGATTATGTCCTCATCTTAACATTCAGTTAAGGCGACATTCGTGTTTTAAGCTTGAGCTCTCGATTATCACCTAGATAATAAGCTTAAAAAACAGTCTCATCTCTATTTATCACACAGTAAACAGAGGCGATTACCCGTGTGAGTGGGCTAATCTTAAATCTGTCCGACATACTCCTCTTAACTTAAAGTAATGCACTGAGCATTAAGATGCATAAAGATCAAACAAAGATTCATAGGCATTCATGATGAAAACACAAATTCATCAAATTGTGAACACTTAGGGAAATTACAATATTCAGTACATCACCCTCTACGCAACCCTAGAGATTTCATATGGCCACAAAACACATATCTAGGTATTGGCTTTGTCATAGGATCTTCTACCATTCTATGCGTAGATATGTACTGCAAGTTCACATCCTTTCGTGCAACCATATACTTGACAAAGTTATACTTGGTATCTATATGTTTGGTCTTGCCATGATATTTTGGATCTTTGGCGTACACTTTTGCTGCTTGGCTATCATCGTTAACCAATAACGAATCTGCAGCACTTCCAATAACACCTAAATGAGCCAATAATCTCTTAAGCCAAACATCTTCTCATACTGCTGCTGATAATGCCACGAACACAACTTACATCGTGGACAAGGCTATACACTTTTGTTTCTTACTGCTCCAACATATGGTGCCATTATTCGGTAAGAAAACAAAGCCAGAGGTAGATTTCCTTTATTTTAAATCTCCTCCCCAATCAACATCAGAATAGCCTTAGAGTTGCAGATCCTTTCCTTAATAACTCAGCCGTATAATCAGCGGTCCCTTTAGATACCACAAGTATTCTCTTAACGGCTTTCCATTGTGCTTGACCTGGATTGGATTGGTAACTACTCACCATTCCAACTGCAAAACATATGTCAGGTCTTGTACACATCATAGCGTACATCAAGCTCCCAACAGCACTTGCATAAGGAACATGCTTCATTTGTTCCTTCTCATGTGGAGTCCTTGGACACAGTCTATGGCTCAATCATTCACCCTTTGCAATAGGAGTGTCTATGGGTTTACAGTCTTGCATACAAAATCATTCAAGAACCTTATTTATATAGGTTTCTTGCGAAAGAGACAACGATCTCTTCGAACGATCTCTTGAAATCTTAACTCCAAGAATGTATGCAGCTTCACCCATATCCTTTATATCAAAGTTGGAAGATAACAAATTCTTCACAACATTAACATAACTCCATATTACTTCCGACAATTAGTATATCATCAACATATAATGATATGATCACAAATTGATCTTTGGATCTTTTGATATATACACAATGATCCTCATCAATCATTGTAAAAATCATATGCCCTTATGGCATTATGAAAACATATATACCATTGTCTCGACGACTGCTAAAGGCCATATATCGACCCCCAAAGTCGACATACCTTTTCTTCTTGGCCTTTCACTATGAAAACAACAAATTGTTCCATATATACTTCTTCCTCTAATTCTCCGTTGAGGAAAGCAGTCTTTACATCCATTTGATGTAACTCAAGATCCATACTAACCACTATTGCCAGAATAATGCGAATCGAGATAAATCTTACTATAGGAGAAAACGTATCTTCATAATTAATTCATTCCTGTTGATTATACCCCTTCGCCACAAGGCGAGCCTTATGCATTTCTATTGAGCCATCAGCCTTTCGCTTTATGTTGAGAACCCACTTGTTCCCAATAGCTCTGCGTCCTTTTGGAAGATCAACCAGTTCCTAAACATGGTTAGACTTCATTGACTCCATTTCCTCTTCCATTGCATTAATCCATTTTTCCTTACTAGGGCAATTTAGAGCCTCATTAATATTTCTTGGCTCATCCTCATCTTGTGGAGCAACCATAAAAGTTTCCCTTCAATGCCAAAACGTCGACGGGAATACTTTGGCGACTTGTTCGCCGTATGGGAGATTGTACACTTTGCACATCAGTCCCCATCATGCTCCCACTTGGATTAGGTAGTGATGATGTCGTCTCATCATGTGGTTGCAATTGAGAATAAGTTGAATTTAATTCATCACTTCTCATATTACTCCCACTCAGATGAACTACACTAATATCATTATCTTGATCCAAGGTTTTAAATAGGGAGAAATCTTCTCCTATTTCGCCCTTCTTAGGAAATTCATCCACTAAGAATGTGACATCCCGTGATTCAAATTCAGTTATACTCCCACTTTCCTGCTCACCTATGAACACATACTCTTTCGAGTGTTCTGAGTACCTCATGAAAATACTCTTATTTCTTTTGGGACCCAATTTCCCAAACTTGTGAGAGGACTCATGTGTGTAGGCAGCACAACCCCATGGCTTAAGAAAACTTAAGTCCGGTTTTCTACTGTCCATAACTCATATGGAGTGGAAGCAACTGATTTGGAAGGCACGGGTTAAGTATATAGGTAGCAGTTAACAACGTATCACTCCAAAAGGTGATAGGTAAGTTAGCATGCGCCATCATGGACCTAACCATTTCCAATAGGGTTCTGTTTCTTCTCTCTGCAACACCATTTTGTTGAGGAGTATATGGAATAGACAACTGTCTTTCTATTCCCTTTTCATCACATAATTTTCTGAACTCATCAGATAAATATTCTCGACCTCGATCGGATCTAAATACTCTTATTTTCTTGTCTAATTGATTTTCTACCAAGTTCATAAACATTTTGAAACAACTTATGCTTCAGATTTATGAGAAATCAAATAGACATATCCGAATCGAGTAGAATCATCTATAAAAGTGATGAAATAAACAGCCCATTGCCTTCCTCTCACTTTCATTGAACCACAGACATCAAAATAGATTAAATACAGAGGAAATTCAGCTCTTTTACCTTTTCAAATGGTTTCCTTGCCATTTTCCCTACTAGGCAATGCTCACATCTGGGCAAATCGACTTTTTCAATGTTGCCCAACAAGCCCTCTTTGGCTAGTCTTTTCATATGTTGTTGGCCCATATGACCAAGTCTAGCATGCCACCATATTCACATCATTATCATATTAAGTATAAGATGTGAAACAAGGGAATAACAAATATTGACATCACCACAATCAACATATAGTACAGTGAAACCATCCAAAAAGTGACCACAACTATAGTAGTTTGTATCCAAATACAAATCTACACCTCTATTATGGAAGTTCATACTAAAACCAAGCTTAACCAACATCAAAACAGACATTAAATTTCGACGAATCTCTGGAGCATATGGAACATCATGTAGGAACAAGGTGCGTCCACCACGCATGTTCAATTGGCAGGTGCCAATCCCTTTAACTTCAACTCTGAAATTATTTCCCACATAGATCCACATAGTTCCAGTTGGTATCGTCGGAATTTCACGAAGGATCCTCTATCCTTCCTTACATGGTCTGTCGTATCTGAATCTACAGTCCACCAATGATTGGATTCGGCCAATAATACAGAACTTGGCACATAAGCAAATTTCTCAAATGTACAGGAGGTGTATACCTTCTTTAGCTCACGACAGTCGCGAGCTAAGTGACCTCTCTTGTCACAATTGTAACACCTCATCCTTGACATTTTGTTCACTTGAGGACGTTTTCCTCTCTTGTGTTGGTTAACTCTTGATTTCTTACAACAATGACTTAATCCTTTGCATTCTCACATATTGAACGAATTAATACGTTTGCACATAGAGCACAAAACCCTTTCTGAACTAGAACCAGCATTGCAAATATCTATTATCGACTCAAATGCCGATAGGCAGTCCTCTACTAGCTCAAGGTGGCGCACGACACTCTCAAGATCTTCCATAATATGGTCAAGAGCTTCTAGTGCTTCTTGCTTTTCCAGCGCATATTGAATCTTCATATTCAATATTTCACAATTGTTGCCGTTCATATCAGCAATCATGTTCTTAGTTGCTGAAAGCATCGATCTGAACACATCAGACATACATGCACGAATTATTAATGCCTATCATTTATGCATCCCTATTTGCATAGACCCATCATATTAATGAATAATTTCAAGTAAGGCTTCTAATCAAAAGGTCACTATGTTTCCAATCATCCTCCAAAAATCCTAACTTAAAAATATCATTAATATGATTGTCATATGCAAAATCAATCCTATGAAGCTACAAAAACTTCTAAAACTACCCACAGCTAATTACCCACAGCAACCAGCAATTTTCAGAAAGCAACAGATAATTGACATACAATTAAAAACAATAATGCTTTCAATTAACACAATCGGGTAGTAATCATCACATAATATGTACACAAAGCACACTTAACAAATATCAGCCAGTACAACTAACACCAAGTCAGCACACGAACTGGGAAAGATCCTCTTTTGATCTATCAGTCAAAACATCTGAGAAAATTGAAGGCACATTTGCCAACCATGGAAAAAACTTTTGGAGAGCTTTCATGTCGCCACCAAGGCGCATTCACTCTGCACCCTATGGCGTTTAAACTAAGGGTTGAAGTTTTGGTCAACTCAATCCTATAGTACTCTCTTATAAAAGCTTCCACTAGCATTTTATAACCCGGGACCACGTTGACCTCCCATAGCCGATCTAACACTGCTTGCCATTCAGGTGGAAGAGTGTTCATCAAAGCCGGCATAAGATAACCATTCCAGATGATTTCTTGTATCATCTGATTGACCCTAATCACATGTGATACTAAATCACCGTTATGTCACCGATAATTAGCTAAATCTGACATCAGCCTTTTAAACCTTGCATTTCCCTCGTCCGTTCTCGTGATTGCAGGTATCCGTGCATAACGCATCATAGTTCCTGCAACAAATGCGGAACTAAAAATAGATCACTTATAATCCATAATGTATATTAGGGAAAATACATAATTTTCCAAAATTCATGCAACACATGCATAATAAAAAAAAATGGATTACATATAAACCACATAGGCATACATGAAAAAAGAAACAAATTCTTTTTTTTTTTTTTTTTCGGGTCAACGGTCAACGGTCAAAGTCAACGGTCAACGGTCAGCGGGTCAACGGGTCAGCGGGTCGGGTCAACGGCGCGCGGGTCGGACCGGTCGCGACGGTCGAGCCGCTCGCGCGGACCGACCGCACGTGCCTCGCGCGTGTGGGGGATGACGTCACGCAGACGTCATCCGGCACGTGCCGAGCGCGCGCCGCGTCCGCGAAGTCGGGTCGGGTCGCCGGTCGGGTTGGGTCGCCGGCCGGTGACCGCCCGGCGAAACATCGTCGTCGATGACGTCATCGGTGACGTCATCCGAGCGGTTACTCGACCGCCGGATGACGCCACGATGACGTCATCGCGTGATGCCGCACGCGTCGGTCCGCGGACCGGCGCGTGCCGTTCGCCGGTCGCCAGCGCGCACGTGCCGATTCGTCACCGGCGCGTGTGGCGCACACGCTGGCCATAGCCAGCGCTTTGGGCACGTCGCGCCCACGCGCAGCGGCTTCTGGCCGCGCGTGGGGGCGCGTGCGGTGTCGTACGGCGGCGTGCGACATGTCGCCGGACTCGTCTCGACGTCGCCTTTCACCCAGTGCTTTTAGATTTTGATTTCGAGTTACGAAAACTCAGAAAAGAGGCCAAACAACGCTCGGGTGTCGGGATTTCACGCCCGATCCGTACGGCCGAGAATATTTTTGCGAAAAATCGAAGAAAAAACATCAAATTGATCGGGAAAACGTGAACTAGGGCTCTGATACCAATGTTGGGAATGACGGATCCCCGGAAATCGGATTTGACACTAAATCGAACCCCTAGATCAATGTGGAAGACGAAGCCCGGGAAAACACGTATCACCGATCGTAAAGCACACCACGGAATCGAGCGTACCTTGTTAGCCACAGATTAAACACCAATGCTGAAGAAGGAAGAGAATTCTGCCCGGTTCAATCCTGTTCGATCCGACGAAGCCTTGAAGGGAGGAAGAACACGCCGTGTGCGTTACTGTTCTTTCGGGTTTTTAGGGAGAGAAAAAGCGCGAGCGTAAAAAACAACGTACGTCAAAACGGTGCCTTTTTCTCTCTCTCTCCTCCCTTTTATACCCCCTTCTTTCCACGGGCCCTATTCCCGTGGGCCGGGCTTTCTGGGCCCAACTTAGCTGGACGGGCCTTAAGCCCAAATAATAATAAAGCCTTCATAAGCAATTGGAACGGACTAACAATTCTTTCAGTAGAATCTTGTCATAATCTAGTTGAGATTCAAAGTGAACTACCTCAATCTTTGGAATACTTGGATATTGAATCCTGTGAATCTTTACAAAAATTGCCTGATCTATCAAGCTTGAAGGGACTGCGAGAGGTTAGAATAAGATGTTGTGGGAAATTAGCAGTGGAGGAAATTTCTCGGCTTTGCTCGGAGAAGTCAATCAAATTTGTGGGAGAAGACGATGAAGAAGACAAATCACCGGTTTGGGCAAGAATACAAAGATATGAAATACGACGACGGTCATCTTCCACGGAGGGGTCGCTGAAGAAAGAACAGGGCTTGCCGGCGGGGGAGAAGACGATGACGGCGGTGCGAGCGCTGCAGAGGCGGCAGAGGTCGGAGGCCTTCTTGAAGAGGCCCTTGCTCCTCTTCTAGCAAGTCACGAGCCGTGCGGCTGGGTCGGTGATCTTGGCGATCTCCATTCGCCTGCGCTTACCCATTACCGATGGATTTCGCAAAAATTCTTCAACGACTTGCGGGATTCTTGGGTTTCCGAAGAAGAGCTTTCGTGGGTTTTTCTGGGTTTCTTGTATAGAGAGAGAGAGAGAGAGAGAGAGAGAGAGAGAGAGGAGGAGAGAGATGAAGTTTGAAGTTGCAGAGGAGGCGGGCGGGGGAAAGGAGCCGAACGGGAAGATCTACTTATATAACTTTTTGAGAACTTTCTGAATTCTGATTTCGGTCCTCTAAGTTTCTGTGGATTTTCAAATTGGCCCCACGAAAAGTTTATTTGTGTCGATTAAGTACTCTTAAGTTTTCATAATTTGCGTAATTGGTGATTTGTCCAAAGGATTGCTTTTACCATTAACACGGTGTGATAATTAATTGAATTAGATAAATGAAGACATCGCTTTAAATTATAAATTTTAATTTTTAAATTACATAAGTAAAGACGTCGCTTTAAATTATGAAATTTAATTTAACATGAGATAAGGAAAAAAAGAAGAAAAAAAATACATCGAGAGGTTAAACGAGAGAAGCTCGTCGCCACGAGGTTTTCATTGAAGGTTTAAAAAAAAATTCCATTTGATAACATTTATTCTATGATATTTTTTTTCTTTTTACTCTCTTCAAATACTTGAAAACAGAAAAAAACTTTTTATAAAATATATGAAGAAGCTATACTGTAAGTAATTTCTTAAGTTGCAACATTTGATTAAAGGAATAATATCTTTTTTTTAAAGATAAAGGACACCCTAATTGAAAATATAATACCCAATTAGAATATATGATCAAATTTATAGACTATAACAATGCGTAATACTATATTTTTCCTCCTCCCATGGATCAATATGCTATGTTAGGCATCATGGTGCAGAAAATAAAGTAGATAAAAGTAAAACCACCTAAATCTCTATATCTCTAAATATCAGGTAATAATGCCTTCATCTGACTAGAATAAAAAAGAATTACTTTATACACTTACATTACAATCTAACAAAAATAATTGACACTGAATAGTTATGTGTATAGTTTAAGTGCTAGATTTTCCTCTAACTAAATTTAGTTATAAATTGTGGACATGCAAAATAAATAAAATATAAATATAAGTGATGTCCATTATCGCAACCTATCAATAAGAATTGTGATAGAGAAAACTTGGAAACTATGGTCTAAGAATAATTCCTTTTTAGCAAAACATTATCAAAGATTATTGGGCATATATAATTCACTAGCATTTAACTTTTTCTACATAGTACAAGCACAAGGACGGTAGTAAGACCAATTATAAAATCCGAACTATTTTCTAAGTTTTAAACCTAGTAGGACTTTGGTGCAAATATGAATAGTATAAATTTTAGATATATCCTTGAACTTGACAATTATCAACCGTTGGATTTTCGAACCTCACATGGAATCCATGCGATCAAGGCGATTGTAAACTCCACCTGACACACTCTTGTGATCAAGCTCTCAATTTTTCACAAAGAAGGGCAATTGACATTTACACACATGTCTTGTGTGTTAAAGTTTTGAGATAGACTTTTTTCTTTTTTTTTTGGTTAGTCATACTCTACTCATACTCTAATACTTATGCTTAAATTTTTGCTCAACCTTTTTGCAAGGCATGAGAATCGAAATTCATATTTGAAACTAAATTGTCCTCATCTAGAAAGCACCAACATTTTTTGAGAGCTTTCATGTTGTATTGGACACTTCAACATATATATGAAACTCTCCGATAATCGGTCAACAAATGTCAAAAAATTTGATATTTGGTCAACTCTCCTAACACTCTAGTATGCGAATCAAGAATTCCGACAATGCATGAGTCATTTTAAAAAAAATTCAATAAACAATGGATCAAAATGTAAATGTGTGAAAAAATAACAAAGCTAATAAATAGGGAAAGAAGAAAAATCTAGTTTTATCTTTTTTTTTTTTTACTCTCACTTCCCATGACATACAATTCACCTTCAGTTTTTTCTCCTCTTTCAATATGCTCCAGAATGTGGATTGTTTACCTTCTTTTTTTTTTAAATTTTATGAATTATTGGAATGGAGTTGAATTTGCAAAATTAAAGTAATTGATGATATTAATAAATGGTAGATTAAAATGATATAAAAATATATTTTTGATATATAACGTGTCGGCGTATTGAAATTTTTTATTTTTTGAAAAATGACGTATCAGCATGTTGTGTCATATTACGTGCCGGTACTATTTTAAATCTTTATCACAATTTTCCTTAAGGAGATGGGAATTCGAATTCCTCGTCTCTCTTTTCTTTGTAGGAAGGGTGACCAATCCATTGGTGGTTACGTTGACTATGCGAGTTTTTGGCAATGTTTCAGTCCATCAACGAAGACGATGGAATCGTAGGAGAGAAACAGACACGATTACCGTGCAGGTTCAATCCGTGGGGAGTGCAATAGACTTTTATAAATCACAGTGCGAAAAACTCCACAGAATTCGCAGCACGACCGAATATAAAAGCCTCACAAATTTTCAGAATGCGACGGACTTTCCAACCCGAACCGACATCCACGTCAGGTCACCAAGTCCAAGGGACGCGTGCACGTGGCGCGTTTGGCAAGGGTTAGCTTCGTTGCAGGGGTAAAACAGCCTTTATATTTTTCTCCATGGCACCGATCCGACATGATGAGAATGAGGGGTGGGGTAGGGTAGGGCGCTTTTTTAATACGCGACGACCAAGACCTTTGACCCCTCTCGCGACCCATTGCGCACTCTTTCCTGGCAATTACGACTAAGACCCGCATCGTCTGCGCTTCTCTCAACAACGGGTGGTGGAGAAAAACAATCCGCCGGCGGGATGCGCGGTCCTTTTCGCGATGACGATCGTCAGGTGGTCTTTCGCCGGCCGACCTCCGCATCGACCGTGCCCAGTATGGGGCTGCCCGGCCTCTCAGTAACGAGCTTTTTTTTTTTTTTTCCGAAAAACCGGCCCGTCGGGCATCGCCGGAGGACGGCAACGCGACCGGAGAAAAAAAGGGGGAAGACGCGATTGCGGCATGGGGACGCAACGTGACAGGGACCCTCGGACAAACTTCTCTCTCACTGTCTTGGTCTTCTCTCGTATTCTCAACCACTTCGCCGGACAAGATATGGAAATTGAAGGGGAAATAAAATAAATAAAGGAACTTCCTCGAAAGTTAAAGCTCACTTGGTGTTGCATTGTAGCCGCCGGAGTGGAATTGCCCCTCTGGGTTCATCTGGCTTTGTAATTACCCGAGTCGGAGTGACGAAAGATTTCGCAGTAAAGCCGTAGTTTTAGGGCAGGTTCCTTTATGAGCAAGCTGCGACGGTGCGTGCGGGGGAAAAAGCAATGATGGGTGGCCTTGGATCTTTATATAACCCGTGTTTTGCTGTCGCTTGCTGTGTGCTTGATGCTCCTATGTTAGTTGTCTGCTGAATTTGTGTGGGTTGCTGGGCTTGAGGATAATTAGCCGAGCGAATTGTTTATGTGACTAGTTGTCTGCTGAGTTCTATGAGTTCTTGAGCGTAACTACATGTTTTTTTTTTTGGGAAATCTTTGGTTTTGTTGGGGACATTTACACCAGTTCCATGGACCTAATTGCGAACAGGGCCGGACCCCGTTCCCATTTTGTGGAAACCGGCCCTCAGTGGGCGTTTCCGGGTTCTAGGGTGAGGACCACCCACCCTGAAACCGATCATACCCGCCAGCATTTCCGTCTTAGGTGACAATATCCGGCGTAATTTTTCTTTCTTTGATTTCTGCTGCTTTTTGCTGCTATCCATCGTCGATTTCTGTGCATGCTGTATTGCTGTTGTGTCTGCCTGTGAAAGCTTTCGTCTTTTCATTCTTTAGAAAGATATCTTTGTATGCTGCATTTTCTGGGCTATCCGAGAATTTCTGTGCGTGGACTTGTAGAGGAATGTGCTGTTTGGTTATTTTCTAGTTGTAAAAAATGGGTAGTGTGTAGGTCAAGTGGTTACTTGACCTTATTCAAAAGCGGAGAGTCACGTTGAATTCAAAATTTCAAAGAGTAACCCACTCTTTTTTAACCTGCTTTCAACAGCCGTTTCCCAAAGACAGAGAGGCCTCTCTCTACTTTGAGTTGCATTGCTTCTGAGCAGAAAAGTGTCCTCACTTTCCTTCATGGCCAACAATCCTTCACAGCTCCTCCCGTCAGGTCTGTCGGATGTTTTAATTCATGTCTGTTTTGTTTTCCTTAATTTTCTGAGATTTGCAGAAATATTGGGGGGGGGCATTTCCACTTATGTTCATCTTGCACTAATGAAATATGCAGAGTTGATTGACCATTGTATAGGTTCAAAAATCTGGGTTATAATGAAGGGAGACAAGGAGCTTGTTGGTACTCTTAGGGGCTTCGATGTGTACGTCAACATGGTCCTCAAGGATGTCACTGAGTAGTATGTATCTCTCTCTCTCTCTCTCTCTCTCTCTCAAATTTACTTGTGCTTCAAGATGCTTCTCGCATTACTTCGGGTGAAGGGAAGCCATTATATGTTCTTGACATCGATTTATTATCTGAACGGGCAAATGACCTCAATTTGTATGTATTAGTATCAGAAGTTATCAAATCCGTGGTTTATGAGGCCTCTCTGTCCTCAACTTGATCTATGCTTCTAACTGAGAATTGCTACTCGCACAAGCACACGCAATATGGCCTTGCCCAACATCCAACCCACCCCACCCCCTCCCCCTTTTTCTTTTTACTCACTCCACCTTTTATATAGGTTGTAGATGTAAACTGTGGAAGCTTCATGTGATTGTAAGTTTCTGTTTTCATTCTTGCATACAGTGAAATCACTTCTGAAGGACGAAGGATAACAAAGCTCGATCAGATTTTACTTAATGGAAACAACATAGCTATTGTAAGAAACAACTTCTTCCTTATGCTGATATTGATGTGGCTATATGTTTTGAGCCCTTGCATCGATAAGGATGTAGTCTTGCCTAAAGTTTTGGTGATCTACTAACTAGTAAGCAATCGCCTTAACATAACAGAAACAATCAGCCACTCAGAGAGATTCCTTCCAATATGTAGACTGAAAATGCTTTGACGATATGCTGATGAATTTTTACTGGTCTTGATTTTGTGGTAAAAGAGTCATCATTCCCTATTCTTTACAAGAATCTGGTCCTTTGTCTCAATCAACCTTGTGTCCGCCTCTTGATAAATATAAAGCGTCAGTTGTGTGGCAGTTATGTTATTGAAAAGCTAGAATTCTGCTTTCAAGTGCTTGAACCACTCGAGTGATGATGCCTTCCTTTTTTTCTTAATGCAGTTAGTCCCTGGTGGCTCCCCTGATCTGGAATGAGTTGGATTCATCCTCTAACCTCAGTGGTAGATTATGTAGTTACTTTAGTTGTTGGAAATCCCATCAGCAACATCATTTGATTTTATAACCCTCTTTTTTTGGGTTTATGAATCTGCAACCTTAGTTAAATGAGCTCTAATTAAATCGAGCTCATGTATGAATGTCTGATGCAAATATCTCAACGGATGGTGCATGATCACATCACCTTATTATCCAATAACTATGTTTTGCTCAACTAGAGGGCATGGCAGTTGTTTTGCTTGGTGCAAGTTGTTCCTAGGATTCATCTTCAGGTACATTGTCATTGAAGAACCTGTCTTGGCTTGTTATAGTGTTCTACAGCTTTTGGTCGTTGACTGCATAATGACATCTGTATTTGCCCCCCTCTCTCTGTGAAAACACATGCACTTCTTTGAGCGTTAGGGATGTGGATCCTCTTTCCTGCACCATACTCCCATGTGTGTCTCAACATATGTTGGCTTTTGATGCTTAACCCATCCGCACGCGTCAATGGTTGAGAAGCGTTTTAAGGGTTACAGCATGAACGGGAGCCCTATGGTTGTTGAGTATCTTCATCCAAAATATGCTATCTTCTAGGTGGCCTGCTATTTGACTAACCTTTCTGTGTCATGGTGCATTGTCAATCTAAATGCAGAAGTGTGTGTTCCCAGTATCCACTTTGGAAAAGATCATAGAATTCTGCTTATGTATTTGTTGCTTTTTGCTTGAAAAGATTCTACTTCATTATGCAGTATTTTATGGTATCGACACATCGGGCCTAAGATGTGCACTGTACTGCCTACAGCTAGATAAATAATGGGCGTATTTTGCTCCCAGTGATCTCAATTTTCCACCCAACTATTTGCTGCACGTCACGAAAAGATCCAAGCTCAAAGCAAACTCAATTGATTTGACTATAACTGGTTTTTGTCGTTTGTGTTTTCAAAGAGGTTGGCTATTTGGGTGGAGCCTGTTTCTTGTTATTGCGCTAGCAGTTCAGAGCTCACGAGGTGTGATATTGCTTGCGGAGTTTGGTTAGAGTGACAAGATCTAAATAGGCTGGAAATGAAGGAGCTGAAGATTCACCATAGGCCTCGTCCTCTTTTTCGCTTGTTTTAATGTATATTCACTGCTCCAAACGAGCTTGACTTGAAGCATGTAAAATTAGGGATATTTGCGGAGAACTTTGTCTAGGCATAGATGCATTTTTCTTATTGGAAGCTTTATGGGCCATTGAATCTCATTATCATGAACAAGGTTGCAGTTCCATTCCGATTTTGATTAGTTCAAACGCATGGTCCATGCTTCATTGATTCTCAATGAATGCCATGTGTCAGAATTCTCCAAAGTTGGATCTAATGTCAAATACCTACCATGATATTTTGTTCTAAGACACTAACGATAAAAGATAGCTTGTTCTGAGTATCTAGATATTTTCCGGTGACTGGTACGGTTTTTTCTCATTCTTTCACCCATTTCGACATAACATATGGTGCTTTGGTTTGGGAAAGCAGTTGTAACTCAGTAATAGGAAGATTAATGTGTAATTCGTCATAAGAGGGGATCATGATTGTCCCTAGATATGATAGAAACTCCTGAAGGGTTCATTTAGTTAATTTCATTGTGGAAACCAAATGGAAGAAGAATTGAGTATGCAAGGAATGAGTGGAAGAAGAATTAACCAATTCAATTAGGAGTGATTTCACATTATATGGTGTTTCCTTGACTAGTTCTTACTCACAGAGTTAGTCTACACAAAAAGCAGTTTGATTTGACTTCAGGCTATTATTCTAGTTGCGGTTTGATTCGGCAAATAAAATGCATACATTGCAATCAATCCTACAGAATTTATCATGACAAATCCTCCTGGATCAATGCCTCTGCCTGCCAATTTGCATTGCCATTCTCCTAAAAATCATGAAGGGCCTGCAGTGGGAAGTTCCATCCAAAATTGCATTGGTCCTTTAATTCATCCTGAAATTGCATTCCTCTTGAAATGGAAATCCTAGATTCAATGTTAAGACAAAGTTCCATCCAAAATTGGATAGCAATATTCCAAATGAATCACATTAGGCTAGTGATACTTGCTGAACAATGTGTAAAAATCAAATTGATTAAGAGTGAAAATCACTAGATTTCAATCTGGATTAGTTATCGAGAAATCAAACTCTAACTCTTAGCCTCTATTTTGGCCTTCTTAACAAAAGTATGGCTAGTATGAATGTTGAGACTTGATTTTATCATTTTATTTCTCTTTCGGGCAAATTCAGAGAATCGATTGATGATCATGCATTCAAAGTGGTGTTGCGACTCCGGTTTTAACGGGAACCCGTTCCCAACCCTGTTTCTAATGTACCAATGTGGAGGAAATTAAAACAAATAGGCATTCTTCACCATGGGAGGTTTGGAAACTCAGAACATTATGGAGTTGGTTGAACAAACTTGGCAAATTTCTGCAAAAGAAAAGAGAATGGACACCTGCCCTATTGAGCACTTTTTTTATCTGATAAGAAGTGCTTCCCATTTTGTTAAATATATGAATTACAAAGAGGTTTATATAAATCCTTTTTTTTTTCTGCAAATACCCTTGTTCAGATCTTCTTTGTTTTGGTTTGGTTCATATGGTTCAATGGCTTGATTTGCTAAAGGTGAGGTCTTATATAAATTTCAAGTGCATTATTTTGTCAATATAATATGTGGTGATTTATCTGAGATACCTTATAATTTGCTACTTTGTCTTACTATATTTGAAATTGGTTAATGCCCTAGTGTGCTTCTTTCATGACATTCCTTGGTCCCGGGTGTCTTCCTGTGGTTTTCTAGTGTTACAAGAAGTCGTGTCCATCTCGGACATCTACAATATCCTCCCACACTTTTTTATTTTATTAAATAGGACAAACTGAAGGAAAAGACCGACCCATTCAGTGACTTTCACAATCACCCTCACTGAACCAACTTGAATATGAACTACAATTCATATCCAGTCTTACCAAATTTGGATTTCCTTTGCATGCCATGTGCACTTAGACTTGACTTTTTCCCCTTTTTTCTTCCCTATCCAATATTTGTTCGTTTCTGTGTAAAATTTTTCGCTTTCTTCACGCAGGAGAATGTCAACTTCATTATACCGTATACGTCAAAGTAGCCATTACAATGTGTGTGAAAGTATCTCAGCACTTATGGCATCACCTCTACAACAACAACCGACACAAAATTGTGACATGAAGAAGATGGATACCCTACATTGGTAAACGCATTTCCAATTTGTTTTTTGGGTAAAGCATGGCTCTTAAGTTGGATTCATAGAATTTGAAGAGGAGGCGTTCCAATTCTTAATTATACTAAAAAATGTTTCCAGCTGCAAATGGACTTGGTCTAACATTATCTAACTTGAAGGTAAATCTGAAATAATGACCCAAATTGTTTAAAAATTTTTTTTTTTTGGTCAAGACCCAAATTTTTTAATTTCAAATTAATAAAAGTGTGGCAAATATTTTTCCATTTCTCAAAATTTAACGTAGAATAGTCTCACGTCCACAAGTTCTTATATTTGCACCTCTTTTCGATCTTTTGTAATAGATAACCCACGAGAATTAATCGAGAGAGTGAAGAGACAGACCTTTGAAAACATTATCTGAAATAGAGAACTTAGTCAACATTTTTTTAATCATTATAGTCATTGGAGAGATTTCACTAAACTTTTGCCAATCATCATAGAGGCTTCGAGTACAATCATGAATGTGGAAATGCTAATTGAGTTAAATTCCAAATGAGATGTAATAGGTCACATCATGTTCGTGAGCTTATTTACCACACTTGTTAGTGGCTCAAAGTTTTAATACGATTACACATTGGTTTTGTGTACCTTGTTTTAGTAATGTTTTGTATAATAATTAGCATGATGCATGGACTTAATGCCCGACTGCAATGTTTTGTGACAAGCAATTTATTGACACTAACAACAAGTTAAATGCGAAGGATGCTTCACCCCCGAAATAAAATGTAATCTTTTCTTAATTCAATTGATCACTAGGGAGTGCTTTGACGAAGATCAAGCCCGACAATTCCATCAGGTTTTGTTCTTCAGAGTTAATTCGGGCCTGGGCCCAATCAGCCCATTAAACTGGACCGACTAGAGTTCACCTTAATTAGGATGGGGGAAACAAACTTGTTTTGGAAGTTCCATGTCTACTTTTGTTGACTATACTTTGAATGAATTATTTAGGGGCAAAAGTAGATTCTCATCCCAAAATTTCTGCATCACATAGTCCAGCAATTTTCCACACTAAGAAACATAATATTTGTCACCTTTGACAGGGTGCAATGATGCTGCAAGGAAGCATCCTTATTGACCAATTTTGCAGCAAAACTGGCCCACGATTGTCTTCATATTCTGGGGTAAAGGAACAAAGGTCTCAATAATTAAGGCCCGCATATATACAAGAAGTCTTTATTTTCCTTTTAAAAGAGTAAGAGTTAGGCCGTGGGGTCCCACGTATTTTCTCCTCTTCACGAGCTTTTAAGCTAAAGGAGCAAGCTCAATGTGGATTCAAATGGATGTGGTATGATTTCAAAAAAAAATTGTGACGAGTTTCGTTTTACTAAAACAAAAGTTCAGTGGAGTGATAATGAAAGCTAAAGCTATTGGAGAACAAATTCGATCTTCATCGATCTCAATTCAAGAAATTTGATACTTCCCAAGAGTCTTCTTTTTAACTCATCGAGTCATCGTGATTTAATAACTTCAATCTTAATATTTTTTGATCATGCTGGAATTTTTGCATGAAAAGACTTCGGAACTTATGAATTATGAAATGGAAGAATTTTACACTTCTAAATCTAGCGAGATTTTTTTTTTTCTATCACGAAACATGGAATGTTTAGTTACCACAACTCCGGCCTATCTATAACTCCGGCCTATCTAGGCAGGCAAGGGTTGCTAATCTCTTCGCTGACGATGGTCGGGCGATTAGGTCAGTGATTGAAAGCTGGGGTTCGCCGCTTCCTGCCTTGACTAATGCCTTGGATCGGTTTTGTTGGAGGGAGGATTCGTCTGGTAGGTTTTCGGTTGCCTCGGCCTGGGAGCTTATTAGACGGAAAAAAGATCGAGTCACTTGGCATGGCTTCATTTGGAACAATGCCATTCTGCCTCGGTACCAGCTCAATTTATGGCTCATCACCAAACGGAGACTACCTACTCAGGCCCTCCTCATGTCCTACGGTAGGATCGAAACTGCCTACTGCCCCTTTTGTAATGATGTGCTTGACTCGGTCAATCACCTTTTTTTTGGCTGTCGGGTTACATCGGAAGTTGCCTCCTTTTGGGCGGCTAGGTGTGGTATTCCTTGGAGGAACAATCCGTGGGAGGAAACAATTATATGGGTCTCGGCCTTGCTATCCGGCAAGAACTTCCTTAATTGTATCGCCCACTTTTCTTTTGGTGCTTTATGCCACATTGTGTGGAAGAACATAAATGACATTCTCTTCAGGGGTGCGCAGATTTCTACTTCTGCTATGAAGATGCATCTCATGAAGGTGGTCAAAGACAAAGCATGCACCTTAAAAAATGTGGAGGATTCCCCAAGAAACAGAAGATTACAACGCTCCTGGGAATTGGACCCTGCTATCTTCATAGTTTGATGTGTAGCCGGTTCATGGTCTTATTGTGTGTTGTCTTTCTTTTGTTGTATCTTGGCCACTTGGCCTTTGCCCGGCTTCCTTCCACTCTTTTGAGACTGTTCTTTTGAGTGCGAGTCTTTGAAGCCGGTTCTTTGTGTTTTTGCCCCCCGTTTATATATTTATATTACTTCTTACTTACCAAAAAAAAAAATGTTTAGTTACCACAAAATCTATTCAAAAAACAGAAAAATATTTGCAAAGAGACACCATTTGTCCTGAAAAGCTTTTTTCTTAAATAGTTTAGTCAATCATGTCATCAATTAATAAAAAAAAATTGGAACGATCTAATTTAATTAAATGGAAATGGAATATTGTCGCATACATATAATTTTGCATTGCATCAAAATACATTCACTAGATTAAGAATTGGGTGAGATCTATCAATGTGAATTTGATAAGGATGCCAACAAACTAAAACCTAAGCTTCATGTGCCTTGTCTTAACGTGGCATTAGCATTAGCTCCCACTCTCGGAAAAAGAGAAAAAAATCAGACAGAACAGCATACGGGCAATGCAAGAAGACCGAAACCAATGATTGAACCAAGTCAAAGTCTACAAAGACTTGGACTACCAATAGTCCATGATGAACCAGCTTGCTCAAGAAGAAATCACACCAATGGTTGACCCAAGTCAAAGTCTACGAAGACTTGGATTACCAAAGGCACACGCTCAAGCATTGGTGAGACTTCTTTTCCACATCAGGATGACCCCATCTTCTTTTTCTTTGCTGTATTGCTTTATTTCTTTTCACTATTCACTTTGCTTTTTAACAAGAGTTTCCCTTGGATTCGTCAAGGCAGTTTCGCCGTGAATATCTATTGAGGTCCCAATGGGTTAATTACGATGAGAATTTTGTAAAATAACATGCATTCAACGTTTCACAAAACAGATGGCATTTTAATTACAATTGCTAGCAATATGTGGATTTTTTTTTTTTAATGTTGTTAAAAATTATGTACACTTTTACTCAATAAGCACGAACTCTTCAACATTTGAAGTTTAACCAATAAATCTAGGTTATTTACAAGTAATTTAAGCAAGTATACTAAAATTGACACATTAAGTGATATGATCAAATCATGATTTAATATTTAGCAAGTGAATAAATAGATTTGTGAAAATAGATTCTACTCAAATGGGAATTCGATACTTCCCAAGAGTGTTTTTTTTTTACTCATCAAGTCAATTGATTAATAACTTCAATCTTAAATGTTGTTTTTGATCACACTCGGATTTCGGCCTGAAAAGAGTTAAGAAACTTATGAATTTTGGAATGGAACATTTTTATACCTTCAGATCTAGCGGGAAAACATGGAATGTTAAATAACCACATAATTGATTTAGAAAAAAAAATTGCAAAAAAACACTATCTGTTTAGAAATATTTTGATTTAAATATTCTAACCAATTGTATCATCAATTAATAAAAAAATTAATACCGTCTAATTTTAATGAAATGGAAAGTATGAAAGTGTTGTATACATGTGGTTTTTGCATTGCATTGAAATACAATCATTAGATTAGGAATTGCATGAGATTGGTCAATGTGATATTGATACGGACGCCAACAATCTAAAACCTAAGCTCCTTGTTAACATGGCATTAATATTAGCTACCACTCTCAGAAAGACAGGAAAAAAAATTCGACGGGGCAACGTACGGGGGATTAGGAGGGAAATGTCACTCTACGAAGACTTGGACTCACAACAGTCCATGATGAGCCATCATTGCTCCAAGAAGGAATCAAACCAAAGATTGACCCAAGTATATGAAGACTTGGACTACCAAAGGCACATGCTAAAGCATTTGGCGGGTCTTCTTTTCCACGCTAGGATCCGTCTTCTTTTTCTTTGCTATATTGCTTTATTTCTTTTCATTATCAATTTGCTCTTTTTGGTAAGATTTTCCTTGGATCCTCAAGGAAGTTTGAGGTCTCTAGTTAGTTAATTATTTTGATAGTTGATTGATTGGCAGCTACCACTTGATTAAGGATTTTATTTTTTTTCGGCCTGGCAACACTTGATAAGCAGGGCTTTGAACTTTTTTTCATGTTTGAATTGTCTCCCAAAAAAAAAAAAAGATCAAGTGAGATCAATGAAGGGGAGGCAATTCTTGTTTTATTCATCACTGGATTGATCATAATCCAGATCGTGAAAAGTTTATGATATCATACATATCAACGCTTTATGAGTGACTTTTATTGGCTAAAAAATGGTCGATAATGCAACTTATCTTGGTTATTGTTGAGTTAGTATTGTGAAACTTCAATTGTGAAGTAGCTATTTTTTTTATCATGAAATATAAAATTTTTAGTTATCAAGTGAAATGTGGTATACATATAGTTTTGCCTTGCATCGAAATAAAATAATTACATTAAAAATTGCATTATCTACCGCTCTCCAAAGAAAATAAATAAATAAAAGAACAGAGTACCGGTAAGGGCAAAGTCAAAGTCTACGAAGACTTGGACTACCAACAGTCCATGATGAACCAGCTTTGCTCAGGAAGAAATCACATCAATAATTCATTCATTTGGTACTTTGTTGCTCACATACAGGCATCCATAAACGCGGAGATTCAATCAAAAAGAAGGGAAAAAAATGTCACTAGATCACTTTGTCAAATCCAACACCAACTCATCGTTCTCCCATTCACCCGCAAATTTTACATGGCAATAAATCGATTTCCAATTTTTATATTCATTGATAATTTCATTACATGATTTCCTCCGATTCTATAATTTCATATGAGATTTGAAAATCAAATAAAACCAATCTCTAAGGATGTCTTTATGTCACTGAGAAATTTTTTTGACGGGAAAATGCTTTTAGCAAATTCAATTTCAGAAAAAGGGAATCGGAAAATTTTGATTATGGTGAAAACGAGTTGAAAAAAACTGATTTTATTGTAATTGGTAATAAGTGAATCCACTAAATGTAGCTTGTCTCATTAAAAGTAACATGGAATGACTAATAAACTAGAATTGATATCTTATTCATTTATTCTATAATCCATCGAAATAACATTGATTACAAAGAAAATAAGATAGAAATTATGAAATCATATTTGTAAAATATTAAATATAATCGTGCTTTGGGAATGTAGAAAAATTGAGCATCAATAAAGTATATTCTTCTCACTTCATAGCTTAGCAAGAAAACAAGGGTAATGATTCCTTCTTGCCAAATCATTTTTCTCTAAGCTCATTGTTTTTAGGGTTAATACCAAGAAAAATCTCAAACTATTATATCCATGATAAATTTATCCAAAATTAATTTTTTTGATCACCAAAAACTCCAAATTGACAAATTTGTGATAAATTTATCATCCTCCATTAGTTTCCATTAAATTGAATAAATGCTAAGATATGTGATAAATAGAGAATAAAACCCCAAACCGATAGAATGGTCAATTGTGAAAATTTGATGTATGTTTTTGTTGACTTGACTTTGAATGAATTCACCATTTATTTGGGAGGCAAAAGTCGTATCTAATCCCAAAATTATTTCATCATATGGTCCGAAAATTTTCCGCATTAAGAAACGTACATAATTGTCAACTTTGATGGGCTGGAGCGATGCTTCAAGGAGTCATCCTTATTGACCAAATTTTGCAGCAAATTGGCCCCTGACTCTCTCTGCATATTCAGCCAATCCTGTGGCTTCTACGTACAATTGACCTCCCCAAAAGTCATTCAAAAAGATCCTTCCTTTTTATTTCCTTGATATTTCTGTAGTGGAGGAACAAAGGTCTTTGATAGCTAAGGCCCACATCTCATATGCAATGTCTCTCTTTTCCTTTAAAAGGAGAGGAGTAAAGGCAATGGGATCCCACCTAATTTCTCTTCTTCCTGGAGCTTTTGAGCTATATAGGAGGACGCTTAATTTCAATTTGAATGCAAAGAGTCTTATTTAAAAAAAAAAAAAAAATCTACAACGATACCTTTGGAGTTTCGTTTTACTAAAACAAAAGTTTAGTGGAGTTTAATTAAAGTTAAAGGTATCGGAGTACAAATTTGATCTCCGTTGGTCTCGAATCGATGAATTTGATACTTCTCAAGAGCCTTTTTGACTCATTGAGTCAATCGCGATTAATTGCTTCAATTTTAAATTTTCCTTTTGTCAGATTTGGATGGACATACGAAAAGATTTAAGAGCTTATGAATTTTGGAACCAAACAATTTACACCTTTGGATCTTGCAGGGTTTTATTTTGCCTCCTTGGCTGCCCGGCCATGTGTTTATTAAATGCCGTCCTTAACAAATACAAATTGGTTAATTTAGTCCACTTCGTATCCATCGAAATCTGAAGGTCTTAGTGGTGTTGGAGCATTCGCATCAATCGTGCACTCCCCGGCAACTTTGAGGAGGTCAGCTCGTCAATCACGTGGAATGCCATGGGCATGGGCATGGGTTAGTGTTTTGGAGGCGTGTGAGCAAGAGCAGTGACAACGAGGGGAAAATCAAGGATTTGGAGTAATGGAAGAAATGTGCGAAAAGGTCAAGGAACGATGGGGAAGGAGTTGTTGTGGGGGTTTAAACGAAGTTTACCTAGAAGAAAAACTAAGTAAAAGGAAAGATAAAATTCTAAACCTGGCCATGTTGAATGCTCTCGTCTCTTCATCCAAATAAAGAGAGACCCATCATATGCTTTCTTCTCCTGAAAAGGAGTAAGACCATATGTGAAATGCTAAAATCAAGGTGGACGAATGTGAGTCTCAAGCGCGAAGTGAAAAAGGATAAAAAGCAAAGCAATAATTATTCCGTCCCACTTTTCCTTTGAAGTTTGAAGTGTAGCTCGTTTCTTTTGCAAGAAAAACCACGAGGTGATTTATCTCACTTCTTGGACCCTAAAAGTTGGTAAGTTCAGTTTTCTTTCAAAAGCTTAAACTTTGACTCTAAAATTGCAAAGTTCAGATTTTTAGGTTTGTTGCTGTCCAAGCAAGACGCCAATTCATCTCATAACATATTTTGATGGGACATATTTTTGGTTACCATATAAGTTTGGGATTTTGATGATAAAAGTAATATTTGGATAATTGGTAATATGGTAAATATAAAGGTTAGGATTTTTTATGGAATCGTGCACTCAATGTCGTTGAATTTGCTGCCCACCCATCACCATCACTAGCCCTCAACTTCATGCATCAATCCACCGGCGAGTTAATGCCTCGCCCAAAAAAAAGAAGACATTGATAAATGTCATATTTGTATGCTGATAGACCATTTAATTAATGCCAATAAAGAGATCCAAAGTGAACAATCATATTCCTTCATATAATGGATGCCAAACTCATTGCTTTTCTAAGACTTGGACATCAGTATTGATGAAAAGAAACTTTAATACTGCTGCCCTAAAAATAGAAGCACTCCCAACAAGTAAACCGAGTGATTGAATCCAATTATCTGACGAAATCAACTCAATGATGTAAGTTTAACAATTACTCTCTACGGTGATTACAATAGTGATGTTGTAACTTTGAGCACCACAGTGAGATATCTCATGATGCAGAAAAGGAATCGGATCTAGTCGTGCAAAGAGGTGGCAGCATGACCACAACATTGGTAATAATTGGGGTACTGATACATCAATGAGGTCTACCCTTATCGAGCCTTACTAAACTTTTTTTTTTCCTTTTTACGGATAAAGTATGAATTAGATAATAAATCTCTCAATAATAAATAGATAATAGGAAATATGATTCTCCAATTTCTTTTTGAATTCACATATGGCATTTTTGTGTTTTTTTTTTCATTTATTAATTCAATTCTACTACCTTTTTATATTATCGCAGAAGTTTTATTACATAATTGATTTCACCCTTGTATCATTTACATGAAGATTCAAAATACGATCTAACTAAATGGAATAAATCAAATCTCACTAAATCCAAATGTTAAACAGAAAATGGAATAACCAGATTAGAATCTGACTTGACATTCTAGAAAAACAGGAATTCTTTCTAATAATTTTTTAACTACTAACTAAAACATGTAATGTATTTCTAGCTGTTATCTCCCTCTGTTTTCCTTTCTTGCCGACTAGCTCTATACGTAAGGACCGGGTCGTGATGGTCTGAATGCTTCGCCGGGGAGTCTCGACTAAAAGCAGCCTCCCTTCGGCCGGGATTCTCTTGCTTTTAATCTTTTGCTTTTCACGCTAAATCTTTGCTGAAGGTATGGTCATTCATCATGAGGGTGTGCTGCAATTTCTCCGCTGCCGTGTCCTTCTTGAACACGTTCTTCTCCTCATCAGAGCAATCCACCGAAGCCCACCGAGAATTCCACTTGCGCTCTTCTTTTATTTTGAGTAATTTTTCAACTTTATCTGCTTTCGGTTACGCATGGCCCGGCCATGTCCCCTCGTCCTTATCTTGGTGTTCAGTCAGTCAACACGTTTCCACCGTATCGTGTCCCACCAGATTTTGCTCTCCATTTTTCCAGAATTTCAGCTCTCCCTTCCTGTTCCTTTGTGTGTTTTCACACTGCTATTTCCCTTCCTTCGCACTCGCATGAATGCCGTATCGAAAGTGGCCTCAAGTCAACCATTTCGGTTCACAAAAATTCGCAATTTTATTGGAAAGGGTCTGCAATTTTAAATGCGAAAGAATGCAATAGAGATCAAGAATGCAGGATTACAAATGTTTTTTTTTTTTTCAAAAAGGGGTCAAATTATCAATGATTTTTTTTTTTGGTAACCGAGGATTTGCCGGGCTCGCTAGGCAGCCCACAACTTGTAGAGTGCATGGTGCACCCCGGACCAAGCATCAATACTTCGAAAGGCTGATATAGTAATTCTCTCCTGAAATCTCCACTTAAGTCATGTTAGCAACGGGAGGGCTCGAACTCTCGACCTTAGCGGTGGAGGAAAAAATGCAAACCAACTAAGTTGCCTATAGATGGGTAATTATCAATGAATTTGATTGCTAAATTTTATGAGAATGTGGATAGGACCTTTAGGCGAAAATCTGTGTCAACAATAATTTCCCTCAAAAGTTAATCAATGAAGACCGAAATATCATTGGATTAGAAAGGCAAAGTCAAAGTCTACAAAGACTTGGACTACCAACCGTCCATGATGAACCAACTTTGCTCCGAGAAGGATTCACACCCATGAAGGAGCCAAGTCTCCGAAGACTTGGATGACCAAAGGCACACGCTAAAGCATTGGCGGGCCATCATTTCCACATTAGGATTGACCCATCTTCTTTTTCTTTGCTTTTATTGCTTTATTTATTTTTATTGTCACTACGCTCTTTTGACGATTTTTCCTTGCATTTCGCCGTGAATGACGGTCGTGGTCCCCAGTGGGTTAATTACCTTGAATAGTTGATTGATAGGCGGCCATCATTTGATCAATAAATCTTTTTTTTTTTTTGCACAGCAGCACTACTCTTCGAGTATAGAGATGAGTTGGGGCTTCTATAAGAGGGCAAGAGCCTCAACCCCGAACGCAGAAGGCGCCGCTACTGCTCGCACCACTCCGTCCACCAACCTCCCCGCGGAATCACGACAAACACAAGTGATCGAGCCTCCAAGTGATCGAGCCTCCAGTAGCTCCAGGTTCGTAGGCACCGTCTATGTTTATCTTTAGTGTTCCAGCTTGCGGTGGGTTCCAAAATCGTGATGATCCGTCGCTGGTCTTACTATATTCGCTCGATTTTGGGTTCCATCTGCTGAAACTCTTCAACTAAAGCAAACTCCACAAGTTTGCTTGGATCTGGTTTTCTATTCTTGAAGAAGGCCTGGTTTCTTGACTTCCAAATATTCCACAGTACTGTAGTAATCGTCTGATTCGAGACTTGGCTTCTTGCATCCTGATATTGAGCTCTCTAGCTCTCATCTCTGCTATTCTTCCATTCACCAGTGTATTTCAAGCTTGGAACCTTCTGGTTGTTGACTGACAAAATATTCGTAAATTACCATTTCTTATGAAATTTTATCAGTGTGATTAGTAAATTACCAAGATTATCTAAATTTTATCAGGTGAAATTTGGCTTCTTGCATCCTGATACGCTGTTCAGTTTTTCTTGAAGATCAGATTGAGTAAATCAATGGAGGGGAGCATAGAAACACAACATACCTATAAAAATGATGGAATAGCAGGGAGCGCATATGAAGTATTCTTGAGCTTCAGAGGAGAGGATACTCGAGCAGGTTTTACCAGCTTCCTTTACACTAGTATGATAGATGCAGGAATCCGCGTTTATAAGGATGACAAAGAGCTCTGCGAGGGGGAAGAATTTGGCCCGGAACTTCTCCAAGCAATTAATCAATCGGAGATCTCAATACCTATATTTTCAAAAGGTTATGCCTCTAGCGTGTGGTGTCTTAAGGAGCTAGTCCAAATGGTTGAGTGCCAAAAAGCTAGGGGACAAAAGATCATGCCCATTTTTTATGATGTGGCACCTTCAGAGGTTCGACACCAAACTGGGGGTTATGGAGAGGCGTTTCTTTCGCATGAAAAGAAGAATCGATATGACGAAGAGACTATGCGTCAGTGGAAGACTGCTCTGAGTGCAGTTGCGGCAATAAAAGGGTGGGATCTACACAACAAGACCAACAGGTGACTACCTCTATCAATTTATTTGATGTGCGTTGTACCATTAAAACCTTTAATGTGGTTCAATTGGTTTCTTTTCTAGATTTGTGTTAGCTTTGTTTAAATTGAATTTTATGCTATTGAAATTATACTGCGGAAATCACACGAAATAGTGGTACAATCCCAATTTTGTCCTTTTTAATTCCAAATAACTTTTTTTTTCCGGTTAATGTCATTCATTAACCATATGTGCCAACGCTTACAATGGAGTAAATCCTTGTAGAAAGCATTTCGAATAGGTCTTTACTTTTCACTTAGGTCTTGTGAGAACATAGTTTGGTTTCAGTTTTCTAACTCATTGCCACTTGACCTCCAACAAACACTAGGGAAGAAGGTGAGATCACAAAAATGGT
This sequence comes from Eucalyptus virginea, assembly GCA_014182375.1. NCBI lineage: Eukaryota > Viridiplantae > Streptophyta > Magnoliopsida > Myrtales > Myrtaceae > Eucalyptus > Eucalyptus virginea. The sequence goes on from CM024521.1 coordinate 49,049,460, forward strand.
TACCCATAAGGTTTTCAAGGACTTGAAGAAGGCTTATTTGGTGGTATCAAACAACTTGGTTGGTGTGGACCACCATGTGCATAAAATCATGGAAAATATAGGTACTCACACAAGTGAAACGCGGATTGTGGGAATTCATGGGATGGGTGGCGTTGGAAAGACAACGATTGCAAAATTAATCTACAACGAGCTTTCCAACAAGTACGACAATTGTTGCTTCCTTTCCAACATCCGTGAAACATCAAAGCTCAAGGGCATTTATTACTTGCAGCAACAGCTCATCTCTGATATCCTTAAGATGGAACGGACAGATATAAGAAACATTGATGAAGGGATTGAGATCATTGGAAAAAGGTTGTCTGGTAAAAAAGTCTTGCTTCTTCTCGATGATGTGGAAGAAAATGATCATATAAATGCACTTGTAGGTGAGCGTAATTGGTTTGGTAAAGGGAGCAAACTTATTATTACCACAAGAAGGAAAGATGTTATCCATGTCTCGAAAGTGGACTGGAGGTATGAGCTTACGGGCTTGGATCCGGATCTATCTCTTCAACTTTTTAGCAAACATGCCTTCAGAAGAGATTCTCCTATAGATGAGTATATCGACCAATCCAAGAGGGCGGTACACATTGCCGGAGGTCTTCCATTAGCCCTCGAGGTCATAGGTTCACTTTTATCCGGCAAAAATAAGAAAATGTGGGATGCCATATTGAAGAAGCTAGAAAGTGTTCCTCATGATAAAGTTCAAAGTAAGCTGAAAATAAGTTATGATGTATTAGATAATCGACAGCAGCGTATATTCCTTGATATAGCTTGTCTATTCATCGGATGTCTCAAAGACATTGTGTTTTATTTCTGGGATGCATGTAAACTTTTTCCGGAAGTAGACGTGGAAGTTTTGCAGAACATGTCTTTAATAAAGATTGGAGAAGATAATATATTGTGGATGCATGATCAACTCAGAGACCTTGGAAGAGAAATAGTTCGTCAAGAAAGTAAGATGAATATAGAGAAGCAACGTTGGGTGTGGAATCCCGAGGATGGATTAAATCTGCTAAAGATACATGAGGTAAAATGCTTTGTGCAATACATCTCCAAGTTACTTATAGAAATTTTATTTTCCAAAAAAAGTAGTTACTTTTTGTGTTCTCTAGCACCATCACGACCTACTCAACCGATATTTTTGGTCTTTTAAGATTTTAAAGGAATGATAGTAGTCAACTCAACTCCTTAAAATAGCGAACTTGAAGAAATGTGTTTCCTTTCAACTTTTTTGTTTTAAAATTTTATCTTTGGGCAGGAAAAGAAAGAAGTTGAAGCTCTTCATCTCAAGTTTGACCATCAACACCATTTTACCTGTAAGGACTTCAAGAGCCTGCCAAATTTGACATTCCTTGAAGTAGAGGACTTGAAGGAAAATTCTTGTGCCGAAAAGGAGCTTCTTTGTCCCGAACTTCCAATTAATGTTTTCCAGAGGAATTCAGATCTCCTTCCACGATTACGATGGCTTTCTTGGCATAATATTAGCCCAACATTTGAGATTGCAAATTTCTCCGTGGAGAATTTGATTATCCTTGATCTATCTCAGAGTGAAATTACTCATGATTGGAAGGGGTGGAGCCACATGGAGGTATGTTATATACTAGACAACATTTATTCTTCTGTTTTATTAGATTCAAAAGTGAACTTTGCATGATTTTTCTTTCACAGATGATTAAGAATTTGAAAGTTCTGAATTTGGACTATTGCCAGCGCTTGAAGAGAACCCCCAACTTCTCAACTCATTCAAATTTAGAACGTTTGATCCTATCAGACTGTTACTCATTAATCGAAATTGATAGATCGATTTGTCAGTTGAAACGCTTGGTTTTCTTAGATGTAAGCGGTTGTTGGGGTCTTCAAAGGCTGCCAAATGAGCTGGGAGATCTTGCAAGCCTCAAATACCTATCTCTAAGTGGATGCTCGTGTTTGAAGAGGCTTCCGGAGACAATCGGGAATTTGGAATCGCTGATTGAGTTGAACATGAGTGGCCTGAGAATCAAAGAACTACCCGATTCCATCAAAAAGTTGAAGAATTTGAAAATAGTGAATATGAAATATGTTTACACAAGCAAAATACATGATACCTTTTGGACAATAGAGAAGCTTGAAAAAATAGAACTCATCTACAATGATTATCATGACAAGCACGTGGCAATTGTTGATTGCATCTATGAGAATAAATCCTTGAGGATCTTGAGATTGTCAATGGCGGAGAGAATACACGCCCCAGCAAGGCTCCCTGAAAGTCTTTTGGAATTAGAACTGAAGTGGTTGAGGGAGGGCCCGTTTCCGGATCTCTCAAATCTCGCTAACTTAAAGGTATTGGATCTGACCTTTGGCCCACCTAATTCTGATGGGAAATCTTATTTGCTTCTGGAAGAACCGATACCACCGTGGATTGGGAACTTAACCAAATTGGAATCTCTGAAAATCTGCTTTCCCTGGATGCTCTACTCATTGAGAGACCTCAGCCTCCCTCCTCATCCGCGTCGCCTCCCGAGGCTTCCCTCAAATCTATCCTCCTTATATGTTGAAGGTTGCTACTCACTTGGCTCGATGGATCTATCGAATTTGAGGAAACTATCGTCTCTCGAGATTTCGGGGTCTGCAGTTGCAGAGATTGAAGGCCTTGGTTGTTTGGAGAACCTACGAGATTTCCACCTTTGGTACGTCGTACAGCTGGTGATGCTACCTGATCTAAGCAAGTTAAACAAGCTAAGGGTTATTGCAGTACAGGGGTGCGATAATCTGGTTGAGATTCAAGGCGAAGTACCGCGGTTTTTGGATCATCTTTCAATTGATTTCTGCCGTTCGTTACGGGAGTTCCCCGATCTGTTCAGCTTACCCGATCTGTTCAGCTTAATGGGTAAGAAAGATGTTCGTATGAATATTCTCGATCAGGTGTTTTATTATACAGATGGACATCGATTGCGGGTTCATGGCTTTAAACAGATGCAGATCCCTGATCTAAGCAATTGTAACGGACTAACAATTCTTACAATAGAATCTTGTCATAATCTGGTTGAGATTCAAGGCGAACTACCCCAATCTTTGGAAGAATTGTACATTAAATCTTGTGAATCTTTACAGAAGTTACCTGATCTAAGCAATTATAACGGACTAACAATTCTTACAGTAGAATCTTGTCATAATCTGGTTGAGATTCAAGGCGAACTACCCCAATCTTTGGAAGAATTGTACATTAAATCTTGTGAATCTTTACAGAAGTCACCTGATCTGTCAAGCTTGACGGGACTGAGAAAGGTTACAATAAGACGTTGTGGGAAATTAGCGGTGGAGGAAATTTCTCGGCTTTGCTCGGAGAAATCAATCAAATTTGTGGGAGAAGATGATAAAGAAGACGAATTCTCAGATTGGACAAGAATACAAAGATATGAAAGAAGACGACAGGCAAGGGTAAGTACCAATGTTTTCCTTTTTGGGCAATCAAATTCTTTCACAGATATGAACATAGAAGTTTTGCATGCACTTTTTAATGACCTTTTAGCGGATTCTTGTCTGAAAATCTGATGAAGGTATTTAAATTATGATGCCTCCGAACAGCCAGAGGGCTCTTAATTATGTACAAGTTTTTGTGTTCTTTTCCTAGTTTGGTTTGGCTTTTTTAGCTACATTTTCTTAGGATGGTTTCTCCTAGAGGTATGCATGTCGATTGCATCATTTTTATTTGATACGTAACAAATTATTAGAGATCGTTGTTGATTTGCTGCTTCACACATATTTTGAAATTGATAACCTCACTTCACAAGGGAGATAAATTCGCTATGCCGTAAACAAATAGATGGAATGTGTGTTGGAAGGTCATACAACTATGGTTCTCATCCTGGGACTTTACAGCACAATCAACTCATTGTTGCGACTTTGAAGTAGACAGACACTCTGTATTGCCATGCTTAAGTTCAGTTTATTTTTCAGGAAAGGTGTGCTTCTTAGTGCGATTTGCAAATGTTATGGAGAAGTCATAAATGAGGGAGCCACCACAATTCTGAGATTACCAGTGTGGCAGCACTGGCTAAAGCAACAGCACCAGAATATTTTATCTCAGCAATGATGCCTTCAACCATAGCAATCTTTGACGGGCACACTGACAAAAATCATTCTGTGCAGCAAACGTCGCCTATAGGAGTAACTGAGAGAACGCAGCATTCGCTGTACCAGTAGAGAAGGAGCGCCCTTTTGCTGAGACTTGAGAATTGCACTCGCTTACAAAAGATTGGTAAGAAAAAGAGAGCACCTTCCCTTGGGGCTGCCTTCAGTAATAGAGCTGTGCATTCTGAAGCAATATTGGCATCGTTTCTGTAATGAGATCCACTCAATTCCAGGAAAACACTGGCACTGCCACCAAAGTCGGTTATGCGTCATATGCTACTCGCCACCTCAGAAGAACTTTCATCAAGTAGTGGTGGCTCTTCCATGTACACAAAACCTTTCATAGAACCTAGCGATCATAAAAGAAGAGCTTTACACGAGCCAAGCGTCAATTTGAGAAATTCTTCCATATTCTTCGCATGTACAAACTCCAAAAGGATTCCAATCTGCCATACTACTTTCAGTTGAGAAAGCAACTTGGGATCCATTTCTGGAGCCAATGCCAGAGCCACGTGCAGCTCAACATCATTCACATTTGCACAGGACAGATCACCAAGTGAAAATCTGAAGCAGTGGCTGACTGTCTTTGGTTGTAGAATCTCAAAAATTTTAGTCAAGTTGAACTCTATGAGCATCAGGAGGAGCTTCTGCACACACATTGGTATCGGGGTCCTCATCCTCATTCAAGGTCAGTCAAAGAGGGAGAAATTGCATCTAGGATGTGGATTTCAAGCCTGGCAGCTTATGCTCTAACTCTGGAGTTTTGATTAGGAAAACGAACATCGCATCAAACGGAATCTTGAGGGACAGAAATCTGGCATCACCATCCTTGTTGGCCTTATACAGAACATCCAGACTCAGCAGAATCCCACAGATGAATACGTCAGAGCTTTCAGGAATCCAGTATGACTCCTCTGTGATGGACTCAACGCTTGCATTTTGAGCCGGCAATGCAGGTTCTAGGAACGGATCAACGTTGTGCTCTGGTTTCCTTGTTCAATCCTGAACTTCTCTTGGATTGTGCTTGTAATTAGTGTGCTGAATTATGCTTCGTGTGAATGTGAACCATCTATTGACAAAAAAAAAAAAAAAATGTGAACCATCTAAGTTTTGCCTGTCCAGTGTTTGGTGATCATGTGCAATTTGGTGTTTGATGAAATGAGCTATGTGCTTGAGATTGCGTGTGCTGGATTGTCACCTTCAAAGCACTTGAAGCTAAAGCTGAAGCTGAAGCGCAAGGTCTATTGCAATGGCTTCCTCTCTCTCCGCACCCCCACAGGCAAGGTACCTTCGCTTTCACTACTAATCTCTACCACTGATGTCCAGCTCAACCCGATCAGCAATTTAGTTGCCTTTGATTGGGCTAGGACATGATTCAGTTTGATTGGCTAATCTATGTCAAAATGGCAGTGGCTGTTGAATTATTACTGTTTTCTCCCAAATTTAGCTTCCTCTCTCTCCGCACCCCCACAGTAGTTGTTTTATTGGTTCAAATCATCAGTAGGTGCAATGTGATGAATGTGAAGTTCTTGGGTTTGGTTTGTTAAAAGTCCAAATGGGTATATTTTACTTATTGTTTGTCTTGGAAAAAAGAGCGTTGCTTGCATACAAATACACATAGACCCTCCTTTGTGATGCTTTGCTTGTTGCTTGTGTGGGCAATTAAATATTTGTTCTTTTGCTTGCTTCAAACAGCTACTTGGGTACGGTTCATGTATTGATTGATTTAGAATCTAGATGTAAACATTTGCAATTGATCTACTGTTGCTTTTGTTCAATGCAACTGATCTTTTGAAACTCCATTTTTTTCATTAAAGTTTTTCCTTTTGTTAACCTTACTTTCAATTGATGCAGAGCTTTGAATGAGTTTTTGGATATGAGGTTCAGTATAATCCCCTCTATGAATTACGAGGTGTGTTTTCCTTTTAGCTACTTAAATCCTTTGGCATGGAATCTACAGTTGTATTGCCTACATAACTTTTCATTTTCTGCAGATGCTCCTAATTCCTCAGAAACCGAAAAAGAAACACTGGTTATTTTAGAAGAAACTGATCGCTTATGATGTTGCAACCTGCCGGAAATGGGAACCAAATTGATACCGTCCCTATACCCTACATATATAGATTCTACATCCCAAATAGCACAGCTTGCTTTACAATGCCTCCAAATGACTCCTAACAAGCAGCCTTCGAGGACTAAAGTCGTGGAAGAACTGGAATCAGTAGACACTGGCATCGCTAATAGAATAGAACGGGATAGTTAAATTCACTTATTATGTCATTCTTACTTTATGTGATGTAAGTCAAAGTCTGTTGTTCCACACTTTTCCATTTTTCCCGGGGACAATCCTGGGCTTTGGATGTTCATTTCTATTGTACCCAGCAGTTACTAGGAGTTGTCTTCTCTTGTAAGTTCTTTGGAATATCCATGACATGTATATTAATAATGCACCGCTTTGTGAATTGAGATGTGATTGTACTTATGTTTATGAGAGGAACAGTTCTTTAAGGCTAATCCTCGATCTTGTTGGCAATCTGAGGTCCACAGAAGAAGTCCATTGCTCTTCAAGAGTCTGAGCTCTTTAATTTTCTTGCATGCTTGGGCTTTGAACGTGAGCAAAAGGTCATTTTGGTTGCCATCACGAATGCGTTTATGTGGTGCTTGCTCTGCAATCAATCTCCAGGAAGTGCTAGGCGGTTCAGTCCATTCTCATGGTATTTTTGAGCTATGAGACATGGTTGGGGAAATTGATGGAGTCATTTAAGGCAAAGTGCTGCTCAGTTGTCCATTCAGAAAGAGCAAGATATGACTTTTGGTGCTGTCATGTTGCAGCTAAGACATGTCTGATTGTTTTGTGCTGATAAGAGACATTTCTTATCATATGCCAATTTTAGATAAAACTTTCCATATGACATCATAAATGACTAAATTTTATTTTTATATTCTCAAATTTAGATAAGACTTAGCCATCATTGACTTTTTATTTTATATTTCTTCATTGTTTGTAAATTTGAGGGCCCTATTATTTTCGACACTTCTCATGTAATTTTTTTTTTTTTGAACTTGTTGATATGTCTCTTTTACTTCACTCTCAATGCGAAAATATAAAAGTTTCCTTCATTTTGTTTTTTTTTTTTTTTAAATTTTAAACAAATTTAAAAAAAATAAATTGATTACACTAAAAAACTTTCCAAATATATGTTTATCAAATAGTAGTTTCCCAATGTTACTTCTCAAGTCATTTTAAATTGCAAATTACTAAACAGTCTTTGCATTTCACAGAACTCTTTTAGACTAAGGGCCTTTACATCAGCCAAAGGCTTTCCCCAAAAGTTAAAGCAAACGCACCCATAAATGGGTACTTGAAATTGAGCTTTATGCAGACCTTTTTGCTTGATTGTTGTTGCCCTGCTATGTGACCCACTGTTTCGTGTAAATCAGCGATATAGTCGTCATCATGGCTGAAGCGCTCTTGGAGATCCGGCCTCATGAAGTCAAGTTTATCTGTGAGTGTATATAGTGCTGCGCGTTTGGTTCATTTTTATTTTGGAGCTACATTCAATTTGCGTTGCTTGCCTCCTGTTTTACTAGGCAATAAGTGAAGGGATGATATTTCTTTGTTCTACAGTAATTTGCTTGAGAATTTGTGGTTCAACATCGTAAATAATGGTCAAAGAAATATCTTAAATAAGAGCTTCAAGCGAGTATGAATCAGTTATTGGTCGCCCTGTTTTTCAAATTCTTTTCCTTGTGTTTTTTTCGAATATTTGGTCAGGTTCTTTCTTTTTGCATAGTTTCTATCCTCGCACCACAAACTCTTAGAATGCCTTGTGAGGTGAATTTCTTTCTGGAGATAAAGTAAGTGAGTGTTGTAACCAAATGACTGAGAATGATCGGTAGAGAAAACCAACACACAAAATGAGATTTCGTTGCTGCATTATGTCTTCAAAGAATATGTATGATGGTCCCTTTCATCACATCCTACTCTCATGTCGTGCCCCGTTAAAGTTCTTTTATCTGAAGCCTCTTCTTCATGTTTATGCAGTCGAGTTGAGTAAACAAAGCTCATGCTTGATTCCGCTACGCAACTAGGCTGATCGGTATGTTGCTTTCAAGGTGAGGATTTTTTGGACCTTTTCATTCACCATGATCGTGCTTTACTTTTTTTTAGGTATGGTGGGCGCACAATTTTCTTTCAATCTTGTATTCTTTTGATGTAATTTAAATTTCAGAGTAGGACATCAATGCATTAAAAGCTCTCTACTTTGGAGAAACATTATGAGCTTCATACTGGATATCCAAAATATTCCAGGTTAAGTCTACATCTTTGAAGAAATACTGTGTGCGGCCAAATGTAGGCATCATCAAGCCAAATGGAGCATCTGATTCAAAATTGTGCTGCTCAAGTCCGAGGAACATCATGTTCACATACTTCTTGAAGCCACTAAAATACTTGTGAGGAGGGACACGCCTACATTACCTAAATCAGCTAAATAATTCTTCTGCGATTTCTTTGCCATGACATTTTCTTTGCCGTGACATGTCAATTGGACTGTATTACTGTTGGGTTACGAACTGCTTAAGGTAGAGTCAGTCTAATTGCAGCAAGGATCATCTTTGAATAAGGATTTGAATGCCTACCATAGTAGCCTAATATACATTGAGATAAAGGAAAACCACGACAGGCCTCAGAAGCTATGTCCCGATACTTCAAAAGAATTGGAGTAGGACTTTCATCCTATCTTCTGTTTGATGCAGTTACCATGTAAGCACGGCAGGTAGCTCCAACTGTCCTGTAGTGCAGAGACAAGTTTTTGATACAGGTGAAATGGACTGCTGACATGGTAGGTTTTGCTGCTATATGTTCCATAATCTTTCAGATCAAGTAACTCGAGAAATTTCCTTTTAAATTTTCAAATTGATAATGAAAGTGGTAAATACATAGATGAGAGTTAGATAAAAGCAGTTCTAACCAGTCCAGTGGAATCACCATCAGTGCTACCAGATTATGGAGACCGGAAGCAAGATTCATCTTCCGAGACTACCATCCCAAAGGATATCTCACCTGTTGGAGTTGAAAATGCGTCACCTTTTCTCAAGGTATGACTGCCAGAAAACATCAATATTGCACTTTATTGTCTTTCTGGATTGAGATGGCATTGTATCTAATACATGTATCGGGGCTTTGCCACAGCCTTGGCTAGGCCGTATGTTATTTATTTGTGAATGGAAATCAAGTTGCTGCACATCATCTATAGATTGATCTACCTTTTTAGCAACTAAATGCGAGTGTATGGGATATTTTTTTCTTGTATTAACTGTACGTGAATCCATTTCTATGTTACAGGAAAGATTGGAAATCATAGAATATGACTTCTGTCCTTACTCTTATATTCCAGAAAGTTTGTCTTTTGATGCCAAGATCCTGAAGGGTTGACGTGTCAGAGGTTTTAAGGAGTTAAAATCAACACTCAGCGAGGTGATACAAAGTTGAAAGAGGTTAGTTTTCTTCCCCTGGTTGATTTGAATTCAGGTCTACTTTCACCAGTCAGATCACTGGGAGGACGGTTTCCCTTCCACTACACAAGCCACCCCTGATTGCCCATTTTATACAGATGAGGACAGGAGACAGAAGAGGGGAAGAATTATTAAAAGGAAGAAAAAAAAAACTTATAAAAAGCATAGGTGTTGAGTTGGGAGAATTGCAAATTCAGTCATAAATTTATTGTATGAAAAATCAAATAATGGAAAACATGTTTGCTCTCTCATATTCTTGGTTCAAAACTAATCCTGACCACTTTCTTACACTTGAAGATTTGGATGTTCCTCTATGTGATGTAAATGGGGAATGCAGTGATTTTTCTTGTTAAACTGCATAGTAAAGAATACATAGGGTGGGTCATGTTCACATTCGTCTATTTTCGGATGAGAAAAGCATCATTTAGTCAGTTGCTTCGTGGGTGAAGTTGGGGATAGGAGGGAGATAGGAGGGAGATTCATGATTTGTTGCTAGCTTGTGAAAGAGACGAGATTTGATATAGACTGTTATTATGGTGATGAATTGACTGTCTTGGATGATGAATGGCAATGCCAGTGAATGCAAAGCTTTCCAATGTCTGTGGAGTATTATTGCTTATGAGATCAGATAGTTTATGCGACTAATCATCTGTTCATTGATGATTTCTTGTGGGAGAAACCTAGAAAATGGTTTTGGAGATAGTGGTCCAGAAGGGAGACAAGGACCTTGTCAGTACTCTTAGGGGCTTCAATGTGGACGTCAGCATGGTCCTCGAGGATGTTACTGAGTAGTATGTATCTCTCTCTCTCTCCCTCTCAAATTTACTTGTGCTTCAAGACGCTTCTTGCATTACTTTGGGGTGAAGGGAAGCCATTCTATGTTCTTGACGTCTATTTATTAACTGAAGGGGCAATGACCTTGATTTGTGTGTATTAGCATTGGAAGTTATCATACCCGTGGTTTTGAGGCCCCTCTGTCCTCAATTTGATCTATGCTTCTAACTGAGAATCGGTACTCGCACAAGCATCTGCAATTTGGCCTTGCTCAACATCCAACGCCCCCCCTTTTTCTCTCTCTCACTCCTCTTTTTATTGACCTTCTAGACATAAGCTGTGGAAGCTTCATGGGATCTTAAGATTCTGTTTTCATTCTTGCATACAGTGAATTCACTGCTGAAGGACGAAGGGTAACAAAACTAGATCAGATTTTGCTTAATGGAAACAACATAGGTATCGTAAGAAACAGCTTCTTCCTTCTGCTGGTAATTATATGGCTATATGTTTTGAGCCCTTGCTTTGATAAGGGCATGGTCTTGCCTAAAGTTTTGGAAATCTATCAAATAGTAAGTAATTGCCTTAACCAAACAGAAAGAATCAGCCGCTCTGAGAGATTCCTTCTGATAAGACCAAAATGCTTAGACAATGTATTGATGAATCATTGCTGGTCTTGATTTTGTGGTAAAAAGGTCATCATCGCCTGTTCTTTACAATCTGGTCCTTTGTCTCAATCAACCTTGTGTCCACCTCTTGATAAATATAAAGCGCAAGTGGTGAGGCAATTATGTTACCGAAAAGCTAGAATTCTGCTTTTGAGTGCTTGAACCACTTAAGTGACGATGCCTTCCTTTTTGTCTTAATGCAGTTAGTCCCTGGTGGCTCCCCTGATCCGGAATGAGTTGGATTCATCCTCTAACCCCAGTGGTTGATTATGTAGTTACTTTTAGTTGTTGGAAGTCCCATCAGCAACATCATTTGATTTTATAACCCTCTTTTTATGGGTTTATGAATCTGCAACCTTAGTCAATTGAGCTCTTATTTGATTGAGCTCATGCGTGAATGTCTGATGCAAATAGCTCAACAGATGGTGCATGATCACATCATCCTATTATCCAATATCTATGTTTTGCTCAACTAGAGGGTGTGACAGGTGTTGTCATGCTTGGTGCAAATTGTTCCTAGGTTTCATCTTCCGGTGCATTGTTATTGTTAAGTTACTTTAATTAGTTTCCTTTATTATCAGAGTTTTATTTCCTTTTTTACTTACATAAGGGTATTATTGTCATTTACAGTTTATATTCAATTTAAATACAATGGGTGTAGGGTTTTACGTAGTACTACGAAATCTACTACCCCTCTTTGTTTCTTTCTTTTACATTCTTCTTCTCCTCTTCTCTGTTCCTTCTCTCTTCTTCTTTCTCTCTTACTATTTGCTGCGAGTCCTCTAATCAGCTTTGTAACATGGTATCAGGTCTAACTACCTGATTACTTGATCCTATTGCTGGTTTGAGAGTCCCCTTATAACCCTACTTCTTCTTTGGTGCGCAGCCACCTAAAGTTGCAATTTTTATCGGTTTTCTCTTTGAATCTCGGTATGTATGAGATCAGAAGATATCAGATTCATTAGGTTTGATTTCTGAACATGAATTACAACACTTATTGATCAACGGATTCAAGAATCAGAGTATTTCATTGATTATGGTTGATTGATTTTGCTGAGTTTCCTTTGGTTAACTGATGGAGCTAATTACATCTGATTATACAATTCACGAATCAGAGTATTTCATTGATTATGGTTACGGATTTTGCTAGCTTCCCTTTGGTTAACTGATGGAGCCAATTACATATGATTATACATTAGTGGTAGATATATTTATATTGAGACTATCATCATGAGTAATACTACTACGACTGCTACTACTACTACTTCTGTTACCGCTACTACTGCCGCTACTACTACTACTTGCTGCTACTTTTGCTGTTGCTGCTATTGCTACTACCTGCTCCTCCTCCTATTGTTGCTTCCGCTATTGCTACTATTGTTGTTGCTGCTGCTCCTCCTCCTATTGTTGCTTCTGCTACTGTTACTTCCGCTGCTACTGCTGCTGCTACTTCTAAGACTACTACTACTTATGTTGCTACTATTGTTGTTGCTGTTGCTGCTGTTGCTACTCCTGCTACTCCTCCTACTGCTATTGCTGTTGCTGCTACAGCAATGGTCTAGTATAGAAGCTGAATATCATGCTATGGCACATATTGTGATCGAATTATTGTGGTTGAAATCTCTTTTCCATAAGATTGGATTTTCAATTAATCAATCTATTGATATGATGTGTGATAATCAAGCAGCTATTTATATTGCTGGGAATCCTCTTTTTCAAGAGGAACTAAGCATATAGAAGTTGACTATCACTTTGTTCGGGATGCTGTGAAGCAAAAGCTGGTTGCTACTCCTTACATTGCCTCTAGAGATTAGTTTGCTGATATGTTTACCAAAACATGCTTTTGTTGCTGGTTGTTCCAAGTTGGGCATGAATGACCTATATGCTCCAGCTTGAGGGGAGTGTTAAGTTAAGTTAATTTAATTGAGTTTCCTTTATTATCAGAGTTTTATTTCTTTTTGATTACATAAGGGTATTATTGTCATATACAGTTTATATTCAATATAAATACAATGGGTGTAGGGTTTGTGTTACTACAGAAATCTACTGCCCCTCTTTGTTTTTTTCTTTTACATTCTTCTTCTCCTCTTCTCTATTCCTTCTCTCTTCTTCTTTCTCTCTTACTATTTGCTGCGGATTCTCTAATCAGCTTTGTAACAGTTCTCTTGTCTTGGCTTGTTTTAGTGTTCTTCAGTGTTTGGCCGTTGACTGCATGATGATATCTATATTTGCCCCCACCCCACCCCACCCCACCCCTCCTCCTCCTCTTCCTCCTCCTCATATGCTATCTTCTTAGTGGCCTGCTATTTGACTATCCTCTCTGTTTTATAGTACATTCTCAACCTAAATGCAGAAGGGTGTGTTCCCAATATCCACTTTGGAAAAGATCAAAGAATTCCACTTATGTACTTGTTGCTCTTTGCTTGAAAAAATTCTACTTCATTATGCAGTATGGTTCTGGTACAGAGACATCAGGCCGAAGATGTGCACTGTACTGCATACAGCTAGATGAATACTGGACGTATTTTGCTCCAAGAGATTTCAATTTTCCACCCAAGTAGCTGTACTTGCTGCAAGTTGTGAAAAGATCCATGCCCAAAGCGAACTCACTTGTTTTGACCATGACTGGTTTTTTGTCGTTCATGTTTTCAAAGTGGTTGGCTATCTGGGTGGAGTGCTGCTTCTTGTTTTTGCGGTAGTGACATTCATCGGAGTTTTCTAGAGGTTTTCAGACTGCTGAAAAAGTGAGCTCAGAGCTCGTGAGGTGTGATGTTGCTTGCGGACTTTGGTTAGAGCGACAAGACCTAAATAGGCTGGAAATAAAGGTGCTGAAGATTCACCATAGGCCTCTTCTTTATCGCTTGTTTTCATGTATATTCACAACTGCAAACGAGCTTGACTTGAGGCATGTGAAATGAAGTGTATATGCTGAGAACTTTGTCTAGGCATAGGTGCAATTTTCTTATTTGAAGCTTTATTGGCCATCGAATCTCATCATCATGAACAAGTTTGCAGTTTCATTCCGATTTTGATTAGTTCAAACGCATGGTCCGAGATTCTAATAAATGCTGTGTATCAGAATTCTCCAAGTTGGATCCAAAGTTAAATACATAACATGATGTTTTTATTCTGAGATACTAATAATAAAAGACAGCTTGTTTTGGGTATGTTGATATTTCCCGTGATTGGTATGGTTTTTTTTCATTCTTTCACCCATTTCACCGTAACACATGATGCTGCAACAAGCGTACCCTTCAAGAACAACATAGGTCAGGTTGGAAAAGCGGTTATATCTCGGTAATTGGAAGATTAATGCGTGACTAGTCAAATAGGAGATCATGATTTTCCCTGGATATGATGGATACTTCTAAGGTGGTCATTTAGTTAATTTCATTGTGGAGACCAAATGGAAGAGGAATTGAGTATGTAGGGGATGAGTGGAAGAAGAATTAACCAAATCAATCAAGAGTGACTTTAAGCTATATGGTGTTTCCTTGATTAGTTTCTTACTCAGAGTTTCTTTTTTTTTTTTTCTTTTGAGCAAATCTTACTCACAAAGTTAGTCTACACAAAAAAATAGTTTGATTTTTAGTCTACACAAAAAAATAGTTTGATTTTAATTTTATTCTAGTTGCAATTTGATTAAGCAAATAAAATGCATACATTGCAGAATTTTTTATGACATATCCTCCTAAATCAATGTCTTTGCTTGCCAATTTGCATCGCCATTCTCCTAAAAATCATGACAGGTCTGCTAGGGAAGGAGCTCATCGCTTCTCACAAAATCTTTGATCCTTTAATTTTTCTTGGAATTGCATTCCTCATGAAATGGAAATCCTAGATTCAATGTTAAGGTGAAGTTTCATCCAAAATTGGATTGTGATATTCCAAACGAATCACATTAGGCTAGTGATGTTTCCTAAACAATGTGTACAAATCACAAAGGTTAAGAATGAAAATCACTAGATTTCAATTTGGAGTAGTGATTGAGAAATCAAACTCTAACTCTCAACCTCTATTCCAACCTTCTCAATTAAAGTATGGCTAGTATGAATGTCGAGATCTGATTTTGTCGTTTTACTTCTCTTTTGGGCAAATTTAAAGAATCGCTTGACGATTATGCATTTAAAAGTGGTATTGCGAGTAAGGTATCCCATTCACTTTAAATTAATTTTTTGTGTTACAAAACTCCCAAAGCAATATATCTGTATTTACATTTATCCTCAAATTAATTTTCGTTTAACTAGGGATTCATGAGATTATCTCTTCGGCTGTCCCCGAACCATGGGAAGAAAAAGACTGGATTTTGGAGAAAGAGACAGAGGTTTTTAGAGCGAAACACACTTGTCAACCTACTTCAGACCAAAAGAGAAAAAGCACACTTGCCAATCTACATAAGATAAAAGAGGACCAAAATATAGGAAATTCCGAAAACTTTTCAGATGCGCCGGCGCCGTGGAGGTAGTCGGAGATTATCTCTTCGGATAGGGGCCGTCGGCGGGCGACAAGACACCGACGGGACGGCGGTGTGAGGTGGCGGAGCTTGGAGGCCTTCTTGAAGAGGCCCTTTGCGCCTCTTCGGGTAGGCCACGATTCCCTCGGCCGAAGAGACAATCTCTGACTACTTCCGCGGCGGCGGCGACGGCGACGGCGACGGCGACGGCGACGTGGTGCCGCCGATGGGTGTGACTGGATTGAGGCTGAGTGGGAAACTTGCGCGACGGAGGAGGACGTGGAGTCGCTGATCGGCGAAGTATGACCCCGTTCGTGATTTTGTACGCAAAGAAATTGGAAAGATTTGGGAAGAATTCTTCTGCGATGATCGGTGCTGGTGAAGATTCCGGAGCTGGGTTTGGTTGTAATTCTGAAATTTCGGCCGATCAAGAGATGGTTTCCGTTTTTGAGAGCTTCAAAGCTCGTTGCCAGGCTCTCTTCGTGGACTTGCGTTGGAGATGGTGACGGCTTCTTGACTTTGCCGGATAACTCGGCCATCGGCGGTGGAAGCTCGGGAGAGGAGTCGATGCTCTGCGATCTTGAGGGCTATGGATGTAATCCTGACCACTTTCTTACACTTGAAGATTTGGATGTTCTTCTGTGATGTAAATGTGAAATGCATGTGATTGTTCTTAGTAAACTGCACCGTACAGAATACAGGGGGTGGGTGTTGTTCAAATTCGTCTCTTTTCGGATGAGAAAAGCATCATTTAGTCAGTTGTTTCGTGGGTGAAGTTGGAGATAGAGGGGATTCATGTTCTCAGTGGTATTTCTCTTTTGCTAGATTGTGAGAGAGACTAGCTTTGATTTAGACTGTCTTAGCATGGGGATGAATTGACTGTCGGGGGTGATGAATGGTGGTGCCAGTGAATGCGAAGCTTTCCACTGTCTGTGGAGTACTATTGCTCTTTAGATCGGATAGTTTATGCAACTAATTATCTGTTCATTGATGACTTCTGTGGGGGAAACTCAGAAATTAGTTTTAGAGATGTGGTTTTTAAAATTTTACAACTGTGATGCACGTCTTTAGGGACCATTGGGCAGTTTGTTCTTCGTCTGCTTCATATCTTTCAGGTAGTAGGAAAAAGGTAAAATTTGTGAAGGAACACAATTAAAAGCAGTGATATGGAAGTCCTGTTATATGCAGTTCCTTTCTTATCCTTCTGAATGGACTTTGGTATATTCAAATAATTGGGACAATATTGTTTGCTTGCCTTGTCTTTATCATAATTATCTATACTCCTGTAAGCATCTTAATGACGAAGATCATCATATATTTTACCATGCCATTGGTTGCTTATGATGCTACTAAGGGGTCTGTCTTTCAAGGGATCAACCCAGTTCCATCATCAAAGGCATTGTATTGGAAGGCAGATTGTGGTGCTTGTATCTTGCAGATGATAAAGTGACTGTATTGGAGTCAGAGAAGCGGGCTTGGGAGAATCTGCTAGAAGCTCAGGCTATCAGAGAAGCTGTAAATCCTTGGAGAAATCATGATGCAGAAGCAAAAATGAATTTATAGTGCCACCATTGTCGAGTTTGTACCTGGTGTGATTTCTTCTCGAACGCTCTCATTCAACAAGGAGAGAACTTTCTTTAAACCATGCTCTTGATGGAGAAGTTTAATAACATTCAGAACAAATAGGTCTAGGTGGTGGAGCTATTTTGCTCAACTCCTTTTAGTTAATGTGTAATCCATGTATTTTATGAGACATTTTGGCAATAGGTCTTAATGCCTCTGGCTATTAGACTTGTGCATTATAATTGATGGAATGATCGCACATTAGTTTATTGGATTATGTTTTATTCTTTTCGCCCTTATAAGTTGGCATAGAGTATCTAAAATTGGATGACCATATGTACTGATGCTGGAAGCTGTGAGTGAACTTTTAAACAACTAAGGTCGTGTTTTGGATGCTTGAATATTGTCTCAGTACGCCAGACACATATCTGCCCATTGCTCCTCTGTCCTGGAATGAATTTGGAATATCCTGAAATGTTTTGAGGCGATTTTGTATTTGGCTGCTTAGCAATTAATCTCCCGTTCAGTGAGTGAGATTTTCCTGTATATGAGTTTTGGAAATTATACGTTTTCTTGGCGTTGTTCTGTATGCGCTTCCCTGATCATCGCCCAATGGTCTGTATAGAGTTGGCTGCTTGGTTGTCCCATATGGCAACATGGATTGCATTTTTTTTTTTTTTTTGGGCTTCCAGAACTCAGTATCTTTCATGTGCTTTATAAATATGAACTACTGGAGTTCGGACTCTGTCATGTGCATTTCTCTACGCAGTTTTATTTATTTTGAGCGGTGTTGGATTGGGAATATTCGTGCAGGACAAAATTTGATATGTGAATGGCAAATTTACTATTATTTCCTACTGGGGCCGAATTTTCCTCAAGAATATCAAAGCAGCGGTTCTATGCAATCAGGCTAGTAAACGTAATTACTCAGGAATGAATAGTGAAGAACTGGTTCCTTTGTTTAGTTTCTTGTTCTTTTTATTCTTTTTAACTCAAGCAATTGTTTAGGTCAAGAACGCGATGCCTTTAGGCGATTCAGAATTAACACTTAAAAAACCAAGACTCACAGAAAATTTCCTTTCGCAGCATTGGTCAATGACCAATCTTAAGTGGGCTGATAGTAGACTTTATTTGATGTGCAAAAGCTGATGAATGGTATAATTTGATTATATCCTATCACCTCACAAATGGGTGAGAGAAAAGTCGCGATGAAAAAGGGTTTTGATTAGATAATTTGATTACATCCTATCACTATTCTTTCAGATTCACATCGATTTAAAATTGTCTCTTTTCTACTAATTATGTGAAGCAACGAGTGTGTTGCAAGAAGAGAGTTTATGATTAGATGCTACTGATCATTTGGATAGCCAGCTTCTGGGGCAAGGATGACAAAGTTTGCTTAAGAGGGGAGAAATAAGTAGGTTGCTATAATTATTTAATGTGAGGTTATCCTATTCTGTGGAAAGAGTAAGATCGATCAGAGTGACATTATGGACTTGCCTTTGCTTTTTAATCACACATAGCCCCAATAGTTTGTGACAAAAGTAGCCTGTATCGCTTCTGTCGATCTTGTACGTTTAGCATCTTCTAATCTATGACTTATTCCGATATTTTGCGTTGAATGAATAGTGGCGACATACGCTTTACTTGGGATACTTTGGGATACTTGGTCAGTACACTCGTAGATGAAATGCCATTATCACGTGTTGCCTATTGAGCATTTTGGGCTAGGCAGAAACAGTTGAAAAACCTTTTGGGCTAGGCAGAAACAGTTGGAAGACCTCGGAAATGACGTCTAATATAGTGTCAGGATTGTTTAAGTATGACTAAGCCATCTCGTGGTTCATAATAGCGACCTAGAATCGGAAAACTGAGTGGTAATCCCATCTTTTTAGCCATTGAACAACTTGAGTCTTGTGATACGTCCCGATCCCTGAATCTTTTGGGAGCCATTGAATCCAAAGGGAAGGGTCTGAGGAACCAAAGAGGGACAAGTTAACAAAAGCAACTTTATTTGTATGAGATTTCGACAGAACACAAATTAACTTGATTAGTCGCTAAGTAGCATCAACACACAACAGTCTTAGTATACCTTCATGACGGTGTTTAATTGAAAAGGCGAACGGGATTATCCTTCACCATCGTGCTCCGACGAGGAAACATGTTAAAGAGAAGACCTCTCTCCGAGGGACGTGTACACGTGGTGCTTTTAACAAGAATTAGCTTCGACCAAGCCCTGAGCTGCTGCGCTCATCACATTGAGGAGCCCTCTCGCCGGCCATGATATAATCGGTAGGTCTCTCGCGCCCTCAGAATCGTGCCCGCATGACATAAACATTTTTCAGTTCATCAACGTGGTCCGGATACGAGGACAACCGGCCATCGGACATCAGGATAGCACCTGATCGCAACTGATTTTTTTTCTATGGAACTTTGTTATTACTGATCAAAGAAAAAAAAGCACAAGATAGCTATACTGGGGTTTCTCTGCAGTAAGCCAAAACGAATGTGAAGTACATTTGGACGGGAAACTACATCAAGAACAATGCCAAGAGAACATATAAATTCCAGAATCTGCATACAGGAAAATCTCACTCGCCGAGCGGGAAATTAATTGCCGAGCAGCCAAAGACTGAAATTGCATTAGCACATTTCAGGATGTTCCAAATTCATTCCAGGACAGAGATGGCCGACGCGCAGATGCAGTCTGGCGTAATTTTAAATTTTATTTTTCCTGCAGACAAAGTTCAAGCATTCAAGAATACGATCTGTGTGTTTAGAAGTTCACATCTTCATCTCACACTCATCCAGCTTACAGTATCATGTATAGTTGTCCGACTTTTAAATGCTCTTTGCCGACATATAAAGGCAAAAAAGATTAAATAAATTCAAATAAAACTAATGTTTGATCATCCTGTCGATCACCCCTCGGTCATTCAAAAAGAAAGCCACAAATTGGGCGAACGTAATGGTCAAAATAAGCTTGTGCACCAGAAAGGCTGACCACCGATAGTACCACAATGTCTAATAGCCAGAATTCTTAAGACCCGTTGCCAAAATGTTGCATGAAAAACTTCGTTTGCACACTAAAGCAGTTAACCAAGATTACTCAACCACGTAGATGTATTTTTTCTATATGTTATCAGACTGTTTCATCAAGAACATCGTCGAAAGAAAGGTCTAGTGATGTGCAACGAGGGTAGTGGAGAAAAAAATCATACCGGGAATAACTCAACAATGGCAGCACTATGAGTTCTTTTTGCTTTCTGCATCACGATTCCTCCAAGGATTAAGAGCTTCTCTGACAGCCTGCGCTTCGGGCGAATTCTCCCAAGCCCGCTTCTCTGACTCCAATTCAGTCACTTTATCATCTGCAACATACAACCACCATAATATTTCTTGGTTAATACAGAAAGACAGACCCTTTGGTAGTAAAATAAGCAACCAATGGCATGGGAAAGAATCTGATAATCTTCGTCATGAAGATGCTCACGAGAGTATAGGTAGTTATGAAGGCAAGGCAACCAAACAACATTCTCACAATCTTTAGTCTGTACCAAAGTCCATTCAGAAAGATGCAAGTGATGAAAGCTCATCAGTCTTCAATAAGATCACAAAGGAACTGCAATTTCAACGGGACTACAAATCACTGCATCTAATTGTGTTCCTTCAGAAATTCTAACTCTTTGATTATACCCTGAAAGATATGAAATAGCTGCAGAACAATCCGCTCAATGTTTTCCTGAGATGTGCATCACAGTCGTAAGTTCAATTTTAAAACCAGTCTCCTAAACAACTTTTCAGAAGTTTCTCCCACAGATGGTATCAATGAACAGATGATTAGCTGCACAAGCCATCCATTCTCCACAGACAGTGGAACACTTCGCATTCATAGGTATCGCCATTCATCACCTGAGACAACATTTTTTCGCATCATGCTTTTCGTGTAGAACAGTGAGAATGTTCAATTCATCGGCACAACATGACGGTCCAAATCAAAGCCCTCCTTCTTTCACAAGCAAGCGACTGCAACATACCAAGCGACTACGACATACCACTGAAATCATGAATTTCCATCCTACCCCCGACTCAATCCCAAAGGAACTGACTAAACGATGCTTTTCTCGTCCGAAGAGACGAATTTGAACACGACCCATCACCGTAAAATCCACTCCCATTCGACTAACGCAATAGCTGCCGCAATAGCATCGCTCGCGAACTCTAAAGCAAGGTTCATCAGATAAAAATTAACTCCAACTGCTTTAAAAACTATCCATTCCGAAGTCATGACGCGCCATTTTTTTTGGGGTACGAGCTACCCAAAAGAGAAGCGGAAAAAGTCGAAACGAAAAGAATTGCAGGAACGGGCGAAGGAGGAGCAAGAAAGAGATGGAGGGTCCTCACACAGAAGCGAGTCTTGATCATGAACAACTCCATGGAGCCTCCGACGAGGGCCGAGAAGACCGCGATCTTCACATACCAATCAAGAAACTTCACCGCCATATCGAAAGCTGCCGCTCAAGCTTTCCGCGGCAGCGGCTGGAAGACGGGAAAACGAAAGGAGGGTCGGTAAGAAAGAGAAGGAATAGTAACTTTGCGAGGACTTGGAGAGAGGAGATCCATCGAGGCCCATCGAGGCCTACGCAGCCCGACCATTTCCCCTCTAAAGAAAGCTTTTTTAGCTGTTGGGTCCAAGGAATTTGGGCCTTTGGCCACTTTTAATGCAGCTCGTTTCATCAAGATGCAATCTTTTCGTCTTCTTTTCTCCTTGTGTAAACGGGGCGGATGCCTTTTTACAGAGTCTTAAGGTGAGCATAAGAACTTCGTCCCGTGCGGTTCTGCTGCATGTCCTGCTGTGGATGGCTAAGAATCAGACCTTCTAAGGGAGAAACCGATACGGCAAAAGCTGGTCACGGCATGCATAAGCTCTTCCAGGAGTATTTCCGCTCGGTGATGAAATTTGATGCTCGATCTGATCTACATTTAGGACGGAGATTCGAGCTCGACGATCCCGGAACTGCTCCAAGTTTCGGTAAATTTCATTGAGCACTTCTCAGCAACTAGCAAGCAGAGTCTATGTCTATCTATCTTGAAGGTGACAGCTTATCTGTCATTGAGCCTCTGATCAATCTTGAAACACCTCCATTCTTGAACTCGGTCAAATCGAGAAGCTCTCGGCAAAATCAAGTGCTGGGGACTCAATTCCCCACCGTGATCAGAGCAAATCTTATCTGGCAAAATCTTGCCCACCTTATATCCACCCCTTACCCTTTTTCGTTTATTCCTTTTTGCAGTGAAGTAGAATTACTCTGTCTGAGGTAGTGTCACTAAAGCACTAAAGAAGCAACCCATTCGAGCACAAATCCACAGAATGTTCAACAAGCACCCTAAGCGTTGCGACCCCAGGGACTAGCCAATTCCAAACACGATAGCGACTAATCAGTCCTGCATAGCATCTACTGGGGCACAAAAGAGGAGGACTTCAGCATTGGTGCTGTTCTGGGCAATGGCATCTACTTTCTTGTCCCTGTCAATAAGCTGCATCATAGATTCAGATCTCATATGAGATTGGTGGATTATCTACCAATGCAACTCAGGAAGGACAAAGCGACAATTCAACCGCCACTATCAAGCTAAGCATCTGCAAATATTATTGAATATACTTCCATTCATTGAACCCTTTACTTATCTTGTTAGATATAAAGCGTTTCAGGATCTTAATCGTGATCTTATCTAATGGACGCTCATGAGGTACTATTCACAGCGATACAAGCCCAAGGATCAATAGCCTCGAGGCCCTCTTCCCGTTGCAGTCCTTGACCTTTTGTTCCAATTCTTCTTCCTCTCTAAACTTGAATTCGAAAAGCGAACAGAAACTGTGGTCAGCCAACAGAACCATAGGTGAACACACAACTTATCAGAAAGCATCATAAAAATCAACCAAATGCAAATACAGATGACAATGATCCTGCTTCAACAGGCTTTTGTTTCATCTAATTTGGAAAAGCTTTCCACCTTATTTCGTGAGACCACGAGTCATTATGCGCTCCTTTTATGGAAACTAATTGCATCGAAATTGCAATATGTGAATTGAGAACGTAGGCTTAGACAATTCAGGATTTTTTAATTATTTTGCAGTTCAACAACCGCAGACAGGGTCAGTCCAAGTGAATACAGGGGATTCAAATAACTCCAAGAGTACCGTCACAGTAATTTACCCAAATAATTTGGACTTTCACCCTGCACCTTGCATGGAAGGGTACAATAGTATACTTTCCGCAGTCTCTACACTGTAAATACAACATAAACAGAGGAGTCTGTTGGAATTTTGTTTGTTAAAACAAAATGAGTGCTTTTTACTTTGTCCCACATAGAAAAGATGGAAGCAAGTGGATCAGTTTAAAAATGTGGGTTTTCCTTTTTGTGGTTAAAGGAATGATTAAGTGGGCTAGACCCCACCATACCCGCGTGCGAGCACTTAACACTTAGCGCGCCCGTGGTTTAATTAGCATTAATCCCTTGCTATATATTTATTTATTTTTTTCAAAGGTTGCCTTTTAATTTGAGAATTTTCGGAAATGAAATATAAAATGAAAATTCGAAATTCTATTAAAAAAAAAAAACTATTATTCCGAATTTTATTTGTGTCTTTTCAAGACAACCTTTGGAAAAATTACTTATTCGGTTTTGCATTTTTTGAAAGGTTGCAATTGTTCGGTTTTAGACTTCTTCCGAAAAGACGCGTTCGTTTATACGAACAATTTTCGAAAGGTTGTGTTTGTTCATTATTTGGCAGTTTTTCACGAATAGTTGCAAGACCGTTTCATATATATATACTTGTCAATTTTCGGAAGAAAAGAGTGATCATTTTCAAGTCTTCTTTCATGAAAAACTGCAGCCAATTTTTCGATTGTTTTCCTAGAAAGACCTTGAGAAATACTAGAATTGTTATCTAGTATTCTCATCCGAGACTTTGTTGTATCCTAGAGGATTTTTGCCGGTGACCATTAGCAACGTTGTGGGGCAAATAAATCCTTAAAGAGAGTGATATCACGCCTCAAAGTCCGAGTTGTTTTACTCGATCCGATTTCATTGTTCAACCCATTTCGAATGATTAAGTGGGGCTAGACCCCACCATACCCGCGTGCGAGCACTTAACACTTAGCGCGCCCGTGGTTTAATTAGCATTAATCCCTTGCTATATATTTATTTATTTTTTTCAAAGGTTGCCTTTTAATTTGAGAATTTTCGGAAATGAAATATAAAATGAAAATTCGAAATTCTATTAAAAAAAAAACTATTATTCCGAATTTTATTTGTGTCTTTTCAAGACAACCTTTGGAAAAATTACTTATTCGGTTTTGCATTTTTGAAAGGTTGCAATTGTTCGGTTTTAGACTTCTTCCGAAAGACGCGTTCGTTTATACGAACAATTTTCGAAAGGTTGTGTTTGTTCATTATTTGGCAGTTTTTCACGAATAGTTGCAAGACCGTTTCATATATATATACTTGTCAATTTTCGGAAGAAAAAGAGTGATCATTTTCAAGTCTTCTTTCATGAAAAAACTGCAGCCAATTTTTCGATTGTTTTCCTAGAAAGACCTTGGAGAAATACTAGAATTGTTATCTAGTATTCTCATCCGAGACTTTGTTGTATCCTAGAGGATTTTTGCCGGTGACCATTAGCAACGTTGTGGGGCAAATAAATCCTTAAAGAGAGTGATATCACGCCTCAAAGTCCGAGTTGTTTTACTCGATCCGATTTCATTGTTCAACCCATTTCGAAGCCATATTTTTCCAACAATTTTAAGGATTTATTTGTTGTTACAATGGAGTCGGAGACAATCAAGGTTATGAATCTAGATATGGTCAAACTGGACCGGTTCGATGGGAACAATTTTGCTCGCTGGAGGGACAAGATGATGTTCTTACTCACTACTTTGAAGATCTCCTACATACTGGATCCTAACTTGGCGCCTATAGAAGATCCTAAGCCTACTTTTGATGGAGGACAGCCAAGTGCGGAAGCCATTGAGAGGGTCAATAAGGAAAAGAAGAAACGTGCGGAGGATGAATTACTTTGTCGAGGACACATTCTGAACACACTCTCCGATCGTCCACACGACTTATTCACCGAAATGAAGTCGGCCAGAGAAATTTGGAATGCACTGGAATTCAAATACAAAGCGGAGGAGCAAGGTACCAACAAATATCTAATCGCAAAGTATTTTGATTTCAAGTTTATTGACACTAAACCCTTGTTGGAACAAGTCCATGAATTGCAAGTGATTGTGAATAAGATTCGTGCCTTGAAGATTGATATACCAGAAGCTTTTCAAGTTGGAGCAATTATTGCGAAATTGCCTCCAAGTTGGAAAGACTATGGAAAAATGCCGATTCACAAGTCGGAGGACTTTACTTTGGAGCAAATACAGAAACATCTTCGCATTGAGGAAGAGTCACGTTTACGTGATAATTCTGTTTTGTACAATTCCAATGTGAATTTTGTGGATAAAAAACGGAAACTCGGCCAGAACTTCAAAGTAAAAAGCAGGGGGCATAAATTCAAGAGAACACAAAAGAAACAAAAGGGTTGCTGTTTTGTTTGT
The DNA here is from genome assembly GCA_014182375.1 of Eucalyptus virginea. Taxonomy (NCBI): domain Eukaryota; kingdom Viridiplantae; phylum Streptophyta; class Magnoliopsida; order Myrtales; family Myrtaceae; genus Eucalyptus; species Eucalyptus virginea. The sequence continues at coordinate 49,075,193 of CM024521.1, forward strand.
GGCAAACAGGGACACTACGCCAAGGATTGCATTCACCGCAAGAGCATTTCAAAGGACAAGAACATTCTGGTGGTGAAAGCATATGCAAATCTGGTTGAAGAAAATTATGTAGCCATGATTTCAAACATGTTTTCGAACATGGAAATTTCTGAAATCAATGATGCGATGGCTATGGTTTCTGAAATTAATTCTACCACTGTTCAATCTGGTTGATGGATAGATTCTGGAGCAACAGTCCATGTGTGCAAGGACAAGTATATATTCAAGCAATTTGAAGAAATTGTTGACTCAAATGTTCAAGAGGTCCTGATGGCGAATAATGCTCTTGCAAAGGTTACTGGAAAAGGCACGGTGGAGATAGACTTCACTTCTGAAAAGAAGATAACTCTTCTTAATGTGTTATTTATACCCGAAATTAGGAAGAACCTAGTTTCTATTGATTTACTTTGTAAGAGGGGGTTTCGGGTTTTGTTTGAATCCGACAAGGTTATCCTCTCGAAAAATGGGCTATTTGTTGGGAAGGGTTATGCCAATGATGGCATGTATCAACTGAGTATCAATAATAATATTTCTAATTCTGTTTATATTGTCGAGTCTTCAATTTTATGGCATAGTAGGTTGGCACATATAAATATTCGTTATTTGAAGAATATGAGAAAATTAGACTTGATAAATTTTAATGGCGAATTTGACAAATGTGAAATATGTGCTAAGTCAAAACTTACTAAGAAACCATTTCCTAGTGTTAAAATAAATTCGAATTTATTGGATTTAGTTCATAGTAATATATGTGAATTTAATGGTATGCTAACACGTGGAGGTAAAAGGTATTTTATTACATTTGTGGATGATTGTAGTAGGTTCTTATATGTTTATCTCATGAGATCGAAAGATGAAGTATTTAACATGTTCAAGAAATATAAGGCTGAAGTAGAGAATCAATTAGAAAGGAAAATTAAGGTTCGACGATCAGATAGAGGTGGAAAATATTTCTTAAATGAATTCTCTTCATTTTGTGAAGAACATGGTATTATTCATCAAGCTTCAGCACCATATACTCCACAACAAAATGGTTTAGCTGAAAGAAAAAATCGATCTCTTAGAGAAATGGTTAATTGTATGCTTTCAAATTCAAAGCTACCAATTAATCTTTTGGGAGAAGCATTACTTACTGCATGCTTTTAACATAATAGAATACCTTCCAAGAAAAATGACATAACCCCTTATGAAATATGGAAAGGTAGAAAGCCAAATTTGTCATATCTTAAAGTGTGGGGGTGTTTGGCATACTACCGAGCTCCAGATCCTAAGAGAACAAAGCTTGGTCCTAGAGCTATTAAAAGTGTTTTCATAGGGTATGCTGAAAATAGTAAAGCTTATAGGCTTCTTGATTTAGAGTCCAATATCATAATAGAATCGAGAGACGTTGAATTCTTTGAGAATAAATGTTTTACAAGTTCTGAAATTATTGAAAATAATTCAAGACATATGGAAGCTCAAAGTGGTTCTCAAGAGAAAGAAACGAATGATTCTAAAGACATGATTGAACCAAGGAGAAGTACTAGAGCTAGGAAAATAAAAGACTTAGGTCCTGATTTTATTACTCATGTTTTTCTTGTTGAAGGAGATGGAGATAATAATGTGGTAAATAAATACCCTTTAGTATTAAATTTAGAATATGATCCTAAGAGCTTTGATGATGCTATGTCTTCTAGAGATGCTTCCTTTTGGAAAGAAGCCGTGAATGATGAAATGGACTCAATTGTGTCCAATAATACTTGGGTATTAGTAGATTTACCAAAAGGATCAAAACCTATTGGGTGCAAATGGGTTTTTAGAAGAAAATATCATTCTGATGGTTCCATTCAAGCTTTTAAAGCTAGGCTTGTAGTTAAGGGATATAGACAAAAAGAAGGAATAGATTATTTTGATACATATGCTCTTGTTGCACGTATAACTTCCATTCGAGTTCTTTTTGCTCTAGCTTCCATTTATGATCTTTGTGTTCATCAAATAGATGTTAAAACTGCTTTCTTAAATGGAGACTTAAATGAGGAGATTTACATGGAACAACCGGAGGGTTTTGTTCTTCCTGGAAATGAAAGAAAAGTATGTAAATTGGTTAAGTCTCTTTATGGACTTAAGCAAGCTCCTAAGCAGTGGCATGAAAAGTTTAATTCGGTCATATTGTCAAATGGTTTCATCAATAATAGTGCCGATAGGTGTATATACTCTAAATTCACTAAAGACTATAGTGTCTTAGTGTGCTTGTATGTTGATGATATGCTTATCTTTGGAACGAATATGACTGGAATTAATAAGACTAAGAAGTATCTAACTTCCATGTTTAAAATGAAGGATTTGGGTGAAGTAGATACTATCTTAGGTATTAAAGTTAAGAGACATAGTGGGGGTTATTCTTTAAGCCAATGTAGTTACGTTGAAAAATTATTAAATAAATTTCAACATCTTGGTTTTAAAGAAATAAGTACTCCATTTGATTCCAGTATTAAATTAAATTATAATACTTTTGTAGAGCGGTGTCACAACTAGAATATGCAAGTGCTATAGGGTCTTTAATGTATGCGATGCATTGTACTAGACCCGATATTGCTTATTCGTATGCAAGTTGAGTAGGTATACTAGTAATCCAAGTACTGAACATTGGAGAGCTATTACTAGAATTTTTGGTTATCTTAAGAGAACTAAAAATTTAGGATTGTTCTACAATAATTATCCGGCTGTATTAGAAGGATACACCGATGCTAGTTGGATTACAAGTGTGGGAGATGAGCGTTCCACTTCTGGATGGATCTTCACACTAGCCGGAGGTGCTTTGTATCTTGGGCGAGCAAGAAACAGACATGTATAACTCACTCAACAATGGAATCTGAATTTATTGCTTTGGCGTGTGGGAAAGAGGCTGAATGGATTATGAATTTGTTGTTGGATATCAAATTATGGCCTAATCCTATGCCTCCCATTTCTATCCACTGTGATAGTCATGCCACTTTGGCAAGAGCCTGTAGTAGCACCTATAATGGTAAGTCTAGACATATTAGTTTAAAACATGAATATGTGAGACAATTGATTAAAGATGGTACCATAACAATTGTTTATGTAAGGTCAAGTGATAATCTTGCTGATCCTTTTACGAAGGCTTTACCAAGACATATGGTAATAATGACCTCACAAGAAATGGGGTTGAAGCCTTTTAATTGAAAGCACCAATAATGGTAACTCGACCTTTTTTTAGAACATCACTAGTTATAAGGTTTAATGGGTAAGAACAAGTTATTGAATGTGATTGTTTGATATTAACGTAGCCCCGATATGAGAAGTTAGTATCGTCTGCATACGTTTTGAAGGCTGAATTGAATTCTTAATGAAGTATGATACGAGTTTGTAGTGTGTTGATAGTAACAGAAACACATGGTAGATACTTCACCTATGTGAGCTTAGAAGTGGTGCCGCTTCTTACGAAAGTTAGGGTTGTTTTCTAGAGAGCTCATGAAACAGGATCAAGCACAAGGCCATAATAGTGCGGAGTAATATGGAAATTCTCGCTGAAACAAGAGGTTAGTATATGTGTGGTATGTCCGGTTCTATTACATAAAAGTACAAGTTTAAAGCCGAGCTACTTGTCACTTTGATAGAGCTTTGATATACTTGCACTAAGTAAAGGTTTAACTCGAAAGAGACCTTTATGTATGTATATTAATCTTACTGAAACTTTGGCTGTATATTTTTTTAAAATTTTATTTTAAATCTTTGTTTTACAAACAAAGTGGGGGATTGTTGGAATTTTGTTTGTTAAAACAAAATGAGTGCTTTTTACTTTGTCCCACATAGAAAAGGTGGGAGCAAGTGGGTCAGTTTAAAAATGTGGGTTTTCCTTTTTGTGGTTAAAGGAATGATTAGGTGGGGCTAGACCCTACCATACCCGCGTGCGGGTGCGCGATTTTGGCGCACTTAGCATAGCACTTAGCACGCCTGCGCGCCCGTGGTTTAATTAGCATTAATCCCTTGCTATATATTCATTTTTTTTTCAAAGGTTGCCTTTTAATTTGAGAATTTTCGGAAATGAAATATAAAATGAAAATTCGAAATTCTATTAAAAAAAAAACTATTATTCCGAATTTTATTTGTGTCTTTTCAAGACAACCTTTGGAAAAATTACTTATTCGGTTTTGCATTTTCTGAAAGGTTGCAATTGTTCGGTTTTAGACTTCTTCCGAAAAGACGCGTTCGTTTATACGAACAATTTTCGAAAGGTTGTGTTTGTTCATTATTTGGCAGTTTTTCACGAATAGTTGCAAGATTGTTTCATATATATATACTTGTCAATTTTCGGAAGAAAAAGAGTGATCATTTTCGAGTCTTCTTTCATGAAAAAACTGCAGCTAATTTTTCGATTGTTTTCCTAGAGAGACCCTGGAGAAATACTAGAATTGCTATCTAGTATTCTCATCCGAGACTTTATTGTATCCTGGAGGATTTTTGCCGGTGACCATTAGCAACGTTGTGGGGCAAATAAATCCTTAAAGAGAGTGATATCACGCCTCAAAGTCCGAGTTGTTTTACTCGATCCGATTTCATTGTTCAACCCATTTCGAAGCCATATTTTTCCAACAGAGTCGCCATAAAGATTCATCGGAGCTGTGGTTTTATTAACATGAATATAATCAAATTGGATACAAAATTACTAAGCTTCAGGGACTTTTCTGAAGGGTGTGAGAAGGCGATTGTTATCTGGCTCATTGTCGTAACATTCATAATATTGGCATAAGTTCCTGTAAATAAATCCAGCCTCAGCATCAAATTGATTTGCCGTCGCAATTAGGAACTTCTGAGTAGGTGGCCGGCAAGAATTGTAGAACAGCTATACATAGCTAGCTTACATCTCCTTTTTGTCTTTAAGTACAATGCTGCATGTCTTGGACTCCAGATCAGCTAACAACTCCCCCAGCTTCGTCATCGTTCAATTCACTTCCTCCTCGACTCTCGCGATTTTTCAGTCTATTTTGACAAGGACCAGGTCTTCGCTTTCTTTCCTTTCCTCCAACTACACCTTTCAAAATCTTATCACAGTTATTTGACATCGCACAATGTCCTCTGGATATGCAAATAATGAGTCTAAACATCCACAACCAGATCCATTACGGGGGAAAAAGAAATAAAGGGACTAAGTTTATCCCATTTGCTTCTGAAGCCACACCAGCGCACGATCTGATTATAGTGTTGGCAACATCGCTTGAGAATCATGATCGTACTTCCGCGCACATTACTGCTCGAACAGCTTCGCTTCCTTACAAGCTTCTTGTGTTGACATTTGATCTTCAGTTAGTATATTCAATGTTCATAACTCATAACGCATCATCTATCTGGTCATCTTGTCGGTTTGACAATATATCATATTTTGGCTTGATTGAGATTATGGCTTCCTGTAGTTTTTAAAGTACTCTCTAAAATTTTAAAAATAAATAAATTAATTAATTAATTAATTTAAAAAAAAAAAAGACTAAATTCCATTGATCAAGAAACTGAAAAGGAAAGAAACAGAGAGAGCTAATGCCATTAAACCAGTGAACTGGAAAAAGAGATATTGAATTCTGTACAATGCAGTTTAACAAGAAAAACCACTTATGCTCACATTTGCATCACAGAATGACATCCAGATCTTCCAGTGTAAGAAAGTGGTCGGGATTATATTGATAGCCCTCGAGGTTGCTGTGCATCGGCTCCTCTTCCGAGCTTCCTCCATGGATGGCTGAGTTTTCTCGCAAAGTCAAGAAACTGTCATGGTTACCGTCACCGACAGAGTCCTCCAAGAGACTACGAATCTCGGCGGGATCAAATCCACACCCCTCAAGGTCACAGTGCATCGGCTCCTCTGCCAACCTTCCTCTGCCGATGGCTGAATTCTTCGGAAAAGCCAAGAAACTGTCAAGGTCACCATCGCCGATGCAGTCCTTAAACGGACTAAGAAATTCGTCAGGATTAAATCCACACCCCTCAAGGTCGCAGAGCATCGGCTCCCCTCCCGAGCTTCCACCCCCCATGGCCGAGTTCTCTGGTATAGTCGAGAAACTGTCATGGTGGCCGTCACCGATGAAGTCCCCGGACACACTAAGGAAGTTTTCCGGATTACATCCACGCCCCTCAAGATGGGAGCAGGTGGGGGTGGAGTCCACTCCCGAACCTCCACCGCCGGCGGCCGACTTCTCCGGCGAAGTCACGAAAGGGTCGCCGTCGCCGTCGCCCAGATTTTCAGAATCACAACCGAACCCGTCTCCAGAATCGCCACCAGAACCGATCACGACGGACGAACCCTTCTCCAGATCTTCCAACTTCTCGCCCACAAGATCACGAACGGCGTCGTACTTCGCGATCAGGGACTCCACGTCCTCCTCCGTCGCGCAAGAATCCCACTCCTTCTCAATCCACTCCGCCCACTCAGTCGAACCCATCGGCGGCACCGCGTCGACGTGGTCGGCAATTACGTCATCTTCCACGGAGGGGTCGCTGAAGAAAGAATAGGGCTTGCCGGCGGGGGAGAAGACGATGACGGCGGCGTGAGCGCCGCAGAGGCGGCAGAGCTCGGAGGCCTTCTTGAAGAGGCCCTTGCGCCTCTTCGAGTAAGTCACGAGCCGCGCGGCCGGGTCGGCGATCTTGGCGATCTCCGTTCGCCGGCGCTTACCCATTACCGACGGATTTCGCGAAAATTCTTCAACGAATTGCGGGATTCTCGGGTTTCCGAGAGAGAGCTTTCGTGGGTTTTTCTGGGTTTCTTGTAGAGAGAGAGAGAGAGAGAGATGAAGTTTGAAGTTGCAGAGGAGGCGGGCGGGGGAAAGGAGCCGAACGGGAAGATCTACTTATATAGCCATCGTGGGGCCCTTTTGAGAACTTTCTGAATTCTGATTTTCGGTCCTCTGAATTTCTGTTGATTTTCAAATTGGCCCCATGAACAGTTTATTTGCGTCGATTAAGTACTCTTGAACTTTCATAATTTGTGTAATTGGTGATTTGTCCAGTGGAATGCTTTTACCATTGACACGGTGTGATAATTAATTGAATTAGATAAGTGAAGACATCGCTTTAAATTATGAATTTTAATTTTTAAATTAGATAAGTAAAGACGTCACTTTAAATTATGAAATTTAATTTAACAAGAGATGAGGGAAAAAAAGAGGAAAGAATACATCGAGAGGTTAAACGAGAGAAGCTCGTCATTATATTAAGTTTTCATTGAAGGTTTCTAAAAACATTTTTGTCCGTTTGATAACATTTATTCTATGATTTTTTTCTTTTTTTACTCTCTTCAAGTACTTGGAAATAGCTTGCAACTAGTCAAAGTCATGATCAGTTTAGATTTTTTTTCTTCCATTTGAACTTATTTCCATAATTCTTTTAGTTGCTTTGATAGGTGCAATTGCTATTGCTCGTCAATAAAGAAGAAGAGCAGAGCAAACGAAGCATGTCCAAAAGTAAACCAACCCCTTGGACTGCTACGAAAAACACCATCGGATTTCAAAGCAGCACAATCTAATTCAAAAATTTCACCTAATTGGGCACGTCTAGCATATTTTTTCATACTATAACTGACTCCATTGAGTTGGAAGACTCAACCTCTACAAGTGTAAGGACATAATAAGGGCCTTCTCAAATATTCAAATTGTAGATTGCTTTAGAGAGGCCAACCTTATTGCAGATTGAATAGACAAAGCCCATAAAAAAAAAAAAAAAATTACTTATCTCCAAAATCGGGTCTTGTCCCCTCCTCAAACTCTATTGGAGCTTTTATGTAATGATGCCTATTTAACTAGCCTCTCATCTTTGCTTAGTAAATGAAATATTTCCGTTTCCAACCAAAAAAAAAAAAAAATACTTGGAAACAAAAAAAAAAAATCTTTGGATAAAACATATGGAGAAGCTATATTGTAAGAAATTTCTTACGTTGCAACATTTGATTAAATGAATAATTTTTTTTAAAAGATAAAGGACACTTTAATTGAAAATATCATGCCCGATTAAAATATTTGCTCAAATGTATAAACTATAACAATGGGTAATTCTATATTTTTCCTCCTGTCATGGATCACAGTGCTATATTAGACATCATCATGTAGTAAACAAAATAGACAAAGCCACCTAAATCTCTAAATAACATGTAAAATTAAATTCATATTAAAAACATAAAAAGAAATAACGGTCTCATCTGATTAGAATAAAAAAGAATTACACTATACACTCTCATTTCAATCCAACAAAAAAAAAAGTTTAAGTGCTATATTTTCCCCTAACTAGTTATAAATTGTGGACATCACTCACATGCAAAAATAAATAGAATATTAATATAAATGATGTCTATGGTTGTAAGCCATCAATCAGCTTACATAATGCACTAGCATTTAACATTTTCTACGTTATACAAAAGCACAAGGACGGTAGTAAGACCAAATATAAAATTTGAATTCAATTCTATGTTTTAGACCTAGTAGGATTTTGGCGCAAATATGAATAGTATAAATTTTAGATATATCCATGAACTAGATAAATCTCAGCTACTAGATTTTCAAACCTCACATAGAATTCATGTGATCGAGGCGATGACAATTAGCAAACTCCACTTGACACACTATCTTGTGATCAAGCTTTTGATTTTCACAAAGAAGGGCAACAAACGTTTACACACGTGTGTTGCGTGTGTTAAAGTTCTACAATAATTTTTTTTTTTGTCAATTTTATTATATTTTACTCTAACACTTATTCTCAAACTTTTGCCTTAATTTTTTGTAAAGTGTTTGAGTTGAAATTTACATCTAAAATTAAATCATCCTCACCTCTGTTTGCCTCTAAGAAAGTAAGGATTCGAACCAGTCATAGTCTTGGTGGTTCTAAGATAAATGTTTGACCAGGTGAGTTTTTGGCAAAATTTCGGTCCATCAACGAAGACGATGGGCTTGTGGGGAGAAAAACAGGCACAATTACCGTACAAGTTCAATCCGCGGGGAGTGCAATAAACTCTCCAAATCACAGTGTGAAAAACTCCACAGGATTCTCAGCACGACCCAATATAATAACCTCATAAATTTCCGGATTGCGATGGACTTTCCAACCCGAACCGACATCCACGGTCAGGTCACCGAGAGTCAGAGAGACGCGTGCACGTGGCGCGTTTGGCAAGGGTTAGCTTCGTTGCGGGGGTAAAACGCCCTTCCATCTTTTTCTTCGGCGGTGTTGATGCGACATGATGAGATGAGAATGAGAATAAAACGAGGGGCGGGGCTGGGGCGCTATTATAGTACGCGGAGACCAAGACCTTTGACCCCACTCGCGACCCAATTCGCACTCTTTCCTGGCAATCACGACTAAGACCCGCATCGTCGCCGTTTCAACGGGTGCTGGAAAAAAAAAATAAACCAATCCGCCGGCGGGGTGCGCGTGCCCTTTTTCGCGATGACGATCGTCAGGTGGTCTTTCGCCGGCCGACCGTGCCCCAGCATGGGTCTGCCGGGCATCGCCGGACGACGGCAACTCGACCGGAGAGAAAAAGGGGAAGACGCGATTGCGGCATGGGGACGCAACGTGACAGGGACCCTCGGACAAAACTTCTCTCTCACTGTCTTTGGTCTTCTCTCGTATTCTCAACCACTTCGCGGGACAAGATATGGAAATTGAAGGGCAAATGAAATAAATAAAGGAAAATCGGACTAGATGGCGTTAGAATAAATACTGGGTTCCATCCGAAAATCCAGCAACTGGTTTCCACTCTCTCTTTCTTTCTCTCTCCCTCTCTCTCTCCTCCTCCTGCTGCTGCTGCTACTGCTTTACTCGTTGGATTGATCATGCAAGCGGCTCAACCTCATCCTCCGCCTTCTGCAACGTCTGCTGAGATTCCTTCTCAGGTCCTCTCTCTCTCTCTCTCTCTCTCTCTCTCTCTCTGTGGACGTTGCGAATTCTTGCTTTTTTTGTACGCGTTTCTCGCTGTTTGTGGGTTCGCGGGTGAGATCGAGTTTCGTGCTTGATATGGGTCGGATTCTGCCGGCGTCGGAAGAGATGGGTCGTCGGCGTTTAGACGTTTCGTTTCCGTTTTCCGGTTGCTGCTCTGATTTCAGCTGGTTCCGTGCAATCTGAGCTCTTTTGGCTCGAGAGGTTGTGCGCCCTGCTCCGTCTTCCGCTTCCGGTGCTCTCGCCCCCCGCGAGAATTTTGCTTGAGCTGTGGTTTGAGATCTTGGTTAGGCTTGAGTGAGAGAGGTATGGAGAACTATCGAAAAAGAAAGAAAGAAAGAAAATAGAGGAACCCCGATGCGGGATGACACGAGTGCGATTAAATTTGAGTCGAGCGCGACTTAGTGCATTGCGACGTGTTTTCTGGAATTCGAGCTACTTTCGTTTGGAACTGATGATCGACGCGGTGACGGTGACAGGATATGATTTGGCGCCCATTCGGAGGCTTTGAGAAGTTTGCAGATAGTGGGAAGATTAGCAGGAACTATGATTATTTTAGAAATTATACAACTGCCTCCAAAAGATGAGGGCTTTACCTCGTTGAACATTTGATTGGTTTTCAGAATTTGCGGCAAAACAAAACAAACTTAAAAATGAGAGAAAACTCAATGCTAGATTTACATTGTTTGACCTCATGTGTACGTCCAAAGAAAGGATGGACACAAATTCACTGTTGAAATATTAGCGTTGAAAGGCATGAAGCAAAATCATGGCATTTCTGTGACATGCAGCTTGATGATAAAACCATGAGTAGCTCAGAGGAGGCTTTAGGTCCTGCACCTGTTGGACAGCGCAGTAATCTTTCCGTTCAGATTCCTCCTAAGCATTTTGGTAGCAGCTCTAGCGGTAAGGGTTTTCTCCAGTCGCATGGTTCCAGCAAAGGTAGCTTGTCCTCTGGAGGATTCTTGCGAGCTTTGAGTTTCAAGAAGAAGGTTCTCCCACCTGATGGTGAGAAAAGCTGCCTCCTCAGTTCGGACCCTAAGGCGCCTCCTGAAAGTCCTTCAGTTTCCAATTTCATGTCGGGGTTGCGTTGGAATAGATGTACCTCTCTTCCCGTTACACCTACATCCAACCTGTCCCCTGCTGTCATGACACCTGCTTCAGCAAGGATGCCCGGTGAAAGGCATAAATCACAAGTGAGTCCCCTGCATCCTTATCCTTAATTAAGTTTTTTAAGGTATTAGTCTCTGATTCTGCTGCATTTTCAGCATCTCATATGTCTTGAAATATTGTTTTTAGAGTCCTTGAGTACTTCTGTGATTTAAGCTTGTCTTATATGGATCTTAACGACAATTGGGCTATTGATGCTGAGTGGCATTTTTTTTTACTTGTTTCAACAAGAATTGACAGTGCTGAGATATTGGGTTATTTTGATAAGTTCTAGCTAATTAGAATGGATGCTGATGTGGTTGATTATGCTTTTTGCAGAAAAGTTCACTTCATGCCACTGTATCTAGGTCACTGTCGGTACCGGGACGAAATATGGTGATTGTGAGATCCATTTCTTTTGCTGCGCGCAAGCAACATCCAGTGACAGATTCTTCTGATGGTAAATAGCAGTGTATTTAGTCTCTTTCTGCTCTTAGATTTATAGTAGAGATAAGTGGACATAAGTAACTTAACTAAGGATATTAAAAATTTCATAACTGGTTACGTACTATAGTCTTCACTTCACCAGTTTAGGGTCGATCAGATTTTCTTGAAAGAATTTTATAGTATTTCCCCCATACTAATGATAGGTAGATAATGTGTACTCAAAACTTTTCACAATCAGGATTTTAATCCATCAGCTTGCCGGGTCATTTAATGTTTGTCTCAGGTAATGATTGATTCCTTAAATGTACAGTGATGAATGGGCCATGGGCCAGACAATACCATATTTGTATGTGAACTTAAAAGCATGAGCACTCATGAAAATTAACCGATAGTATTTTATTTTTGTCATTTCTAGACAGAGTTGGCTCTGTATAACACTATTTCTTGGTAAATTAGATCAAATTACTCCTGCTCCTGAGGAAGATGATGATGAAGAGATTCCTGAAGAGGAAGCAGTGTGCAGGATTTGTTTTGAAGAATGTCAGGAAGGAAATACATTGAAGATGGAGTGCAGTTGCAAAGGTGCCCTTAGACTTTTACATGAAGATTGTGCAATTAAATGGTTTAGCACAAAAGGAAACAAGAACTGTGACGTTTGTGGTCAAGAAGTGCGGAATTTACCTGTGACCTTGCTTCGAGTAGCAACCTCAGCTCAGCTCACTAGTGGACAAGAACAAAATCAACAGAGCTTGCATTCACAAACAGTGAGGTTGGATTAGCATTCAATGACACTTCTTAAAACTTATTGTCTTATTTTTCTAACCGGTATTATCATCTCATCTTGCTGGTGCAACTCTGAGCTTTTAGATTAAATTATCCCCTAGTTTGCACAACTTAGTCAAGCACTCTAAGACTAAAGTATTACCCAATTTGTGCAGTGCCTGGCAAGATTTTGTGGTGCTTGTTTTAATAAGCACAATATGCTACTTCTTCTTCCTTGAGCAACTACTGGTAAGTCTTTTTGCCATGAAAAAAGATATACATACTGAAAGTCCTGGATTTGTTATTGCAGTTATCGATTCGTTATTACTGGGTAATATAGTTTTATAATCACTTTTTCATAAATTTATGATGGAGAATTTTCTAGTTTGTGTAGAGATAAAAGGGAAACCAAGCACTCTTTACCATCTGTTTCACTCAATGAAAGTTATCTTTTGCACTTTTTGAAAGAGGAACCTCAACCCATTCCTCCTTCAATCCCAACCAAAATTGCTATTATCATTTTCCTATCTTTGTTATTTTGCACAGGAATGTTCATTCTATTTCTTCTTTTCTTCTCTAGATCCATGACTTCAGATCTCAAGCAATTATCATAGCAGCACCATTCTCTTTTACATTGGGCCTCTTGGCATCCGTCTTTGCAATCATCCTAGGTATGACTTTGTAAAGAATCCCTTCATCTTTTCTGTTGGAATTGTCTTGATCTAAGCCTTGTATCTTGCAGCAATTAAGGAGTACATATGGACTTACGCAGCTCTCGAGTTTGCTTTAGTGGCCATCACTGTCCATATGTTTTATTCTCTGGTAAGTACTGGAGTATATGTGAATGATGATTTCACTTCTGTACATAATTCACAATCAGCAGCACTTAACTGTAAAGATGTCAAGGCTCTTCTTCTTTTCAAGTGAAGAATACTATAGGCTATTAACTCAAACAAGGTATGAGCTATTACATGTCAAATATGAAGAATGAGCCCAATTAACTTGATGAAGCATAATCATTCGAAGCTATAAAGTCATCACGGTTTTCTTGTGGTTCTTAAGGATTTTTATCCAAGTGTTTGATGTCCTTTGTAAATGAAAATAGATTCACTTCCTGTCGCGAGATACCCAAAATGGTGAATAGTTTTCCCTCTCCATATATTAGTTTTCAGCATACAATTTAATTTGCTATTGTTTTGCCTGCTTCAAAGGATGTATTGTATGCTCATTGCAGCTTCATCTGAAGGCAGTCTATTCTATACTGTTAGCGGCTGTTTTGGGTTTTGGGATAGCCATGAGCCTCAATTCGTTATACATTCACATCTACACTTGGAGACTTCAAGTTCCCCGGAACGCTAGCCCAGTGTGAATCAACTTGCACAGGTGTGACAATTTTAGATTGCCTTGAACCGTTCTCAAAATAGATAAAGACATGAACTGTTTGAATTTGATAAAATCACAATTCTGTCATTGATTAAGTGAGGTGAACAAAGAGGAAACAATTTCAAAGGCTTGATGTGGGACTTTGTCTGTTTTTGTTTCTGCAGGAATTCTCAGTCTGGCGTAGTTATATCTCTCATGCCAATATGTGGGAAAAACTTAGATGGTAGAGACAAAACCTGATTCACTGAAGCTGTGGAAGGGCACGTGTCAGTGGGTAGTTGGTCAAGGTTCCTCACCTGCCTGCTTGCTGCAGTAAGATGGGAGGTTTTCGGCCAGAGTGGTTGCTGTCACCATGGCCATGACGAGTGTGTACAGACAACCAGATTATGACTTGTCACTAATCGCTCGGTTTCCTCTTGCTTTCCTACCTTTAAGTATGTCTGCATGTGCATTACCCATGGCTCTTTCCCCTCTCGTCATTGTTGAGGTTATGTTGAGGTGAAGAGGTTATAGTTTAGATAGAACAAGCTATTTTGTAGGAGCATGTACCATCTTCAAAGTAGGCCGTCGGGAATACTTGAAGAAAAAGTACAAGAATGTAATGTGCGATTATACATAGGCAGCCTTGAAGAGTTTTATGGGTGCAAGTATGACCAGCATGACAGTACAATGTTCTGCCAGCAAAGTGGGTGTCAGCCTACCCATCCCCTGTGTAATTTCATTGTATCGTGTCTAGTGGGAAGAGCAAGAAATTCTTAAGACTCGTTATACGCGTTATGCTTATGGAAGAATACTGGGGATTGATGAACGGATGCTTGCCTAGGTTAAACGCACAAATCCTAAAGTAAGAGTACATGGTCACATGTGATTTCTACTGTCGCCAGCGTGATCTAACGAGTCAAAGGTGCAATTGAACTGATCATGTGATAGAATTTCCAACATGTCATACGTTGTTGCCCTTTTATATTCTTCTTGTTGTCTAATTTCTCTGTTACCCCTCCTCTCATGCAAGAGAACGAAATGAAATTGTCTGGCAGTTTCTTGGTTCTGACACCATATACTTTCGAGCGTATATGGACGTGACTTCGCTCCACATGCTTCAAGACAATCATGTCATTGACATTTTGGCCTATAAAAGTTTCGATGATTCAAGACTTTTCGGGTCTTTATGAACAGACCGACAGGTGAATCAGGATGCAAAAGGAGATACTTTTGCTGTGGCCACTTACCATTGTATTAGCTGACGATAAAGCCGCTGAGTTGTTGCCACTTTGAGAGATTGAAGGTTTCATAGATTTTCGGTAAATCAATAAGCTGTTCCCCCTATCCAAAGGTTGATAGAGCAGTGGAGACGAAGGGTTACTCCAGTTAATAAAGCAAAACTACTCGGGTCGAAATTTTTCCTGTCTGTACAGATTTTTCAACTATCAATAAGTGAAAATGGATGATACTAGCGGTATACTCATGCCAAAATACGGCAAGTTGACAGAATTTTCTTGTGGGTAAGATGCTGAGAGTGAGAGAGAGAGGCCAAATGACACCATTAAACTAAAAAATTGAGTTGCGACATGTTGCTATCTCTTACCCCGGCAGGAGTTTAGGATCCATACAGGATCCACCAAAATGGAATTTCTACATCCAAATAGAAAGGATATTATAGTTATCTACAAGATAAAGAGACTACTCCGAGAAATTTCAGTAGGGTTAGTCCAGGACAACAGACTCAAGACACAGTGGGCTAACCTGCAGCCTAAACAGTGAAGCTGCACAACTCAAAATGATCAGCCACCGTATTCACCCCGCTTGCAGCTGTGCAGGCACCAAAAGTAACCCAATAAGCCAAGATACATCTTCGAAAGACAACTTATGCACAAGCTGCGATATTCCAATAGAATTATGATGCGGGTTGTATCAGAGGTTCTGTGGTCCACTTCAGCTTAAGCTAAAAAAGCGTGAAGGTAATGCAGCTGTATCAATCTCCCAAAAGCCTCTTAGGCTTCCGTTCCTTTCCTCCGTCAACTGAAAAGCAGGCACTTGATGAGAAAACCGCATCAGCTCTACCCAGGGAATTTCTATTGTAACCCTCAAGTCTCCTCTTGCTTGAGGCTTGAAAACCGAGTTGAACCCCATTACATGCTCTAAAGCCACAACTTTAATCCCCGAGTCATTCTCCTCGATAACCTCCACCACCTCAAACTCACATTTTCCTAACTCGGAAAACTTCATTTCAGGACACCAGTTCTTGTACAATGCCCACACCTCATTTTTGCGAGGAAAGATGTTGAATGTTTCAGTCTTTCTGTCATCATCAAGTTCCACTTTTATGCAGTGCGAAAACGAAGCAGTGGAATTATAAAATTGAGGTCGTCGGCCCCTTTCAAGCCTAAATTTCCCACAAGATATAGGCATGCGATCATCCTGCCACTTAATGACATTGTCTGGAAGTAAAAAGACGGCAATCCATCTCAACTGCAATTTAAATTCTGGTTCAGAGAGGACTGTCATTATCCGGCCATAGTACTTGGGCAAGCCCTCTTCATCAGAGTACAAAGCCCACACTTGACCAACTCGGAAATTTTCTGGTGATTTCGCATCATCAAAGTTGTGAAATTCTGGATCTGGAACTTCAAAAACTTCTGAGGGTAAAGGAGCAGAAGCACTGGAATTTTCTTTATGCTTCACGGAGCTACACTTCTTGTGTTCTGTGCACACCTCCTTCAAATCAGACTGACCGGAATTTTCCTCAGATCCCATCTCAGTTTTCACTTCCTCAGGAACACAGGAATGTAAAGCTTCACAATGACTACCATTAGTACTCATTTCTGGATCTTCAGATGGAACAAACTCTTCCAAGTTCGAAGGCATTGAAGCAGGGTCCAGTTCAAAAGACCCTTTCGGAACTCCTTCCCTTTCATCCCCAGTCATTCTGTAAGATGGAACCCTGTGAGAAAACCTGTATAACTCATCCGGACCAATCTGAAATGAGGAGATGCCATTTTTAGCTTTTCGAGAGAAAAGACTAGCAAAGCCTTTCACCTTGCCCAAATAGGCAACAGACAAGCCACTACCTTCAGCATATACTGACAAGATCTCAACAATATCAAACTCATACTTCCTAGGATTGTCAGGATCAGAATGCCAATTAATGTCCCAGTTCTTAAAAATGGCCCAAGTTTCCCCCCTCTGGGGATAAATTTTACATGTTTGCTTGTCACTTCCTTTCTCATAAAAGACCATGTGAGAAAACATGGGACGATCTTTAGTGTTCTGACTCTCTCCATGTTTAAACTTACCACAAGAAACTGGCAAGCTCTCCTTCCTCCAATTGATCTCATTTTCATCATCTGGATCTGGTTCTAACCATGTAATTCGCAGTCTAAAGCCACCTGGGTAAACTCTTCTTATCAGAGCATAAAATCTAGGCATGGCATCCAATGTATCATAAACAGCCCACACCTGGCCACTCTCAAAGCAACCTTCTGTCCTCTCCTTGTCAAAATCATTAAAGTCTGGATCAGGATAACTATAAACCTCTGGATCTTTCGTGTCTTTCATGCAGGATTCTGATTTGGAATCATCATTCAGTGGGTTCCCTCCTGAACACCCATTTTCTGTGTGTTTTCCCCCTTCCTTATCTTCATTCAAGATAGTAGCTAAGCCATCTTTTCCATCCAAGTCAGATGTCTCCCCTCCTAACACATTTTCAAAGTCCTCTTCAGTAGAAGACGATGGGCTGCCCCCTTTAGACCTTTTAGCAGGGTTGGTGTCGTCATCATCACTCAAATTTTCTTTATAGGAAACCTGCTGTTTTTGTCGAGTTGATCTCCGTACGGACTGTTTGCCCGAGTGACCAAAGTCCTGGACACCCTGAAAGTTTACATCTTCACCGATAACTGAATCTGCATCAGACTCACTGCTGCTGCTACTGTCATAACTTTCACTAGATTCCACTACTTGTCTTCTATGTCTCTTCTTATTTACCCTTTCAGGGCGAATTTCAGTCTTCCTGAAGACATCAGGCCTACCATTCTCAGGGGTAGAAGTACCTTTGCGTCCTACTTCCACTTTAGATGCACCCTGAGTAGGGAAAACTTTCTGATGTTGGACAGTTGGTGTATACGTTCTAGAAGCTGGAAACGCACCACCAATATTCATTTCGCATGCAAGAAATGTCCTCCCACAATTTGGATTTGAACAAGGCAATGGCTTATTGATGAGTTCTATGTAGTACTGATACTTAACAGAACAAAAATGACAGACAGTCCAAAAAGTCCGCCGCTCATTAGAAAATCCAGGCTGAGCTGGTTGTTGTGGCTGCTGGGCTTTGAAGCCCGATAAATTGTCACCGGTGCTGTTTTGATATCCAACATTCGGGCTCCAATTTGCCTTCTGTGGAGGCCGGTAAGGTGCTGATGGTTGCCTATTATAGGAAGCACGTGCCGATGCTCTAGGTGCAGGAACATGACGCTTCATGTCATGCATGGACCGTTTCTCCCGATCCAAAAGGACTCTCTGAGCTTCCCCAATTAGCTTAAAAGCAGCTTCTGCCCCAGAAAACTTGTTTTTATCAGGATGAAGATAAAGAGCAAACTTCCTGTACTGCTTCTTAATTGAGGCCTCATCGGCCGCCTGTTCAAGTTGTAGGATTCCATACCAGTCCATCTCATCACCAAACAATTTCTTCTCAGCAGAACAGTGCACATCACAAACCATGAGCAATTGGGCAATATTCTCCAGTTCAGGGTACAGTTGCTGAGCTTTCAGCGCAATTTTACGAGCACCTGGAAAATCCTTGCTCTGTAACTTCTTCTCAGCCAGGGTCCTCGCGCGAAGTGCCTCCTCCTTATTGCAGTCCATTTAATGTACTGGATCCAAGACACTCTCACCTGAATATCCTTTGATGTCTCAGCAGTGCTCAATAACTCATCGTGGTAAAAACCTTGCGACGGATAGCAAAATGCAAAACCTGTAACAAACCATAGTGAACCCATTTGTCAAATCCTCAACCTGATGGGGACTACACAATTTAGACATTCAACCAACTAAAAACTATCTATGGATTCCAGGGGACAAAAAGTAGAACTTGGCATCATGAGCTCCTCAACCACATCAAACAAAAGCTATCAAACATAAACAAAATTAACAACATACATGCCAGGATAAATTCATATAGGCACACATAAACAAATAATTCAGCAAACAGAGTTTTACTACCTAGTCTTCTTTTTTGCTTTTATGTGCACACCAATAATCACACACGAACTAAGCCATCACAAATTGGGACAATGCAAGGTCCAAAGTACACCGAAGTCCAATCCCGCCAGTGACCTCCAAAAGGGGCCCTTGCTACTTAGTCTAACATGCCGAATTCTACATCTACCTAAAAACAAACAGCCCAAATGGGTTCACCAATCAGCGCCCAATTCCAGAGTCAACACCCACTCAAAAGAAAAAAAGATAGAGAACTCCCTCAAAGTTCACTGCTCCGCCGCGCGATCCCTCCACTCGACAGCAACACTCGAATCCAACTTCCCACACTAGTTCAGAAGACCACCACAACCCCACGGCCATTTCCAAAGCCGGCGCCTACAAAACTACGCCAGGAACACAACCCACCGAGCACGACCAGGCACGACACGACACGTGCGGAAGCCGCGAAAGCCGGAAGCGACGCGCAGGACCCGACGCGAGCAGGAGTCGAGAAACGAGGAAGATGGGAACAAAAACCCTAGACACGGAACGAGCGATTCGAGCCAGACAGGGCCGAGTTCCGGGACGCCAATCGAACGATTGCAGAGAAGGACGAGTTGAAGTAAAAGCGAATTCAGAGATGGAGAGAGCAACTTACGCCATTGGCGGGTTTCCAAATTCGAACTTCCAGTGTTCCGGGATCAGACGGAGGAGAGAGAGAAAGAAAGAAAGAGTTTTGGGGAGAAGGAGAGAGAAGCGACCGGAGTTTTTTCGGACTCTCTCTCCCCCAAAGTCCTCCAGTTTCGCCACTTCGGAATGAACGTGGCATCCTCAATTTAATTGAGGGTGGGGGGCTTTTTGGTCAATGCACATTCTCGTGAATTTGCTGCTAGGTCCCTGTACTTTTTCTAGCTTTCGAAACTCGACCCATGAATATTCGATTGAAAGGAATAAACAAATGATGGTGCCGTGTAGAACTGATCACGAGTCTAACGTGACAGCTTGTGCTAACTCGAAATGAAAAATGGATGGGTGTGGATAAGTTGTTCCTCTAAGGCCTAACTCGCATGACTTGACTTGTTGGGGGATGAAATTTTCTGTAAGATTGTTGGAAAAATATTGGATAATATGAAAAATAAGAAATCAATGAAAATTTGATGAAAAAAATAAGATCAAAACATATGAGGCATACAAACACTATTGAAATATGAAATTTTGGTGTGATATAGTAGATTTTCTCTTGCAAAAAGAGGGACAACGTTATGTGTATAATTTAGCAAAGAAAAGAAAGATATGTAAAAAGAAATAAGAATATTCTTATTTTGATATATATCTTTATCACTTTTCAGTTTTTTTTTTATATAACAATTTGTAGGTAAAAGAAAATGAGAGCCATTTTCATCATCATTTCTTGTATTTAATTGAAAAACGCTGCAAATTATTTGCAAATTGATAGCGGTCAAGACTGTCATAAAACCATTATTAAATCTTGATAAAACGTTACAAAACTATTATTGATTAATGGTGGACAAAAGCCATTATAAATTGATGTCGTAAAAAGCCGTTACAAAAACAATAGCTTTCAATACTTCAAAACTATTGAAATATACAACAATCCTTCACATATCTCAAAAGGTTTTGAAAAGAATTGAAAGAATAATGTTGGGATATTGGAGAATGATGCATTAGAAGTGGTGATTGTCAAGTCATGACCCAAACATAGAAAAAATTTTATGAATCAAGAATTCTTTTGTTGATTATAATTTTCATCAATCATATTACATTATATAAATTTTGTTGTTCAACGCGGTTTTGCACTAATAAGTTGTACGTCTACTTGATTTATTCATAAGTGCTCCAAAGATTATTGTCCATTTTTTTCATAAGAACAGCCCTGCTTCATATTATGTAAGTGATTTCATCAATTGTATTTTATAGATTAATACACCACCAATAATGCTTATGAAATTTATTCAGAGGTTAGCTTAGTCTCTTTTTCGTAGCAATCTTGCACTATACCCACCTTAAGAGACAGAAATGTTTAAAAAGCACATCACTAGATTGTGACTTGTTATTACTTGTATAAACCAAATTCATGGGATCATCAATCACATATGTTATGATATCATCATGGTTGATTTTCTTCAACTGACTCTAAGTGTCATTCCCCTTGAGGTATAGTTGAGAATTTGCCAAAATCAACAGTTTTTTAATTGATGGACATATTAAGCAATTGCTTTATCATGTCATGCCTTATTATGGTGTGTCTACTTTTCCCATTGAAAGTTTTTCACTACAAATGGTTATTGTCACTTGGCAATCACAATGCCCAAACACTAAAAGTGTTGGTTTTATTCACAATGGAATATTTACTAAGAAGTTTATTAGCTACTTAGCCTTAGATTGAGTTTACCATCCATTCTTTCACATTGGCCACTGTATTGGTTTGGGAAATGACCTTATTAATTACATCATCAAATCATCTTCTTTAACCAAGTTGACTTTTAGTTTAGCAAGATTGTCATTTCTTCAACAATTTTTATTTGGCTAATTTTCAAATTATAGCATCTCTACCAAAGATGAATATATATTCCATAGTGGAGTTTGTCTCATCTAATTCTAACATTCAATTAATATCATTGTATCCTTCTAATGCAATAGAGAATCCACTATTTAAAATATGATAGTTTTATATTCACATGGCTACAAATTTACAACTCTAGAATCTATATTTGACCTCCATATCTTTCTTTTTGGACCACACTCTTGCCTCATTCAGTCTCACATTTGAACACATGAAACACACTCAATTCGCATACAACAATTTACATGATAACACAATTTACAAGTTATACATAAAGGTAGCATAGATTGCATGTGGACCTTGTCGTTGGGTTTGATTAATGGATTATTACTAAACTTAAACTCTGCTTGGATTTCCAATCACATACTAATTCGCGACTTGGGTTCAAGTTCTTAATGTACAAATAACTATTCGGTTTTTCAATCACATACTAATTCATGACTTGGGTTCAAGTTCTTAATATACAAATAATTTTTTAATTAGAATCATCACTAATTAGTTTATGATAGATCGATTAGACACTTAATTTTTATAATGAGAGAATTATTTTTCTCTTATGAACTAGAGATTTTGAGTATGGGAACTTAATCACACTAGATTTCTCTAATTTCCTTTTAATACCTTTCTTTTCATGTAAAAAAAATGTTTATTAGGCAATTTGAGTTCATTTTATTACTCCCTAACATGTGAGACGATCATGTGGCACACAATCCATCAATTTAACACCCAATAAAATAATAAAATAATTGTAAGACTTACCTTATAGTAACAAAAGCATGTATAATATTAGCACAAAATTTATATCAATAGTTCTAGATATGACTTATATATTCTCTTGTTTGATGAAACCTAATTTAGGTGTAATGCAATGCAATGATGTACAAAAATGTATCTATATTGGCATGACATGCAATGTGTAACCTCATATGCAAATTATATGTCATGCGATGTTACTTATGTGACCTATTATTAATGTTATTATCCTAATATATCACATGTTTAAATGATCCTAAATATGCAACGACTAAATGATGTGCAAGGGATGACCATAAAACACATGATATTTTTTTTTATGTTTCTTTACTTTTTAATTAAAATTCGAAATTAAAATCACCTAATATTTAACAATGCAATTTTATTTAGAGAAAAGGAAATCTAACATCCTAAAGTAATGTTTTTGGTATTTTTATTTTTTAAATTTGAAATAAATAAATAACCTAATCTCTAGCCTAAAACAAGCAATATTCTAGCTAGAATCAAATCTAATTTAAAGATTTTTTTTAGTTTTCTTTTTTTAAACAAGCAATCAAATAATGGATAGATATTTAATTAAATAATGTAATCTACAATCTTACCTTATCTATCTCAATGGTCACGAAATAAACTGATGATCATATCTGAGTGGTTATGGATATTTTTTGGTAAGAAGTGGTTATGGATATTGATGGTAAATTTAGAAACAAGTAAATCAATGAGCATATCCAATTGGTTATACCCAAGCATTGCATCTCGTAGTTAGAGATCGAATGGTGGTCAGGCAATTGTAGAATATATCGAATTAGCCAAATAAGGTAGTAAGATATTGCAAATATATTAGAGATGTGCATCTTACCTGAGGATTTTATTTCCAAATTCAAATGGAACGCAATCGGATTGGAACCGCAACCAGTTCAATGGTGATGGATGACGGCGAACAGCGGTGGGTGTCAGTCACGCGATGGTTCACAGCCAAGGAGGACTCATGGACTGCCCAAGGAGGACTCAAGGACTGCTTGTACGCCATGAATGGGGAAGTTCGTGGCTCGGTGTGACACGACCACACATGATCAATGGGGCAAGGACGATGAGTTGTCTTGCGGTGGCTCACGAGCAGCACATTGGCGTCACGGCTTGGGCAGAAAGGTCAAGAACAGCAAGTGCTTCGACGTCGGCCAGGAAGGAGACACCGTCGGTATTGGACAAGGTCCCGTGGCTACAGTGCAACTGGGAGCGGCTTTGAGTTGCGTTATTTCCGACGTCGCTGAAGAGTGGCTGCTCAGTTAGCAGCAACTTTGATCGAACTTTCCATAAAAATAACGCCAGAAGGTGAATGATAGCAGCCGGAAGCCCTGCAGGGAGATAGAGTCAAAATTTGTGATATTGCAGGGCTAAATCAAGGCTATTGGTGAGCTAGCAAGGCTGAATTGGATCGGAGGCAAAACTGTTTATTCAACGTTGAAGGTGCAGCAGGTTGTCGCCTAGAAGCTGGCTGATCTGGTGCGACACCTGGCCTGAGCGTATTCTTGGAAGTTCGGCTCAATGCGAAAGAAACGCGGCCAGAAGTGGTAACCAAACGCGGACGGTGAGTACTGAATTAGCTAGCGAAGATCACGGCGGTGAACTTTGCCGGATAAAGCGTGCAACACGAACGTCATCGAGTGGCCGTGGATGATGGAACGGCAGCGGCGGGCAGCAAAAGGACTCGAATGCCAGGGATCTAGCATCGACAAAGAGTCATGGCTGCAAGGAGGGTCTCGACTGTGACCCTTTTCTCTTCTCTTCTCTTTTCTCACTCGTGCGTTTCTATATGCTCTGAGAATAGAATTGCCGACCTCTAATTTGTAAGGCATAACGTCCTATATATAGTGCAAACCTAGGTTTAAACTTGATCTCATAGCCCGCCTTTCAATGTAATGGGCTGAATTAAGCTCAAGACCTATTTTAATTAATTCCCACGATCTAAAATTAGATCGAATTAAATTCACTTTGGCCCATCTCCCTGTGTAATTTTCGACCACCATAACCCCCTAGTGCTAGCCGAATTTTGGCTTCTTTTGCGGGCTCAACTTGTCGAATAACAAGCTCAAAACCATTCACCACCAATCCAATGCAATTAATGAAAATATAAATTGTGTAATAAATGCTCCTAAAACTATATGCTATGCAATTTAATTCTAATATCTTTATTTAGGGGTTAAAAGAAAATCCTTAATTTTCTATGAAATAAATAAATGGTTGGGTCGTAAAAATATAAGTGTCAACAAACTTCAAAACAAGATAATTAGTTAGCAATTACAAAAGAATTTAGCACGTTGAAATTGCTGACATGAGCCAGAAGTAAAAGATAATAATAAAATCATATAAACAAACCAACACAAAAGAAGATTCAGGGAAAGAACATTACTTGATGCATATATCCGAACCAAGAATATAGGGTTTATCTTCTAAATACAAGATATAGTGTTTTCCCATACATATCACGTTATATCATCACCGATATCCATCTAAACATTATGCTACTAGATTCTCAATGAAGAGGACCACTTGACATGAAATACAGTGCCCCAAGATTCAACTTATTTCGTGGAAAAGAACTTGAAAAATTTGGTCCAAGAAACAACATTTTGCTAATTGTATTAAGTGATAGTAGTGTTGGGGTGTGGTTTATACTCCCCATCAATAAGAAAATATGGGGGCCTTGGCCGCTAGAGGACTTTTATAATTTGAGCCCATATTTTATTGGTAATTTGGGCTTGGGCCTATAATGTTGCCTATATATAATTTATTTCTCTTATAATTGGGAGTTGTAACAAAGAGGCAGGGGTGCTAAGGAAAAAGAAAAAGGAAAAAGAAAAGAAAAAAAGGAAAAGTAAAATAAAAATATTAAAAAATAAAATTAAAAAAAAAACAAAAAAAAATTATACAAGTTTACCAAACACATTTTATTTCTAGGGTTGAAATTTTTTGTAGTTACAAAACGCGTTCTTATACTTAGAAATTATTCCTTGGAACAGAAAAAAAAAAAAAAACTATTTCTGTTAAAAAATTGTTTCCCAAAACAAAAACGTTACCAAACGCGCCCTAGTAGAATACTTTGCTAAATGTAGCCCTAATGTGAATTGGGATAAATCTTGTATCTCATTTTTCTTTCTCACTTTTATTGGTTTGTGCATCTAATCCTAACAAGTAGCAAGGATAACTAAATTAATAAGACGTTGTCATTTTCAAAAAATCACTTGGCACATTGCCATTCAACTATTATCATCACTTTGGCTCAAGTATCGAACATTTGACACTGATATTTCTTAAGTTTGTTCTGGAGGAAACCTCTTCCTTGAGCGCACCAGAGCAAAGCTTATGAGGCTCGAGTGCGTTTGGGAGAGCCTTGGAATAATGACTTTGCATCTAGAGCAAGGATTTTGACTCTAAGGACTTCCATTCAATAAAAACATATTTTGTTGATCGATGTAAACTACATTTTAGAAAGGCACTTTGGCCTCACGAGCCCCACCATCCCAACCTCCCCTCATCCATCTTCGCCTCCTCTGCCACCTCCTCTTCACCCTAGGCCAAGGGCCATCGAGACAATACCATGCAACGGGACGTGTAGGTTGTGTGGCCTTACGCGAGGCGACACCACATCCCTCATCTCCAAGCAACATGGTAAAATAAGAATGGCAGAATATTAGTGGGACAAATTTGGAAGACAAAATTCATTAGACCTTTAAAATAGCATTTTGAAAATATTGAAGACTTTGAACATTTTCAAAGCTCAACTTTACACTAAAAGCCCTCGAAATTGCGTTGTATCATAATTTTGGCTCAAGGGCCTTTGGAACACTAAAACTCTTTGAAGATGTTGGGCAAAACACAAATATCTAGCCTAACCAAACTCAAACTCAATCCCACAAAGTTTGCCTCGTTTGAAGGGAGGAATTTAGTTTGGAACATTAAAGCTCTTTGAAGATGTTGCGCAAAACGCAAATATCTAGCCTAACCAAACTCAAACTCAATCCCACAAAGTTTGCCTTATTTGTAGGGAGGAATTTAGTTTGGAACACTAAAGCTCTTTGAAGATGTTGCGCAAAACACAAATATCTAGCCTAACCAAACTCAAACTCAATCCCACAAAGTTTGCCCCGTTTGTAGGGATGAATTTAGTTTGGAACACTAAAGCTCTTTGAAGATGTTGCGCAAAACACAAATATCTAGCCTAACCAAACTCAAACTCAATCCCACAAAGTTTGCCCCGTTTGTAGGGAGAAATTTAGTTTGAACCAAGCTTCGTTTCAATGTTTTTGTATCGGAAAATGGCATAAATGGCCTCTAAATTTTGGCTCACTGCGTAATGTGATCCATAAACTATCAGTAAGTATTCAATAATCATTCAGTTTGCACAAGTGACAAATCAACTATTATTTGATGATTGAATTATTATGTTTTGTGTTAGATTTTTAAAAAGTGACTCAATGTGTTCATCTTTTTATCGATCTACTTCGAAAAGGAAAAGAAAAATTGAAGAGTCAACACATTTGTTGTTATTTGATGACATGAATGACTACATCCTAAATTGAGATGAATGTCTTACCCATGTGTAACTTTTTTTTTGTCCATTGTTTAAGGGTAACTTATTCGAAGTTATAAAGTAAAACATTCCATTTAAAGTGAATTAAATTGAAAATTTGAATTAAATAAAGAACAATATTAAATATTGTCATAAAATTTAAGGATTAGATTGAATGTTTATCAATACTTCAGGGACCACATTGAACAAATTAAAAGTTCAGGGATGACATTACTTATTGAATCAAAGTTAAGGGATCATTGTGTCATTTTTCCTTTTCTATATTAGTGCTTAGAACCTTATTCTTATGACTTTGTCTGAGCTAGACCTACCTAATCATTTTGTCTAGGCCATTTTGAGCAAACTCGAGTCACGGCATTTAATCATGAAGGGTGACACACCAAACCCAGTAAAAATGCTGGGTACATTTTGTTGTTGGACATGTTTGGGCGAAAAGTTATGCTTGACAAGGCGATCTGACTTGGGCTCACCTATTGATCACCTCCGTTCTTCAATGTGTTATTTCTATAGTTTCAAAAGGATACAAGCAAAAGGTTAGACCAGGAAGTCAAGTTAAGACGGTATATGGTATAATTTTCTTCTTCTCGACGCCGATTCAGTTTTTAAATAGCCAAACAGTTATAAAGCTCCAGACCTGCGGCAGCTCGGCTGCTGCCGTTTCGTTCGCTTTATGTTTAAAACATTGCTCGGAAGGTGCAGAAAAATAGAAATTAATTATTTAGGTGTATAAAATGTCCACGTATATACAAAAAAAAAAAATCAACATTGATCACATAAGTAAGTTGTAAAAATTGTAATTATGTTATTTATTCATAATTTGACAGATCATTTTCAACTTTCTTCAACCAGGGCCAGTAGTGAATTTCTGCGGGATTCATTGAATCACTGCCGGTGTCACTGAAGACCATGACCGACGCCATTATCAGTGCCAAGAGCAGTTCATGCATCAATGCTTGAGGTGTTAGTGTTACTTGCTGTTCAAGCTCTTATTCGTTTTAGTTAGGGGGAAAAGGAGTTGCTACCAATAGAAACACGGTGCGATCCCCTTTCAATCTGAAATTAATATTGTGGAACTTCTAGTTTCAAAGTCGAGAAAGCGTAGCACCTCGTGTAAATCTTCCATGAGCGGGTGCGAATTGTTCCCTGCAACGAAAGCCGTCACGGCGTTCCTCACTTCAATCCAACTGCAGCCGGGCGTCTTCCTCACCCCTTGAGAATTCATCACCTGCCTGACTGTCTCTGCTTCTTTCCACTTCCCGCTCGCGCAGTACAAGTTCGACAAGACAACGTAGCTCATTTCGTTCTGGGGATCCATCAGCTTCAAGCCCTCCCCACTGTATGTACCAATTTCCGTGTCTACATGAGCAGAGCAAGCTCCTAATAGAGTGTCCCACATGGTCGTTGTGCCCCGAGTTTCCTCGGTCAGCTTTCTTGCTTCTGCTAAATATCCACCTCGGCCTAGCATATCAATCACACAAGCCACGTGATCCATTTCATGTGCGATCCCGTATTCCAAGTCCATCAACTTGAAAAGCTTTCCGCCTTTCTCCAGGAGTCCTGAGTGACTACAAGTCATTAACATGCCTATGAAGGTGACCTTGTCTGGTTTTGCCCCCGATGCTACCATTTCTTCAAAAAGCTGAAGAGCTTCCTTAGCCCGCCCGTGCAAACCGAATCCAAACAGCATTGCATTCCAGGAGACAATGTCCTTGTTAGCAATGTCATTGAATGCACGACTTGATGCTTCTATGTGCCCACATTTTGCATACATATTAACTAGACCATTGCCCACATAGGCATTAGCTGGGAACCCAGAGGAAATTATGCAGCCATGGATCATTTCACCATGACCAAGCATTGCCGAGATAGAACATGCATGGAGCACAGCTCCAAATGCCAAGTCATCTGGTTTGTGGCCATTCTTGATCATATCAAGGAAGAAACAGAGAGCTTGCTCTCCATGCCCATTTCGTGCGTATCCAGTAATCATAGATGTCCACGAAACAATGTTCTTCTCAGGTGCTCGATGAAACTCGAGAAAGGCTTTATTGGTGTCTCCTATCTTCATATGGGCATCAATGATGACATTCAAAGACACCACAGTCAGTGTACCAAAAGACTCAAGCAACTTCATAACATCCTCAAGACAGCACAGTTTAGAGTAAAAGCTCAGGATTGAATTCTTGGACTCCACTGCAATACCCCAGCCACTTTTTATGATATAAGCATGCACCATATGGCCGTGAAAATAATTTGACTGATTCAGAACAAGTGTTCATGAGAGAGCTTAAAGTCCACTGATCTGGCTGACACCCACTCACCTGCATATCTTTGAACAAACCAAAACACGATTCAACGTCGCCCCATCTACCACAGCCCGCAATCATTATATTCCAAGCAATTTGAACCCGCTCGGGCAACAGCATGAACAAGTTGTTGGCTACACTAAAATTGCCACAATTGACATGTGCGAACAAGAGAGAACACCATGTTATTTCATTCTAATGCTCATTTCTTCAAAAACTTTGCTAGCACCATCGGGGCACAGGCATTTTCCATACATGTCTATGAGTGAGTTATTAACCGGCAAGTAAGACGGGAACCCCAGAAGAATGACCAGAGCGTGCACTTTGGTCCCATAAACAAGATCATTAGATCCCGCGCATGTGGCCAGAGCCGCAGTTAACGTGAAGTGATCAGGCCGGGCACCGGCAAACCTCATGGACCGGAACAGAAAGAGAGCTTCTTGGTGGAGACCCAGTCGAGCGTACCCACTGATCATCGGCGTTCCAAGAGACCGAGTCTCTCTGCGGCATTCGGTCGAACAGCTTCCGAGCACACGAGATGCGCCCGGATCTCGCCAGCGCCGATATCCTCGACGTGACGCTGAACAGCTCCGAGCGCATATCATGTCGTTTTCCGAATCTCGATGGAACCGGCGGCGCAAATTCGCCTTTGTTCTGGTGATCCGAGCGTCTCACGCTCTAGCCGAAAGCGCAGGAGAGGGACGTCGAAAAGTCCCGATGCTTTCGTGCGTTGCGAGGAGAAACGGCAGCGGAAGGTGCATCGTTCTGGACGTGAAGGGATCGGATCTTGACGGAGGCGGATTGCAGTCCGGTTGTCCGAAGGACGGAGACGTCACGATGCGTACGAACCGATGCGTAACGAAGATGGGAAATTGTCTTGATGCATGTAGAGATGTTCTTATTCTGGTCGATATTTATGGCTTCTATTTTTTCCAGAATTTGAAATCATCTTGGTAAGTACTCTCCCTCTCTCTTTTTTTTTTTTTGCAATTTTTAGTTATGTACCAACAGCTTATTGCTGTACCGATTCAATATGGTAATTTGAATTCTTCTTGAGATTTCAAACGACGGCAACGACTAGTTGCCACTTGCTAATCATCCAAAAGCGATTTTTTTTTTTAAAATAAAAATATAATATTGTATGCTAGGAAATTATTAGGTTGAGATAGATGCGCATCTTCCATTAAAATATTCCATGCCTTTTTTTAATCAAAATATTTTTATCAGAAGATTTTATTAAATCGCATCCAAAACCAAGCAATTCATAATTAAAGGCCAGGAACGAAAGAATAATAAATGGCCACGGACAAAACTTAAAAAAAGAAAATTACTTTATTGATTCCGTTTGTTTCGTAAAAATAAATGATTTGAAAAATATTTTCATAAAATTGATTATAATATCACTTACGTAAATAAATAACAAATACAAATTATCATTAGTAATAAAATTCTTTGTCATCAATCGATTATTTCGAATGAATGAGTGATCATTGGAATAACAATTCATATTATGGACAATGACGACCGAGGAGTTCGAGTCAAGAAGAAGTAGAAGAAGAAGAAGATAATTATAGTCAGCAGTAGTAAATGGGTGGAATTTCATTTTGAACTTAGTTACTTATTTGAATTTAATATTTAATTTATTCGATATATCCATTTCTTTCTCTCTCTCTCTCTCTCTCTCTCTCTACACGCTCTTCTTCTCCTTCCTCCGGCAGGTTTCCAATTTTTCAATTTGCTTTCATCCTCCCGCCCATTTCCACAGTCTCTCTCTCTCTCTCTCTCTCTAACCCCACCTGAGCTTCGCAAAGCTCAACCATCTCTCTCTTCTCTCTCTCTCTCTAACCCTCCTGAGCTTCGCAAAGCTCAACCATCTCTCTCTCTCTCTCTGTGCCACGCAGATCTGCAGAGCTACATCGCGCGTCGCCGCCGTGACCTAGGCGCTCCCGATGAACCACTACCACATCTACGAGGCCATCGGCCGCGGCAAGCACTCGGTAACCTCTCCTCCCTCCCTCCCTCCCTCGCTCGCCGAATCCACTTCGACTGACTCGCCGCCGCTTCTCCGCAGACCGTCTACAAGGGGAGGAAGAAGAAGACCATCGAGTACTTCGCCGTCAAGAGCGTCGACAAGTCCCAGAAGAGCAAGGTCCTTCAGGAGGTGAGTGGTCTGGTTCCATTTCCTCTCGCGTTCCTGCTGAGTGAGATCGACGCGCCTTGGATTTGGGGAATTGTGGTGCCTGGGGGGCGTTTGGGGAATTAGAGTATCGGATCGACTTTAGCGAAATCCTGTCGGTTACGGCGGGGATGTTGCTCAATGTAGTGGCGCCGATTGGAGCTTTAGCTCGCTGCTTTCTTTGCTTGAAACCCTGTTCTCGCCTCGGTTTTCCTTTGGGTGCAGGTTAGGATTCTCCATTCTCTCGACCACCCGAACGTCCTGAAGTTCTATTCTTGGTAAGTTTTGCTCGTGAGATTCGATCTGAAACCCATCGCGGTTTTTCTTCGTTGGGAAATTTGCTTACTCGAACTGTCGGTTCTCCTGTTTGGTTCAAGGTATGAAACCTCGGCACACCTTTGGTTAGTCTTGGAGTACTGCGTTGGGGGGGATCTCATCACCTTATTGCGGCAGGTATTCACTGCGTGGTTACTGATATTTAGCTTTTCCATGGAGAGCAAGGCCTTTGTTCTCTTCTTGAGTTAGCCATTTGGTTGATGGAACTAGTTCAATATGTGATGCATTTCTTCAAGTTGGACTTGTCGTTGGTCGATTATTTCGAGTGTGTTTTTGTGTTGCCCAGTTATTTTTGAGATGTTCAATATGGTAATTTTGAGAACTTTAAATGTTGTTGCGACTAGAAGTTATATTTTTGCTGCTAGGAAGCCACAAACGAAACAAGATAATGTGCTTTCAGTCACAACTTCTTAAAACTTGTTTCTTTTTGAAGATCTGCATGTGTGACACGCTGTGTGAAGCTTATTTAACTCATTTGGCCTTCATGCCTCTAAAAGCTCTTAATCTTTTTCAGGATGGTCGATTACCTGAAGATTCAGTTCATGATCTTGCTGCAGATCTTGTCAAAGCATTGCAGTAAGAATTGGTCACCAGGATTGATGTCTTCTTCCTATGAAGTTTTCCTTGATGTCCTCTATTCTGACATCTTCTTTCTATTTCATTTTTACCAGGTACATCCATTCTCAAGGAATCATTTACTGCGATCTAAAGCCATCAAACATCCTTTTGGACGAAAATGGACGTACAAAGGTATTCTGATGATTTAATTCGTTATCAATTTATATATTGTCAGTCTTCATGGAATAATTTGCTTTTTCTTGCATGCTGCAGCTATGTGATTTTGGACTGGCAAGAAAGTTGAGTGATATATCTAAAACTCCTTCCGCTTTGGTATGTTTTGTACTCTTACGTTCATTGTTTCACGTACTCCTGGAAAGGATATGGTTTTGGTGCTTCCACTAACCCCTCAATTGAACTTGATATATTAAGCTGCCGCAAGCAAAACGTGGAACACCATGTTATATGGCTCCCGAGCTGTTTGAAGATGGAGGCGTCCATTCTTATGCTTCAGATTTTTGGGCTCTTGGCTGTGTACTATATGAGTGCTACACAGGGAGGCCTCCCTTTCTGGGACAAGAATTTACTCAGCTTGTGAGATCCATTCTCACAGATCCGACTCCTCCACTACCTGGGACTCCAAGTCGTCCTTTTGTCAATCTAATCAACTCTCTCCTTATAAAAGATCCAGCAGAACGAATAAAGTGGTCAGAGCTCTGTGGACATGCATTTTGGAGAGCAAAGTGTCCTTCTGTGCCTTTACCTCCTCAGCCTGCTTTTGATAGCATGATTGAACTTCACACTAAACCGTGCCTCTCAGAATACAATGGTGAAAGATCTGTCCATAATAAGACACCTCCAAGGCATCGTGAAAAAGATGCTAAAGTGGGTTTGCGACGGGATGAGAACTCCATTATTGGGCCCAAAGTTCATGAGACACCTGTAAAGGCTCCACTGAGTGGCCGGAAAAACCATGCAAAGACTTCTGGCAAAGGCGGTGAAGAGAAACACAAAGATAATTCCGGTGGTACCAGGGCCTTGAATCTATTAAGGCTCTCTAGAATTGCAAAATCGAACTTGCAGAAAGAAAATGAGAAAGAGAACTACCGCAGGCCTTTGCCTAGCGGTGCTGAGAATGATTCTGAGGTTAAAATTGAGAACACGGACATGGAACTTGACTTTAATGAAAATGCAGAAGAGGATGCGCAAGAAGAAGTGGATGGCTCTGATATACCTTCTCCTGCCATCAGATCATCAAATGAAAACCTGAATCATGAGGGACAAGTGGAAGAAATGGATATTGATGAAAAGTCGAGCCTGCAGCTGCTTCTGATTTGCCTCTTTCAGATGAATCAAAGACATCGGAGCAAGAATCTTATTTAGAACTCACTCAAGTTGCAGCTACCCCACCCAGTGTTAGTCCTCTGCCCAAGGGACAGAGGGCAAAAGAAAATTTGGGTTCTGCTCATGAATCTGATTCTGCAAAATCAGCTAGCGATATAGCACAAGTATTTTGGCATCAATCTGATCTTTCAGTGAGACCTGTAATGCCTAGTAGAAAATCTGATAGAACATCTGAGGTAATTCCTTCTCTACCATTTGAGGCACTGCAAGCATCCGATTTTGTAAAAATGTCGAAAGGACAGCTTGATGCACTCAACAACAAAATCATATCGATTTTGAGTGGAAGTACTGGCACAGGGGAGAAGCAGAATGTAATCAAGTATCTGGAGATGTTGAGCAGTTATCCAGATGCAGCTAATGTCTTGACCAATGGGCCGATCATGCTAATGCTTATCAAAATGCTACGGCAATCGAAAGCTTCTGTCTTGCGAGTTCAACTTGCCTCGCTGATTGGTCTATTAATAAGGCATTGTACTTTCATTGAAGATGATTTGTCGAATTCTGGGATCTTGGGTTCACTTACTGGTAGCCTTGGTGACAGGCAGGAAAAAGTGAGGAGGTTTTCCATGGCTGCATTAGGTGAGCTGCTTTTCTACATATCCACTCAGAATGAGCAAAAAGAGAACATGCCTTCAGAATCTCCATCAAAGGACAACCGATCCACAATCACATCTAACTGGCAGGTGAGCTAGATGGGTAATGTCTTTGATTTCTAAGTTGTTAATAGCTTCTGAACCCCTACTTAGATGTGAATAAATTAGATCTTTAGTGCTCCATATTGTGTAATGTTTGACATCATGCCATTTTATGCCCATCCTTGTTAGACCTTTAGTTTTGCCTGCAAATTAAAATCTTAAGTAGTAGTTTGACCACAGTACCGATCCTTTATGCATTACTAAACTGCCATTTCCCATTTTCTTTCCCCAACGGTTAAACATTTCTCTTTGGCCCAGGTTCCAAATTCTTTAATTTCACTCGCGACATCAATTCTTAGAAAAGGAGAGGACGATATGACCCAACTTTATGCGTTGAGGACGATAGAAAATATCTGCAGTCAGGGAGGGTACTGGGCAGCTCGATTCACCAGCCAGGATGTGATTAATAACCTATGCTATATATATAAGGCTTCTGGGAAACCAGAAAGCATGAGGCTCACAGCTGGATCTTGTCTTGTTCGCTTAGTTCGTTTTAATCTTCCAAGCATTCAATCTGTTATAGGGAAACTTTCTTGTAAGGAAATGACATCTGCCCTTGTCAAGGGTGGGCCACGGGAACAGCAGATCTGCTTAAATCTTCTGATCATGGCCATGACCAGGAGCAATATGCTGACAAATAGTGGTCGGCACCTTCTTCCAGTTGCAGAAGACAAAAACCTTGTGCTATGTCTTATCTCTTTGATTGAGCAGGGAGGTGAAGTTATAAGGGGAAAAGCACTCGTCCTTGTGGCTCTCCTTTGTAAAAACAACAGGAGATGGTTATTTCAGCTCTTTTCCAACATGAGGTTGATCTCCATAGTAGACAGGCTGACAAAAGAGAAAGACAGCTTTGTTCAGCAGTGCCTAAATGCGTCTGTGCATGTTGTGGTATCAACCATACCAAATTTGCTGGAAACTCTTATGGCAGATATTCATCTAATGATGGGGGGAAGGCGTCATGGTCCTATGTCCCCCCTTACTGGTCGAGCTGCACAAAAGACAAACATTCATCTGTTTCCAGTTATCCTTAATCTTCTTGGAAGCCCATGCTTTAAGCACAAAGTGGCAACTCATCAGGTTCGACATCAGCTGGCGAACATAATCAAACTTATGGAGAGCCCATTTCAAGTAAGTGGCCAAAGCTGTGGATCCTTCCCTTTTGTTCAGCTTTTTATTTTTTATTTTTATTTTTTTAAGCTTAGAAATTGATTTTAAGTTTTTATGGTATTGGGAGAATACATTTGGATAAAATAAAATAGTGAATAAACCAGGCTTGCTGCTCTGGCTTTCAAAGAAAATAGTCTATATGTCCATTCATAGCACGACTTCTGGCAAGACTCTACTTGTGTTGCTCAAGATATGGCAGAATTTTACTTTCTATACACAGAAGTATGAACTATTCTTTCACTCCTTGGAAGGGAAGAAGTTAGCTTTTTTCCTCTGCTCAGCTATGTCATTTCCTTTTTTTTTGTGGTTAAATTCTTCAATGATTTTGATTTACTGACACTTATGCACACCATATTTTGTATTTAAATTTCAGGGAAGAGATGATTTCCAGTTAACTGTTCTTCGAATTGTTGAGTGTATCACAGAGGAGTCATCCTGGATTCTGGAAAGCTCTGATGTATTCATCTGTGGGATACTGCCAAGTCTGGCCGTTTTATATAAGGGTAACAAGGATGGTGATGCCAGATTTCTGTCCCTTAAAATTCTGTTTGATGTGATGGTTGTTTTCCTAAATGAACCCCCAGAATTAGAGCATAAGCTAGAAGACTTGAAATCCATATCCAATATGCAATTTCTCCCTCTTTACCCAACCTTGATTGAGGATGAGGACCCAATACCGATGTATGCACAGAAGCTCCTCCTGATGCTCATAGAGTTCAACCTGATTAAAATTCCCGATATTCTCCAACCAAAGACCGTCAGTCACTGCTTCAGATTTTTGCTTGGTGATCTGTCCAGTGCAAATGTGAATGATGTCAAGCTGTGTGTGGCTCTGGCATCGGCACCAGAAATGGATCCCAAGGTGCTTTCTCAACTGAAAGTAGTTCGGAGGATTGGAAACCTTCTGGAGTTTGTACATGTGAAGGATATGGAAGATTTTCTCGAACCAACGCTTGGCTTGTGCAAAGCTTTGCTTTTACAATCACTGGGTTCTAGGGTAGGTTACATGTACACACAAGAGCCAACCCTACTTGATGAAAGTCCTTCTGAGGGAGCGAGTACTGTTAGAGACATAACCGACTTTGGTGGCAGTGCTGGCATTTTCCTGGAATTGAGTGGGTCTCGTGACAGAAACAATGCCGATATTGCTTCTGAATGCATGGTTCTATTACTGAAGGCAGCCCCAAGGGAAGGTGCTGCCGGTTTTCTTACTAATCTTTCAAAAGTGAGTGCGGTTCTCGAGTCTTGGCAAAAGGGTGCTTCTTCTCTACCGGTACTGCGATTGCTGCATTCTCTCGGTTACTCTTGCAGGCAATATTTGCTGCACAGAATGATTTTGTCAGTGTGCACATCGGAGGTTGCAAAGATTGAAGCCATTGTTTCTGAGATAAAGTATTCTGGTGCCACTTCTTTAGCAAGTGCTGCCACACTGGTGATCTCGGAATTGCGGCGGCTCCCTCATTGTGGTTAAATCCATGAAGGTTGTAGTCACCTTATTCATTACCTATATCTCTGTTAATTCCCCTTTGTGTGGAATCTAGGAAGGTTGCTCGACTTTCTGGAAGAGCATTGAAAGAAGCTACACATCTCTTCCTTCCCGCATGAATTCAGAAGATCACTTGGGTTCCCAAATAACAGCAGCAGACTGTTTCTGA
The DNA here is from genome assembly GCA_014182375.1 of Eucalyptus virginea. Lineage (NCBI taxonomy): Eukaryota > Viridiplantae > Streptophyta > Magnoliopsida > Myrtales > Myrtaceae > Eucalyptus > Eucalyptus virginea. The sequence continues at coordinate 49,112,300 of CM024521.1, forward strand.
ATCTAGAACCAGTCCAGGACAGAGCATGTTCCGATGTACTCCAGCTCTTCTTTGTATTGTCATTATATGTACTTATATTGCATATTGTCTTGTTCAGTCAGAATATTTTTTAACAAGATTCACCCTCGAATTTTGAGTTGAATATATTCAGCAAGCCTGTCACATTGTTAACAACAGAAGTTCCGCCATCAAAATGGAACGTGACAAACTGTATTTAGAATGTGATCCTGAGAATACAAAACTAGTTAATGATGGGCCAAAGATGCTGCCATAGTTCTTTGATCCATCAGAATTCAAAACTAGGTATTTATGAGAGGGAGGGAGGCTAAGTAGCATGACAATGATATGCAACGCAGCACAATGCGCTAATATGTTGTTTTTCATAAAATGGAGAATTTCAACATGTTAGGACATATTGTATATTATACACACACATATATGATAAATGATTATTTTTATGATTATTTTAATCAAATTAATTTGATTCAAATTCATAAATAAATAAATAATAAAATAATATATAATGGATTTACACTAAAAATATTAATCTACCATTTGTTAATATCATTTATTATTTTAATTTGACAAATTTAATTTAATTTCAATAATCCATAAAATTTGGAGGAAAAAAAAAATAAGTAATCCAAATTCTGTACTTGTGTGTTAGAGTGTGTTGGAAGAGAAAAGGAAAAAAACCAAACTTGGGGGTGAATTGTATGTTGTAGGAAGTGGGAGTTGGAAGAGAAGAGAATATTAGATTTTTTCTTCTTTCTTCATTTATTATTTCTTTTTTTACATATTTACATTTTGATTCCTTATTTAGTAAAAAAATTTAAAATTGATCTTGTACATGTTAGAATTACTTGTCAAAATTTTAAACTTGCATGTCGGATTTTGGATTCGAATGTTAGAGTGTCGAAAGAGTTGACTAGCTGTTGGATTTTTTGACATGTGTTGATCGAATGTTAAAGAGTATTGGATACATGTCGGAATATCTGACACGACACGAAGATTCTCGGAGAGCGTCGAAGTTTTATAGGGGGAGAGAGAGAGACAATGGGAGAGCCCAAAATAAATAGAGCAATCGAGATTTGCTGTCATTATTCAATTAAAATGGGGGCACAATGACTCTTGAAGTAAAATGCAAGTACATCGAAGACTCGGAATTCCAGGATCAACGAGCGCAAAGATAATGCAGAAATAAAAAAAAAACACGCACAAAGAACATCTTCCTCACTGTCTCTTCTGACATTAAGCACCCTTCTTCTTAAGCAGCTCTTCGACCAGGTCCGCAGCATCCTGGATAGACGCGATCCTTTGAGCACTGTCTTCCTCCACGGTAACATCAAAGTTTTCCTCAATTGCCATCACAATCTCCACCTAAAATGAGGAAGAGCAGCGTTCTCATCACAATCCCATTTATCCAACAAAGGAAATAAGGTGGTAAAAATAAATAAAAAAAAAAAAAGCAAATCAAAGTCTGCAGAAGAAGGATATAGACTTGTGGATGAAGGGCTTACGGTGTCCAGAGAATCGGCTCCCAGGTAAGCGATTTTTGACTCTCCGTTTACAACAGCATCTTCTGGCAAAGCTAGCTGCTTCCTCACTATTTCGCACACTTTATCCAGCGTCTCCTTTTTAGCCTGCTCACATATCGAGTTGGTCATTCACAAGTTTAAAACTTACGTATGGGCTTTGCTCCTAGTAGCTACAAAATTGGCAAGACCAATTCAAGCATTCCCCCATGAACAGGACCATGATAGGCTTGAACCTGGTATGAGCAAACTCCTGCTCATCCCCTTTCCCCAGAAGCAGCATGTTTTGAGCGACACAATTATAATCACACAGCAAGATCGTTCGACCCAGGACAAACATAATGACCCAGACTTCAGATATACGTAAGTCACTTGCAGTCACTTTGCTATGCTTGTTGTTATAGTTGACATGACATGGTGGACTACTTACCGCACATGAAACCTGGAAACGGCGTGGGAAACTTCTGCCGTCGACAGGGAGGGAGACGGACCTGACATTCGATATCTTGCAGACAGGTACCTGTTGAAAATGTCAAGAACTAGTTTTCAGAGATGCGGTCTCATTCAAAGTGCAGAACCTCAGCCGGGTCAGCCAAGCTCTCTGCCTAAATTGCACAGAGTATTTGGTAAAATTGCATATTGCACCCGACTTTTCGGGATAGCGGCAAATTACCCCCGTCGTTTCGATATTTGCAAGTTGTTAACTGACTTTTTGAATGGGAGGCCATGTGCCCTCAAACGTTGACTTTGGCAAAAATTTTCTCACATATCTGACAACGTGACTTGCTAGTGAAGGTAAGCTGGACATTTATCATTAATGTGAAAAAAAAAAAAAAATACAGGGACTACCCAAAAATATATTTGAGAACTGTATATCGATGTACATTTGGTATTGATTTTGGTCAAATTAGTGCTGGAACTTTGGTCACATGCTCTCACATGTACTATATTTCTGAATTTGATATTCTACTTTTTCATATCCGTATAAGTCTTATATGATAAATTTTCCTTTCGTAGTCAGTCATGCGCTGTCGCGTGGTCGGAGCTCCAAGAAAAATTTGACCGGAGTCAACACGAGGGGACACATTGATACGGACTTCTAACCTTCAGGGGCTAGATTGCAAAAATTGAACCCCATTTGGCAATTTGCAACAAACTCAAAGTTAGAAAATACGTAGTTTTTTTTTTTTTTTTTGAGGCTCAGAAAATTTTGCCCCCAGAGTTTCGGACCACTAGATCAGGTAGCAGGAAGCCAAAACCGAGTATTGCCGGCCTGAACTCAGTATCAATCTCACACAGTTCATTGTAAGTATCTGAAAAGCTCATTTGGCAGCGCTATATCTTTTCGATGCAGTTTTAAATGCACGAAAAACTCAGCATTTACCACAACTCAATGGACATAAAAGCCTCCAGCACCAAAACAAAAGCAGATTCATCCTAGTCCGGGAATACTTAATGTCAAGCTGATAACATCCCTTGAAAATCTAAAACTGGAGGAAGACAAAAAAGTGCCGCACCCGCATCCAATATCGATCATAAAACTATATCCAGCGGCCACAGTGATCGAGCATCAAAACCCGTCGTAAAGAAAACACAAGTCAAGCAATCTCGAACCGACTGATACCCATTTTCATACCTGCGCTGGCTTCAAAGTGAATGAGGCGCGAGCGGGTGTTGCAGTGAAGGTGGCCATTCCGAGCTCCGGTTCAACAGAAGGTGAAGGAAACGAATGAGAGAGAGAGAGAGAGATCACAGGGAGAACGCGAGAAGTTGTGAGAGGGAGGCGATGTATACATAGGGGAGAGGGAGGGAGCGGGAGCTTGTAGGACGGTGTTCGTTTCAAGTTATCTGAAAAGCAAACATTTTAAATGAGCACTTTGCCAACGTTAGAAAAAAGAAATTCAAAGCGGAGCAAAAGAACATTAGAGAAATTGGCAATTTGCCACTTTAGGGACGGTTAAGGAATTTAGGTAAGTGCACTTTTAATGGAAAGGCCTAATTAACTTCTTTCTCAAATTTCACCATTTTATCCTGCCTTTTTCTATGGACAATTTTACATTTTTGTCTCTCTGTAAAGATAAATTGTATTACAGTATTAACGTAACATGGAGATGAGCGCCAAAATGAGAAATTCAAAAAGCGAGATAAAATGATGTTTTGGATTTTATATAAACGGACAGAAAAGCCAGTTTCTTTTTCTTTCTTTTTTCCTACAATAATCAAAACTAGGAAAAATAGTGTATTTCATACTGCCGTGGCTACACTGTGATGTGTTAAAATATATGTGTACGTGTTTGGCAATGCATCTTTAAAAGTTGCTGTGCTATAGACAGCTATGATGATTAATATGTTTGATCACTGTAGCTATTAGAACGAAGAAAAAGACCTTTTAATATTGTCGTAGAGTTTTTACAACGTTTATATTTGTGTTATTAGAACTTTTGCAGGATACCATTTTCACCATATGATGATGATGATGATGATGATAGTCGAATCTGGAATAGACATTTTGAGAGGGCTTCATTTCCAACTGAAATACCAAAGCAATACATGTTTATACATGAAATTGCAGTAAGAAAATGTACGGCAGTACAAAGCTGAACCCTAGAAATGCACGATCTACTACAGCCCAATGAGGCGGGCAACCATACGTGTCCAATTGCACAGGGCAACAAGAGCGACTGTACAATCACACAGGAAAGGAAATCCCACTTGTAATTGCTCTCCCACTTGTCTTCCTCAACATCATCTCCTGTTGAACATAGTAGCATCCGTCCCTGTGAGCAAGATTGGCATGATGCCAGGTGAGGGGTAAAGATAAAAAGTTCACATTACTCGCCATGCAAGTGATGGGGGTAAAGATAAGCGCATCTCTCGCTCTCGATTGTGCAAATTTCTCTCCTTCGATTGTGCAACCTTCTCTCCTCTGTTAATTTACTACTGATTCTACGTTCTGCCTGCAAAGTTCTGGTAAGTTTTTGCCATTATCTTCTTTGAAAAAATCAAAAAGAAAAGGGGGTGCAGAGGTGGAAAGAAGAACAGCATTGAAGAGAAACGGAAAAGCACAGACTTGCAACAGAAGGAACGGAAAGCTGTTTGCTTTAAGATGCACGACAACCATGCAGATGGCCAATGTTGTCTTCCCCACTTAAAAAATTCTTTCTTGTGGCCCGTAATGGAATTTTGTATGATTTGCATTTAAATAGGAGAATAATATCGTACTTTAAGATCATCTACCGCCTGCAAAGTTGCTATTATTTTCGTTGAAAATTCAAAAGAGGGGGGGAGGTATAGAAAGAGACAACGAATGAAGAGAAACGGAAAGCATAGGCTCTCAACAGAAGGCACAGGAAAGCAGTTTGCTTTTAAAATGCATGATAAACTACTAAGAAACGATTTCATGTGGTCTCTAATATAATGTTATAAGATCTACATTAATGATAATGGTACTTTGTGCTCCACTACTGCCTGCAAAGTTGCTATTATCTTTTTTGAAAACTCAAAAGAAAGGGCAACGTAGAAAGAAAAACTGCAGCGAAGAGAAACGAACTTCACCGACTGTCAACAGAGGGCACAACAAAGATGCTTGCTTTAAGATGCATGATGAACTACTAATGAACAATCATTTCACGTGGTCTCTGATGATATTTTATAAGATTTCAATCCGAATACCGGATCGATATCGTACTTTATGCTCCACTACTGCCTGAAAAGTTGCTGTTATCCTCTTTGAAAACTTCAAAGAAGGGGGGAGAGGCAGAAAGAAAAACAACATTGAAGAGAAACGAACATCACCAACCCTCAACAGAAGGCACAAGAAAGTTGCTTGCTTTGAGATGCATGATAAAACTACTAATAAACAATCATTTCACGTGGTCTCTGGTGAAATTTTATAAGATTTACATCCAAATACAGCATCTATCGTACTTTATGCTCCACTATCCCCTTGAAAGTTGCTATCATCTTCTTTGAACGCTCAAAAGAAGGGGAGAGGCAGAAAGGAAAATAACATTGAAGGGAAACGAACATCGCAAACTCTCAACAGAAGGCACGAGAAAGCTGTTTGCTTTAGGATGCGTGACAACCGTGCATATGGTCATTGTTGAATTCCTACTTAAAATCAATTATTTCTCTTAGCCTCTGATGAGAATTTATAACCATTACAGCCAAATGGAGGAATAATATTTTACTTTATGCTTCATTACTATAATATATGTACATATCTATTCAACGCAACCAAAAGAATCATGTTTCTCACACATAAATAGGACAAGTTTTTTGAGTGTCTGAAATTTTTACATTCAAAATGTTATTGTTTTGCATGGAAACATTGTGACTCGACGCTGGAGAATTGAAATTCAATAACCTATCGTATGAATTCAAATTCAATCCTGAACATTTTAATTCAAACAGTGTTATTTTAGACCTTTGAGTGAAAATGTAATCAAGTCCTCCTAGTCAAGCCTCACCTAAATGGCAGTCCAATCATTTGTCGTTGTACGTGTCCCAACTAGTGATTTGACATGGACAAATTTACTTGAAACCACGCCATTGTTGCTCAACTCCACAAGCCGTCAACCCTGCCTACAACCGCCCTCTCTCAAGTTGATTTCTATCAACAGTCACAGCTCAGCTAGAGCTGGCACCTCCAAATGTGGAGGCTCGGCAATCGGTCACCATGCCCATCGGGCTCCTTGGCCCCTCCATGGAAGATGATTGTACAACCCTCAAATTTTTAGTGATGTTTGTTTTTCCTCCCTGATCCTTCCATGCCATGCAAGATGACTGTATAATTCTCAATTTTTTTTTTTTTTGTTTAATTTTTAAATTTTTTTTTTCTTTTCTTTTCTCCTTCCTTCTTCTTCCTCCTCTAGCTGGTCATAGGATCTCGGTGACTAGCTAGAGACGAGTTGACAAGGCCGACCTCGCCCAACCATCGCAAGGCTCCCTCGAGACTGGCGAGGCCACCCTCGTCGGCCCTCCTCTTTAGCCGTTCATTGGCTATCATCGAGGCTTGACGAGAAGAGGGAGAATAAGAAAGGAAACAAAAAAAAAAAAAAAAGGAAGAAAAAAAGAAAATGACCTTGTTTAGAAACTATTCCTAAGGACAAATAAGTAAATTCCTTTTTCGTTCTAAATCTATTTTCTAGCTACTGATCTATTTCGGAAAATAAAATAAAACAATTAACTAACGTTATCAAATAATTTTTTTTTCTGTTTCGAAGAATAAAATAACAGAAAAATAGAGAAATAAAATGATCACCAAATACGACCTAACTTTATAACTGAATTTGCAATTCTTCCAACTCAACCTATGCCTATTATAAGTTTTCTTTTCTTTTAATAATTATTCCTCTCTTCTGTCTCCTCTCTTCATCGGTATAAAATGGGTAATCAGGGATGGGTGGCGTGTGTAGTGGAAGAGAAACCGTACTCCCAATGGTCGACACAGCGAATTTGGGTCCAAATTCAAATCCACCAGGGGAAGTAAACTGACCTCTTTCACCATTAAATCACCACCCTAAGTGTTGATTTTAACTCCTTAAAATCCTCTGACACATCTACCTCTCGGGACCTTCCGGATTATAAAAGCGAGAGTAAAAGTCATATCCTATGATTTCCAATCTTTACCGACATAGAGAAACGGATTTGCGCATAGTTGATATGAGAAAACAGCTATAATATACATTGGCATTTAGTTGATAAAAAAGGTTGATCAATTTATGGATGACATGCAGCGACTTGAATTCCATCCACAAATAGATAACGTGCAGCCAAGGCTATGTCAAAGCCTCAGTACATGTATTAGATACTATGCCATCTCAATCCACCAAGAGAAAAGGTATTGCATATTCAACTCCAGCAGATGAGATATCCTTTGTGATGGTAGTCTCGGAAGATGAATCTTGCTTTGGCTCCATAATTTGGCAGCAATAATGGTGATTCCACTGGACTGGTTAGGACTACTTTTATCTTCCTCTCCTCTATGTATTTACCACTTCCTTTATCAAATTTAAAATTTAAAAGAAAACTTCTCAGGTTACTTGACCCAAAAGATTATGGAACACAAAGCAGCAAAATCTACCATGTCAGCAGTAATGTCCTCTTCACCTGTATCAAAAACTTGTCTCGACACTGCAGGACAGGTGGAGCTACCTGCTGTGCTTATATGGTAACGGCATCAAACAGAAGATAGGATGAAGGGCCTACTCTAATTCTTTCAAAGTATCAGGACATAGCTTCTGAGGCCTATCATGGTTTTCCTTTGTCTAAATGTATATTAGGCTACTATGCTAGGCATTCAAAATCTTATTCAAAGATGATCCTTACTGCAATGTGACTGACATTACCTTAAGCAGTTCATATCCCAGTAATGATACAGTCTTTACAGACATGTCGTGGCAAAGAAATTGCAAAATAATCATTCAGCTGATTCAAGTACTGCGGGCATGTCCCTCCTCACAAGTATGTCAGTGGTTTTAGTATGTGAACATGATGTTTCACAGACTTGAGCAGAACAATTTCGAATCAGATTATCCATTTGACTTGATGATGCCTACATTTGGCCGCACACAGAATTTCTTCAGAGACGTAGCCTTAGCCTGGAATGTTTTGGATATCCAGTATAGAGCTCATAATGTTTCTCCACAATAGAGAGTTCTTAATGCGCTGATGTACTACTCTAAAAATTAAATTACATCAAGAGAATACAAGATTGAAAGGAAATTGTCCACCCGCCATAACCTAAAAAATAAAACTTGATCACGGTGAAAGAAAAGGTCCAAAGAATATTCACCTTGAAAGCAACATACCGATCAGTCTTATTGCCTAGCGGAATGAGCATGAGCTTTGTTTACTCAACTCAATTGCATAATCACGGAGAAGAGGCTTCAGATGAAAGAATTTAAAGAGAAAGGGGGCCCGACATGAGGACAGGATGTGATGAAATGGACCATCGTCTTGTTCATTCATTCTCTCTACTAATCATTCTCTGTCATTTGGTTACAACAAACATTCACCTACTTAATCTCCAGAAAGAAATTTACCTCAGAATTCATTCTAAGAGTTTGTGGTGTGAGGATAGAGACTACGCAAAAACGAACAAACCTGACCAAATATTTGAAAACAACACAAGGAAAATAATTTGAAAATGGGGCAACCAGTGACTGATTCATACATGCCATTGAAGCTTATGCCTTAAGATATTTCCTTTACCATTTTATATTGTTGAACCGCAAATTCTCAAGCAAATTATTGTAGAACGGAGAACTATCATCCCCTTCACTTATTGCCTAATAAAACAGGTGGCAAGCAATGCAAATTTAATGTGGCACCAAAAATGAAAATGAACCAAATGTGCAGCACTATATATACTCACAAATTAAACTCAAGTTCATGAGGCCGGATCTCCAACAGCTCTTCAGCCATGATGACAACTATAGCACCAATCCACATAAAACGACAGGTCACATGGCAGGGTAACGACAATCAAGCAAAAAGCTCTGCATGAAGCTCAATTTCAAGCACCCATTTCGTATAAATCTGATCACGCACTGTCTCTAGCAGATTCCTCATTTCAAACACCAAAATTGCACATGATCACCAAACACTAGACAGTCAAAAATGGCTCAGCACCCAAATTACGAACACAATCCAAGAGCAGTTCAGGATTTACCAAAAATCAGAGCACTACATTTGGCAATGAAAGCTTAACCATCAGGGGAGTATCTTACAGGTCAGAAACTTCCTTTGGCAGTGAAATCTTAATCTTTGAGGGAGTATCTTACAGGTCAGAATCTTCCTTTTGATGGATCCCAATAATGAGAAAATCAAACTCCAGTGCAAGTTCACAACGAAGGACATGACAATAATATCAGCTAAGGGATATGCCATGACTCGCACAACCCAAGAGAAATCGCAGGAAAGACCCCAAGTCAGCAGGCCTAAATTATCTCTAACCACCTCTCCAAGACACAACACTAATATAGCAGCAGCAGCAGCAGCAGCAGCAGCAGCAGCAGTACCAAACTCTAGTAGTCCCTGATGACAGTTGGGTTGACTCTGACTTGGCAATAACAACTTCGTGCCATTTCACTCAGTAAATGAACACATAATCTTCAATACATGTGGCACTACAAATTTGTAAGGACCAATGTAGCGGGAGTAGCATTGACCCAAGAATCTGAGAGAGCAAACATGTTTTCCATTATTTGATTATTCATACAATAAATTTATGACTGAATTTGCGATTCTCCCAACTCACCTATGCTTATTATGAGTTTTTTCCCTCCTTCCTTTTAAATATTTCTTCCCCTCTTCTGTCTCCTCTCCTCATCTGTATAAAATGGGCAATCAAGGGTTGCTTGTGTAATGGAAGGGAAACGGTCCTCCCAATGATCTTACTGGTGAAACTAGACCAAATACAAATCAACCAGGGGAAGAAAACTAACCTCTTTCAACTTTGTATCACCCCACTGAGTGTTGATTTTAACTCCTTAAAACCTCTGACACATCCAACCCTTCAGGATGCTGGCATCAAAAGACAATCCTTCTGGATTATAAGAGTGAGAACAGAAGTCATATTCTATCATGAGTAATAGAAATGGATACATGTACAGTTAATATGAGAAAAAAGCTATCCTACACACTCGCATTTAGTTGCTAAAGAGGTTGATCAAATTATAGATGATGTGTAGCAACTTGATTTCCATTTACATAAATAACATGCAGCCCAGCTAATGCTGTGGCAAAGCCCCCATCCATGTATTAGATACAAAGCAATCTCAACCCAGAAAGACAATAAAGCGACATATTGATGTTTTCTGGCAGTCATACCCTGAGAAAAGGTGATGCATTTTTGACTCCAGCAGGTGAGATATCCTTTGGGATGGTAGTCTCGGAAGATGAATCTTGCTTCCGGTCTCCGTAATCTGGCAGCCCTGAAGGTGATTCCACTGGACTGGTTAGGACTGCTTTTATCTTCCTCTCATCTATGTATTTACCGCTTTCTTTATGAAATTGAAAATTCAAGAGAAAATTTCTTGAGTCACTTGACCTGAAAGATTATGGAACATATAGCAGCAAAACCTACCATGTCAGCAATAGTGTCCTCTTCACCTGTATCAAAAACTTGTCTCTGCACAGCAGGACAAGTGGAGCTACCTGCCGTGCTTACATGGTAACTGCATCAAACAGAAGATGGGATGAAAGGCCTACTCCAATTCTTGTTGCCTAGCGGAATCAGGCATGAGCTTTGTTTACTTAACTCAACTGCATAAACACAGAAAAGAGGCCTCAGATAAAAGAACTTAATGGGGCATGACATGAGAGCAGGATGTGATGAAATGGACCATCATACATTTTCTTTGAAGATATAATGCAGCAATGAAGTCTCATTTTGTGCGTTGGTTTTCTCTACTGAACATTCTCAGTCATTTGGTTACAGCACTCACCTACTTTATCTCTAGAAAGAAATTCACTCACATGGCACTATAAGAGTTTGTGGTGTGAAGATAGAAACTATGCAAAAAGAAAGAACCTGACCAAATATTTGAAAACAACACAAGGAAAAGAACTTGAAAAACAGGGCGACCAATGACTGATTCATACTCGCCATTGAAGTTCATGCTTTTAGATATTTCTTTTACCATTATTTACGATGTTGAACCACAAATTCTCAAGAAAATTATTGTAGAACAGAGGAATATCATCTGCTTCACTTATTGCCTGTAAAACAGGAGGTAAGCAATGCCAATTGAATGTAGCTCCAAAAAAAAAAATGAACCAAACGCACAGCACTATATATTCTCACAGATAAACTTGACTTCATGAGGCTGGATCTCCAAGAGCACTTCAGCCATGATGATGACTATATTGCTGATCTACATGAAATGGTGGATCACATAGCAGGGCAACAACAATCAAGCAAAAAGGTCTACATAAAGCTCAATTTCGAGTACCCATTCATATAGGGTGCGTTTGGTTTGGCTTTTGGAGAAAGCCTTTGGATAATGCAAAGGCTCTTAGCCTAAAGGAGTTTTGTGAAATGCAAAGACTGTTTGGTAATTTGCAATTTTAAAGTGACTTGGGAAGTAACATTGGGAAAATACTATTTGATAAGCATATATTTAAAAAGTCTTTTGATTTAAAATCAATTTTTTTTTTTTTTTTAAATTTATTTAAAAAAAAAAAAAAAAAAAAAAACACAACGATGGCAACTTTTATATTTTCACATTAAGAGTGATGTAAAAGAGACATATTAACAAGTTCAAAAATAAAAAAATTACATGAGAAGTGTAAAAAATAATAGGGCCCTCAGATATACAAACAGTAAAGAAAGTATAATGACCAATGGGCTAAGTTACTGAGAATATAGAAATAAAATTTAGTTGTTTCTGATGTCGTATGGAAAGTCTTTGTTAAACTGGCATATGATAGGAAATATGTCTCTTATTCAGCAATAAGACAATTAGACATTTCTCAGCTGTGACATGACAGCACCAAAAGTCCTATCTGGCTCTTTTTGAATGGACAACTGAGCACCTCTTTGCCTTAAACGATTCCATCAATTTCCCCATGTCTTAGAGGTCAAAAATACTATGAGAATGGACTGAACCGCCTAACACTTCCTGGAGATTGATTGCAGAGCGAGCACCACATGAACACATTCGTGATGGCAACCAAAATGAGCTTTTGCTCATGTTCAAAGCCTAAGCATGCAAGAAAATTAAAGAGCTCTGACTCTTGAAGAGCAATGGACTTCTCCTGTGAACCTCTGATTGCTGACAAATCGAGGATTAGCCTTAAAAAACTGTTCCTCTCATAAACATAAGTACAATCACAACATCTCAATTCACAAGGCAGTGCATGTATTAATATACACATCATGGGTATTCCAAAGAACTTACAAGAGAAGATAACTCCTAGTAACTGCTGGGTACAATGGAAATGAACATTCAAAGCCCAGGATTATTCCTGGGAAAAATGGAAAAGTGGGGAACAACAGACTTTTACATCACATGAAGTAAGATTTAACCGTCCCATAGAATTCTATTAGCAATGGCAGTGTCCACTGATTCCAGTTCTTCCACGACTTTAGTCCTGGAAGGCCGCTCATTAGGAGTCATTCGGAGGCATTGTAAAGCAAGTTGTGCTATTTGGAATGCAGAATCCATAAATGTAGGGTATAGGGATGGTATAAATTTGGTTCCCATTTCTGGCAGGTTGCAACATCATGAGCGACCAGTTTCCTCTAAAATAACCAGTATTTCTTTTTCGGTTTCTGAGGAAGGGGAACATCTGCAGAAAATGAAAAGTTATGTAGGCAATGCAACTGTGGATTCCATGCCAAATGATTTAAGTAGCTAAAAGGGAAACACACCTCGTGTTTCATAGAGGGGATTATAGTGAACCTCATATCCAGAAACTCAACCAAAGCTCTGCATCTATTGAAAGTAAGGTTAACAAAAGGAAAAACTTAAAAAGAAAATGGAGTTTCAAAAGACCAGTTGCTCATTGAACAAAAGCAAAAGTAGATCAATTGCAAATGTTTACATCTAGGTTCTAAATCAATCAATATATTTAAGTAGCTGTTCTAAGCAAGCAAAAGAACAAATATTTAATTTCCGAGACGAAAAACAAGCAAAGCATCACAAAGGAGGGTCTATGCGTATTTGTATGCAAGCAACGCTCTTTTTTCCTTAAGACAACCAAGGAGTAAAATATACCCATTTGGAATTTTAACAAACCAAACCCAAGAACTTCACATTTATCACATTGCACCTACTGACGATTTGAACCAACAAAACAACTATGAAGAAGAAGACAAGCAAGCAATACCCTCGGCAGAGGGAACTTATAAATCCAATTGCCAAACAATAATTAGGCTGCGAATATATGTATCATCTAGGGGCTTTTGCCCTCCTTCATGCTCTCCAACAACGACCAAATAAGCATTGAACATCAGTGACTCACCGGAATAGATAACTTCATCATTCTTCAAAATCCTGCATTCCAACAGCTGCTCGCTGCCATCATACGGCATTACCTATCATATATCCAACCATCAATCACAGCATGGACTAATCTACTCAAAACAGGCTCAATCATGGAGAGTATTACAATCAGAAGCACAGAACAGAACAATCCGTGATGATAGAAAAAATGAAATCCCAAGCAGCATTGAGCTGCTGCCATTCAGTTCGATTGAGCAAGCTAAACTTGGGAAAAAAAGGGTAATAAATCGATAGCCACTGCAGTTTTGACATAGATTAGCCAGTCAAACTGAATCACGTCCTACCCAATCAAAGGCAACTAAATTGCCGATTGGGTTGAGCTGGACATCAATGGTAGAGATTAGTAGTGAAAGCAAAGGTACCTTGTTGGTGGTGGCACAGAGAGAGAGGAAGCCGTCGCAATAGACCTTGCGCTTCAGCTTCAGCTTCAGGTGCTTCTTGAAGGTGACATTCCAGCAAACACGGTCTCAAGCACATAGCTCATTTCATCAAACACCAAAATTGCACATGATCACCAAACACTAGACAGGCAAAACTTAGATGGTTCACACTCACACAAAGCATAATTCAGCACACTAATTACAAACACAATCCAAGAGCAGTTCGGGATTGAAAAGGAAAACTAGAGCACAACAAATATCCATTCCTAAAACTTGCATTGCCAGCTCAAAATGCAATCGTTGAGTCCATCACAGAGGAGTCATACTGGATTCCCGAAAGCTCTGACGTATTCATCTGTGGGATTCTGCTGAGTCTGGATGTTCTGTGTAAGGGCAACAAGGATTTTGATGCCAGATTTCTGTCCCTCAATATTCTGTTTGATGCAATGTTCATTTTCCTAATCAAAACTCCAGAGTTAAAGTATAAGCTGGCAGACTTGGGTGCAATTTCTCCCTCTCTGCCCAGCCTTGATTGAGGATGAGGACCCCTATACCAATGTGTGTGCAGAAGCTCCTTCCGATGCTCATAGAGTTCAACTTGACTAAAATTTCTGAGATTCTACAACCAAAGACAGTCAGCCACTGCTTCAGATTTTCACTTGGTGATCTGTCCTGTGCAAATGTGAATGATGTTGAGCTGTGCGTGGCTCTGCATCAGCTCTGGAAATGGATCCCAAGTTGCTTTCTCAGCTGAAAGTAATACAGCATATTGGAAACCTTTTGGAGTTTGTGCATGTGAAAAATATGGAAGATTTTCTCAAATTGATGCTTGGCTTGTGCAAAGCTCTTCTTTTATGATCACTAGGTTCTACGAAAGGTTCCACATACATGGAAGAGCCAACACTACTTGATGAAAGTTCTTCTGAGGCAGTGAGTAGCATATGACACATAACTGACTTTGGTGGCAGTGCCAGTGTTTTCCAGGAATTGAGTGGTTCTCATGACAGAAACAGTGCCAATATTGCTTCTAAATTAACAGCTCTATTACTGAAGGCAGCCCCAAGGGAAGGTGCTCTCTTTTTCTTACCAATCTCCTGTAAGTGAGTGCAATTCTCAAGTCTCAGCAGAAGGGTGCTCCTTCTCTACTGGTACCAACGAATGCTGCATTCTCTCAGTTACTCCTGTAGGCGATATTTGCTGCACGGAATGATTTTTGTCAGTGTGCCCGTCAAAGATTGCTATGATTGAAGGCATCGTTGCTGAGATAAAATATTCTGCTGCTGCTGCTCTAGCCAGCGCTGCCACACTGGTAATCTTGGAATTGTGGTGGTTATGACTTCTCCATAACATTTACAAATCCCACTAAGAAGCACACCTTTCCTGAAAAATAAACTGAACTTAAGCATAGCAATACAGAGTGTCTGTCTACTACAAAGTCACAAATGAGTCGATTGTGCTGTAAAGTCCCAGGATGAGAACCATGGTCATATGACCTTCCAGCACACATTCCACCTATTTGTTTACAGCATAGCGAAGTTATCTCCAATGCGAAGCGAGGTTATCAATTTCAAAATATATGAAGCAGCAAATCGACAAGGATCTCTAATAATTTGGTACATATCAAATAAAAACGATGCAATCGACATGCAAATCTCTAGGAGAAATCATCCTAGGAAAATGTAGCTAAAAAAGCCAAACCAAACTAGGAAAAGAACACAAATACGTGTACATAATTAAGAGCCCTTTGGCTGTTCGGAGGTATTATAATTTCAATGCCGTCATCAGATTTTCAGACATGAACCCGCAAATAGGTCATTAAAAAGTGCATGCGAAACTTCTCTGCTCATATCTCTGAAAGAATTTGATTGCCAGAAAAGGAAAACATTGGTACTTACCTCAATTCATTTAAGGTTTGAACACGAGGGAACAATTTGCGGTCGTGCTTCAAAAAGCTTCCAAGTGCAACGTGCACTTATTCATCATCTTCTTCATCGTCTTCTTCCACAAATTTTTCTTCTTCATTGTCTTCTTCCACAAATTCGTCTTCTTCATCGTCTCCCACAAATTCAATTGACTTCTTCAAGCAAAGCCGAGAAATTTTCTCCACATCTAATTTCCCGCATCCTCTTATTATGACCTCTCGCAGTCTCTTCAAGCTTGACAGCTCAGGCAACTTCTGTAAAGATTCACAGCTGAAAATATACAATGTTTCCAAAGATTGGGGTAGTTCGCCTTGAATCTCAACCAAAGATTATGACAATCTCTTCCCAATTCCGTCCAAATTGCTTTTAAAACCTTTGATTGTGACCTTTCGTAGTCTTCAAGCTTGACTCGGGAATCTCAATCCACAATCTTTCCAAAGATTTAGTTCAATCTCAACCGCCAATATTCAATGTTTTTTATTCCAATATTGCTTAGATCGGGGTAGTTATTCAAACCTTTGATTGTGACCCGTTGCAATCTCAACCAAAGATTTACACCTGTCAATACACAATGTTTTTAAAGATTGGGGTAGTTCGCCTTGAATCTCAACCAAAGATTTTCAATGTTCAAGTATTCCAAAGATTGGGGTAGTTCAAATCTCATACACAATCTCTTACCGTATCTTATTCCATCCATATTGCTTAGATCGGGGTAGATCAAACCTTTGATTGTGACCTCTCAACCTCTTCAAGATTCACTCGGGCAACTTCGTCAATTCACGCAAATGTTTTCAAAGATTGGGGTAGTTCACCTTGAATCTCAACCAAAGAAATTGCTAAGATTAGGGATCTGTATATTCAAACCTTTGATTGTGACCTCTCGTCAATACGAATCAAAGATGTTTTCAAAGATTGGGGTTCAATGTTCAAGTATTCCAAAGATTGGGGTAGTTCCTTGAATCTCAACCGGATTATGACAATCTCTTACAAAGATATCTTATTCCATCCAAATTGCTTAGATCGGGGATCGGTATATTCAAACCTTTGAAACCTTTCGCAGTCTTTCAAGAAGCTCGGCAACTTATGTCCATCAATCCGTAATTTTTCAAAAGATTGGGGGTAGTTCGCGAATCTCAACCAAATTATGACAATATTTTACCCATTAAGATTTGTTATTCCGTCCAAACTGCTAAGATCGAATCTAATTTCAAACCTTTGATTGTGACCTTTCGCAGTCTCTTCAAGCTTGATAGATCGGGCAACTTCGTAAAGATTCACGGGATTCAATATCCAAGTTTTCCAAAGATTGGGGTAGTTCTCCTTGAATCTCAACCAGATTATGACAAGACTCTACTCTAAAGATATGTTATTCCATCCAAATTGCTTAGATCGGGGGATCTCGCATCTGTTTAATGCCACGAAAGCTGGAACTCATTTCCACTTAAATATTCAAACGTCCGATTGGGAACATGCACATAAACATTTGTCTTACCAATTATGCTGGACAGATCGGGGAACTCCTGTAACGAATCGCAGGAACAAATTTTAAGTTTATCCAAAAACCGTGGTAGTTCACCTTGAATCTCAACCAGATTACCACAAGTGATTACTTCAATATGCCTCAGCTTGTTTAACTTGCTTAGATCAGGTAGCATCACCAGGCTGTCCGAGCCAAAGCGGAACTCTCGTAGGTTCTCCAAACAACCAAGGCCTTCAATCTTTGCAACTGCGCAGATCAGCAAATGTCGAGATCCGATAGTTTCCTCAAATTCGATAGATCCATCGAGCCAAGTGAGTCGCAACCGAGAGAGACGTAAGACGGATAAACTTGAGGGAAGCCTCGGGAGGAGGGCGGATGAGGAGGGAGGCCGAGGTCTGCATCGATGAGGTGGTCCCCCCGAAAAGCACGGTACGAGATTCCAATTTGCTTAAGTTCCCAATTCCACCGTGGTATCCGTTTTCCGAGCCCATAAGATTTCCCTTCACGGTTAGGTGGGCCAAAGCCCAGATGCAATACCTTTAAGTTAGCGAGATTTGAGAGATCCGGAAACTTGTCCACCCTCAACTCCTCCACTTCTATTCGATGAGACTTTCAGGAAACCTTGGTAGGGCGTGTACT
Organism: Eucalyptus virginea; assembly: GCA_014182375.1. Lineage (NCBI taxonomy): Eukaryota > Viridiplantae > Streptophyta > Magnoliopsida > Myrtales > Myrtaceae > Eucalyptus > Eucalyptus virginea. Next base: position 49,130,270 of record CM024521.1, read on the forward strand.
CCTGGCCATCCCAATATATCCCTCCTTAAATCCCTGTAGATGCGATGGTCAATTATTGTGTGGACATGCCAGACATGATTATAACGGTCGGCGATTTCCATTCCCTTGACCTTCCCCAACTTCTTACAGGCATCATTGTTCGTTCTGTTTTGGACATCATTCTGCATCTTTATTACTTTCAAATTCATCAACATTCCAATGAAATTGGGTACTTCTTCAATGCTCGTGTGACTTATGTCCAACTCAGTTAGCAAATCCCAATTTCCAACCGTCTCCGGAAGCCTCTGAAGGTTCCAACAATTGCTTACATCTAAGAAAATTAAGCGTTTCAACTGACAAATTGATCCATCAATTTCGATTAATGATTCACAGCCTGATAGGATCAAATGTTCTAAATTTGAATGAGCTGAGAAGTTGGGGATTCTCTTCAAGTGTTGGCAATGGGCCAGATTCAGAACTTTCAAATTCTTCAACATTCCAATGGAATTGGGTACTTCTTCGATGCTCGTGTGACTTATGTCCAACTTAGTTAGCAAATCCCAATTTCCAACCGTCTCCGGAAGCCTCGAAGATTCCAACAATTGCTTACATCTAAGAAAATTAAGCGTTTCAACCGACAAATTGATCCATCAATTTCGATTAATGATTCACGGCTGATAGGTTCAAACGTTCTAAATTTGAATGAGATGAGAAGTCGGGAGTTCTCTTCAAGCATTGGCAATGGGCCATATTCAAAACTTTCAAATTCTTAATCACCTGCGGAAGAAAATTCATGCAAAGTTTACTTTCGAATTTAATGAGACGAAAGAACAAGTATCGTCTAACATATAACATACCTTCATGTGGTTCCACCCCTTCCAATCATTCGTAATTTTACTTTGAGATAGATCAAGAAGAATCACATTCTCCATGGAGAAATTTGTAATCTCAAATGTTGGGCGAATATTATGCCAAGAAAGCCAGCGTAATTGTGGAAGGAGATTTGAATTCAAAACATTAGTTGGAAGAACATTTGATGGCCCTTTGTGCTGAAGAAGCATCTTTTCTACACAAAAAGTTTGCTCCAAGTCATCAACTTCAAGGAACCTTAGCCTTGGTAGGCTCTTAAAGTCCTCATGCAGGTAAAACATTGCTGATGGTCCAAGTGGAGACGAAGAGCTTCAACTTTTTTCTTCATCTGCCCAAAAGAAAATTTTTAACAACAAAAGAGTTGACAGGAAACACATTTATCCAAGTTCACTATTTTAACGGGTTGAGTTGAGTACTATTGTTCCGTTAATCTTAAAAGAGCAAAAATGTCCATAAAAAAATAATTGCCTTTTTTGAAAAAAAAAAATTAATAAATAACTTGGAGGGCACGGGGATTTTACCTCAGGCTCTTCAAAAATCCAATGTTTTCTTAGGATCCCATGCTCTAATTTGTTTATTTATATTCGTTTCTTGACAAACTATTTGTCTTCCGAGGTCTCTGAGTTGGTCATGCATCCACACTTTATTATCCTCTTTAATCTTTATCAAAGACATGTTCTCCAAGACATCCATGGCATATTCGGGATGGAATTCAGATTCCCAAAAATGAACCAATGTCTTTATCATATCCAATTAAGAGACAAGCTATATCAAGGAATATTTGCTTTTCCTTATCTTCTAATACATCATAACTTATTTTCAATCTACTCCGAACATCCTTAAGAGCATCACTTTCCCACTTACCTAATTTGGAATCCCACTTTTCCTTTTTAGTGTTAGATAAAAGTGAACCCATGAGCTCAAGAGCTAACGGAAGACCTCCAGCAATTTTTATCGCCCTCTCGGATTGGTTGATATCCTTGTCCAAAGGATGATCACTTCTAAAAGCATGTTTGCTGAAGAGTTGAAGAGATTGATTGTGATCCATGCCCCAAAGCTCATAACAGCTTTTCACTCTTGGAACATCAAGAACTTCTTTGTTTCTAGTAGTAATAATAAGTTTGCTCCCTTTACCAAACCAATCACACTTACCTGCAAGTGCATCCATATGTTTTGTTTCATGCACATCATCGAGAAGGAGGAGGACTCTTTTATTAGACAATCTGTCTTTGATGGTTTTAATCCCATCATCAACGTTTGTTATATCTGTGCATTTGTTTTTGAGGATGTCGAAGATGAGCTAATTTTGCAAGAATTCAATGCCCTTGCGTTTTGACGTTTCATGGATGTTGGACAGAAAGCAACAACACTCAAATTTTTCTAAAAGCTGATTATAGATGATTTTGGCAATTGTCGTTTCCCGATGCCACCCATCCCATAGATTCCTATAATCCGTGTTTCACTTGTATGAGGACCTATCAATTCCGTGATTGCATTCACATGGTTGTCGACATTGACCAAGCAATTTGATACTACAAATAAGCCTTTTTCAACTCATTAAAAACCTTATGCGTGATTGTTTTTGCAACTGACCTTCTTGCCTATTATTTATTGAAAGTCAAAAGGGAATGAGTTAGAAAATTGAGTTAAGCCAAATTATGCTCTGACAAGACCAAATTGAAACTACAGACCTATTCTAAATGCGTTCCTCAACGATTTATACCATTTTGATAAACTAGCACTGGAACTTAGGGTAAATGAATGACCTGAACTAATGAAAAATGTTGCTTGCTCGGAATGAAATGGGACAAAAATTGGCATTGTGATATTATTTAGCGTGATTTTGCTGCATAATTTCAATTGCATACAATTCAATTTCAACAAGACTAACACAAATCTAGAAAAGAAACCAATTAAAATGCATAGAGTTTAATGATATAAGGCACATGAGATGGAATGTTAAAAGCAGTCACCTATTGGGCATGCTTTGCAGGTTCCATCCTTTTATATCTGCGACTATAGTGAGAGCATCCTTCCACTCTGCAGTAGTCTTTTCGTCATATTGCCTCTTTCTTTTGTGTGAAACAAAAGCATTTTTAAAACTCCCGGTTTGGCGTCGAACCTCCGAAGGTGTTACATCATAAAAAATGGGCATGATCTTTTGTCTTTCATTTTTCTGACACTTGACCATCTGAACTAGCTCCTTGAGACACCATACACTAGAGGCATAATCTTTTGAAAAGATAGGTATTAAGATCTTCGACTGATTGATTTTTGGAGAAGTTCTGGGCAAACTCTTCCCAATGGAGCTCCTTTGTCGTCCTTAAATGTGCGGATTCCCGCATCTGTAAGGCTAGTGTAGAGGTAGTCGGTAAAACCAGATCGTGTATCTGGTCCTCTGAAACTCAAGAATACCTCATAGTCATGTCCGGAAGATGTTGCCGTTTCCTCAACTTGTGGTGTAGTGCAAGTACGAGCAGCCATCTCTACGGTACCATTCTGTGTAGCTGAATCATTATCTGCTCCACCCTCTACAGCGATCTGACCTGCTCTTTTCTTCAGGAATTCTTTGATAAGGATAGCAGAGAGAGCGATGGCAGCAATTGTCACCACACAGGGCAACCACAAGTGCTCAAGCATTTTGTGAGTTAGCAAAGAGAAGGTTTTTAGTTAGAAATACAGGGGAATGGTGGAATAGCAGAGATGATAGGCAGCACTTAAAGATCAGGATGGAGTAACGAGCAACGGCGAGCCCGCGACGGCGAGAGACCGCCAGAGAAAGAGTAGAGACTGAGGCGAGAGCGGCCACTGATGCTGCGATGGATCGGCGACGAGGCTGCAACTGCAAGTGAGGAAGTGCCGAAGGCGAGGCGGAGGAGGAGGAGAAGGATCGAGAGGAAGAGGAGAGGAAGGGGGTCGTGCGGGTGCGGCGAGCGGCGAGAGGAGGAGGAGAAGGGCGCGCTAGCTTGGGTTTTGGAAACTCGAAAAGGATTAAAAAAGAGGCTGATGGGGGTGAAGTGACAGCCTGTCACGTGGGTGGGGGAGGGGAAAAAAAGAGTTAAATAAATTGATATTGCTAGTGCTAGTACCTAGAGGGGGTGAATAGGTATATAAACGATTTTTCTTGATAGACGCACAATACTTAGACGGCACTTTAAAATCTCAAGGAGCGAATGGGCAAGTGTTGGGATTTTCCCCCCCTCCGAGGAATTGCAACAAATAACAATCAATCGTAAGACTCTTAGTGAATGAAAGAGAGAATTAAACACGCGGTTTATAGTGGTTCGGCTTGATTCAAGCCTACGTCCACTCTTTCGCACCGACACCAATCGCCAATCGGCTGGATTCCACTATGAACAAAGAGATGTTACAGCGTTGATCTTCCTTGATTTCTGGGTGTAGATGAACTACCACACTCACTCAAGGTATCACCAAGTATAGACACTCTCTGTGTATACAATTTCGCTCGATCGTATCGACTAATAATCAAGGTGCTTTAGACTCTGGAATTTCTCTATCGATCACACTACTAAAACAACTAGAACGTCTTCCTTTTATACTCCTTTATGCCATCATACCCGTTGGCACTTACCAAAGGAATTCCTCCAATCTACCCGTTGGACGGAATCAATCAAGAAGATCATTCGAGCTATTAAAGGAATCTGACGATAGCCCATCAATCCCGTTCGCCCATACAATCAGGATCTAGGTTTCCATGAATAGAACCTTCCAAGAATACTTCGTCGATCATCGGATCTTCAATTGATCTAGATACGAATCAAAGAATCCGTTATATTTATCCAGCCAAAAAATCTTCTCCAGAGAATAAGATGAAATCCTTAATCATTTTCTTCGGATTTGGATTTCCTTCGACACCGAATCGATAGACTCACAATGAGAATAATTTTGAGTCTTAAGTCTTGAGTCTTGAGTCTTGAGTCTTGAGTTCGAGTCTTGAGTACGAGTCTTGAGTACCGAGTCCGGTGATCGAAAGTCTTCGACTTTAAACAGACAATCCGCAAATATCCAGACTAGACGATGAAACGTTTTGTCGCTTCAAAATCTTCTAGAACGATTTCTCCAACAATCTCCCCCTTTTTGATGATGACAAAACTTTCCTGTAGATTTGAACAACCTTGACCCGCAAAAACATTTCTCAAGCAATATGGCTATCTCATAAAGATTAATAAAACAACCAGACTCTGCATCCACAGAAAATTGGTTAGACTTTCATGAGTAATACCATATAACAACACTCGATATAAATGCCAACAGTCAAGCATCACAATCCACAGCCAAATTCAGTCCATACTCAAGTTCACACAAGTCATACTCAAAACATACTTAAAACTTAAAAACTCACAAACACAAAAACAAATTTAAAATCAAGGTTTAAAAAAGTTAGTTGGTTCAAATTTCTTCTCCCCCTTTTTGTCATCAGTAAAAAGGTGAGAAAAGAATCAGGTCTGCTTGGGAATGCGCACGATCTGGAAATCTCCCATGGACTGAACTATGCCTTCGAGCCTCTTCAAGTCTTCCCTTAATTGAGCTACCTCCTCTCCTTTGGCATTGGCTTGAAGTTGTAGAGCGAGGTCTTTCATTCTGTCCTCCAGGGTAACTGAAGATGCTTGTCCAGCATTCTTGATGGTTTGAATCTCATAGTCCAGAGCATAGATTTGGCCCCGCATTTCCAGAAGAACATCAAGAATACGATGAAAATCTGCTGAATTGTCTGTCTGCATACTAGCATTTACTTTCTCAGATGGAGTGAATGCAGACGATGGCGCTTCTGTATAACCTTGCAGATTTGATGATGTATCATGTTCTTCTTCGTGCAATTGAGAAGCCCGAAACTCTTACGAAACTCTTAGACTTTCAGCAACATGAGGTGAGGATTTTCTTGCTCCCCAACTCCCCCTGTCTCTAAGACATCAAAATCTTGCTCGCCAACTCCCCCGTCTCTAAGACATCAAGATGGGAGGAGTGATGATCATGCTCTTCCGTTTCCTTCTCTCCGCATTCAGCAGCAGACTTTTCTTTTTCTCTTCTTCTCCTTCTTCTTCATCTTCTTTTTCTTTCTCTCTCTCGTTCTTCTTCTTCTTCAACTTCTATCTCTTTCTCTCTTTTCTTCTTCTTCATCTTCTTTCTCCTTTTCTCGCTGCTCTTCTTCTTCTCTTTGCTTCGACTGAAGTTCCGTTGATCGAGATACAGAACGTCTAGTCCTTACCAGTGCAGGAATAGTAAGATCTTCCTCTTCTTCTTCATCCTCCAAGATGAGAGATCTTCTCTTTTTGGATGGAGCACCAATGGGCTCCTTCCCTTTTCTCTTTGATGCAGAAGAGAGTGGAGTTTTCACTTTGAACTTTGCCATTTCCTTGCTAAGTTCTTTCAGACGCATCTTCGTCAACATATTCAAACCTACCACCATTTTATCGCACGGTCGAACACAGAGAGTGTGTGGCGGTTCAATATTCATGTGTCTGAAGATCTTGGTCACAAGATTTGGGTAAGGCAATTGTCCCTTGTTCTTCGACATTGCTCTGTACATATGGAAGAGAATAGTATGAGGGAGAGAGAACTTCTTCCCTGAGTTGATTGCATACATCAATTTTGCTTCCGAATTGGATACATCGGTCTTTGATGTAGACTTTGGCATGATGCAATTGATCACAATTTTGTGCAGCACAATATTGATGGCACTCATCTTCGAGTAGGTAATTTTCGCCTCGTATCTCTTTTTTGACAAGCTCCAGAGTAGCACGAGCAATCGAGACTTTGATTGGTTGATAACGTCCTCGTTCAACACCAATTATGTCCGCTAGCATGTCCACATCTATCACATAGTCCTGATCTCGAACACTGAATGATATTCTATTCGCATCTAGAAAACTGAGATTCGAATAGAAATATGCAGTCAAGTGTGCATAACCATCTGTGGTATCGGTGCAAAACTGCTCAAGTTGAAGCAATTCGAACTTTTCCCTTAAGTTCACATTAATAGCATCCAGGAAATCAAAATCAACACTCCTGGGGTTTATCACCCCTCGTTTTAACAGATCAAGAACAGTTCTCCTGTTCCTTCGATTTAAACAACTCCATCTTCTTTCCCTTCACCTTTGCAGCAATGCCCATTCTCGGTTGAAAATCACTAAACATTTTATCATCTTCGTTCCCCTCATTGGGATTCGGTCCTGAAACACGAGGGTCACTTGGAATGTTCGCAAGTGCCTCTTCAGCCTTTCCTTTGGGAGCAATTCCCAATTCTTCCATTCGCTTCAAAAATCTGTACTCATTCCCATAATTCTTATCTCTAAGGAAACCATCTATATAATTCAGAGGAGAACCAGAAGCTTTCAACGCACGATAGAGCATGTAAATAAAAGAGGGTTTTTGTGCTCTCACAGGTTCAACGTCCTCTAGAATGACTTCCTCCTGATGATGACCCGCATCTTGTGGGGTAGATGGTGAGTGATGAGGTGGAGAAGGAAAAGGACTCTGTTGCTGTCTCAACAAATCATCTTCCTCGGTGAGATCGAAGTGCGTAGGTCCCTCCTTCATTCTCTGTGGACCCCTGCTTGCGATCCTTGATGACTTTCTCGAAGAAGACATCTTTTCTTGTCAATGAAAGATTCCTTCACTCGCTTTCCCAAGAAAAATGACAACTTTCTCGAGTATGAATACGAAGTAGAAAACAGGATTGAGAGAAGAATGCCTTTTAGGGTTTTGAGAATCGAGTAAAAAGAGAAAACTATGTATATATAACTCAGTTTTGAAAAGAAAAGATCAATCGATACGAAGGAAAGTGAACAGTCGTCTTTCTTTAAATAATAACTGCCATTTTAAAAGAGATTATCCCTTTTTGAAAAGGCATGTTTCCAATTTTTTATTTACGGAAATTAAAGATGGTATCAATCAATTATAACTGAACGAATGATCGTACCTTTTCGAGATAAAAATAACTTACGCCTATACAATGAAGGTCTCGAGTCCGAGAATTCGAGTTTGAGTCCGGTTAGAGTCGAAATGTAGATTCTTCGACTTTAACCTCTTCAAGCTTCAAAATGTTGAGTCTGGTACGGATAAAATCGAATTGATTTTTCTCCAAAGGCTTTGTGAATATATCCGCTAGTTGACTTTTCGAATCAACAAATTGAATTGAGATTTCTCCATTTTGAATATGATCTCTAATGAAATGATGTCGAATCTCTATATGCTTTGCTCTTGAATGAAGGATTGGATTTTTGGTGAGATTGATTGCGCTTTGGTGTTGTCACATCTCGATTTCGTGCATGAGTCTTCAATCCCAAAGTCTTGTAGCCGTTGTTTTATCCATAGAATTTGCGAACAGCAGCTTCCAAGAGCTACATACTCGCTTCGTTGTAGAGAGAGCTACGTTGCTCGTTTCCTTGAAAACCAAGACACCGTCCCCGCTTCCAAGCAACCGGCAAGTTCCCGAAGTACTCTTTCTATCGACTCGCAACCGGCCGGATCGCGTCCGAATATCCTTAAGATTAAAGTCTCCCTCCTTAGGATACCATAGACCGATGCTTGAAGACGAGGCAACGTATTTAATAACACGTTTTGCAGCCTTGAGATGAGATTCTCTAGGATCTGATTGAAACCTAGCACAGATGCAAACACTCAACAAAATGTCGTCTAGAGGCGTAAGATAAAGAAGTGAACCGATGATGCTTCCGTGTACAGCTTTTGATCAACTTTCTTCCCTTCTTCATCTTTGTCTATTTTCAACGAACTTGACATTGGTATATCAGTCTTTTTGCAATTTTCCAATCCAAACCTTTTGACAAGATCATTAGCATATTTTTCTTGACAATGAAAGTTCCTTCCTTCAATTGCTTTACTTGAAGACCAAGAAAGAATGTTAATTCTCCCATCATACTCATTTCAAATTCATCCTGCATAGACTTTGAAAATTTCTTGCACAGACTTTCATTAGGGGATCCAAATATGATATCATCCACATATATTTGAACAAGTAAAAACTTTTGTTTTCCTTTTTAATAAATAAAGTAGTATCAACTTTACCTTTGGCAAAACCATTCTTTAATAAGAACTTACTTAGTCCGTCGTACCAAGCTCGAGGTGCATGTTTTAAACCATACAGAGCCTTTTCGGTCCAAGACCGAGTCCGGCTTCTTTGGGTCTTCAAACCCCGGAGGTTGTTCCACGTAAACTTCCTCATGGATAAATCCATTTAGGAAAGCGCTTTTGACGTCCATTTGGAATAACCTGAAATTTTTATAGCAAGCAAACGCAAGTAATAGACGAATAGCTTCTAACCTTGCCACAGGAGCGTAAGTCTCATCATAGTCTATTCCTTCTTCTTGCGTATATCCTTTTGCCACGAGTCTTGCTTTGTTTCGTACGACTTTTCCTTTTTCATTCATCTTGTTTCTGAACACCCATTTGGTTCCAATAACAGTTTTACCTTTTGGTTTAGATGTTAGATCCCAGACGTCATTAATGTTGAACTGTCTGAGCTCTTCTTGCATGGCTTCAATCCAGCTTTCATCGATAGAGCTTCTTCTATGCTTTTTGGTTCAATTTCAGAAATAAGAGCTACAAAGACTAGACTCTTCACGCCTTTTGGATCTCGGTGCGAATTCCTTCATTAATTTCTCCGATAATGAGATCTTTAGGATGACTGGATTTATGCTTCCAAGCATTCTTGGTTGATTTGACTGGTTGAAGATCTCTTTCTTTATCTCGAGTCTTCACGAGTAGCTTGATGCCGATCTTCCGTAGTCTGAGAAGCTTCTTGAGTTGTAATCTTTTGAGGGTCTGGAGCAGGTTCAAACTCTTCATGCTGAGTCTGACTGGATTCATCTTGCGTAGAGTCTTGGAATTTGACATTCATTGACTCCTCCACAGACTGGCTCTTCTTATTATAGACTCTGTAGGCTTTGCTTGATGTAGAATATCCAAGGAAGATGCCTTCATCTGATCTTTCTTCAAACTTACCAACTTGATCTTTTGCATTTTTCAATATAAAACATTTACATCCGAATACATGAAAGTATGAAACAATAGGCTTCTTTCCTTTGAATAATTCATAAGGGGTTTTCTCCATAATAGGTCTTAGAAAGACTCTATTGATTATATAGCATGCTGTTGAAACAGCTTCGGCCCAAAATCGTGAAGAAATTTTACTTTCAATTAACATAGTTCTAGCCATTTCTTGAAGAGATCGATTCTTCCTTTCCACAACTCCATTTTGCTGAGGAGTATATGGAGAGGAGAATACATGTTTAAATCCAGAATCATCACAAAATTTTGTAAAATTTTGATTTTCAAATTCACCTCCATGATCTGTTCTTATACTTGATATAACACATCCAATTTCATTTTGAATCTTTTTAGCAAATTTTTCAAAATACGAGAATGTTTCTGACTTACTTGCAAGAAAATATACCCAAGTAAAACGGGAGTAATCATCTACAATTACTAGGCAATATTTCTTACCTCCAATACTGGGTTCTTGGTTGGTCCGAAGAGATCCATATGCAGCAAATTTTAGTACATGATTAGTAGAGACATGATTTATTGGTTTGAATGAATTTCTTACCTGTTTTCCCGCAATGCATGGTGTGCATGGATTGGTCTTTTGATATGATAATTTTGGTAGTCCTCGAACAAGCTGTTTTGATGAGATTTTGGCCAATTGCTTCATGTTGACATGGCCGAGCTTTCTATGCCATAAGCTTGCTTCGTCTTGAATTGAGATTAAGCAATGCGATTCATTTGGTTTTACGTCTAGGAGGTAGATATTTCCATGTCTTCGACCTTTGAAAGACTCGAGTAGAGTCTTTACCGATTCCGTAACATGTTCCTTCTTGGAAGAAAATCTTGAATCCAAGATCACATAGTTGACTAATGCCGAGAAGATTGTAATTGAGTCCTTCTACTAGAGAAACATTGTTTATTGTGAGATTTCCAATTTTGACAGCCTCCAAATCCCACAATATTTCCTTTGCTGTTTCCTCCAAATGAAACTTTTCCTCCATTCACTTGAATAAGCTTTATGAAGCAATTTGAGTCTCCCGTCATGTGTCTTGAACATCCGCTGTCAAGATACCATTTTACCTTTTTCTTGACGGAGACCTGCATTCAAAAGAGAGTCTCAAACTTTCTTTGGTACCCAAATTTTCTTGGGTCCTTTGGTGTTAGTAGAATAAACATTATAAGGCCATGCTTTCTTAACAGGCTTCCAAATCATAGGACACTCTTTTTCAAAGTGATCCTTACTGTTACACTTTGAACATCTTAGAGCATTTCGACCTACAGATTTTACAAAAACTTTCTTGAAATGATTTTTGTAAGCCTCTTTCGATGGTCTTTTCTTAATTCTTTCTTTTACTTTAGGAAAATCAATCAAGGGAATTGTTTCTGCTGTCATACCTAGACCAGACTTATTGAAGTAAGGTCTTTGAACCGAAAGAACTTTTTCAAGTTTTTCGATCCTATAGAAAATTTCCTTGAAATATTTGATAAGTCAGTTTTTAGAAAAGTATTTTCTTTTAAGAGATTATCTTCTTTTTCTTTAAGAGTGGAAACATTCAAGTCTAGACTTTTGATTCTTTCTTCTAAAATGTTTTCTTTTTGTTTTAAAGCTGAGTTTTCCTTTTTTAGTTCGGAAATTCTTTTGAGAGAAGTCTTAAGACTAAAACACAGTTCATCAATATATTTAGAAACTTTGACAGAATTTTAAAATCACTTACCTCAAATTCACTTTCGAGTCCGATCCAGAATCCGAGTCCGAGTCCGATTGTGCCATCGACACGATTGGCATATTCATCATCACTTTCTTCACACTCGCATCACTCCAAGTTTCGACTTTGAGTGCTTTTCGAAACTTTTCAGCTTTTCCTTTCTTCTTCTTCGAAGAGGACAGTTGGGTCTTATGTGTCCCTTTTTCTTACATTCAAACAAACTACATCTTTGTTTGGTTCCTCATCATCAACCGACTTGGATTGCTGTCTTTGAAAACTTTGTTTCTTGGAGTTGAACCTTCTTCCTTTCCTATTCAGTTTTCAATCTTCTTATCATAAGAGCAAGCTCCTCATCGTCCAAATCATCTTCAGAATCTGCATCATCAGAATCATCATTTGATTTTAATGCAATGGATTTCTTACCTCTTGGATCTTCGTCTTCATTAATTCGTTCCACTTCATAAGACCAAGAGTTCCAATCAGCTCATCGACAGATAGTGGCATAATTTTTTGCGTCTCTCTTATTGAAGTCTTTATATGATTCCAATCCTTAGAGAGTCCACGCAAAGAGCTTGTTCACTTTCATGGGATCGTGATTTTTTGTCCTTGGTTCTCAAGACCATTGACAATATCTCGTAAAACGACTAAACATGTCGCTTATAGGTTCTCCTGGTTTCATTTTGAAGGATTCATATTGACCAAGGAGAATGTTGATTCTGGTCTCCTTCACTGATCTGTTCCTTCATAGGTGATGTGTAATCTGTCCCATACTTCTTTTGCTGTAACACAAGAAGATATTCTGTTATATTCAGTTGGTGACAAAGCACAATATAAAGAGTAAATTGCTTTTGCATCGAGTGCTTGTCTCTTATTTATTTCTTCCTGAGTCATTCCACTGGTCTCAATTGTTTCTTTTCCTCTTTCAGAGACTGATGCAGCAGTAGGAGTGATCCCTTTTTCCACAACGTCCCATTCCAGAGGATCCTTTGATCGTAGAAAGGCTTTCATCTTGTTCTTCCAGATGTTGTAATCCTTTCCATCAAAGTAGGGAGGTCTCGGTATTGCTTTGCCCTTCCACCAGCCCCGGTGCCAGCATACTAGCCATGGATCTTTTACTCAAAGTAAAACACTTCAAATAAAGTAAGAACACGAGCTCTGATACCAATTGATATAGCTAGTGCTAGTACCTAGAGGGGGTGAATAGGTATATAATCGATTTTTCTTGATAAACGCACAATACTTAGACAGTTAAGGAATTGCAACAAATAACAGTCAATCGTAAGACTCAGTGAATGAAAGAGAGAATTAAACACGCGGTTTATAGTGGTTCGGCTTGATTCAAGCCTACGTCCACTCTTTTCGCACACGACAAAGAATCGGCTGGATTCCACTATGAACAAAGAGATGTTACAGCGTTGATCTTCCTTGATTTCTGGGTGTAGATGAACTACCACACTCACTCAAGGTATCACCAAGTATAGACACTCTCTATATATACAATTTTGCTCAGACTGTATCGACTAATAATCAAGGTGCTTCAGACTCTGGAATTTCTCTATCGATCACACTACCAAAACAACTAGAACGTCTTCCTTTTATACTCCTTTATGCCATCATACCCGATGGCACTTACCAAAGGAATTCCTCCAATCTACCCGTTGGATGGAATCAATCAAGAAGATCATTCGAGCTATTAAAGGAATCTGACGATAGCCCATCAATCCTGTTCGCCCATACAATCAGGATCTTGGTTTCCATGAATAGAACCTTCCAAGAATACTTCGTCGATCATCGGATCTTCAATTGATCTAGATACGAATCAAAGAATCCGTTATATTTATCCAGCCAAAAGATCTTCTCCAGAGGATAAGATTAAATCTTTAAACATCTTCTTCGGATTTGGATTTCCTTCGTCACTGGATCAGATAGACTGTCAATGAGAATAATCTTGAGTCTTAAGTCTTGAGTCTTGAGTCTTGAGTCTTGAGTTCTGAGTCTTGAGTACTGAGTCTGGTGATCGAAAGTCTTCGAGACTTTAAACGTCTGCAAATATCCAGACTAGACTGATAGAAACGTTTTGTCAGCTTCAAAATCTTTTAGAACGATTTCTCCAACAATCTGAAGGATTATTCTCTACACATCGGAAAAGGCCACCATCTTTCATCTGGCATTTCCTAAACATTGTTCACACTGCGCTAGCTTTGAGGAAGAAAAAAAAAAAAGAATAGTAGCAACAACGTTTCACATGCTATGATGCATAAGTTGGTCTCCAAGACCAACCAAGCACATCCGCTTTGATGGTTGTCTCTTCTCATATCTCAAGAACGAAAATTGTCCCTTTCTAAGGTTGATTCTAGAGATTTGGCCCTCCACTCTCCTTTTTGGGTTCATATTTGATCACATCCTTTTATTTGATTAGCAGAACTAAAATACGAATCCTACACTTCGGTGACTGTTTGAATTCTTGCCCAAGGCTTTCATATTACCAAAAAAAATCAATGTATTTAAAAAATACTTCAGCTGTGCTTGCAAACAAGTGTAAGCTGAAGTATTAAAGTGGTGGAATGTCATTGGAAGGTTAAACCAGCCAACAGACCATGGCTAGCGAAGTATCCTTCCAAATGTCACTTCTAAAAATATGGACATAGCACAATGCAAAGTTTTCTTATTAAAAAAATTTGACTCGAATCTCACGAACTTAAATAATTCCCGAAGGGTCTTACATCTCAACAAACAACATGATTGCATTTACATTGGACACAGCAAAGTGCAATTTTTTTTTTTTTTTTGGTAAGTGGAAAGTTTTTATTCCCCTTAAAATAAAATAAAATAAAATAAAATAAGACAAAAGACAAAAGTTCGAATCTTTTTGAATCTCTATAATATAAATAATTTCTTCCTAATGTCACTTCCAGAAATATGGACATCTAGCTCTAGATCAGATCAAAACATTATCCAGCGCAATTCATTTGATGAGATGGTTGTAGTTTGAAATCGTACAAAGTTCTAAAATTCCGCTGGCCAAAAAGGAGTTTTGATATATGCGTTGTAAGTTTGAATAATCAAATAATAAATTTCAAATATAGCTGGTAAGTGAAAATTACATAAGACTTTATATATATAATAGACCAAGTGACGATTGCAGCCATAAGGACGTACTTAAGCTGAACTTGCACCGAGAGCAACCATGTCTACTGAAGAGAAAATAGCCGACCCCGAGGTGGCGAAGCCGGCTGAAGCGCTGCCGCTGAAAGAGGAGGCCCTGCCTCCACCCACGAGGCCTCCCGACGAGGCGAGCTTGCTCACAGCGGACGTGGCTCTTCAAGGGTTGCTGTTTGCTTCGATGCTAATCGCGCTCTTGAGGACCATTCTAAGTTTGGTTCTGGAGAGTTGGTCCTCTGCTATCCTTTTTGAGTTCATATTTAAATTATTGATGCACACCAATACACACGCTTTTATTTGATGGGCAAAATTTAAAAAATCGAGCAAGTTAATTGAGTCGAGCCCCGATACCGCGGCCACATCCAACCACGGCCGTGCGAGGCCAGCAACCTCCGTCTGTCGCGACTTCTATTGGAAATAGGTTGTGAGTTCCGTGCGGAGAAAAAAAGAGACCAAAGGATAGCAAACAAGTCAAATCGGTGAGGAGTTAATATCGCCGGTGGATTCACACATGAAGGTGAGGGCTTGAGATGGCAATGGGTGGGTGACACGTAAAATTCCTAAACTATATTAACTATGACACTAATTATTGTAACTTTTTTTTTCATCATAAAAAATCGAAACTTGTATCAGAAATCCAAAAAGTACTCTCCATCCAAGATGGTCATTAAAAATTTAATGTGCCTGTTTGCGTGGACAACAGTAGACAAATGAAGCAGACATGACTCAGGAGAATTCCACCAAAAAGCCTAAACCTTGCCTGGTGTGACAACGAAACCCAATTCTTTTACCTGTTACTAATACTATATATAAACTTGTACCAGTGACTCGCAAATATTATGCATCACAGTTCCATTCAAGACGGCCGTTAAAAATCCAATGTGACCGCTTGCTTGGACATCGATAAGCAAATGGAGCCAATGTCGATATGATGTGATTTTAGTATGGTTTAAAGTGACTTTAGACCACTTGTCAAAGTTATAAGTTTTTAAAAAATTAAACCTCCATAACAAGTTGTCTCTCACAATTTTTAGGGTCCAGGAAGTGATATAATTTGGAGATGCAGTTTTTTTTAATAATAAGTGGGACGAATTCCTCTCTATTTTAACTGAAAGAGCTCCGAGCTTAATTTGAAACTAATATGCAAAATAAACGAGCTTCAACTTGGTGATAATTAAAGATGAAAGTATTTATGAACATATGGTATTTGTTTGCAAGTATTTTTTTTATTTTTATTTTCTAAATCAATTTGGTGATAATTAAACATTCCATGTTTCACGATAAAAAACAAAATTTCACTGATTCTGGAGGTGTAAAAATGTTCCATTCCGAAATTCATAAGTTCTTAAGTCTTTTCAGGCATAAATCCGAGTGTGACCAAATATATATATAGCTTAAAGTTTTTAATCACGTCGATGAGTTAAAAAAAAAAAAAAAACCTTGGGAAGTACGAATGTTAGATCAAATTTGTTCTCTAGTAGCTTTAGCTTTGATTATACTCCACTAAACTTTTGTTCTAGTAATTGAAAGTCCAAAAGTCTCCTCACAAATTTTCAAATCAAACTCCTTCTGTTCGAATCGAAATTAAGCTTCCTCCATTGGCTCCAAAGCTGGGGGAAGAAGAGAACATAGGTAGGATCCCACTGCCTGACTCCTACTCTTTTGAATGGAAAAGAAAAACTTTTCATATAGATAAAGGCCTTAACTATCTATATCTTTGCTCTTTCCCACAGAAAAATTAAGGAACTACAAAGGAAGGTCAATCAACTTAGAAGCCAAGGGGGATTGGATGAATATGCATAGAGAGCCATGGGCTAGTTTGCTGCAAAATTTGGTCAGTAAGAATGGTTCCTCGAATCATCACTCCGGCCTATCAAAGTTGACCAATTATTGCACTTATTAACGTGGAAAATCAAAGGAAGGTCATTGAATTTAGAAGCCAAGGGGGATTGGATGATTATGCATAGAGAGCCGTGGGCTAGTTTGCTGCAAAATTTGATCAATGAGAATGATTCCTCGAAACATCACTCCGGCCTGTCAAAGTTGACCAATTATTGCATTTCTTAACGCGGAAAATCAAAGGAAGGTCATTGAACTTAGAAGCCAAGGGGGATTGGATGAATATGCATAGAGAGCCGTGGGCTAGTTTGCTGCAAAATTTGGTCAATAAGAATGGTTCCTCGAAACATCACTCCGGCCTGTCAAAGTTGACCGATTATTGCATTTCTTAACGCGGAAAACCAATGGAATATGTGGTGTAGAAATTTTGGGATTAAGATAAGATTTTGCTCCCAAATCAATGGGCGGATTCATTCAAAGTTAAGTTGACAAAAGTAGACATCAAACTTCCAAGCAAATTCATTTCGCTTCATCCTAATTAAGGCGAGCTCTAGACGGTTTTTTTTTAATGGGCTGACCGGGCCCAAGCTTAGTCACGTCTTTTATTTGGAGATCGGTACCTAATGCAGCTTTTAGTCTAACGATTGTATTTCGATGCAACCAAAAACCACATGGATAAGGCACTTTTGTACTTTCCATTTAGTTAAATTAGACAGCATCAAACTTTTTTATTGATTGATGATATAATTGACTAGACTATTTAAAGATGAAAGTATTTATGAACATATGGTATTTGTTTGCAAGTATTTTTTTTTTAATTTTCTAATCAATTTTGTGATAATTAAACATTCCATGTTTCACGATAAAAAACAAAATCTCACTGAATCTGGAGGTGTAAAAATGTTCCATTCCAAAATTCATAAGTTCTTAAGTCTTTTCAGGCATGAATCTGAGTGTGACCAATTTATATATAAGCTTAAAGTTTTTACTCACGTCGATGAGTTAAAAAAAAAAAAAAACCTTTTTAAGTACAAATGTTAGATCAAATTTGTTCTCTAGTAGCTTTAGCTTTGATTATACTCCACTAAACTTTTGTTCTAGTAATTGAAAGTGCAAAAGTCTCCTCACAAATTGTCAAATCAAACTCCTTCCATTCGAATCGAAATTAAGCTTCCTCCATTGGCTCCAAAGCTGGGGGAAGAAGAGAACATAGGTAGGATCCCAGCGCCTAACTCCTACTCTTTTGAATGGAAAAGAAGAGTTTTCATATAGATATAGGCCTTAACTATCTATATCTTTTCTCTTTCCCACAGAAAAAATTAAGGAACTACAAAGGAAGGTCATTGAACTTAGAAGCCAAGGAGGATTATATGAATATGCATAGAGAGTCGTGGGCTAGTTTGCTGCAAAATTTGGTCAATAAGAATGGTTCCTCGAAACATCACTCCGGCCTGTCAAAGTTGACCAATTATTGCATTTCTTAATGTGGAAAATCAATGGAATATGTGGTGTAGAAATTTTGGGATTAAGATAAGCTTTTGCCCCCAAATCAATGGGCGGATTCATTCAAAGTCAAGTCAACAAAAGTAAACATCAAACTTCCAAGCAAATTCATTTCGCTTCATCCTAATTAAGGTGAACTCTAGACGGTTTAGTTTAATGGGCTGACCGGGCCCGGGCGCAAATTAACTCCTAAGCATAAAGCCCTATGGAATTCTCAAGCTTGATCTTCGTCAAAGCACTCCGCTAGTGATCAATTGAATTAAGGAAAGATTACATTTTATTTTGGAGATGAACCATCCTTCGCATTTAACCTGTTGTTAGTGTCAATAAATTGCTCGTCATGAAGCATTGTAGTTGGACATTAAATCCATGCATTGCTCTGATTATTATACAAAACACTACTAAATTAAAGTACATGAAACCAATATGTAAGAACAGTCTTGTGTCATATTAAAACTTTGAGCCACTAACAAGTGTGGTAAATAAGCTCATGAACATTATGTGACCCATTAGATCTCATTTGGAATTTAAGTCAATTAGCATTTTTAAATTCCCAACCAAACTCGGAAGCCTCTCCAAAGACTGGCAAAAGTTTAGTGAAGCCTCTCCGATGACTATAATTATTAGAAAAATATATATCGACTCCCCTGATCTCAAGTATGAAAGTTCTCTATTTCATATAATGTTTTTCAGAGGAGTGGCTCTTCATTCTATCGGTTAATGCTTGCGGATTAACTATTACAAAAGAAAAGAAAGAGCGAAAATAGGAGAACTTGCCGACAATGTGAGATTATTCCATGTTAAATTTTGAGAGTTGGAAAAAAAAATTGCCACACTACTATTCATTTCAAATTAGATGATGTGGGTCATTATTTCATATTTACTGCAACATTGAATAATGTCAGACCAAGTTTATTTGCAACTAGAAACATTTTTTCTTGTGCAGAAATTTGCCAAGTTTGATCAAACAACTCCATGATGTGCTGAGTTTCCAAATCTCCCGTGGTGAAAGCCTACCCGATTTGACTGGATTGAGGTCATACAGCAATCCCTTTTTAAGGCAGGAAGTCCATGTCAGACTTTCCCTTCCACCTTGGCAGTTTGTAGATGTGTTCTCCCTTTAAGATGGAGATTCTTGATGTTTCTCCGTTAAGACCAGCATACGAATCGAACAAAGTCAACCCCAAAATCATGCATCGCTTACCAATTAGTGGGAGTTTCACACCAATAGAGCTTACAATACTTTCTCTTCATGTGAAGTCCTCCGAGATGTACTAACCGAGATACACTCCTTTCATCACTTAATTCGAATCATTTCACTGTTCCCGCTGCTCCATGGCTTATTGCAGCATCATTATTTGGACTGCCCTTTCCAGTGATCTATCTTGTGCTTATTAGACTCCTACGGAAGAAATCTCTGAAAGGAACAGCAGAAACAACGATGGTAGCAACTGTGACCACACGTAGGGCAACCTCAAGTGCGTCAATCGTTTTGCGCTAAGCACAGGTGGTCCACCTCGGCAGAAACAACAATCATTGAGCTGCTGAATCAGAATCCGAAGTGACGATCTGAAATAAAAATGGGAGGAGAAGAGAGTCGGAGGGGGATGGTGGGATATTCGAAGTCGTATCAGAGTCGGTGTTGGAAACTGGTGGAAGCAGAGGAGGATTCTTTGCGTCTTTTCGTATTTTTGTTTTAATTAGTTTCTCGCTTTTCCTTTTTATCTTTTGGGGTTTGGGTTTTTCCTTTCGGTTGTTCTTTTCATTTTTTCGCAACACGCGAGTGGCGCGAAGATTTCCCGCCAGCAAGGGAGGGGGGCGGAATTGTATTTTCGTTTCCCCTACCGTAGAATTGAAGGCAGCAGCTAGGATTGGAGGTGGTCTGACCTGTCCTTGCTGCCTGACGCAACCGGGTCTCGATGGTCTGCGATTTTTTCCTCCGTATATTAAGAGAGTAGAGAGGGAAAATCAAACGAAATTTCCCCCTCTGACGTTTTCACTGTTGAAGATTAAGTTTGAACCAAAACTACTCAATTTACACGTACGTATACAGGTCGGTCATTGCTGTCTTACCGCGTGCTAGAAGCCAAGGAAATATCTCCGTATGAGGTAGCAATATATGCAAAATACAAGCTCGCCAAGGATTCACTCATCATGTGGTTCAAATTTGTCAACTCAGGAAAAAATAGTATGACTAGCCTATCGTTAAGTCATGGCGTTCGAGGACAGGCTACAATTTTTTCACGTTCATTCTTCTTTCTTTTTCAACTCGTTTTAAGTGAATGAGTCGTGTATGAATTTGATAAAAGCATGAGAGGTGTATAAATCTGTTTCGTGCTCATTAGCACCTAAGTTTGATGAGTGATTGATTTATCAACGCTAGCTATAAATCAAGGGATTTGGGGGATTGTTCTCTACAAAAAGTTATTGTTACACCCTTCATGCTCTTGAATCACTCCTTGTTCTTCACTTCCGCTTGTTGTTTTGTGTACTAATTTCTTTGTACTTTTTGAATAACACGAATTTTTAGATTAAGCTTGAATTTGAAAATATTTGACTCGAGAAGCTTGCCATCGTAATGGAGTACTCAATTGCAATTTCATATGCCTCCACTAATATAAATAAACAAATGAATTATATCAATTTTAATTTTAGTGCATAGTAACTAAGTAATTGAACCGTAGAACACCCATTTGTCCAAAAGAACATCTCATTCTCTTGGGCTAAAATACAATAGAAGGCACCCCTATGCGGTCCCCTATGCGGTCTTTTTGAATGTTTCGATTTTAGCAAAACTTACTTCAATGCCCTCACGCACGCAACATAAATCACCGAATGTGACATTAAAAATGCCTGCCAACAAAATAAGATCCCAGGGGCAAATCAAGAAAGATCGTGAAGAATATGGAGTGGAACAAATTGCATTTGAGGGTGATGGTTGTTCTGACATGCTTGATTGCCGCAAAGTGAGGCAATACTCAATTATGAGTTTTGATAGTTTCAAGTTTGATAGGTCAATCAATGTATGCGTTGATTGGCAATGTCTGATTCACAAGGGCGATGAACTTGAGGGAAGCGTTAGGAGGCACCGCAGACATTCATTAGAGAGTTTAAGTCTTTTGAGATGAGAAAGCTGTGCAATATATAGTAATGTGGTGATCGTTGTCGAAGAGGACAACTATAAAGACACCGGTTTGTTTAACCTATTGATCCACCGGGCATTAGCATCTTCCACAAGCTTAGACAAGTCAACAGGGTGAGGAGAATTTTGGCATCCCAAAGACAAATCTCTTAGGCTTTTCAAGTTCGAAAGATTGGAAATGTCATCATCGGCTCGGTATGAATATATAGACAGAGAAGAATTTCTAGGAGTCTCGGTACTTGGGGTATTTTAACACATGTTAGTTTTTAAAATCTTCCAAGATGAATATCTCTAGATATCATTCGAATTTTTTATTAGCAAACTTTCACTAAGCTCTGCATCTATTTTTCTAGCTTTTCCTGCTTCCATTTTGCACTAGTTATCGTGCTTATGACAGAGAACCTCATCTTCAATACTTTCAAATACTTCTTTTTAGCCTGCTCATATATCGAGTTGGTCATTCACAAGTTTAAAACCTATGTATGGGCTTCGCTCCGAGTAGCTACAAAATTGGCAAGACCAATTCAAGCATTCCCCCATGAAAAAAACAATGATACGCTTGAACCTGGTATGAGCAAACTCCTGCTCATCCCCTTTCCCCAGAAGCAGCATGTTTCGAGGGACACAATTATAATCACACAGCAAGATCGTTCGACCCAGGACAAACATAATGACCCAGAGTTCAGATATATGTAAGTTACTTGCAGTCACTTTGCTATGCTTGCTGCTATAGTTGACATGACATGGTGGACTACTTACCGCACATGAAACCTGGAAACGGTGTGTTTTGAGAGATGGGAAACTTGTGCCGCCGACAGGGAGGGAGACGGACCTGACATTCGATATCTTGCAGACAGGTACCTATTAAAAATTGTCAAGAGCTAGTTTTCAGAGATGCGGTCTCATTCAAAGTGCAGAACCTCAACCGGGTAGCCAAGCTCTCTGCCTAAATTGCACTGAACATTTGGTAAAATTACATTTTGCACCCAAGTTTTCGGGATAGTGGCAAATTATCCCTGTCGTTTCGATATTTGCAATTTGTTAACTGACTTTTCGAAATTTGGGGGCCATGTGCCCTCAAACATTGACTTGGGCATTTTTTTTTTTTTTCACATATCTGACAACGTGACTTGCCATGTATGTGAAAAAAAAAATTATAGGGACTACCCAAAGATATATTTGAGAACTATATACCAATATGCATTTGGTGTTGATTCCAGTCAAATTATTGCTGGAGCTCTGGTCACACGCTGTCACATGTAATGTGTTTTTGAATTTAATATTCTACTTTTTCATATCTATTTACTCATATGATAAATTTTTCTTTCGTAATTAGTCACGTGCCATCGCGTGGCCGAAGCTCCAAGCAAAATTTCACTAGAGTCAACACAAGGGGACACATTGATACGGATTTCTACCTTTCGGGGGCTAGATTGCAAAAATTGAAACGCCATTTGGCAATATGCAACAAACTCAAAAGTTAGAAAATACGTAGTTTGCCCCCAGAGAATTTACTGAGTTTTCGGACCACTAGATCAGTAGCAGGAAGCCAAAACCGGGTATTGCCGGCCTGAACTCATTATTAATCTCACGCAGTTCATTCTAAGCATCTGAAAAGCTCATTTGGCAGTGCTGTATCTTTTCGATGCAGTTTCGAATGCATGAAGAACTCAGCATTTACTACAACTCAACGGACATAAAAGCCTCCAGCACCAAAGCAAAAGCAGATTCATCCTAGTCTGGGAATAGTTAACGTCAAGCTGATAATGTGCCTTGAAAATCTAAAACTGGAGGAAAACAAAAAGTATAGCGCTCGCATCCAATATCGATCATAAAACTATGTCCGGCGGCCACAGCGATCAAGCATCAGAACCCGTTGTAAAGAAAACACGAGTCAAGCAATCTTGAACCGACTGATACCCATTTTCGTACCTGTGCTGGCTTCAAAGCGAACGAGGCGCAAGCCAGTGTTGCAGTGAAGGTGGCCATTCCGAGCTTCGGTTCAACAGAAGGTGAAGGAAATGAATGAGAGAGAGAGAGAGAGAGAGAGATCACAGAAGGAGAACGCGAGAATTTTGTGAGAGAGAGGCGATGTATATATAGGGGAGAGGGAGGGAGCGGGAGCTTGTAGGACGGTGTTCGTTTCAAGTTATCTGAAAAGCAAACATTTTAAATCAGCACTTTGCCAACGTTACAAAAAAGAAATTCAAAGCGGGGCAAAAGGACATGAGAGAAATTGGCAATTTGCCACTTTAAGGACGGTTAAGGAATTTAGGTAAGTGCACTTTTAATGGAAAGGCCTAGTCAACTTCTTCCTCAAATTTCACCATTTTATCCTGGTTTTTTCTTTTGCCAATTTTACATTTTTCTCTCTTTAAAGCTAAATTATATTACAGTATTAACGTAACATGTAGATGAGCGCCAAAATGAGAAATTTAAAAAGCAAGATAAAATGGTGTTTTGGCTTTTACATAAATAGATAGAAAAGCCGGTTTTTTTTAATGATCTATAATAATCAAAATTAGAAGAACAGTATATTTCGTACAGACGTGGCTACACTGTGATGTATTGAAATACATGTGTACGTGTTTGGCAATGCATCTTTGAAAGTTCTGTGCTATAGACAACTACAATTACGATGACTAATGTGTTTGATCGCTGTAGTTATTAGAATGAAGAAAAGACCTTTTAATATCGTCGCAAAGCTTTTACCAACGTTTATATCTGTGTTATCGGAACATTTGCAGGATTCCATTTTCACCATATGATGATGATGATGATGACAGTCAAATCTGGAATAGACATTTTGAGAGGACTTCATTTCCAACTGACATACCAAAGCAATCCATGTTTATACATGAAATTGCAGAAGAAAATATGAGGCAGTACAATGCTGAACCCTTGAAATGCACAATCTACTACAGCCCAATGAGGCGGCAACCATATGTATCCAATTGCAAAGGGCCACAAGAGCGACCGTACAATCACACAGGAAAGGATATCCCGCTTGGAATTGCTCTCGCCCCGTCTTCCTCAACATCATATCCTGTTGAACACAGTAACAATCTGTCCCTGTGAGCTTAACTATTCAGATTTTGAAAGGATCTATTCTGAACCATGTCTTGGAGATACAGCAAGATTGGCATGATGCCAGGTGATGAGGGTAAAGATAAAAAGTTCATACTACTCGCCATGCAGGTGGTGATGGGGGTAAAGATAAGCGCATCTCTCTCTCTCTCTCTCTCTCTCTCTCTCCCTCTCTCTCTCAATTGTGCAAACTTCTCTCCTCTGTTAATTTACTACTGATGCTGAGTTCTGCCTGCAAAGTTCTGCAAGTTTTTTTTTCTTTTGGTAAGAGAGTTCTGGCAAGTTTTTTGCCATTATCTTCTTTGAAAAATCAAAAAGAAAAGTGGGGTTCAGAGGTGGAAAGAAGAACAGCTTGAAGAGAAACGGAAAAGCGCAGACTTGCAACAGAAGGCACGGAAAGCTGTTTGCTTTAAGATGCATGACAACCGTGCAGATGGCCAATGTGGTCTTCTCCACCCAAAAAACAATCTTTTCTCGTGGCCCGAAATGGAATTTTATATGATTTGCATCCGAATAGAAGAATAATATCGTAATCTAATATCATCTACCGCCTGCAAAGTTGCTATTATCTTCGTTGAAAATTCAAAAGAAGGGGAGAGGCAGAAAGAAAAACAACATATGAAGAGAAATGGAAAGTGCAAACTCTCCATAGTAAGGCACAGGAAAGCAGTTCGCTTTAAGATGCTTGATAAACTACTAAGAAACGATTTCATGTGGTCTCTAATGAAATGTTATAAGATTCTACATCAATGATAATCGTACTTTGCGCTCCACTACTGCCTGCAAAGTTGCTATTTTCTTCTTTGAAAACTCAAAAGAAGGGGCAATGTAGGAAGAAAAACCGCATCGAAGAGAAACAAACATCACCAACTCTCAACAGAGGGCACAACAAAGCTGCTTGCTTTAAGATGCATGATGAACTACTAATGAACAATCATTTCACGTGGTCTCTGATGATATTTTATAAGATTTACATCCGAATACCAGATCGATATCATGCTTTATGCTCCACTACTGCCTGAAACGTTGCTGTAATCCTCCTTGAAAACTTCAAAGAAGGGGGGAGAGGCAGAAAGAAAAACAACATTGAAGAGAAACGAACATCACCAACCCTCAACAGAAGGCACAAGAAAGCTGCCTGCTTTAAGATGCATTATAAACTTCTAATAAACAATCATTTCACGTGGTCTGTGGTGAAATTTTATAAGATTTACATCCAAATACAGCATCAATATCGTACTTTATGCTCCACTATTCCCTTGAAAGTTGCTATCATCTTCTTTGAACGCTCAAAAGAAGGGGAGAGGCAGAAAGGAAAACAACATTGAAGGGAAACGAACATCGCAAACTCTCAACAGAAGGCACGAGAAAGCTGTTTGCTTTAAGATGTGTGACAACCATGCATATGGTCATTGTTGAATTCCTACTTAAAACCAATTATTTCTCTTAGCCTCTGATGAGAATTTACAACCATTACAGCCAAATGGAGGAATAATATTTTACTTTATGCTTCATTACTATAATATATGTACATATCTATTCAATGCAACCAAAAGAATCATGTTTCTCACATATAAATAAGACAAGTTTTTTGAGTGTCTGAAATTTTTACATTCAAAATGTTATTGTTTTGCACGGAAACATTGTGACTCGACGCTGGAGAATTGAAATTCAATTGTAAACCTATCATATGAATTCAAATTCAATCCCGAACATTTTAATTCAAACAATGTTGTTTTAAACCTTTGAGTGAAAATGTAATCAAGTCCTCCTGGTCAAGTCTCGCCTAAATGGCAGTCCAATCATTTGTCATTGTACGTGTCCTGACTAGTGATTTGATGTGGACAAATTTACTCGAAACGACACCATTGTTGCTCAACTCCACAAGCCGTCAACCTTGCCTAGAACCGCCCTCTCTCAAGTTGATTTCTATCAACAGTCATAGTTCAGCTAGAGCTGGCACCTCCCAAATGTGGAGGCTCGGTAGTCGGTCACCATGCCCATCGGGCTCCTTGGCCCCTCCATGGAAGATGATTGTACAACCCTCAATTTTAGTGATGTTTGTTTTTCCTCCCTGACCTTTCCATGCCATGCAAGATGATTGGATAACCCTTAATTTTTTTTTTTTTTTTTTTTTTTTGTGACGAAGAATTTTTTGGTTAATTTTTAAATAAATCTTTTCTTTTCTTTTTTCCTTCCTTCTTCTTCCTTCTCTAGCCGGTCATAGGACCTCGGTGACTAGCCAGAGACGAGTTGACAAGGCCAACCTCGCCCAACCATCGCAAGGCTCCCTCGAGACTGGTGAGGCCACCCTCGTCGGCCCTCCTCTCTAGCCGGTCATCGCGGCTATCATTGAGGCCTGACGAGAAGAGGGAGAATAAGAAAGGAAACAGTAAAAAAGAGAAAGAAAATGACCTTCATTAGAAACTGTTCTTGAGGACAAATAAGTAAATTCTTTCTACTTCCTGTTTTTGTTTTAAATCTACTTTATGGCTACCGATCTATTTCGGAAAATTAAAAAAATAAAATTAACTAACGTTAGCAAATAATTCTTCCTCTCTTCTGTCTCCTCTCTTCATCGGTATAAAATGGGTAATCAGGGATGGGTGGCTTGTGTAGTGGAAGAGAAACCGTATTCCCAATGGTCGACACAGCGAATTTGGGTCCATATTCAAATCCACCAGGGGAAGTAAACTGACCTCTTTCACCATTAAATCACCACGCTGAGTGTTGATTTTAACTCCATAAAATCCTCTTGACACGTCTGCCCCTCGGGACCTTCCGGATTATAAAAGTGAGAGCAAAAGTCATATCCTATGATTTCCAATCTTTACCGACACAGAGAAACGGATTCACGCATAGTTAATATGAGAAAACAGTTATCCTATATATTGGCATTTAGTTGATAAAAAAGGTTGATCAATTTATGGATGACATGCAGCGACTTGAATTCCATCCACACATAGATAATGTGCAGCCAAGGCTATGTCAAAGCCCCAATACATGTATTAGATACTATGCCATCTCAATCCACCAAGAGAAAAGGTATGCATTTTCGAATCCAGCAGATGAGATATCCTTTGGGATGGTAGTCTCGGAAGATGAATCTTGCTTCTGGTCTCCATAATTTGGCAGCAATGATGGTAATTCCACTGGACTGGTTGGGACTACTTTTATCTTCCTCTCCTCTATGTATTTACCACTTTCTTTATCAAATTTAAAATTTAAAAGAAAACTTCTCAGGTTACTTGACCCAAAAGATTATGGAACACAAAGCAGCAAAAAATACCATGTCAGCAGTAATGTCCTCTTCGCCTGTATCAAAAACTTGTCTCTACACTGCAAGACAGGTTGAGCTACCTGCTGTGCTTACATGGTAACGGCATCAAACAGAAGATAGGATGAAGGGCCTACTCTAATTCTTTCGAAGTATTAAGGACATAGCTTCTGAGGCCTATTATGGTTTTCCTTTGTCTCAATGTATATTAGGCTACTACGGTAGACATTCAAAATCTTATTCAAAGATGATCCTTACTGCAATGTGACTGACATTACCTTAAGCAGTTCATATCCCAGTAATAATACAGTCTTACAGACATGTCATGGCAAAGAAATTGCAGAAGAATCATTCAGCTTATTCAAGTATTGTGGGCATGTCCCTCCTCACAAGCATGTCAGTGGCTTTAGTAAGTATGTGAACATGATGTTTCACTGACTTGAGCTAAACAATTTCGAATCAGATTATCCATTTGGCTTGATGATGCCTACATTTGGTCGCACACAGTATTTCTTCAGAGACGTAGCCTTAGCCTGGAATGTTTTGGATATCCAGTATAGAGCTCATTATGTTTCTCCACAATAGAGAGTTCTTAATGCGCTGATGTACTAGTCTGAAAATTAAATTACATCAAGAGAACACAAGATTGAAAGGAAATTGTCCACCTGCCATAACCTAAAAAATAAAACTTGATCTCAGTGAAAGAAATGGTCCAAAGAATATTCACCTTGAAAGCAACATACCGATCAGTCTTATTGCCTAGCGGAATGAGCATGAGCTTTGTTTACTCAACTCAATTGCATAAACACGGAGAAGAGGCTTCAGATGAAAGAATTTAAAGAGAAAGGGGGCCCGACATGAGGACAGGATGTGATGAAATGGACCATCTTACATTTTCTTTGATATAATGTAGTAATGCAATCTCGTCTTGTTCATTCATTTTCTCTACTAATCATTCTCTGAGTCATTTGGTTACAACAACCATTCACCTACTTAATCTCCAGAAAGAAATTTACCTCGGAAGTCATTCTAAGAGTTTGTGGTGTGAGGATAGTGACTATGCAAAAATGAACAAACCTGACCAAATATTTGAAAACAACACAAGGAAAAGAATTTGAAAACGGGCTGACCAGTGACTGATTCATACATGCCATTGAAGCTTATGCCTTAAGATATTTCCTTTACCATTTTATATGATGTTGAACCGCAAATTCTCAAGCAAATTATTGTAGAACAGAGAACTATCATCCCCTTCACTTATTGCCTAATAAAACAGGTGGCAAGCAATGTAAATTTAACGTGACGCCAAAAATGAAAATGAATCAAATGTGCAGCACTATATATACTCACAAATTAAACTCAAGTTCATGAGGCTGGATCCCAACAGCTCTTCAGCCATGATAACAACTATAGCACCGATCCACATAAAACAACAGGTCACATGGCAGGGTAACAACAATCAAGCAAAAAGCTCTGCATGAAGCTCAATTTCAAGCACCCATTTCATATAAATCTGATCATGTCCTGTCTCTAGCAGATTCCTCATTTCAAACACCAAAATTGCACATGATCACCAAACACTAGACATTCAAAAATGGCTCAGCACCCAAATTACGAACACAATCCAAGAGCAGTTCAGGATTTACCAAAAATCAGAGCACTACATTTGGCAATGAAAGCTTAACCATCAGGGGAGTATCTTACAGGTCAGAAACTTCCTTTGGCAGTGAAATCTTAATCTTCAAGGGAGTATCTTCAGGGTCAGAATCTTCCTTTTGATGGATCCCAACAATGAGAAAATCAAACTCCAGTGCAAGTTCACAACGAAGGACATGACAATAATATCAGCTAAGGGATATGCCATGACTCGCACAACCCGAGAGAAGCCACAGGAAAGACCCCAAGTCAGCAGGCCTAAATTATCTCTAACCACCTCTCCAAGACACAACACTAACATAGCAGCAGCAGCAGCAGCAGTACCAAACTCAAGTAGTCCCTGATGACAGTTGGGTTGACTGTGACTTGGCAATAACAACTTCGTGCCATTTTACTCAGTAAATGAACACATAATCTTCAATACATGTGGCACTACAAATTCATAAGAACCAATGTAGCGGGAGTAGCATTGAACCAAGAATCCAAGAGAGCAAACATGTTTTCCATTATTTGATCATACATACAATAAATTTATGACTGAATTTGCGATTCTCCCAACTCACCTGTGCTTATTATGAGTTTTTCCCCCCTTCCTTTTAATAATTCTTCCCCTCTTCTGTCTCCTCTCCTCATCTGTATAAAATGGGCAATCAAGGGTCGCTTGTGTAGTGGAAGGGAAACGGTCCTCCCAATGATCTTACTGGTGAAAGTAGAGCCAAATACAAATCAACCAGGGGAAGAAAACTAACCTCTTTCAACTTTGTATCACCTCACTGAGTGTTGATTTTAACTCCTTAAAACCTCTGACACATCCAACCCTTCAGGATGCTGGCATCAAAAGACAATCCTTCTGGATTATAAAAGTGAGAACAGAAGTCATATTCTATCCTGAGTCATAGAAATGGATAATCGTACAGTTAATATGAGAAAAAAGCTATCCTATACACTTGCATTTAGTTGCTAAAGAGGTTGATCAAATTATAGATGATGTGTAGCAACTTGATTTCCATTTACATAAATAACATGCAGCCCAGCCAATGCTGTGAAAAAGCCCCAATCCATGTATTAGATACAAAGCCATCTCAACCAAGAAAGACAATAAAGTGACATATTGATGTTTTCTGGCAGTCATACCCTGAGAAAAGGTGATGCATTTTCGACTCCAGCAGGTGAGATATCCTTTGGGATGGTAGTCTCGGAAGATGAATCTTGCTTCCAGTCTCCATAATCTGGCAGCACTGAAGGTGATTCCACTGGACTGGTGGACTGCTTTTATCTTCCTCTCATCTATGTATTTACTGCTTTCTTTATGAAATTGAAAATTCAAGAGAAAATTTCTTAAGTCACTTGACCTGAATGATTATGGAACATATAGCAGCAAAACCTACCATGTCAGCAATAGTGTCCTCTTCACCTGTATCAAAAACTTGTCTCTGCACAGCAGGACAGGTGGAGCTACCTGCCGTGCTTACATGGTAACTGCATCAAACAGAAGATGGGATGAAAGGCCTACTCCAATTCTTGTAGCCTAGTGGAATCAGGCATGAGCTTTGTTTACAT
This sequence comes from Eucalyptus virginea, assembly GCA_014182375.1. Taxonomy (NCBI): domain Eukaryota; kingdom Viridiplantae; phylum Streptophyta; class Magnoliopsida; order Myrtales; family Myrtaceae; genus Eucalyptus; species Eucalyptus virginea. Next base: position 49,161,075 of record CM024521.1, read on the forward strand.
AACTCAACTGCATAAACACAGAGAAGAGGCCTCAGATAAAAGAACTTAACGGGGCACGACATGAGAGCAGGATGTGATGAAATGGACCATCATACATTTTCTTTGAAGATATAATGCAGCAACAAAATCTCATTTTGTGCGTTGGTTTTCTCTACTGAACATTCTCAGTCATTTGGTTACAGCACTCACCTACTTTATCTCTAGAAAGAAATTCACTCACATGGCACTATAAGAGTTTGTGGTGTGAAGATAGAAACTATGCAAAAAGAAAGAACCTGACCAAATATTTGAAAACAACACAAGGAAAAGAACTTGAAAAACAGGGCGATCAATGACCGATTCATACTCGCCATTGAAGCTCATGCTTTAAGAGATTTCTTTTACCATTATTTACAATGTTGAACCACAAATTCTCAAGCAAATTATTGTAGAACAGAGGAATATCATCCCCTTCACTTATTGCCTGTAAAACAGGAGGTAAGCAATGCAAATTGAATGAGGTTCCAAAATAAAAATGAACCAAACGCACAGCACTATATATACTCGCAGATAAACTTGACTTCATGAGGCTGGATCTCCAAGAGCACTTCAGCCATGATGATGACTATATTGCTGATCTACATGAAATGGTGGATCACATACCAGGGCAACAACAATCAAGCAAAAAGGTCTACATAAAGCTCAATTTTTTCGAGTACCCATTCATATAGGGTGTGTTTGGTTTGGCTATTGGAGAAAGCCTTTGGATAATGTAAAGGCTCTTAGCCTAAAGGAGTTTTGTGAAATGCAAAGACTGTTTGGTAATTTGCAATTTTAAAGTGACTTGGGAAGTAACATTGGGAAAATACTATTTGATAAACATATATTTACAAAGTCATTTGCTGTAATCAATTTTTTAAAAAATTATTTAAGATTTAAAAAAAAAACACAACGATGGCAACTTTTATATTTTCACATTAAGAGTGATGTAAAAGAGACATATTAACAAGTTCAAAAAAAAAAAAAAAAAAAAAAAAATTACATGAGAAGTGTAAAAAATAATAGGGCCCTTAGATATACAAACAGTAAAGAAAGTATAATGACCAATGGGATAAGTTACTGAGAATATAAAAATAAAATTTAGTTGTTTCTGATGTCATATGGAAAGTCTTATCTAAAACTGGCATATGATAAGAAATATGTCTCTTATTCAGCAATAAGACAATTAGACATATCTCAGCTGCAACATGACAGTACCAAAAGTCATATCTTGCTCTTTCTGAATGGACAACTGAGCACCTCATTGTCTTAAACGACTCCATCAATTTCCTCATGTCTTAGAGGTCAAAAATACTATGAGAATGGACTGAACCGCGTAACACTTCCTGGAGATTGATTGCAGAGTGAGCACCACATGAACACATTTGTGATGGCAACTAAAATGAGCTTTTGCTCATGTTCAAAGCCCAAGCATGCAAGAAAATTAAAGAGCTCCGACTCTTGAAGAGAAATGGACTTCTTCTGTGAACCTCTGATTGCTGACAAATTGAGAATTAGCCTTAAAAAACTGTTCCTCTCATAAACATAAGTACAATCACAACATCTCAATTCACAAGGCAGTGCATGTATTAATATACACATCATGGATATTCCAAAGAACTTACAAGAGAAGATAACTCCTAGTAACTGCTGGGTACAATGGAAATGAACATTCAAAGCCCAGGATTATTCCTGGGAAAAATGGAAAAGTGGGGAAAAACAGACTTTGACTTACATCACATGAAGTAAGAACGACATAATGAGTGAATTTAACCGTCCCATAGTATTCTATTAGCAATGGCAGTGTCCACCGATTCCAGTTCTTCCACGACTTTAGTCCTGGAAGGCCGCTCGTTAGGAGTCATTCGGAGGCATTGCAAAGCAAGTTGTGCTATTTGGAATGCAGAATCCATATATGTAGGGTATAGGGACGGTATAAATTTGGTTCCCATTTCTGGCAGGTTGCAACATCAAGAGCGACCAGTTTCCTCTAAAATAACCAGTTTTTCTTTTTCGGTTTCTGAGAAAGGGGAACATCTGCAGAAAATGAAAAGTTATGTAGGCAATGCAACAGTGGATTCCATGCCAAATGATTTAAGTAGCTAAAAGGGAAACACACCTCGTGTTTCATAGAGGGGATTATAGTGAACCTCATTTCCAGAAACTCAACCAAAGCTCTGCATCAATTGAAAGTAAGGTTAACAAAAGGAAAAAATTGAAAAGAAAATGGAGTTTCAAAAGACCAGTTGCTCATTGAACAAAAGCAAAAGTAGATCAATTGCAAATGTTTACATCTAGGTTCTAAATCAATCAATACATTTAACCCTATCCAAGTAGCTGTTCTAAGCAAGCAAAATGACAAATATTTAATTTCCTAGATGAACAACAAGCAAAGCATCACGAGAGAGGGTCTATGCGTATTTGTATGCAAGCAACGCTCTTTTTTCTAAGACAACCAAGAAGTAAAATATACCCATTTGGAATTTTAATAAACCAAGCCCAAGAACTTCACTTTCATCACATTGCACCTACTAACAATTTGAACCAACAAAGCAACTATGAAGACGAAGACAAGTAAGCAATACCCTCGGCAGAGGGAACTCATAAATCCAATTGCCAAACAATAATTAGGCTGCGAATATAAGTGTCATCCAGAGGCTTTTGCCCTCCTTCAGGCTCTCCAACATCGACCAAATAAGCATTGAACATCAGTGACTCACCAGAATAGATAACTTCATCATTCTTCAAAATCCTGCATTCCAACAGCTGCTTGCCGCCATCATACGGCATTACCTATCATATATCCGACCATCAATCACAGCATGGACTAATCTACTCAAACACGATCACTCATGGAGAATATTACAATCAGAAGCACAGAACAGAACAATCCGTGATGATAGAAAAAATGAAATCCCAAGCAGCACTGAGCTGCTGCCGTTCAGTTCGATTGAGCAAGTTAAATTTGGGAAAAAAAGGGTAATAAATTGATAGCCACTGCATTTTTGACATACATTAGCCAATCAAACCGAATGATGTCCTAGCCCAATCAAAGGCAACTAAATTGCCGATCGGGTTGAGCTGGACATCAATGGTAGAGATTAGTGATGAAAGCGAAGGTACCTTGCTGGTGGTGGCGCGGAGAGAGAGGAAGCCATTGCAATAGACCTTGCGCTTCAGCTTCTGCTTCAGGTGCTTCTTAAAGGTGACATTCCGGCACACGCGGTCTCATGCACATATCTCATTTCATCAAACACCAAAATTGCACATGATCACCAAACACTAGACAGGCAAAACTTAGATGGTTCACACTCACACGAAGCATAATTCAGCACACTAATTACAAACACAATCCAAGAGCAGTTCGGGATTGAAAAAGAAAACCAGAGCACAACATCAATCCGTTCCTAGAACTTGCATTGCCAGCTCAAAATGCAAGGGTTGAGTCCATCACAGAGGAGTCATACTGGATTCCTGAAAGCTCTGACGTATTCATCTGTGGGATTCTGCTGAGTCTGGATGTTCTGTGTCAGGGCAACAAGGATGGCGATGCCAGATTTCTGTCCCTCAAGATTCTATTTGATGTGATGTTCGTTTTCCTAATCAAAACTCCAGAGTTAGAGCATAAGCTGGCAGACTTGAAATCCATATCCTAGGTGCAATTTCTCCCTCTTTGGCCAACCTTCATTGAAGATGAGTACCCCGATACCAATGTGTGTGCAGAAGCTCCTCCTGATGCTCAAAGAGTTCAACTTGACTAAACTTTTTGAGATTCTACAACCGAAGACAGTCAGCCACTGCTTCAGATTTTCACTTGGTGATCTATCCTGTGAATGATGTTGAGCTGTGCGTGGCTCTGGCATCGCCTCTGGAAATGGATCCCAAGTTGCTTTCTCAGCCGAAAGTAGTGCAGTGGATTGGAAACCTTTTGGAGTTTGTACATATGAAAAATATGGAATATTTTGTCAAATTGACGCTTGGCTTGTGCAAAGCTCTTCTTTTATGATCACTAGGTTCTACGAAAGGTTCCACATACATGGAAGAGCCAACACTACTTGATGTAGCATAGGACACATAACCGACTTTGGTGGCAGTGCCAGTGTCTTCCTGGAATTGAGTGTTTCTCATGATAGAAACAATGCCAATATTGCTTCTGAATGCACAGTTCTATTACTGAAGGCAGCCCTGAGGGAAGGTGCTCTCTTTTTCTTACCAATCTTTCGTAAGTGAGTGCAATTCTCGAGTCTCAGCAAAAGGGCACTCCTTCTCTACTGGTACCAATGAATGCTGCATTCTCTCAGTTACTCCTGTAGGCAATGTTTGCTGCACGGAATGATTTTTGTCAGTGTGCCCGTCAAAGATTGCTATGATTGAAGGCATCGTTGCTGAAATAAAATATTCTGCTGCTGCTGCTTTAGCCAGTGCTGCCACACTGGTAATCTTGGAATTGCAGTGGCTCCCTCATTTATGACTTCTCCATAACATTTGCAAATCCCACTAAGAAGCACACCTTTCCTTAAAAATAAACTGAACTTAAGCATAGCAATATAGAGAGTCTGTCTACTTCAAAGTCGCAAATGAGTTGATTGTGCTGTAAAGTCCCAGGATGGGAACCATAGTCATGTGACCTTCCAGCACACATTCCACCTATTTGTTTACAGCATAGCGAAGTTATCTCCAATGCAAAGCATGGTTATCAATTTCGAAATATAAGAAGCAGCAAGGATCTCTAATAATTTGGTACATATAAAAAAAAGCCAAACCAAACTAGGAAAAGAACAGAAATACTTGCACATAATTAAGAGCCCTCTGGCTGTTCAGAGGTATCATAATTTCAATGCCTTCATCAGATTTTCAGGCAAGAATCTGCTAAAAGGTCATTAAAAAGTGCATGTGAAACTTCCCTGTTCATATCTGCGAAAGAATTTGATTGCGAAAAAACGGAAAACATTGCTACTTACCTCAATTTGTTTAAGGTTTGAACACAAGGGAACAATTTGTGGTCGCGCATCAAAAAGCTTTCAAGCGCAACGTGCACATTTTATCGTCTTAACCCATAAATATGATTGACTTCTCCGAGCAAAAACGAGAAATTTCCTCCACCGCTAACTTCCCACAGCGTCTTATTCCAACATATTGCAGTCCCATCAAGCTTGATAGATCAGGCAACTTCGGTAAAGATCCACAGTCTTCAATCCACAATGTTTCCAAAGATTGGGGTAGTTCGCCTTGAATCTCAACCAGATTATCACAACGTTCTACTTGAAGAATTGTTAGTCTGTTCCAATTGCTTATATCAAGGATCTGCATCTGTTTAAAGCCAGAAAGCTGCAACTTATGTCCACCTTCATATCTAAATCTCTGATCGCGAGTATCCACATAAGCATCTATCTTACCCATTAAGCTGAACAGATCGGGGAACTCCTGTAACGAATCGCAGAAATAAATTGTAAGTTTATCCAAAAACCGCGGTAGTTCGCCTTGAATCTCAACCAGATTACCACAGCGGGTTACTTCAATACGCCTTAGCTTGTTTAACTTGCTTAGATCAGGTAGCATCGCCAGCTGCTCGAGCTGATAAAGGTCCAAATATCGTAGGTTCTCCAAACAACCAAGGCCTTCAATCTCTGCAACTGCAGATTTCCCAATATGGAGAGACGATAGTTTCCTCAGATTCGATACATCCATCGAGCAAAGTGAGTGGAAACCTTCCACATATAAGGAGGATAAATTTGAGGGAAGCCTCGGGAGGCGACGCGGATGAGTAGGGAGGCTCAGGTCTGTCGATGAGGGAGTCTCCTTAAAAGAGCCTAGTTCCAGAGATTCCAATTTGCTTAGCCCATCATATTTCCCATCACAATTAGGTGAGCCAAAGCGCAGACGCAATACCTTCAAGTTAGCGAGATTTGAGAGAACCGGAAACGTGTCCACCCTCAACTCATACAGCTCTAATTCGATGAGACTTTCAGGAAGTTTCGGTGGGGCGTGTATTATCGCGTTTCTCAATCTCAAGATCCTCAGGGATTTATTCCCGTAGATGCAATTGCCGATTTCCACTTGGATATCTCTGGGAGACATAGAATTGCGGCCGACTTTTATTTCTTCGAGCTTCTCTATCGTCCAAAAGGCATCGGGTATATAAGCAGTGTATATCTTTACCACTTTCAAATTTTTCATCTTTCCAATGGAATCGGGTAGTTCTTCGATGCACGTGCCCCTTATGTCCAAGTCAGTCAGCGATTCCAAATTCCCGATTTTCTCCGGAAGCATCTCCAAACGCTCGCAGTTTTTTGCAAATAGATATTTAAGGCTTGCAAGATCTCCACCAAACTCGTCCGGCAGCCTCCGAAGATTCCGACAATTGCTTACATCTAAGAAAACCAAGCATTTCAACTGACAAATTGATCTATCAATTTCGATTAACAAAGAACAACTCGATAGGATCAAACATTCTAATTTTGAATGAGCAGATAAGTCGGGGGTTATCTTCAAGCATCCGCACTCGGCCAGATCCAGAACTTTCAAATTTTTAATCACCTGTAAAAGAAAAATCATGCAAAGTTTACTTTTGAATCTAATAAGGCGAAAGAATAAGTGTTGTCTAGCTTATAACATACCTTCATGTGGCTCCACCCCTTCCAATCATGCGTAATTTCACTCCGAGATAGATCAAGAATAATCACATTCTCCATGGAGAAATTTGTAATCTCAAATGTTGGGCGAATATTATGCCAAGAAAACCATCGTAATCGTGGAAGGAGATTTGAATTCTTCTGGAATACATTAGTTGAACGGATATCTAATGACCGGATATCTAATTGCCATGTGTGCCAAAGATACTTAACTTCAAGGAAAGTTAGATCGGGTAGGTTCTTAAAGTCCTCATAGATAGAATGGTGCTGCTCGTCAAACCGGATATCTAATTGCCATGTGTGCCAAAGATACTTAACTTCAAGGAACGTTAGATTGGGTAGGTTCTTAAAGTCCTCATAGGTAAAATGGTGCTGATCGTCAAACTTCAAATGAAGAGCTTCAACTTTTTTCTTCTTCTGTCCAAAGAGAAAAATTTTAAAAACAAAAGAGTTGAAGGGAAACACATTTATCCAAGTTCACTATTTTAAGGGGTTTAGTTGAGTACTTATATTCCTTTAATCTTAAAAGAGCAAAAATATTGGTTGAGTAGGTCAGGATAGAACTAGAGAACACAAAAATAATTGCCTCCTTTTGAAAAGAAAATGTCCATAAGTAACTTGGAGATTTATTTTTACAGGGAATTTTACCTCATGGCTCTTCAGCAGATCCGATCCTTCCTTGGGATTCCACACCAAACGTTGCTTCTCAATTTTCATCTTACTTTCTCGACGAACTATTTCTCTTCCGAGATCTCTAAGTTGATCGTGCATCCACAATTCATTATTTTTTTCAATTTTTATCAAAGACATGTTCTGCAAATCTTCCAAGGTTGCTTCCGAAAAAGGTTCAAATGCATCCCAGAAAATAACCACAATGTTTTTGCGATATCCAATGAAATGACAAGCTATATCAAGGAATATATGCTGCTGCCGATAATTTAATGCATCATAACTTATTTTCAGCTTACTCTGAACTTTATCATCAGGAACAATTTCGAGCTTCTTCAATGTGGCATCCCACATTTCCTTACTTCTGCTAGATAAAATTGAACCTATGACCTCGAGGGCTAATGGAAGACCTCCGGCAATCTGTACCGCCCTCTTGGATTGGTCAATATACTCGTCTATAGGAGAATCTCTTCTGAAGGCATGTTTGCTAAAAAGTTGAAGAGATAGATCCGGATTCAAGCCCGTAAGCTCATACCTCCAATCCACTTCCGGACATGGATAACATCTTTCCTTCTTGTAGTAATAATAAGTTTGCTCCCTTTACCAAACCAATCATGCTTACCTACAAGTGCATCCATATGATCCTTTTCTTCCACATCATCAAGAAGAATGAGGACCCTTGTATTAGACAACCTGTCTTTAATGGTCTTAATCCCTTCATCAATGTTTCTTATATCTGTCCATTTCATCTTAAGGATGCCAGAGATGAGCTGATCCTGCAAGTACTCAATGCCTTTGAGCTTTGACGTTTCGTGGATGTTGGAAAGGAAGCAACAATTTTTGTACTCGTTGGAAAGCTCATTGTAGATGATTTTTGCAATTGTTGTCTTTCCAATGCCACCCATCCCATGAATTCCTACGATCCACGTTTCACTTGTGTGAGCACCTATCTCTTCCATGATTTTATCCCTATGGTGGTCCACATTGACCAAGTTGTTCGATACCACCAAATAAGCCTTCTTCAACTCATTGAAAACCTTATGGGTAACTGCTTTTGCGATCTCACCTTCCTCCCTAGTGTTTGTTGGAGGTCAAATGGCAATGAGTTAGAAAACTATATTAAACCAAACTATGTTCTCACAAGACCAAAGTGAAAACTAGAGACCTATTCGAAATGCTTTCTACAAGGGTTTACTCCATCATAAATGAATTAGCGTTGGTACATGGTTAATGAATGACCTAAACTGAAAAAAAAAAAAATGGAATGAAAAAGGATAATTGGGATCATACCATTATTTTATGTGCTTTTACAGTATAATTTCAATAGCATAAAATTCAATTTCAACAAGGCTAACACAAATCTAGAAAAGAAACCAATTGAACCACATCAAGTTTTAATGGTACAAGGCACATCAAAGGAATGATAGAGGCAATCACCTATTGGGCATGCTTTGCAAGTCCCATCCATGTAGTTCCCCAACTGCAGTGAGAGCGGCCTTCCACTGACACATAGTATCTTCATCATATCGCTTCTTGTTTTTGAGTGAAAGAAAGGCCTCCCCATAACCCCCAATTTGGCGTCGAACCTCTACGGGCGCCACATCATAAAAAATTGGCATAATCTTTTGTCCCCTAGTTTTTTGGCACTCGACCATCTGAGCTAGCTCCTTGAGACACCATACACTAGAGGCATAACCTTTTGAAAATATAGGTATTGAGATCTTTGATTCACTAATTGCTCGGAGAAGTTCCGGGCCAAATTTTTCTCCCTTGCAGAGCTCTTTGTCATCCTTATAGACGTGAATTCCCGCATCTCTCATACTAGTGTAAAGGAAGCTGGTAAAACCTCTTCGAGTATCTTTTCCACTGAAACTCAAGAATACTTCATATTCATATCTCGATGAATTAACCACTCCCTCACCTTCCTTTGCAATGTGAGTAAAAGAAGCACTCCCTACTATTCCATCATTTGTACAAGTACATTGTTTTTTTGCACTCCCCTCCATTGATTTCACTCGATCTGATCTTCAAGAAATACCAAATAGTATATCAGCAAAAACAATGGCAGCTAGATATAGAAAATGTTTAGAAGCCTAACTTGCAAATAATGATCATCTCTGTAGGTCATTAAACTTAGTAGCCAAGATAAGCTAAATGTGTAGAAAGTCATGGGCCAGTTTGCTACAATTGTTTAATAAGAATGATTCATTGTAGCATCACTCTAGCCTATCAAAGTTGACAATGCATGTGAACATAGGAGTATCAAATCTCAAAGGGGCGTTTTAACACCTTAAGGAGTTTGGAATCTCCCGGGGAGAACGTTGGCATAGCACAGTGCAAAGTTTTCATTTTAAATAAAACTCTTCTCAAATCTTGAGAACATAAATTATTTCCAAGGAGTTCTAAATCCCAAGGGAAGAACATGAACATGTTCTCAATCTGATATAACACAATGCGAGGCATTCTTTTTACAAAGAAAAGTTCCACACTTCTCGAATTTCTACAATACAAATTGTTTCTTCTTAATGTCACTTCTGCAAATATGACCATCACTCTCTCTAGAATGGATCAAAATATTAACCAGAGTTATTCATGTGGTGGGATAGTTGTAGTTTGAAATCTTACACGTTTCCAAAATTCCGTTAACCAAAAATGGAGTTTTGTTTTGTGCATGCTAGATTTAAAGAACCAATTATAAACTAAAAGTATAACTGGTAAAAAAAAACTTAACCAATAACTTGTGATTTTGGGCAATTGTTAGAAAGTTATCAAAAAAAATAGCTTTTTTACCCTCAAACCAAGTAGTGGATTACCATTTCTTCTTATAGATTTTACAAATGGGTTAGTATTTTTGCGTGTAGAATATGAATGCTTACATAGTTTATTAATAGTCTCGATTGTTTCGAATTTATGAGTAGCAATGTTCATTTGTAAATACCATGTGAACAAAATAATCGATTTACCATGTGGAAAATACTCTTGTAACTTATGAGCAATCATGTGCCTTTATAAGTAGGCAAGTATTTTTGGTAGTAAATTACGAGTTGATTGCATGCTTTGTTAGTAGTCTTGGTTAACAGCCGTAACGTACAAACAAATAACTATTTTACAAGTATAAATCCCTTACTATATTATTAACCTTGTTTCGATATTATGCATTGCAATTTTATTGTTAGTAACATGTTGACAAAACAATTGATTTAACTACTCGAAATATTCTTGCAGATTACGAATAGTCATTTGCTTTTACAAGTGGCTGTGTTTTTCCTCTAGTAGATTACGAGTTCCTTACATATTTTTTACTAGCGACACCAATTTATATTTGTAACTTCATAAAAAAAAATAACCTAAATTTTTAGTAGATTATTAACATTGTTTTGACATCTATTTCTCAGTAACATACAAACATATTTTATGCAATTGTATGTATGCCAAACGATTGTGTGTATTTGTTTACTAGTGATATTGATGATTATTTGTATTGATAAAGCGTTCTACTTGTTTATATGGTCAACCGTAAGACACCGATTAGAAGCTCCGAGATGACTAAATATGCCACACGAGACAACACGGTGGTACTATTTTGAAATGATGTTGCAACGTGGTTGGACATTGACAAGGTTAACAATATATAATGTTTGGAACTTATATAATATACAACCAAATAATAGCATGGTTCTGTGTTATTCAGCATCTAATGCATAATACAAGGTTCGATAGCAACTTTGTAGATGCTTCCGATATAATTTGTTTGTTTGATAATCTAATTGTGGTGGTTAAGAGTTTGCTCTATCTAGGGAAGAGTGGACATAGAGTATTAGCTTCCTGTGTGTAATTACTCTATAAAATCAGGTGAGGCACATGCCATCATTGTCAGCATCTCAAAATTAAAGATGTCCACACTAAATGATTCTGGTGTTAGCACTGGGCTCCAACTTCATAGACTACAATTATGAAAAGAAGAAGAAGATTCCTCTCATATCTAAGCTCGAAAATTGGTTCTGTTTTATATTGGTCCTAGAGGCGTGCCCCTCCACTTTCCAATATAGTCGAAATTTTTTCTGCCAAGGACGTGCAGACATTGCGAGACCGTTAGTCTATAGGAATTCCGAGTTGAAAATAAAATACCGATACACTGCTATTCATCTGATGTGTTAAAAATAAAAATTGAGTGCCAATATTGTAGCCATTACTTCAAGTATAGCTCAACATTCAAATTGGATTTGAACGAGGGTATGAGGCTAAGTAGTTTAAATCTAGCCTCCATGACTCCGCCTCTATGATTTGATCACCTTATGTGATTCAAGGATCTTGTTGCTTTCAGCTTCATCTTAAGATAAAGTGTAAAACCAATTGATGATAAGAGTTGGCAATTGACTGACCACATGGATAAAATTTGATAGGAGTTGGTTAACTACTTCATTAATATATTGGTATTTTTTTTGTAGTGCTGGTAAGTAAATTTCAAAGGAGTTGGTAATATATTAATTCATTACAATGTGGTTAAATTCTTGTATGTGCCAGTAATTCATTTATGATTCTGGTAGCAAGAGTTGGTAATTAACCACTTGACTCGTATGTCATTGAATTCTTGATATTGCTAGTAATTTATTTAACACACTGGTAAAATTTGAGAGTGGATAATTTAATACTTCCATGTAGTGTTTGTAAATTCTTGACTGTGTCGGTAATTTACTTACCACACTCATAAAATTTTGTAGGAGTCGAATTTACTACTTTATTGGTATGTTGTTAACTTTCTAATGCTGCTGGTAATTTACTTAACAGCACAGATGAAATTTTTCAATGTCGGTAAAATTTTGATAATCTTGTAATTTACTAAATTTCTTAAGAAATGGTATTTTACGAATATTTTGTTAGTCAGCAACCATAAGGTTTCAAGCTCGAAGTACACTGGCGAATGGTGTAATAGCAGAGATGAGAGCTAGAGCTCAAGATCAGGATGGAGTAAGTACAAGAAGCCAAGGTAGTCTCCAATCAGACTATTGCTACAATACTGTGGAATATTTGGAAGTTAGGAAACCAGGCCATCTTCAGGAATAAAAAACCAGAACCAAGCAACCATGTGTAGTCTGCTTTAGCTGGGTTGAAGAGTTTCAACAGATGGAACCCAAAATCGAGCGAATCTAGTAAGACCAGCGACGGATCGTCACGATTTTGCAACCCACCGTAGGCTGGAACACTAAAGACAAACATAGACGGTGCGTACGAACCTGGAGCTACTGGAGGCTCGATCGCTTGTGTCTGTCGTGATTCCGCCGGGAGGTTGGTGGACGGAGTGGTGCGAGCAGTAGCGGCGCCTTCTGCGTTCGGGGTTGAGGCTCTTGCCCTCTTTTAGAAGCCCCAGCTCACCTGTATCCTCAAAGAGTAGTGTTGCTGTGCAAAAAAGAAAAAAGAAAAAGAATTATTGATCAAGACCGCCTATCAATCAACTATCAAGGTAATTGAACCACCGGGACCACAACCATCATTCACGGCGAGAATCCAGGGAAAATCTCATCAAAAAAGCAAAGTGATAATGAAAAGAAATAAAGCAATATAAATAGAGAAAAAGAAGATGGTTCGATTCTAATGTGAAACGAAGACCCGCCAATGCTTTAGCATGTGCCGTTGGCTGTCCAGGTCTTTGGAGACTTGGCTCATTCATGGGTGTGATGTTTCGGTCTTCATTAATTAATTACTTCCAGTAATATAAATAATAATTATCATTCGTGAAAATGGAATATTAACTTTACCAAAAGTGGGATGGAATATATTCTTGTTTTGCTTTTTTTGTATGCACTTGAGACCTTACGTTGTCCAACTTTTTGGCATTTCACTTTCGTTACTCTCCTTTTTGGGATAAGAAAGAATACGAAGGGATATGATTGTTCACTTTGGATCTCTTTATTGGTGCCAATTATATGGTCTATTAGTATACAAATCTAACATTTATCAATGTCTTCTTTTTTTGGTTTGGATTCATCACAACATTAACTTGCGGACACTCATACAATTTTATTCCAGAGGATAGTGCTTTTCACAAAAGATGAAAAAAAAAAAAAAAAAGGAATTGCCCCTCATGATCTTCCTTCTTAGTTTGATGAAAAAAAAAAACATATTTGGGAAATTTGTTTCTATAATTTCCAATGTTTGAATCACGTAAAGCTATTCAATCCATAAAAATGTTTACCATGGGCTAAAAGTAACAAATAAGCTTAGAGGAAAATGACTTGGCAAGAAGAATCATTTTCCCTGATATCTATCATAATTTCTTTGTAATCGTTGTTATTTTGATGGATTATAAAATAAATGACGATGATGTCATATCCAGTTTATTAGTCATTACATGTTACTTTGAACTATACAAGCCACATTTAATGAACTCAATTATTATAAATTATGATAAAATCAATTTCTTCAACTTGTTTTCAACACAATCAATTTTTTTTTTTTTTTTGGTTTACTTCTTTTTGAAATTGAATTTCCTAGAACATTTTCCTGCTTCAAAAAAAATTCTCATGAGATAAGCACAACCTAAAAGTTTGTTTTCACATGATGTTATTCAATGGAAGGAAATGGTAAGATAGAATCATCAATGGATAGGGGAATTGAATATCGATTTGTTATCATGTGATTTTTGGGGGGTGAATGAGAGAACTGTGAATCAGTGTTGGATTTTACAGAGTGATCTTGGTGACATTTTTTAAATAAAATCTTTACGTTTATGGAAGTCCGATCTTGGTGACTGAGAGGCACAAAATATCAAATAAATGAATCATTGGTGTGATTTCTTCTTAAGCAAGCTAGTTAATCATGGACTATTCGTAGTCCAACTCTTCGTTGCCTTTGACTTTGCCCTTTTAATCCCGTTACGTTTCAGTCTTCGCGCCACCTCGTTCGCTATTCTGTCTTATTTTTTTTCTCTCTTTCTCAGAGTCATAGCTAATGCGATTTTAAATCTAATGATAGTATTTCGATGCAAGGAAAAACTATATGTATACAGCACTTTTGTTCTTTTCATTCAGTTATATTAGACAATATCAACTTTTCTATTGATTGATAACACGATTGGCTAGACTATTTAAAGATCATAGTTTTTCTAAACAAATGGTATTTGTTATGCAAGTATTTTTGAAGTTTCTAAATCAATTCCGAGGCTACTAAATATTTCTTATTTCACGATAGAAAATAGCCACTTCGCAATTAATGTTTTACGATATAGAGTTGACAAAAACCAAAATAGCCAAAATCAACTTCTATCAAACATTCCTTAGAAAATCAAAGTTATTTGTAAAGAGTTGGCCCGCACAATATCATAAGCTTTTCACGGTCTGGATGACGGTCAATCTCACGGTGAATGCACGAAGCATTGCCTCCTCTCCATTGATCTCTCTTGATCTTCTCTCAGAGAAAAAAAAAATTCAAACTGTATAGCAGCAAAATCAGTATAGCACATTGCGAAATCAAAATCACTTTTAAAAGCCAGAATTACAAATGGAGATCTCTGTGGGTCATTAAATGCATAAGACAGGACTGGCTAACCATGCTGAGAGTCGGGGGCCAATTCGTATTTTAATAATATAGTCTTCGTAGAGTTTGCTTTCACCTTGAAAGGGAACCGCACGATGTCCAATGCATCTTCCTTCTTCCTTTAAATTACCCGACGGCACCGTGTCGCGATAAATCCCCAAGCCATTGCCCACAAATTTACGGGAATGACAGGGCACGGGACCCACTCACAGCTTTGCTTGTACATAATTGTAGTGTCACTTTTGGGACGGGTGTGTCCCAATTGGGGAAAAAGTATCGGGGCTGTTTTGGGGAAAACGGCCCCTTCCGTTTTTCGTGCTCTCCAAACTTGAAAAATACAACAGAAGTTCGGGAAAATATGGCAATTTCAATGGGGATGCGCGGGCTGAAAATCCATCATTTTGGGGTTGCCCTAACAAATTCGGCATGTGGACTGGATTACACCTGTCTTCACTTCCTATTCTTCGAGTAGGTCTTGCCAGCTCACGCACCAGGGCATGTGAACCCGACTCATGTGCGGACGAATCATGTGAATTCTCCATAGAGTCGATCTCATCCATTGAATGACCCTGGATTGGTTTAGCATCTTCTTCCTATTAATTAGCTCCCACTTCACTGCACTCAATATCATCAGTCCCCTCATGTGAGTCAGGTGGCCACCGATAGTTGATAGCTCTACTTTCTATCCACCATAATCACGGCCACCTATCCTTTTTCCGCTTGCTCCTCGCCTCTCTCCCCTATCAATTGCGTTTTGTCTTTTTGCTGCTACCAAAATACCCAGATGCCCTCTTGGCGAGGAATTTATTTATCCTTTTCTCTTTTTGGGTATTGATTTTAATGATAAATGGGGATGAGGGCCTCTCTCCGTTCCTAAAAATCAAGCGAATTAACCAAGTTAAGCCCCGACACCACGGCATTCAACCATAGATTTGTGGCCATGCGAGGCTAGCGACCTCTGCTAGTCGCGAGTTCCACGGGCATAGGTTATGAGATCTATGAGAAAAGAAAAAGAGACGAAGGCGTAGAGGACAGACTCGAGTGGGTGAGGCGCTAACTCGCCGATGGATTGATGCATGAAGTTTAGGGATAGTGATGGCAATGGGTGGGCAGCAACATCAACGGCATTGAGTGCGGGATTCCATAAAAAATCCTAACCTTTATATGTACCATATTAACAATTATCCAAATTGTATTTTTATCATCAAAATCCCAAACTTATATGGTAACCGAAAAACATGTTCCATCAAAGTATGGTCTAAGATGAATTGGAGTCTTTCTTGGACAGCGACGAACTTAAAAATCTGAACTTGGCAATTTTTAGAGTCAAAGTTTAAGCTTTTGAAAGAAAACTGGACTTAGCAACTTTTAGGGTCCAAGAAGTGAGATAATTCACTTCGCGGTCTTTCTTGCAAAAGAAATGAGCTACAATTTAAACTTCAACGGAAAAGTGAGACGGAATACAAATTCTTGCTTTGCATTTATCCTTTTCCGCTTTGCGCTTGAGACTCTCATTCGTCCACCTTGATTTTAGCATTTCACATCTGGTCCTCCTCCGTTTCGGGAGAAGAAAGCATATGATGGGTCTCTCTTTATTTGGATGAAGAGACGAAAGTATTCAATATGGCCAGGTTTAAAATTTTATCTTTCCTTTTATTTAGTTTCTTTTCTAGGTAAACTTTGTTTAAACCCCACGACAACTCCTTCCACATCGTTCCTTAACCTTTTCGCACGTTTCTTTCTTTGCTCCAAATCCTTGATTTTCCCCTTGTTGTCACTGCTCTTTGCTCACACGCCTCCAAAACCCTAACCCATGCCCATGGCCATGGTCATTCCCGGTGATTGACGAGCTGACCTCCTCAAAGTTGCCGGGGAGTTCATGATTGATGCGAATGCTCCAACACCACCAAGACCTTCAGAATTCGATGGGTAAGATGTGAACTAAATGAACCAATTTGTATTTGATAAGGACGACATGGAGGAAACACATGGCGGGGCAGCCAAGGAGGAAAAATAAAATCCTGCAAGATCCAAAGGTGTAAACTGTTTGCTTCCAAAATTCATAAGCCCTTAAATTTTTTCATGCGTCCATCCAAATCTGACAAAAGGAAAATTTAAAATTGAAGCAATTAAATGCGATTGACTCAATGAGTCAAAAAAAAAACTCTTGGGAAATATCAATTTCATCGATTCGAGACCAACGGAGATCAAATTTGTTCTCTGATAGCTTTAACTTTGATTAAACTCCACTAAACTTTTGTTTTAGTAAAACGAAACTCCAAAGGTGTTGTTGCAGATTTTTTTTTTTTTTTTTTTAAATAAGACTCTTTGCATTCAAATTGAAATTAAGCGTCCTCCGGTGTGGCTCAGAAGCTCCAGGAAGAAGAAAAAATAGGTGGGATCCCATTGCCTTAACTCCTCTCTTTTTAAAGGAAAAGAGAGATTTTTCATATGAGATGCGGCCCTTAACTATCAAAGACCTTTGTTCTTTCACCACAAAATATCAAGGAAATAAAAAAGAAAGATCTTCTTGAATGACTTTTGGGGAGGTCATTGTACTTAGAAGCCACAGGATTGGCTGAATATGTAGAGAGAGTCATGGGCCAATTTGTTGCAAAATTTGGTCAATAAGGATGACTCCTTGAAGCATTGCTCCAGCCCGTCGAAGTTGATAATTATGTACGTTTCTTAATGTGGAAAATCACTGGGCCATATGATGCATAAATTTTCGGATTAGAATCGACTTTTGCCTCCCAAATAAATGGTGGATTCATTCAAAGTCGACCACTCCATCAGTTTGGGGTTTTATTCTATATTTATCACATGTGTACGAGTTTGTGTTTTTTTTAAGTATTTATTTAATATAACGGAAACTAATGGAGGATAAATTTCATTTACCAAAAAAAAAAAAATTTGGAGGATAAATTTCTCACAAATATACTAGTTTGGAATTTTTGGTGATCAAAAAATTAATTTTGGCTAAATTTATCACGAATATACTAGTTTGAGATTTTTCGTGGTATTAACCCTAAAAACAATAAGCTCAAAGAAAATGACCTGGCAAGAAGAAATCATTACCCTTGTTTTCTTGCTAAGCTTTGAAGTGAGAAGAATATACTTTATTGATGCTCAATTTTTCTACATTCCCAAAGCACGATTATGTCTAATATTTTACAAATATGATTTCATAATTTCTATCTTAATTTCTTTGTAATCAATGTTATTTCAATGGATTATAGAATAAATGAAAAACATATTAATTCTAGTTTATTAGTCATTCCATGTTACTTTTAACGATACAAGCTGCATTTAGTGGATTCACTTATTACCAATTACAATAAAATCAGTTCTTTTCAACTTGTTTTCACCATAGTCAAAATTTTCCAATTCCCTTTCTCTAAAATTGAATTCCCCCAAAGCATTTTCCAATCGCAAAAAAAATTCTTAGCGACATAAAGACATCCTTAGAGGTTGTTTTTATTTGATTTTCGAATCTCATATGAAATTATAGAATTGAAGGAAATCATATAATGAAACTATCGATGAATATGAGAATTGGAAATCGATTTGTTGCCATGTAAATTTTGCAGGTGAATGGGAGAATGATGAGTCGGTGTTGGATTTGACAAAGTGATCTAGTGGCCTTTTTTATGCCTTCTTTTTGATAAAAATCTCCACGTTCATGGATGCCTGTCTGTGAGGGACAAAGTACCAAATGAATGAATCATTGGTGTGATTCCTTCCTGAGCAAAGCTAGTTCATCATGGACTGTTGGTAGTTCAAGTCTTCGTAGACTTTGACTTTGCCCTTACCGGTATGTTGTTCTTTTATTTATTTATTTTCTTTGGAGAGTGGTAGATAATGCAATTTTTAATCTAATGATTTTATTTCAATGCAAGGCAAAACTATATGTATACCACATTTTGCTTGATAACTAAAAATTTTATGTTTCACGATAAAAAAAAAAAAAAATAGCTACTTCACAACTTAAGTTTCACAATACCAACTCAACAATAACCAAGGTAAGTTGCATTATTGACCGTTTTTAGCCAATAAAAGTCACTCGTAAAGCGTTGATATGTATGATATCATAAGCTTTTCACAATCTAGATTATGATCAATCCAATGGTGAATAAAACGAGCATTGCCTCCCCTTTGTTGATCTCACTTGATCTTTTCTTTGGGAGACAATTCTGACATGGAAAAAAGTACAGAGGCCCTACTTATCAAGTGCTGTAAGCCAAAAAAAAAATCCTTGATCAAGTGGCGGCCGCCAATCAATCAACTATCAAAATAACTAACTAACTAGAGACCTGAAACGTCCCTGAGGATCCAAGGAAAATCTTATCAAAAAAGCAAATTGATAACGAAAATAAATAAAGCAATACAGCAAAGAAAAAGAAGATGGATCCTAGCGTGGAAAAGAAGACTCGCCAATGCTTTAGCGTGTGTCTTTGGTAGTCCAAGTCTTTGTATACTTGGGTCAATCTTTGGTTTGATTCCTTCTTGGAGCAAAGCTGGCTCATCATGGACTGTTGTCGGTCCAAGTCTTTGTAGACTGACTTTGCCCTTCTAATCCTGTGATGTTTTAGTCCTCTTCACCCCCCATACGCTGTCCCGTCTTTTTTTTTTTCCTGTCTTTTTTAGGGTGGTAGCTAATGTTAATGCCACGTTAAAATGAGGCATAGGGAGCTTAGGTTTTAGATTGTTGGCGTCCGTATCAATATCACATCGACCTATCTCATGCAATTCCTAATCTAATGATTGTATTTCGTTGCAATGCAAAAACCACATGTATACAACACTTCCGTACTTTCCATTTAGTTAAATTAGACGGCATTAACTTTTCTATTAATTGATGATACAATTGGTTAGACTATTTAAAAATCAAAATATTTCTAAATAGATATTTATTTTTGCAATTTAAAAAAAAAAAAAATTATTAATCAATTTTGTGGTTATTAAACATTCCATGTTTTCCCGTTAGATCCGAAGGTATAAAATGTTCCATTCCAAAATTCATAAGTTCCTTAGCTCTTTTTAGGCCGAAATCCGAGTGTGATAAAAAACAACATTTAAGATTGAAGTTAGTAACCACATTGACTTGATGAGTCAAAAACACTCTTGGGAAGTATCGAATTCCCATTTGAGTAGTATCTATTTTCACAAATCTATTTATTCACTTGCTAAATATTAAATCATGATTTGCTCATATCACTTAATGTATCAATTTTAAATTACCTGTAAATAACCTAGATTTATTGGTTAAACTTCAAATGATGAAGAGTTCGTGCTTATTGAGTAAAAGTGCACATATTTGTAACAACATTAAAAAGAAGAAGAAGAAGAAGAAGAAGAAAATCCACATATTGCTAGCAATCGTAATTAAAATGCCATATGTTATGTGAAACGTTGAATGCATGTTATTTTACAAAATTCTCATAGTAATTAACCTACTGGGACCTCAATAGTTATTCACGGCAAACTACCTTGACGAATCCGAGGGAAACTCTTGTTAAAAAGCAAAGTGAATAATGAAAAGAAATAAAGCAATACAGCAAAGAAAAAGAAGATGGGGTCATCCTGATGTGGAAAAGAAGTCCCACCAATGCTTTAGCGTGTGCCTTTGGTAGTTCAAGTCTTCGTAGACTTTGACTTGGGTCAATCATTGGTGTGATTCCTTCTTGAGCAAGCTGGTTCATCATGGACTGTTGGTAGTCCAAGTCTTCGTAGACTTTGACTTGGGTCAATCATTGGTTTCAATCTTCTTGCACTGCCCGCACGCTATTCTGTCCGATTTTTTTCTCTCTTTCCGAGAGTGGGAGCTAATGCTAATGCCACGTTAAGACAGGGCACATGAAGCTTAGGTTTTAGTTTGTTGGTGTCCTTATCAAAATCACATCGACAGATCTCACGCAATTCCTAATCTAGTGAATGTATTTTGATGCAATGCAAAATTATATGTATGCGACATATTCCATTTCCATTTAATTAAATTAGATCGTTCCAACTTTTTTATTAATTGATGACATGATTGACTAAACTATTTAAGAAAAAGGCTTTTTTGGACTGATGGTGTTTCTTTGCAAGTATTTTTCTGTTTTTTGAATAGATTTTGTGGTAACTAAACATTCCATGTTTTGCGATAGAAAAAAAGAATCTCGCTAGATTTAGAAGTGTAAAATTCTTCCATTTCATAATTTATAAGTTCTTAAGTCTTTTTAAGCATAAATCCTAGCATGACCAAAAAATATTAAGATTGAAGTTATTAAATCACCATGACTCGATGAGTTAAAAAGAAGACTCTTGGGAAGTATCAAATTTCTTGAATTGAGATCGATGGAAGATCGGATTTGTTCTCCGATAGCTTTAGCTTTTATTATCACTCCTAGGGGTGTGCATGGTCCTAGGCGGGCGGTTCCGACTTAGAACCGGAACTGCGCTAAAGACCGGTTTCGAAAATTGAACCGGATCCACCCGTTTGTTACATGGATCCACCTAGGAACCAGACCGCCGGTTCGGTCCGATTCTTCAGTGGATCCATAGAACCAGTCTCACCAATAGAAAAAGGGACGGACTTGCTATTGTCGAGGCGACGGCGATTTTTTGAAGTGCCGAATAGAGAAAGGGACGGATGGATGGACGACGATTTTAGTGAAAGTAAGAAAGAAACAGAAAGAACGTTCTTTATGTGAAAGCAAGAATGAGCAATGGAAGGGGCAATGTCAAAGAACCAAAAAGACGGGACTTTGCAGTGGAAAGAGAAGGCTTTTGAGCCGGAAGAAAGATGGGTACTTGGGAGGGTTTTGATACTTGGATTTAAAGGGGCGGAGGTGGTGTTTTAGGGTTTCTTCGCTACTGTTTTGCAGCTCCCTTTCGTGTCATTTCACCGGGAAGCAACGAAGCTCCGCAACATTGATGGAGGATGGCGAGTTGGGGAACCTCAAAGTTGAGATCTTTCGAGTTTTTGGGGAAGGAAGGGAGCGTGGAGAGCTGTAGGCTCTCGAGACTTGGTAAGGTTTTCAGCGGTGGGTCGACTTACGAGCATGAAGCTGAAGTTGGAAAATGGTGGTGATGGAGAGAGAGAGAGAGAGAGCAAATTCGACAGGGTTTGTTAATTAGTAATTTCAATTTTTTTTAATATTAAAATTAATCGGTTTGGTCCGGGTAGACAGGTGAACGGATCCGCCCATGGAACCGGGAACTGGACCAGTACCCACCGGTTCCCATAAATTGGAATCGGGAACCGGACTGGTTCCCTCAAGAACCACCGGTTTTGAGCGGTTCTGGTCCGGTTCTAGGCAATCCTGGCGGATCCTAATTCTTTTGCACACCCTTGATCACTCCACCAAACTTTTGTTTTAGTAAAACGAAACTCTTGTCACAATTTTTTTTTTTTTGAAATCAAACTCCATCCATTTGAATCCAGGTTGAGCTTGCTCCTTTAGCTTTAAAGCTTGGGAAGAGTAGAAAATACGTGGGATCCCATTGCCTAACTCTTATTTTTTTTAAAGGAAAATAAAGACTTCTTGTATATATGTGGGCCTTAATTATTGACACCTTTGTTCCTTTACCCTAGAATATGCAAACGAATGTGGGCCAGTCTTGCTGCAAAATTGGTCAATAAAGACGCTTCCTCACAACATCATTGCAGCCTATCAAAGGTGACAGATATTATGTTTCTTAACGCGGAAAATCACTGGACCATGTGGTGTAGATTTTTTCGGATGAGAATCTACTTTTGCCCCTAAATAATTCATTCAAAGTAAAGTCAACAAAAGTAGACACAGAACTTCCAAAGCAAGTTCATTTCCCCATTAATTAAGGTGAACTCCGGTCGGTCTAGTATGGGCTGATTGGGCCCAGGCTTGAATTAATTCTGAAGCACAAAGCCTACTGGAATTGTTGGGCTTGGTCTTCGTCAAAGCACTCCCTAGTGATCAATTGAATTAAGAAAAGATTACATTTTATTTCGGGGGTGAAGCATCCTTCACATTTAACCTATTGTTAGTGTCAATAAATTGCTTGTCACAAAGCATAGTAATTGGACATTAAATCCATGCATCATGCTGATTATTATACAAAAAATTACTAAAACAAGGTACACTAAACCAATGTGTAATCGTATTAATACTTTGAGCCACTAACAAGTGTGGTAAATAAGTTCACGAACATGATGTGACCAATTAGATCTCATTTGGAATTTAACTCAATTAGCATTTCCACATTCATGATTGTACTCAAAAGCCTCTATGATGACTGGCAAAAAATTAGTGAAACCTCTCCAATGACTATAATGATTAAAAAAAATGTTCGACTCCCCCTGAATTCAAGTACGAAAGTTCTCTATTTTAGATAATGTTTTCGAAGGTCTAGCTCTTCACTCTCTCGGTTAATGCTCGTGGGTTATCTATAACAAAAGATAAAAAAAAGAGCTGCAAATATAAGAACTTGCAGACAACATGAGACTATTCCATGTTAAATTTTGAGAATTGGAAAAATATTTGCCACACTTCTATTAATTTGAAATTAAACAATTTGGATCATTATTTCAGATTTACCTTCAAGTTGGGAAAAGTACCAAAAAAGTCCTAAACCTATTGCATTGGTACCAATTCAGTCATAAACTTTTCAATTAGACCAATTTAGTCCTAAACCTTTTAATATGGGTACCAATTCAGTCCATCCGGCCAATTTTGGCCGGCCGACGCCGACGGGACGTGGACGTCGGCTGGTGACCTGACGCCATGACGTGGCAATTTTTATGATTTTTTCAAATTTTTTTATTAATTTTTATTAATTTTTTCCTTTTTCTTTTCTTTTCCTTTTCTTTTCGCTTTCTTCTTCGTGGTTGCCGCGAGCCTCCTAAGTGAGGTTCACTGGCCACTAGGCGAGGGCCACGAAGCCCTCGCCGTCGCGCCGGCGAGGGCTTCGCGCCCTCGCCCGGCCTCTCCCAGCCGCCGGGCGAGGCGGCTTCGCCGGATTTGGGCGAGGCTAGCCTCGCCCACGGCTGGTGAAGCCATGGTGGCCATTGCCGGGCGGGCGAGGGCCGCGAAGCCCTCGCCGGCCACCGGCGAGGGTCGCGACCCTCGCTCGGCCTCGCCCGGCCTTGCCGGCGAGTCCCCGCGCCTCCTCCGCCGTCAACCCTAGAGCTTCTCGACCTCGTCACCGCCGCCCTCACCTCCACGAAATCCCAATTCGAGGCCTTGGTCCCCCACCTCCCGTGACTCACGCCGCCACCGCTCCTCCGCCCGATCTACGCCTCCCAAACCCTAGCCCGCCACCCCAACACCCTCCTCTCCTTCTTCCGAGGTTGGCCTCGCCCACGGCTCGGGCGAGGCCGAGCGAGGGTCGCGACCGCCCGGTGGCCGGCGAGGGCTTCACGGCGCCGCCTCCGCCCGGCGATGGCCGCCATGGCCTCGCCGGCGGCTCCGGGAGAGGCCGGGCGAGGGCCGCGACCCTGCCGGCGGCATGCGAGGGCTTTGCGGCCCTCGCCAGTGGCGGCGAGCCTCACCGAGGCTCGCCGGCAACCGTGAAGAAGAAAGCATAAAAGAAAAGGAAAAGAAAAAAATTAATAAAAATTAATAAAAATTCGAAAAATCATAAAATTGCCACGTCGGCGTCCGGTCACCAGCCGACGTCCACGTCGCGTCGGCCGGCCAAAATTGGCCGGATGGACTGAATTGGTACCAATATTAAAAAGTTTAGGACTGAATTGGTCCAATTGAAAAGTTTAGGACTAAATTGGTCAAATTGAAAAGTTTAGGATTGAATTGGTCCAATTGAAAAGTGGTACCAATGCAATAGGTTTAGAACTTTTTTGGTACTTTTCCCCCTTCAAGTTAGATAATGTCAGACCAAGTCCATTTGCAGCTGGAAACATTTTTTAGTATAATTAGGAATTGGAACGCCTCCTCTTCAAATTCTATGAATCCAACTTAAGAGCCATGCTTTACCCAAAAAACAAATTGGACATGGGTTTACCGATGTAGAAAATCCATCTTCTTCACGTCGCAATTTTGTGTTGGTTGTTGTTGTAGAGGTGATGCCATAAGTGTTGAGATACTTTCACACACATTGTAATGGCTACTTTGACGTATACGATATGATGAAGTTAATGTTCTCCTGCGTGAAGAAAGCAAAAATTTTACATAGAAACCAACAAATATTGGATAGGGAAGAAAAAAGGGGGAAAAAGGCAAGTCTAAGCGCACATGGCATGCAAAGGAAATCCAATTTCGGTAAGACAGTTCATATTCAAGTTGGTTCAGTGAGGGCGATTACGAAAGTCACTGAATGGGTCAATCTTTTCCTTCAGTTTGTCCTATTTAATAAGATAAAAAAAAAAAAAAGCATGGGAGGACATTGTAGATGTCTGAGATGGACACGACTTCTTGTAACACTAGAAAACCATAGGAAGACACCTGGGACCAAGGCATGTCGTGAAGGAAGCACACTGGGGCATTGACCAATTTCAAATACAGTAAGACAAAGCAGCAAATTATAAGGTATCTTAGATAAATCACCACGTAATATATTGACAAAATAATGCACTTGGAATTTATATAATTTGACCTCACCTTTAGCAAATCAAGCCATTGAAACATCTAAACCAAACCAAACCAAAACAAAGAAGATCTGAACAAGGGTATTTGTAGAAAAAGAAGATTTACATAAACCTCTTTGTAAGTCATATGTTTAGCAGAATAGGAAGCACTTCTTATCAGATAAAAAAAGTACTCAACAGGGCAGGTGTCCATTCACTTTTCTTTCGCAGAAATTTGCCAAGTTTGATCAACCAACTCCATAATGTGCTGAGTTTCCAAATCTCCCGTGGTGAAGAATGTCTATTTGTTTTAATTTCCTCCACATTGGTACATTAGAAACATCAGGATATAGTTGCTAGAGAAGATGCGCAAATTGTCCAGTGATTCTGGTTGGTCAGATTACCACGATGATCTAAATGAAAATCCATTAGTTTCTTCAAGCCACTCAGTAGGCCAATCTGTCCAATCGGTTGAGTTTGTTCAGCTCCAAATTCCAGTTTGAGTCTGGTGCGTCTTTATCCACTTGCAGTTTCTCAAAGACTAGTGTTCAAGGCTTATGAAGGTAACAAATCGAGACAGGAAGCTCCAAGATCCCAGCTCCTTATAGAAAAAGCCTCGACAGGGAAGTCGTGTAACTGATTGAAGGTTTTGTAGTCAGTGAGGAACGATGGCAAGCACAGAGAATTTCTAGACTCTTCAATCCTTGACATTCAAGCATATATGCTTCATTGATGTCCCATCAATCAATGGTTCTCTCAAACATTCCATTTACCAGGCTCCTAGGGAGATGGTGGAGATCAATCTTTCCAAACTCACATGTACCTGAGGTCTAGCATCTAACAGAACCATTTTGACATCGAAAGGTCCACCTGATCTGACTGAATTGAGGTCATAAAGCAATCCCTTTTAAGGCAAGTCCATGTCAGACTTTCCCCTTCTATCTTGGTAGTTTGTAGATGTACATTCCCGATAAGTTAGGGACTTGTTTGTCCATCTTGGTAGTTCTTACAATACTTTCTGTTCGTGTGAAGTCCTCAGAGATGCACTAACCGAGATATACTCCTTTCATCATTTTATTCAAATCATTTCACTGTTCCCGCTGCTCCATGGTTTATAGCAGCATCGTCGTATGGACTACCTATCTCCAGTGATCTTACTTGTGCTTACACTCCTCTGGAAGGAATCTTTGAACAGAACAGAAGAAACAACGATGGTAGCAACTGTCACCACACACAGGACAACCTCAAGTGCGTCAATCGTTTTGCGCCAGCACAAGTGGTCCACCTTGGCAGAAACAACAATTGTTGAGCTGCTGCTGCTGCTCCTCCTCCTCGGAGGCATCGGACGACGCCTGCTGGTTCCAGCTTGGTCGTCACTGCTCGTTCGAGAAAGAGAAAGCGAGAGAGGCCGAATCGGAATCCGAAGTGACGATCTGAAATAAAATTGGGAGGAGGAGAGAGTCGGAGGGGGATGGTGGGATATTCGAAGTCGTATCGGAGTCGGTGTCGGAAACTGGAGGAAGCAGAGGAGGGTTCTTTGCGTCTTTTCGTATATTTTTTTTAATTTCTTTTCACGCTTTTCCCTTTTATCTTTCGGAGTTTGGTTTTTTCCTTTCGGTTGCTCTTTTCATTTTTCGCTACATGCGAGTGGCCCGAAGATTTTCCGCCAGTAAGAGAGGGGGGGCAAAATTGTATTTTTACCTCTGCTGCAGAATTGTAAGGCAGCAGCGTCAGCTCCCGCGCGAGATGGGACCTGCGGCTCGAGGATCAGAAGTGGTCCGACCTGCCCCTGCTGCCTGACGCAACCAATTCTTAACGTTGCAGTCTCACGTACGCTGTGGAAGATTAAGTTTGAACCAAAACTACTCAGTTTACGTACGTATACAGGCCTGTCATTGCTGTCTTACCAGCGTGCTAGAAGCCAGGAAATATCTCCATATGAGGTAGCAATATGTGCAGGATACAACCTCGCCAAGGATTGCTCACAATGTGATTCAAATTATTCAATTCATGGAAAATAGTGTGACCCGCCTGATGTTAAGTCACCGCATTTGGGAGTGGGCTACAATCTTTTCACTTTCATTCTTCTTTCTTTTTCAAATTGTTTCATGTGAATGAGATGTGTAAGAATTTGATAAAAGCATGAGAGGTGTATAAATCTGTTTCATGCTTATTAGCACCTAAGTTTGACGAGTGACTGATTCATCAACACTGGCCATAAATGAAGAGATTTGGTGATTGTTCTCTGCAAAAAGTTACTGTTGCACCCTTCATGCTCTTGAATCACACCTTGTTCTTCACTTCCAATTGTTGTTTTGTGTACTAACTTCTCTGTATTTTGGAATAACATGAATTTTCAGATTAAGCTTGAATCTGAAAATATTTGACTGGAGAAGTTTGCCATCATAATGAAGTAATTGCAATTTCATATACCTCCACTAATATATATATATATATATATATATATATATATATATATATATATAAACAAATGAATTATATCAATTTTAATTTGAGTGTATAGTAACCAACTAATTGAACTGTAGAGCAGCCATTTGTCCAACAGAATGTCTCATTCTCTTTGGCTAAAATACAACAGAAGGCATCCCCACGCAATCTTTCTAAATGTTCCAATTTTAGCAAAACTTACTTTAGTGCTCTAATGCACACGATGTAAATCACCGAATGTGACATTGAAAATGCCGGCCGACAAAATAAGATCGCAAGGGCAAATCAAGAAAGATCGTAAAGAATCTGAAATGGAACAGATCGCATTTGAGGGTGATGGTTGTTTTGACATGCTTGATTGCTGCAAAGTGAGGCGATACTCAAGCTTTTCAAGTTCAAGAGATTGGAAATGCTATCATCAGCTTGTTGCTCGATATGAATATGTAGACAGAGAAAATTTTCTAGGAGTCTCAGCACTTGGGGTATCTCAACACATGTCGGTTTCAAAATCTTCTAAGATGAACATCTTCAGATATCATAGGAATTTATGATTAGCAATTTTTCACTAAGCTCTGCATCTATTCTTCTAGCTATTCCTGCTTCCATACTGCACTAGTTATTGTTCTTATGATAGAGAACCTCATCTTCAATACTTTCAATTACTTCATGTTCCCGACCAACCAGGCAACTTCTCTATGTCCATGTTCAATTTATCGAACTTAGCAAGTGATTCCAAATTCCAGATTGAGTCTAGTAAAGTCTTTATTGACTTGCAGTTCCTGGAAGACTAGTGTTCGAGGCTTACGAGGGATCCACTAGAGTTGGGAAGCTCCATGATCCTAGCTCCTCACAGAGAAAGCCTCGATAGGGAAGTTAGGTGACAGATTTGAAGGTTTTATAGTTAGTGAGGAACGATGGGAAGCACAAAGAACCTACAAGCTCTTCAATTCTCGATATTCAGGCATATGCTTGATTGATGTTATACAGCAATCCCTTTTTAAGGCAGTTAAGTCTATGTTAGACTTTCCCCTTCCATCTTGGTAATTCGTAGATGCATATTCCCTTTTAAGATAGAGATTATCGATGTTTGTCCATTAAATCCAGCATGCGAAATTGCGAATCAAACAAAGTCAATGTCCAGCAAGCTAGTCGCCATATATTTCTCCCAAAAATCATGTACTTTTATTCGTGTGAAGTCCACCATCAGATAGTAACTGAGTTATCCAGAGTTAGATTCATCTACTAGTAAGAATACTTTGAGGGACCTTGTTTAGCTTTCTTATACTTGTTTCATCGTTTGATTCCATCATTTCTCGGTTCACGCTGCTCCATGGTTTATAGCAGCATCGTTATTTGGTTTGCCCTCTCTAGTGATCTTGCTGCTCTTAATCTTCTCTGCTCCATGGTCTATAGTAGCAACTGTCGCCACACACAATGCAGCCTCAAGTGGTGAATCGTTTTGCACCAGTACAACTGGTCCACCTCAGCAGAAACAAAACAACAATTGTTGAGCTGCACGAGGATTGGGGGTCGTCTGACTTGGCCTCCCCGCCCGAGTCGCAATGGGTCAGGATTTTTTCTTTTCTTTTCCTTTGATAAATTATAAAGTGTGGGAAGAGATGACCAATACAGTTATCCATTCTTGTTGTTACATAAAGCGTTATGTATGATACAAAATATCTCCATTAAGCCATAACCACTCGATTCATCGACAAGTGTGCGAATCTATCACCATAACTAATATGCCAAAAGCCAACAAATCTTTCTACATAATGTTGTGAATATCTAAAATACTGAGTGGTGAAAAGTCCACTCATAACATGATTTGAACTCATGAATTAATAGAAGATGGCGTGATCCCTTCATCATTGGGCTACTTTTTTTTTTTTTTTTTCACTTTCAAAATGAGCCTGATCCAAAAATGAGTGATCTATAAATCTGTTTTGTGCTTATAAAATTTGATTTGAGTCGAATGAGGTGTTGATGTGTTAAGGTTACCAATAAAAGAAGAGGTTTGATGACTGGTTTCTATAAAATTGATTGATTTACTCTTCATAGTTTTCTCGAGTTTCACTTATTATTTAACTTCCATCTTTTTGTTTTGTGTACTAACTTTTCTGTGCTTTTTATAAACATTTGACTGTGAATATAAATCCGTGAGAGCCACCAAACATCACGCATGCCACGAAGCAGGGTTCTTATATTATTTTGTTTGCGTGAGCTAATTGCGATTTAAGGGAAAAAAAAAATCTTCTACGTTCTTTGATAATTTGAAAATGACATTTTGTGACTTTTGTTGTATAAGTTTATAGACTATTTTTACTTCGAACACAGCCGATGAAAAAGTCCAATGATTTTTGTTCTCAAAGATTATGGACCTTTTACTTGTTTAAATATTTTACATGTAAAGTATCAACTCATACATCCAATAAACAATTATGAAATAACGATGGCATCCTTCTACAAGATAGTGATCAGTCCGATCATATTCACACTAAATATTTTATAAATTCTAAATAAAACATATATGTTCATCTACAAATAAAAACTATCAAATCCACTTCCATATAAATTTTAAAGAATAGAATCGATCTGTCATAATAAATCACGTTTCGAATTCTCTTTCAACTCGAGAAATATGGGCTCCACAAATTAGCTTAATTCACTTGTCTCGCATGTTGAATAATATTCTTTTCAAGTTTGAATATTATTGGCAAAGAAAAAGTTTGAATAATTCGAGTTATTGGATTGATTCGAGCTTGGAATCGGAAAAATTTTACTCAAGAAGCTGGTGATCAAAGGAAGCGCCAAAAGAGGAAGAGAGAGAGAACGGAAATTTGTCCAGGAGCACGCCTCATTTTAGCCAAACTTCCTTCATTGCCCTCACGGAAACGACGAAATCACCGGACGTGACACCGAATATGCCCGCCGACAGAGCAAGAGCCCGAGGTCGAATCAGGAAAATTCGCAAATCCGTCATCCTCTTCCTCTCCTTCCCTTCCCCACCCCGCACCCCACCCAAAAAAAAAAACAAAAGCTCGCCGTAGCTTTCGATCGCCATCCGCCGCGAAAATCGCTACGGAGGCCACGAACGCTGCGAAGACCAGGATTCGAGGTTTGAATTCGAGCAATGCGGACGAAGACCGCAATCGATCTCTCCACCTCGCCGGGCGATCGCGCCATTTTGATTGCGTGAGATTGGAATGATGTTGGTGCTCGGCAGAATGTGGAGTTGAGGGTGATGGTTATTCTGAAGTGCTTCATTGCCGCGGGTGGAAGCGATAGAGGTAATTGCAATTCGTGTTCATGTGATCAGTTACTGCTCTGATCCTCCCACTTGATTGGGATTGGGAGTCTAGTATCGAGCATGTCGGTTTTAGCGGACTAGCTTTATGGGAAAGAGGAGCCTTATGCTTTTCACTTATTCGCCTTTCGTTGCATTTGAACATATAGTTCTTTAAGTTCACAAACAAGGATGGCAGAAATATACTGAAATATTATTTTGAGTTGATGTTTCCTTGTGAAGTGTTCCTCTTACTTGATTGTCGAAATAGCTTGCTAGAGACATAAGAAACTTGCTCCATTGCTTGTCATTAAATGAGTTTTTGACCACATTTTCAATGTGAAATTTTCTCAACTGGTAAATGCAGAACTCAGAGTGAGGTCCAAGGCTTGTAAAGCTGTTTACAATTGCACTCTTGCCATGACATTGGCGGAGTATGCATCAGCTGTAAGTGTTCTTTATAAAGATTTTCACATTTACCTAGAGCTTGTTGTTGTTATTACTCTTCAGGTTTCACCATTTAAATACAATAACATTGTAACTAAATGCACAGCTTTTTATTTTGCAGGTTTAACGCCAGATTTGACAGAACTTTGTAGTTGGTTTTGTCCTAGATGTGATGGAAAGATCCAGGTAATTTAATATGGTTCAATATGACATTGTTGCTGAGGTTGCCTGAAGAATGGATCCTCAGTACAGTATTAAATGGCCAATTCTTCTGATGAGATTTTGTGGGCATATGCTGCCTCCTCTTATTAGGTACTGAACTGGTAATTAATGCCTTTTGATATGAGAGGAGGGGTTTGAATTCATTGAATTGATAGTGGACATTCAACACTGCTTACACGCAGATTGTTTGGTTACAGTGGCTTACCAATCTGCAATGCTTGCAATGCCTATATGTTTAAATTGCATCTAATTGTTTATATCTATTTCTAAATGTACATATATGTTACCTGTAGGCATACGTTGGGGTAGCCAAGGATCTTAATGCTGGTGCACAAGAACACAGGTATGCATGTTAACTTTAGCAACTCTTCCCCTTACAAATGACTTGCAAAGGTTTTGATGAGAATTTAGGCTAAGAAGAGCAGCCTCCTGTGAGTGTGTACACAAGACCCATGGGTCGACTGTCCATAAGAAGGGAAAAGGGTGAATCATTTCCACCAAGATGTGAAAGTTACCTTCATGTAATTTTAGATTGGTTCATGAGAAGATCACATACTTCACTAATTTTGTTCTGTGAAAAATTCTATCACCTCTCTTTGTCATTTGAGCTTTTCAGGTAGTGATTACTTCTATTTATGTCTACAGCATACAGAATTGGGTTGAAGATCTCTACTGGATAGTGGAAACAGCTTGACGTACTACCCTGGCATGCATGGTGCCCTGGACAGCTCTAAAGATGATTATGCCTCTTGCAAGCTGCGGATTCTTCTCGTTTGGATTGAGTTACAGTCTTACTCTATTGATTTTTGCTTGGGTTAATCGTGGATTTTACTATTCTTATCTTGATATGACAATTTAACCTGGTATTTTGGATGCTGTTATCAGAACTGAGGATTTATAAGGGGACATAAATGTCATGGTGACAGAGCATTCTATGGGAGGGGCTATGGCATCCTTTTGCGGAATTGATCTTGTGGTAAGATAGTTAAAAACTGCTATGGTCTGGAATTGTGAATTTTATCGCTTTTTTTTCCTATTGCGTTCTTCCAATATTCAGATGATAATCTGTTAAGAGTCATCTAGAATTCTTTGCCAAATCTGTGTTGAAGAGTCTAGGCTCTTTATGTGGATCTTGAACTTTCTATTGCTCTCATATTTATATTCACAATTCATCATAGACAGCATCTTGTTTTCTTTCAGTTTTGGTAAGTCAAACCATAGACAAAACACAAGCAGAATGGGGTGCAATAAGCCATTTATGCTAACCACCAATTGTTTAAGTGTCTAGCACTGCAAATTGAGTCTTACCCATAAAGCTATGGAGCTTCAAGTTGGTCGAATACCTAAATATAGTGGATAAGGTCACTTCCAACTAATCATTACAAAGTTTACTTACTTGCTGGAAAATTTATGGAATCGTCGATATGTTTATGGTCTGGACACATAACTTTTTAAAGCACTTGAAGCTCAAGTTTTATGTCATGTAATCTTGAAGTGCTAATGCATTTTAAGATAGATTATATATCAATCCTAAATTCGTGTTTGGTGTACTGTTTCTATCTAAGTCTCTCTCTAATCAAAAGAAGCAGATCCTCTTCAGTAGGACTACAAGGCCAGATATGTTGTAGGCTGGAGCCAATGCTAAGATGTCTAAATTATGCCTTTTCTCTCTGCTTTATTGGACAGAGTGTTCCAGGGTACATTTGGAGGCACCTGTTGCTCAACTAGTACCAGAAATGGTGCCCAATCCAAAATCATGTCCCATTGATTCTCTTCTCCATGACAGGTGGTGATTTTTTAGAGTTAAACTTTATCTTGAAGTCTGATTACACTCATGTTCATGTGGCCTATGACAGGATCATAGGTTGCATGGACTTTAGACTATACCCTTTCTCAAAATATTAGTAGCAAGTATAACATCTTGTCCTAAAACTTTTAAATGATTTAAAATTTTATTTATTTATTTATTTATTTATTTTGTTTACTGGTTTCTTGCTGAAAATTTTGTCGAGCCAATTGTGACGTCATGCCTATTCGTTGTGATCCTTTTTAAGATTGAGTTTCTCCTTCGCTACTTGTGACAGTAAGTTTTGTAGTTCAAGGGGCATTTATGTTATTAGCAGGATGTGACTCACCCCACCAACATTCAAGGGCTTCTTGTGGAAGCAATTAAATGCGCTTCTGTTGTAAATTCGCGTCCAATCCCACTATTCCATATTATTAACACCTTTTTGTGGTCCTGAGGGTGGGTTTGGTTTTGTTGTGTGTGGGGTTTGGTGTTGGGAAACTTATGGATGGGATCTTGACAGAGTTAACGCTAGACCTTCAACCCTTATGGAGACAAAGGGCTGTTCTATTGTTCACCTTTGTATATGAAATGCAATATATGGGTATTGATGCATAGTGTTTTTTTCCCATCTTGAAAGGGCTATTGA
The DNA here is from genome assembly GCA_014182375.1 of Eucalyptus virginea. NCBI lineage: Eukaryota > Viridiplantae > Streptophyta > Magnoliopsida > Myrtales > Myrtaceae > Eucalyptus > Eucalyptus virginea. Next base: position 49,195,308 of record CM024521.1, read on the forward strand.
TGTATTGACATTCAAGTTATTTGGCTGTCTAATTATGTGTGCTGAAAATCTCTTTTCCAGACCAGCATTTGCCTGATTTACTTAACAGAAACACTTTATTTCCTGGTTAATCATGAAGCACAGAATATTCAGGTTTTAACATTTGGACAACTCTGTATTGGCAATGCAGTATTTGCATCTTACTACAATGACTGCATACCAAAAACATTACGTATTCCTCCTGGACAAGATTTTTTGTCTTATTTGCCTCCGTACTAATTTTGGTTCCCACAGAAGATGTACCTTCAATTCCCTAGAGAGGTATGGTGTTGATCTTGACAGAATATCAAATAAATTATGGGGAGTTGTTGATGACTGAATGAGGTTTGCTTCACATTTCTTTCAACCTGTCTAACAAGTGAAGTATCATATATTCCGGCATTGTATGTACTCTCTTTTTTCAGCTTATAAATTATGACTGTCTTGTTTGTTTTTCTTCTTAACAAAGTAGGGTAGTTTGTAGGACTCATTACGTTATAAAATTTTTTGAGTAACTCTCATTCTTGCGAAAGCCATCATGAGTTTTTCATATTGATTCCAAAGTTTAAGACACATAATAATGTTTATTATACTCTCTCTCTCTCTCTCTCTCTCTCTCTCTCTCTCTCTCTCTCTCTTACACACACACACACACACACACACACACACACACACACACACACACTCACTATGTATGTCTACTAATGCGTATAATGATTAGTGACTAGCTCAAAGATAGCCACGGTTGAACATATTAATGTGAGATGAAAATGATTTGATTCCACCTGCTTCTCTAATAACTAATCATACTCGTAACAGTTTTCATGTAATTGGAATCTTCCCTTTATTGTAGGTATGGCTATATAACATAGGATTTAGTAGTTATCAGGTTGAGAAAGTTTGTGATACCTCAGGAGAAGATGCATCATGCAGCAAGTGATGAGCTAGTTTCAGTTGAAGCTACTTGTTCAAACAATTATTTTGTGGATTTATCATGCAAGATGCAATAAGTCGTGATGGACCAGCTTGTTCTAGAGAATGTCCATCCTTTGTTACTAGGAATATTTGTGGACAACTGATCAGGATATTTTCCTGCAGATTGGTAACCGGTAACAGCATTGTGGACCATTTAGTCTTTCTATAGTGTGCAATTAATGGCTAAGACATGAGAATCGTGCAAAATCTTCACGGACACTATGGATGGAATGTGGAGGTGAAGATGTCAAAGGAAATCTTATGCTTTCCAGGAATCCTTTTGTTTCTGCATCGAGGCCGCATTCAGACTCTGATGCCAAGAGGAAATTCAGTTGAAATGCTCCTGGGTCAGTACCTGGATTCTCAAAGATCATCAGGGACCTCTGTGAGGAAGTTTGGTCACAAAATGCATTCCATTGATCTGTTGTCCATATCCATCACAAGATACAGAGGAGCTCTACTCTAATTTACTCTGAATGTAAATAGCACAAAGTTGAAGGTATCATCCTTGTAAATACAACTCCGTGGTTTCAATTGAATGAATATGTTCGCAAGTTTGCCTGTCAATCTATTGTTGGGCTTGGGGCTTTGTTACCTGACTTGATGTGTGGATGTGGAGCTGAGCTATATTCATAGTTGAATGACGCAGCTATTTTCCCTTTTTTTTTTTTTGAGAAAAAGGGGGGTTTGGTTTGTTGAACTCATGTTGAACTTCACAAAATTGGTAGATGTGTGAATGTTGCAACTGTGACACTTGCATGGTTAGGCAATTAACCAGTTTTTATAAGGTGAAACAAAGACTACATTCACAGACCACTTCTCAATCTATGACACCTTACCTTCTCCTACAGGCACATTGGCACATAAGATTTCTTGGCAGAACTAAGTACTTCAACTATTTCCTCGTAGGGAATTGTGCAGATGAACTGTTAAATCAAACCATCTCGGGACAGATGATGACTTTGTCTTACATCATTTCCACTGGCAACCTTTGCAAAATTTTTACTTTTAGCATGTAAACAAAAAATATCATCTTGGCTTTGATATGTAACAATGATCATATCAGCATTTGGAACAAGAGTTGTAAGCTTTTACCTTCTTTTTCTTATATGCAGGAATTAACATTGGTGTCTCTGTTTTCCTCTTTTGAAGGAGAAGTCGGCGTAATAGGGGGTAGATCCAACCTTCCCTTCTCTTCGGAGGTTCTTGCTGCTGTTGCGGTTACGTGGACTCATTGAAGCTGGGGGCTGCATCCGGTTCTTCAGAGGTCGCCGTAGGTTGCTGTGATGGTCGCCGCTGTCTTGCTGTCTGCTGTCCTCGCTCCACGCTCCTCCCTCCTCTCTTCTTTTGATGCCGCTGGTTGAGCGCTTGTTGCTGCTACTTGGCTGTTTCTTTGCCGCTGTTTGGCTGTTTGTGTTTCCTTTTTCCCGACACCCTTCCCCTCGTTATGACTTGTTTGTCATGATGAGTGTAAGTTTTTGGTGCCATGAACCCTGCTGTATAGTTTTTAGTTAAAGTCAATATATTTCTTACCTTACCAAAATAAAAACATTGGTGGAAACCTGAAGAACTAAAATGCCTTTGTCATTTCAAAGCATATATTGCCAATTATGACCATTTGAAGCAGATAAAGTCCTTGACACTATATGATAAGCTAGAGTTTGTACATAACAGTAAAAGCTAGATTACAACACCAAAACATTGGGAAAGGTATATTGTTCTGCCGTCTTACTCGTATCTTCCTTTAATTGGTCAGTTGGTTGTCGACTATACACATTAACTGCATTAGCGACGGTTTACTTGAACAGAAGGATTCCATCCCTTATTACCGAGAGAAAAAGCTTAGGCTACCGTATGGGACTTTGTCGGGGAACGATTCTCCTTATACCTAAAGCTCCTTTAGGATAACCAAAAGGTAAAGGTGAATGAAAGAGCTTTTGTCGCCAATTAAAACCTACACATTTGATTATATCCTTCACTGTTTAAGCTAATAACAAAGTTGATTTTGGTAAGGTGTGGGTATTGGCTTCAAATTTAAAGAACAATCCGGCAAGTTTTAAGGATCTCGCATCAATGACCAACATGTAAATCAACAAAATTAATGCACTTGATTGTAATAATACTAGCATCAATTTGTGTATTGGAGGGTTGTAAGAGCTCCAGTTGACAGCAAGTTGCGTAATTGATTGTCTTCAATGATGAACAATGTATAGAATTTTAAGATCCTTCGGTGCTTGATAATTTAGGGATTTCCGTATCGATATGCAATCAATCAGGAGTTCCTCTAAGATTTTAGTTTTACGAGCTTGTCCACTACATTGCAAAGTTTCGTACAGTGCTTCACATTTAAGGAAGCTAAGTGCTTCAACTGACCAACGGATCGTCAATTTGGACCAAGCTTTCACATAATTACTCCAGGTCAGTCATTCTAAATTAACGTGTAGAGAGAAGTCCGCAACCGAAAGAGCTTGCTAAGATAAGTTCCGCAGCATATGATATATACCTTAATGTTTGGCTCCAACCATCCCATTTCTCTAACTTTGCTCCATCAACAGATTTTCAGGAAGGAAACGTGACTTCTTTTGGAAAACACATTTTGGAAGAGCATTCGTATTGTGCCACACGAAAGTCTTCCATAAGTTCAACCTGCAAGTTTACACTACCAACTTGAGGATATCTTAAGTTGGAAAATCTCCAAAAGTCCTGGCGGTGTTGTTGCCGATGGTCATACTTGAGACACACAGCTTCGACTTTGTCTTTCTCCCGCCAAAAGGAAAACACATCACTGCCAGTTCATTTTTTCCAAATGTTGGGAATAACGGATCCCCGAAAATCGGATTCGACACTGAATCGAACCCCTAAATCAATGCGGAAGACGAAGCCCAAGAAAACGACACGTATCACCGATCGTAAAGCACACCACGGATTCGAGCGTACCTTGATTGCCACGGATTAGACACCAACGCCGTCAGAGGAAGAGATTCTGGTCCTGTTGGATCCGAGGAGGCAAAAATTCTTCGAGCGCTTCACTGTTTCGCTTTGAAGAAGAACGTGAGGGGGAGAGAGCGTTGAGAGAAAAACAACGTACGTACAAAACAAACGGTGTGTTTTTCTCTCTCTCTCCTCCCTTTTATACCTCTCTCCTTCCACGGGCCGTATCCCCGTGGGCCGGGCTTTCTGGGCCCAACTTGGGCGAACGGGTCTTAAGCCCAATACCAATAAAAGCCTTCATCTCCTACTCGCATAAGGTGGGCCGAACAGGATTCTCTTTACCTCTCTTCAACATTCATACCGGTGAATAATCGTGCGACCAAATACTTTGAGAGCTCGTTGCTATACATCTCGTTAGGAATATATAGCAGCTTATAATGGGCGTCACACTCCGAGTAGATTTAGTATGCAGTACCCTAGATCAATCAATCACATTTATATCTCTCTTGATCTCTTTTTAAACAACGATATATATTGTATTCACAATTATAATTATCACAAAGACAGTCATAATTGGTCGACCAGTGAATACAAAAACTACAATGTGATTCTCCAAAATCGATCTTCCTCTTTCCTTCAAACTCTCAATTTCAGTTCAGCTTGCTTTTCTAGAAATGTCCCATTAGATCGAATCAAACTCATGACCATTGGCAACATCCTAAGATAGCAAACACTAAATAGAAACCTTGAGAATAAGTAAGAGTCTTGAGGGGATTAAGAATTGAGGAACTCATTCCTCAAGAGTCTCACACGACATAAAAGTTGAGATCAAACTTTTGTCACTCTTATTGGTCGTCTTATGCATACGTAGTATGAAATACGTATTACGGTATTAACTCCTTCCCTATGGAGCGTATGTCTACATTTTTCAATACCGTACAGATGATAGTTCAGACATACCCAATGTCTAACTTGAGTTCACCTATCTACTCATTCATCAGAACTCACATTTGGCATCTTAGACAGATAAAGTAAAATATGTGGGGTATTTTACTTTCGGACATCATAAGTATTATGTCATCATCTTAACACTTAGTTAAGGTGACATGTGTATTTTAAGCCCGAGCTCTCGATTATCACCTAGATAATAAGCTTAAATACAGTCTCATCTCTATTTATCACACAGTAAATAGAGACGATTACCCGTGTGAGTGGACTAATCTCATATCTGTCCGACATACTTCCTTAACTTAAAATAATGCACTGAGCATTAGGATGCATAAAGATCACACAAAGATTCATAGGCATTAATCAATGAAAAATAAAATTTCATAAATGTGAACAACTCAGGGAAATTACAATTCAGTACATCAGACTCTACGCAATCCTAGAGATTTTACATGACCACAAAACACATCTCTAGGTATTGGCTTTGTCATTGGATCTGCTACCATTCTATGCGTAGATATGTACTTTGCAAGTTCACATCCTTTCGTGCAACCATATATTTTACAAAGTTATACTTGGTATCTATATGTTTGGTCTTGCCATGATACTTTGGATCTTTGGTGTACGCTATAGCTGCTTGGCTATCACAATTAACCAATAATTGATTTGCAGCTTTCTCAATAACACCTAAATGATCCAAGAATCTCTTAAGCCAAACTCCTTCTTGTACTGCTGCGATAATGCCACGAACTCGCTTCCATCGTGGATAAGGCTATGCACGTTTGCTTCTTACTACTCCATGATATGGCGCCATTGCTCGGTAAGAAAGCAAATCCCGAGGTAGATTTTCTTTCATCTAAATCTCCTCCCAATCGGCATCTGAATAGCCTTCAAGTCGCAGATCCTTTCCTTGGTAATTCAACTTGTAATCGCGGTTCCCTTCGATACCTCGGTATTCTCTTAACGGCCTTCCAATGTCTTGGACTGGATTGGATTGGTATCTACTCACCATTCCAACTGCAAAACATATGTCGGGTCTTGTACACATCATAGCGTACATCAAGCTCCCAACAGCACTTGCATAAGGAACTTGCTTCATTTGTTCCTTCTCTTGTGGAGTCCCTGGATACAATCTGTGGCTCAACCCTTCACCTTTTGCAATAGGAGTGTCTATGGGTTTACAATCTTGCATACGAAATCGTTCAAGAACTTTGTTTATATAAGTTTCTTGCGAAAGAGACAACGATCTCTGCAGCCTCACCCATATCCTTCATCTCAAAGTTGGAAGACAACCAACTCTTGACAGTCTTAACAAACTCCATATTGCTTCCGACAATTAGTATATCATCAACATATAATGATATGATCACAAATTGATCATTGGATCTTTTGATATATACACAATGATCCTCATCAATCATTGTAAAATCATATGCCATTATGGCATTATGAAAACGTATATACCATTGTCTTGATGATCGCTTGAGGCCATATATCGATCTCAAAAGTCGACATACATTTTCTTCTTGGCCTTTCACTATGAAACCAGCAGGTTGTTTCATATATATTTCTTCCTCTAATTCTCCATTGAGGAAAGCGTCTTTACATCCATTTGATGTAACTCAAGATCCGAGACTAGCCACTATTGCCGAATAATGCGAATCGAGGTAAATCATTGCCGGAGAAAACGTATCTTCATAATCTATTCCTTCCTGTTGATTATACCCCTTCGCCACAAGGCGAGCCTTATGCCTTTCTATTGAGCCATCAGCCTTTCGCTTTGTTTTGAGAACCCATTTGTTCCCAATAGCTCTGCGTCCCTTTGGAAGATCAACTAGTTCCCAGACTTGGTTTGATTTCATCGACTCCATTTCCTCTTCCATTGCTTTAATCCATTTTTCCTTACTAGGGCAATTCAGAGCCTCATTAATATTTCTTGGCTCATCCTCATCTTGTGGAGCAACCATAAAAGTTTCCCCTTTAATGTCAAAACGTCGACGGGGAATACTTTGACGACTTGTTCGCCGTATGGGAGATTGCACACTTTGCACATCATTTCCCATCATGCTCCCACTTGGATTAGGTAATGATGATGTCGTCACATCAGGTGGTTGCATTTGAGAATGAGTTGAATTCAATTCATCACTTCTCATATTACTCCCACTTGGACGAACTCCACTAACATCATTATCCTGATCCAAAGTCTCAAATAGGGAACAATCTTCCCCTATATCGCCCTTCTTAGGAAATTCATCCTCTAAGAATGTGACATCTCGTGATTCAAACTCAGTTATACTCCCACTTTCCTGCTCACCTATGAACACATACCCTTTTGAGTGTTCCGAGTACCTTATGAAAATACTCTTCCTTCCTCTAGGACCTATTTCCCAAACTTGTGAGAGGACTCATGTGTGTAGGCAGCACAACCCCATGGCTTAAGAAAACTTAAGTCCGGTTTTCTACCTGTCCATAACTCATATGGAGTGGAAGTAACTGATTTGGAAGGCACACGGTTAAGTATATAGGCGGCGATTAACAACGCATCACTCCAAAAAGTGATAGGTAAGTTAGCATGCGCCATCATAGACCTAACCATTTCCGGTAGGGTTCTGTTTCTTCTCTCTCGCAACACCATTTTGTTGAGGAGTATATGGAATAGACAACTGTCTTTCTATTCCTTTTTCATCACATAATTTTCTGAACTCATCAGATAAATATTCTCGACCTCGATCGGCTCTCAATGCTTTTATTTTCTTGTCTAATTGATTCTCTACCAGGTTCATGAACCTTTTGAAATAACTTATTGCTTCAGATTTGTGAGAAATCAAATAGACATATCCAAATCGAGTGTAATCATCTATAAAGGTGATGAAATAAACGGCCCCATGCCTTCCTCTCACATTCATTGGACCACAGATATCAATATGGATTAAATGCAGAGGAAATTCAGCTCTTTTACCTTTTCCAAATGGTTTCCTTGTCGTTTTCCCTTCTAGGCAATGCTTATATATAGGCAAATCGACTTTTTCAATATTACCCAACAAGCCCTCTTTGGCTAGTCTATTCATACGCTGTTGGCCAATGTGGCCAAGTCTAGCATGCCACACATTCACATCATTATCATATGTATTGGGAGACGTGAGAAGGGAATAACAAACATTTGTATTAACATAATCAACATCTAATACAATGAAACCATCAAGAAAATAACCACAACCATAGTAATTTGTATCCAAAAACAAATTCACACCTCTATCACAGAAGTTCAAATTGAAACCTAATTTAACCAACACTAATACAGACACTAAATTCCGACGAATCCCCGGAGCATACAACACATCATGCAGGAATAAAGTGCGTCCACCACGCATATTTAGTTGGCATGTGCCAATTCCTTTCACTTTAGCTTTGGAGTTGTTTCCCACATAGATTCACTTAGTTCCAGTAGGTACTCGTCGGAATTCCACGAAGGATCCTCTATCCTTCGCTACATGGTCCGTCGCTCTTGAATCCACAGTCTACAAAGGATTAGACTCAGTTAAGAACACAGAACTCGACACAAAAGTAAAGTTATGAAAAACACAAGGGGTGTTTACCTTCTTTGGCTCACGACAGTCGCGAGCATAGTGACCCTTCTGGTCACAGTTGAAGCATTTCACCCTTGCCAGCTTTTTCATGCGATGACGCTTTCCTCTTCCATGTTGGTTAAATTTGGGTTTCTTCCCTGAAGGACCTGCTTCTTCCTTGCCTTTCCCTTTATCAAACCAGTTAGGGCGCTTGCGCTTGGAACTCGAAGCTCCATGTGAGCTAGAACTAGCTTGATAAAGTTGAGCATCTGGCTTAGCCGCCAAGAGGCGGTCCTCTTCCAGCTCAAGATGGCGCACGGCATCTTCAAAAGTTTTGATAGACTCATTGTGGGTCAGGTGCACCTTCATATGCTCCCAACTCTGAGGCAAGGAACGAATCACTGCTTGCACCTGCTGCTCATCTGTGAGGACATAGCCAGCATCTTTCAGCTCAGTTATCATGCTTGACATCTTTCTAAGATGTTGCTTCATGATCTAACCATGAGGCTTCTTATAGGAGTCAAACCTAATAGTGAGCTGTCTCAGTCTGGTCACCGAAGTATAACCAAATCTAGCTACCAATGCCTCCCACAGATCTTTGGCATTGTCAAAATGCCTAAACTCTCGCATGACGTCATTTTCCATGCTGCTCAGCAACGTGATGCGAGCCAGAGAGTTCTTTCGTTTCCACGCAGCAAAAGCTTCCTTATCTCTTTTGTGTCCGTGCGGTATTTCCATCTTCGGGTTCTACCATGGTCGGGATAAGAGCCTCAAGTGCTTCTTGCTCTTCCAGCACATACTGAATTTTCATTTGCCATATCTCATAGTTGTCACCATTGAGCTTTTCACCTTTGTTCAGCTCGGCAACTATGCTCTTTGTGGCTGAAGCCATTGATCTGAACACATCAGACAAATATGCACGAATTATTAATGCCTATCATTTATGCATTCCTATTTACACAGACCCATCTTATTAATAAATAATTTCAAGTAAGGCTTCAGAATCAAAAGGTCACTATGTTTCCAATCATCCTCCAAAGTCCTAACTTAAAATTATAATTAATATGATTGTCATATGCAAAATCAATTCTAAGAAGCTACACAAACTTCTAAAACTACCCACAGCTAATTACCCACAGCAACCAGCAATTACAGAAAGCAATAGATAACTAATATCCAATAAAACAACAATGCTTTCAATAAATAAAATCAATACATTGGTTGCTACATCAACAACTATTAGGTAGTCAAACAGTACATAATATGTCCACAAACACACTTAACAAAAATCAGCAAATATAACTAACACCAAGTCAGCACACGAACTGGGAAAGATCATCTTTTGTTCAATTTCTTGATCTTTTCTCTTGTCATAATACGGTAATATTCATTTACAAAATCAATAATAATTTTCTTATATGAAGCAGCTCCGTTGACATCCCATATGCGATTCAACACATCTTGCCATTCAGGTGGAAGAGTGTTTATGAAAAATCGCACCATCTCCGACTGTGACATAGGACGATCATTCCATATGAACTTTTGTATCATCCCGTTGACTTCAAGGACATGATCAATTAAGTCACCTCTCTCCCAACGATGATCAGTCAGCTCAGCTATCAACTTATACAGCCTTTCCTTTTGATCATCGGTAATTGCGCGAATAGGTGTGCGCAATCCGAGGGGAGGCATTTTTGCAACAAATGCAGAAATGTTCCTGCAACAAATGCAGAATAAATAAGGAATTACATATAATCCACATAGACTTAATTGAAAAAAAAAAAACACATTTTTTTTTGTCAACGGTCAAAGTCAACGGTCAACGGTCAACGGTCAACAGTCGTCAACGGTCAATGGGCCGCCGGTCGTCGGACCGGTCAGACTGGTCAGACGGGTCGCGCCGGTCAGGCCGCCGAGCCGGTTCGCGCGGACCGCCCGCACGTGCGCGCGCGTGCGGGTCCGCGGTCGCCGGCCGGCCAACTGCCGCCCGTCTTGCCGACGTCATCGATGACGTCACTCGAGCGGTTATTGACCGTTGGTGACGTCATGCTGACGTCGCACGCGTCGGTCCGCGGACCGGCGCGTGCCGGTTCATCGCCGGGCGGCGAAGCGCTCGCGCGGTTCGCCACCGGCGCGTGTGTCACACGCGCAACGCCTTCCGGCGGCGCGTGTGGGCGCGTCGGCGTCTCCCCGCGGCGCTCGACATATCGCCAGACTCGTCTCGACGCCCCCTTTCTCCCTATGCCATCAGATTTTGATTTTGACATACGAAAACATGTAAAAATGGCCAAAGAGCGCTCGGGTGTCGGGATTTGTCGTCCGATCCGTACGGCCGAAAACAATTTTGCAAAAAATCAATCAAAAATATCAAAACAGATCGGGAAAAACGTGAAGCAGGGCTCTGATACCAATGTTGGGAATAACGGATCCTCGAAAACCGGATTCGACACTGAATCGAACCCCTAAATCAATGCGGAAGACGAAGCCCAAGAAAACGACACGTATCACCGATCGTAAAGCACACCACGGATTTGAGCGTACCTTGATTGCCACAGATTAGACACCAACGCCGTCAGAGGAAGAGATTCTGGTCCTCTTGGATCCGAGGAGGCAAAAATTCTTCGAGCGCTTCACTGTTTCGCTTTGAAGAAGAACGTGAGGGGGAGAGAGCGTTGAGAGTAAAACAGCGTACGTACAAAACAAACGGTGTGTTTTTCTCTCTCTCTCCTCCCTTTTATACCTCTCTCCTTCCACGGGCCGTATCCCCGTGGGCCGGGCTTTCTGGGCCCAACTTGGGCGGACGGGCCTTAAGCCCAATACCAATAAAAGCCTTCACCAAAGGTCGCGTAAAATCCTCCCATGGCATTACAGGACGTTAAATATTAGTGCGGTAGATGAGTACGGTGCTAAAGAAAATGGAGTAACAGAAATAAGTCGCCAAATGAATTCTGGCCCCGAGCTTTTTCACGTAAAATTTTTAGAACCATTGACAACAGTGCTACAATGAACAAGAGTGAGTGTAAAGTCAAGGAGAAAGTCAACGACATAGAGAAATCTATTTTTTGAGAGGACTTAGTGCGACGTCATTTTGGCCAAGATCAACCATCTCATAGTCCACTATGGACTTGTCTTTTTAATTAAAAAACCGCATCAAATAAATTATGGGGAATTGTCGATGACTGAATTTGAGGTTTGCTTCGCATTTCTTTCAACCTGTCTAACAAGTGAAGTATCATATATTCCGGCATCGTATGTACTCTCCCTTTTTTTAGCATATAAATTATGACTATCTTGTTTGTTTTTCTTGTTAACAAAGCAGGGTAGTTCGTAGGACTCATTACCTCTTAAAAATGTTTACTCTCATTCCCGCAAAAGCCATCATGAGTTTTTCATATTGATTCCAAAGTTTAATATATGTAATAATGTTTACTACTCTCTCTCTCTCTCTCTCTCTATCTTTTAAATTCTGTATGTCTACTAATGCATATAGGTATTGGTGACTAGCTCAAAGACAGCCACGGATAAACATATTAATGAAGTTGACATCCTCCTACATGAAGCATTGGGATCGACTGGTTTCAAATTCAGACAAAATAACAATTTATAAGGTACCTCAGATAAATCACTACACAGTAAATTGACAAAACAATGCTCTTGGAATTTATATGAATTGACCTGACGTCACTAGGTAAGTTAATTAGCAATTCAAAGTCACCGTAACATCTAAACCAAACCAAAACAAAACAAAGAAGATCTGAACAATGGTACTCACAGAACTATATCACTAGTCAACATGCAAAGTGCACATATAAGAAGATTTACATGAACCTCTTTGTAATTCATACGTATAACAGAATATGAAGCACTTCTCATCAGAAAAAAAGTACTCAACAAGGCAAGCGTCCAATTTTTTTTTTCTTCCCCAGAAATTTGCCAAGTTTGATCAAGCAACTCCATAATGTACTGAGTTTCCAAATCTCCCGTGGTGGATGCCTGTTCATTTTAATTTCTTCCACATTGATACATTAGAAACTACAGGATACAGTTGCTGGAGAAGATAAATAAATTGTGCGGCGATTCTGGTCAACCAGAGTATCACAATGATGTAAATGAAAAGCCACTGGTTTCTTCAAGCCACTTAGTCGGCCAATCTGTCCAGTGGGTTGGGTTCATTCAGCTCCAAAGTTCTACGATTCTCCAGACTTTCAAGGCCTCAAATCTCTGTAAATGGTTTACTTAAGTTTGATAAGTCTATTGGTGTATGCATTGACCATAAATGCCTGATACATATGGACGGTAAACTTGAGGGCAGCCTTGGGAGGCACCGCAGACATTCTCGCGAGAGTTCAGGTCTCTTAAGGCGAGAAACCTGTTCTATATTTGGTGATAAGGTTGTCATTATCGAAGAGGACAACTCTAAAGACTCCAATTTGTGTAACCTCCCGATCAACTGTGGATAGAATCTTTCACAAGCTTTTCAACGGGTGAAGAGAATTCCGGCTTTCCCAGGACTAATCCCTTGAGCTTTTAAGGTTTGGGAGACCAGAAATGCCATCATCAACTCAGTAGGACTGTGCACACAGACAAGACTTTCTGGGAGCCTGGTACTTGGTGTATCTCAGCACATGTCAATTTCAAGATCCTAGAAGATGAATATCTCCAGATATCATTGAAATTTCTATTAGCAAATTTTCACTAAGCTCTGCATCTTCTAGCCTTTCCAGTTTCCATACTGTACTACGTATAGATTTTATGGCAGAGAAGCTCATCTTCAGTGCTTTCAAAAGTTTCATGTTCCTAACCAAACCAGGCAACTCTTCTATGTCCATTCCATGTTCAAGATCCACCTCAGCAAGTGATTCCAAATTCCACATTGAGTCCAGTAGCATCTTTATCGATTTGCAGTTTCTCAAAGAATGGTGTCCAAAGCTTACAAGGGATCCAGTTGAGTTGGGAATCTCCACGATCCCCAGCTCCTTTCAGAGCAAGCCTTGATAGGGAAGTTAGGTGACTGATTGAAGGTTTCATAGGGAGTGAGGAACGATGGCAAGCGCTGAGAATTTGTAGACTCTTCAATCCTTGGCATTCAGGCACATGCTTTATTGATGTCCCATCATATAGTTCTCTTAAACATTACATTTTATAAGGCTCCTTAGGGAGGTGGCGGAGAGTCTTGCAGAAATTCGAATTTAATAAAACTAAGTGCTGTATCTTACTGACAGACCTATCAGTCTGGACGAAGATTTTGCATTTCTTGGATCAATCTTTCTAAATTCCCATGTACCTGAAATCTACCATCTAACAGCACCATTTTCACATCGAAAGATCCACCTGATCTAACTGAATTGAAGACATACAGCAATCCCTTTTAACCCGTTAAAACCGGCATGCGAATCGAACAAAGTTCACGTCAAGCAAAGTAGTCAACACAACTTTTCCAAAATCATGCACCGCATACCAATTAGTCTGAAGTTCACACCAGCAGCTCCTCCAATACTTTAGATCGTGTGAGGTCGTGTGAGATCCTCCGTGAGGTACTCACCGAGATACCCAGTGGTAAATTCATTTGCTACTAAATATACGTGATGGACCTTTTTTAGCTTTCTTCTGCTTGTTTCATCCTTTTATTCAATCATTTCACCATTGACGTTGATCCATGGTTTATAGCAGCATCATTATTCGGACTGCCCTCTCCGGTGATCTTACCGCTCTCAGTATTCTCTCGAAGAAATCTTGGAACAGAACAGTAGAAACAACAATGGTAGCAACTGTCACCACACAGGGCAACCTCAAGTGGTCAATCGTTTTGCACTAGTACAAGTGGTCAACCTCAGTAGAAACAACAATCGTCGAGCTGCTGCTGCTCCTCCTCAAAGCCATCGGACAGGGCCTCGTCAGATGATGGCTGCTGCTTGAGGGTTTTGCCATAGCGTTGCTAAGAACCCATTTCGACGGATCGATCAATCCATCGGTGGAGGTCGTCACTGCTTGCTTTAGAGAATCAGAAAGTGCAGATTCTTGATGTTATCACTATACCTTGAAATGTTAAGTTTGAGTTGTTGCTGCTCAGTCCATCCGTACATAAATTAGTCTATTATTGTAGTCCCATTAGCATGTTAGAAGCCTGAAAGTCTTACCAAATGAGGTATCAAATGCCCAAGACACTAACTAGTCAAAAGTTCGCTCACGACATTATTCAAACTTGGGAACCTGGAAAAACCAGTGTGATTTTGTTGTCGTCGGGTTACCACGCTTGGAAGTGGGTTGTGAATTTTAAAGTGAATGGGCATTGTATGAGCTTGATAAAATAATGACCGGTGAATTTGACAAAGGTCAAATGAGTGATTGATTTATCTATACCACCGATTAAATTAGAAGATTTGAGGGATAAGTATATTAAGAGTGTAATAACTTTTGTACGATGCTTACTTGAGTGCTATAATTTTTTTTTTCACTCACTTAAATGGCACAAGTTTAAGCATCCTGCACTTGGATGGCAGTTTTCATATTACCAGAAAATCAATGTTCTTAACAGAAAAACAAAAGAACAAAAGGGAAAAAAAAAAAAAAAAGGAAGCATCTCTGCCAATAAAATGCATAATCAAAAGATATCCCGCCAGTGCAGGTAAGTGAAAATTAAAACCTATCACTCTAAAGAACAATTAACTCCTACAAGAATAAGCTGAATAAGCATCTTCCCCATCATTTTCCACTCGCACACAAAAATAATTAACTAAGTGATAACAAAAACTCAAGTACCAGGCTTTACCAAAAAAAAAAAAAAACTCAAGTACCAGGACTTCACCAAAAAAAAAAGAAGAAAACTCAAGTACCAGAAAATAGAAAGTAGGTAGTGCAAGCACATTAACACAACATTACGTAGACTTAAAAGGCTAAATGATTACCCAACTGAAGCTAAACAAAAATTAAACCAAAAAGAAAAACAAAATTTGCATGAGAAACGGTTCTGAGAAATGTGCACCGGAACGCGGAATTCTTTAGCAACCTCCTCCTGAAAAAATACAGCGGTTTTTGTTATCACTTGGTTTAATTTCTGTTGAAGAAATCCTTGAAACTATCAACAGAAAAGACAATCCCCATAGATGACCAAAAGCTAGTTTGCTAGACATGGTGATACTGTTTCGATAGGATATTGCAGCGTAATTTGACTGAGTCAACGATGCCTGGTATACACTGTCCATGCGTTTCCAATGTACAGCCAAACAGCAGTGTGGCTTTGTGTTCTTCAGCATCTAATGCATAATATAATATAAGGTTCATCAGCAATTTGATGGATGATTCTGACAATTTATTTTCAATAGTCTAACCACAATGATGGAGAGTCCACTGTGGAAGAATGGACACAAAACATCAGATTCCTATCTAATTAATCTGTCAAAATTAGGACAGGCACATGCCCACATTGTCAGGCATCTAAGAGATAAAGATGTCCTGTTAATGATTGTTCAATATGTATTAGCACTAGGCTCCAACCTCATCATAGACTGCAATTTAGAAAAAGAAATGGCTCCTCTCATATCTAAGCGTGAAAATTGGTTCTTTATGTGCTGCAACAGTCTCAAAATTTTCTCCGTCAAACTTGCGGACGTTGTGAGACTATTAGTCGATAGGAATTCCAAGTTCAGAATAAAATACCAATACGCTGCTATGCACTTGATGTGTCAAAACACAAATAAAGCGCCAATATTCTGGTCATTATTTCAAGGTTAGCTCAACTTTTAATTGCATTTGAACAAGTATATTTGTTTTAATTCCTTTAAAATCTAACTCCATGACTCTGTCATTATGATTTGATCATGTGATTCAAGGTCCTCTTGTTTTCAACTTCCTCTTCTGATAAGTGTAAAACCACAAGGCTATAGCAACAAGGGGAGTGATATGTAGACAAAACGATCATCTCTCCAACCCCAGTGCACACATAACAAATCCTATAAATTACGTCCAGGAGCTCCAACCCTTGAGTCTGTTCTCTGTTTAACAATTTTTGGTGTCAAGAACGGAACTGCATCACTTAGTTACATAAAAGCTGCTTAAGATTAGTTATGGGATTCTTGAGATGCCGCTTCTTCGATTCAGTTGCTCTTTGCTACTTCTCCAGTTGCTAAATGAGCCACAACTTCCTGCAAAGAAACGGAGTTCCATTAATTTTGTTAAGACTTAACCATCTCAAACAGAAAACCAGCTCAAACAGTCCGTCTGAGATGTTTGTACCTCTTGGTCTTCACATCAATGTTTAATGCGTAGTAAATGTGTCAAAATCAATGGAAAAGAATGGGTTGTGTAGATTAGCATGAACATAATCGGCGTCAAGACATACGACTGCGAACCTGTACGTGTGATCTTATGATCCTGAATACATATCTCTATTATTTGAACTCAGCAGTTAGGAGCAGAGTCATTTTCCTTCTTCCCTAATTCCTCTTCCTTTTCCAGTCCAGTTGGATTCTTCTCTTGCACCACCACTTTATCATACTCGCCCTCCTTCACATGTTCATGCCTAGGCAAGTTGTACTTGGAGGAGAGGCCCTCAGACACGATCCCTTCCGGCACTTCCTCGTCTCTTCTGGGAGAGAAGTAATGATCCGGCGAGTCGTGGGATGTGAACCTCCCTGGCTCTGCCTCTTCCTCTTCTACTAGCGGTTCTGTCTCCGGTTCTAGCTCCTGCTCTTGCTCAATCTCCTTTTCTTCCTCTGTTAAAGGAATAAAACAAATATTAAAAGTACAGATGAATGAAGAAGTTGGTGGTAGTAGAAAAGCTGAACCTGAGGAAGTTACTGAGGCAGAGGAAGCTGAAGCAGAGGAAGGTTGCGAACTTCTAAACGAAGCTCAGAATAGAAAAGAAGATGAGTTGGCGATCTTGAACGAACCGATGAGCTGGCGATCCGGCGAACCGATGAGCCGCGATCCATGACATCAAAACCTGGAACACGAAGTTGATCAAGCTAACCAAGGAGCTGCACGTCGAAGAAATGCACGTGTTTTTCATATTGGTTATTCTGTTGTAACGCTTCTATACCATAAGTTGTTAAACAAGTATTGAGTATAAAAGGATAAGTGAAGGAGAGAAGGGAGGGTGAATTAGTTTATTGTTTTCTACTTCTGATTTTCCTCGATTCATCTGTAGCTTTCTCTCCTACTTCTGTATTCGACAATGGTGGAAGTCATATAAAAGATGAACCAGAAGTTTTGAAGAAGAAATATAATAGAGCTGAGGTATTTCCATTGATTGTTCAGGATCAAAGTTCTTTCATACACAGGTCTTGTTCTATCTCTCATTTCTTCTCATGGTATCAGAGCACATAATCCTGGGAATAATAGATCTAATGTTCTTACTGCAAGATATTATAAAGATCTTGTTGTTTCTTAGTTAGCTTACCTTCAAAGTTTGCTGGATTATTTCTTCGAATCTTCAAAGTCTCTGGACATATAAGAATGGCAACTAGAGTGCAGAAGTATCCTTTTCCTATCCATGTGAATATAGCTAACTTCGTTACCATCAAGTTAATGAAGAAAACTTTCTGTTGTGGCAAGCCCAATTCAACAGGTTTCTGAAAAGCCAAGATCTGATTGGTTTTATTAATGGTGAAACATTACCTCCTAATCAAATGATACAGACTGAAACAAGAGAAGTAATGAATCCTAATCACCTGGATTGGATAAAAACTGATCAGCTTATATCATCCTGGATAAGTGGTGCAGTATCAGAAAATATTCTAAGTCTGATAGGAACAAGTCAGAGTATGATGAGGTTATCTCACAACTTGAGAGATTTGAAACCAGATTGCAAACATATTCTGTGAATGAGTACAATACTAACCCGGCCTATTATGGGCAAAGAAGAACTGGAACAAGTCTGTAGAAAGTCAACTCCAGAAATCAAAGAGAAAATATTTGAGGGGAATTTAGCTATGGCAGAGGTCAGTCTTTCAATAGAAGGGAATATGGAAACAATTTTATAGAGGCAGGAAGAAATCAACAAAATAAAATGAATAACCTGAATTCAACTCAGCAAGGTCAGGTTAATAAGGATAACTGGTCTAACTATAGACAAGGATTTAGACCATATTCAAATCCTTCACAGAGGTATCAAAGTGTTAGGTCTTATCTACCACAAAGTTCAAATGGTGATAGACAAACACAGATTACAAAGCCTATAAGTAATGGTCCTCTACAATGCCAGATCTGTAAGAAATCATGTCATACAGCACTCAGATGTTGGTATAGATTTGATAACTCGTACCAGGCAGATGAAATACCAACTGCATTGGCAGCTGTGCACATTGAAGAACCCTATGGTTCAGAATGGTATCTAGATACAGGGGCTACTTCACATATTACCTCAGAACCTGGTATGATTCGAAACTATAATGACACTGTCATGATAGGAGATGGATCTCATTTGTTGATTTCATGCATTAGTAATGGAATGTTGAATACAAAAAATAGCAAATTACCACCGAATGATGTATTAATAGTTCCTGCAATCAAAAAGAATCTTCTATCTGTATCAAAGCTAACAGATGATTATCCCTGCTCTTTTATTTTTGATAAACATGGGGTATATATGAAGGACAATCACAATCATACAATAGTGAAGCTAGGAAGGAAGGTCAAGGGGCTATACCAGGTGGAGCCTAAAGTTGCGAAGTCTTCTTCGCCCGGACTCAACAGAAATAGGAGAAGATGTCGGCATCAAAGACTTGCTCACACCAATCTAAAAACAGTGAAGATTCTACAGAAACAACATCTCATTCAGTATAGTTCTAAAGCTCAGAATATATGTAGCAGTTGTCAAGTTGCTAAGAGCTCAGCACTATCTTTTCCTTTCTCAGACCATATCTCTAATGTTCCATTAGAAAGAATACATTGCGATGTATGGGGATCATCACCAATTCAATCTGTTCAGAAATTCTCCTACTATGTCATTTTTGTGGATGATTTTTCTCGATATAGCTGGATATATCCAATGAGACAAAAGTCAGAAGTTTATGATGTGTTCATTATGTTTCAAAGATTTATAGAAAATCAGCTTGATCACAAGATCAAAGTCTTCCAGAGTGATGGAGGAGGGGAGTTCACTAGTAATAAATTCCAAAACCATCTACAAAAGTGTGGAATTAAGCAGACTATCTCATGTCCTCATACACCAGAGCAAAATGGTGTTTCTGAGAGGAAACATCGACATGTGATTGAATTGGGACTAGCAATGATGTATCATGCTAAAGTACCACCGAAATACTAGGTAGATGCATTCAAAACAGCAGTTTATGTTATCAATCTTCTTCCCATAACAAAACTGCATATGCATTCACCTCATTATAAGCTCTACAATAAGACACCAGATTATTCTCATCTTCGAGTTTTTGGATCAGCCTGTTATCCATGTCTCAAGCACTACACACGGCATAAATTTGATCCAATATCCATTACATGTATCTTTCTTGGATATAGTGAGAAGCATAAAGGATACAGGTGTCTCTTGCCTACTAATGGAAGAGTCTACATCAGTAGACATGTAATATTTGATGAGAAATTCTTCCCTTTTACTCATACAGTAAATACTAAGTATCAGCAGGGATCTGAACTATACAAACAGTGGATAAAAGGAGTACTATCTTCTATTTTCAACTCTACTAAGCAGGCTCAGTCACAAGACAATATATCGAGGGAATATTTGCAGCATACCAGATTAACTCAAACAACTCCAGAAATGCAGGACAATGAAATCAGTACAATTAATCCTGCAAATATATCACAAATACATATGGTACCTGATGCTGAGATGCAGATTGATGTTAATAATGCTCCCAGTTGTATTGAATCTCATCAGACATCTCCAAGCGTAGAGGAACAAATACCTACAAATCAAGAGCCTGTTTCAACATCAAATGCTAATACAGGAAAAATACAAATTGGTTCTGAAACTGGAAATATACAAGGTACTTATTCAACTCATTCTATGCAAACTAGACTTCGATCTGGAATTGTTAAAGCAAATCCTAAATATGCATGTCTAGTTGAGTATTAGATTCCTGTTGAACCAAAATCAGTAAAGTCTGCCTTAGCAGACAGAGGATGGCATCAAGCAATGAAAGAAGAAATGGATGCCTTATATCAGAATAAAACTTGGGAATTGGTTCCTAGAAATGATCACATGAATGTAATTGGTTGCAAATGGGTGTTTAAGACAAAACTTGCACCTGATGGGAGCTTAGATAGACTCAAAGCTAGACTTGTAGCTAAAGGCTTCCATCAAGAGGAAGGTCTTGATTTCACATAAACCTTCAGCCCTGTAGTGAAGCATGCAACGATTCGAATAATCCTATCAATAGCTATGATGAAATAATGGAAAATTCATCAATTAGATGTCAAAAATGCCTTCTTACATGGAACCTTAAGTGAAATGAGTGTATATGGAGCAGCCTCCGGGGTTTAAAGAATCACAAAAGCCTCACCATGTTTGTCTTCTTCGAAAGTTACTCTATGGACTACGACAAGCTCCTCGAGCCTGGTTTGATTGGTTTAGCAGCTTTCTGCTCGAATATGGATTTTTCTGCAGCTCCACTGATCCTTCTCTATTCATCCTACATACTGAAACGAGTACCATTCTCTTATTACTGTATGTAGATGATATCATTCTAACTGGAAGCTCCTCTCAAATGCTTTCTAGTCTCATTACTTCTCTGAGTATTCATTTTCATATGAAGGATCTAGGCTCCTTACACTATTTTCTTGGCATTGAAGCTAAACGAACTTCTGATTACCTATTTCTTTGCCAAACTAAATATGCTATAGACCTTCTCACCCGAGCTCATATGCTAGAATCCAAACCAATTTCAACTCCTCTTTCATTAAAGCCACCTATTTTAATCGATGATTCTATACCTTTGAATAATCCTACCGAGTACAGAAGCCTAGTTGGAGGTCTGCAATACCTCACATTAACCAGACCAGACATTGCTTATGCCACAAATATACTCTGCCAGAAAATGCAGCAACCTACAATTGCAGACTTCAACAGATTAAAAAGAGTCTTGCGATATATAAAAAGTACTATAAAGCTTGGCTTATTCATTCATTCTCAAAGTACCATGCATCTCTATGGTTACTCAGATGTAGACTGGGCAGGGTGTGCATAAACCAGAAGATCAACAACAGGTTTCTGCACATATCTTGGATCCAATCTTATATCTTGGGCAGCAAAGAAACAGCCCACAGTAAGCAAATC
The DNA here is from genome assembly GCA_014182375.1 of Eucalyptus virginea. NCBI lineage: Eukaryota > Viridiplantae > Streptophyta > Magnoliopsida > Myrtales > Myrtaceae > Eucalyptus > Eucalyptus virginea. The sequence continues at coordinate 49,216,995 of CM024521.1, forward strand.
CTCCACTGAAGCCGAATACCGTGCTCTTGCATCAGCCACTGCTGATATCACTTGGATAAGTTTTGTATTAAGAGATGTAGGTTGTTCTCTTATTCCTCCTATTCATCTGTACTGTGACAATAAATCATCAATCTCTCTTACTCTAAATCTTGTCTTACACGCTCGAACCAAACATATTGAAGTGGACTTCCACTTCGTTCGAGAAAAAGTATCCTCAGGATCATTACATGTCAAATACATTTCAAGTTATTGCCAATTAGCTGATATTTTTACAAAACCACTGTCAAGGAGAGCTCACTCTTATATGCGAACCAAATTGCGAATCTATGCTCTATCCATTCCCAATTTGAGGGGGGATGTTAAAGGAATAAAACAGATATTAAAAGTACAGATGAATGAAGAAGTCGGTGGTAGTAGAAAAGCTGAACCTGAGGAAGTTATTGAGGCAGAGGAAGCTGAAGCAGAGGAAGGTTGCGAACTTCTAAACGAAGCTCAGAATAGAAAAGAAGATGAGCTGGCGATCTTGAACTGAACTGATGAGCTAGCGATCTGGCTGAACTGATGAGCTGGCGATCCATGACATCAAAACCTGGAACACAGAGGTTGATCAAGCTAACTGAAGGAGATGCACAGTCAAAAGAAATGCACGTGTTTTTCATATTGGTTATTCTGTTGTAAAAGTTCTATACCAGAAGTTGTTAAACAAGTATTGAGTATAAAAGGATAAGTGAAGGAGAGAAGGGAGAGTGAATTAGTTCATTGTTTTCTACTTCTGATTTTCCTCGATTCATCTGTAGCTTTCTCTTCTACTTCTGTATTCGACAATGGTGGAAGTCATGTAAAAGATGAACCAGAAGTTTTGAAGAAGAAATATAATAGAGCTGAGGTATTTCCATTGATTGTTCAGGATCAAAGTTCTTTCATACACAGGTCTTGTTCTATCTCTCATTTCTTATCATCCTCTACACGCTTCTCTTCCTCCCTGTCTTCATCCTCGGCCTTTGTTTCTTCTTCTTTGTTCTCTTCTTCTTGTTCAGGCTCGGGATGTTCAGTTATGTCCTTAATTAACATCAGCCGCAGTTCCTGTATCCTGGCTCACCACATTATTGATTTCTTGTTGCACGAGTAATGCCGCGCCATTCCCAATTGCTTCCATCTGAGGAACGTTCTGTTCTACTTGTTTGTTCTTCTCGGGATTGGCGCTCGAAACTCCTACTTTTGGTAATGGTGTTTACGGTGGCAACAGCATGCTTTGACTCCCCGCAACCCATTGTCATAAAAGGAAACGTCAATCGAAAGGAATTAGATTTGGGTATTGATTCTCTCCGCGTTTGTGCGTCAGATTGAAATGAAGTTTCGGCTTTTGTCTTCTTTGCCCGTTGCAGTTTTGATTTGCTGAAGCGGGTTGTATCCGCGGATGACAAAACGACAGATCGTTTCTTGTTATCGGTGGCGTTTTCCTTTCTTTGTTTTTTTTTTTTTTCAACCCAACCTTAGTTCAATGAAAAACATACTTTACAATTAACATATGCATGCATCCAAGCAAAATACAATATTGGAAAGACCAAATTATTCCCACTCGAAAACTTGTCTAAATCTCTTGCTCCATGTTTGAGCAATTTAATTTTCAGTTGGTTCTTAGTACTTTTGACGGGTGAGAATTTAAGATTTATGGATTGACATTTTTCAATAGAAAATGGCATTTTTTTTTTTTTTATAAAAAGGAACACAAGACTAATAGATATAAAAATGCAAAAAATGAAATATGTTTTTGATATTTTTTAACATCAATCGGCCTCCTCATGAACCAAAATTCATATGGTCATCAAACGTAAAATTGTTTGCACTTAATCAGGTTGAAAATTGAACTTAGCCAATTTTACAAATTCACATATAAATCCTTTATGAACCACTAAATCAAAATAGACCAAGAGTAAATACGTCAGAAAATGAAATATCATAAAATGATGAGTTATAATAATGTTAACAAATTAATAACCAAAATATTACTAATTTATCCCACGAATGCTTTACTTCCCAAATGGAATTTAAATTTCTCTCGAGTTGCCATAATTTATTTTTTCCTTAGGCTAAATAATAAGCATCTCCAAACATATATCCTCTCTACACCGTAAGTGGCCATGGACGCGCCACAGGAGAACATTACCGTATTCCCTTCTTCCTCCTCGTCGGAGCCGTGCACGCCGCCGCCGCCGCCTCCGATTCATGTCGGCTCGCGGAATGCGCCCGGATTCGTGCGCAAGCATGTCGAGATCGCAGCTCCTCCTCCTCCTCCGCTGCTCAGTCCCTCGGTTTTCGCAGGTAGCGTGCTTGTTGTCGTCTGTTAGGCTTTTCTTTTTCGCTGCTGATGAATCTCGACGTGGATTGTAGATGCCAGACTGATGGGTTCTTTGTCAGTAGGGGGCCTTCTTTAGGTTGAGTTTGATGTCTAGATATGGGGCGGCGGGTGGAGAATTTGATGATTGATGATGAAGTCTGAATAACTTATTCGAGGGATGTGTACCTAGTGGAGCAGTCGAGTTGAAGTGGAGGGATGATTATGCTGTCGGGATCGTGCTTGTTGATTGAGACGCCGTATTTTTTATCGTGTTCATCGTGTTTGCTTCGTATGCTTGATATTGGAGACACGATTCTGTAACAGAATGGATCGCGTCGAATTGTTTCTTCTAGTCTAGCTTTTCATGTTCTTCAATGTCGGTTCTGGGTTGAATTAGTTTGCTGATACAAAATGGAGCTGCATTTCTCTTGGCAGTATAAGGTTTTGATGTGACCATCGTTGGAATTCACAGGGCCGGTTCGTGGCGATAGATTGCCTGCTTCCCCTTGTTCGATAATTTCTAGTTTACTGTATTCTTCTGAAGCAAGTGCTGAAATGGAGGAACCTGCAGGTTTTTTTCCTTTTATCCATCTAATGTGTGTCTTGACACATTGTGGAGTTCTTTCTCCAATATTTGGTTCTTGTAATATTATGCAGAGACCGTGAAGGAGATGTATGATAAAATTCTTGAATCTGCTAATACAAAAAGAACAGTGGCTCCAAACGCATGGACGTGGTTGATGATTGAAAATTGCAAGAACAGAGAGGATATCAGAGCTTCTCTTTGATGTCTTGCAGAACCTACGCAGATTTGTCAGTTGACTTCTTGCTCCATTTGAGAAGTAAAGTTTTAATTTGTGACTAGTTGATAAATCAATTTGTTGTTTTCTTTCATCGCAGAGATTGTCAAATCTTCAAATTCATGACTGCAACCTTTGTCGGGAAGTCACAAAAGCATGTGTGCATGCAAGGGCTCTTCATTTTGCTGAGCTTTATCTACACAAGTTGTGTGCCAAGTTCAAAAATTTTATATCTTGCTAATTTATTTACCCGGTTCTTCTTCTGCATTCGATTGTTGCTACTTACCCTATCATTAGCACAATCATTTTGTTGTATGTTGTTTGTTTTCAAATGATCTTTTTACCCCAAGCCTGTCATGCTTGGAGAACATATTCAGTTGCTTAAGAAAACTTTTGACCACCCCACTGGTACTGGTAGCTAGTTATGCTTTTGTGTTTTTCCCCCCCTTGATGCATCAATTATGTAAACCAGAATTTTGTCCTACACGGATGCTACATGTGTATTAAGCATGGGTATGGAAATAACATGACACATATAACATATTCAAGAAATAGTTTTTCATGTTTGAATGTGTAAAGGCACATTCAATTGAAAGTACATAGAACATTGTTAAATGTGTACTAACTTTTCTTGTGTGAGTAACATGTTAACCTGCTTGACAGGCTTCAATGTGTTTTAAGTGGTTAAAAGGTTCAATTTATTTTACATGTACAAACTTGTTAACTCGTTGATGACTTGGACAATTTTAAGCTCAATCCAACTTAATATGTGTCAAATGCTTATTCTGTAAATAGGTCTTTTTGCACATTGCTGGCTCTGTAAGACTGATTTCTTGAATGACACCTCCACTTCAAGTTATTGAATTCATTATTGAAGCTTAGCAAAGAGCATTCACTTTTTGCAGATGTGTTTTTATGAACATTAAGCTTCAGTAGTTATCAGTTCGAGCTGTTTCTAGTAATTAAGCTCTTCATAATTTTCAAGAAAAATAAATCAAATCAAACTGCAGTTCCATGGTGTAACTCATTTTAGGAGATTGCAGCAATTAATTGTCACTGGGAGTACATGATTTAATCAGAACCTACATCTGTAAATCCTTCTTTAGGCCAAGAAATTAAATTGCGTGGTGCACTTAATCTGTGATGATAAAAAATAAGGGTTGACAAAATTGTAGGTAAGAAGGCCTTGTGGGAGCATAATGTCTATGGATTCACCCCTACAATTGGCTCTGCAAACCATCTTTTGGTAATGATGAAGTGTATCTATATCAAGCAATTCTTTTTCCATTTGTTTTATTTACACAATTCTTCTGCTAACTTGGGGTATTGCAATGCAGTAATATGCTAAAGAGCACAAAGATGCTACCTTCATGCAGGAAGTTATGAAGCTTTTGAAGAAGAATAACTTGCCATTGCAACCCACCACGGCCGATATTGTTTTCAGGTTCACTTCCGTGCTTTTTCTCCTGAGAAGGATGTTATTATCGTGTAGTAAGCCATTATTGCACTTGATTGTGTGTTATGTACTGCATAGTTATCAAGCAATTTATCCAATTTATAAGTGTCATTTATATACGATTTAATCAACTTGTTTTTATTTTAAATCATTTTGTCTGCACTGCTACTCTCAATCTAATAGTTTGCTCATGTTATTGGACATCCTTTCTTTCCATGGAAAATTTTTGCAGCATTTGTGATGATACATACAATTGGGTGTTGCTCACAAAGTATTCAAAGAGATTTGTCAAAAATGGAGTGAATTTGCATAAAGCTGCATTTGATATCTGGATGGAGTTTACTGCAAAAGTAGGTGAGAAACACTAGCTCTGTCTCCCTTCGCTGCTCTCAAGCCCTTGTCCCTCAACAATCTTATTTTCCATTTCTTCCCACAAATAGTTCTCTCATCCAGGTCCCGCCACTTACTACAAAAGATGGGATGTGCTAGAATATTTTCTTCAGTACAATGGTTTCTTTCTCTCCTAAAACAAAAGGGTAGAAATAAGAAATAAAAAGAATTTTCACTGCGCCTTGTCTTTCAATGTCTTTGTTTCTTTAATTGTTCTGAGATTATGCTTCTTTATCCTATTTAGTGGTTTGACAAAAATTACCCTTTTCAGGAGACATTGAATCTCTATGGAAAACTGAGAAGTTAAGATGTGAGTCCATGAAGCAGCACACCCTGGGCAGTGGGTTCTCATGTGCGAAGGTAGTTTACAAACGCAGACTGTTGAAATCACAAATATCAGACCCTGAAAGCAATAGGTCTTCTTGCATTAGAAAATCCGATAATGGGAAAATATTAATATTGCAAAACAGATCAGTACAAAGTTCTTGGTAAACCAGGTGACAGGTCTATGGCCGAAAAAAGCGAGAGTTAATGATTGAATAAACCAAATTTTGGCTCACATCTTAGGACATGAAGCACCTATGGGCATGAGAATGCTCATTGTCATCACACGAAGGAGATATAACTACATTTTCGGTATTTGGAAGCATTTATTGTGGCTTTTAGCACTCTGGTTTAAGATTAAATTTTAATCGTCATTTACTTGTTTTGTGGCAAACTAAATGGTTTTATAACCAATTTTTTGTGCAGGGATATTTACTTGAAGGCAAACCTGAGGAGGCTGCTACAGTCATTCACATCTTGAATCAGGTGCTCCTCACTTCTCAGAGCATCTATAGCTATTATTAATATGTTCATCATCACCATCTGGCATGATTGCAATCCTAAATTACCTCAGCCTCAGAACTAGTCCTTCAATTTTCCATATACTGTCAGGAGTAAAGCAATTAGTGGAAGATACACGATTGTCCCCCAAAATCTGCTCAGATAAAATTACCGTGACATATCCTCTCTCGAGGGGGACTGGGTGATTTGGGTTTTGTATTTGGTGCATGCTATACTATTAAAATAACATGAGTTAGTTCCATGGATCCTAATAGAGTTCGAAAGATCATCTCAGACTCCTCCTGAATTGAATAAAGTTGGAAATACACCTATGTAGGCTCTGTTTGTTCAGATGTCGCCTCTTAGGTCTCACAATGTGAATGCCTTGGATTGATGCCAGAGTTTACCTGATGCTAAGAGGTGCAGCATCAGGGTTGAACTTCAAAAGCTTGTCAGTGAGTGGCTTTTCGAGGTTATCAAACGGAAGAAAGAAGGTGACTGCAAGGTACTTCCTTTGACTAAATATCCATCACTTTGGATAGAAATAGAAATATTGCTTGTTTGCAGTTATATATTGCTCTGGTAATGTTTTCTCAATCGTTCCTGTTGCTGGATTTATATATGCTGCATTGAACTATCTCAAAATTTTTAAAACCTCTCATTCTTCTCGCTCATGTAGGCATTGGCTGCTTCTCTCAAATCCGATATCCCGGCCATGGTTAGCTCCTTATTAAACACGGGCTTGGAGGTGAAAGTGAATATGGAACAACTAACCACCGAAGGCACCCTTTGTTAAAAGTATGACAGAATTGGATATTGAATGCACTGGCTGCAGATCTGTCTCCTATGTGGACCGCTAAGGTTGCCATGTTAGTTTAAACTGATTCCGCTGAGAAGCAAGACAAGCGCAGTACTCACGTCTCGAGCAACAAGCATCTGAAGTTCTCTTGTGAAGGTCCCCGAAGCATGAAAAGATCTGCTCCTTCTTGATTTGAATGTTGTCACTTCTGTACTTTCGGATAATGATTCTTTTCTTTCCCCAAAAAATCTGAGTGTATTAGAGACGATAGGTGCATCATCAGCAATTGAATTCTGAGAACAACCTCGGATGACTAGTTTTTGCAGAGAGGATTCTTTTGGCTCACGCATTTTAGATTGGACCAAATGGGCAGTTAAGAGAGACAATTGATAAGGTAGTCCTTTCAATTTCAATCTGATTTGGCAGCCTATTTTGTCATATTTCTGACAGAATTTCGCTGTCCAAGATTAAGAGTGAATTTAATGCCGACTCATTCGATGTTGGCATGCAGCGACCGCCATTGCTTCCTGATTTAATCGGATTGAACTGTCCAATCGTGGTGCCAGAGTGCATAACATAAATCCCTTTTTACATCGTGAAAGATAACGAAAAACCTGAATTATCAGAAATGGCTTTGGTACCCACATGCGTAGGTGCGTACGTGCATGCATGCATTTTGTGCATATAAGGCGTAAAAGGGGCGACGAACGCAATCCTCTAGAATTAAAACAAGTGAACTAATCATGCGCAAGTTTTAGCAATGAATTGACATAATTGTAATAGGTGTGAGACATTTTTTGTAATTTTTCCATATTTTCATTCAAAAATTTAGGATTACAGTCGGAATGTATAGAACTGAATTTGAAGTTATACAATAAGCTTACGATTGAATTTGTGATTCTCCCAACTCAATACCTATGCTTATAATAAGTTTTTTTTCTTCCTTTTAATAATTCTCCCCCTCATCTGTCTCCTCTCCTCATCAGTATAAAATGGGCAATGAGGGGTGGCTTAGGTAGTGGAAGGGAAACCGTCCTCCCAATGACTTTACTGGAGAAAGTTGACCCAAATTCAAATCGTAGGGGAAGAAAACTAACCTCTTCCCACTTTGAATTACCATGCTGAGTGTTGATTTTAGCTCCTTAAAATCCTCTGACACATCCAACCCCTCAGGATCCTGGCATCAAGAGACAATCCTTCCGGATTATAAGAGTGAGAGTAGAAGTCATATCCTATGATTTCCAATCTTTCACAAGACATACAAATGGATTTGTGTACGGTTAATATAAGAAAAGAGCTATCATATACACTCGCATTTACTTGATAAAAAGGTTGATCAATTTATAGATGATATGCAGAGACTTGATTTCCGTTCACATATAAATAACATGCAGCCCATCCTAGGTTGTGTCAAAGCCCCAATACATGTATTAGATACTATGCCATCTCAATCTAGAAAAGCAGAAGGGGCATATTGATGTTTTCTGATCATCACACCCTAAGAAAAGACGACGCATTTTTTAGTCTGGCAGGTGAGACATCCTTCCGACGGTAGTCTCAGAAGATGAATCTTGCTTCCGATCTCCATAATCTGACAACAATGATGGTGATTCCATTGGACTGGTGAGGACTACTTTTATCTTCCTCTCCTCTATGTATTTACCACTTCCTTTATCAAACAAAAAATCTAAATGAAATTTCTCGAGTTACTTAACCCGAAAGATTATGGAACATATATTAGTAAAACCTGCCATGTCGGCAATAATGTCCTCTTCACCCGTATGATGAACTTGTCTCTGCGCCGTAGGACAGGTGGAGCTACCTACTATGCTTACATGGTAACTGCATCAAATAGAAGATAGGATGAAAGGCTACTCCAATTCTTTCGAAATATCAGGACATAGCTTCTAAGGCCTATCATGGTTTCCCTTTATATCAAGGTATATTAGGCTACTATGGTGGGCATTCAAAATCTTATTAAAAAATGATCCTTGCTACAATGCGATTGACTCCACCTTAAGCGGTTCGTACCCCAGCAATAATATAGTCCAGTTGACATGTCATGGCAAAGAAATTGCAGAAGAATCTTTCAGCTGATTCAAGTACTGTGGGCATCTCCCTCCTCACAAGTATGTTAGGTGCTTTAATATTTATGTGAACATGATATTCCTTGGACTTGAGCTGCACGATTTCGAATCAGATGCTCCATTTGGCTTGATGATGCCTACATTTGGCCACACAGTATTTCTTCAGAGATATAGACTTAACCCAGGATGCTTTGGATCTCCAGTATAGAGTTCATAATGTCTCTCCCCAATAGAGAGCTTTAAATGCACTGGTGTCCTACTCTTGAAAATTAAATTACATCAAGAGATATAAGATTGAAAGGAAATTGTTCACACACCATAACCTAAAAAAAGTAGAGCATGATCATGGTGAAAGAAGAGGACCAAAAAATCCTCCCCTTGAAAGCAACGTATCGATCAGTCTTTTTGCCTAACGGAATCGAGCATGAGTTTTGTTTACCCAACTCAACTGCATAGACACGGAGAAGAGGCTTCAAATATAAGAACTTAACAGGGTACATCACAAGAGCCGAATGTGATGAAATGTACCATCGTACATTTTCTTTGAAGATATAATGCAGTAATGCAATCCCGATGGATATTCCAAAGAACTTACAAGAAAAGACAACTCCTAGGGGTGCATGACAACTGGCTATTTCGCTCGAAACAATTTTTATATTCTAGACTGTTTCTGGAATAGAAATCCGTTTAATAAACTTATTCCGTTTTTCTATTTCTGGAATAGACTTCTATTCCAAAAATAGGTTTGGGATAGAAATCAGAAATAGAAATTTTCTATTTCTCTATTTCTGGAACAGAAATGAGAAATAATTTTTTTTTTTTTTTATCGTTTGTCAACCGGTCCTGCATCTGTTGCCGCCAACCACCGTCCGTTGGTCGCCGGCCCCCGTCGGTCACTGCAGCCGCCGCCACCAGTTGCCGATCGCCGGCCCCAGCCGCCATTGGCCACCGGTCCGCCACCGTCCATCACCACTATCTGCCAGTCCACCGCCGTCCGAGAGGAAGAAATTTTGTGTCGTTATCAAACGAATTTCTATTTTTAGAGTAGAAATTTTGTGTCGTTATCAAACAGTTATTTTTGCTTAAAAACTCTTCTAGAAATAGAAATAAAAAAATCTATTTCTGTTCCAGAAATTATTTCTGAAACAGAATGGTTGTCATGCGCACCCCTAGTGACTACAGGGTACAATGGAAATGAACATTCAAAGCCCAAGATTAATTTTTTGAAAAATGGAGAAGTGTGGAGCAACAAACTTTGATTTACAACACATGAAGTAAGAATGACATGATAAGTGAATTCAAGCATCCTGTGGAATTCTATTAGCACTAGCAGCTTCTATTGATTCCAGTTTTGCCACAACTTTAGTCCTGGAAGGCCGCTCGTTAGGAGTCATTTGGAGGCATTGTAAAGCAAGCTGGGCCATTTGGAATGCAGAATCTATATATGTAAGGTGTAGGGATGGTATAAATTTGGTTCCCATTTCCTGCAGGAGGCAACATCGTGAGCGACCAGCTTCTTCTAAAATATCCAGTGTTTCTTTTTTGGTAATTGGAGCATCCGCAGAAAATGAATAGTTATGTAGGCAATACAACTGTAGATTCCATGCCAAAGGATTTAAGTAGCTAAAAGGAAACACACCTCGTATTTCATATTGTATTGTACTAATGAAATGGGAACCAAATTTATACCAGATCCCTACACCTTAAATATATAGATTCTGCATTCCAAATGGCACAGCTTCTTCTAAAATAACAGCGGCAGACTGTTTCTGAATCTAGAACCAGTCCAGGACACAGCATGTTCCGATGTACTCCAGCTCTTCTTTGTATTGTCATTATATGTACTTATATACTCCAGCTCCTCTTTGTATTGTCATTATATGTACTTATATTGTATATTGTCTTGTTCAGTTAGAATATTTTTTAACAAAATTCACCCTCGAATATTGAGTTGAATATATTCAGCAAGCCTGTCACATTGTTAATAACAGAACGTCCGCCATCAAAATGGAACGTGACAAACTGTATGTAGAATGTGATCCCGAGAATACAAAACTAGTTAATGATGGGGCCAATGATGCTGCCATAGTTCATTGATTCATCAGAATTCAATACTAAGTATTTATGAGAGGGAGCGAGGGAGGGAGGCTAAGTAGTGTGACACTGATACGCGACACGGCACAATACACTGATACGTCGTTTTTCAAAAGTTAGAGAATTCCGGCATGTTGGGACATGTTGTATATTAGATACATATTTTTATATATACATGATAAATTATCATTTTTATGATTATTTTAATCAGATTAATTTGATTCAAATTCACAAATAAATAAATAATAAAAAGAATATATAATGGATTTACACTAAAAATATTAATCTACCATTTGTTAACATCATTCATTATTTTAATTTGATAAATTCAATTTCATTTCAATAATCCATAAAACTTAGAGGAAAAAAATAATAAGTAATCTAAATTCTATACTCATGTGTCGGTGCGTCGAAAGAGAAAAGGAAAAAATAACCAATCTTAAGGGTGAATTGTATGTTACAGGAAGCGAGAATAGGAAGAGAATAGAATATTAGATTTTTTTTTTCTTTCTCCGTTTATTTTTTCTTTTTTATTACATAATTACATTTTAATTCCTTATTTAATAAAACATTTTAAAATTGACCCCGTACGTGTTAGAATTACTTGTCAAAATTCTGAACTTGCATGTCAGGATTCTAAACTCGAGTGTTGAAGAGTGTCAAGGAAGTTGACGAACTGTTAGATTTTCTGACATGTGTAGTGTTGACGGAATGTCAAAGAGTGTCGGACAAATGTTGGAATATCTGACACGACACAGAAAACTCTTAGAGAGTGTCGATGCTTTATGAGGAGAGAGAGAGAGAGCCAACAGGAGAGCCCAAAATAAATAGAGCAATCGAGATTAGCTGTCATTATTCAATTAAAATTGGGCACAATGACTCTTGAAGTAAAATGCAAGTACATCGAAGACACGATTTGAAATTCCAAGATCAACGGGCACAAAGATAATGCAGAAGTTCAGAAATGTTGAGGATAGCTTCAGAAACATAAGGTTGCAAAGGAGTTGGGGCATCGATCCCATTATCTTCTTGGGGGACCCGTAATCGACCTTTATTTCAGCTGACGCTTCAAGGAATTGCTAGTGCTTTGGAGACGACGTCTCTCTCCTCCTTCGCTGAGGTGTTTGTTTCTTTGCCGATTGTTCATGCCATGCCTCTCTAGTTGTTTGTTTGCCTTCTTTTGGGCACTGTCTTGTATTTTACATCATGACATACTTCCACCCATTATGTTTTTTTTTTTTTTTTTGGTAAAAGGCAAGAATTCCACTCATTATGTTTGTTCATCTTGAGTGCAAATTTTTGGTACCATGATCTTTTGTACTTTTGACATTTCCTCTTTATATTATTACCTTTTACCAAAAAAAGAAAAAAAAGGACATCTTCCTCACCGTCTCTTCTGACATTAAGCACCCTTCTTCTTAAGCAGCTCTTCGACCAGGTCCGCAGCATCCTGGATAGACGCGATCCTTTGAGCACCGTCTTCCTCCACGGTAACATCAAAGTTCTCCTCAATTGCCATCACAATCTCCACCTAAAATGAGGAAGAGCAGCGTTCTCATCACAATCCCATTTTATCTAACAAAGGAAATAAGGCGGTAAACGTCGGAACCAAATAAATAAAAAAAAAAAAAGCAAATCAATTCCAATATTGCAGAAGTACCGTCCTGCACCACTTAAGAACGCATGGATCTAGCAAAAGCTCGTCAAAGACTGCAGAGAAAGGAAATAGACTTGTGGATGAAGGGCTTACGGTGTCCAGAGAATCGGCTCCCAGGTAAGCGATTTTTGACTCTCCGTTTACAACAGCATCTTCTGGCAAAGCTAGCTGCTTCCTTACTATTTGGCACACTTTATCCAGCGTCTCCTTTTTAGCCTGCTCACATATGGAGTTGGTCATTCACAAGTTTAAAACCTACGTATGGGCTTCGCTCCAAGCAGCTACAAAATTGGCAAGACCAATTCAAGCATTCCCTCATGAACAAGACAATGATAGGCTCGAACCTGGTATGAGCAAACTCCTGCTCATCCCCCTTCCCCAGAAGCAGCATGTTTCGAGTGACACAATTATAATCACACAGCAAGATCGTTCGACCCAGGACAAACATAATGACCCAGACTTCAGATATACGTAAGTTACTTGCAGTCACTTTGCTATGCTAGTTGTTATAGTTGACATGACATGGTGGACTACTTACCGCACATGAAACCTGGAAACGGCGTGCTTTCAGAGATGGGAAACTTCTGCCGCCGACAGGGAGGGAGACGGACCTGACATTCGATATCTTGCATAGAGGTACCTGTTAAAAATGTCAAGAACTAGTTTTCAGAGATGCGGTCTCATTCAAGTGCAGAACCTCAACCGGGTTAGCCAAGCTCTCTGCCTAAAGTGCACAGAACATTTGGTAAAATTACATTTTGCACCCAAGTTTTCGGGATAGTGGCAAATTATCCCCGTCGTTTCGATATTTGCAATTTGTTAACTGACTTTTCGAAATTTGGAGGCCATGTGCCCTCAAACGTTGACTTGGGCAATTTTTTTTTTTTTTTTCACATATCTGACAATGTGACTTTCTATGGAAGATTAATTGGACATTTATCATTTATGTATGTAAATATATATATATATATAGGGACTACCCAAAGATATATTTGAGAACTATATACTAATATGCATTTGGTGTTGATTCCAGTCAAATTATTGCCGGAGCTTTGGTTACATGCTCTCACATGTAATATGTTTTTGAATTTGATATTCTATTTTTTCATATCTGTTTACTTATATGATGAATTTTCCTTTCGTAATCAGTCCCGTGCTATTGCGTGGTCACAGCTCCAAGCAAAATTTCACTAGAGTCAACACAAGGGGACACATTGATACGGACTTCTACCTTTCGGGGGCTAGATTGCAAAAATTGAAACGCCATTTGGCAATATGCAACACCCTCAAAAGTTAGAAAATACGTAGTTTGCCCCCAGAGAATTTACTGAGTTTTTGGACCACTAGATCAGTAGCAGGAAGCCAAAACCGGGTATTGCCGGCCTGAACTTATTATTAATCTCACGCAGTTCGTTCTAAGCATCTGAAAAGCTCATTTGGCAGTGCTGTATCTTTTCGATGCAGTTTCGAATGCATGAAAAACTCAGCATTTACCACAACTCAGTGGACATAAAAGCCTCCAGCACCAAAGCAAAAGCAGATTCATCCTAGTCCGGGAATAGTTAACGTCAAGCTGATAATGTGCCTTGCAAATCTAAAACTGGAGGAAAACAAAAAGTATAGCACTCGCATCCAATATCGATCATAAAACTATGCCCGGCGGCCACAGCGATCCAGCATCAGAACCCGTTGTAAAGAAAACACGAGTCAAGCAATCTTGAACCGACTGATACCCATTTGCGTACCTGTGCCGGCTTCAAAGCGAACGAGGCGCGAGCCGGTGTTGCAGTGAAGGTGGCCATTCCGAGCTCCGGTTCAACAGAAGGTGAAGGAAATGAATGAGAGAGAGAGAGAGAGAGATGTTAAAGAACAGAAGTCAAAACTACAGCCACACCAAAGCAAGAACAGAGCAAAGCAAGCTGAAGCTGAAACAGGGCAGAAAGTCAAAGAAGAAAAATAAAGGCTGACCTGGTGATCCGTGAAGAAGCTGAGTTGGCAATCCAGAACAGCCACGCCAAGAGCCGTACATGTGTCAATATAACAGTCTAGTTAGTTTGATGATTCAATCCTGTAACAAAATGCTGTTAAGTCAGTTTGAGAGGAGGTTTTGGAACGAAGATATAAAAAGCTTCGTCATTGTAGAAAGTAATATAGAACAGATCATTCTCTCAATTCTCTTAGTTGCTTTCTTTTTCTTTGAAGTAGAAATGCTGTAGATTGTACAGATTGAAGAGAAGCAATCTAGTTCGATGTATTGATCATCCTGTTCTATCAATATACAGAGTTCATTTCTTCATATACAAGTTTGTTCTTGAATTCTGCATCTTCACATGGTATCAGAGCATGTCTTCCTGGTTGTTCATGATCCTCTGTCTCCATTGCTGAAAGCTTGCACAGATTCTGCATGATCAAGACAACAGCAATATCGTGTTGAAGTTCAGAAGAATCGATATTCAAAGGTTTGATTTTTAGGTATTCAAAGGTTACCTACTTGTTTTCTGTCATATCTTCAAAGTATCTAGATATACGGAATGACAACCAGTGCGAAGTATCCATTTCCGATTCATGTGAATATAGCCAATTTTGTTACAATCAAGCTGACAGAAGAGAATTTTCTACTATGGCAAGCTCAATTTCATAGGTTTCTAAAGAGTCAAGACTTAATCGGGTTTATTAATGGTGAAACATCTCCTCCTGTGCAAATGATACAAGCTGAGTCTGAGGGAAGGCAAACACAAGAAATAAATCCTGATCATCTAGATTGGATAAAGACTGATCAGTTGATCTCGTCTTGGATAAGTGGAGCAGTATCTGAGAATATTTTAAGTCTGATAATTGGCTTAGAGACTTCATTCGAGGTATGGCAAACTCTTATAAATCGGTTCACACAGAGATCTGTAGCAAAGGAGTTCGAATTAAGAGGGAAATTACAAGCCTGCAGGAAAAGAGACAGACCATTGAGTGAATATCTTCGAGAGTTTAAGTCCATTTGTGATCAATTAAATGCTATTGGAAAACCGGTTGATGATATAACCAGGATGTTTGGAGTTCTTGAAGGGCTAGGATCAGAATATGAAAGTTTTAGAACAACCATGTACTGTCTTAAACCTCAACCGGAATATGATGAGGTGATTTCTCAACTTGAAAGATTTGAGACTAGACTACAAACGTATTCTGTAAATCAGTACAATACTAACCTAGCATACTATGGACAAAGAAAGACTGGAATAAGTCCGCAAAGGCCAAATTTCAGAAACCAAAGAGAAAATATTCGAGGTGGGTATAACTATGGCAGAGGACAAATTACTAACGAAGGAATAATGGAAGTGATTTTTCTGGATCGGGAAGGAATCATCAATATCAAATGAATAACTGAATCTAACACGGCAAGATCGGGTTACTAAAGACAACTTGGTCTAACTATGGACAGGGCTTTAGACCATATACAAATTCCTCTCAAAGGTTTCAAAACCTTAGATCCTACCCACCACAAAGCTCAAATGGCAACAAGTATGTGCAGAACTCAAAACCAGTAAGTAATGGTCCTCTGGAATGTCAAATTTGCAAAAGACCAGGGCACACAGCTCTTCGATGTTGGTATCGTTTTGACAACTCATATCAAGTAGAAGAAATACCAACTGCATTGGCAGCCATGCATATAGAAGAACCCTATGGTACAGAATGGTACCCAGACACAGGAGCTACATCTCACATTCTGCAGCACCTGGTATGCTTCACGACTACTCTACATATAGTGGTGCGACACTTTGTTATGATAGGAGATGGATCCTGTTTGTCAATTTCAAATGTTGGTAATGGTACACTTTGCGTACAAAAACATGCATATTACCATTAAAAGATGTTCTAGTAGTTCCCGAAATCAAAAAGAATCTCATTTCGTGTCAAAGTTAACAGATGACTATCCTGTTCTCTTATCTTTGATAAATATGGGGTATATATGAAGGACAATTACAACCATACAACAATGAAGCTAGGAAGGAAAATCAAGGGGCTGTATCAAGTGGATCCTAAAATTACAGAAGTATACTTCACTCAAGTTCAACAGGAAGTGGAAGAAGATGTCTGGCATCAAAGGCTTGCTCACACCAGTTTAAAAACAGTGAAGCTTCTACGAAGTCAACACCTCATTCAAGTACAATTCCAAAGCTCAAAACATGTGTAGCGGTTGTCAAATTGCTAAAAGTTCAGCTTTACCTTTTCCCTCTTCGAGACTATACATCTAATGCTCCCCTAGAAAAGATACATTGTGATGTTTGGGGACCCACACCGTCAATCGGTTCAGCAATTTCGTTACTACGTCATTTTTGTGGATGACTTTTCTCGATATAGCTGGTTATATCCAATGAGGCAGAAGTCAGAAGTTTATGATGTTTTTGTCATATTTCAAAAGCTAGTAGAAAATCAACTTGATCACAAAATCAAAATATTTCAGAGTGATGGAGGAGGCGAGTTTACTAACATCAAACTTCGAATCACTTACGGCGGTGTGGCATAAAGCGAGCATTTCTGTCCTTACACACCGAACAAAATGGAGTCTACGAAAGGAAGCATCGACATGTGATTGAATTAGGCATGGCAATGTTATATCATGCTCAGTACCTTTGAAATATTGGGTAGATGCCTTCATGACAGCAGTCCATGTCATCAATATTCTTCCTACGACAAAGCTACACTTGACTTCACCTCATTATAAACTGTATAAACAGAAACCAGATTATGCTCATCTACGAGTTTTGGCTCGCTTGTTATCCTTGCCTCGGGCCCTATACACGGCATAAATTCGATCCAAGATCTCTCACATGTGTTTTTCTGGGCTATAGTGAGAGGCACAAAGGATATAGATGTCTCTTACCTACTAATGGACGTGTTTATATCAGTAGACATGTAATATTCGATGAGGTAGTGTTTCCTTTCACTCAGTTAGTCACAGCTGAGCATCAACAAGGATCAGCATTGTACAAACAATGGATAAGAGGAGTTTCTGGATTCAATAATACAGAACAGCAACTATCAAAAGTTAATAAGCCTATTGAGCACTTGCAAAATACTAGATCAACTCATATAGTTCCTGATGTACAAGACAGTGAACTCGGTGACGTTGATTCGATAGGTATACCACAAAGGAATATAGTACACGATAATGTGATGCGGTGTTTCTAATGATGCATCGGCTAATCTTGAACCACTTCTTGTATCGCAAATCTTTTGAGGAACAAGATTATTCGAATCAAGAATCTGTTCCAATCCAACAAAGTAATACAGAGCAAGTTCAAACCACTTCTGCATCAGGAAACACACAAGGTACTTGTTCTATCCATCCTATGCAAACTAGACTGAAATCTGGAATTGTTAAAACAAATCCAAAATATGCATGTCTAGCTGAATACAAAGTCCCTATAGAACCGAAATCAGTAAAATCGGCTTTGGCAGACAAAGGATGGTATCAAGCAATGCAAGCTGAGATGGATGCTCTATATCATAATAACACACTGGAGTTAGTTCCTAGAACTAATCAAATGAATATAATTGGTTGCAAATGGGTGTTTAAGACAAAACTTGCTCCCCGATGGCGAGTCTTGATAGACTGAAAGCTCGACTTGTAGCCAAGGGTTTTCATCAAGAAGCAGGCATTGATTTTACAGAAACTTTCAGTCCTGTGATTAAGCATGCTACAATTCGACTAGTCTTGTCTGTAGCAATGATGAAACAATGGCAAATTCATCAACTTGATGTTAAAAATGCCTTCTTACATGGTACTCTAAGTGAAATAGTCCATATGGAACAGCCTCCGGGATTTCAAGACTCACAAAGACCTCATCATGTATGTCTTCTCAAGAAATCTCTCTATGGACTTCGACAAGCCCCTCGAGCTTGGTTTGAAAAATTCAGCAATTTCCTACTAGAATATGGTTTCTTACGTAGCTCCACTTGATCCATCATTGTTCATCCTACATCTTTGAACAGAAATAATTCTTCTTTTGCTGTATGTTGATGACATCATTTTAACTGGAAGTTCATCTTCCATGCTCTCTACGTTGATTAACTCTCTCGGTATCCGGTTTCACATGAAAGATCTAGGTGCACTTCATTACTTTCTTGGCATTGAAGTTAAGCGTGCTCCCGACAACCTATTTCTTTGCCAAACTAAGTATGCTATTGATCTTCTCAATCGAGCTCATATGATGGATTGTAAACCAATCTCAACTCCACGGCATTGAGACCAAACAGGTTTGCTTGCTTACGATCCTATCCTTCTATCTAATCCAACGAGTATCGAAGTTTGGTTGGTGGTCTCAATATCTCACTCTAACTCGTCCGATATTACCTATGCCACCAATGTACTATGCCAAAAGATGCAGCAACCTACTCTTGCAGATCTTCAGAAATTAAAGAGAGTATTAAGATATATAAAAGGTACTGTCGATCTTGGCATATACATCCATTCCCGGAAGTACTATGCATCTCTATGGTTACTCGGATCGGTATGCAGATCAGGCTGGGCTGTGCTGAAACTAGAAGATCAACCACTGGTTTCTGCACATATCTCGGATCAAATCTAATTTCTTGGGCAGCAAAGAAGCAGCCAACAGTTAGTCGATCCTCCACAGAAGCAGAGTATCGTGCTCTTGCTTCCACTACAGCTGATCTCACTTGGATCAGTTTTGTTTTACGAGATATTGGTTGCTGTCTTAATCCTCCTATTCATCTCTACTGTGACAACAAGTCAGCCATCTCTCTCACTGCTAATCCCATCTTACATGCTAGAACTAAACATGTTGAAGTTGACTTCCACTTTGTTCGGGAAAAAGTTGCCTCAGGATCATTACAGGTACGATATGTTCCAAGTCATTGTCAACTCGCTGATATCTTTACTAAACCTTTGTCACGACTAGTACATCATCATATGAGAATCAAATTGGGAATTTGTCGTCTCTCCATTCCCAATTTGAGGGGGGATGTTAAAGAACAGAAGTCAAAACTACAGCCACACCAAAGCAAGAACAGAGCAAAGCAAGCTGAAGCTGAAACAGGGCAGAAAGTCAAAGAAGAAAAATAAAGGCTGACCTGGTGATCCGTGAAGAAGCTGAGTTGGCAATCCAGAACAGCCACGCCAAGAGCCGTACATGTGTCAATATAACAGTCTAGTTAGTTTGATGATTCAATCCTGTAACAAAATGCTGTTAAGTCAGTTTGAGAGGAGGTTTTGGAACGAAGATATAAAAAGCTTCGTCATTGTAGAAAGTAATATAGAACAGATCATTCTCTCAATTCTCTTAGTTGCTTTCTTTTTCTTTGAAGTAGAAATGCTGTAGATTGTACAGATTGAAGAGAAGCAATCTAGTTCGATGTATTGATCATCCTGTTCTATCAATATACAGAGTTCATTTCTTCATATACAAGTTTGTTCTTGAATTCTGCATCTTCACAAGAGAGAGAGAGAGAGAGAGAGAGAGAGAGATCACAGAAGGAGAACGCGAGAAGTTTGTGAGAGAGAGGCGATGTATATATAGGGGAGAGGGAGGGAGCGGGAGCTTGTAGGACGGTGTTCGTTTCAAGTTATCTGAAAAGCAAACATTTTAAATGAGCACTTTGCCAACGTTACAAAAAAGAAATTCAAAGCGGAGCAAAAGAACATGAGAGAAATTGGCAATTTGCCACTTTAAGGACGGTTAAGGAATTTAGGTAAGTGCACTTTTAATGGAAAGGCCTAGTTAACTTCTTCCTCAAATTTCACCATTTTATCCTGTTTTTCTTTTGCCAATTTTACATTTTCTCTCTTTAAAGCTAAATTATATTACAGTATTAACGTAACATGTAGATGAGCGCCAAAATGAGAAATTTAAAAAGTGAGATAAAATGGTGTTTTGGCTTTTACATATATAGATAGAAAAGCCGGTTTTTTTTAATGATCTATAATAATCAAAACTAGAAGAACAGTATATTTCATACTGACGTGGCTACACTGTGATGTATTGAAATACATGTGTACGTGTTTGGCAATGCATCTTTGAAAGTTCTGTGCTGTAGACAACTACAACTATGATGACTAATGTGTTTGATCGCTGTAGTTATTAGAATGAAGAAAAGACCTTTTAATATCATCGCAGAGCTTTTACCAACATTTATATCTGTGTTATCGGAACATTTGCAGGATTCCATTTTCACCATATGATGATGATGATGATGACAGTCAAATCCGGAATAGACATTTTGAGAGGACTTCATTTCCAACTGAAATACCAAAGCAATCCATGTTTATACATGAAATTGCAGAAGAAAATATGAGGCAGTACAATGGTGAACCCTTGAAATGCACAATCTACTACAGCCCAATGAGGCGGCAACCATATGTATCAATTGCAAGGGCCACAAGAGCGACCGTACAATCACACAGGAAAGGATATCCCGCTTGGAATTGCTCTCGCCCCGTCTTCCTCAACATCATATCCTGTTGAACACAGTAACAATCTGTCCCTATGAGCTTAACTATTCAGATTTTGAAAGGATGTATTCTGAACCATGTCTTGGAGATACAGCAAGATTGGCATGATGCCAGGTGATGAGGGTAAAGATAAAAAGTTCATACTACTCGCCATGCAGGTGATGGGGGTAAAGATAAGCGCATCTCTCTCTCTCTTTCTCTCTCAATTGTGCAAACTTCTCTCCTCTGTTAATTTACTACTGATGCTGAGTTCTGCCTGCAAAGTTCTGGCAATTTTTTTGCCATTATCTTCTTTGAAAAATCAAAAAGAAAAGTGGGGTTCAGAGGTGGAAAGAAGAACAGCTTGAAGAGAAACGGAAAAGCGCAGACTTGCAACAGAAGGCACGGAAAGCTGTTTGCTTTAAGATGCATGACAACCGTGCAGATGGCCAATGTGGTCTTCTCCACCCAAAAAACAATTGTTTCTCGTGGCCCGAAATGGAATTTTATATGATTTGCATCCGAATAGAAGAATAATATCGTAATCTAATATCATCTACCGCCTGCAAAGTTGCTATTATCTTCGTTGAAAATTCAAAAGAAGGGGAGAGGCAGAAAGAAAAACAACATATGAAGAGAAATGGAAAGTGCAAACTCTCCATAGAAGGCACAGGAAAGCAGTTCGCTTTAAGATGCTTGATAAACTACTAAGAAACGATTTCATGTGGTCTCTAATGAAATGTTATAAGATTCTACATCAATGATAATCCTACTTTGCGCTCCACTACTGCCTGCAAAGTTGCTATTTTCTTCTTTGAAAACTCAAAAGAAGGGGCAATGTAGAAAGAAAAACCGCATCGAAGAGAAACAAACATCACCAACTCTCAACAGAGGGCACAACAAAGCTGCTTGCTTTAAGATGCATGATGAACTACTAATGAACAATCATTTCACGTGGTCTCTGATGATATTTTATAAGATTTACATCCGAATACCGGATCGATATCGTGCTTTATGCTCCACTACTGCCTGAAAAGTTGCTGTTATCCTCCTTGAAAACTTCAAAGAAGGGGGGAGAGGCAGAAAGAAAAACAACATTGAAGAGAAACGAACATCACCAACCCTCAACAGAAGGCACAAGAAAGCTGCTTGCTTTGAGATGCATGATAAACTACTAATAAACAATCATTTCACGTGGTCTCTGGTGAAATTTTATAAGATTTACATCCAAATACAGCATCAATATCGTACTTTATGCTCCACTATTCCCTTGAAAGTTGCTATCATCTTCTTTGAACGCTCACAAGAAGGGGAGAGGCAGAAAGGAAAACAACATTGAAGGGAAACGAACATCGCAAACTCTCAACAGAAGGCACGAGAAAGCTGTTTGCTTTAAGATGCGTGACAACCATGCATATGGTCATTGTTGAATTCCTACTTAAAACCAATTATTTCTCTTAGCCTCTGATGAGAATTTACAACCATTACAGCCAAATGGAGGAATAATATTTTACTTTATGCTTCATTACTATAATATATGTACATATCTATTCAACGCAACCAAAAGAATCATGTTTCTTACACATAAATAGGACAAGTTTTTTGAGTGTCTGAAATTTTTACATTCAAAATGTTATTGTTTTGGACGGAAACATTGTGACTTGACGCTGGAGAATTGAAATTCAATTGTAAACCTATCGTATGAATTCAAATTCAATCTCAAACATTTTAATTCAAGCAATGTTGTTTTAAACCTTTGAGTGAAAATGTAATCAAGTCCTCCTGGTCAAGTCTTGCCTAAATGGTAGTCCAATCATTTGTCGTTGTACGTGTCCTGACTAGTGATTTGATGTGGACAAGTATTCTCGAAACAGACGGCATTGTTGCTCAACTCCACAAGCCATCAACCTTGCCTAGAACCGCCCTCTGTCAAGTTGATTTCTATTAATAGTCAGAGCTCAGCTAGAGCTGGCACCTCCAAATGTGGAGGCTCGGCAGTCGGTCACCATGCCCATCAGGCTCCTTGGCCCCTCCATGGAAGATGATTGTACAACCCTCAAATTTTTAGTGAAGTTTGTTTTTCCTCCCTAACCCTTCCATGCCATGCAAGATGATTGTATAACCCTTAATTTTTATTTTTATTTTGTGACAAAGAATTTTTAAATAAATTTTTTCTTTTCTTTATTCCTTCCTTCTTCTTCCTTCTCTAGCTAGTCACAAGACATCGGTGACTAGCCAGAGACGAGTTGACAAGGCCAACCTTGCCCAACCATCGCAAGGCTCCCTTGAGATTGGTGCAGCCACCCTCGTCGGCCCTCCTCTCTAGCCGGTCATCGGCTATCATTGAGGCCTGACGAGAAGAGGGGGAATAAGAAAGGAAATGAAAAAAAAAAAAAAAAAAAAAAAGAAGAAAAAAGAAAAACTGACCTTTATTAGAAACTGTTCCTGATGACAAATAATTCTTTCTACTTTCTGTTTTCGTTCTAAATTTATTTTCTGGCTACTGATCTATTTCGAAAAAAAAAAAATAACTAACATTATCAAATAATTTTTTTCCTGTTTCGGAGAATGAAATAACAGAAAAATAGAGAAATAAAATGATCACCAAATAGGACCTAACTTTATAACTGAACTTGCAATTCTTCCAACTCAACCTATGCCTATTATAAGTTTTCTTTTCTTTTAATAATTCTTTCTCTCTTCTCCTCTCTTCATCGGTATAAAATGGGTAATCAGGGATGGGTGGCTTATGTAGTGGAAGAGAAACCGTATTCCCAATGGTCGACACAGTGAATTTGGGTCCATATTCAAATCCACCAGGGGAAGTAAACTGACCTCTTTCACCATTAAATCACCATGCTGAGTGTTGATTTTAACTCCATAAAATCCTCTGACACGTCTGCCCCTCGGGACCTTCCGGATTATAAAAGCGAGAGCAAAAGTCATATCCTATGATTTCCAATCTTTACCGACACAGAGAAACGGATTCGCGCATAGCGAATATGAGAAAACAGCTATCCTATACATCGGCATTTAGTTGATAAAAAAGGTTGATCAATTTATGGATGACATGCAGCCAAGGCTATGTCAAAGCCCCAATACATGTATTAGATACTATGCCATCTCAATCCACCAAGAGAAAAGGTATGCATTTTCAACTCCAGCAGATGAGATATCCTTTGAGATGGTGGTCTTGGAAGATGAATCTTGCTTCTGGTCTCCATAATTTGGCAGCATTGATGGTGATTCCACTGGACTGGTTAGGACTACTTTTTTCTTCCTCTCCTCTATGCATTTACCACTTTCCTTATCAAATTTAAAATTTAAAAGAAAACTTCTCAGGTTACTTGACCCAAAAGATTATGGAACACAAAGCAGCAAAATCTACCATGTCAGCAGTAATGTCCTCTTCACCTGTATCAAAAACTTGTCTCAACGCTGCAAGACAGGTGGAGCTACCTGCTGTGCTTACATGGTAACGGCATCAAACGGAAGATAGGATTAAGGGCCTACTCTAATTCTTTCGAAGTATCAGGACATAGCTTCTGAGGCCTATCATGGTTTTCCTTTGTCTCAACGTATATTAGGCTACTATGCTAGGCATTCAAAATCTTATTCAAAGATGATCCTTACTGCAATGTGACTGACATTACCTTAAGCAGTTCATATCCCAGTAATGATAGTCTTACAGACATGTTGTGGCAAAGAAATTGCAAAATAATCATTCAGCTGATTCAAGTACTGCGGGCATGTCCCTCCTCACAAGTATGTCAGTGGTTTTAGTATGTGAACATGATGTTTCACTGACTTGAGCAGAACAATTTCGAATCAGATTATCCATTTGGCTTGATGATGCCTAGATTTGGCCGCACACAGAATTTCTTCAGAGACGTAGCTTTAGCCTGGAATGTTTTGGATATCCAGTATAGAGCTCATAATGTTTCTCCACAATAGAGAGTTCTTAATGCGCTGATGTACTACTCTGAAAATTAAATTACATCAAGAGAATACAAGATTGAAAGGAAATTGTCCACCCTCCATAACCTAAAAAATAAAACTTGATCACGGTGAAAGAAAAGGTCCAAAGAATATTCACCTGGAAAGCAACATACCGATCAGTCTTATTGCCTAGCGGAATGAGCATGAGCTTTGTTTACTCAACTCAATTGCATAATCACGGAGAAGAGGCTTCAGATGAAAGAATTTAAAGAGAAAGGGGGCCCGACATGAGGACAGGATGTGATGAAATGGACCATCGTCTTGTTCATTCATTTTCTCTACTAATCATTCTCTGAGTCATTTGGTTACAACAACCATTCACCTACTTAATCTCCAGAAAGAAATTTACGTCAGAAGTCATTCTAAGAGTTTGTGGTGTGAGGGACTACGCAAAAATGAACAAACCTGACCAAATATTTGAAAACAACACAAGGAAAAGAATTTGAAAACGGGGCGACCAGTGACTGATTCATACATGCCATTGAAGCTTATGCCTTAAGATATTTCCTTTACCATTTTATATGATGTTGAACCGCAAATTCTCGAGCAAATTATTGTAGAACGGAGAACTATCATCCCCTTCACTTATTGCCAAATAAAACAGGTGGCAAGCAATGCAAATTTAACGTGGCACCAAAAATGAAAATGAACCAAATGTGCAGCACTATATATGCTCACAAATTAAACTCAAGTTCATGAGGCCGGATCTCCAACAGCTCTTCAGCCATGATGACAACTATAGCACCAATCCACATAAAACGACAGGTCACATGGCAGGGTAACGACAATCAAGCAAAAAGCTCTGCATGAAGCTCAATTTCAAGCACCCATTTCGTATAAATCTGATCACGCGCTGTCTCTAGCAGATTCCTCATTTCAAACACCAAATTTGCACATGATCACCAAACACTTGACGATCAAAAATGGCTCAGCACCCAAATTACGAACACAATCCAAGAGCAGTTCAGGATTTACCAAAAATCAGAGCACTACATTTGGCAATGAAAGCTTAACCATCGGGGGAGTATCTTACAGGTCAGAAACTTCCTTTGGCAGTGAAATCTTAATCTTCAAGGGAGTATCTTACAGGTCAGAATCTTCCTTTTGATGGATCCCAATAATGAGAAAATCAAACTCCAGTGCAAGTTCACAACGAAGGACATGACAATAATATCAGCTAAGGGATATGCCATAACTCGCACAACCCGAGAGAAATCGCAGGAAAGACCCCAAGTCAGCAGGCCTAAAGTATCTCTAACCACCTCTCCAAGACACAACACTAACATAGCAGCAGCAGCAGCAGCAGTACCAAACTCTAGTAGTCCCTGATGACAGTTGGGTTGACTCTGACTTGGCAATAACAACTTCGTGCCATTTCACTCAGTAAATGAACACATAATCTTCAATACATGTGGCACTACAAATTCGTAAGGACCAATGGAGCGGGAGTAGCATTGACCCAAGAATCTGAGAGAGCAAACATGTTTTCCATTATTTGATTATTCATACAATAAATTTATGACTGAATTTGCAATTCTCCCAACTCACCTATGCTTATTATGAGTTTTTTCCCTCCTTCCTTTTAAATATTTCTTCCCCTCCTCTGTCTCCTCTCCTCATCTGTATAAAATGGGCAATCAAGGGTTGCTTGTGTAATGGAAGGGAAACGGTCCTCCCAATGATCTTACTGGTGAAAGTAGACCAAATACAAATCAACCAGGGAAGAAAACTAACCTCTTTCAACTTTGTATCACCCCACTGAGTGTTGATTTTAACTCCTTAAAACCTCTGACACATCCAACCCTTCAGGATGCTGGCATCAAAAGACAATCCTTCTGGATTATAAGAGTGAGAACAGAAGTCATATTCTATCATGAGTAATAGAAATGGATACATGTACAGTTAATATGAGAAAAAAGCTATCCTATACACTCGCATTTAGTTGCTAAAGAGGTTGATCAATTATAGATGATGTGTAGCAACTTGATTTCCATTTACATAAATAACATGTGGCCCAGCCAATGCTGTGGCAAAGCCCCGATCCATGTATTAGATACAAAGCATCTCAACCCAGAAAGACAATAAAGTGACATATTGATGTTTTCTGGCAGTCATACCCTGAGAAAAGGTGATGCATTTTCGACTCCAGCAGGTGAGATATCCTTTGGGATGGTAGTCTCGGAAGATGAATCTTGCTTCCGGTCTCCGTAATCTGGCAGCCCTGAAGGTGATTCCACTGGACTGGTTAGGACTGCTTTTATCTTCCTCTCATCTATGTATTTACCGCTTTCTTTATGAAATTGAAAATTCAAGAGAAAATTTCTTGAGTCGCTTGACCTGAAAGATTATGAAACATATAGCAGCAAAACCTACCATGTCAGCAATAGTGTCCTCTTCACCTGTATCAAAAACTTGTCTCTGCACAGCAGGACAGGTGGAGCTACCTGCCGTGCTTACATGGTAACTGCATCAAACAGAAGATGGGATGAAAGGCCTACTCCAATTCTTGTTGCCTAGCGGAATCAGGCATGAGCTTTGTTTACTTAACTCAACTGCATAAACACAGAAAAGAGGCCTAAGATAAAAGAACTTAATGGGGCATGACATGAGAGCAGGATGTGATGAAATGGACCATCATACATTTTCTTTGAAGATATAATGCAGCAATGAAGTCTCATTTTGTGCGTTGGTTTTCTCTACTGAACATTTTCAGTCATTTGGTTACAGCACTCACCTACTTTATCTCTAGAAAGAAATTCACTCACATGGCACTATAAGAGTTTGTTGTGTGAAGATAGAAACTATGCAAAAAGAAAGAACCTGACCAAATATTCGAAAACAACACAAGGAAAAGAACTTGAAAAACAGGGCGACCAATGACCAATTCATACTCGCCATTGAAGCTCATGCTTTTAGATATTTCTTTTACCATTATTTACGATGTTGAACCACAAATTCTCAAGCAAATTATTGTAGAACAGAGGAATATCATCTGCTTCACTTATTGCCTGTAAAACAGGAGGTAAGCAATGCAAATCGAATGTAGCTCCAAAATAAAAATGAACCAAACGCACAGCACTATATATACTCACAGATAAACTTGACTTCATGAGGCTGGATCTCCAAGAGCACTTCAGCCATGATGATGACTATATTGCTGATCTACATTAAATGGTGGATCACACAGCAGGGCAACAACAATCAAGCAAAAAGGTCTACATAAAGCTCAATTTCGAGTACCCATTCATATAGGGTGCGTTTGGTTTGGCTTTTGGAGAAAGCCTTTGGATAATGCAAAGGCTCTTAGCCTAAAGGAGTTTTGTGAAATGCAAAGACTGTTTGGTAATTTGCAATTTTAAAGTGACTTGGGAAGTAACATTGGGAAAATACTATTTGATAAGCATATATTTAAAAAGTCTTTTGATGAAAATCAATTTTTTAAAAATTTATTTAAAAAAAAAAAAACGATGGCAACTTTTATATTTTCACATTACGAGTGATGTAAAAGAGACATATTAACAAGTTCAAAAATAAAAAAAATTACATGAGAAGTGAAAAAAATAATAGGGCCCTCAGATATACAAACAGTAAAGAAAGTATAATGACCAATGGGCTAAGTTACTGAGAATATAAAAATAAAATTTAGTTGTTTCTGATGTCATATGGAAAGTCTTATCTAAAACTGGCATATGATAAGAAATGTCTCTTATTCAGCACTAAGACAATTAGACATATCTTAGCTGCAACATGACAGCACCAAGTCATATCTTGCTCTTTCTGAATGGACAACTGAGCACCTCTTTGCCTTAAACGACTCCATCAATTTCCCCATGTCTTAGAGGTCAAAAATACTATGAGAATGGACTGAACCGCCTAACACTTCCTCCAGATTGATTGCGGAGTGAGCACCACATGAACACATTCGTGATGGCAACCAAAATGAGCTTTTGCTCATGTTCAAAGCCTAAGCATGCAAGAAAATTAAAGAGCTCCGACTCTTGAAGAGCAATGGACTTCTTCTGTGAACCTCTGATTGCTGACAAATCGAGGATTAGCCTTAAAAAACTGTTCCTCTCATAAACATAAGTACAATCACAACATCTCAATTCACAAGGCAGTGCATGTATTAATATACACATCATGGGTATTCCAAAGAACTTACAAGAGAAGATAACTCCTAGTAACTGCTGGGTACAATGGAAATGAACATTCAAAGCCCAGGATTATTCCTGGGAAAAATGGAAAAGTGGGGAACAACAGACCTTTTACATCACATGAAGTAAGAACAACATAATGAGTGAATTTAACCGTCCCATAGAATTCTATTAGCAATGGCAGTGTCCACTGATTCCAGTTCTTCCACGACTTTAGTCCTAGAAGGCCGCTCGTTAGGAGTCATTCGGAGGCATTGTAAAGCAAGTTGTGCTATTTGGAATGCAGAATCCATAAATGTAGGGTATAGGGACAGTATAAATTTGATTAGAATTTCCGGCAGGTTGCGACATCATGAGCGACCAGTTTCTTCTAAAATAACCAGTGTTTCTTTGTCGGTTTCTGAGGAGTGGGAACATCTGCAGAAAATGAAAAGTTATGTAGGCAACACAACTGTAGATTCCATGCCAAAGGATTTAAATAGCTAAAAGGGAAACACACCTTGTGTTTCATAGAGGGGATTATAGTGAACCTCATATCCAGAAACTCAACCAAAGCTCTGCATCTATTGAAAGTAAGGTTAACAAAAGGAAAAACTTAAAAAGAAAACGGAGTTTCAAAAGACCAGTTGCTCATTGAACAAAAGCAAAAGTAGATCAATTGCAAATGTTTACATCTAGGTTCTAAATCAATCAAATATTTAAGTAGCTGTTCTAAGCAAGCAAAAGAACAAATATTTAATTTCCGAGACGAAAAACAAGCAAAGCATCAGAAAGGAGGGTCTATGCGTATTTGTATGCAAGCAACACTCTTTTTTCCAAGACAACCAAGGAGTAAAATATACCCATTTGGAATTTTAACAAACCAAACCCAAGAACTTCACATTTATCACATTGCACTTACTGACGATTTGAACCACCAAAACAACTATGAAGAAGAAGACAAGCAAGCAATACCCTCGGCAGAGGGAACTTATAAATCCAATTGCCGAACAATAATTAGGCTGCGAATATAAGTATCATCTAGGGGCTTTTGCCCTCCTTCATGCTCTCCAACAACGACCAAATAAGCATTGAACATCAGTGACTCACCGGAATAGATAACTTCATCATTCTTCAAAATCCTGCATTCCAACAGCTGCTTGCTGCCATCATACAGCATTACCTATCATATATCCAACCATCAATCACAGCATGGACCAATCTACTCAAAACAGGCTCAATCATGGAGAGTATTACAATCAGAAGCACAGAACAGAACAATCTGTGATGATAGAAAATATGAAATCCCAAGCAGCATTGAGTTGCTGCCATTCAGTTCGATTGAGCAAGCTAAACTTGGGAAAAAAAGAGTAATAAATCGATAGCCACTACAGTTTTGACATAGAATAGCCAGTCAAACCGAATCACGTCCTACCCAATCAAAGGCAACTAAGTTCCGATTGGGTTGAGCTGGACATCAATGGTAGAGATTAGTAGTGAAAGCAAAGGTACCTTGCCGGTGGTGGTGCAGAGAGAGAGGAAGCCGTCGCAATAGACCTTGCGCTTCAGCTTCTGCTTCAGGTGCTTCTTGAAGGTGAAATTCCAGCAAGCACGGTCTCAAGCACATAGCTCATTTCATCAAACACCAAAATTGCACATGATCACCAAACACTAGACAGGCAAAACTTAGATGGTTCACTCACACAAAGCATAATTCAACACACCAATTACAACCACAATCCAAGAGCAGTTCGGGATTGAAAAGGAAAACTAGAGCACAACAAATATCCATTCCTAGAACTTGCATTGCCAGCTCAAAATGCAAGCGTTGAGTCCATCACAGAGGAGTCATACTGGATTCCTGAAAGCTCTGACGTATTCATCTGTGGGATTCTGCTGAGTCTGGATGTTCTGTGTAAGGGCAACAAGGATGTTGATGCCAGATTTCTGTCCCTCAATATTCTGTTTGATGCGATGTTCATTTTCCTAATCAAAACTCCAGAGTTAAAGCATAAGCTGGCAGACTTGGGTTCAATTTCTCCCTCTCTGCCCAGCCTTGATTGAGGATGAGGACCCCTATACCAATGTGTGTGCAGAAGCTCCTTCCGATGCTCATAATGTTCAACTTGACTAAAATTTCTGAGATTCTACAACCAAAGACAGTCAGCCACTGCTTCAGATTTTCACTTGGTGATCTGTCCTGTGCAAATGTGAATGATGTTGAGCTGCGCGTGGCTCTGGCATTGGCTCTGGAAATGGATCCCAAGTTGCTTTCTCAGCTGATAGTAGTACAGCTTATTGGAAACCTTTTGGAGTTTGTGCATGAGAAAAATATGGAAGATTTTCTCAAAATGATGTTTGGCTTGTGCAAAGCTCTTCTTTTATGATCACTAGGTTCTACAAAAGGTTCCACATACATGGAAGAGCCAACACTACTTGATGAAAGTTCTTCTGAGGCAGTGAGTAGCATATGATACATAACTGACTTTGGTGGCAGTGCCAGTGTTTTCCAGGAATTGAGTGGTTCTCATGACAGAAACAGTGCCGATATTGCTTCTAAATTAACAGCTCTATTACTGAAGGCAGCCCCAAGGGAAGGTGCTCTCTTTTTCTTACCAATCTCCTGTAAGTGAGTGCAATTCTCGAGTCTCAGCAGAAGGGTGCTCCTTCTCTACTGGTACCAACGAATGCTGCATTATCTCAGTTACTCCTGTAGGCGATGTTTGCTGCACAGAATGATTTTTGTCAGTGTGCCCATCAAAGATTGCTATGATTGAAGGCATCGTTGCTGAGATAAAATATTCTGCTGCTGCTGCTTTAGCCAGCGCTGCCACACTGGTAATCTTGGAATTGCAGTGGCTCCCTCATTTATGACTTCTCCATAACATTTACAAATCCCACCAAGAAGCACACCTTTCCTGAAAAATAAACTGAACTTAAGCATAGCAATACAGAGTGTCTGTCTACTACAAAGTCGCAAATGAGTTGATTGTGCTGTAATGTCCCAGGATGAGAACCATGGTCATATGACCTTCCAGCACACATTCCATCCATTTGTTTACAGCATAGTGAATTTATCTCCAATGCGAAGTGAGGTTATCAATTTCAAAATATGTGAAGGAGCAAATCAACAACTCTTTAAGGATCTCTAATAATTTGTTACATATCAAATAAAAATGATGCAATCGAAATGCATATCTCTAGGAGAAATCATCCTAGGAAAATGTAGCTAAAAAGCCAAACCAAACTAGGAAAGAACACAAATACGTGTACATTTAAGAGCCCTTTGGCTGTTCGGAGGTATTATAATTTCAATGCCTTCATCAGATTTTCAGACATGAACCCGCAAATAGGTCATTAAAAAGTGCATGCGAAACTTCTCTGCTCATATCTCTGAAAGAATTTGATTGCCAGAAAAGGAAAACATTGGTACTTACCTCAATTCATTTAAGGTTTGAACACAAGGAACAATTTGTGGTCACGTGCATCAAAAAGCTTCCAAGTGCTATTCATCCGTCTTCTGCACTTATTCATCATCTTCTTCATCGTATTCTTCCACAAATTTTCACACCATTGAATCTTCTTCATTGTCTTCTTCCACATTCGACTTCTTCTAAAAGATGTGTTATCCCACAAATTCAATTGACTTCTTCAAGCAAAGCCGAGAAATTTCCTCCACATCTAATTTCCTGCATCCTCTTATTGTGACCTCTTGCAGTCTCTTCAAGCTTGACAGCTCAGGCAACTTCTGGAAAGATTCACAGCTGTCAATATACAATGTTTCCAAAGATTGGGGTAGTTCGCCTTGAATCTCAACCAGATTATGACAATCTCTTACTGAAAGACCTGTTATTCTGTCCAAATTGCTTAGATCAGGGAGCTGCATCAGTATATTCAAACCTTTGATTGTGACCTTTCGCAGTCTCTTCAAGCTTGACAGCTCAGGCAACTTCTGTAAAGATTCACAGCTGTCAATCCACAATTTTTCCAAAGATTGGGGTAGTTTGCCTTGAATCTCAACCAGATTATGACAATCTTCTACTGAAAGATCTGTTATTCCGTCCAAATTGCTTAGATCAGGGATCTTTTAAAGCATCAACAATCGATGTCCATTCAAACGTTTGATTGTGACCTATCCACATAAACACAGTCTTACCCATTCAAGTTTGACAACTCCTCTTAGGACCTTTTGCGCTCTCTTCAACTTCTGTAAAGATTCACAGCTGGCAATATACAATGTTTCCAAAGATTGGGGTAGTTCGCCTTGAATCTCAATCAGATTATGACAAGCTACTAGTGAAAGATGTGTTATTCCGTCCAAATTGCTTAGATCAGGGATCTGCATCTGTTTAAAGCCACAAAGCCGCAACTCATGTCCACCTCTATAGTCAAACCTCTGATTGCCAATATCCATATAAACATATGTCTGATTACCCATTAAGCTGAACAGATAGGGGAACTCCGGTAACGAATCTAATTTCCCGCATCCTCTTATTGTGACCTTTCGCAGTCTCTTCAAGCTTGACAGCTCAGGCAACTTCTGTAAAGATCCACACCATCGAATCTCCAATGTTTCCAAAGATTGGGGTAGTTCGCCTTGAATCTCAGCCAGATTATGACAATCTCTTATTGAAAGATGTCTTAATCCGTCCAAATTGCTTAGATCAGGGATCTGCATCTGTTTAAAGCCATGAAGCCTCCACCGATGTTCACCTGTATATTCAAACATCTGATTGCGAATATGCACATCCACATAAACATGTGTCTTACCCATTATGCTAAACAGACCGGGGAACTCCTGTAACGAAAAGGAATAAATTGAAAGATAATCCAAAAACCGCGGTAGTTCGCCTTGAATCTCAACCAGATTACCACAATGGGTTACTTCAAAACCCCTCAGCTTGTTTAACTTGCTTAGATCAGGTAGCATCGCCAGCTGTCGGAGCTCCTCAAGCCTCAACTCTCGTAGGTTCTCCAAACAACCAAGGCCTTCAATCTCTGCAACTGCAGAGCAGCAAATGTCGAGAGACGACAGTTCCCTCAAATTCGATAGATCCATCGAGCCAAGTGAGTCGCAACCAGAGAGACGTAAGACGGATAAACTTGAGGGAAGCCTCGGGAGGAGAGGGGGATGAGGAGGGAGGCTGAGGTCTGTCGATGAGTCGGTCCCCACGAAAAAGCACAGTAACAGAGATTCCAATTTGCTTAAGTTCCCAATCCACCGTGGTATCCGTTTTTCCAGAAGCCCATAAGATTTCCCATCACAGTTAGGTGGGCCAAAGCCCAGATGCAATACCTTTAAGTTAGTGAGATTCGAGAGATCCGGAAACGTGTCCACCCTCAACTCCTCCAGTTCTAATTCGATGAGACTTTCAGGAAACCTTGGTAGGGCGTGTACTCCCGGCCATCCCAATATCTCCTCCCTTAAATCCCCATAGATGCGCCAGCCAATTATTGTGTGGACATGCTTGATAAGATTATAACGGTCGGCGATTTCCATTCCCTCGACCTTCCCCAACTTCTGACAGGCATCATTGTTTCTTCTGTTTCGGACATCATTCTGCATCTTCATTACTTTCAAATTCTTCAACATTCCAATGGAATCGGGTACTTCTTTGAATGCTCGTGTGACTTATGTCCAACTTTGTTAGTGAATCCAAATTTCCAACTATCTCCGGAAGACTTTGAAGATTCCAACAATCGCTTACATCTAAGCGTTTCAATTGACAAATTGATCCATCAATTTCGATTAATGATTCACAACCTGATAGGATCAAATGTTCTAAATTTGAATGAGCTGAGAAGTTGGGGGTTCTCTTCAAGCGTTGGCAATGGGACAAATTCAGAACTTTCAAATTCTTAATCACCTGTGAAAGAAAATCATGCAAAGTTAACTTTTGAATCTAATAAGATGGAAGAATAAGTGCTGTCTAGCATATAACATACCTTCATGTGGCTCCACCCCTTCCAATCATGTGTAATTTCACTCCGAGATAGATCAAGAATAGTCACATTCTCCATGGAGAAATTTGTAATCTCAAATGTTGGGCGAATATTATGCCAAGAAAGCCATCGTAATTGTGGAAGGAGATTTGAATTCTTCTGGAAAACATTAATTGGAAGATAATTTGATAGCCATTCAAGCCAAAAAAGCTCCTTTTTGGCACAACAATTTTCCTTCAAGTCGTAAACTTCAAGGAACGTTAGATTTGGTAGGCCCTTAAAGTCCTCATGGGTAAAATGATGCTGATGCTCAAACTCAAGATGAAGAGCAACAACTTCTTTTTTTTCCTGCCCAAAGGAAAAATTCTAAATCAAAAAAAGTTGAAAGGAAATGCATTTATTCAAATTCACTATTTTAAGGGGTTGAGTTGAGTATTATTGTTCCTCTTATATTAAAAGAGCAAAAATATTGGTTGAATAGGTCCCAATGGTAAGTACACAGAAAGTAGCTACCTTCTTTTTTAAAAAGAAAATGTCCATAAGTAACTTGGTCATTTATTGCACGGGGGATTTTACCTCATGTCTCTTTAGCAAATCCAATGCTTCCTCGGTATTCCACACTCTACTTTGCTTCTTTATATTCATCTCACTCTCTTGACGAATTATATCTCTTCCAAGGTCTTTGAGTTGGTCATGCATCCACACTTTATTATTTTTTTCAATCTTTATCAAAGACATGTTTTGCAAAACTTCCATAGCTTCTTCCGGAAAAAATTCACTTTTCCAAAAATGAACCATAATATCTTTGTCATATCCAATGAATAGACAAGCTATATCAAGGAATATATGACGTTGTCGTACTTCTAATGCTTCCAAACTTATTTTCAATTTACTCTGAATTTCTGCATGAGGAACATTTTCCAACTTCTTCAATATGTCACCCCACTTTTTCCTTTCAGTGCGAGATAAAAGTGAACCTATGATTTCAAGGCTAGCGGAAGACCTTTAGCAATGCCTATTGCCCTATGGGACTGGCCGATACACTCAACTAAAGGAGAATCTCTTCTGAAGGCATGTTTGCTGAAAAGTTGAAGAGATTGATCATCATCCATACCATTAACCTCATAAGTGGAGTCCACTTCAGGAACAATGAGAACATCTTTGTTTCTTGTAGTAATTATGAGTTTACTCCCCTTACCAAACCAATCACGCTTACCTACAAGCACACGCATATGATCACTTTTTCCACATCATCAAGAAGAAGGAGAACTCTCTTATTAGACAACCTGTCTTTAATTGTCTGAATCCCTTCGTCAATGTTTTTTATGTCTGTCCATTTTTTTTTGAGGATGTCAGTGATGAGCTGATTTTGCAAGGATGGAATGCAATTGCCTTTTGACATTTCTCGGATATTGGGAAGAAAGCAACAATTCTCAAATCCATGTGAGAGTTGATTGTAGATGATTTTGGCAATAGTCGTCTTTCCAATACCACCCATCCCATAGATTCCTATGATGCGTGTTTCACTTGTTTGAGCACCTATCATTTCCATGATTGCATCCACATGGTTGTCGACATTGACCAAGTAGTCTGATACCACCAAATAAGCCTTCTTCAACTCATTGAAAACCTTATGGGTTACTGTATTTGTGATCTCACCTTCTCCCCTAGTGTTTGTTGGAGGTCAAATGGCAATGAGTTAGAAAATTGTGTTGAACCAAACTATATTCTACAAGAACAAAGTAAAAACTAGAGACCCATTCGAAATGCATTTTGTAAGGATTTACTCCATTGTAGACGAATCAGCATTGGCACATATGATTAATGAATGACCTAAACTGAAAAAAAACAAAAAAGATTGTTTGGAATGGAAAGGGAAAAAATTGGGATTGTACCATTATTTTATGTGATTTTTGTAGAATAATTTCAATAGCATAAAATTAAATTTCAACGAGGATCACACAACTCTAGAAAAGAAACCAATTGAACCACATTAAAAGTTTTAATGGTACTAGGCACATCAAATGGAATGATAGAGGTAGTCACCTATTGGGCATGTTGTGCAAGTCCCACCCATGTATTGCCCCAACTGCATTGAGAGCACCCTTCCACTGACGCATAGTCTCTTCATCATATCGCTTCTTCCTTTCATGTGAAAGAAAGGCCTTTCCATAACCCCCAGTTTGGTGTCGAACCTCAGAAGGTGCCACATCATAAAAAATTGGCATAATCATTTGTCCCCTAGTTTTTTGGCACTCGACCATTTGGACTAACTCATTGAGACACCATACGCTAAAGGCATAACCTTTTGAAAATATAGGTATTGAGATCTTTGATTGATTAATTGCTTGGAGAAGTTCCGGGCCAAATTTTTTCCCCTTGGGGATTTCTCTGTCATCCTTATAGACACGGATTCCTGCATCCATCATTCTAGTATGAAGGAAGCTGGTAAAACCTATTCGAGTATCTTTTCCTCTGAAGCTCAAGAATACTTCGTATTCATATCTTGATGAATTAACCATTCCCTGGCCTTCTATTGTAGTGTGAGTAAAAGAAGCGCTCCCCGCTATTCCATCATTTTGCCAGGTATGTTGTGTTTCTGCACTCCCCTCCATTGATTTCACTCAATTTGATCTTCAAGAAATACCAAACATTATATCAGCAAAAGTATTGGGAGCTAGAGATGGAAAATGTATAGAAGCCTGACTCACAAATGCAAATATATGTAGGACACTAAACTTAGTAGCATGGATTAGCTATTGCAACATCACTCCAGCCTATCAAAGTCGACAATGCACGTGAACATAGGAGTATTAAATCTCAAGGGGAGTTTTAACACCTTAAAGGAATTCTAATCTCTTGAGGAGAACGTTAACATAGCAGAGTGCTAAGTTTTCATTTTTTTTTTTTTTTTAAGAAAAAACGGTTCACTCTTCTCAAATCTTGAGAACATAATTATTCCCCATGAGTTTTAAATATCAAGGGAGAACATTAACATGTTCTCATTTGACATAGCACAACACGGAGCATTCTTTTTAAAAAGAAGAGTTCCACATTGCTCAAATTTCTACAACATCAATTGTTTCTTCTTAATGTCACTTCGGCAAATATGACCGCTGCTCTATCTAAAATGGATCAAAAAAATTAACCAAAGCTATTCATGAGATGAGATAGTTGTAGTTTGAAATCTTACACGTTCTAAAATTCCGTAAACCAAAAATGAAGTTTTGATTCATGCATGCTAGATTTAAAGAACAAATTATAAACTTGAAGTATCACTTGCAAGTAAAAATTAACCAATAACTTGTGAGTCTGGTCTATTGTTAGAAAGTTATTAAAAAAAAAATAGTTTTTTAATGCTCAAACCAAATGGTGGATTACCACCTTTTCTTTTAGATTTTGCAAATGGGTTAGCAATTTTTGCTCATTGATTATAAATGCTTACATACTTTATTAATAGTCTCGATTGATGTTCCAACTTACAAACAAAATAACTATTTTACCCCTCTAAATCCAACTATAGTGTTAACACTATTTCGAATTTATGAGTAGCAGTGTTCATCTGTAAATACCACGTGAATGAAATAATCGATTTACCATATGGAAAATACTCCTGTAACTTACGAGCAATTGTTTACTTTTATAAGTGGACGAGTATTTTTGGTAGTAAGCTATGAGTAGCTTGCATACTTTGTTAGTAGTCTTGCTAGACGGTAGTAAATTACAAAAAAATAACTATTTTACAAATATAAATCCTTACTATATTATTAACCTTGTTTCAATTTTATGAGTTGCAATTTTATTGTTAGTAATGTGCAAACGAAACAACTGATTTACTTGCTTGAAATATTAAGAATAGTTGTTTTTGTGTTTTTCCTCTAGTTGATTACGAGTTCCTTACATATTTTTTACTAGTGACACCAGTTAATATTTGTAACTTCCTCAAAAAAAAAAAAAAAAAAATTCATTTCCCTAAATTTTTAGTAGATTATTAACATCGTTTCCGTGTCTATTTGTCAATAACATACAAACATATTTTATGCTACCATATGTGTGCCGGATGATTGTGTGCATTTGTTTACTAGTGATATTGATAATTATTTGTATTGATGGAGCATTCTACTTGTTAATATACTTGACTGTGAGACACCAATTAGAAGCTCCGAAATGACTAAATATGCCACACGAGACGACACGGTGGTACTATTTCGAAATGATATTGCAACATGATTGGACATTGACAAAGTTAACAAAATATAAGGTTTGGAACTTATATAATGTACAACCAAATAATAGCATGGTTCCGTGCTATTCAACATATGATGCATTATATAAGGTTCAATAGCAACTTCATTGATACTTCCGATATAATTTGTTTGTTTAATAATCTAATTATGGTGGTTGAGAGTTTGCTCTATTTAGGGAAGAATGGACATAGAGTATTAGCTTCCCCTATAATTACTCTATAAAATTAGGACAGGCACACGCCACATTGTCAAGAATCTAAAAAATAAAGATATCCACATTGAATGATTCTTGTATTAGCATTGTGCTCCAACTTCATAGACTACGATTATGAGAAAGAACAAAAGGAAAAGAGTCCACTCATATCTAAGCTCGAAAATTAGTTCTGTTTTGTATTGGTCTCAACGTGCCCCTCCACTTTCCAATATACTAACAGTGTCAAAAAAATTTCTGCCAAGGACTTGCAGACATGGTGAGACCGTTAGTCTATAGGAATTCTAAGTTGAAGATAAAATACCGATACACTGCTATTCATTTGATGTGTTAAAATAAAAATTAGCCAATATTGTAGCCATTACTTCAAGTATAGCTCGACGTGCGAATCGGATTTGAACAAGGGTATGAGTTTAAATAGTTT
Organism: Eucalyptus virginea; assembly: GCA_014182375.1. NCBI lineage: Eukaryota > Viridiplantae > Streptophyta > Magnoliopsida > Myrtales > Myrtaceae > Eucalyptus > Eucalyptus virginea. The sequence continues at coordinate 49,256,841 of CM024521.1, forward strand.
AAATCTAGCCTCCATGACTCTGCCTTTATGATTTTATCACCTTATGTGATTCAAGGATCCTGTTGCTTTCAACTTCATTTTTAAGATAAAGTGTAAAACCAATTGATGATAAGAATTGGCAATTTACTGATCGCATGGATAAAATTTCATAGGAGTTGGTTAACTCCTTCATTAATATATTGGTATATATATAGTGCTGGTAAGTAAATTTCAGAGGAGTTGGCAATACATTAATTCATTAAAATGTTTTTAAATTCTTATATGTGCCAGTAATTTATTTATGAGTTTGGTAATAAGAGTTGGTAATTAACCACTTGACTCGTACGTCAGTGAATTCTTAAGGTTGCTGGTAATTTATTTAGCACTCTGGTAAAATTTGAGAGTGGGTAATTTAATACTTCCATGTAATGTTTGTAAATTCTTAAGACTGTGTCGGTAATATACTTACCACACTCGTAAAATTTTGTAGGAGTCGGTAATTTACTACTTTATTGGCATGTTAGTAAATTTCAGTACTTTACTTACAGCAATGATGAAAATTTTCAAGTGAGTTAATTTACTACTTACATTGGAATGTCAGCAAAATTTAGATAATCTTGGTAATTTACTAATCACACTGATAAAATTTCATAAGAAATAATAATTTACGAATATATTGTTAGTCAACAACCAGAAGGTTTCCTTCTTACCAAAAAAAAAAAAACAACCAGAAGGTTTCAAGCTTGAAATACACTGGTGAATGGAAGAATATCAGAGATGAGAGCTAGAGAGCTCAAGATCAGGATGCAAGAAGCCAAGTCTCCAATCAGACGATTACTACAGTACTGTGGAATATTTGGAAGTCAAGAAACGAGGCCATCTTCATGAATAGAAAACCAGAACCAAGCAACCTTGTGGAGTTTGCTTTAGCTGGGTTGAAGAGTTTCAACATATGGAACCCAAAATCGAGCGAATCTAGTAACACCAGCGACAGATCGTCACGATTTTGGAACCCACCGCAGGCTGGAACCTATGTAGCACGGACACGGCGACACCGACACGCGATACGACACGACACGACACGCGACACGTCATTTCTCAAAAAGTAGAGTAATTTCGACACGTTCCGACACGTTAAATATTAAATAATTTTTTTATTTTTAATTAATTTAATTCAAATTCACAAATAAATAAATAAATAAAGAGTTTATAATGAATCTATATTAATAATATTAATAAATCTTACACTTTTTTTCTTTCATTATCCCAAATTTATATTTCTTTTTCGAAATCCCCCTCCCCCAAATTTACTTTTATTTTTTAATCTCATTTATTTATTTTTCTGATTAAAAAATAATTGCCCCACTCTCTTCTTTTCCTTATCCTTTCCCCCCACTCCCAAATTTATTTTCCTTTCCCTCCTCAGTCCCCACCATCGTCCGTTCCCCCACCCAAATTTATTTTTTTCATTTCCCTCCCACAATCGTCCGTTTCCCCATCTGTCCATCACTTTCCCTCCCCCAAAATAAGTACCCATAGACTCCCATTTTTTAATTACTTTTGAGTTTCTCAGAAACCCTAGCTCCTTTACTCCTCCTCCTCGCCGCTCGCGACCCTTCCTCTTCTCCTCCTCCTCCTTACCGCTCGCCGCACGACCTCCTTCCTCGCTGGTCGCCGCTCCTCGCCGCACGCACGACCCCCTTCCTCGCCGCTCGCCGCTCGCTGCTCCTCGCCGCACGCACGACCCCCTTCCTCGCTGCTCGCCGCTCGCCGCACGACCGCCTTCCTCTCCTCTTCCTCTCACCTTTGGTCCTTTCTCCCTCGCAACTGCAGCCTCGTCGGATCCATCGCAGCATCACAGGGCCGGCCCTCGCCTCAGTCTAAGCTCGGCCGTCTCTCGCCGTCTCTCGCCGTCGCTCGCGGTTTGCTCCCTCCCGGACACGCGTGTCCAAACGTGTCGGGAAAAGGTTGACCGCGTGTCGAAAAATCCGACACGCGTGTCCGAGCGTGTCCCAGCGTGTCGAGGTGTCCGACACGTGTCGAACACGATACGCGAGCACGGACAGCGTGTCCGTGCTTCATAGGCTGGAACACTAAAGATAAACATAGACGGTGCCTACGAACCTGGAGCTACTGGAGGCTCGATCGCTTGCGTCTGTCGTGATTCCGCGGGGAGGTTGGTGGACGGAGTGGTGCGAGCAGTAGCGGCGCCTTCTGCGTTCGGGGTTGAGGCTCTTGCCCTCTTATAGAAGCCCCAACCCATCTGTATCCACAAAGAGTAGTGCTGCTGTGCAAAAAAAAAAAAAAAAAAAAAGAATTATTGATCAAATGGTGGCCGCCTATCAATCAACTATCAAGGTAATTGACCCACCGGGACCACAACCATCATTCACGGTGAGAATCCAAGGAAAATCTGGTCAAAAAAGCAAAGTGATAATGAAAAGAAATAAAGCAATAAAAGCAAAGAAAAAGAAGATGGGTCAATCCTAACGTGGAAAAGAAGACCCGCCAATAGCATTGCCTTTAGTCGTCCAAGTCTCCGGGGACTTGGCTCATTCATGGGTGTGAATCCTTCTCGGAGCAAAGTCGGTTCTTCATGGACGGTTGGTAGTCCAAGTCTTTGTAGACTTTGATTTTGCCCTTCTAATCCAGTGATGTTTCCGTCTTCATTAATTAATTACTTTCAATAATATAAATAATAATTATCATTCGTGAAAATGAAATATTAACTTTACCAAAAGTGGGATGGAATATATTCTTGTTTTGCTTTTTCCTTTTTTTCTATGCGCTTGAGAACTTATGTTGTCAACCTTCTTTTTGGCATTTCACTTTTGTTTTTCTCCTTTTCGGGACAAGAAAGAATATGAAGGGATATGATTGTTCACTTTGGATCTCTTCATTGGCATCAATTATATGGTCTATCGACATACAAATCTGACATTTATCATTGTCTTCTTTTTTTGGTTTGGATTCATCAACAACATTGTCGTGCAGACACTCATACAATTTTGTTCTGGAGGGTAGTACTTTTCTCAAAAATATATAAAAAAAATGGAATTGCCCCTCATGATCTTCCTTCTTAGTTTGATGAAAAAAATCATATCTAGGAAATTTGCTTTTGTAATTTCCAATGTTTGAATCACTTAAAGCTATTCGATCCATAAAAATGTTTACCATGGGCTGAAAGTACTAAATAAGCTTAGAGAAAAATGACTTGGCAAGAAGAATTATTTTCCCGGATATCTATCCTAATTTCTTTGTAATCGTTGTTATTTTGATGGATTATAAAATAAACGACGATGATGTCATATCTAGCTTATTAGTCATTACATGTTACTTTTAACTATACAAGCCACATTTAATGAATTCACTTTTTATAAATTATGATAAAATCAATTTCTTCAACTTGTTTTTAGCACAATCAATTTTTTTTTCGTTTATTTATTTTTTTAGATTGAATTTCCTTGAACATGTTCCTGCTTCAAAAAGAATTCTCAGCAAGATAAGCACCACCTAAAAGTTTGTTTTCATATGATGTTATTCAATGAAAGGAAATGGTAAGGTAGAATCATCAATAAAGGGGAATTGAACATCGATTTGTTATCATGTGATTTTTGGGGGGTGAATGAGAGAACCATGAATCAGTGTTGGATTTTACAGAGTGATCTAGGTGACATATTTTTTTAATAAAATCTCTACGTTTATGGAAGTCTGACTAAGAGGCACAAAGCACCAAATAAATGAATCATTGGTGTGATTCCTTCTTAAGCAAGCTCGTTAATCATGGACTGTTCGTAGTCCAACTCTTCGTTGACATTGACTTTGCCCTTCTAATCCCGTGATGTTTCAGTCTTCGCACCATCCCGTTCGTTGTTATGTCTTTCCTCTTTCTCAGAGTGGTAGCTAATGCGATTTTAAATCTAATGATAGTATTTCGATGCAAGGTAAACCTATATGTATACAGCACTTTCGTTCTTTTCATTCAGTTAAATTAGACGGTATCAACTTTTCTATTGATTGATGACATGATTGGCTAGACTATTTAAAGATCAAAGTTTTTCTAAACATATGGTATTTGTTATGCAAGTATTTTTCAAGTTTCTAAATCAATTCTGAGGCTACTAAATATTTATTATTTCACGATAGAAAATAGCCACTTCACAATTAATGTTTTACGATATAGAATTGACATAAACCAAAATAGCCAAAATCAACTTGTATCAACCATTTCTTAGACAATCAAAGTTATTCGTAAAGAGTTGGCCCGTACAATATCATAAGCTTTTCACAATCTGGATGACGGTCAATCGCATGGTGAATGCATGAAGCATTGCCTCCTCTCCATTGATCTCTCTCAATCTTCTCTCAAAGAAAAAAAAAATTCGAACTGTATAACAGCAAAATCAGTACAGCACATTGCGAAATCGAAATCACTTTTAGAAGCCACAATTACAAATGGACATCTCCATGGGTCATTAAACGTAGGAGACAAGATTGGCTAACCATGCTGAGAGTTAGGGGGCCAATTCGTATTTTAATAATACAGTCTTTGTAGAGTTTGTTTTCACCCTAAAAGGAAACTACACGATGTCCATTGCATCTTCCTTCTTCCTTTAAATTACCCGACGACACTGTGTCGCGATAAATGCCCACGCCATTGCCCACAAATTTATAGGAATGACAAGGCACGGGACCCACTCACAGCTTTGCTTGTACATAATTGTAGTGTCACTTTTGGGACAGGGGTGTCCCAGTCGGGGAAAAGGTATCGGGGTTGTTCTGGGGAAAACGCCCCCTTCTGTTTTTCATGCTCTCCAAACCTGAAAAATACAACATAAGTTCTGGAAAATATGGCAATTTCAATGGGGACGTGCGGGCTGAAAATCCATCATTTCGTGGTTGCCTTGCCAAATGCGGCGTGTGGACTGGATGACACCTCTCTTCACTTCCTATTCTTCGAGCAGGTCTTGCCCGCTAGTGCACCGGGGCATGTGAACCCAACTCATGCGCGGATGGATCATGTGAATTCTCCATAGAGTCCTTCTCATCCATTGAATGACCCTGGATTGATTTAGCATCTTCTTCTTATTAATTGGCTCCCGCTTCACTGCACCCGATATCATCAGCCCCCTCATGTGAGTCATGTGACCACCGACAGTTGATAGCTCTACTTTCTATCCACCAAAATCATGGCCACCTATCCTCTTCCGCTTGCTTCTCATCTCTCTCCCCTATCAATTGCGTTTTGTCTTTTTGCTGCTGCCCAAATACCCAAATGCCCTCTTGGCGAGGAATTTGTTTATCCTTTTCTTTTTGGGTATTGATTTTAATGATAAACGGGGATGACGGCCTCTCTCCGTTCCTCAAAAAATCAAGTGACACCATGGCCGTTCAACCACAGATTTGTGGCCATGCAAGGCTAGCGACCTTTGCCAGTCACGAGTTCGATGGACATAGGTTATGAGATCTATGCGGAAAGAAAAAGAGACGAAGTCGTTGAGGACAGATTCAAGAGGGCAAGGCGTTAACTTGTTGGTGGATTGATGCGTGAAGTTGAGGGCTAGTGATGGCAATGGGTGGGCAGCAAATTCGACGACATTGAGTACGCGATTCCATAAAAAATCCTAATCTTTATATTTACCATATTACCAATTATCCAAATTGTATTTTTATCATCAAAATCCCAAATTTATATGGTAACCAAAAAATATGTTTCATCAAAATATGGTCTGAGATGAATTGACGTCTTGCTTGGACAGTAAAACTTAAAAATCTGAACTTTGCAATTTTTAGAGTCAAAGTTTAAGCTTTTGAAAGAAAACTGGACTTAGCAACTTTTAGGGTCCAAGAAGTGAGATAATCCACTTCGCCGTTTTTCTTGCAAAAGAAACGAGCTACAATTTAAACTTCGAAGGAAAAGTGGGACGGAATACAAATTGTTGCTTTGCTTTTATCCTTTTCCGCTTTGCGCTTGAGACTCACATTCGTCCACCTTGATTTTAGCATTTCGCATCTGGTCTTACTCCTTTTCGGGAGAAGAAAGCATATGATGGGTCTCTCTTTATTTGGATGAAGAGACGAAAGTATTCAACATGGCCAGGTTTAGAATTTTATCTTTCCTTTTATTTAGTTTCTTTTCTAGGTAAACTTCGTTTAAACCCCATGACAACTCCTTCCACATCGTTCCTTGACCTTTTCGCACGTTTCTTCCTTTGCTCCAAATCCTTGATTTTCCCCTCGTTGTCACTGCTCTTTGCTCACACGCCTAGAAAACCCTAACCCATGGCCATGGCCATGGTCATTCCCGGTGATTGACGAGCTGACCTCCTCAAAGTTGTCGGGGAGTGCATGATTGATGTGAATGCTCCAACACCACCAAGACCTTCAGATTTCGATGGGTACGATGTCGACTAAATGAACCAATTTGTATTTGATAAGGACGACATGGAGGAAACACATGGCGGGGCAACCAAGGAGGAAAAATAAAATCCTGCAAGATCCAAAGGTGTAAACTGTTTGGTTCCAAAATCCATAAGCTCTTCAATCTTTACATACGTCCATCCAAATCTGACAAAAGGAAAATTTAAAATTGAAACAATTAATCGCGATTGACTCAATGAGTCAAAAAAGACTCTTGGGAAATATCGAATTCATCCATTCGAGACCAACATAGATCAAATTTGTTCTCTGATAGCTTTAACTTTGATTAAACTCCACTAAACTTTTGTTTTAGTAAAATGAAACTGCAAAAGTATCGTTGTAGATTCTTTTTTTTTTATTATTTTAAATAAGGCTCTTTGCATTAAGCATCCTCCTATACCACTCAGAAGCTCCAACAAGAAGAGAAAATAGGTGGATCCCATTGCCTTAACTCCTCTCTTTTTAAAGGAAAAGAGAGACTTTTCATATTAGATGTGGGCCTTAACTATCAAAGACCTTTGTTCCTTCACCACAGAAATATCAAGGAAATATCTTTTTGAATGACTTTTGGGGAGGTCATTGTACTTAGAAGCCACAGGATTGGCTGAATATGCAGAGAGAGAGAGTCATGGGCCAATTTGCTGCAAAATTTGGTCAATAAGGATGACTCCTTGAAGCATTGCTTCAGCCCGTCGAAGTTGACAATTACGTATGTTTCTTAATGCGGAAAATCACTGGACCATATGATGCAAAAATTTTGGGATTAGAATTGACTTTTGCCTCCCAAATAAATGGTGGATTCATTCAAAGTCAAGTCAACAAAAGCATACATCAAATTTTCACAATTGACCACTCTACCGGTTTGGGATTTTATGATCTATTTATCACATGTGTACTGGTTTGTGTTTTTTCTTAGTATTTATTCAATTTAACGAAAACTAATTGAGGATAAATTTCTCACAAATGTGTCAGTTTGGAGTTTTTGGTGATCAAAAAAATTAATTTTGGATAAACTTATCACGGATATATATAGTTGGAGATTTTTGTGATATAAAATTTAAAAACAATACGCTTAGAGAAAATGACTTGGCAAGAAGGAATCATTACCTTGTTTTCTTGCTAAGCTTTGAACTGAGAAGATATATTATTGATGCTTAGTTTTTCTACATTCCCAAAGCACGATTATACATAATATTTTACAAATATGATTTCGTAATTTCTATCTTAATTTCTTTGTAATCAATGTTATTTTGATGGATTATAGAATAAATGAAGAAGATATCAATTCTAGTTGATTAGTCATTCCATGTTACTTTTAATGATACAAGTTGCATTTAGTGGACTCACTTATTACCAATTACAATAAAATCAGTTTTTTTTTCAACTTGTTTTCATCATAATCAAAATTTTCCGATTCCCTTTCTCTGAAATTGAATTTCCTAAAAGCATTTTCCAGTCGCAAAAAAAAAAAAAAAAAAAAATTCTCAACGACATAAAGACATCCTTAAAGGTTGTTTTTATTTGATTTTTGAATCTCATATGAAATTATAGAATCGGAGGAAATCATGTAATGAAATTATCGATGAATATGAGAATTGGAAATTGATTTGTTGTCATGTAAATTTTGCGGGTGAATGGGAGAACGATGAGTCGGTGTTGGATTTGACAAAGTGATCTAGTGACATTTTTTTCCCTTCTTTTTGATAAAATCTCCACGTTCATGGATGCCTGTCTGTGAGGGACAAAGTACCAAATGAATGAATCATTGGTGTGATTCCTTCCTGAGCAAAGCTGGTTCATCATGGACTGTTGGTAGTCCAAGTCTTCATAGACTTTGACTTTTCCCTTACTGGTACGCTGTTCTTTTATTTATTTATTTTCTTTGGAGAGCGGTAGATAATGCAATTTTTAATCTAATGATTTTCTTCATTGACCAAAAAAAAAAAAAAATCTAATGATTTTCTTCCGATGCAAGGCAAAACTATATGTATACACATTTTGCTTGATAACTAAAATTTTATGTTTCATGATAAAAAATAGCTACTTCACAACTAAAGATTCACAATACTAACTCAATAATAACCAAGGTAAGTTGCATTATCGACTGCTTTTTTAGCCAATAAAAGTCACTCATAAAGCATTAATATGTACAATATCATAAGCTTTTCACAGTTTGGATTATGATCAATCCAATGATGAATAAAACAAGCATTGCCTCCCCTCCATTGATCTCACTTGATCTTTTCTTTGGGAGACGATTTAGACATGGAAAAAAGTTCAGAGGCTCTACTTACCAAGTGCTGCTACGCCAAAAAAAAAAAAAAAAATCCTTGACCAAGCAGTGGCCGCCAATCAATCAACTATCAAAATAATTAACTAACTAGAGACCTCAAACGTCCCTGGGGATCCGAGGAAAATCTTCTCAAAAAAGCAAATTGATAATGAAAAGAAATAAAGCAATACAACAAAGAAAAAGAAGACGGATCCTAGAGTGGAAAAGAAGACCCGCCAATGCTTTAGCGTGTGCCTTTGGTAGTCCAAGTCTTCGTAGACTTTGACTTGGGTCAATCATTGGTGTGATTCCTTCTTGGAGCAAGGCTGGCTCATCATGGACTGTTGTCAGTCCAAGTCTTTGTAGATCGACTTTTCCCTTCTAATCCCGTGATGTTTCGGTCCTCTTGCACCCCCCATTGTCCCATCTTATTTCTTTTTTTTTTTTTTTTTTTTTGTGTCTTTTTTAGAGTGGTAGCTAATGTTAATGCCACGTTAAAACGAAGGTTTTAGATTGTTGGCATATGTATCAATATCACATTGACCAATCTCATGCAATTCCTAATCTAATGATTGTATTTCGGTGCAATGCAAAAATCACATGTATACAGCACTTTCGTACTTTCTATTTAGTTAAATTAGACGGTATTAACTTTTCTATTAATTGATGATACAATTGGTGAGACTATTTAAAAATCAAAATATTTCTAAATAGATAGTGTTTTTTTTTTTTTTTTGCAAATATCTTTTTTTTTTTATTTCCTAAATCAATTTTTTGATTATTAAACATTCCATGTTTTCCCACTAGATCTAAAGGTATAAAAATGTTCCATTCCAAAATTCATAAGTTCTTTAACTCTTTTTAGGCCGAAATCCGAGTGTGATAAAAAACAACATTTAAGATTGAAGTTATTAATCACATTGACTTGATGAGTCAAAAAACACTCTTGGGAAGTATCGGATTCCCATTTGAGTAGCATCTATTTTCACAAATCTATTTATTCACTTGCTAAATTTTAAATCATGATTTGATCATATCATGTATCAATTTTAGTATACTTATTTAAATTACTTGTAAATAACCTAGATTTATTGGTTAAACTTCAAATGATGAAGAGTTCATGCTTATTGAGTAAAAGTGCACATATTTTTAACAACATTAAAAAAAGAATCCACATATTGCTAGTAGTTGTAATTAAAATGTCATCTGATATGTGAAACGTTGAATGCATGTTATTTGACAAAATTCTCATAGTAATTAACCTACTAGGACGTCAATAGTTATTTACGGAAAAACTGCCTTGACGAATCTGGGGAACTCTTGTTAAAAAGCAAAGTGAATAGTGAAAAGAAATAAAGCAATACAGCAAAGAAAAAGAAGATGGGGTCATCCTGATGTGGAAAAGAAGTTCCGCCAATGCGTTAGCATGTGCCTTTGGTAGTCCAAGTCTTCGTAGACTTTGATGTGGGCCAATCATCGGTGTGATTCCTTCTTGAGCAAGCTGGTTCATCATGGACTGTTGGTAATCCAAGTCTTTGTAGACTTTGACTTGGGCAATCATTGGTTTCAGTATTCTTGCACTGCCTGCACACTATTCTGTTTGATTTTTTTCTCTCTTTCCGAGAGTGAGAGCTAATGCTAATGCCACATTAAGACAAGGCACATGAAGCTTAAGTTTTAGTTTGTTGGCGTCCTCATCAAAATCACATCAACAAATCTCACGCAATTCTTAATCTAGTGAATGTATTTTGATGCAATGCAAAATTATATGTATGCGACATATTCCATTTCCATTACAAGGATGGAACTTCAGTGAATTTCCATTTTATTAATTGATGATATGATTGGCTAAACTATTTAAGATAAAGATGGTGTTTCTTTTCAAGTATTTTTCTATTTTTTGAATAGATTTTGTGGTAACTTAACATTCCATGTTTCACGATAGAAAAAGAAAATCTCACTAGATTTAGAGGTGTAAAATTCTTCCATTTCATAATTTATAAGTTCTCAAGTCTTTTCAGGCATAAATCCAACCATGACCAAAAAATATTAAGATTGAAATTATTAAATCACGATAACTCGATGAGTTAAAAAAAGACTCTTGGGAAGTTCACATTTCTTGAATTGAGATCGATGGAAGATCGAATTTGTTCTCCGATAGCTTTAGCTTTGTTATTACTCCACCAAACTTTTGTTTTAGTAAAACGAAACTCTTGTCACAATTTTTTTGAAATCGGACTCCATCCATTTGGATCCAGATTGAGCTTGCTCCTTTAAAAAAGCTCAGGAAGAGGAGAAAATAAGGTGGGATCCCAACTGCTTTTTTTAAAGGAAAATAAAGACTTGTTTATATGCGGGCCTTAATTATTGAGACCTTTGTTCCTTTACCCTAGAATATGCAGACAACGGTGGGTCAGTTTTGCTGCAAAATTGGTCAATATGGATGCTTCCTTGCAGCATCATTGAAGCCTATCAAAGGTGACAAATATTATGTTTCTTAGCGTGGAAAATCACTAGACTATGTGGTGTAGAAATTTTCGGATGAGAATCTACTTTTGCCCCTGAATAATTCATTAAAAGTAAAGTCAACAAAAGCAGACATGGAACTTCCAAAACAAGTTCGTTTCCCCATCCTAATTAAGGTGAATTCTATTCGGTCCAGTTTAATGGGCTGATTGGGCCCAAGCCCGAATTAACTTTGAAGCACAAAGCCTGGTGGAATTGTCGAGCTTGATCTTCGTCAAAGCACTCCCTAGTGATCAATTGAATTAAGAAAAAATTACATTTTATTTTGGGGGTGAAGCATCCTTCGCATTTAACCTGTTGTTATTGTCAATAAATTGCTTGTCACAAAGCATTGCAATTGGCCATTAAATCCATGCATTGTGCTGATTATTATACAAAACATTACTAAAACAAGGTACACAAAACCAATGTGTAATCGTATTAAAACTTTGAGCCATTGACAAGTGTGGTAAATAAGCTCACGAACATGATGTGACCTATTAGATCTCATTTGGAATTTAACTCAATTAGCATTTCCACATTCACGATTGTACTCAAAGCCTCAATGATGATTGGCAAAAGTTTAGTGAAACCTCTCCAATGGCTATAATGATTAAAAAAATGTTGAATAAGTTCTCTATTTTAGATAATGTTTTCGGAGGTATGGCTCTTCACTCTCTTTGTTAATGCCTGTGGGTTATCTATTACAAAAGGTCAAAAAAGAGGTGCAAATATAAGAACTTGCGGACAACGTGAGACTATTCCATGTTAAATTTTGAGAATTGAAAAAATATTTGCCACACTTCTATTAATTTGATATTAAATAATTTGGGTCATTATTTCATATTTACCTTCAAGTTAGATAATGTCAGACAAGTCCATTTGCAGCTAGAAACATTTTTTAGTATAACTAAGAATTGGAACGCCTCCTCTTCAAATTCTATGAATCCAACTTAAGAGCAATGCTTTACCCAAAAACAAATTGGACGTTTACCAATGTAGAGTATCCATCTTCTTCATGTCGCAATTTTGTGTCGGTTGTTGTCGTAGAGGTGATGCCATAAGTGCTGAGATACTTTCACATACATTGTAATGGCTACTTTGACATATAAGGTATAATGAAGCTAACGTTCTTCTGTGTGAAGAAAGCAAAAAAATTTTACACAGAAACGAACAAATATTGGCCAGGGAAGAAAAAGGGGAAAAATTCAAGTCTAAGAACACATGGCATGCAAAGGAAATCCAATTTCGGTAAGACTGGATATGAATCATAGTTCATATTCAAGTTGGTTCAATGAGGGCGACTGCGAAAGTCACTGAATGGGTCAGTCTTTTCCTTAAGTTTGTCCTATTTAATAAAATAAAAAAAAAGCGGGAGGACATTGTAGATGTCTGAGATGGACACGACTTCTTGTAACACTAGAAAACCATAAGAAGACACCCGGGACCAAGGCATGTCGTGAAGGAAGCACAATGGGGCATCGACCAATTTCAAAATACAGTAAGACACAGCAGCAAATTATAAGGTATCTCAGATAAATCACGACATAATATATTGACAAAATAATGCACTTGGAGTTTATATAATTTGACCTCACCTTTAGGAAATCAAGCCATCGAAACATCTAAACCAAACCAAACCAAAACAAAAAAAGATCTGAACAAGGGTATTTGCAGAAAGAGAAGATTTATATAAACCTCTTTGTAATTCATATGTTTAACAGAATAGGAAGCACTTCTTATCAGATAAAAAAAAAGTACTCAACAGAGCAGGTGTCCATTTTCTTTTCTTTCGCAGAAATTTGCCAAGTTTGATCAACCAACTCCATAATGTCCTGAGTTTCCAAATCTCTCGTGGTGAAGAATGCCTTTTTGTTGTAATTTCCTCCACATTGGTACATTAGAAACATCAGGATATAGTTGCTAGAGAAGATGCGCAAATTGTCCAGCGATTCTGGTCGATCAGATTACCACAATGATCTAAATGAAAATCCATTAGTTTCTTCAAGCCACTCAGTAGGCCAAACTGTCCAATCGGTTGAGTTTGTTCAGCTCCAAATTCCAGTTTGAGTCTGGTTCGTCTTTATCCACTTGTAGTTTCTCAAAGACTAGTGTTCAAGGCTTATGAAGGTAACAAAGCTCCAAGATCCCAGCTCCTTATAGTAAAAGCCTCAACAGGGAAGTCGTGTAACTAATTGAAGATTTTGTAGTCAGTGAGGAACGACGGCGAGCACAGAGAATTTCTAGACTCTTCAATCCTTGACATTCAAGCATACATGCTTCATTGATGTCCCATCAATCAATGGTTCTCTCAAACATTCCATTTACCAGGGTCCCTAGGGAGATGGTGGAGACCAATCTTTCCAAACTCACATGTACCTGAGGTCTAGCATCTAACAGAACCATTTTGACATCGAAAGGTCCACCTGATCTGACTGAATTGAGGTCATAAAGCAATCCCTTTTAAGGCAAGTCCATGTCAGACTTTCCCCTTCCATCTTGGTAGTTTGTAGATGTACATTCCCGATAAGTTAGGGACTTGTTTGTCCATCTTGGTAGTTCTTACAATACTTTCTGTTCGTATGAAGTCCTCTGAGATGCACTAACCGAGATATACTCCTTTCATCATTTTATTCAAATCATTTCACTGTTCCCGCTGCTCCATGGTTTATAGCAGCATCGTCATATGGACTACCCATCAGTGATCTTACTTGTGCTTAGACTCCTCTGGAAGAAATCTTTGAACAGAACAGCAGAAACAACGATGGTAGCAACTGTCACCACACACAGGACAACCTCAAGTGCATCAATCGTTTTGCGCCAGCACAAGTGGTCCACGTTGGCAGAAACAACAATTGTTGAGCTGCTGCTGCTGCTGCTCCTCCTCGGAGGCATCGGACGACGCCTGCTGGTTCCAGCTTGGTCGTCACTGCTCGTTCGAGAGAGAGAGAGAGAGACGCCGAATTGGAATCCGAAGTGACGATCTGAAATAAAAATGGGAGGAGGAGAGAGTCGGAGGGTGATGGTGGGATATTCGAAGTCGTATCGGAGTCAGTGTCGGAAACTGGAGAAGCAGAGGAGGGCTCTTTGCATCTTTTCGCATTTTTGTTTTAATTTCTTTTCACGCTTTTCATTTTTATCTTTTGGGGTTTGGTTTTTTCCTTTCGGTTACTCTTTCATTTTTCGCTACATGCGAGTGGCCCGAAGATTTTCCGCCAGTAAAGGGGGGGGCAAAATTGTATTTTCGTTTCCCCTGCAGCAGAATTGAAGGCAGCAGCGTCAGCTCCTGCGCGAGATGGGACTTGCGGCTCGAGGATTAGAGGTGGTCCGACGTGCCCTTGCTGCCTGACGCAGCCAATTCTTAACGTTGCAGTCTCACGTACACTGTGGAAGATTAAGTTTGAACTAAAACTACTCAGTTTACGTACGTATACAGGCCTGTCATTGCTGTCTAACCAGCGTGCTAGAAGCCAGGAAATACCTCCATATGAGGTAGCAATATATGCAGGATACAACCTCGCCAAGGATTCGCTCACAATGTGATTCAAATTATTCAATTCATGGAAAATAGTGTGACCCGCCTGATGTTAAGTCACCGCATTTGGGGGTGGGCTACAATCTTTTCACTTTCATTCTTCTTTCTTTTTCAAATTGTTTCACGTGAATGAGTCGTGTATGAATTTGGTAAAAGCACGGGAGGTGTATAAATCTGTTTCGTGCTTATTAGCACCTAAGTTTGACAAGTGACTGATCTATCAACACTGGCCATAAATGAAGAGATTTGGGGATTGTTCTCTGCAAAAAGTTATTGTTACGCCCTTCACGCTCTTGAATCACACCTTGTTCTTCACTTCCGGTTGTTATTTTGTGTACTAACTTCTCTGTATTTTGGAATAGCACGAAATTTTAGATTAAGCTTGAATCTGAAAATATTTGATTGGAGAAGTTTGCCATCATAATGAAGTAATTTCAATTTCATATATCTCCACTAATATAAATAAACAAATGAATTATATCAATTTTAATTTTAGTGTATAGTAACCAACTAATTGAACTTTAGAGCACCCATTTGTCCAACAGAATGTCTCATTCTCTTTGGCTAAAATACAACAGAAGGCATCCCCATGCAATCTTTCTAAATGTTCTGATTTTAGCAAAACTTACTTCATTGCTCTAATGCACACAACGTTGATCACCGAATGTGACATTGAAAATGCCCGATGACCAAATAAGATCCCAAGGGCAAATCAAGAAAGATCGTAAAGAATCTGGAACGGAACAGATCGCATTTGAGAGTGATGGTTGTTCTGACACGCTTGATTGCTGCAAAGTGAGGCGATACTCAAGCTTTTCAAGTTCAAGAGATTGGAAATGCTATCATCAGCTCATCACTCGGTATGAATATGTAGACAGAGAAGAATTTCTAGGAGTCTCGGCACTTGGGGTATCTCAACACATGTCAGTTTCAAAATCTTCCAAGATGAACATCTCCAGATGTCATAGGAATTTCTGATTAGCAAATTTTCACTAAGCTCTGCATCTATTCTTCTAGCTATCCTGCTTCCATACTGCACTAGTTATCGTTCTCATGATAGAGAACCTCATCTTCAGTACTTTCAAATACTTCATGTTCCCGACCAACCAGGCAGCTTCTCTATGTCCATGTTCAATTTATCGAACTTAGCAAGTGATTCCAAATTCCAGATTGAGTCTAGTAGTGTCTTTATTGACTTGCAGTTCCTGGAAGACTAGTGTTCGAGGCTTACAAGGGATCCACTTGAGTTGGGAAGCTCCACGATCCCAGCTCCTCACAGAAAAAGCCTCGATAGGGAAGTTAGGTGACAGATTGAAAGTTTTATAGTCAATGAGGAACCATGGGAAGCACAGAGGACCTGCAAGCTCTTCAATTCTTGACATTCAGGCATATGCTTTATTGATGTTATACAGCAATCCCTTTTTGAGGCAGTTAAGTCCATGTCGGACTTTCTCCTTCCATCTTGGTAATTCGTAGATTTATATTCCCTTTTAAGATAGAGATTATCAATGCTTG
This sequence comes from Eucalyptus virginea, assembly GCA_014182375.1. Lineage (NCBI taxonomy): Eukaryota > Viridiplantae > Streptophyta > Magnoliopsida > Myrtales > Myrtaceae > Eucalyptus > Eucalyptus virginea. Next base: position 49,273,067 of record CM024521.1, read on the forward strand.
TCCATTAAAACCAGCATGCGAAATTGCGAATCAAACAAAGTCAACATCTAGCAAGCTAGTCACCTATCTTTCTCCCAAAAATCATGACTTTTATTTGTGTGAAGTCCTCCATCAGGTACTAACGAGTTATCCAGAGTTAGATTCATCTACTAGTAAGAATACTTTGAGGGACCTTGTTTAGCTTTCTTATACTTGTTTCATCGTTTGATTCCATCATTTCTCGGTTCACGCTGCTCCATGGTTTATACTTATAGCAGCATCGTTATTTGGTTTGCCCTCTCTAGTGATCTTGTTGCTCTTAATCTTCTCTGCTCCATGGTCTATAGTAGCATCTGTCGCCACACACGATGCAACCTCAAGCGGTGAATCATTTTTCACCAGTACAAATGGTCCACCTCAGCAGAAACAAAACAACAATTGTTGAGCTGCACGAGGATTGGGGGTGGTCTGACTTGGCCTCCTCGCCCGAGTCGCAAGGGGTCAGGATTTTTTTTTGGATAAATTAAAATGTGTGGGAAGAGATGACCAATACACTTATCCATTCTTGTTGTTACATAAAGTGCTATGTACGTTACAAAATATCTCCATCGAACCATAACCACTCCATCCATCGACAAGTGTGCGAGTCTATCATCATAACTAATATGCCAAAAGCCTAAAAATCTTTCCACGTAACGTTGTAAATACCTAAAATATTGATCGGTGAAAAGTTCACTCACGACATAATTCAAACTGATGAATTAATAGAAGATGGCTTGATACCTTCATCATTGGGTTATTGTGCTTGGGGTTGGATTGCAATTGCGACTTTTTCATGTTCAAATATATATATTCTTTCACTTTCAAAGTGAATGAGTGGTGCATGAGCCTAATCCAAAAATGAGTGATCTATAAATCTGTTTTGTGCTTATAAAATTTGACTTAAGTCGAATGAGGTGTTGATGTGTTTATGGTACCAATAAAAGAAGAGGTTTGATGACTGGTTTCTATAAAATTGATTAATTTACTCTTCATAATTTTCTCTTGAGTTTCACTTATTATTTAACTTCCACCTTTTTGTTTTGTGTACTAACTTTTCCGTGATTTTGTAAACACTTGATTGTGAATATAAATCCATGAGAGCCACCAAACATTGCGCATGCCATGCATCAGGGTTCTTATATTATTTTGTTTGCGTGAGCTAATTGCGATTTAAGGAAAAAAAAATCTTCCACATTCTTTGATAATTTGAAAATGACATTTTGTGACTTTTGTTGCGTGAGGTTACCAAACTCTTTTTACTTCGAACACAGCCAATGAAAAAGTCCAATGACTTTTGTTCTCAAAGATTATAGACCTTTTTACCTGTTTAAATCTTTTACATGTAAAGTATTTAATCCCAATGATTGTACAACTCATGTATCAAATAACCAATTATGAGATGACAATAGCATCATTTTATAAGATAGTCATCGGTTCGATCGTATTCGCACTAAATATTTTGTAAATTTTAAATAAAACAACTCAGCTCAAGCTATTGCATATACATTCATCTAAAATGAAAATAAAAACTATAGAATCTACTTCCATATAAATTTTAAAGAATAGAATCGATCCGTCATGGTAAGTCACGTTCACGAGCTCTCTCTCAACCCGAGAGAAGTGGGCTCCAAAATCCACAATTATGCTTAACTCACTGGTCTCTCATGTTGAATAATATTCTTTTCAAGTTCGAATGTTATTGGCAAAGAAAAAGTTTGAATAATTCGAGTTATTGGATTGATTCGAGCTTGGAATCGGAAAAATTTTACTCTAAGAAGCTTGTGATCAGAGCAAGCGCCAAAAGAGGAAGAGAACGGAAATTTGTCCAGGAGCACGCCTCATTTTTAGCCAAACTTCCTTCATTGCCCTCACGGAAACGACAAAATCACCGGACGTGACACCGAATATGCCCGCCGACAGAGCAAGAGCCCGAGGTCGAATCAGGAAAATTCGCAAATCCGTCGTCCTCTCTTTCCCTTCCCCCCCACCCAAAAACAAAAAGCTCGCCGTAGCTTTCGATCGCCACCCGCCGCGAAAATCGCTACGGAGTCCACGAACGCTGCGAAGATCAGGATTCGAGGTTCGAATTCGAGCAATGCGGACGAAGACCGCAATCGATCTCTCCACCTCGCCGGGCGATCGCCCCATTTTGATTGCGTGAGATTGGAATGATGTTGTTGCTCCAGCAGAATGTGGAGTTGAGGGTGATGGTTGTTCTGAAGTGCTTCATTGCCGCGGGTGGGGGCCAGAGGTAATTGCAATTCGTGTTCATGTAATCAATTACTGCTCTGATCCTCCCACTTGATTGGGATTGGGAGTCTAGTATCGAGCATGTCGGTTTTGAGGTTGGACAGTGAGGTTTGTAGTGTGAATTTGGCGGATTAGGCACTTCAGGGTTGGAGGGGATAATCGACCGTGTTGTGGAGCTGTAGCACCTGATTTAATGGGGCATACTATTACTGAATTATTTGGTTGGATTAGCTAAGCTCTTGGATTGCCGAGTTTGGATCAATACTACAACTGGAATATGGTCAGATTGATTGAATTTCCATATATTTGTTTGATTCAAATATTTCATCCCGTTGTTTCTACTTTGGGGATAAAATTTGTTGAGTGTCTCACAGTAGTGATTGACTATTGGCTATTCGGCCTTTCTCCAGTCGAGTAATGGACTGTAGCTTGTAGGTTTCAGCGGACTAGCTTTATGGGAAAGAGGAGCCTTATGTTGTTCACTTATTCGCCTTTCGTTGCATTTGAACATATAGTTCTTTAAGTTCACGAACAAGGATGGCAGAAATATACTGAAATATTATTTTGAGTTGATGTTTCCTTGAAGTGATTGATCCTCTTACTCAATTGTCAAAATAGCTTTCTAGAGACATAAGAAACTTGCTCCATTGCTTGTCACTAAATGAGTTTTTGACCACATTTTCAATGTGAAATTTTTTCAACTGGTAAATGCAGAACTCAGAGTGAGGTCCAAGCTTGTAAAGCTGTTTACAATTGCACTCTTGCCATGACATTGGCGGAGTATGCATCTGCTGTAAGTGTTCTTTTTAAAGATTTTCACGTTTACCTAGAGCTTGTTGTTGTTATTACTCTTCAGGTTTCACCATTTAAATGCGATAACATTGTAACTAGATGCACAGCTTTTTATTTTGCAGGTTTAATGCCAGATTTGACAGAACTTAGTAGTTGGACTTGTCCTAGATGTGATGGAAAGACCAAGGTAATTTAATATGGTTTAATATGACATTGTTGCTAAGGTTGCCTGAAGAATGGATCCTCAGTACAGTAATAAATGGCCAATTCTTCTGATGAGATTTTGTGGGCATATGCTGCCTCCTCTTATTAGATTCTGAACTGGTAATTATTGCCTTTTGATATGAAAGGAGGGGTTTGAATTCATTGAATTGATAGTGGGCATTCAACACTGCTTACACGCAGATTATTTGGTTGCAGTGGCTTACTAGTATGCAATGCTTGTGAAGCCTATATGTTTAAATTGCATCTAATTGTTTATATCTATTTCTAAACGTACATATATGTTACCTGTAGGCATATGTTGGGGTGGCCAAGGATCTTAATGCTGTGATTATAGCTTTTAGAGGTGCACAAGAACATAGGTATGCATGTTAACTTTAGCAACTCTTCCCCTTACAAATGACTTGCGAAGGTTTTGATGAAAATTTAGGCTAAGAAGGGCAGCCTCCTGTGAGTGCGTACACAAGACCCATGGGTCGACTGTCCATAAGAAGGGAAAAGGGTGAATCATTTCCACTAAGATGCGAAAGTTACCTTCTTGTAATTTTAGATTGGTTCATGAGAAGATCACATACTTCACTAATTTTGTTCTGTGAGAAATTCTATCACCTCTCTTTGTCATTTGAGCTTTTCAGGTAGTGATTATTTCTATTTATGTCTACAGCATACAGAATTGGGTTGAAGATCTCTACTGGATAGTGGAAAGAGCTTGACGTACTACCCTGGCATGCATGGTGCCCTGGATAGCTCTAAAGATGATTATGCCTCTTGCAAGCTGTGGATTCTTCTCATTTGGATTGAGTTACAGTCTTACTCTATTGATTTCTGCTTGGGTTAATCATGGATTTTACTATTCTTATCTTGATATGACAATTCAACCTGGTATTTTGGATGCTGTTATAAGAACCAAGGATTTATAAGAGGACATCAATGTCACGGTGACAGAGCATTTTATGGGAGGGGCTATGGCATCCTTTTGCGGAATTGATCTTGTGGTAAGATAGTTAAAAACTGCTATGGTCTGGAATTGTGAATTTTATCGTTTTTTTTTTTTTTTTCCTATTGCATTCTTCCAATATTCAGATGATAATCTGTTAAGAGTCATCTAGAATTCTCTGCCAAATCTGTGTTGAAGAGTCTAGGCTCTTTATGTGGATCTTGAACTTTCTATTGCTCTCATATTTATATTCACAATTCATCATAGACAGCATCTTGTTTTCTTTCAGTTTTGGTAAGTCAAACCATAGACAAAACACAAGCAGAATGGGGTGCAAATAGCCATTTACGCTAACCACCAATTGTTTAAGTATCTAGCAATGTAAATTAAGTCTTACCCATAAAGCTATGGAGCTTCAAGTTGGTCGAATACCTAAATATAGTGGATAAGGTTACTTCCAACTAATCATTACAAGGTTTACTTGCTGGAAAATTTATGGAGTTGTCGATATGTTTATGGTCTGGACATATAACTTTTTAAAGCACTTGAAGCTCAAGTTTTATGTCATGTAATCTTGAAGTGCTAATGCATTTTAAGATAGATTATATATCAATCCTAAATGTGTGTTTGGTGTACTGTTTCTAACTCTCTCTCTAATCAAAAGAAGCAGCTCCTCTTCAGTAGGACTACAAGGCCAGATATGTTGTAGGCTGGAGCCAAGGCTAAGATGTCTAAATTATGCCTTTTCTCTCAGCTTTATTGGACAGAGTGTTCCAGGGTACATTTGGAGGCACCTGTTGCTCAACTGGTACCAGAAATGGTGCCCAATCCAAAATCATGTCCCATTGATTCTCTTCTCCATGACAAGTGGTGATTTTTTAGAGTTAAACTTTATCTTGAAGTCTGATTACACTCATGTTCATGTGGCCTATGATAGGATCATAGGTTGCATGGACTTTAGACTATACCCTTTCTCAAAATATTAGTAGCAAGTATAACATCTTGTCCTAAAACTTTTAAATGATTTAAAATTTTATTTTTGTTTACTGGTTTCTTGCTGAAAATTTTGTCGAGCCAATTGTGACGTCATGCCCATTCGTTGCGATCCTTTTTAAGATTGAGTTTCTCCTTCACTACTTGTGACAGTAAGTTTTGTAGTTCAAGGGGCATTTTCACCATGAACCAGGAATTTTTTGTTTATGTTATTAGCAGGATGTGACTCACCCCACCAACATTCAAGTGCTTCTTGTGGAAGCAATTAAATGCGCTTCTGTTGTAAATTCATGTCCAATCCCACTATTCCAATATTATTAACACCTTTTTGTGGTGCTGAGGGTGGGTTTGGTTTTGTTGTGTGTGGGGTTTGGTGTTGGGAAACTTATGGATGGGATCTTGATGGAGTTAACGCTAGACCTTCGACCCTTATGGAGACAAAGGTCTGTCTATTGTTCACCTTTGTATATGAAATGCAATATATGGTTATTGATGCATAGTGCTTTTTTTCCATCTTGGAAGGGCTATTGATGTATTGACATTCAAGTTATTTGGCTGTCTAATTATGTGTGCTGAAACTGTCTTTTCCAGATCAGCATTCGCCTGAGGTACTTAACCGAAACACTTTATTTCCCGGTTAATCATGAAGCACAGAATATTCAGGTTTTAACATTTGGACAACTCTGAATTGGCAATGCAGTGTTTGCATCTTACTACAGTGACTGCATACCAAAAACATTACGTACTCCTCCTGGACAAGATTTTTTGTCTTATTTGCCTCCATACTATTTTTGGTTCCCACAGAAGACGTACCATCAATTCCCTAGAGAGGTATGGTGTTGATCTTGACAGAATATCAAATAAATTATGGGGAATTGTTGATGACTGAATTTGAGGTTTGCTTCGCATTTCTTTCAACCTGTCTAACAAGTGAAGTATCATATATTCCGGCATTGTATGTACTCTCTTTTTTCAGCTTATAAATTATGACTGTCTTGCTTGTCTTTCTTCTTAACAAAGCAGGGTAGTTTGTAGGACTCATTACGTTATAAAAAAATTTTGAGTAACTCTCGTTCTTGCAAAAGCCATCATGAGTTTTTCATATCGATTCCAAAGTTTAAGACACATAATAATGTTTATTATACTCTCTCTCTCTCTCTCTCTCTCTCTCTCTCTCTCTCTTACACACACACACACACACTATGTATGTCTACTAATGCGTATAATTATTAGTGACTAGCTCAAAGACAGCCACGGTTGAACATATTAATGTGAGACGAAAATGATTTGATTCCACCTGCTTCTCTAATAACTAATCATACTCGTAACAGTTTTCATGTAATCGGAATCTTCCCTTTGTTGTAGGTATGGCTATATAACATAGGATTCGGTAGTTATCAGGTTGAGAAAGTTTGTGATACCTCAGGAGAAGATGCATCATGCAGCAAGTGATGAGCTAGTTTCAGTCGAAGCTACTTGTTCAAACAATTATTTTGTGGATTTATCATGTAAGATGCAATAAGTCGTGATGGACCAGCTTGTTCTAGAGAATGTCTGTCCTTTGTTACTAGGAATATTTGTGGACAACTTATCAGGGTATTTTCCTGCAGGTTGGTAACCGGTAACAGCATTGTGGACCATTTAGTCTTTCTATAGTGTGCAATTAGTGGCTAAGACATGAGAATCGTGCAAAATCGTCATGGACACTATTGACGGAATGTGGAAGCGAAGATGTCAAAGGTAGATGTGTGAATGTTGCAACTGTGACACTTGCATGGTTAGGCAATTAACCGGTTTTTATAAGGTGAAACGAAGACTACGTTCACAGACCACTTCTCAATCTATGACACCTTACCTTCTCCTACAGGCACATTGGCACATAAGATTTCTTGGCAGAACTAAGTACTTCAACTATTTCCTCGTAGGGAATTGTGCAGATGAACTGTTAAATCAAACCATCTCGGAGACAGATGATGACTTTTGTCTTACATCATTTCCACTGGCAACCTTCGCAAAATTTTTACTTTTAGGAGGTAAACAATTATATCTTGGCTTTGATATGTAACAATGATCATATCAGCATTTGGAACAAGAATTGTAAGCTTTTACCTTCTTTTTATAATATGTAGGAATTAACATTAGTGGAAACCTGAAAAGTAAAAAACTTGGGGGGGAACTTCTGCCACTGATAAGAAGGGAAACAGAACTGAAATTAGATGTCTTGCTGACAGGTACCTGTTCAAAACGTCAAAAGTGAGCATTACCAAAGTGCTAAGTAAGCTCATGGTGCTACACAAGTCAGGTCTAAAGTACAATGCCAAATGTTTACTAATGTTTCAAAGATCCAATCTAGTTCAAAAGCAGATACTCAACTAGGTCAGCCAAGCAACATCTTCTTCAACATGTACAAGCAATTGTTCAAACTTTTCTTCACTAGAGTGCTTGAAGTTTTGCCCATAATGCTGCGACATCCTTCTCCTCAGTAACTTCTAGTAAGACCTCATCCATCAAATTTAATAGAATTATGCTATTTGCTTTTTTCATTAGCTCTATCCCTTCAAAGGCTTTCATGATAATAGGCAACTCATCTTCGCCTTCCAGTACCTTGGCCAAATCTTATGTTATCAATAAAACTCGCATCTTGATGCTCCATAACACAAAATTGTTACTCCCATTAAATTTCTCAATTTCAGTTTTCTTCTCATGATTGCAATAACAGAATTTTCATATAATAATCAGAAAAACAAAAGGTCCAAATTATAATCAAGAAATTCAACCTCAAGTTTTGATATCAATTGTTGGGATATAATACGTGAAAACGACGGGATCTTGCAATTTACGTCAATGCGAAATCGCCAAAGAAGTAAACGATAAATAATAAGGATACCAGAAAATTTACGTGGTTCGGTCCGAGTATCGGTACCTACGTCCACGGGGAGAGCCAGTAACAAATAATCCACTATAATCGGAGTATCAGAGTTTACAATCACTCTCAGGTGTTTCCTACACTTAGATTTAACCTTAAGTTCAAAGTGTTTATAAATAAATAACTCACTTGGACATAAACTCATGGCATAAAATTACCACGTAACAAAACGCAGCTCTATGTACGGTTTCGCGAGGCTGCAAAGACTTTGGCTTCAGATAAACTCGCAGATCGCGGCTTTCTTCTAAGCTTCGGAAGACGTACGTTCAGCGGCTCCTTCTTCTCGACTTGTACATGCAGCAGCCAAGGAAAGAAAACCTCCTGTGATGTCCGTTTTAAATATATATATACGTGTGTGCCCAAGGTCAAAAGTTTGACCTTGGGCCCCACCACTTTAACTCCTTCACGTGCGGGGCTTCTTCCTTCGGCGGCATCTTCCTTCTCTACGTGGGGGTGCAGCAGCTTACGAAAAAAGGAAAGAAGACTCAATTCTTTCTGCTTTTATATATTTATATATTTCCTCTTTTGTAGATTTTGAAAAGTCCAGCGAATTTCTTCTACTTGAAAAATCTATATCAATAAAATTTGATATAATAAATCGTCATCCAAATTCAAACTCAAAATATTGATTTAACAATGTCCGTGATTGACAAAAGGAAGAAGTCTTTTTTTGCTGTGGGTTGAGGGTGGAGAGGAGACAGTTGCAGCTTAAGTTAAAAAGGGGAGTTTCTCCCTCGAATCTAGAAAACGACAATTCGTTTCTTATTATAGGTGGGGTTTTCCTTTCATTTTTTCCAACCCAACCTTAGTTCAATGAAAAAACATACTTTAGAATTAACATATGCATACGTCCAAGGAAAATTCAATATTGAAAAGACTGAATTATTCCTACTCAAAAACTTTATTTAAGTCTCTCGCTTCATGTTTGAATAATATAATTTTCAGTTAGTTTTGAGTACTTTTGATGGTGAGACTTTAGGAATTGTGGATGGACTTTTTTTTAGAGAAAATGACAATTCTTTTATACAAAGGAACACAAGGTTAATCGATCTCATAAACCAAGATTCATTTGGTTGTGAAACATGAGATTGTTTGTACTTAATCCGATTGAAAATTGAACTTACCTAATTTTCCAAATTCACATATAAATCCTTTCATGAACCATTAAATCAAAATTAACCAAGAGTAGGTATGTCAAAAAGTGAAATATCACCAAAAGATGAATTATAATAATGTTAGCAAACAAATAATCAAAATATTACCAAATAATCCCACAAATGCTTTACTTCCCAAATGGAATTTAAAATTCTCTCAACTTGCCATAATTTTCTTTTCTTAGGCTAAATAATAAGCATCTCCAAACATATATCCTCTCCATGGCTAAATAATAAGGATCTCCGAACATATATCCTCTCTGTATATATTACCCTATCTTTCTTTCATCTCGAGAGTGTCGTTTGCAAAATTTTTTATGATTGTTCCGCACCGTAAGTGGCGATGGACGCCGCCACAGGGGAACATGACTGTATTCCCTTCTTCCTCCTCGTCGGAGCCGTGCACGTCGCCGCCGCTGCCGCGAGAGCTCGCAGGCTCCGCCACATTCTCAAGCCTCTGGTTCATGTCGGCTCGGTTGGATTCGTCCCTCTGAATGACCACCGAGTCGCTGAATGCGCTTGGATTCGTGCACAAGCATGTCGAGTTTGCAGCTCCTCCTCCTCTTTTGCTGCTCAGTCCCTCGGTTTTCACAGGTAGCGTGCTTGTTGTCGTCCGTTAGGCTTTTCTTTTTTCGGTGCTGAGGAATCTCGGCGTGGATTGTATATGCCAGACTGATCGGTTCTTGGTCAGTAGGGGGCCTTCTTTAGGTTGAGTTTGATGTCTAGATATGGGGCGGCAGGTGGAGAATTTGATGATTGACGAGGAAGTCTGGATAACTAATTCGAGTGATGTGTACCTGGTGGAGCAGTCGAGTTGAAGCGGAGGGATAATTATGCTGTCAAGATTGTGCTTGTTGATTGAGACGCCATATTTTTTTAATCATGTTCATCGTGTTTGCTTCGTATATTTGATATTGGAGATGATTATGTAATAGAATGAATCGTGTCGTTGTTTCTTCTAGTCTAGCACTTCATGTTCTTCAATGTCGGTTCTGGGTTGAATTAGTTTGTTGATACAAAACGGAGCCGCATTTCTCTTGGCAGTATCAGGTTTTGAGGGATAAGTACACTAATGGTGCCATAAGTTGTGTACGATACTCACTTTGGTGCCAAAAGTTTCCGTCGGATCACTTAAATGTCAAATTGAAGAAAAAACAATCACTTTGGTGTCACCGGCGAGAAATTCCGGCCAAAATGATTACGTGGCTTTTATATTTTAAAAAAAAAAATCGATGTGGCTTAAGATTGTCCACGATAGATAGCATAAAACGACGCCGTTTTCCTTTTTTCATAAGAAACGACGTCGTTTCTTGCCATCCACCGTGGATTCACATAAGAAACGACACCGCGTTGCTCCATAGCAAAAAATGATGTTGCTAAAGAGGAAGTAAAATAGGGTTCGTATACGATTCTCCTCGACGCTGGCCGTAGCTCGCTCACCCACCGTTGTTCACCCACCGTCGTTCGCTCGCTCGCCGTCACTCACTCGCCGTCGCTCGGTCACCGCTATAGTTGCGCCGTTGTTCACGATCGTTCAGGTTTGTCATGTTCTCTACGTGGATCAATTTTGCGAAAAATTTAAGGTTCCGACGGGCAAGTTAGGGCACGGTAGGCAAACTGAGGGCTCGGCTTAGGGGGAAAGTAGTGGGGAAAGTGGTGGGGATGTCACTTTTAAAAGGACGGAATAGAAAAATTGATTCTTCCATCGTTCGTTCACTTTCTGTTGTGGGGACCGAATAGAAAAATAAGGTGCGAAGGAGCTTAACTCGGAGGGAAACAGTGGTGGGACCGAATTTGTTTGTTTAATTAATTTGACTGCTTTTGTGGGGGACCGAATGTGAATGTGATTGAATTGAAAAATGGGTGGTGGGGACCTCACTTTGTTTATTTAATTCAATTTCTTTTGTTTCTATAAATGCACTGAATTGGGAAGATTTTAGTCGCATTTGTTCCTTGACAACAAACGACAATGACCTACATGTGAAGTTATCGATTCTGTCATGTGGTTCCAACAAAACGACAATGATTATTTTTTTTTTTCATTGGGTGTAGCATTGACATGGACGTGAATCAGGTAGGTGTCATTGTTTGCTATGGTGGAGAGTTTGTTATTGACACTGAAGATTGAAAATATAGTGGTAGAAATGATGGTACTATTTATGTAAATGTTTAGAAGCTATCATATATTGATTTTCTGAGGGATTTGGTGTATTTTTTACGATGCACAGTGTAAAAACTACATTACTGTGTTCCTAGAAAGGAATTGAAGGATGGGTATTAAGGATATCATTTACCATTATCTTCACGGTGAAGAAGCTAAGGTATATGTTGAATATTATAGTGAGGATAAGGATAAGGATGGGGATGGGGATGAGCAGACCACCACTGAAGGAGGAGAAGTGAGGGATCCTGTTCAAGCGAGTAATCAGGTCGGGGATGAGTTTAGGTTAGATGAAGCACAAAATGAGAGGGAGATAAGTCATATTGATAGAGATGAATAAAGAAGGAGATGTCCTGAAATCTTGGGTGAAGATTTGGGCGAAGATGTGGGCGATAAAGACTTCATTGGATTAGAATGGGAAATTGCTTTATCTAGTGAATCGGAAGATGAATGTTTGGTTTTAGTAAATTTCCCAAGTGACGAAGATGATGATGAACTCCATAGTCAAGACAAAAATAAAGGGAATTTTTGAGAAAAAAACTTATAGCTTCAGCAAAAAGGCCCGAGCCAGTAAATAGGGATGGAGATCCAGCTGAGGGTAATAGAAGTGAAGATGAAGAAAGTTGTGGCAATGAAGTTGCTGGTTCGAAAAATGAGCTTGACAATAATGATGAAGAATCTGCTCCTCGAAAAAAAAGTAAGTACCATTGCTATGATCCGACTGCTAATAAATCTGTTTTGTCGATGGGCATGAGATTTGACGATGCCAAACAATTCAAGGAAGCTATTATGAAGAACACAATTGGTGAACAAAGGAGCGTTAAATTTATTAGAAACACGAAGGAATTTGTGAGAGCTAAGTGCTCAGAACCTAATTGTTCGTGGAAGCTCTATGCCGCACTTAGTAAGAATAGGTCATTCCAGATTAGGTCCTTTTAGGATGAGCATACTTGTCCAATTATCTTTAACAATAAAAGGGTAACGAGTGTGTGGTTATCAAAGCATTTTTTCAATACTATCAAAGCAATGCCCAAGATCAAGAGTCATCAATTTCAACAGTTAGTTAAGGAGCAAGTGGGGGTTAGTGTATCGAGGAATCAATGTAAGAGAGCTAAGATGAGAGTGATGAAGATATTGATGGGTGGGTATAAGGAAGAATATGCGCAGGTATGGGATTATGCTAGTGAATGCATATTTCAAAACCCATCTAGTAGAGTATATGTAGAGGTTGTGGAGAGGCCACTCCCTGATCTTGGGCCTAGATTTGATAGATTTTATATCTGTTTTGATGCATGCAAACGGAGCTTCGTGACTGGTTGTAGAAGAGTTATAGGATTGGATGTATACTTTCTAAAGGGTTTATGCAATGGAGAGTTATTGGCTGCTGCGGGGAGAGATGCCAATAATCAAATGTTCCTGATAGTTTGGGCGGTGGTAAAGATAGAGAACAAAGATATTTGGTCCTAGTTCCCAAAAAATTTAATGGCTGACCTTGAGATAACCGATGGGGAATGATGGATATTCATGAGTGACCAACAGAAAGTAATTTCATTGTCAATTAATTCACACCCTTTTAATATTAATCACTTACATATTTTTCTTAACTTATATTTATTGGTTTGAATTTTTGTAGGGACTTATTCCTGTATTGGTTGAGTTGATGTCATATGCTGAGCATATAATGTGCGCAAGGCACATATATGCAAACTGGTTAATGAACTTTAAAGGAGATAGGCTGCAGAAGCAGTTCTGACAGATAGCAAATAGTACGAATATGGCTGATTTCAGATTAGTCAAACAAGGATTGTTGTAGCTGACAAAGGAAGGTTTTGATGCACTCTTCCAAACAGAAGCTAAGCACTGGTGTCAAGCCTTCTTCAACGAAGAGTTCAAATGCGATATCATTGATAACAACCTCAGTGAAACTTTCAATGGTAGAATTTTAGAGGTCAGGTGCAAATAAATCATTAGCATGCTTGATGATATTCGAGTTATGATTATGACTAGACTGCATAAGTAACGAGATGAGGCTACAAAATGGAGTAGAGACTGTAGACCTAGGATTGTGAAGAGATTTGATGCAAATATTGTTGCCAGTAGGTTCTGCCATCTAGTTTGGAATGGAGATAATGAATATGAGATTATTCAAAATCAGGATAAGTATGTTGTCAACCTGGATAGAAGAAAGTGTTCATGCCGAGCTTGGCAACTAAATGGAATTCCCTGTGCCCATGCCATTTGTGCTATTCAGATGAAGCAAGAAAACCCAGATGATTACCTACATGACTGGTACAAAAAAAGTTCATACCTTACTTCATACCAATTCATGATGTAGCCTATCAGAAGCAGCAAATTTTGGGAGCCAACAAATCATGAAAGCCCTATACCTTTACCGCTAAAGAAGAAAATAGGAAGGCCAAAAAAGAGACGAAGAATGCAGCAGGAAGAGGCATCAAGTCAAAGGATGAGTAGGACTGGATCAAAAATGAAATGCTCCTATTGCCGCAAGGAATGACACAATAAGAAAGGTTGTGAGCTGAAAAAGCAGCATCAACAGCAATATGTAATAGCTGATTCAGTGCTAGGGACAGGACCTACTGAAGAGTTTCTTGTTAGGCATATTGAAGGGAGGACAAAAGGCCCTGCTGTAATGCCTACTGAAGGGCAAACAGAAAGTCATGCTGTAAGGTAAGTATGATCTTTGTCTTAGTAACTTTACAGTTCTTATTCGATAGAGTTTGATGGTTGATCATGTGTACTAGCTTCTCTTATGCTTTTCCTCTGTCATGCACTTATAATTTGAGAAGTTTTCTCCATTTGTTTCCACCGTGAAAATGAGTAGATGTCTACTTATTCGTTGTAGTTGGTCATAATCTTAATACAGTACATTGTTGTAAGGCCTACTAAATGGCCAGAAAAAGGCCCTGTTGTAGGCTCAAGTGCAGGGACATGGACTGGAATGGGCAGGACAGCAACAACAACAACTGAGTCCACTGTTGAGCAAACAAGAAAAAAATATCCTGTAAGTTGTACATCGTTGTGTTTGGTCTTTTATGAGCTAAAATTTACATTTGTTATGTGTTTCTCAGGTGAGAAGACGAACAACTACACAAGTTGCAGAGATTGCTACAAGGATTGTTGTTGCTGAAAATGATGCACCACAGTGAACAAGAGGAGCTATTGGAAAAAGATTAAGGCAATATGGTTATGGGATTTACATAAATGAACGTACTAGAATGACTATTTTGAATGTAAGATTTATAGGTCTTATGCATTTAATTTGTTATACTTCAATTCATTTGGTTGACAATAACAATATCACAATGTTCTTATAGTCTGGGAGAACTTCGGAGGTACTTCTCTCTCAAGGTGGGCCAATTCAAGAATTAAGGGCGCAACCAAAGAAGAGTGCTCCAAAGAAGAAGAAGACAGTGGATATAGTTGCGAAATAACCATTCAAAAAGAACCCAACACCAGTTCCATCTCAACCAACAATTGGGAGCAGTAGTAATGATATGGACCAACACATGACACGTGCTAGAACAAAAATAGCCGCCATAAAAAACAAGGAAAAAGAAAATGAGGTGACAGAAAGCCTAGTTAAAGAACCTGCATATCCAGTTCAAAGAGTGCTCGGATTATAAATCAATTCAAAATTCCAAGAGGAAAAAGAGATCATGGTGTTGTCGATATTGACTGATGGGAGGGTGCTGGACATGGTCTCTTTTTATGTGATGTTGGACATGGTATCTTTTCATGTTTTCTTTTTTTAGGAGTGTACTGGATATTATATCATTGATGGTAGTTGCTGCCTGCATAATGCTATTATTATTATTTTTTTTTAAGAGAGTGCTGAACTTTCGATGATTGTGGAGTGAAGTTAGACATGCTTTTCTTTTCTTTTGTAAACAATCAATTAATGTTAATGGCAACTACATGAATGACTATTCATTTTCTCTTTTATTGGTTTCGGTTAGAATGCTAGCAAGTTAGTTATACTGTATATTTTATTTTTGATGTTACTGCAATGTTGTTGTTGCTGTTGTTGATTGAAGTTGTGGATTATAATGAATTTGTGGGGTTCTGAATATATGTATTGCTACAAGAACACTTTGAGTGTTGGTACATCTTGTTAAATCAACACCTATATGGGCTGGTGCAAGAAGACCAGTAACTCAACTAGTGCAAGAACAAGGTGCAAGAACATGGTACAATTGGAATGTGACATTTGACACTAACATGTTCTTTTTTAAAAAACTTGTACAATATAAGTGATCACTTTGTAATCGTGATTGGCACTTAAATGATCACTTTTATAAAAACTTGGCACTCAAGTGATCATTATTTACAACTTATGGCACCGAAATGGTCAATCGTGAATTTGCCACCATCTTTTAATTTCAGCCAGTTTGCAGTTGCAACAAACCAGCAAACTAGCAAACCAGCAAACCAGCAAACCATTACCAAATAAAAAATGTAGCAAACCATTACCAAATAAAAAATGTAGCAAACCATTACCAAATAAAAAATGCAGCAAACCATTTCAAAAAAAAATGGTTAATATCCTAAAAAACCCCAAACCAGTACACTTGTGATAAATTTACCCCAAACTATTTTTTTGACCATAAAAAATCCCAAACTAGTATACTTTTGACAAATTTACCCAAAAGTGGTACACTTGTGACAAAGTTACATTTTGTTAGTTTTCATTAAATTTTATTATCAAATTATTAAGTTAAATTAAACGTGACAGTTGACTAGTATATCGATTTAGGATTTTATGCATCGTTTGTCATAGTTTACAATTTTTGTGATTTTGTTGTGGTATTAATCTAATTTAACGGAAGATATATTTGTCACAAATTTATCAGTTTGAGATTTTTTGTAGTCGAATAAATTAGTTTAGGATAAAATTATCGTAAATGTACCAGTTTAGGGTTTTTTATAATCAGTCAGGGTAAATTTGTCACAAGTGTACTAGTTTAGGGTTTTTTATGGTCAAAAAAATAGTTTTTGGTAAATTTGTCATAGGTATACAAGTTTGGGGTTTTTTTAGGGTATTAACCCAAAAAATAAATGCAGTAAACCATTACTAAAAGCTTTCAATGCAGCAAACCATTACTAAATAAAAAATGCAGCAAACCATTACCAAACAAAAAAAATGCAGCAAACCATTACCAAAATCTTTCAATGCAGCAAACTATTACCAAATAAAAAATGTAGCAAACCATTATATTTGAAGCAAAAACTAATCAAAACAAACATTGACAATATACAACTAAACAATAAAACTTTTAAGTGCTCACAACTAATACATTTCAAGTCCAATCTTGCATTTCTACCGATAGATTACAGCAACAAAATATTTTGCTCCATACAAAAATTGCAGCAAACCAAAAAACACATTTTATTTATAAATAATTCAATACAAGTGCATATTTCATGTCTTCGACTATGGTATATATACAAATTTCTTCCCATTACTCACTTTACATTTGAATAAACTACCCAAGAAAAAAAGAACACAATCAATGCTTGATAAAAGTTTCTTTCAATTTTTAGCCTTGAAACGTCCCTCTTCAAATGGTCCACCAAAGATGTTAAACCCTTCATTTGAGCTTGCATTGAGTCGACATCCTCCAACTCATCCATTAACATAGGTGGAAGTTGATTTTGGCTTTCAAGTAACTCCAATATCATGTATGTCGCTCGATTAAAGAATTTCCTATCAACCCATTTGAAGTATTAGCACTTCGAGCCTTTTCTATATCTGCCGCACCCATGGAATCTTCTCATGGGATTCAACCGAGTCCAAGATGTTCTTCTCGGACTTGGTAACCCACAATAACAGTAACACTCACCATCTAATTCGTTTTTTTTTTTTTTTTTTTTTAGGAATGTGAGCCGCTGTTAAAGCTTTTGTCCTCCATTTGCAAGAGCGAGTTGATAACTTCGGGAGAAAATTGAAGTATGCACTCAAAATGGTCAAATTGGGGATTTAGAGTTTTCAACTTCCGATTCTAGTCGAAATTGGGGATTTAGGGTTTCTTATTTGGGGGAAAATGGTAAACAGCATCGTTTTGTTCTTTGTATGCTGATTGTATTCTCCGGCGATCTACGTCGGCATCAAAAATTAATAAAAAAACTGCCATGTCAGATTTCCGGTCAACCAAATCGGCGATGGCACCAAAGTGATCATTTTTCAAAATTTTTGGCACTTAAGTGATCCGACGGAAACTTTTGGCACCAAAGTAAGCGCCGTACACAACTTATGGCACAATTAGTGTACTTCTCCCAAGGTTTTGATGTGATTGTCGTTGGAATTCATAGGGCCGGCTCGTGGCAATAGATTGCCTGCTTCCCCTTGTTCGATAATTTCTAGTTTACCGTATTCTTCTGAAGCAAGTGCTGAAATGGAGGAACCCACAGGATTTTTTGCTTTTTTCCATCTAATGTGTCTTGACACATTGTGGAGTTCTTTTTCTGATATTTGGTTCTTGTAATATTATGCAGAGACCGTGAAGGAGATGTATGATAAAATTCTTGAGTCCGCTAATATGAAAAGAACAATGGCTCCAAATGCATGGACGTGGTCGATGATTGAAAATTGCAAGAACAGAGAGGATATCAGAGCTTCTCTTTGATGTCTTGTAGAACCTACGCAGATTTGTCTGTTGACTTCTTGCTCCATTTGAGAATTAAAGTTTTAGTTTGTGAGCAGTTGACAAACCAACTTGTTTTTTTTTTTCATTGGGGAGATTGTCAAATCTTCGAATTCATGAGAATTTTAACTGCAACCTTTGTCGGATAGTCACAAAAGCATGAGTGCATGCAAGGGCTCTTGATTTTGGGGAGCTTTATCTACACAAGTTGTGTGCCAAGTTCAAAAATTTTATATCTTGCTAATATATTCACCTGATTCTTCTTTTGCATTTGATTGTTGCTATGTACCCTATCATTAGCACAATCATTTTGTTGTTATGTTGTTTGCTCTCACATGATCTTTTTACCTAAAGTCTGTCATGCTCGGAGAACATATTCAGTTGCTTATGAAAACTTTTGACTATCGCGCTGGTACCGGTAGCTAGTTATGCTTTTGTGTTTTTTTCCCTTGATGCATCAATTATGTAAACCAGAATTTTGTCCTACACGGTTGCTACACGTCTATTAAGTGTGGGTATTGAAATAACATGACACATATAACATATTCATGAAATAGTTTTTCACGTTTGAATGTGTAAAAGCACATTCAATTTAAAGTACATAGGACATTGTTAAAAATGTATTAACTTGTCTTGTGTGAGTAACATGTTAACTTGCTCACATGCTTCAACGTGTTTAAGTGGTAAAAAGGTCAATTTATTTTACATGTACAAACTTGTTAACTCATTGATGACTCAGACAATTTTAAGCTCAATCCAACTTAGTATGTGTCAAACACTTATTCTGTAAACAGGTCTTTTCGCACATTGCTGGCTCTGTAGGACTCTGATTTATTGAATGACACCTCCACTTCAAGTTATTGAATTCATTGTTGAAGCTTGGCAAAGAGCATTCACTTTTTGCGGACTTGTTTTTATGAACATCAAGCTTCAGTAGTTGTCAGTTCAACCTGTTTCTAGTAATTAAGCTCTTCATAATTTTCAAGCAAAATAAATCAAATCAATCTGCAGTTCCAAAGTGTAGTTCATGTTAGGAGATTGCAGCAATTAATTGTCACTGGGAGTACATGATTTAATCAGAACCTATATCTGTAAATCCTTATTTAGGCTAAGAAATTAATTCGCATGGTGCACTTAGTACTTGATGATAGAAACTAAGGGTTGACAAAATTGTAGGTAAGAAGGCCTCGTGGGAGCATAATGTCTATGGATTGACCCCTACGATTGGCTCTGCAAACCATCTTTTGGTAATGATGAAGTGTATCTAAATCAAAAAAATTCTTTTTTCCATTTGTTTTATTTACACAATTCTTCCGCTAAGTTGGGGTATTGCAATGCAGCAATATGCTAAAGAGCACAAAGATGCCACTCTCAGAAGAAGAATAACTTGCCATTGCAACCCAGCACAGCTGATAGTGTTTTCAGGTTCACTTCCGTGCTGTTTTCCTGAGAATGATGTCATTATCATGTAGGAAGCCATTATTGCACTTAATTGTGTGAAATGTACTACATAGTTATCAAGCAATTTATCCAATTTATAAGTGTCTTTTATATATGATTTAATCAACTTGTTTTTATTTTGAATCATTTTGTCTGCCCTGCTACTCTCGATCTAATAGTTTGCTCATGTTATTTGACATCCTTTATTTCCATGGAAAAATTTTGCAGCATTTGTGATGATACAGACAATTGGGGGTTGCTCACAAAGTATTCAAAGAGATTTGTCAAAAATGGAGTGAATCTGCATAAAGCTGCATTTGACATCTGGATGGAGTTTGCTGCAAAAGTAGGTGAGAAACACTCGCTCTGTCTCCCTTCACTGCTCTCAAGCCCTTGTCCCTCAACAATCTTATTTTCCATTTCTCCCCACAAATAGTTCTCTCATCCAGGTCCCGCCACTTACTACAAAAGATGGGATGTGCTAGAATATTTTCTTACTGTACAATGATTTCTTTCTCTCCTTAAACAAAAGGGTAGAAATAAGAATTGAAAAGAATTTTCGCTGCGCCATGTCTTTCAATGTCTTTGTTTCTTTAATTGTTCTGAGATTATGCTTCTTTATCCTATTTAGTGGTTTGACGAAAATTACCCTTTTCAGGAGACATTGAATCTCTATGGAAAACTGAGAAGTTAAGATGTGAGTCCATGAAGCAGCATACCATGGGCAGTGGGTTCTCATGTGCGAAGGTAGTTTACAAACACAAACTGTTGAAATCACAAATATCAGACCCCGAAAGCACTAGGTCTTCTTGCATTAGAAAATCTGATAATGGGAAAATATTACTATTGCGATACAGATCAGTACAAAGTTCTTGGTAAACCAGGTGAGAGGTCTATGGCCAAAAAAAGCGGGAGTTAATGCTTGAATAAACCAAATTTTGGCTCACATCCTAGGACATGAAGCACCTATGGGCATGAGAATGCTCATTGTCATCACACGAAGGAGATATAACTACTTTTTTCGGTATTTGGAAGCATTTATTGTGGCTTTTAGCACTCTGGTTTAAGATTAAAATTTAACCGACTGTCATTTACTTGTTTTGTGGCAAACTAAATGGTTTTATATTCAATTTTTTGTGCAGGGATATTTACTTGAAGGCAAACCTGAGGAGGCTGCTACAGTCATTCGCGTCTTGAATCAGGTGCTCCTCACTTCTCAGAGCATCTATAGCTATTATTAATATGCTCATCATCACCATCTGGCATGATTGCAATCCTAAATTACCTCAGCCTCTGAACTAGTCATTCAATTTTCCATATACTGTCAAGGAATGAAGCAATTAGTGGAAGATATACGGAATTGTCCCCCGAAATGTGCTCAGAAAAATTACCATGACATATCCTCTCTCGAGGGGGACTGGGTGATTTGGGTTTCGTATTTGGTGCCTGCTATACTATTGAAATAACACGAGTTAGTTCCATGGATCCTAATAGAGTTTGAAAGATCATCTCAGACTCCTCCTGAATTGAATAAAGTTGGAAAGACACCAATGTAGGCTCTGTTTGTTCAGTTGTCGCTTCTTAGGTGTCGCAATGTGAATGCCTTGGATTGATGCCAGAGTAAACCTGATGCTAAGAGGTCCAGCATCATGGTTGAACTTCAAAAGCTTGTCAGTGAGTGGCTTTTCGAGGTCATCAAAAGGAAGAAAGAAGATGACCGCAAGGTACTTCCTTTGACTAAATATCCATCACTTTGGGTAGAAGTAGAAATATTGCCTGTTTGGAGTTATATATTGCTCTGGTAATGTTTGAAGATGACCCGTTGCTGGATGTATATATGCTGCTTTGAACTATCTCAAAATTTTTAAAACCTCTCATTCTTTTCGCGCATGTAGGCATTGGCTGCTTCTCTCAAATCCAATATCCCAGCCATGGTTAGTTCCTTATTAAACACGGGCTTGCAGGTGAAAGCGAATAACCACCGAAGGCACCCTTTGTTAAAGTATGACAGAATTGGAGATTGAATGCACTAGCTGCAGATCTGTCTCCTAGGTGGACCGCTAAGGTTGGCATGTAAGTTTAAACCGATTCCGCTGAGAAGCAAGACAAGCGCGGTACTCACGTCTTGAGCAACAAGCATCTGAAGTTGTCTTGTGAAGGTCCCTGAACCATGAAAAGATCTGCTCCTTCTTGATTTGAATGCTGTCACTTCTGTACTTTCGGATAATGATTTTTTTCTTTCCCAAAAATATCTGAATGTATTAGAGACGATAGGTGCATCATCAGCAATCGAATTCTGAGAACAACCTCGGATGACTAGTTTTTGCTGAGAGGACTCTTCTGGCTCACAAATTTTAGATTGGACCAAATGGGCAGTTAAGAGAGACAACTGATAAGGTGGTCCTTTCAATTTCAATCTGATTTGGCAGCGTTTTGTTATATTTCTGACAGAATTTCGCTGTCCAAAATTAAGAGAGTGAATTTTATGCCGACTCATTCGATCTTGGCATACAGCGACCACCATTGTTTCCTGATTTAATCGGATTGAACTGTCCAATCGTGGTGCCAGAGTGCATAACATAAATTACATCCCTTTTTACATCATGAAAGATAGCGAAGGAACTGAATTACCAGATTTGGCTTTGGTACCCACATATGTAGGTGCGTGCGTGCGTGCGTGCATTTTGTGCATATAAGGCGTAAAAGAGGTGACAAACGCAATCCTCTAGAATTAAAACATGTGCATTAATCGTGCGCAAGTTTTAGCAATGAATTGACATAATTGTAATAGGTGTGACTTTTTTGATAATTTTTCCGTATTCACACTAAAAAATTTAGGATTATAATTGGATTGTATAGGATTGAATTTGAATTTATACAATAAGCTTATGACTGAATTTACGATTCTCCCAACTCAAATAATTCTCCCCCTCTTCTATCTCCTCTCCTCATCTGTATAAAATGGGCAATGAGGGTTGGCTTAGGTAGTGGAAGGGAAACCATCCTCCCAATGACCATCCTGGAGAAAGTCCACCCAAATTCAAATCGCAGGGGAAGAAAACAAGCCTCTTCCCACTTTGAATCACCACACTGAGTGTTGATTTTAGCTCCTTAAAATCCTCCTACACATTCAACCCCTCGGGATCCTAGCATCAAGAGACAATCCTTCCGGATTATAAGAGTGAGAGTAGAAGTCACATCCTATGATTTCCAATCTTTCACGAGACATGCAAATAGATTTTCGTATGGTTAATATGAGAAAAGAGCTATCCTATACACTCGCATTTAGTTGATAAAAAGGTTGATCAATTTGTAGATGACATGCAGCGACTTAATTTCCATTCGCATATAAATAACATGTAGCCCATCCTAGGTTGTGTCAAAGCCCCAATACATGTATTAGATACTATGCCATCTCAATTCGAAAAAGCAAAAGGGACATATTGATGTTTTCCAATCATCACACCTTGAGAAAAGACGACAAATTTTTAACTCTAGCAGGTGAGACATCCTTCCAACGGTAGTCTCGGAAGATGAATCTTGCTTCCGATCTCCATAATCTAGCAACAATGATGGTGATTCCACTGGACTAGTGAGGACTACTTTTATCTTCCTCTCCTTTATGTACTTACCACTTCCTTTATCAAACAAAAAATCTAAAAGAAATTTCTCGAGTTACTTAACCCGAAAGATTATGGAACATATATTAGTAAAACTTGTCATGTCAACAGTGATGTCCTCTTCATCTGTATCAGGAACTTGTCTCTACACCGCAGGACAGGTGGAGCTACTTGTGGTGCTTACATGGTAACTGCATCAAATAGAAGATAGGATGAAAAGCTACTCCAATTTTTTTGAAATATCAGGACATAGCTTCTGAGGCCTATCACAGTTTCCCTTTATCTAAGGTATATTAGACTACTATGGCGGGCATTCAAAATCTTATTCAAAGATGATCCTTGCTGTAATGCGACTGACTCCACCTTAAGCAGTTCGTACCCCAGCAACAATATAGTCCAATTGACATGTCATGGCAAAGAAATTGCAGAAGAATCTTTTAGCCGATTCAAGTACCGTGGGCATGTCCCTCCTCACAAGTATGTTAGGGGCTATAATAAGTATGTGACATGATATTCCATGGACTTGAGCTACACGATTTCGAATCAGATGCTCCATTGGGCTTGATGATGCCTACATTTGGCCACACACAGTATTTCTTCAAAGACGTAGACTTAACCCAGAATGCTTTGGATCTCTAGTATAGAGTTCATATTGTCTCTCCCCAGTACAGAGCTTTAAATGCACTGGTGTCCTACTCTGAAAATTAAATTACATCCACAAATACAAGATTGAAAGGAAATTGTTCACCCGCCATAACCTGAAAAAAGTAAAGCATGATCATGGTGAAAGAAAAGGTCCAAAAATCTTCCCTTGAAAGCAACATATCGATCAGTCTTGTTGCCTAACAGAATCGAGCATGAGCTTTGTTTACCCAACTCAACTACATAGACACGAAGAAGAGGCTTCAGATATAAACTTAACAGGGTACGTCACGATAGCAGGATGTGATGAAATGTAACATTGTACATTTTCTTTGAAGATATAATGTAGTAATGCAATCTCGATGGATATTCCAAAGAACTTACAAGAGAAGACAACTCCTAGTAACTACGGGTACAATGGAAATGAACATTCAAAGCCCGAGATTAATCCTGGGAAAAATGGAAAAGTATGGAACAACAAACTTTGATTTACATCACATGAAGCAAGGACAACGTGATAAGTGAATTCAAGCATCCCATGGAATTCTATTGGCACCGGCAGCTTCTACTGATTCCAGTTCTGCCACAACTATAGTCCTGGAAGGCCGCTCGTTAGGAGTCATTTGGAGGCATTGTAAAGCAAGCTGTGCTATTTGGAATGCAGAATCTATATATGTAAGGTATAGGGATGGTATAAATTTGGTTCCCATTTCCTGCAGGCTGCAAACATCGTGAGCCACCAGCTTCTTCCAAGATATCCAGTGTTTCTTTTCTGGGTAATTGGAGCATCTGCAGAAATGAAAAGTTATGTAGGCAATACAACTGTAGATTCCATGCCAAAGGATTTAAGTAGCTAAAAGGAAAACACACCTCGTATTTCATAGAGGGGATTATAGTGAACCTCACACCAGAAACTCAACCAAAACTCTGCATCAATTGAAAGTAAGGTTAACAAAAGGAAAAACTCAAAAAATATGGAGTTTCAAAAGACCAGTTGCACATTGAACAAAAGCAACAGTAGATCAATTGCAAATGTTTACATCTAGGTTCTAAATCAATCAATATATTTAAGTAGCTGCTCTAAGCAAGCAAAAGAACAAATATTTAATTTCCTAGATGAACAACAAGCAAAGCATCACAAAGGAGGGTCTATGCGTATATCTATGCAAGAAACACTCTTTTTTCCAAGAAAAATGAGAAGTAAAATATCAACTTCACATTCATCACATTGCACTGACTGATCATTTGACCCAACAAAACAACTATGAAGAAGACTGGCAAGCAATACCCAAGACAGAGGGAACTTATAAATCCGATGGCCCAACAATAATCAAGCTATCAGTATAAGTATCATCAAGAGGTTTTAGACCTCCTTCAGGCTCTCCAACATCAAACAAATAAGCATTGAACATCAATGACTCACCGGAACAATTAACTTCATCATTCTTCAAAATTCTGCATTTTGACAGCTGCTCGCTGCCATCATAGGGCATTACCTATCATATATCCGACCATCAATCACAGCATGGACTAATCTACTCCGAACAAGCTCAATCACGGAGAGTATTACAACCAAAAGCACAGAACAGAACAATCCATGATGATAGAAAAAATGAAACCCTAGGCAGCATCGAGCTGCTGCCATTAAGTTTGATCGAGCAAGCCAAATATGGGGGAAAACAGTAATAAATCAATAGCCACTGCAATTTTGACACAGATTAGCCAATCAAACCAAATCATGTCCAAGCCCAATCAAAGGCAACTAAATTGCCCACCAGGTTGAGCTGGACATCACTAGCAGAGATTAGTAGTGAAAGCGAAGGTACCTTGCTGGTGGAGGTGCAGAGTGAGAGGAAGCTGTCGCAATAGACCTTGCGCTTCAGCTTCTGCTTAAGGTGCTTCTTGAAGGTGACATTCCAGCACACACAGACTCAAGCACATAACTCATTTCATCAAACACCAAAATTGCACATGATCACCAAACACTGGACAGGCAAAACTTAGATGGTTCACACTTACACGAAGCATAATTCGCACACTAATTACAAACACAATCCAAAAACAGTTCAGGATTGAAAAAGAAAACAAGAGCACAACACCGATCCGCTCCTAGAACCTGTATTGCCGGCTCAAAATGCAGGCGTTGAGTCCATCACAGAGCTGAAAGCTCTGATGTATTCATCCGTGGGATTCTGCTGAGTCTGGATGTTCTGTATAAGGGCAACAAGGATGGTGATGCCAGATTTCTGTCCCTCAAGATTCCGTTTGATGCGATGTTCATTTTCCTAATCAAAACTCCAGAGTTAGAGCTTAAGCTGGCAGACTTGAAATCCATATCCTAGGTGCAATTTCTCCCTCTTAACCCAACCTTGATTGAGGATGAGGACCACAATACCAATGTGTGCGCAGAAGCTCTCCCTGATGCTCATAGAGTTCAACTTGACTAAAATTTCTGAGATTCTACACCCAAAGACAGTCAGCCATTGCTTCAGATTTTCACTTGGTGATCTGTCCTGTGCAAATGTGAATGATGTCGAGCTACGGGTGGCTCTGGCATCGACTCCAGATATGGATCCCAAGTTGCTTTCTCAGCTGAAAGTAGCACGGCGGATTGGAAATCTTTTGGAGTTTGTACATGGGAAGAATTTGGAAGATTTTCTCAAATTGATGCTTGGCTTGTGCAAAGCTCTTCTTTTATGATCACCAGGTTCCACGAAAGTTTTCACGTACATGGAAGAGCCAACACTACCTGATGAAAGTTCTTCTGAGGCAGCAAGTAGCATATGACACATAGCTGACTTTGGTGGCAGTGCCAGTGTTTTCCTGGAATTGAGTGGGTCTCATGACAGAAACAATGCTGATAATGCTTCTGAATGCACAGTTCTAGTACTGAAGGCGGCCCCAAGGGAAGGTGCTCTCTTTTTCTTACCAATCTTTTGTAAGTGAGTGCAATTCTCAAGTCTCGGCAAGACAGCCTCCTTCTCTACTGGTACAGCAAGTGCTGCATTCTATCAGTTACAACTGTAGGCGATGTTTGCTGCATAGAATGATCTTTGTCAGTGTGCCCGTCAAAGATTGCTATGATTGAAGGCATCATTGCTGAGATAAAATATTCTGGTGCTTTCTGTTCAGCCGGTCTGCCACACCGGTAATCTCGGAATTCCAAAGGCTCCCTCATTTATGACTTCTCCATAACATTTGCAAATCCCACTAAGAAGCACACCTTTCCTGAAAAATAAACTGAACTTAAGCATGGCAATACAGAGTGTCTATCTACTTCAAAGTCACAACAATGAGTTGATTGTGCTGTAAAGTCCCAGGATGAGAACCATAGTTGTATGACCTTCCAACACACATTCCATCTATTTGTTTACAGCATAGCAAATTTATCTCCCATGCGAAGTGAGGTTATCAATTTCAAAATATGTGTGAAGCAGCAAATCAACGACGATCTCTAATAATTTGTTACATATCAAATAAAAATGATGCAATTGACATGCATACCTCTAGGAGAAACCATCCTAAGAAAATGTAGCTAAAAAAGGCAAACGAAACTTGGAAAAGAACACAAATACTTGTACATAATTAAGAGCCCTCTGGCTGTTCGGAGGCATCATAATTTAAATACCTTCATCAGATTTTCAGGCAAGAATCCGCTAAAAGGTCATTAAAAAGTGCATGCAAAACATCTCTGTTCATATCTATGAAAGAATTTGATTGCCAAAAAAGGAAAACATTGGTACTTACCTCAATTTGTTTAAGGTTTGAACACAAGGGAACAATTTGTGGTCGTGCATCAAAAAGCTTCCAAGTGCAACGTGCACTTATTCATCGTCTTGCCCATTATCCTCTTACATATCTTAGTATTCTTGTTACATATCTCAGTATTCTTGCCCATCGTCCTCTTACATATCTTTGTATTCTTGCCCAAACCGGTAATTGTCTTCTTCATTGTCTTCTCCCACAAATTTGATTGACTTTTCCGAGCAAAGCCAAGAAATTTCCTCCACCGCTAATTTCCCACAACGTCTTATTGTAACCTCTCGCAGTCCCTTCAAGCTTGATAGATCAGGCAACTTCTGTAAAGATCCACACCATTGAATCCACAATGTTTTCAAAGATTGGGGTAGTTCGCCTTGAATCTCAACCAGATTACCGCAGGATGCAATGTTCAAGTATTCCAAAGATTGGGGTAGTTCGCCTTGAATCTCAACCAGATTATGACAATATGCTACTGAAAGATATCTTATTCCATCCATATTGCTTAGATCAGGGATCCGTATATTCAAACCTTTGATTGTGACCGATCGCAGTCTCTTCAAGCTTGACAGCTCAGGCAACTTCTGTAAAGATCCACAGTCTTTAATCTCCAATGTTTCCAAAGATTGGGGTAGTTCGCCTTGAATCTCAACCAGATTATGACAATCTTCTACTGAGAGATCTGTTATTCCGTCCAAATTGCTAAGATCAGGGATCTGTATATTCAAACCTTTGATTGTGACCTCTCGCAGTCTCTTCAAGCTTGATAGATCAGGCAACTTCTGTAAAGATCCACATTCAATAATCTCCAATTCTTCCAAAGATTGGGGTAGTTCGCCTTGAATCTCAACCAGATTACCGCAGGATTCAATGTCCAAGTATTCCAAAGATTGGGGTAGTTCGCCTTGAATCTCAACCAGATTATGACAATATGCTACTGAAAGATATCTTATTCCATCCATATTGCTTAGATCAGGGATCTGTATATTCAAACCTTTGATTGTGACCGATCGCAGTCTCTTCAAGCTTGACAGCTCAGGCAACTTCTGTAAAGATCCACACCATTTAATCCGCAATGTTTCCAAAGATTGGGGTAGTTCGTTTTGAATCTCAACCAAAGATCCACAGCTGTCAATATCCAATGTTTTCAAAGATTGGGGTAGTCCGCCTTGAATCTCAACCAGATTACCGCAGGATTCAATATACAATATTTCCAAAGATTGGGGTAGTTCGCCTTGAATCTCAACCAGATTATGACAAGATTCTACTCTAAGAAGTGTTATTCCATCCATATTGCTTAGATCAGGGATCCGCATCTGTTTAAAGCCAGAAAGCTGGAACCGATTTCCACTTGAATATTCAAACTTCTGATTGCCAATACACACATCCACATAAACACGTGTCTTACCCATTATGCTGAACGGATCGGGGAACTCCTGTAACGAACTGCAAGAACGAATTTGAAGATGATCCAAAAACCGTGGTAGTTCGCCTTGAATCTCGACCAGATTATCACATTTGATTACTTCAACATGCCTCAGCTTGTTTAACTTGCTTAGATCAGGTAGCATCACCAGCTGTACGACGTACCAAAGGCGGAAATCTCGTAGGTTCTCCAAACAACCAAGGCCTTCAATCTTTGCAACTGCAGAGCAGCAAA
Source organism: Eucalyptus virginea (assembly GCA_014182375.1). NCBI lineage: Eukaryota > Viridiplantae > Streptophyta > Magnoliopsida > Myrtales > Myrtaceae > Eucalyptus > Eucalyptus virginea. The sequence goes on from CM024521.1 coordinate 49,302,306, forward strand.
TGTCGAGATCCGATAGTTTCCTCAAATTCGATAGATCCATCGAGCCAAGTGAGTCGCAACCAGAGAGACGTAAGACGGATAAACTTGAGGGAAGCCTCGGGAGGAGAGGCGGATGAGGAGGGAGGCTGAGGTCTGTCGATGAGGCGGTCCCCCCGAAAAAGCGCAGTAGCAGAGATTCCAATTTGCTTAAGTTCCCAATCCACCGTGGTATCCGTTTTTCCAGGAGCCCAAAAGATTTCCCATCACAGTTAGGTGGGCCAAAGCCCAGATGCAATACCTTTAAGTTAGCGAGATTTGAGAGATCCGGAAACGTGTCCACCCTCAACTCCTCCACTACTAATTCGATGAGACTTTCAGGAAACCTTGGTAGGGCGTGTACTCCCGGCCATCCCAATATCTCCTCAAATGGACCCCCGTGTAAGCAATAGCCACTTATTGCGTGGGCATGCGTGACATGATTATAACGGTCGGCGATTTCCATTCCCTTGACCTTCCCCATCTTCTTACAAGCATCATTGTTCGTTCTTTTTTCGAAACCATTCTGCATCTTCATTACTTTCAAATTCTTCAACATTCCAATGGAATCGGGTACTTCTTCGATGCTCGTGTGACTTATGTCCAACTTAGTTAGCGAATCCAAATTTCCAACCGTCTCCGGAAGCCTTTGAAGATTCCAACAATTGCTTACATCTAAGAAAATTAAGCGTTTCAACTGACAAATTGATCCATCAATTTCGATTAATGATTCACAGCCTGATAGGATCAAATGTTCTAAATTTGAATGAGCTGAGATGTTGGGGATTCTCTTCAAGTGTTGGCAATGGGCCAAATTCAGAACTTTCAAATTCTTAATCACCTGTGAAAGAAAAATCATGCACAGTTTACTTTCGAATTTAATGAGACGGAAGAACAAGTATCGTCTAGCATATAACATACCTTCATGTGGCTCCACCCCTTCCAATCATTTGTAATTTGACTCTGAGATAGATCAAGAACAATCACATTCTCCATGGAGAAATTTGTAATCTCAAATGTTGGGCAAATATTATGCCAAGAAAGCCATCGTAATCGTGGAAGGAGATTTGAATTCTTCTGGAAAACATTAATTGGAAGACAATTTAATAGCCATTCGAGCCAAAAAAGCTCCTTTTTGGCACGACAATTTTCATTCAAGTCGTAAACTTCAAGGAACCTTAGATTTGGTAGGCCCTTAAAGTCCTCATGGGTAAAATGATGCTGATGCTCAAACTTGAGACGAAGAGAAACAACTTCTTCTTTTTCCTGCCCAAAGGAAAAATTCTAAATCAAAAAAGTTGAAAGTAAACACATTTATTCAAGTTCACTATTTTAAGGGGTTGAGTTGAGTACTATCGTTCCTCTAATATTAAAAAAGCAAAAATATTGGTTGAATAGGTCCCAATGGTAAGGACATAGAAAGTAGCTACCCTTTTTTTATAAAAGAAAATGTCCATAAGTAACTTGGCCATTTATTGCACGGGGGATTTTACCTCATGTCTCCTCAGCAAATTCAATGCTTCCTCGGTATTCCACACTCTACTTTGCTTCTCACTCTTTTGACGAATTATATCTCTTCCAAGGTCTCTGAGTTGGTCATGCATCCACAATATATTATCTTCTCCAATATTTATTAAAGACTTGTTCTGCAAAACTTCCAAGGCCTTTTCCAAAATAGGTTTAGGTTCATCCCAGAAATAAACCACAATGTCTTTGCAGCATCCAATGAAATGACAAGCTATATCAAGGAATATACGTTTCTGCAAATTATTTAATGCATCATAACTTATTTTCAACTTATTTTGAACTTCATCATCAGGAACACTTTCCAGCATATTCAATGTGTTATCCCGCTCTTCCTCATTTTTGTCGAATAAAAGTGAACCTATGACTATAATGGCTAATGGAAGACCTCCGGCAATGCGTACCGCCTTCATGGATTGGCTGATATAGTCGTCTGTAGGAGACTCTCTTCTAAAAGCATATTTTCTAAAAAGTTGAAGAGATTGATACGAATTCAAGCACGTAAGCTCATACCTCCAGTCCACTTCCACCAGAACATTGAGAACATCTTTCCTTCTTGTGGTAACAATAAGTTTGCTCCCTTTGCCAAACCAATCACGTTCACCGACAAGTGCATTCATGTGGTTCTTTTCTTCCACATCATCAAGAAGAATGAGGACTTTTTTATTACGCAACCTTTCTCGAATGGTCTTAATCCCTTGATCAGTGTTTGATATTTTCACCCATTTTATATTAAGGATGTCATGGATGAGCTGCTGCTGAAAGTGCTCAATGCCCTTGAGCTTTGACGTTTCATGGATGTTGGAAAGGAAGCAACAATTGTCGTACTTGTTGGAAAGCTCATTGTAGATGATTTTGGCAATTGTTGTCTTTCCAATGCCACCCATCCCATAAATTCCTACGATCCACGTTTCACTTATGTGAGCACCTATCTCTTTCATGATTTTATCCACATGGTGGTCCACACCGACCAAGTCGTTTGGTACCACCAAATAAGCCTTTTTCAACTCATTGAAAACCTCCTGGGTAATTGTTTTTACCATCTCACCTTCTTTCCTAGTGTTTGTTGGAGGTCAAATGGCAATGAGTTAGAAAACTGTGTTGAAACAAGCTATGTTCTAACAAGACCAAAGTGAAAATTAGAGACCTATTCAAAGTGCTTTCTACAAGGATTTACTCCATTGTAAATGAATTAGCGTTGGCGGATATGATTAACAAATGATCTTAACTGAAAAAAAAAAAAAAAAAAAAAGGTTGTTTGGAATGAAAAAGGACAAAATGGGGATTATCCCATTATTTTGTGTGATTTCTGTGTTATAATTTCAATAGCATAAAATTCAATTTCAACAGTGAAACACATCAAGTTTTAATGGGACAAGGCACATCAAATGGAATGATAGAGGCAATTACCTATTGGCCTTTTTTTCCCATCCGTCTAGATTTCCAACTGTGGTGAGAGCAGCCTTCCACTTACGCATAGTCTCTTCGTCATGTCGCTTCTTGTTTTCATGTGTATGAAAGGCCTCTTCATAATGTCCAATTTGGTGTCGAACCTCTGAAGGTGCTACATCATAAAAAATGGGCATAATCTTTTGTCCCCTAGTTTTTTGGCACTCGACCATCTGGACTAGCTCCTTAAGACACCATACGCTAGAGGCATAACCTTTCGAAAATATAGGTATTGAGATCTTTGATTGATTAATTGCTCGGAGAAGTTCCGGGCCAAAATTTTCCCCCTTGCAGAGCTCTTCGTCATCCTTATAGACACGGATTCCTACATCTATCATACTAATGTAAAGGAAGTCGGTAAAACTTGTTCGAGTATCTTCTCCTCTGAAGCTCAAGAATACTTCATATTCATATCCTGATGAATTAGCCATTCCTTGACCTTCTGTCGCAGTGTGAGTAAAAGAAGCACTCCCTGCCATTCCATCAATTTTTACAGGTATGTTGTTTTCCTGCATGATTTCCCTCGACATGATCTTCAAGAAATACCAAACAGCATATTAGCAAAAGCAATGGCAGCCAGAGATGCAAAGTGTTTAGAAGCCTGACTCACAAATGGAAATCTCTATAGGTCATTAAACTTGGTAGCCCGAATTAGCTAAATATGCAGAGAGTCAAGGGCTAGTATGATACAATTGTTTAATAAGAATGATTCATTGCAGCATCACTTTAGCTTGTCAAAGTTGACAATGCACGTGAACATAGGAGTATTAAATCTCAAGGGGGGTTTTAACACCTTAAAGGAGTTTTAAATGTCTTGGAAAGAAAGTTAACATAGCGCAATGCTAAGTTTTCATTTAAAAAAAAAGAAGAAGAAGAAGAAGAAGAAAAGGGTCACTCTTCTCAAATCTTGAGAACATAAGTTATTCATTGGGAGTTTTAAATCTGAACATGAACATGTTCTCCTTTGACAAAACACAATGCAAAGCATTTAAAAAAAAAAAGAGTTCCACACCACTCAAATTTCTACAACATAAATTGTTTCTTCTTAAATGTCACTTCTGAAAAATGACCACCACTCTCTCTAGAATGGATCAAAAAATTAACTAGAGCTATTCATGTGATGGGATAGTTGTAGTTTGAAATCTTACATGTTTCTAAAATTTTGTAAATCAAAAATGGAGTTTTGTTTCATGCATGCTAGATTTAGAGAATCAATTATAAACTTGAAGTATCACTGGTAAGTAAAAATTAACTGATAACTTGTGAGTCTGGTCAATTGTTAGAAAGTTACCCAAAAAAATAGTTTTTTCATCCTCAAACCATATAGTGGATTACCATTTTTTTCTTTTAGATTTTACAAATGGGTTAGTATTTTCGCTTGTAGATTATGAATGCTTACATACTCTATTAATAGTCTCGATTGATGTTCCAACTTACAAACAAAATAACTATTTTACGCCCTCTAAATCCAAATATGGTGTTGACATTGTTTCGAATTTATGAGTAGCAATGTTCATTTGTAAATATCATGTGAACGAAATAATCATTTTACCATATGGTAAATACTCCTGTAAGTTGTAACTTACGAGCCATTGTTTGCTTTTATAAGTGGGCAAGTATTTTTGGTAGTAAACTATGAGTTGCTTGCATACTTTGTCAGTAGTCTTGGTTAACGGTAGTAACTTACAAAAAAATAACTATTTTACAAGTATAAATTCTTACTATATTATTAACCTTGTTTTGATTTTATGAGTTGCAATTTTATTGTTAGTAACGTGCTGATGAAACAACCGATTTACTTGCTTGAAATATTCTTGCAGATTACGAATAGTTGTTTTTGTGTTTCTCCTCTAGTTGATTACAAGTTCCTTACATATTTTTTACTAGTGACACCGGTTAATATTTGTAACTTCCTCAAAAAAAAAAAAAAAAACTATTTCATTACCCTAAATTTTTAGTTGATTATTAACATTGTTTCGACATCTATTGTCAGTAACATACAAACATATTTTATGCAACTGTATGTATGCCGGATGATTTTGTGCATTTGTTTACTAGTGATATTGATAATTATTTATATTGATGGAGCGTTCTACTTGTTAATATGGCCAACTGTGAGACACCAATTAGAATTTTTGAGATGACTAAATTTGCCATACGAGACGACACGGTGGCACCTTTTCGAAATGATATTGCAACATGATTGGACATGACAAAGTTAATGAAGAATGAGGTTTGGAACTTCTATAATCTACAACCAAATACTAGCGTGGCTCCGTGTTATTCAACATCCAATGCATTATATAAGGTTCAATAGCAACTTCGTGAATGCTTCTGATATAATTTGTTTGTTTAATAATTTAATCGCGGTCGTTGAGAGTTTGCTCTATCTAGGAAGAATGGACATAGAGTATTAGCTTCCTCTATAATTACTCTATAAAATTAGGACAGGCACATGCCATCATTGTCAGGCATCTAAGAAATAAAGATATCCACATTGAATGATTGTTGTATTAGCATTGGGCTTCAACTTCATAGACTACGGTTATGAAAAAGAAAAAAAGGAAAAATATTCCTCTCATATCTAAGCTAAAAAACTGTCTTATTTTGGTCCTAGAGACGTGCCCTTCCACTTTCCGATATACTAACAGTGTCGAAATTTTTTTCTGCCAAGGACTTGCAGACATTGTGAGACCATTAGTCTATAAAATTCCGAGTTGAAAATAAAATACCGATATGCTGCTATTCATTGACGTGTTAAAATAAAAATTTCGTGCCAATATTGTAGCCATTACTTCAAGTATAGCTTGACGTTCAAATTTCATTTGAACGAGGGTATGAGTTCAAGTAGTTTAAATCTACCCTCCATGACTCTGCCTTTATGATTTGATGACCTTGTGTGATTCAAGGATCCTGTTGCTTTCAACTTCATCTTAAGATAGAGTGTAAAACCAATTGATGATAAGAGTTGGCAATTTACTAACCACATGGGTAAAATTTCAGAGGAGTTAGTTAACTATTTCATTAATATATTGGTATATTTTTTTATAGTGCTGGTAAGTAAATTTCAGGGGAGTTGGTAATATATTAATTCATTAAAAGGTTGTTAAATTCTTGCATGTGCCAGTAATTTATTTATAATACTGGTAACAAGAGTAGGCAATTAACCACTTGACTCGTATGTTGGTGAATACCTGATATTGCTGGTAATTTATTTAACACACTGGTAAAAATTGAGAGCGGATAATTTAATACTTCCATGTAATGTTTGTAAATTCTTGACTTTGTCAGTAATCTACTTATCACACTCATAAATATTTTTGTAGGAGTCGGTAATTTACTACTTTATTGGTATGTCAGTAAATTTCTAATGATGCTGGTACTTTACTTACAACACTGATGAAACTTTTCAAGTAAGTTAATTTACTACTTCATTGGAATGTAGGTAAATTTTGATAATCTTGGTAATTTACAAATCACACTGATGAAATTTCATAAGAAATGGTAATTTAGGAATATTTCGTTAGTCAGCAACCAGAAGATTTAAAGCTTGAAATACACCGGTGAATGGTGGAATAGTATAGAGCTAGAGCTCAAGATCAGGATGGAGTAAGTACAAGAAACCAAGTCTCCAATTAGACGATTGCTACAGTACTATGGAATATTTGGAAGTCAAGAAAGCAGGCCATCTTCAGGAATAAAAAACCAGAACCAAACAACCTTGTGTAGTCTACTTTAGCTAGGTTGAAAAGTTTCAACAGATGGAACCCAAAATCGAGCGAATCTAGTTAGACCAGCAACGGATCATCACGATTTTGGAACCCACCGCAGGCTGGAACACTAAAGACAAACATAGACGGTGCCTACGAACCTGGAGCTACTGGAGGCTTGATCGCTTGCTTCTGTCGTGATTCTGCTAGGAGGTTGGTGGACGGAGTGGTGCGAGCAGTAGTAGCGTCTTCTGCGTTCAGGGTTGAGGCTCTTACCCTCTTATAGAAGCCCTAACTCATCTGTATCCTCAAAGAATAGTGCTGTTGTGCCAAAAAAGAAAGAATTATTGATCAAATGGTGACCGCCTATCAATGAACTATCAAGGTAACTAACCCACCGGGACCACAACCATCATTCACAGCGAGAATCCAAGGAAAATCTCGTCAAAAAAAGCAAAGTGATAATGAAAAGAAATAAAGCAATAAAAGCAATAAAAGCAAAGAAAAAGAAGATGGGCCAATCCTAATGTGGAAAAGAAGACCCACCAATGCTTTAGCATGTGCCTTTGGTCGTCCAAGTCTGTCTTCGGAGACTTGGCTCATTCATGGGTGTGAATCCTTCTCGGAGCGAAGTTGGTTCATCATGGATGGTTGGTAGTCCAAGTCTTTGTAGGCTTTGATTTTGCCCTTCTAATCCAGTGATGCTTCGGTCTTCATTAATTACTTACTTCCGGTAATATAAATAATAATGATCATTCATTTTTCACAAAATAATGAAACATTAACTTCACCAAAAGTGGGATGGAATATATTCTTGTTTTGCTTTTTCCCTTTTCTCTATGCGCTTGAGAACTTATTTTGTCAACTTTCTTTTCGGCATTTCACTTTTGTTCTTCTCCATTTCGGGACAAGAAAGAATATGAAGGGATATGATTGTTCACTTTGGATCTCTTTATTGGCATCAATTATATGGTCCATCGGCATACAAATTTGACATTTATCAATGTCTTCTTTTTTTGGTTTGGATTCATCAACAACATTGTCATGCAGACACTCATACAATTTTGTTCCGGAGGGTAGTACTTTTCTAAAAAACTGAAAAAAAAAAAAATGGAATTGCCCCTCATGATCTTCCTTCTTAGTTTGATGAAAAAAAAATCATACGTGGAAATTTGTTTCTGTAATTTCCAATGTTTGAATCACCTAAAGCTATTCGATCCATAAAAATGTTTACCATGGGCTAAAAGTAATAAATAAGCTTAGAGAAAATGACTTGGAAAGAAGAATTATTTTCCCGGATATCTATCTTAATTTCTTTGTAATCATTACATGTTATTTTTAACTATACAAACCACCACCTTCACTTAATTCACTTATTACCAATTATGATAAAATCAATTTCTTCAACTTGTTTTTAGCATAATCAATCCTTTTTTTGGTTGACTTTTTCTGAGATTGAATTTCCTAAAACATTTTCCCACTACAAAAAAATTCTCGGCGGGATTAACACAACCAAAGAGTTTGTTTTCATGTGATGTTATTCAATAGAAGGAAATAGTAAGATAAAATTATTAATGGATATGAGAATTGAACCTCGATTTGTTACCATGTGATTTTTGGGGGGTGAATGAGAGAACAATGAATCAATGTTGGATTTTACAGAGTGATCTTAGTGACATATTTTTTTTAATAAATGAATCATTGGTGTGATCCCCTCTTGAGCAAGCGGGTTCTTCATGGACTATTGGGAGTGCAAGTCTTCGTTGACTTTGACTTTGCCCTTCTAATCCGATGACGTTTCAGTCTTCTCGTACCACCCCATATGTTGCTCTATCTTCTTCTTTTTTTTCTTCTTCTTTTTGAAAGTAGCAGCTAATGCGATTTTAAATATAATTATAGTATTTGGATGCAAGGCAAAACTATATGCATATAGCACTTTCGTTCTTTCTATTCAGTTAAATTAGACAGTGTTAACTTTTCTATTGATTGACAACACAATTAGCTTTATTATTTAAATATCAAAGCTTTTCTGAACAGATGGTATCTATTTTGCAAGTATTTTTCAAGTTTTTAATTCAATTTCGTGGCTACTAAATTTCTTGTTTCACGATAGAATATAGTCCCTTTGGAACCAATGTTTCACAATATAGAATTGATAGAAATCAAAATAGCCAAAGTCAACTTCTACGAACCATTCTTTAGCAAATCAAAGTCATTTGTAAAGAGTTGGCCCGTATGATATCATAAGCTTTTCATGATCACAATCAATCCCATGGTGAATACACAAAGCATTGCCTCCTCTCCATTGATCTCTCTTGATCTTTTCTCAGAGAAAAAAATCCAAACTATGTAGCAGCAAAATCAGTACAACACATTGTAAAATCAAAATCACTTTTAGAAGTCAGAATTACAAATGGAGATCTGCATGGGTCATTACAAGTGGAGATCTCCATGGGTCATTAAACATAAAAGACAGGATTGGCTAACCATCCTGAGAGTTGGGGGCCAGTTCTTATTTTAATGACGTAGTCTTTGTAGAGTCTGCTTTCACCCTTAAAGGGAACCACACAATGTCCTATGCATCTTCCTTCTTCCTTTAAATTACTCGACGACACCGTGTTGCGATAAATGCCCGCGCCATTGCCCACAAATTTACAGGAATGACAGGGCATGGGACCCACTCAAATCTTTTTTTTTTTTTATTTAACAAAACCCACTCACATCTTTGCTTGTACATAATTGTAGTGGCACTTTTGAGACAGGTGTGTCCCAGTCGGGGAAAAAGTATTGGGGTTGTTTTGGGGAAAACGCTCCCTTCCGTTTTTTTTTTTTTTTTTTTTTCGGTAAAGGCCCCCTTCCGTTTTTGGGGTTGTTTTGGGGAAAACGCTCCCTTCCGTTTTTTTTTTTTTTTTTTCGGTAAAGGCCCCCTTCCGTTTTTCATGCTCTCTAAACCTGAAAAATACAACAGAAGTTCAGGAAAATATGGCAATTTCAATGGGGACGCATGGGCTGAAAATCCATCATCTCGAGGTTGCCTTGCGGCATGTGGATTGGATTACACCTCTCTTCACTTCCTATTCTTCGAGCAAGTCTTGCCCGCTCACGCACCGGGGCATGTGAACCCGACTCATGCACGGACGGATCATGTGAATTCTCCATAGAGTCCATCTCATCCATCGAATGACCCCAGATTGATATAGCATATTCTTCCTATTAATTGGCTCATGCTTCACTACACCTGATATCATCAATCCCCTCATGTGAGTCATGTGACCACCGACAATTGATAGCTCTACTTTCCATCCACTAGAATCACGGCCACCTGTCCTTTTCCGAGTCGCGAGTTCCGTGGGCATAGGTCATGAGACTGTGTGGAAAGAAAAAGAGACGGCGGCATAGAGGACGGACTTGAGTGGGCGAGGCATTAACTCGCCGGTGGATTGATGCATGAAGTTGAGGGCTACCGATGGCAATGGGTGGGCAGCAAATTCGACGACATTGAGTGCGCGATTCCATAAAAAATCCTAACCTTTTTATTTACCATATTACCAAATATCTAAATTGTATTTTTATCATCAAAATCCCAAACTTATATGATAACCAAAAAGTATGTTCCATCGAAGTATGGTCTAAGATGAATTGGCATCTTGCTTGGACAGCGACGAGCTTAAAAATCTGAATTTTGTAATTTTTAGAGTCAAAGTTTAAGCTTTTGAAAGAAAACTGGACTGAGTAACTTTTAGGGTCCAAGAAGTGAGATAATCCACTTCGCAGTCTTTCTTGCAAAAGAAACGAGCTACAATTTAAACTTTAAAGGAAAAGTGGGACGGAATACAAATTCTTGCTTTGCTTTTATCCTTTTCCGCTTCGAGCTTGAGACTCACATTCGTCCACCTTGATTTTAGCATTTCACATATGGTCCTACTCCTTTTCGGGAGAAGAAAGCATATGATGGGTCTCTCTTATTTGGATAAAGAGACGAAAGTATTCAACATGGCCAGGTTTAGAATTTTATCTTTCCTTCTATTTAGTTTCTCTTCTAGGTAAACTTCGTTTAAACCCCACGACAACTCCTTCCACATTGTTCCTTGACCTTTCCGCACGTTTCTTCCTTTGCTCCAAATCCTTGATTTTCCCCTCGTTGTCACTGCTCTTTGCTCACACGCCTAGAAAACCCTAACCCATGCCCATGGCCGTGGTCATTCCCGGTGATTGACGAGCTGACCTCCTCAAAGTTGCAGGGGAGTGCATGATTGATGTGAATGCTCCAACACCACCAAGACCTTCAGATTTCGATTGGTACGATGTGGACTAAATGAACCAATTTGTATTTGATAAGGACGACATGGAGGAAACACATGGCGGGGCAGCCAAGGAGGAAAAATAAAATCCTGCAAGATCCAAAGGTGTAAACTGTTTGGTTCCAAAATTCATAAGCCCTTAAATCTTTTCATACGTCCATTCAAATCTGACAAAAGGAAAATTTAAAATTGAAGCAATTAATCACGATTGACTCAATGAGTCAAAAAAGACTCTTGGGAAATATCGAATTCATCCATTCGAGACCAACATAGATCAAATTTGTTCTCCGATAGCTTTAACTTTGATTAAACTCCACTAAACTTTTGTTTTAGTAAAACGAAACTCCAAAGGTATGGTTGCAGATTTTTTTAAAATTAAGACTCTTTGCATTCAAATTGAAATTAAGTGTCCTCCTACACAGCTCAAAAGCTCCAGGAAGAAGAGAAAATAGGTGGAATCCCATTGCCTTAACTCCTCTCTTTTTAAAGGAAAAGAGAGACTTCTCATATGAGATGCGGGCCTTAACTATCAAAGACCTTTATTCCTTCACCGCAGAAATATCAAGAAAATAAAAAGGAAAGATCTTTTTGAATGACTTTTGGGGAGGTCATTGTACTTAGAAGCCACAGGATTGGCCGGATATGCAGAGAGAGTCATGGGCCAATTTGCTACAAAATTTGGTCAATAAGGATGACTCCTTGAAGCATCGCTTCAGCCCATCAAAGTTGACAATTATGTATGCTTCTTAACGCGGAAAATCACTGGACCATATGATGTAGAAATTTTGGGATTAGAATCGGTTTTTTGCCTCCCAAATAAATGGTGGATTCATTCAAAGTCAACTCAACAAAAGCATACATCAAATTTTCACAATTGACCACTCTATCAATTTGGGGTTTTATTCTCTATTTATCACATGTGTACTGATTTGTGTTTTTTCTTAGTATTTATTTAATTTAACGGAAACTAATGGAGGATAAATTTCTCACAAATATGCCAGTTTGGAGTTTTTTATGATCAAAATATTAATTTTGGATAAATCTATCACGGATATACTAGTTTGAGATTTTTCGTGGTATAAAATTTAAAAACAATACGCTTAGAGAAAAATGACTTGGCAAGAAGGATTCATTACCTTGCTTTCTTGCAAAGCTTTGAACTGAGAAGAATATACTTTATTGATGCTTAGTTTTTCTACATTCCCAAAGCACGATTATACCTAATATTTTACAAATATGATTTCATGATTTCTATCTTAATTTCTTTGTAATCAATGTTATTTCAATGGATTATAGAATAAATGAAGAAGATATCAATTCTAGTTTATTAGTCATTCCATGTTACTTTTAATGATACAAGCTGCATTTAGTGGATTCACTTATTACTAGTTACAATAAAATCAGTTTTTTTCAACTTGTTTTCACCATAATCAAAATTTTCCGATTCCCTCTCTCTGAAATTGAATTTCCTAAAAGCATTATCCAGTCGCAAAAAAAAAAATAATAATAATAATTCTTAGCGACATAAAGACATCCTTAGATGTTGTTTTTATTTGATTTTTGAATCTCATATGAAATTATAGAATCGGAGGAAATCATGTAATGAAATTATCGATGAATATGAGAATTGGAAATCGATTTTTTGCCATGTAAATTTTGCGGGTGAATGGGAGAACGATGAGTCGGTGTTGGATTTGCAAAGTGATCTAGTGACATTTTTTTCCCTTCTTTTTGATAAAATCTCCACGTTCATGGATGCCTCTGTGAGGGACAAAGTACCAAATGAATGAATCATTAGTGTGATTCCTTCCTGAGCAAAGCTGGTTCATCATGGACTGTTGGTAGTCCAAGTCTTCATAGACTTTGACTTTGCCCTTATCGGTACGCTGTTCTTTTATTTATTTATTTTCTTTGGAGAGCGGTAGATAATGCAATTTTTAATCTAATGATTTTCTTTCGATGCAAGGCAAAACTATATGTATACACATTTCGCTTAATAACTAAAAATTTTACGTTTCACGATAAAAAAAATAGCTACTTCACAACTAAAGATTCACAATACTAACTCAATAATAACCAAGGTAAGTTGCATTATCGACTATTTTTTAGCCAATAAAAGTCACTCATAAAGCATTAATATGTACAATATCATAAGCTTTTCACAATCTGGATTATGATCAATCCAATGATGAATAAAACAAGCATTGCCTCCCCTCCATTGATCTCACTTGATCTTTTACGATTTAGACATGGAAAAAAGTTCAGAGGCCCTACTTACCAAGTGCTGCTAGGCCAAAAAAAAAAAAAAAAAATCCTTGACCAAGCAGTGGCCGCCATCAATCAACTATCAAAATAATTAACTAACTAGAGACCTCAAACGTCCCTGAGGATCCAAGGAAAATCTTCTCAAAAAAGCAAATTGATACTGAAAAGAAATAAAGCAATACGGCAAAGAAAAAGAAGACGGATCCTAGCGTGGAAAAGAAGACCCGCCAATGCTTTAGCGTGTGCCTTTGGTAGTCCAAGTCTTCGTAGACTTTGACTTGGGTCAATCATTGGTGTGATTCCTTCTTGGAGCAAAGCTGGCTCATCATGACTGTTGTCAATCCAAGTCTTTGTAGATTGACTTTTCCCTTCTAATCCCGTGATGTTTCGGTCCTCTTGCACCCCCTGTACGCTGTCCCATCTTATTTCTTTCTTTCTTAGAGTGGTAGCTAATGTTAATTCCGTGTTAAAACGAGGCATAGGGAGATTAGGTTTTAGATTGTTGGTGTCTGTATCAATATCACATTGACCAATCTCAGGCAATTCCTAATCTAGTGATTGTATTTCAGTGCAATGCAAAAACCACATGTATACAACACTTTCGTACTTTTCATTTAGTTAAATCAGACGGTATTAACTTTTCTATTAATTGATGATACAATTGGTTAGACTATTTAAAAATCAAAATATTTCTAAACAGATAGTGTTTTTTTGCAAATTTTTTATTTATTTTCTAAATCAGTTTTGTGGTTATTAAACATTCCATGTTTTCCCACTAGATCTAAAGGTATAAAAATGTTCCATTCCAAAATTCATAAGTTCCTTAACTCTTTTTAGGCCGAAATCCGAGTGTGATCAAAAACAACATTTAAGATTGAAGTTATTAATCACATTGACTTGATGAGTCAAAAAAACACTCTTGGGAAGTATCGAATTCCCATTTGAGTAGTATCTATTTTCACAAATCTATTTATTCACTTGCTAAATATTAAATCATGATTTGATCATATCACTTAATGTATCAACTTTAGTATACTTATTTAAATTACTTGTAAATAACCTAGATTTATTGGTTAAACTTCAAATGATGAAGAGTTCGTGGTTATTGAGTAAAAGTGCACATATTTTTAACAACATTAAGAAAAAAATCCATATATTACTAGCAATTGTAATTAAAATGCCATATGTTATATGAAACGTTGAATGCATGTTATTTTACAAAATTCTCATAGTAATTAACCCACTGGGACGTCAATAGTTATTCACGGAAAAACTGCCTTGACGAATCCTGGGGGAACTCTTGTTAAAAAGCAAAGTGAATAGTGAAAAGAAATAAAGCAATACAGCAAAGAAAAAGAAGATGGGGGTCATCCTGATGTGGAAAAGAAATTCCGCCAATGCGTTAGCGTGTGCCTTTGGTGGTCCAAGTCTTTGTAGACTTTGACGTGGGTCAATCATTGGTGTGATTCCTTCTTGAGCAAGCTGGTTCATCATGGACCATTGGTAACCCAAGTCTTCGTAGACTTTGACTTGGGTCAATCATTGGTTTCAGTCTTCTTGCACTGCCTGCACACTATTTTGTTTGATTTTTTTCTCTCTTTCCGAGAGTGGGAGCTAATGCTAATGCCACGTTAAGACAAGGCACATGAAGCTTAGGTTTTAGTTTGTTGGCATCCTTATCAAAATCACATCAACAAATCTCACGCAATTCTTAATCTAGTGAATGTATTTTGATGCAATGCAAAATTATATGTATGCGACATATTCCATTTCCATTTAGTTAAATTAGATCGTTCCAACTTTTTTATTAATTGATGATATGATTGGCTAAACTATTTAAGATAAAGATGGTGTTTCTTTGCGAGTATTTTTCTATTTTTTGAATAGATTTTGTGGTAACTTAACATTCCATGTTTCGCGATAGAAAAAAAAAATCTCACTAGATTTAGAGGTGTAAAATTCTTCCATTTCATAATTTATAAGTTCTCAAGTCTTTTCAGGCATAAATCCAACCATGACCAAAAAATATTAAGATTGAAGTTATTAAATCACGATGACTCGATGAGTTAAAAAGAAGATTTTTGGGAAGTTTCGAATTTCTTGAATTGAGATCGATGGAAGATCAAATTTGTTCTCCGATAGCTTTAGCTTTCGTTATCACTCCACCGAACTTTTGTTTTAGTAAAACGAAACTCTTGTCACAATTTTTTTTGAAATCGGACTCCATCCATTTGGATCCAGATTGAGCTTGCTCCTTTAGCTTAAAAGCTCGCGAAGAGGAGAAAATAAGGTGGGATCCCACTGCTTTCTTGTATATATGCGGGCCTTAATTATTGAGACCTTTGTTCCTCTACCCTAGAATATGCAGACAACGGTGGGTCAGTTTTGCTGCAAAATTGGTCAATATGGATGCTTCCTTGCAGCATCATTGAAGCCTATCAAAGGTGACAAATATTATGTTTCTTAGCGTGGAAAATCACTAGACTATGTGGTGTAGAAATTTTCGGATGAGAATCTACTTTTGCCCCTGAATAATTCATTAAAAGTAAAGTCAACAAAAGCAGACATGGAACTTCCAAAACAAGTTCGTTTCCCCCATCCTAATTAAGGTGAATTCTATTCGGTCCAGTTTAATGGGCTGATTGGGCCCAGGCCTGAATTAACTCTGAAGCACAAAGCCCGGTGGAATTGTCGGGCTTGATCTTTGTCAAACCACTCCCTAAACCACTCCCTAGTGATCAATTGAATTAAGAAAAGGTTACATTTTATTTCGGGGGTGAAGCATCCTTCGCATTTAACCTATTGTTAGTGTCAATAAATTGCTTGTCACAAAGCACTGCAATTGGACATTAAATCCATGCATCGTGCTGATTATTATACAAAACATTACTAAAACAAGGCACACAAAATCAATGTGTAATTGTATTACAAGCGTGGTAAATAAGCTCACAAACATGGTGTGACCTATTAGATCTCATTTGGAATTTAACTCAATTAGCATTTCCACATTCACGATTGTACTCGAAGCCTCTATGATGACTGGCAAGAGTTTAGTGAAACCTCTTCAATGACTATAATGGAAAAAAAATGTTGACTCCCCTTGAATTCAAGTATGAAAGTTCTCCATTTCAGATAATGTTTTCAGAGGTATGGCTCTTCACTCTCTCGGTTAATGCTTGTGGGTTATCTATTACAAAAGGTCAAAAAAGAGGTGCAAATATAAGAACTTGTGGACAATGTGAGACTATTCCATGTTAAATTTTGAGAATTGGAAGAATATTTGCCACACTTCTATTAATATGAAATTAAACAATTTGGGTCATTATTTCAGATTTACCTTCAAGTTAGATAATGTCAGACAAGTCCATTTGCAGCTAGAAACATTTTTTTAGTATAACTAAGAATTGGAACGCCTCCTCTTCAAATTCTATGAATCCAACTTAAGAGCCATGCTTTACCCAAAAAACAAATTGGACGTTTACCGATGTAGAGTATCCATCTTCTTCACGTCGCAATTTTGTGTCGGTTGTTGTCGTAGAGGTGATGCCATAAGTGCTGAGATACTTTCACATACATTGTAATGGCTACTTTGACATATACGGTATAATGAAGCTAACGTTCTTCTGTGTAAAGAAAGCAAAAAATTTTACACAGAAACGAACAAATATTGGCCAGGGAAGAAAAAAGGGGAAAAATTCAAGTCTAAGAACACATGGCATGCAAAGGAAATCCAATTTTGGTAAGACTGGATATGAATCATAGTTCTTATTCAAGTTGGTTCAATGAGGGCGACTGCGAAAGTCACTGAATGGGTCAGTCTTTTCCTTAAGTTTGTCCTATGTAATAAAATAAAAAAGTGTGGGAGGACATTGTAGATGTCTGAGATGGACACGACTTCTTGTAACACTAGAAAACCATAAGAAGACACCCGGGACCAAGGCATGTCGTGAAGGAAGCACACTGGGGCATTGACCAATTTCAAAATACAGTAAGACACAGCAGCAAATTATAAGGTATCTCAGATAAATCACGACATAATATATTGACAAAATAATGCACTTGAAGTTTATATAATTTGACCTCACCTTTAGCAAATCAAGCCATTGAAACATCTAAACCAAACCAAACCAAAACAAAAAAGATCTGAACAAGGGTATTTGCAGAAAAAGAAGATTTATATAAACCTCTTTGTAATTCATATGTTTAATAGAATAGGAAGCACTTCTTATCAGATAAAAAAAGTACTCAACAGGGCAGGTGTCCATTCTCTTTTCTTTCGCAGAAATTTGCCAAGTTTGATCAACCAACTCCATAATGTCCTGAGTTTCCAAATCTCTCGTGGTGAAGAATGCCTTTTTGTTGTAATTTCCTCGACATTGGTACATTAGAAACATCAGGATATAGTTGCTAGAGAAGATGCGCAAATTGTCCAGCGATTCCGGTCGATCAGATTACCACAATGATCTAAATGAAAATCCATTAGTTTCTTCAAGCCACTCAGTAGGCCAACCTGTCCAATCGGTTGAGTTTGTTCAGCTCCAAATTCCAGTTTGAGTCTGGTTCGTCTTTATCCACTTGTAGTTTCTCAAAGACTAGTGTTCAAGGCTTATGAAGGTAACAAAGCTCCAAGATCCCAGCTCCTTATAGTAAAAGCCTCAACAGGGAAGTCGTGTAACTAACTGAAGATTTTGTAGTCAGTGAGGAACGACGGCGAGCACAGAGAATTTCTAGACTCTTCAATCCTTGACATTCAAGCATATATGCTTCATTGATGTCCCATCAATCAATGGTTCTCTCAAACATTCCATTTACCAGGCTCCCTAGGGAGATGGTGGAGACCAATCTTTCCAAACTCACATGTACCTGAGGTCTAGCATCTAACAGAACCATTTTGACATCGAAAGGTCCACCTGATCTGACTGAATTGAGGTCATAAAGCAATCCCTTTTAAGGCAAGTCCATGTCAGACTTTCCCCTTCCATCTTGGTAGTTTGTAGATGTACATTCCCGATAAGTTAGAGACTTGTTTGTCCATCTTGGTAGTTCTTACAATACTCTGTTCGTGTGAAGTCCTCTGAGATGCACTAACCGAGATATACTCCTTTCATCATTTTATTCAAATCATTTCACTGTTCCCGCTGCTCCATGGTTTATAGCAGCATCGTCATATGGACTACCCATCTCCACTGATCTTACTTGTGCTTAGACTCCTCTGGAAGAAATCTTTGAACAGAACAGCAGAAACAACGATGGTAGCAACTGTCACCACACACAGGACAACCTCAAGTGCGTCAATCGTTTTGCGCCAGCACAAGTGGTCCACCTTGGCAGAAACAACAATTGTTGTGCTGCTGCTGTTGCTCCTCCTCCTCGGAGGCATGGGACGACGCCTGCTGGTTCCAGCTTGGTCGTCACTACTCGTTCGAGAGAGAGGCCGAATCAGAATCCGAAGTGACGATCTGAAATAAAAATGGGAGGAGGAGAGAGTCGGAGAGAGTCGGAGGGGGATGGTGGGATATGCGACCTCTCCTTGCTGCCTGACGCAACCAATTCTTAACGTTGCAGTCTCACGTGCACTGGAAGATTAAGTTTGAACCAAAACTACTCAGTTCACGTACGTATACAGGCCTTGTCATTGCTGTCTTACCAGCGTGGCAGCATGCTAGAAGCCAGGAAATACCTTCATATGAGGTAGCAATATATGCAGGATACAACCTCGCCAAGGATTCGCTCACAATGTGATTCAAATTATTCAATTCACGGAAAATAGTGTGACCCGCCTATTGTTAAGTCACCGCATTTGGGGGTGGGCTACAATTTTTTCACGTTCATTGTTCTTTCTTTTTCAAATTGTTTCACGTGAATAAGTCATGTATGAATTTGATAAAAGCACGAGACGTGTATAAATCTGTCCCGTGCTTATTAGCACCTAAGTTTGACGAGTGACTGATCTATCAACACTGGCTATAAATGAAGAGATTTGGGGATTGTTCTCTGCATAAAGTTATTGTTACACCCTTCACGCTCTTGAATCACACCTTGTTCTTCACTTCCGATTGTTGTTTTGTGTACTAACTTCTCTATATATTAGAATAACATGAATCTTCAGATTAAGCTTGAATCTGAAGATATTTGACTGGAGAAGTTTGCCATCATAATGAAGTAATTGCAATTTCATATACCTCCACTAATATATTAAACAAATGAATTATATCAATTTTTATTTGAGTGTATAGTAACCAACTAATTGAACTGTAGAGCACCCATTTGTCCAACATAATGTCTCATTCTCTTTGGCTAAAATACAACAGAAGGCATCCCCACGCAGTCTTTCTAAACGTTCCAATTTTAGCAAAACTTACTTAAGTGCTCTAATGCACACGACGTAAATCACTGAATGTGACATTGAAAAAGCCCGCCAACAAAATAAGATCCCAAGGGCAAATCAGGAAAGATCGTAAAGAATATGGAACGGAACAAATCACGTTTGAGGGTGATGGTTGTTGTGACATGCTTGATTGCTACAAAGTGAGGTGATACTCAATCATATAGTTTCTTCAAGTTTGATAGGTCAATCAATGTAAGTATCAACTGGCAATGTCTGATTCATAAGGGCAATAAACTTGAGGGAAGCATTGGGAGGCACCGCAGACATTCATTAGAGAGTTCAAGTCTCCTGAGATGAGAAAGCTGTGCAATATATGGTGATGTGGTGGTCACTGGTCATTGTTGAAGAGGACAACTCTAATGACTCTAGTTTGTTTAACCTACTGATCCACCGGGAGATAGCATCTTCCACAAGCTTAGACGGGTCAACAGGGCGAGGATACTTTTGGCATCCCAAAGACAAATCTCTCAAGCTTTTCAAGTTCAAGAGATTGGAAATTCTATCATCAGCTCGCCGCTCGGTATTAATACGTAGACAGAGAAGAATTTCTAGGAGTCTCAGCACTTGGGGTATCTCAACACATGTTGGTTTCAAAATCTTCCGAGATGGACATCTCTAGATATCATAGGAATTTCTGATTAGCAAATTTTCACCAAGCTCTACATCTATTCTTCTAGCTATTCCTGCTTCCATACTGCACTAGTTGTCATTCTCATGATAGAGAACCTCATCTTCGATACCGTCAAATACTTCATGTTCCCGACCAATCAGGCAGCTTCTCTATGCCCATGTTCAATTATCGAACTCAGCAAGTGATTCCAAATTTCAGATTGAGTCCAGTAGTGTCTTTATTGACTTGTAGTTCCTGGAAGACTAGTGTTTGAGGCTTACGAGGGATCCACTTGAGTTGGGAAGCTCCACGATCCCAGCTCCTCACAGAGAAAGCCTCGATAGGGAAGTTAGGTGACAGATTGAAGGTTTTATAGTCAGTGAGGAACGATGGGAAGCACATAGGACCTGCAAGCTCTTCAATTCTTGACATTTAGGCATATGCTTTATTGATGTTATGCAGCAATCCCTTTTTAAGGCAGTTAAGTCCATGTCAGACTTTCCCCTTCTATCTTGGTAATTCATAGATGTATATTCCCTTTTAAGATAGAGATTATCGATGTCTGTCCGTTAAAACCAGCATGCGAAATTGCGAATTGAACAAAGTCAACGTCTAGCAAGCTAGTCGCCATATCTTTCTCCCAAAAATCATGTACTTTTATTCGTGTGAAGTCCTCCATCAGGTACTAACCGAGTTATCCAGAGTTAGATTGATATACTAGTAAGAATACTTTGAGGAACCTTGTTTAGCTTTCTTATACTTGTTTCATCGTTTGATTCCATCATTTCTCGGTTCACGCTGCTCCATGGTTTATAGCAGCATCGTTATTTGGTTTGCCCTCTCCGGTGATCTTGCTGCTCTTAATCTTCTCTGCTCCATGGTTTATAGTGGCAACTATCGCCACACACAATGCAACCTCAAGTGGTGAATCGTTTTGCACCAGTACAAATGGTCCACCTCAGCAGAAACGACAATTGTTGAGCTGCACGAGGATTGGGGTGGTCTGACTTGGCCTCCCCGCCCGAGTCGCAATGGGTCAGGAATTTTTATTTTTCTTTGATAAATTAAAAAGTGTGGGAAAAGATGACCAATACAGTTATCCATTCTTGTTGTTACATAAAGTGTTATGTATATTACAGAATATCTCCATTGAGCCATAACCACTCCATCCGTCGATAAGTGTGCAAATCTATCACCATAACTAATATGTCAAAAGCCTGAAAATATTTCCACATAATGTTGTGAATACCTAAAATACTGATTGGTGAAAAGGTCACTCACAACATGATTCAAACTCACAAATTTATAGAAGATGGCATGATCCCTTCGTCATTGGGTTATCGTGCTTGGGGTTGGATTGTGATTGTGACTTTTTCATGTTTATATATATATATATATACTTTCAAAGTGAAAGAATGGTGCATGAGCCTGATCCAAAGTGATGTATAAATCTGTTTTGTGCTCATAAAATTTGACTTAATCAAATGAGGTGTTGTGTTTATGTTGCCAATAAAAGAAGAGGTTTGATGACTGGTTTCTATAAAATTGATTAATTTACTCTTCATAATTTTCTCAAGTTATTCAACCTTTTTGTTTTGTGTACTAATTTTTCTGTGCTTTTATAGACATTTGACTGTGAATATGAATGCATGAGAGCCACCAAACATCGCGCATGCGACGCATCGGGGTTCTTGTATTATTATTATTATTTTTTTGCATGAGCTAATTGTGATTTAAGGAAAAAAAAATCTTTCACGTTCTTTGATAATTTGAAAATGACATTTTGTGACTTTTGTTGTGTGAGGTTACAAACTCTTTTTACTCCGAACACAGCCGATGAAAAAGTCCAATGACTTTTGTTCTAAGAGATTATGGACCTTTTTACTTGTTTAAATCTTTTACATGTAAAGTATTCAATTGCAATGATTGTACAACTCATATATCAAACCAGTAATTGTGAGATGACGATGGCATCATTTTATAAGATAGTGATCGGTCAGATCGTATTCGCACTAAATATTCTGTAAATTCTAAATAAAACAACCTAGCTCAAATTATTGCATATACGTAAAAATAAAAACTATCAAATCCACTTTCATATAAATTTTAAAGAATATAATTGATCTGTCGTGATAAATTACATTCTCGAACTCTCTCTCAATCCGAGAGAAGTGGGCTCCACAATCCACAATTAAGCTTAATTCACTTGTCTCGCACGTTGAATAATATTCTTTTCAAGTTTGAATAATATTGGCAAAGAAAAAGTTTGAATAATACGAGTTATTGGATTGATTCGAGCTTGGAATCGGAAAAATTTTACTCAAGAAGCTTGAGATCAAAGGAAGCGCCAAAAGAGGGGAGAGAGAGAGAGAGAGAACGGAAATTTGTCCGGGAGCACGCCTCATTTTAGCGAAACTTCCTTCATTGCCCTCGCGGAAACGACGAAATCACCGGACGTGACACCGAATATGCCCGCCGACAGAGCAAGAGCCCGAGGTCGAATCAGGAAAATTCGCAAATCCGTTGTCTTCTCCTTCCCTTCCCCCCACCCAAAACGAAAGCCGCGAAAATCGCTATGGAGTCCACGAACGCTGCGAAGACCAGGATTCGACGTTTGAATTCGAGCAATGCGGACGAAGACCGCAATCGATCTCTCCACCTCGCCGGGCGATCGCGCCATTTTGATTGCTTGAGATTGGAATGATGTTGTTGCTCGGCAGAATGTGGAGTTGAGGGTGATGGTTGTTCTGAAGTGCTTCATTGCCACGGGTGGGGGCGAGAGGTAATTGCAATTCGTGTTCATGTAATCAATTACTGCTCTGATCCTCCCACTTGATTGGGATTGGGAGTCTAGTATCGAGCGTGTCGGTTTTGAGGTTGGACAGTGAGGTTTGTAGTGTGAATTTGGCGGATTAGGCACTTCAGGGTTGTGGGGAATCGCTGACCGTGTTGTGGAGCTGTAGTGCCTGATTTAATGGGGCATACTATCGCTGAATTATTTGGTTGGATTAGCTAAGCTCTTGGATTACCGAGTTTGGATCAATGCTACAACTGGAATATGGTCAGATTGATCGAATTTCCATATATTTGTTCGATACAAATGTTTCTTCCCGCTGTTTCTACTTTGGGGGTAAATTTTGTTGAGTGTCTCACAGTAATGGACTGTAGCTTGTAGGTTTCAGCGGACTAGCTTTATGGGAAAGAGGAGCCTCATGCTTTTCACTTATTCGCCTTTCGTTGCATTTGAACATGTAGTTCTTTAAGTTCACGAACAAGGATGGCAGAAATATACTGAAATATTATTTTGAGTTGATGTTTCCTTGTGAAGTGTTCCTCTTACTTGATTGTCCAAATAGCTTGCTAGAGACATAAGAAACTTGCTCCATTGCTTGTCATTAAATGAGTTTTTGACCACATTTTCAATGTGAAATTTTCTCAACTGGTAAATGCGAACTCGAGTGAGGTCCAAGGCTTGAAAAGCTGTTTACAATTGCACTCTTGCCATGACATTGGCAGAGTATGCATCAGCTGTAAGTGTTCTTTATAAAGATTTTCACGTTTACCTAGAGCTTGTTGTTGTTATTACTCTTCAGGTTTCACCATTTAAATACAGTAACATTGTAACTAAATGCACAGCTTTTTATTTTGCAGGTTTAATGCCAGATTTGACAGAACTTTGTAGTTGGTTTTGTCCTAGATGTGATGGAAAGACCCAGGTAATTTAATATTGTTCAATATGACATTGTTGCTGAGGTTGCCTGAAGATGGATCCTCAGTACAGTATTAAATGGCCAATTCTTCTGATGAGATTTTGTGGGCATATGCTGCCTCCTCTTATTAGATACTGCACTGGTAATTAATGCCTTTTGATATGAGAGGAGGGGTTTGAATTCATTGAATTGATAGTGGACATTCAACAATGCTTACACGCAGATTGTTCGGTTGCAGTGGCTTACCAATCTGCAATGCTTGCGATGCCTATATGTTTAAATTGCATCTAATTGTTTATATCTATTTCTAAACGTACATATATGTTACCTGTAGGCATACGTTGGGGTGGCCAAGGATCTTAATGCTGTGATTATAGCTTTTAGAGGTGCACAAGAACATAGGTATGCATGTTAACTTTAGCAACTCTTCCCCTTACAAATGACTTGCAAAGGTTTTTGTTAGGAGTAAGAAGGGTAAATTAGTCTTTACCACTTTTAGGGTTTATTTTTGGTGTATATATATTAAACTTTATTGAATAATACAAAGTAAGTTTTCCTTACATGGTATCAGAGCCTAGGGTTTAAACCTAGAGCAGCCGCTCGCCGCCGTTGATTCGCCGGACCGCCGTCAACTCGCCGGACCACCGTCGACTCGCCGGACCGCCGTCGGTTCACCGGAATAGGGCTTCTCTCTCGTGAGGCTCACTCGCGGTACTCGCGCAGCTCGCGCGGCTCGCCCGCGGGGCTCGCTCGTGCGGCTCCCTCGGCTCGCGCCGCCCACGCTGCCCGCACGGCTTGATTGTGCTGCTCGTGTGGCCCGCTCGCCCTCACTCGCCATGCTCGCATCGACGGAATCGGAAAGCCCCAAATTCTAGGGTTCATGCGGACCGCTGGAAGTTAACGTGAAATTGACATTTCGGTTTGCTTGCGCGACTTCCGCGCTCCTGGGATTTTGTGGTGGGGGAGAGGAAGACCGAGTTTGCTTGGAACGGTTGTTACCTCTCGTATACAGAATGGTCGGTGAAGGAGAGGGAAAACCCTCAAGTTGCTGGTTTTGTGGGTTATAGTTGCTGATTTTGATCATTAATTGCACAAGTTACTGATTTTGGAATGGTTTTGTGGGTTATAGTTTGCTTTAAAGTTGCTGATTTGGCTGATTAATTTGTTTGAGACTTGTGATGAAGCAAATTGCTGCTTGGGTATAGTACAGTTATTTATTTGATGATTTGAAAGTTGTGGGGTAGCTTCTGTCACTTTATTTGGTAGTGGTATTATTGGGTTATTGAATTATTGAGGCTGAGTTATTTGACGGAAGCTAAGGTCAGAGTTTGCTTATTCTTATTTGGAAAATGGGCGATGAGAAGAGTAATACTTGTGATGACGAGGTGATTTCCTCTTCATCTAATCGAATTACTGATAAGAAGCTCGCAGGTAGTGCTAATTTCTACCAATGGAAGAAAATTGTGAAGCTTACTTTAACAGGTAGGAATCAACATAGACACCTAACTGAGTTTAAGCCCAGAGATGATGTTACTTGGGATGGTGTTGATGCACGTATTCTTGGTCAAATGCTGAATTCTATGGAGAGTAATATAGTTGACATGGTAACTCATATTGATACAAAGAGAGAACTATGGGAGTATTTGAATGTGCTGTATTCTGGCCAAGATAATTTGTCACGGATTTATGAGCTATCGCAGAGTTTTATCGATTTGAAAGAAAGGGGCGCTCTATTACTCGGTGCTTTGCGAGACTTTAAGAGATTGTATGAGGAGTTGAATGCTGTTCTCCTTATTTCAGCTGATGTTCAACAAATGCAACGTCAAAGGGAACAATTGGCTGTAATGGGATTCTTAGGATGTCTTGGTTCTGAGTGTGAAAATGTTAGATCTCAGATTCTTGGAGGAGAGAATATAGCGTCACTCATAGATGCATTTGCTCGAGTTCTTCGAGTATCTCGTGAGTCCTCTCAGGATACTACATCTATGGTAGGAAGTTCAGCCCTTGTGTTCCAGAATCGAACTGGTAGTGGTAATAGGAGTGATGGAGGAACCCGTGGCGGATATAGTGGGCGTAGTGTCCGAGGAGGAGGCCGAGGCATTGGAATAGGGAGAGGTCAAGGTAATCAGCATCCTTCTGGACAATTCCATATATCTACTGATAATTCGGGAACTACACGAGTTTGTCATTACTGTGGCAAACCTGGTCATATTCAAAAATTTTGCTACAAGCTACATGGGAGACTAGAGCAGCAGCACCAGTTTGCTAATACGGCATCTAATATTGACCCTACTCCACAGTCATCTGAAGACAAGGTGGTGGTTATGTCTGGTGAGGAATATGCTCGGTACACACAGTCTCAAATCTCACAGCCTGTTTCTTCCACTTTGCTACTTTGGCTCGATGTAATGCTACTGCATGTTTTTCGGCTACTTCTCGTCCTTGGATCATTGATTCAGGGGCTTCTGATCACATGTCAGGTCTTTCAGGTATATTTTCCTCTTTTTCTCCATCTTCGTCCATAGTTACTCTAGCCAATGGGTCACCCACACATGTTAGGGGAATTGGCACAGTTAACCCAAGTCCTTCATTACCTTTGTCCTCAGTGCTTTATCTTCCACAACTTCCATTTAACCTAATGTCTGTTAGTAAGTTAACCAAAAACTTTAAGTGTTCGGTAACTTTTTATCCCGATTCTTGTGTCTTCCAGGATCTGGCTACGAAGAAGACGATTGGTAGAGGACGTGAGGAAGGGGGGCTGTATGTACTTGAAGATGCTTCTTCGCTTGCTTGCACAAGTGTTGCGTCCCCACATCAAATCCATTGTCGTCTTGGTCATCCTTCTCTACGTAGTCTTCAAAAGTTAGATTCTAGTTTTCAATCTCTTTCTAGTCTAGAGTGCGAGTCATGACAACTTGGCAAATTACATCGTGTTAGTTATACACCTCGAGTCGTTAAACGATCAGCATCTCCTTTTTTATTAGTTTATTCAGATATTTGGGGTCCATGTCGTGTGGTTTCCAATTCAGGTTTAAGATATTTTGTTACTTTTGTCGATGACTATTCCAGAGTTACTTGGTTATATTTAATGAAAGATCGTTCAGAATTATTTTCTATTTTCCGTGCATTTATATCTAAAATTTATACTCAATTTGGCATACGTGTTAAAGTTCTGCGTTCTGATAATGCTAAGGAGTATTTTTCCACATCCTTTTCTGATTTTATGACTCAACATGGTATGATCCATGAATCTTCCTGTCCTGATACTCCACAACAGAATGGTATTGCTGAACGGAAAAATAGGCATTTATTGGAAGTTACTAGATCCATGTTATTTGAGATGAAGGTGCCGAAAATCTTTTGGTCTGATGCTGTTCTAACTGCATGTTATCTCATTAATCGCATGCCTTCTTCGTTCGCAAGGTGGTAATCCTTTTTCCACCTTGCTTCCTAGTGAACCACTGTTTGTCTTACCACCCCGTATCTTTGGTTGTGTCTGTTTTGTTCGTGATCATCGACCCGGAGTATCAAAACTTGATCCCAAGGCACTCAAGTGTATGTTTATGGGTTATTCCCGCACTCAAAAGGGATATCGCTGTTATTCTCCATTACTGAGAAAATATTTTATAACAGCTGATGTTTCATTTTTTGAATCCACTCCTTATCATAATGTTCCAATTGATGTGTCTGAATTAGATGAAGACTTGTATGTGACCACCATTCGGTCTACTATTCCCAATGTTTCACCAGTATCTATAGAGAAACCACCTCCTCTCCAGGTTTATACACGACGTCATCGTGATGCTACTACTGCTCCCCCCGCTCCTCATGTCACTACTACGTCGACTTCAGCTCCAGATCCGCCATTAGTTGTCCCTCCTCTTGTATCTGATCTTGATCTTCCTATTGCTCATCGCAAAGGTACACGTACTTGTACTCAATATTCTATTGCAAATTTTATTTCTCACTCTTCTGTGTCTCCTACTTTTCGAGCCTTTTTAACTACTGTCGAACAATATCCTGTCCCCAAGTCTGTCGCTGAGGCGTTACAAAGTTCTGGTTGGAGGACAGCAATGGAAGAAGAATTACAGGCTCTTGAGATTAATCAAATTTGGGACTTAGTACCACTTCCTCTAGGCAAAACTGCTATTGGTTGTCAATGGGTGTATGCTGTAAAAGTTAACCCCGATGGTTCTCTTGCTCGTTTAAAAGCAAGACTTGTTGCAAAAGGGTATGCTCAGGTGTATGGAATTGACTATCTAGACACATTTTCTCCTGTTGCCAAACTTACTTCTGTTCGTATTTTGATCTCTCTGGCTGCAACGTATAATTGGCCTTTATTTCAGCTTGATGTTAAGAATGCTTTCTTGAATGGCACTCTTCATGAGGAAGTTTATATGGAGCAACCTCCAAGGTTTGTTGCTCAGGGGGAGTCTGGACTAGTTTGTAAATTAAAAAAATCTTTATATGGTTTGAAACAATCTCCACGAGCATGGTTTGGAAGATTTTCTGAGGTTGTATTGTCTTTTGGGCTATCAAGATGTGGGAATGATCATTCTTTCTTTTATAAACAATCAAGGGGAGGCAAACTATTCTTGATTGTGTATGTTGATGATATTATCATCACGGGAGATGACTTGGTTGGTATAGTTGAGCTAAAAGCCTATCTTCAGCAATGTTTCAAACTAAGGACTTAGGAAAATTGAAATATTTCCTAGGAATCGAAGTGGCACAATCACAAAAAGGTGTTGTTCTCACAGCGAAAATATGTCTTGGATTTGCTCACTTTGAAACAGTATGTTGGGATCAAAGCCTCTTGATTCACCTATGGAACAAGGGGTTAAATTAGTTGCTGATGGAGGAGAAATTCTTAATAATCCCGAGAGATATAGAAGACTGGTAGGTAAGCTGAATTATCTTACGCTTACTCAACCAAACATTGCTTTTCCCGTCGGTGTAGTAAGCCGCTTTTTGTCTTCCCCTCGTACATCTCACTGGGATGCGATTATTCGATATTGAGGTATTTGAAGAAAGTTCCGGAAAAGGAATTCTCTACCAAAACCATGGTCATAACGAGTTGAAGGTTTTTCGATGCTGATTGGGCTGGGTCTCCGATGATAGAAGATCAACTACTTGGATATTGTACCTTAGTCGGAGGAAATCTGGTATCATGGAAAAGTAAGAAACAAAGTGTTGTTGTCCGCTCTAGTGCTGAGTCAGAATATAGAGCCATGGCACAAGTGACGTGTGAATTAGTGTGGATTCGACAGTTATTGACTGAGTTAGGCTTTAAAGATTTAGTACCCATGACTCTGTGGTGCGATAATAAAGCTGCTGTGCATATGGCTTCCAACCCCGTGTTTCATGAAAGAACAAAATACATTGAGGTTGATTGTCATTTTATCCGAGAGAAGTTGCAGAATGGAGTAATTCTTCCCAGTCATGTTCGAACTAGTGAACAACTTGCAAACATCTTTACTAAGTCCTTGGGTAATGGGAGGATAGAATATATTTGTAACAAGCTGGGCATGATTAATATTTATGCTCCAGCTTGAGGGGGAGTGTTAGGAGTAAGAAGGGTAAATTAGTCTTAGGGTAAATTAGTCTTTACCACTTTTAGGGTTTATTTTTGGTGTATATATATTAAACTTTATTGAATAATACAAAGTAAGTTTTCCTCACAGTTTTGATGAAAATTTAAGCTAAGAAGAGCAGCCTCCTGTGAGTGTGTACACAAGACCCATGGATCGACTGTCCATAAGAAGGGAAAAGGGTGAATCATTTCCACCAAGATGTGAAAGTTACCTTCTTGTAATTGTAGATTGGTTCATGAGAAGATCACATACTTCACTAATTTTGTTCTGTGAAAAATTCTATCACCTCTCTTTGTCATTTGAGCTTTTCAAGTAGTGATTACTTCTATTTATGTCTACAGCATACAGAATTGGGTTGAAGATCTCTACTGGATAGTGGAAAAAGCTTGACGTACTACCCGGGCATGCATGGTGCCCTCGATAGCTCTAAAGATGATTATGCCTCTTGCAAGCTGTGGATTCTTCTCGTTTGGATTGAGTTACAGTCTTACTCTATTGGTGTCCCCTTATCGTGATATGACAATTCAACCCGGTAGGATGCTGTTATAAGAACCAAGGATTTATAAGGGGACATCAATGTCATGGTGACAGAGCATTCTATGGGAGGGGCTATGGCATCCTTTTGCGGAATTGATCTTGTGGTAAGATAGTTAAAAACTGCTATGGTCTGGAATTGTGAATTTTATCGTTTTTTTTTCCTATTGCGTTCTTCCAATATTCAGATGATAATCTGTTAAGAGTCATCTTGAATTCTCTGCCAAATCTGTGTTGAAGAGTCTAGGCTCTTTATGTGGATCTTGAACTTTCTATTGCTCTCATATTTATATTCACAATTCATCATAGACAGCATCTTGTTTTCTTTCAGTTTTGGTAAGTCAAACCATAGACAAAACACAAGCAGAATGGGGTGCAATAAGCCATTTATGCTAACCACCAATTGTTTAAGTATCTAGCACTGTAAATTGAGTCTTACCCATAAAGCTATGGAGCTTCAAGTTGGTCGAATACCTAAATATAGTGGATAAGGTCACTTCCAACTAATCATTACAAAGTTTACTTGCTGGAAAATTTATGGAATTGTCGATATGTTTATGGTCTGGACACATATCTTTTTAAAGCACTTGAAGCTCAAGTTTTATGTCATGTAATCTTGAAGTGCTAATGCTTTTTAAGATAGATTATATATCAATCCTAAATTCGTGTTTGGTGTACTGTTTCTATCTAAGTCTCTCTCTAGTCAAAAGAAGCAGATCCTCTTCAGTAGGACTACAAGGCCAGATATGTTGTAGGCTGGAGCCAATGCTAAGATGTCTAAATTATGCCTTTTCTCTCTGCTTTATTGAACAGAGTGTTCCAGGGTACATTTGGAGGCACCTGTTGCTCAACTATTACCAGAAATGGTGCCCAATCCAAAATCATGTCCCATTGATTCTCTTCTCCATGACAAGTGGTGATTTTTTAGAGTTAAACTTTATCTTGAAGTCTGATTGCACTCATGTTCACATGGCCTATGATAGGATCATAGGTTGCATGGACTTTAGACTATACCCTTTCTCAAAATATTAGTAGCAAGTATAACATCTTGTCCTAAAACTTTTAAATGATTTATAATTTTATTTTTGTTTACTGGTTTCTTGCTGAAAATTTTGTCAAGCCAATTGTGACGTCGTGCCTATTCGTTGTGATCCTTTTTAAGATTGAGTTTCTCCTTCGCTACTTGTGACAGTAAGTTTTGTAGTTCAAGGGGCATTTATGTTATTAGCAGGATGTGACTCACCCCACCAACATTCAAGTGCTTCTTGTACAAGCAATTAAATGCGCTTCTGTTGTAAATTCGCGTCCAATCCCACTATTCCATATTATTAACACCTTTTTGTGGTGCTGAGGGTGGGTTTGGTTTTGTTGTGTGTGGGGTTTGGTGTTGGGAAACTTATGGATGGGATCTTGACAGAGTTAACGCTAGACCTTCAACCCTTATGGAGACAAAGGGCTGTTCTATTGTTCACCTTTGTATATGAAATGCAATATATGGTTATTGATGCATAGTGTTTTTTTCCCATCTTGAAAGGGCTATTGATGTATTGACATTCAAGTTATTTGGCTGTCTAATTATGTGTGCTGAAACTCTCTTTTCCAGACCAGCATTTGCCTGATTTACTTAACCGAAACACTTTATTTCCTGGTTAATCATGAAGCACAGAATATTAAGGTTTTGACATTTGGACAACTCTGTATTGGCAATGCAGTGTTTGCATCTTACTACAGTGACTGCATACCAAAAACATTACGTATTCCTCCTGGACAAGATTTTTTGTCTTATTTGCCTCCGTACTAATTTCGGTTCCCACAGAAGACGTGCCATCAATTCCCTAGAGAGGTATGGTGTTGATCTTGACAGAATATCAAATAAATTATGGGGAATTGTTGATGACTGAATTTGAGGTTTGCTTCACATTTCTTTCAACCTGTCTAACAAGTGAAGTATCATATATTCCGGCATTGTATGTACTCTCTTTTTTCAGCTTATAAATTATGACTGTCTTGTTTGTTTTTCTTCTTAACAAAGCAGGGTAGTTTGTAGGACTCATTACGTTATAAAAAATTTTGAGTAACTCTCATTCTTGTGAAAGCCATCATGAGTTTTTCATATCAATTCCAAAGTTTAAGACACATAATAATGTTTATTATACTCTCTCTCTCTCTCTCTCTCTCTCTCTCTTACACACACACACACACACACACACACACACACACACACACTATGTATGTTTACTAATGCGTATAATTATTAGTGACTAGCTCAAAGATAGCCACGGTTGAACTTATTAATGTGAGATGAAAATGATTTGATTCCACCTGCTTCTCTAATAACTAATCATACTCGTAACAGTTTTCATGTAATTGGAATCTTCCCTTTATTGTAGGTATGGCTATATAACATAGGATTTAGTAGTTATCAGGTTGAGAAAGTTTGTGATACCTCAGGAGAAGATGCAATGCATCATGCAGCAAGTGATGAGCTAGTTTCAGTCGAAGCTACTTGTTCAAACAATTATTTTGTGGATTTATCATGCAAGATGCAATAAGTCGTGATGGACCAGCTTGTTCTAGAGAATGTCCGTCCTTTGTTACTAGGAATATTTGTGGACAACTGATCAGGGTATTTTCCTGCAGATTGGTAACCGGTAACAGCATTGTGGACCATTTAGTCTTTCTATAGTGTGCAATTAATGGCTAAGACATGAGAATCGTGCAAAATCTTCACAGACACTATGGATGGAATGTGGAGGCGAAGATGTCAAAGGAAACCTTATGCTTTCCAGGAATCCTCTTGTTTCTGCATCGAGGCCACATTCAGACTCTGATGCCAAGAGGAAATTCAGTTGAAATGCTCCTGGGTCAGTACCTGGATTCTCAAAGATCATCAGGGACCTCTGTGAGGAAGTTTGGTCACAAAATGCATTCCATCGATCTGTTGTCCATATCCATCACAAGATACAGAGGAGCTCTACTCTAATTTACTCTGAATGTAAATAGCACAAAGTTGAAGGTATCTTCCTTGTAAATACAACTCCATGGTTTCAATTGAATGAATATGTTCACAAGTTTGCCTGTCAATCTATTGTTGGGCTTGGGGCTTTGTTACCTGACTTGATGTGTGGATGCGGAGCTGAGCTATATTTATAGTTGAATGACGCAGCTATTTTCCCTTCTTTTTTTTGAGAAATGAAGGGGGGTTTGGTTTGTCGAACTCATGTTGAACTTCACAAAATTGGTAGATATGTGAATGTTGCAACTGTGACACTTGCATGGTTAGGCAATTAACCGGTTTTTATAAGGTGAAACAAAGACTACGTTCACAGACCACTTCTCAATCTATGACACCTTACCTTCTCCTACAGGCACATTGGCACATAAGATTTCTTGGCAGAACTAAGTACTTCAGCTATTTCCTCGTAGGGAATTGTGCAGATGAACTGTTAAATCAAACCATCTTGGAGACTGACGATGACTTTGTCTTACATCATTTCCACTGGCAACCTTTGCAAAAAATTTTACTTTTAGGATGTAAACAATTTATATCATCTTGGCTTTGATATGTAACAATGATCATATCAGCATTTGGAACAAGAGTTGTAAGCTTTTACCTTCTTTTTCTAATATGCAGGAATTAACATTGGTGTCTCTGTTTTCCTCTTTCGAAGGAGAAGTCGGCATAGTAGGGGGTAGATCCAACCTTCCCTTCTCTTCAGAGGTTCTTGCTACGTGGACTCGTTGAAGCTGGGGGCTGCATCCGGTTCTTCAGAGGTCACCGTAGGTTGCTGTGATGGTCACCGCTGTCTTGCTGTCTGCTGTCCTCGCTCCTCTCTCCTCTCTTCTTTTGATGCCGCTGGTTGAGCGCTTGTTGCTGCTACTTGGCTGTTTCTTTGCCGCTGTTTGGCTGTTTGTGTTTCCTTTTTCCCGACACATTTCCACTCGTTATGACTTGTTTGTTATAATGAGTGTAAGTTTTTGGTGCCGTGAACCCTGCTGTATAGTTTTTAGTTAAAGTCAATATATTTCTTACCTTACCAAAATAAAAACATTAGTGGAAACCTGAAGAACTAAAATGCCTTTGTCATTTCAAAGCATATATTGCCAATTATGACCATTTGAAGCAGATAAAGTCCTTGACACTATATGATAAGCTAGAGTTTGTACATAACAGTAAAAGCTAGATTACAACACCAAAACATTGGAAAGGTATATTGTTCTGCCGTCTTACTCGTATCTTCCTCTAATTGGTCAGTTGGTTGTCGATTATACACATTAACTGCATTAGCGATGGTTTACTTGAACAGAAGGATTCCATCCCTTATTACCGAGAGAAAAGGCTTAGGCTACCGTATGGGACTTTGTCGGGGAACGATTCTCCTTATACCTAAAGCTCCTTTAGGATAACCAAAAGGTGAATGAAAGAGCTTTTGTCGCCAATTAAAACCTACACATTTGATTATATCCTTCATTGTTTATATTAAAACCTATACATTTGATTATATCCTTCATTGTTTAAGCTAATAACAAAGTTAATTTTGGTAAGGTGTGAGTATTGGCTTCAAATTTAAAGAACAATCTGGCAAGTTTTAAGGATCTCGCATCAATGACCAACATGTAAATCAACAAAATTAATGCACTTGATTGTAATAATACCAGCATCAATTTGTGTATTCGAGGGTTGTAAGAGCTCCAGTTGACAGGAAGTTGCGTAATTGATTGTCTTCAATGATGAACAATGTATAGAATTTTAAGACCCTTCGGTGCTTGATATTTAGGGATTTCCGTAACGATATGCAATCAATCAGGAGTTCCTCTAAGATTTTAGTTTTACGAGCTTGTCCACTACATTGCAAAGTTTCGTGCAGTGCTTCACATTTAGTCTATAGGAATTCCAAGTTCAGAATAAAATACCAATACACTGCTATTCATTTGATGTGTCAAAACAAAAAATAAAGCGCCAAAATTCTGGTCATATTTCAAGTTTAGCTCAACTTTTAATTGCATTTGAACAAGTATATTTGTTTTGAGTCCTTTAAAATCTAACTCCATGACTTTGTCATTATGATTTGATCATGTGATTCAAGGTCCTCTTGTTTTCAACTTTGTCTTCTGATGAGTGTAAAACCACAAGGCGATGGCAACAAGGGGAGTGATGTAGGAACAACGATCATCTCTCCAGCCCCAACGTACACATAACAAATCCTATAAATTCCATCCAGTAGCTCCAACCCTCGAGTCTGTTCTCTGTTCGACAATTTTTGGTGTTGAGAACCGAACTGCATCACTGTAATTTTATGTAACTAAGGTATAAAAGCTGCTTAAGATTAGTTATGGGATTCTTGCAATGCCACTTCTTCGATTCAGTTGCTCTTTGCTACTTCTCCAGTTGCTAAATGAGCCATAACTTCCTACAAATAAACATAGTTCCATTAACTTTGTCAAGAGTTAACCATCTCAATCAGAAAACCAGCTCAAACAGTCTGTCTGAGATGTTTGTACTTCTTGGTCTTCATGTCAATGTTTAATGCGTAGTAAATGTATCAAAATCAATGGAAAAGAATGGGTTGTGTAGATTAGCATGAACATAATCCGTCAAGAAATGTCTGTGGACCTGTACTCATGATCTTATGATCCCGAATACATGTCTCTATTATTCGAACTCAGCAGTTAAATTATCGGAAGATTCATTCAAGTACCTCATCAGGAGCAGTCATTTTCCTTCTTCCTCAATTCCTCTTCCTTTTCCAGTCCAGTTGGATTCTTCTCTTCCAACACCACTTTATCATACTCGCCCTCCTTCACCAGTTCATGCCAAGGCAAGTTGTACTCGGAGGAGAGACCCTCAGACACGATCCCTTCCGGCACTTCCTCATCTCTTCTGGGAGAGAAGTAATGATCCGGCAAGTTCATGGGATGTGAACCTCCCTGGCTCTGCCTCTTCCTCTTCTACTAGCGGTTCTGTCTCCGGCTCTAGCTCCTGCTCCAGCTCAATCTCCTTTTCTTCCTCTACACGCTTCTCTTCCTCTCTGTCTTCATCCTCGGCCTTTGTTTCTTCTTCTTCTTTGTTCTCTTCTTGTTCAGACTCGGGATGTTCAGTTATGCCCTTAACATCAGCCGCAGTTCCTGTACCCTGGCTCACCGCATTATTGATTTCTTGTTGCACGAGTAATGCCGCGCCATTCCCAATTGCTTCCATCTGAGGAAACGTTTGAAAGAAGGCAAGAGTGAAGGAAGAACAAGGTTCGAAGAGGAGAAAATGTAAAACGATGTAGGGAAATTTTCTGTATTCTCATTGATTTTTCTGAATGTACAATTCATCGAAGATATAATACAAGCTCTGTATTGAATAAGGAATTAATCGATCTGACTATCAATCTAAATCTAGATCTGTATATTTAATTTACATATACACGAGGATTGTGATCAATCACGATCAATTAAGATCAAATCGGATCAAGGAATCCGCATATCTTCCAACACTCCCCCTCAAGCTGGTGGCTTGTAGATGTCCAAGACGCCTAGCTTGTTTAATAGATATGCGTGTTGTCTCTGACATAGAGGCTTGGTGAACAAGTCTGCTGGTTGCTCCGTCGTCCCAATTCCTCGTCTCAATTACTCCTTCTTGGATCTTTTCTCGTGTAAAGTGACAATCCACCTCTATGTGCTTGGTTCTTTCATGCACTATAGGATTAGATGCCAATTTAAGAGCTGCATCATTATCGCAATATAACCTCGTGGGTCCTTGTACTTCAACTCCAAGATCCTTGAGTAATCCTCGCATCCAGACCACTTGACAAGTGGCCTTGGCCATAGCTCGATATTCCGCTTCGGCTGAGGATAGAGACACAGTGGCTTGTTTCTTGGTTTTCCAAGATAAAAGAGATCCTCCCAATTTAATGCAATATCCAGTGATAGATCTTCGACTAATCGGACATGTCGCATAGTCTGCATCACAATATGCTGTCATCCTCATGTCACATTCCCTTGAAAGAAGTATCCCTAGCCCCGGACATTTCTTCAGATATTTTACGACCTTTAGAGCTGCATCCAAATGAGAACGCTTTGGCTGATGCATAAATTGGCTAAGTGTCTGTACCGCATATGAGATATCAGGTCTAGTCATTGTCAGATATATAAGTTTTCCAACAAGTCTTTGATAGCCCGACGGATCACTGAGTAGGGAATCATCATTTCGAGATATTCCCTTATCATAGTCTGCGGTGGTCAACTTAGTGTTTTGCTCTATAGGAATTACAGCTGGCTTGCATCCTGATTGACCTGCTTCTGATATAATCTCTAGGATGAACTTTCGCTGGCTAAGGGAAATTCCCTTGTCAGATCGGGCAATTTCGATTCCAAGGAAGAATTTCGGTGCTCCTAAATCTTTAATATGAAAAGTAGCATGCAAATATTCCTTGAAATTCTCTATAGAGGCTCTATCATTTCCCATAACAAGTATGTCATCGACATAAATCATCAAATAGATAGATGACATACCTTTAGTTTTTGAGAACAGAGCGTAGTCATGCTTGGATTGCTTGAAGCCTGCTGTTGTAAGAGCACTGGTGAATTTAGCATACCATTGTCTGGACGCCTGTTTTAATCCATAAAGGGATTTACGTCCATAAAGGGATTTACGGAGACGACACACTTTATTCTCCCCCTGTCTCCGTATGCCTTGAGGAATGTCCATGTAGATCTCTTCATCTAAATGCCATGGAGGAAGGCATTATGGACATCCATCTGGTGTAGGTGCCAGTCATTAATGGCAGCGATAGCTAAGAATGAACGGACGGTAACATCCTTGGCAACAGGTGAGAAGGTTTCATGATAGTCAAAACCTTCTTTTTGGGTGAACCCCTTGGCTACCAATCTTGCCTTGTACCGTTCAATGGAGCCATCAGCCCTGTACTTGATCTTATAAACCCATTTGCATCCAATAGGTTTACGTTGAGCTGGTAACTGAACAAGATCCCATGTATGATTATCAGTGAGGGCCTTCAATTCTGCCTTCATGGCTTCTTGCCATTTTGGGTTTTTTGAGGCTTCTTGATAATTGGATGGTTCCTTTTCTTCAGACAATTGACTAATACAACATCTATGTTCCTGAGACAATCTATCAAAGGAAACATATGAAGAGACTGGATACCGAATACCTGGAGAGTTATGAGCAGCACAGACATAATCTTTCGTCCAGGTTGGTGGTTTTGTAGCTCGTCCAGACCTTCTAGGGTGCCCAACTTCAGTGGTTTGTGGTGATGTTACTGAAGTTGTTGTAGTGTCATCAACTTTTGTATCAACAATGGATTCTCCAAGATATCTCCCTGAATATTCTCTGAAGAATTGGAAGGTCCACTAGAATTTTGTGGAGCTGGGACTGTAGGAAGAATAGAATTCCTCGGCTGCATTATTGGTATGTAAGAGAGTTCCTGGTGTGGTGCCTCATCATGGAGAAAATGATGGCTGGATGCTATTTCTGGATCTTCATGTGAAAATTCCCTTTCCGAAAATGGAAAAATAGTCTCATGGAAAATAACATCACGACTTACTATAAATTCGCCTGTGGAAATCTCAAGCACCCGATACCCTTTCTGGAGATTGGGATAGCCCATAAAGACGCATCGCCGTGCACGTGGGCTCATTTTATCTCGAGGCCCCATGACTGCAGCATAGCAGAGGCATCCGAAGATTCTGAGATGATTCAAGTCCGGCTTCTTTCTAAATAGCAGCTCAAATGGCGTCTGCCCATTAAGAATCCGAGTAGGCATTCTATTAATTAGATAAGCTGCTGTTGTGACACATTCACCCCAATATATTTCCGGAATTGATGCTTGAAATTTCAAGGCACGAGCAACTTCCAGTAGATGGCGATGCTTTCTTTCAACCACTCCATTTTGCTGTGGTGAGTAGATGCAGGAACTTTCATGTAGAATACCATGAGAATTAAATAACTGGGAGCATTCATGACTGAAGAATTCTCGTCCGTTATCAGTGCGAATCCGCTGAATAGATTTCCTGAATTGGTTCTTAGATAGCAGAATAAAATTTTTCAGGTGAGAATAGACCTGATGTTTGGATTGCATAAGGAATATCCATGTTGCCCGAGAAAAATCATCTACTATCGTAAGAAAATAACGGGAGCCATCATGATTCACTGTATGATAAGGTCCCCAAATATCCACGTGTATTAAAGCAAATATTTGACTAGTCCGTGAGGTACTAGAAGAAAATGGTGTGCGTGATTGCTTCGCAAGCGGACATATAGGACATTCGGGATATGGAAATGAAGCACTGTGACCCAATCTCATATGCATAGTCAAATTTCTATCATTGGCGATTGAATTACACAATGATTTTTTATTCAAGGCATTGCATGTAAAATTGAAATTACTTGGAAAACTCGTCCAGAAATAGAGTCCTTCTGAGAGACTACCCAAGCCCATCTGTCTCCCAGTTGAAAGGGCCTGAAATAAACATGTGTCAGCATTGAATATTACCCGGCATGAGTTGTCTTTGCATACTTGAGACACAGATATGAGGTTGAATTGGAATTCTGGGACATATAGCACATTCTGGAGAATAATCTGAGGACTGAGATTTACTGTCCCTGTCACTTTGACATGAGTAACATTCCCGTTGGGTAATTGCACAGAGACAGGAAAATTCAAACTTTCATTTATATTTGAAAAAAATTCCTTGTCGCATATAATATGGTCACTTGCCCCAGAGTCTATAATCCATGCCTTTCTGGAAATAGAATTAATTAGGCAATGTGAAATACCTGAGAAACTTCCCCCTTTGTTGGACATTTCCAACTTCTGTAGTTTCTGCATGAGTTGCTGGTACTGACCATATGAAATTGGTTGATCAATCTTTGGACCAGTTGGTCCAGTGACCTGATAAGCCGTGGAAATTTTTTTCTCCTTTTCTCCCGGCTTCCCGTGTAATTTCCAACAGCTGTCAATGGTATGATTAGTACGCTTACAATAATCACAGAAAAATTTACCCTTTCCTTTAAAATTTCGGCCGAAATTCTTTGATGACGTGGCAAAGATCTGGCCGTCCATTCCTTTGATCGCGATCGGCTGTGCACCGTCCGATCCAGGCGCAACTTCGATCCCTCGATGACCGTCGGATCTCCGTGTATTTTCTGGACCGTCAGATCTTCGAGCGAAATCTAGGCCGCTCGATCCTTGGATATAATCCTGGCCGTTCGTCCCTTCCTTTTTAAGGCCGCCCAGATCATTCTCGCCGAACCCTAAGGGGTTTTTCTTCTCCTTGTCGCGAGCTAGGGTTAGGGTTCTCCCTTCTCCGCGCGCAGCCAAAGCGATGCTCTCGCTATTCTTCGTGATAGTGAGTCGCTGACTCTCCTCCTGCATCGCCAGTTGGAAAATACGCCCGATCGGAGGCATGGGATCCATGGAAAGGATCTGTGACCGAAACGTGAGGTACGATTCGTTCAAAATCAGCAAAAATCGCGTGGCCTTTTCTCTCTCTTTGATTTTTTTATACTGTTTGAGAGTGGATTCTGGCCCTTCGAGCTTTTCCTCTACTGCTTCGAGCTGATTCAGGAGAGATGATAGCCTGTTGAAGCAGGCCGTGACCGTCGAGTTTCCCTGTTTGAGTTCGCTGATTTCCTGCATAAGATTAAAAACCTTTGCTTGATCCATTTTACCGTACATTTCTCGAATATTTTCCCACATGGTTTTCGCATCCTCTGTGGGTGGGAGCCCGGCCGCGACTTCTGGGGATATGCAATTTCCGATCCACGTTCGGACGAGTTGATTGCATTTTCGCCAGTGTCGGGCCATGCGTTCATCCGAGGGGATGGAAATCGTTCCATCGAGAAATCCGTCTTTGTCTTTTGTCACCAGTGCCCGCCGGAGCTCCTGTGACCACTTCGAATAGGTCTCTGGTCCGGTGAGTTGTTGGTTTATCAGTCGAAGCTCTGGTCCGTTGGCGGTGGAGACAAAGAGAGGATCGCCTATTTCTGGTCGTCCGGTGAAAGCCGCCGCTGGAACAGGCAGAAAACCCGGTGCGAAGTTCGGGTAGGGATTCGTCCCTTGACCCGATTCGCTCGACTCGAAAGGATGCCCCGCATTGACACGTCCCGAGTAGGTACTGTGCCCTGCACCCGATTCGCTTGATCCGCCCGTCTGCTCTCTCGCGATGGTTGGATTTGCCCCACTCGTGGCTGGCGGACCTCCATCGTGACTCTGGTGGCCCATGGAGAAAGGCGATGAGGAATTTTGGCTTGGCCCAAAATAGAGTGGATATGGAATCCACTGGTATGGTTGA
Organism: Eucalyptus virginea; assembly: GCA_014182375.1. Taxonomy (NCBI): domain Eukaryota; kingdom Viridiplantae; phylum Streptophyta; class Magnoliopsida; order Myrtales; family Myrtaceae; genus Eucalyptus; species Eucalyptus virginea. Next base: position 49,343,707 of record CM024521.1, read on the forward strand.
CCCGTCGTGGGTTGCCCCAATTGAAATTGAGCCTGCGTGGGCCGCCATTGCTGAGGTTGGGTTAGGAACAGTTGTTGGTCGAATGCAGGTATTGTTGCAGGGGGATTCTGGATCTGTGAAGCTTGAGGACTACTTTCTTCGATGGTCCTATCCTCAGCAGCCAGGTTGGAGTCCTGCGGAGAGGCCATGGTAAGATAATTTTTTTAGAAGATTCTTCCTTCGAGAGTATGCCTACTGCCGAGAGATCAATCTTTTTGCAGATTGAGGATTTCCTTCGGCAGTCTTTTGGAGCGGAAGCGAGTCAGAGATCCGACGCTCTGATACCATGAAAGAAGGCAAGAGTGAAGGAAGAACAAGGTTCGAAGAGGAGAAAATGTAAAACGATGTAGGGAAATTTTCTGTATTCTCATTGATTTTTATGAATGTACAATTCATTGAAGATATAATACAAGCTCTGTATTGAATAAGGAATTAATCGATCTGACTATCAATCTAAATCTAGATCTGTATATTTAATTTACATATACACGAGGATTGTGATCAATCACGATCAATTAAGATCAAATCGGATCAAGGAATCCGCATATCTTCCAACAACGTTCTGTTCCACTTGTTTGTTCTTCTCGGGATTGGTGCTCGAAACTCCTGCTTTCAGTAATGGTGTTTCCGGTGGCAACAGCATGCATCGACTCCGCGCAACGCATTTTCGTAAAAAGAAACGTCAATCGAAAGGAATTAGATTGGGGTATCGATTCTCTATCCCTTTGTGCATCAGATCGAAATGAAGTTTCGGCTTTCGTTTTCTTTGGCTGTTGCAGTTTTGATTTGCTGAAGCGGGTTGTATCCGTGGTTGACAAAAGGAGGGAGTTTTTTCTGTTGTGGGTTGAGGGTGGAGAGGAGACAGTTGCAGCTTAAGTTAAAAAGGGGAGTTTCTCCCTCCAATCTAGAAAACGACAATTCGTTTCTTATTATCGGTGGGGTTTTCCTTTCATTTTTTCCAACCCAACCTTAGTTCAATGAAAAAACGTACTTTAGAATTAACATATGCATACATCCAAGCTAAATTCAATATTGAAAAGACCGAATTATTCCTACTCAAAAACTCATTTAAGCCTCTCACTCCATGTTTGAGTAATTTAATTTTCAGTTGGTTTTGAGTACTTTTGATGGTAAGACTTTAGGACCTGTGGATTGACTTTTTTGAGAGAAAATGGCAATTCTTTTATGCAAAGGAACACAAGGTTAATCGACATAGAAATGCGAAAAATGAGGTGTGTTTTTGATATTTTATAATGTCAATCGACCTCATAAACCAAAATTTATATGGTCGTGAAACATGAGATTGTTTGCACTTAATCTAATTGAAAATTGAACTTACCTAATTTTTCAAATTCACATATAAATCCTTTCATGAACCATTAAATCAAAATTGACCAAAAGTAGGTACGTCAAAAAGTGAAATATGATAAAAAGATGAATTATAATAATGTTAGCAAACGAATAATCAAAATATTACCAAATAGTCCCACAAATGCTTTACTTCCCAAATGGAATTTAAATTTCTCTCGACTTGCCATAATTTATTTTCTCCTTAGACTAAATAATAAGCATCTCCTAACGTATATCCTCTCTACATATATTACGCCATCTCCTTCCATCTCGAGAGTGTCGTTTGCAAAAGTTCTTTTAATTGTTCCACACCGTAAGTGGCCATGGACGCCGCCACAGGAAAGCATCACCGTACTCCCTCCTTTTTCCTCGCCGGAGCCGTGCACGCCGCCGCCGCGAGAACTCGCAGCCTCCGGTTCATGTCGGCTCGGCTGGATTCGTCCCTCCGGATGACCACCGAGTCGCAGACTGCGCAAGCATGTCGAGATCGCAGCTCCTCCTCCGATGCTCAGTCCGTCGGTTTTCGCAGGTAGCGTGCTTGTTGTCGCCTGTTAGGCTTTTCTTTTTCACTGCTGAGGAATCTCGACGTGGATTGTAGATGCCAGATTGATCGGTTCTTTTTCAGTAGGGGGCCTTCTTTAGGTTGAGTTTGATGTCTAGTTATGGGGCGGCGGGTGGAGAATTTGATGATTGATGAGGAAGTCTGAATAACTTATTGGAGGGATGTGTACCTGGTGGAGCAGTCGAGTTGAAGTGGAGGGATGATTATGCTGTCGGGATCGTGCTTGTTGATTGAGACGCTGTATTTTTTAATCGTGCCCATCGTGTTTGCTTCCTATATTTGATATTGGAGACATGATTCTGTAATAGAATGAATCGCATCGAATTGTTTCTTCTAGTCTAGCGCTTCATGTTCTTCAATGTCGGTTCTGGGTTGAATTAGTTTGTTGATACAAAATGGAGCTGCATTTCTCTTGGCTGTATGAGGTTTTGATGTGATTGTCGTTGGAATTCACAGGGACGGTTCATGGCAATAGATTGCCTGCTTCCCCTTGTTCAATAATTTCTAGTTTACCGTATTCTTCTGAAGCAAGTGCTGAAATGGAGGAACCCACAGGATTTTTTGCTTTTTTCCATCTAATGTGTGTCTTGACACATTGTGGAGTTCTTTTTCTGATATTTGGTTCTTGTAATATTATGCAGAGACCGTGAAGGAGATGTATGATAAAATTCTTGAATCTGCTAATACGAAAAGAACAATGGCTCCAAATGCATGGACGTGGTTGATGATTGAAAATTGCAAGAACAGAGAGGATTTCAGAGCTTCTCTTTGATGTCTGGCAGAACCTATGCAGATTTGTCAGTTGACTTCTTGCTCCATTTGAGAAGTAAAGTTTTAATTTGTGAGTAGTTGATAAATCAACCTCGTTTTTTACTTTCATTGTGGAGATTGTCAAATCTTCGAATTCATGAGAATTTTAACTGCAACCTTTGTCTGGAAGTCACAAAAGCATGTGTGTGTGCAAGGGCTCTCACTTTTGGTGAGCTTTATCCACACAAGTTGTGTGCCAAGTTCAAAAATTTAATATATTGCTAATATATTTACCCAGTTCTTCTTCTGCATTCGATTGTTGCTACTTACCCTATTATTAGCACAATCATTTTGTTGTATGTTGTTTGTTCTCAAATGATCTTTTTACCTCAAGCCTGTCATGCTTGGAGAACATACTCAGCTGCTTATGAAATTTTTTGACCACCCCGCTGGTACTGTTAGCCAGTTATGGTTTTGTGTTTTTTTTCTTTTCCTTGATCCGTCAATTATGTAAACCAGAATTTTTTCCTACACGGATGCTACATGTGTATCAAGCATGGGTATGGAAATGATATGACACACATAACATATTCAAGAAATAGTTTTTCATGTTTGAATGTGTAATTTAAAGTACATAGAACATTGTTAAATGTGTACTAATTTTTCTTGCGTGAGTAACATGTTAACCTGCTTGACATGCTTCAATGTGTTTTAAGTGGTTAAAAGGGTCAATTTATTTTACATGTACAAACTTGTTAACTCGTTGATGACTCGGACAATTTTAAGCTCAATCCAACTTCATATGGGTCAAATGCTTATTCTGTAAATAGGTCTTTTTGCACATTGCTGGCTCTGTAAGACTCATTTCTTGAATGAAACCTCCACTTCAAGTTATTGAATTCATTATTGAAGCTTAGCAAAGAGCATTCACTTTTTGCAGACGTGTTTTTATGAACATTAAGCTTCAGTAGTTATCAGTTCGAGCTGTTTCTAGTAATTAAGCTCTTCATAATTTTCGAGAAAAATAAATCAAATCAAACTGCAGTTCCATGGTGTAACTCATTTTAGGAGATTGCAGCAATTAATTGTCACTGGGAGTACATGATTTAATCAGAACCTACATCTGTAAATCCTTATTTAGGCTAAGAAATTAAATTGCATGGTGCACTTAATCCATGATGATAGAAACTAAGGGTTGACAAAATTGTAGGTAAGAAGGCCTTGTGGGAGCATAATGTCTATGGATTCACCCCTACAATTGGCTCTGCAAACCATCTTTTGGTAATGATGAAGTGTATCTATATCAAGCAATTCTTTTTTCCATTTGTTTTATTTACACAATTCTTCTGCTAACTTGGGGTATTGCAATGCAGCAATATACTAAAGAGCACAGAGATGCTACCTTCATGCAGGAAGTTATGAAGCTTTTGAAGAAGAATAACTTGCCATTGCAACCCACCACGGCCGATATTGTTTTCAGGTTCACTTCCGTGCTGTATCTCCTGAGAAGGATGTTATTATCGTGTAGTAAGCCATTATTGCACTTAATTGTGTGTTATGTACTACATAGTTATCAAGCAATTTATCCAATTTACAAGTGTCATTTATATACGATTTAATCAACTTGTTTTTATTTTGAATCATTTTGTCTGCACTGCTACTCTCGATCTAATAGTTTGCTCATGTTATTTTACATCCTTTCTTTCCATGTAAAATTTTTGCAGCATTTGTGATGATACAGACAATTGGGTGTTGCTCACAAAGTATTCAAAGAGATTTGTCAAAAATGGAGTGAATTTGCATAAAGCTGCATTTGATATCTGGATGGAGTTTGCTGCAAAAGTAGGTGAGAAACACTAGCTCTGTCTCTCTTCGCTGCTCTCAAGCCCTTGTCCCTCAACAATCTTATTTTCCATTTCTTCCCACCAATAGTTCTCTCATCCAGGTCCCGCCACTTACTACAAAAGATGGGATGTGCTAGAATATTTTCTTCAGTACAATGATTTCTTTCTCTCCTTAAACAAAAGGGTAGAAATAAGAAATAAAAGGATTTTCGCTGCGCCATGTCTTTCAATGTCTTTGTTTCTTTAATTGTTCTGAGATCATGCTTCTTTATCCTATTTAGTGGTTTGACAAAAATTACCCTTTTCAGGAGACATTGAATCTCTATGGAAAACTGAGAAGTTAAGATGTGAGTCCATGAAGCAGCACACCGTGGGCAATGGGTTCTCATGTGCGAAGGTAGTTTACAAATGCAGACTGTTGAAATCACAAATATCAGACCCTGAAAGCAATAGGTCTTCTTGCACTAGAAAATCTGAAAATGGGAAAATATTAATATTGCAAAACAGATCAGTACAAAGTTCTTGGTAAACCAGGTGAGAGGTCTATGGCCGAAAAAAGCGAGAGTTAATGATTGAATAAACCAGATTTTGGCTCACATCCTAAGACATGAAGCACCTATGGGCATGAGAATGCTCATTGTCATCACACAAAAGAGATATAACTACATTTTCGGTATTTGGAAGCATTTATTGTGACTTTTAGCACTCTGGATTAAGATTAAATTTTAATCGTCATTTACTTGTTTTGTGGCAAACTAAATGGTTTTATAACCAATTTTTTGTGCAGGGATATTTACTTGAAGGCAAACCTGAGGAGGCTGCTACAGTCATTCATGTCTTGAATCAGGTGCTCCTCACTTCTCAGAGTATCTATAGCTATTATTAATATGCTCATCATTACCATCTGGCATGATTGCAATCCTAAATTACCTCAGCCTCTGAACTAGTCCTTCAATTTTCCATATACTGTCAAGGAATAAAGCAATTAGTAGAAGATATACGGAATTGTCCCCTAAAATCTGCTCAGATAAAATTACCGTGACATATCCTCTCTCGAGGAGGACTGGGTGATTTGGGTTTTGTATTTGGTGCATCCTATACTATTAAAATAACATGAGTTAGTTCCATGGATCCTAATAGTTCGAAAGATCATCTCAGACTCCTCCTGATTTGAATAAAGTTGGAAATACACCTATGTAGGCTCTGTTTGTTCAGATGTTGCCTCTTAGGTCTCACAATGTGAATGCCTTGGATTGATGCCAGAGTTTACCTGAAGGAAGAGGTCCAGCATCAGGGTTGAACTTCAAAAGCTTGTCAGTGAGTGGCTTTTCGAGGTTATTGAACGGAAGAAAGAAGATGACTGCAAGGTACTTCCTTTGACTAAATATCCATCACTTTGGGTAGAAATAGAAATATTGCTTGTTTGCAGTTATATATTGCTCTGGTAATGTTTTCTCAATCGTTCCTGTTGCTGGATGTATATATGCTGCATTGAACTATCTCAAAATTTTTAAAACCTCTCATTCTTTTCACTCATGTAGGCATTGGCTGCTTCTCTCAAATCCGATATCCCGGCCATGGTTAGTTCCTTTTTAACACGGGCTTGGAGGTGAAAGTGAATATGGAACAACTAACCACCGAAGGCACCCTTTGTTAAAGTATGACAGAATTGGAGATTGAATGCACTAGCAGCAGATCTGTCTCCTATGTGGACCACTAAGGTTGCCATGTTAGTTTAAACCGATTCCGCTGAGAAGCAAGACAAGCGCGGTACTCACGTCTCGAGCAACAAGCATCTGAAGTTCTCTTGTGAAGGTCCCCGAAGCATGAAAAGCTCTGCTCCTTCTTGATTTGAATTTTGTCACTTATGTACTTTCGGATAATGATTCTTTTCTTTCCCCAAAAAATCTTAGTGTATTAGAGACGATAGGTGCATCGTCGGCAATTGAATTCTGAGAACAACCTCGGATGACTAGTTTTTGCAGAGAGGATTCTTTTGGCTCACGCATTTTAGATTGGACCAAATGGGCAGTTAAACAATTGATAAGGTGGTCCTTTCAATTTCAATCTGATTTGGCAGCCTATTTTGTTATATTTCTGACAGAATTTCGCTGTCCAAAATTAAGAGAGTGAATTGAATGCCGACTCATTTGATGTTGGCATACAGCGACCGCCATTGCTTCCTGATTTAATCGGATTGAACTGTCCAATCGTGGTGCCAAAGTGCATAACATAAATTACATCCCCTTTTACATCATGAAAGATAACGAAAAGCCTGAATTACCAGAAATGGCTTTGGTACCCACATGCGTAGGTGGGTGCGTGCGTGCATGCATTTTGTGCATATAAGGCGTAAAAGAGGTGACAAATGCAATCTTCTAGAATGAAAACATGTGCATTAATCATGCGTAAGTTTTAACAATGAATTGACATAATTGTAATAGATATGAGACTTTTTTGGTAATGTTTCCATATTTTCACTCAAAAATTTAGGATTACAATGGGAATGTATAGGACTAAATTTGAATTTATACAATAAGCTTTTGACTGAATTTGCGATTCTCCTAACTCAATACCTACACTTATAATAAGTTTTTTTCTTCCTTTTAATAATTCTCCCCCTCTTCTATCTCCTCTCCTCATCTGTATAAAATGGGGAATGAGGGGTGGCTTAGGTAGTGAAAGGGAAACCGTCCTCCCAATGGCTTTCCTGGAGAAAGTTGACTCAAATTCAAATCACAGGGGAAGAAAACAAACCTCTTCCCACTTTGAATTACCACACTGAGTGTTGATTTTAGCTCCTTAAAATCCTCCTACACATCCAACCCCTCAGGATCCTAGCATCAAAAGACAATCCTTCCACATTATAAGCGAGAGTAGAAGTCACATCCTATGATTTCCAATCTTTCACGAGACATACAAATGGATTTGCATATGGTTAATAAGAGAAAAGAGCTATCCTATACACTTGCATTTAGTTGATAAAAAGGTTGATCAATTTATAGATGACATGCAGCAACTGGATTTCCATTCACATATAAATAACATGTAGCCCATCCTAGATTTTGTCAAAGCCCCAATACATGTATTAGATATTATGCCATCTCAATCCGAAAAAGCAGAAGGGACATATTGATGTTTTCCAATCATCACACCCTAAGAAAAGACGACATATTTTTTACTCCAGCAGGTGAGACATCCTTCTGACGGTAGTCTCCGAAGATGAATCTTGCTTCTGATCTCCATAATCTAGCAACAATGATGGTGATTCCACTAGACTGGTGAGGACTACTTTTATCTTCCTCTCCTCTATGCACTTACCACTTCCTTTATCAAACAAAAAAATCTAAAAGAAATTTCTCAAGTTACTTAACCCGAAAGATTATGGAACATATATTAGTAAAACTTGTCACGTCAACAGTGATGTCCTCTTCACCTCTATCACGAACTTGTCTCTGCGCCACAAGATAGGTGGAGCTACTTGTTGTGCTTACATGGTAACTGCATCTAATAGAAGATAGGATGAAAAGCTACTCCAATTCTTTTGAAATATCAGGACATAGCTTCTAAGGCCTATCATGGTTTCCCTTTATCTAAGGTATATTAGACTACTGTGGCGGGCATTCAAAATCTTGTTCAAAGATGATCCTTGCTGCAATGCAACTGACTCCACCTTAAGCAGTTCGTAGCCCAGTAATAATATAGTCCAATCCACATGTCATGGCAAAGAAATTGCAGAAGAATCTTTTAGCCGATTCAAGTACCATGGGCATGTTTCTCCTCACAAGTATGTTAGGGGCTCTAATAAGTACGTGAACATAATATTCCTTGGACTTGAGCTACACGATTTTGAATCAGATGCTCCATTTGGCCACACACAGTATTTCCGACATTTGGCCGCACACAGTATTTCTTCAGAGACGTAGACTTAACCCAAAATGCTTTGGATCTCCAGTATAGAGTTCATAATGTCTCTCCCCAGTAAAGAGCTTTAAATGCACTGGTGTCCTACTCTGAAAATTAAATTACATCCAGAGATACCAGATTGAAAGGAAATTGTTCACCTGCCATAACCTAAAAAAAGTAAAGCATGATCATGGTGAAAGAAAAGGTCCAAAAAATCCTCCCCTTGAAAGCAACATATCGATCAGTCTTGTTGCCTAACAGAATCGAGCATGAGCTTTGTTAACCCAACTCAACTGCACAGACACGGAGAAGAGGCTTCAGATATAAGAACTTAACAAGGATGTGATGAAATGTACCATCGTACATTTTCTTTGAAGATATAATGCAGTAATGCAATCTCGATGGATATTACAAAGAACTTACAAGAGAAGACGACTCCTAGTAACTACAGGGTACAATGGAAATGAACATTCAAAGCCCAAGATTAATCCTGGGAAAAATGGAAAAGTATGGAACAACAAACTTTTATTTGCATCACATGAAGCAAGAACCACGTGATAAGTGAATTCAAGCATCCTGTGGAATTCTATTGACACTGGTAGCTTCTACTGATTCCTGTTCTGCCACAATTATAGTCCTGGAAGGCCGCTCGTTAGGAGTCATTTGGAGGCATTGTAAAGCAATCTGTGCTATTTGGAATGCAGAATCTATATATGTAAGGTATAGGGATGGTATAAATTTGGTTCCCATTTCCTGCAGGTCGCAACATCGTGAGCGACCAACTTCTTCTAAAATATCCAATGTTTCTTTTTCGGTAATTGGAGCATCTGCAGAAAATGAAAAGTTATGTGGGCAATACAACTGTACATTCCATGCCAAAGGATTTAAGTAGCTAAAAGGAAAACACACCTTGTATTTCATAGAGGGGATTATAGTGAACCTCACCAGAAACTCAACCAAAACTCTGCATCAATTGAAAGTAAGGTTAACAAAAGGAAAAACTCAAAAAACATAGAGTTTCAAAAGACCAGTTGCACACTGAACAAAAGCAACATTAGATCAATTGCAAATGTTTACACCTAGGTTTAAAATCAATCAAATATATATTGAGCCGTACCCAAGCAGCTGTTCTAAGCAAGCAAAAGAACAAATATTTAATTTCCCAGATGAACAACAAGCAAAGCATCACAAAGGAGGGTCTATGCATATATGTATGTGAGCAACACTCTTTTTTCCAAGACAAACGAGAAGTAAAATATCAACTTCACATTGATCACATTGCACCGACTGATCATTTGACCCAACAAAACAACTATGAAGAAGACTAGCAAGCAATACCCTAGGCAGAGGGAACTTATAAATCCAATGGCCCAACAATAATCAAGCTATCAATATAAGTATCATCAAGAAGTTTTAGACCTCCTTCAGGCTCTCCAACATCAACCAAATAAGCATTGAACATCAATGACTCACCGGAACAAATAACTTCATCATTCTTCAAAATTCTGCATTCCAACAGCTGCTCGCTATCATCATAGGGCATTACCTATCATATATCCAACCATCAATCACAGCATGGACTAATCTACTTCAAACAAGCTCGATCACGGAAAGCATTACAACCAAAAGCACATAACAGAACAATATCTGATGATAGAAAAAATGAAACCCTAGGCAGCATCAAGATGCTGCCATTAAGTTCGATTGAGCAAACTAAATATGGGGGAAAACAGTAATAAATCGATAGCCAGCAATTTTGGCACAGATTAGCCAATCAAACCGAATCATGTCCAAGCCCAATCAAAGGCAACTAAATTGCCGACCGGGTTGAGCTGGACATCACTGGCAAATATTAGTAGTGAAAGCGAAGGTACCTTGCCAGTGGGGGTGCGGAGTGAGAGGAAGCCGTCACAATAGACCTTGCGCTTCAGCTTCTGCTTCAGGTGCTTCATGAAGGTGACATTCCAGCACACGCAGACTCAAGCACATAACTCATTTCATCAAACACCAAAATTGCACATGATCACCAAACACTGGACAGGCAAAACTTAGATGGTTCACACTCACACGAAGCATAATTCAGCACACTAATTACAAACACGATCCAAAAGCAGTTCAGGATTGAAAAAGAAAACAAGAGCACAAACACCGATCCGCTCCTAGAACCTGCATTGCCGGCTCAAAATTAGGCGTTCAGTCTATCACGAGCTGAAAGCTCGACGTATTCATCCGTGGGATTTTGCTGAGTCTGGATGTTCTGTATAAGGGCAACAAGGATGGTGATGCCGACTTCGTCCCTCGAGATTCCATTTGATGCGATGTTCATTATCCTAATCAAAACTCCGAGTTAGAGCTTAAGTCGGCGTACTTGAAATCCATATCCTTGGTGCAATTTCTCCCTCTTTACCCAACCTTGATTGAGGATGAGGACCACAATACCCATGTGTGCGCGAAGCTCTCACCGATGCTCATAGAGTTCAACTTGACTAAAATTTCTGAGATTCTACACCCAAAGACAGTCAACCACTGCTTGATTTTCACTTGGTGATCCGTCCCGTGCAAATGTGAACGATGTTGAGCTGCGCGTGGCTCGCATCGGCTCGGATATGGATCCCAAGTTGCTTTCTTAGCTGAAAGTAGCACGGCGGATTGGAAATCTTTTGGAGTTTGTACATGGGAAGAATTTGGAAGATTTTCTCATATTGATGCTTGGCTTGTGCAAAACTCTTCTTTTATGATCACCAGGTTCTATGAAAGTTTTCACGTACATGGAAGAGCCAACACTACCTGATGAAAGTTCTTTTGAGGTGGCAAGTAGCATATGACACATAACTGACTTTGGTGGCTGTGCCAGTGTTTTCCTGGAATTGAGTGGGTCTCATGACGGAAACAATGCCGATATTGCTTCTGAATGCACAGTTCTATTACTGAAGGCGTCCTTGAGGGAAGGTACTCTCTTTTTCTTACCGATCTTTTGTAAGTGAGTGCAATTCTTGAGTCTCGGCAAGACGGCCTCCTTCTCTACTGGTACAGCAAATGCTGCATTCTCTTAGTTACAACTGTAGGCCATGTTTGCTGCACAGAATGATCTTTGTCAATGTGCCCGTCAAAGATTGTTATGATTGAAGGCATCGTTGCTGAGATAAGATATTCTGATGCTGCTGCTTTAGCCAGTGCTGCTAAACTGGTAATCTCGGAACTGCGGTGGCTCCCTCATTTATGACTTCTCCATAACATTTGCAAATCCCACTAAGAAGCACACCTTTCCTGAGAAATAAACTGAACTTAAGCATAGCAATAGTGTCTGCCTACTTCAAAGTCGCAATAATGAGTTGATTGTGCTGTAAAGTCCCAGGATGAGAACAATAGTCATATGACCTTCCAGCAAACATTCCATCTATTTGTTTACAGCATAGCGAAGTTATCTCCAATGCAAAGCGAGGTTATCAATTTCAAAATATATGAAGCAGGAAATCGACAAGGATCTCTAATAGCTTGGTACATATCAAATAAAAACGATGCAATCGACATGCATATCTCTAGGAGAAATCATCCTAAGTAAATGTAGCTAAAAAAGTCAAACCAAACTAGGAAAAGAACAGAAATACTTGTACATAATTAAGAGCCCTCTGGCTGTTCGGAGGTACCGTAATTTCAATGCTTCATCAGATTTTCAGAAAAGAATCCGCTAAAAGGTCATTAAAAAGTGCATGCAAAACTTCTCTGTTCATATTTGCGAAAGAATTTGATTGCCAAAAAAAGGAAAACATCGGTACTTACCTTAATTTGTTTAAGGTTTGAACACAAGGGAACAATTTGTGGTCGCGCATCAAAAAGCTTCCAAGTGCAATGTGCACTTATTTATCGCCTTCTCCCACAAATTCGATTGACTTCTCCGAGCAAAGCCGAGAAATTTCCTCCACCGCTAATTTCCCACAACGTTCTATTGTAACCTCTCGCAGTCCCTTCAAGCTTGATAGATCAGGCAACTTCCGTAAAGATTCACAGCATTGAATCCACAATGTTTCCAAAGATTGGGGTAGTTCGCCTTGAATCTCAACCAGATTATGACAATCTCTTACTGTAAGAATTGTTAGTCCATTCCAATTGCGTAGATCGAGGATTTGCATATATTTAAAGCCATAAAGCTGCAACCGATGTCCACCTGTATATTCAAACATCTGATTGCGAATATGCATATAAACATCTGTCTTACCCATTAAGCTGAACAGATCGGGAAATCCTGTAATGAATCGCAGGAATAAATTGTAAGTTTATCCAAAAACCGCGGTAGTTCTCCTTGAATCTCAACTAGATTACCACAATCGGATACTTGAATACGCCTTAGCTTGTTTAAGTTGCTTAGATCGGGTAACATCGCCAGCTGTCCGAGGTCACCAAGGTCCAAATATCGTAGGTTCTCCAAACAACCAAGGCCTTCAATCGCCGCAACTGCAGAATACAAAATCGAGAGAGACGATAGTTTCCTCAAATTCGATAGATCCATCGAGCAAAGTGAGTCGCAACCAAAGAGAAGTAAGGAGGATAAATTTGAGGGAAGCGTCGGGAGGCGACGCGGATGAGGAGGAAGGCTGAGGTCTCGATGAGGCGTCTCTCGAAGCGCAGTTTCGAGATCCCAATTTGGTTAGGTAACCAATCCACGGTGGTATCGGTTCTTCCATAAGCCCATCAGATTTCCCATCACCATTAGGTGGGCCAAAGCCCAGATGCAATACCTTTAAGTTAGCGAGATTTGAGAGATTCGGAAACGTGTCCACCCCCAACTCCTCTAGTTCTAATTCGATGAGACTTTCAGGAAGCCTTGGTAGGGCGTGTATTCTCACCCCCCTCAATCTCAAGATCCTCAAGGATTTATTCTCATAGATGCAATCACCAATTTCCACATGCAAACGCTCGTTAGGATGATCCTTGCGGATGATTTCTATTTTTTCAAGCTTCTCCATCGTCCTAAAGGCATTGTGTATTTTGCTTATGTTACTAAACTGCATCTCCACTACTTTCAAATTCTTCAACTCTTTGATGGAAATGGGTAGTTCTTTGATGCTCGTGTAACTTATGTTCAACTCAATCAACGATTCCAAATTCCCGATTGTCTCTGGAAGCCTCCTCAAACTCAAGCATCTTCTTAGAGATAGGTATTTGAGGCTTGCAAGATCTCTACCCAGCTCATCTGGCAACCTCTGAAGATTCAGACAATTGCTTATATCTAAGAAAACTAAGCATTTCAAATGATAAATTGATTTATCAATTTCAATTAATGATTCACAGCCTGATAAGATCAAACGTTCTAAATTTGAATGAGCAGAGAAGTTGGGGGTTCTCTTTAAGCATTGGCAATGGGCTAGATCTAGAACTTTCAAATTCTTCATCGCCTGTAAAAGAAAAATCTTGCAAAGTTTACTTTTGAATCTAATAAGACAAAAGAATACGTGTTGTCTAGCATATAACATACCTTCATGTGGTTCCACCCCTTCCAATCATGTGTAATTTCACTCCAAGATAGATCAAGGATAATCAAATTCTCCATGGAGAAATTTGCAATCTTAAATGTTGGGCAAGTATTATGCCAAGAAAACCATCGTAATTGTGGAAGGAGATTTGAATTCCTTCGGAAAATATTAGTTGGAAGAGCATATGATGGCCATTTGAGCCAAAAAAGCTTCCTTTTTGCACGAAAATTTTCCTTCAAGTCATCTACTTCAAGGAACGTTAGATTTGGCAAGCTCTTAAAGTCCTTATAGGTAAAATGGTGCTGATCGTCAAACTTGAGATGAAGAGCTTCAACTTCTTTTTTTTCCTGCCCAAGGAAAATTTTTAAACAAAAAAGTTGAAAGGAAACACATTTACTCAAGTTCACTATTTTAAGGGGTTGAGTTGAGTACTATCATTCCTTTAAATCTAAAAGAGCAAAAATATTAGTTGAGTAGGTGACGATGGTGCTAGAGAACAAAAAAAGTAATTGCTTTTTTTTTTTTTGTTTTTTAAAGAGTATGTCCATAAGTAAGTTGGAGATGTGTTGCATGAGGCATTTTACCTTATGTCTCCTCAGCAGATCCAATCCTTCCTTGGGATTCCACACCCAACGTTGCTTCTCTATTTTCATCTCACTTTTTTGACGAATTATTTCTCTTCCGAGATCTCTGAGTTGATCATGCATCCACAATTTATTACGTTTTCTAATCTTTATCAAAGACATGTTTTGCAAAACTTCCAAGGCTACTTCTGAAAAAAGTTCAGATGCATCCCAGAAATTAACCACAATGTCTTTGTGATATCCAATGAATCGACAAGCTATATCAAGGAATATATGTTGTTGTCGATTATCTAATGCATCATAACTTACTTTCAGCTTACTCTGAACTTCATCATGAGGAACACTTTCTAGCTTCTTCAATGTGGCATTCCACATTTTCTTATTTTTGCCAGATAAAAGTGAACCTATGACCTCAAGGGCTAATGGAAGACCTCCAGCAATGTGCACTGCCCTTTTGGATCGGTTGATATACTGTTTTGTAGGAGAATCTCTTCTAAAGGCATGCTTGCTAAAAAGTTGAAGAGATAGAGTGGCATCCAAGCCCGTAAGCTCATACCTCCAGTCCACTTCCGGGATGTGGATAACATCTTTCCTTCTTGTAGTAATAATAACTTTGCTCCCTTTACCAAACCAATCATGCTTACCTACAAGTGCATCCATATGATCCTTTTCTCCCACATCATCGAGAAGAAGCAGGACTTTTTTATTAGACAACCTTTTTTTAATGATCTCAATCCCTTCATCAATGTTTTTTATATCCGTCCATTTCATCTTAAGGATGTTAGAGATGAGTTGTTGCTGCAAGTAATAAATGCCCTTGAGCTTTGACGTTTCACGGATGTTGGAAAGGAAGCAACAATTGTTGTACTTGTTGGAAAGCTCATTATAGATTAATTTTGCAATCGTTGTCTTTCCAACGCCACCCATCCCATGAATTCCCACAATCCGCGTTTTACTTGTGTGAGCACCTATCTTTTCCATGATTTTATCCACATGGTGGTCCACACTAACCAAGTTGTTTGATACCACCAAATAAGCCTTCTTCAACTCATTGAAAACCTTATGGGTAATTGTTTTTGCGATCTCACCTTCTTCCCTAGTGTTTGTTGGAGGTCAAATGGCAATGAATTAGAAAACTGTACTAAACCAAACTATGTTCTCACAAGACCAAAGTGAAAACTAAAGACCTATTTGAAATGCTTTCTACAAGGATTTACTCTATTGTAAATAAATTAGCGTTGGCCCATATGGTTAATGAATGACCTTAACTAAAAAAGAAAAAAAAGAAAGAAAGTTCTTTGGAATGAAATAGGATAAAATTGGGATTGTACCACTATTTGGTGTGATTTCTGCAGTATAATTTCAATAGCATAAAATTCAATTTCAACAAGGCTAACACAAATCTAGAAAAGAAACCATTTGAACCACATTAAAAGTTTTAATGGTACATGGCACATCAAATGGAATGATAGAGGTAGTCACCTGTTGGTCTTGTTGTGCAAATCCCATCCGTTTATTGTCCCAACTTCACTCAGAGCAGCCTTCCACTGATGCATAGTCTCTTTGTCATATCGATTCTTATTTTCATGTGAAAGAAAGGCTTCTCCATAACCCCTAGTTTGGTGTCGAACCTCTGAAGGTGCCACATCATAAAAAATGGGCATAATCTTTTGTCCCCTAGTTTTTGGCACTCAACCATCTGGACAAGCTCCTTGAGACACCATACGCTAGAGGCATAACCTTTTGAAAATATAGGTATTGAGATCTCCGATTGATTTATTGCTTGGAGAAGTTCCGGGCCAAATTCTTCCCCCTCACAAAGCTCTTTGTCATCCTTATAAACGCGGATTCCCGCATCTATCATACTAGTGTAAAGGAAGCTGGTAAAACCTGTTCGAGTATCCTCTCCTCTGAAGCTCAAGAATACTTCATACGCATATCCTGATGAATTAACCATTCCCTGACCTTCTGTCACAGTGTGAGTAAAAGAAGCGCTCCCTACTATTCCATCATTTTTATAGGCATGTTGTGTTTCTATGCTCCCCTCCATTGATTTACTCAATTTGATCTTCAAGAAATACTAAATAGCATATCAGCAAAAGTAGTGGCAAACAGAGATGGAAGATGTTTAGAAGCCTAACAAATAAATAATGGAGATCTCTATAAGTCATTAAACGTAGTATTCAGGATTAGCTAAATATGCAGAGAGTAGTGGGCCAGTGTGCTACAATTGTTCAATAAGAATGATTCATTGCAACATCACTCCAGCCTATCAAAGTTGACAATGCACATGAATATATGAGTATTAAATCTCGAGGGGCGTTTTAACACCTTAAGGAGATTAAATCTCCTAGGGAGAACCTTAACATAGCACAGTGCAAAGTTTTCATTTTACAAAAAACAGCTAGCTCTTCTCAAATGTTTAGAACATAAATTATTTCCTAGGAGTTTTAAATCTCAAAGGGAAAGTGTGAACATGTTCTCATTTGACATAACACGATGCAAAGCATCCTTTTTATAAAAGAAAAGTTCCACACTTCTTGAATTTCTACAATAGAAATTGTTTTTCTTTAATGTCATTTTTGCAAAAATGACCGCCACTCTCTCTAGAATGGATCAACAAATTAACCAAAGCTATTCATGTGATGGGATAGTTGTAGTTTGTAATCTTACACGTTTCTAAAATTCTGTAAACTAAAAATGGAGTTTTGTTTCATGCATGCTAGATTTAAAGAACCAATTATAAACTTGAAGTATCACTGATAAGTAAAAATTAATCGATAACTTGTGAATCTGGGCAATTGTTAGAAAGCTATCAAAAAAATAGTTTTTTCATCCTCAAACCAAATAGTGGATTACCATTTTTTTCTTTTAGATTTTACAAATGGGTTTGTATTTTCGTTTATAGAATATGAATGCTTACATACTTTATTCATAGTCTCAATTGATGTTCCAACTTACAAACAAAAGACCTATTTTAGCCCCTCTAAATTCAAATATGGTGTTAACACCGTTTCAAATTTATGAGTAGCAATGTTCATTTTTAAATACCGTGTGAACAAAATAATTGATTTACCATATGGAAAATACTTTTGTAACTTACGAGCAATTGTTTGCTTTTATAAGTGGGCAAGTATTTTTGGTAGTAAACTATGAGTTGTTTGCATGCTTTGTTAGAAGTCTTGGTTAAGGGTGGTAACTTACAAACAAATAACTATTTTACAAGTATAAATCTTTACTATATTATTAACCTTGTTTTGATATTATGAGTTGCAATTTTATTGTTAGTGACATGCTAAAGAAATAATTGATTTACCTGCTTCAAATGTTCTTGCAGATCACGACTAATCGTTTGCTTTTACAAGTGGGTGTGTTTTTCCTCTAGTAGATTACGAGTTCCCTAAATTTTTTTACTAGTGAGTCCTAAAAAAAAAATAACCATTTCATCACCCTAAATTTTTAGTAGATTATTAATATTTTTTCGACGTCTATTTGTTAGTAACATTACCAACATTTTTTATGCAAGTATATGTCATGCCCTGGTCCTCGAACACGTGCCCATCCCTCTCCGGTCGATAAAATTTCGCGACTTCCCAGGACGAGTCGCCGACCCTTTCATTTTATTGCACATGCGAAAGCG
Organism: Eucalyptus virginea; assembly: GCA_014182375.1. Taxonomy (NCBI): domain Eukaryota; kingdom Viridiplantae; phylum Streptophyta; class Magnoliopsida; order Myrtales; family Myrtaceae; genus Eucalyptus; species Eucalyptus virginea. The sequence continues at coordinate 49,361,853 of CM024521.1, forward strand.
AATAATAAATCCCCTAACAGTAATCATCTCGGGATAGAAAAGCAGGACAATAGATTCACAAACAAAACACACCTTTATATTCACACTAAGTCATGTACAAAAGGTCAACAACCCAAAAAACTTCAAAAGATGATTGTCCAAAAAGAAGCTGACCTAACTGACCTACTCCTCAGGTCCCCTTAGCTAGGCTCCAAATTCTTTGCTCTACGGCTCTGAAAATTTAAGCCCATGATGGGATGAGATATAAATCTAAGTGAGTTCACGCTCTAAACCTCGATTAGGAGGGTAATACATCTAGAAGTGTCATAACCACACAATCACACAACCATAAGGACTTACCACGTCTTAGGTCCACCCTGCAGGTCAGCACAGTTCATAACACAAATGCATATAATTAATGCACATGACAGTTGAAACGCCTCAACAACTTATTTAATCACAAGGGTCCTGATTATAAGGCCAAACTATTATGACACGTCCTATATCATATCATACAGTTTTGTCTCATAATCAGGTGCATCAAACTCAACCAATCATGCGTTCTAATTGTTAATTAAACCCCTCTAGGGTATTGTCGACTCCTATGTTTGGCAGTCTACTGGCGTAACTAGACATCGTCTCTTCCCCATTGAGCATGGCTATGTCATAAAGACAGCTATGCCGAAGGAGCTTAGGTCCATAATCTTTTCTAGTTTCTTTTCTAATTTCTTTTTCAACCCTCTCTTTTGAAACAAACCTTTAGCAACCTCCTTTTTATTTTTGTTCAAGCCTTTAGAAATAAATTCATAGGGTTCAAGTACTCAAAATTAAACCGTCAAACCTTGCATGCACCCGGTTTAAAAATTTATTGTTTTATTGGGCAAGTAAGTTTTGGTGTCCGGACCCGACATCTCATTTATTTTCAATTTAATAATCCAAAAGATCACTTTTTGCAATAGTAATAAACCATCAACATGGAACAATCATTCATATAACCTCACACGTAAGTCCTAAGCAAGCCAAAAGTCAACCACATCACCAAATAGACATGATTCAGCAAACACTATACCAAGAACAACAACAAAATCACAACCGATCTTAAACATCAAAAATCGGGCCACTCACGCGTCTCCAAGTTTAAATCTAAAAACCTAATCAAACGAGTTAAGAAAATTCTCAAATTTGAATATGTTATAAAAGATACCTAAAAAAACATTTTCCATGAAGATACCTTAACCCAGGTCCTTCTAAATTAAGAGCAATAAATCGCTCAAATCAATACAAAAACTGTGTCCGTTTCCATAAATCACGTTTTTCAAAACAAGCTTGGTTCGAGATCTAAAAATTATCTGTTTGATCTTAAATTTGATATATTAGACTAGAAAATGTGACAAATAACTTTTCTGAAGAAACCATTTTGAAATTCGAACCCTAAAAGTTGATAAAAATTCATAAAATTTCAAAAGGTCACAAATTCTAGCGCAGTCCAAGATTTTATTTGCAAATGACGGAGCTAAAATATCATACTTTGAAAACTATAAAAATCATGAGTAAAATATATGGTATAGCTGCAGATGTCTAAAACATTTCTTAAGAAGGAAGCAACCTCAAAATCACAACCCATTTTGATCTAAAAAAAAGGGCAAACGGCGAGGGTCCAAAAATCCGAACTACAGATTGTCCACTGAATTGGACTAATCCATCCTCAACAGTGCTAATCTCACTAATTAGATTAACATCAATCTATTTTAAGGCTAATCTAACTATTCTAAATTATCACTAATTCATTTTTAAGCTAATCTAAACCCTTAAGTATAATTAATCTCCTAAGTAATGTTTAGTGAGTAAACTCACTGGTTTAGCAGTCCAGTGAGTCCATAGCGACGGTGATGTGACGGTGAGCGAAACACAATCCCACAGTGACACCAAGGGAGGCTCGGACGATGCTGAAAACGGCCCCAAAAGTTTCTTCCCTTAAACTGAAACTCGGTTCTGCTTTGGAGTTGGAGAGGCTGGATCAGTGGGCTGGTGGCGAGCTGAATGGGCATGGTTACACGGCGCTAGAGGTGGGTGGAAAAGCTGAGATGGTAGGTGGTGAGACAGTGGCTGCTCAGCTGGTAGGAGTGGAGTTGTTGTTGTATGGTGATGATGAAGTTGCTATGTTGACGCGGGGGAAGTGGGCGTTAAAGATGGAGTGCAGTGGGATGGTGTGGGCGTGAGGCAACCCCAAAAGAAAGGAAATGAAGAACTGCAAAAGGAGGGATGGGTTGCTTCAGCTGAGGAGGTTCTGCATGTAAGGGGATAAGGGAGGGAAAAGAAAGGGGAGAGAGATGGATTGTGTGCATGAGGGGAGGGAGGAAAGAGAAGAGATAAGGGAGAAAGAAAAAGCAAAGGAAGAAGATAAGGATGAGGGGATAATGGGCAGAGATGGTCGGCAACCAGGGGAGAAGAACGCACGCAATGGGGGAAAGAAAAATCGGAGGAGAGAGACAAAGGGAAGTCAAGCTATCAACCAATCTTATGCTTAGCCCAAATATCTTCTCATCATCACAATAACACCAAAGTCTTCTTGCCACTAAAGTCTAATGGCCATCCAATGGGAATTTTTGCCCTTAATTCTCACAAATAACTATTTTTGGGCAGCAAAATAACCCATTTAAACTCCCATCCGAATTTCCACTTAATTTCCATTTTGTCCGAAAACCTGATTTTTCTGCAAAATTTCGAACTTGACGGAATTTTCCCAAAAGATAAGACGAGATCCTAAAAATGAGTCGTGACACGTTCGAACGTCTGAATCCCGAAATCGAATTCAATTTCATGGTTAAAATCGACCAAACGCGATTTTAACGTGATCTAACCTACCAGGTAGCTTTTAGGAATTTCAACACATTTGACCCATGGTTGATGATTTCAATCCATGTTTGTGCATCTCCGACTCGTAGTCAACTCTCGATTGTCGTAACAATATCAAGGTTTCAATTACGTGTCCCAAGTGTATTATCGATAGAAAATCGGGATATAGCCGTTCGACGTAAATATCGCAATCGTGCGGAACCACCCGCTATTCGACTACGTGTTTCCGTCGAATCAACTTATATCCGATCTCAACTCGATTATAAGGTGTCGTATTGACCCTTGCCAATTATCATGATCGAGCAGTCGATTTCCGATCGAATTCTCGAGTCTGCTACGTTTATATCCCTTAACGGCTTCATCTAATAGATCAGTTAACTCAAGAGTGATTAGCTCTGAGAAAAAGGACCATAAGCGCGTTGACAAAATGCTCATTTCATATATTCGAGACAGGGTCGAATTTCAAGATATCACACTATACGTATGCTAGACAATTGTGTGTACTTCTTTACTAGTGATATTGATGATTATTTGTATTTATGAAGCATTCTACTTGTTTATATAGTCAATTGTAAGACACCAATTAAAAGCTTTGAGATGACTAAATATACCACAACGAGATGACAAGGTGGTATATTTTCAAAATGATGTCGCAACATGATCGGACATTGACAAAGTTAACAATATGTAGGGTTTGGAACTTATATAATTTACAACAAATAATAGCGTGTTTTTGTGTTATTCAACATCTAATGCATAATACAAGATTCAATAGCAATTTCGTGGATGCTTCCGATATAATTTGTTTGTTTGATAATCTAATCATGGTGGTTGAGAGTTTGCTCTATCTAGGGAAGAATGGACATAGAGTATTAGTGTGATATCATGAAATTGACCCCTTTCAAAATATATGAAATTATTATTTCATCAATGCACCGATAGTTTAGGTCATATTAAAGTTGCATTTGATCGATTTCAACTGTGGATTTTAATCCGATGTTTATCGGATGCCCGACGGGGGTTCGGATACTAAGTCGCGGTTGAGACCGGATCGATGCTTCTTTAAAGAATGTCGTCTAGACGGGGGTTCTAGACATTGTCGTGTTCGATTAGGCGAGACGATGTCCGGTCATGCCGGAAGACCGCCAACCCTTGTGGTGGCCATGGCTTGAGAGGTCATAATAATTGGAACACGTGTGTTGGCAATGCGCATGGATATTATGGATTAACTAATGTGCAGGATGCGCCAAGGCGAGGTAAGGATGCCTACGGGTTACTTGACAGCTTTAATATTTGTCTTTGGGTTGGTTTCCTAACCATGTTCATAGTTAAGGCAAAGCAAGGGTTGCTTTGCTATTGATTTACCATTGATATAATGTTGCATGTTTAGGCTACCTTCGAGATGAATTAGCGTCCTAGTTGAGGCTTAGGTCATTAACTTGTTGAGACATTTATATCTCACCTCGTCGTTGTTTAATATTTTTCAGGCCCGTAGTATGGAGAACCGTAATGCTCGGTTCGGGGTCCCTTTGGAGACGAGAGATTTGGGCTGGCATAAGTGAAGTTTAGATTAACCTTGACCTATTGTTGATTTTGTTGGTTGGTTAGAAGTTGCCGGTGTAAGGACTCATAATCACTAAATTTCCTAGGGTTAATAGTAAATTTGTAATTGAAGTGTTTGGTTTGATGTTGTGGTGTTTTCCGTGCTATCCCTGTTATATTTGTTATGATTGACTAGGTGTTGTTTATATTAAATACTTATGCTTGAGTTTAATTGAAAGATAAAAAGAATGGGTCGACAATGCATTTTAAGACGTCATGAATTTATCTACCTTTGTGGGATGTTTGTGTGCTCGGGGATTCAGGGTGTGACAATTAGCTTCCTCTATAATTACTCTATATAATTAGGAGAGGCGCATGTCATTATTGTCAGGCATCTCAAAATTAAAGATGTCCACACTGAATGCTTATTGTATTAGCACTGGGCTCCAACTTCATAGACTAAGTGAAAAAGAAGAAGAAGAAGATTCCTCTCATAACTAAGCTCGAAAATTGGTTATGTTTTATATTGGTCCTAGAGACGTGCCCCTCCACTTTCCAATATACTAATAGTGTCGAAAGTTTTTCTGCCAAGGACTTGTAGACATGGTGAGACCATTAGTCTATAGGAATTCTGAGTTGAAGATAAAATACCTATACACTGCTATTCTTTTGATGTGTTAAAATAAAAATTAAGTGCCAATATTGTAGACATTACTTCAAGTATTGCTCGATGTTTGAATTGGATTTGAACAGGGGTATGAGTTTAAGTAGTTTAAATCTAGCTTCCACGACTCTGCCTTTTTGATTTGATCACCTTATGTGATTCAAAGATCCTATTGCTTTCAACATAATCTTAAGATAAAGTGTAAAACCAATTGATGATAAGAGTTGCCAATCTAATGACCACATGGATAAAAATGTCATAGGAGTTGGTTAACTCCTTCATTAATATATTGGTATGTATTTATTTATTTTTTTTTTGGGCCGAAGTACAGCCCAAGTGCCAAAACTTGGCATGAAGGGATACTTAAGTGCTAAAAATTAGGAAAGTGACACTTAAGTGCCATCTCCGGTGAACCCCACCGGAAATCCTACATGGCAATTTTTTATTATTTTTTTCGTCTACGTGGCTCGCTGGAATGTTGACTCAAAAAAAAAAAAAAAAAGACAAAAACGACGTCGTTTTTGAGCATATTCGAATATTAATATAAAAATTAATTTAATTAAATTATAAAAATTAATTTTTTTTTTTTTTTTCAAATGTGGGGAGAGGAGGTAGCGGCTAAGGGCTAAGTCCTCGCCACTGGTCGGCCGGGGGCCGGCGATCCCGGCCGACCATCCCCACTCCGTCGCCGGCGCTTCCCGGTGGCAACGGGGAGGCAAGGGCTCACGGGCCCTCACCGCTGATCGACCGGGGGTCGGTGACGTCGGCCGACCCTCCCCCTCCATCGCCGTCCCTTCCCAATGACGGCGGGAGGCGACGAGGGCCCGCGAGCCCTCACCTAAATCTAGGGCGAGGTCATGACCCTCACCCATCCGGCGAGGCTCATGGGCCCTCGCGCCGCCGGCCGAGGGCCGGCGACCCCGGTCGACCCTCCCCCTCTCATTGTTGAGATCGCCGTCCCTTCTCGCAATGACGACGAGGGCTCAGCTCTCAGATGTCTCCTTCCCCTCCCCCCTCCCACCTTTTTTTTCTTCTTCTTTAATAATTGTATTTGTATTTTTAAATGTTTTAAATAAATTTAGTTTAAAATTAAATTAAATTTTATTTTATTTTAATTTTTACCACGTCGAGACAAAACAGCGTTTTTTACATTTTTTTAGTCACATCAACGTGCAAAACGACGTCGTTTTGCATTTACCTCGCCGGAAAATCGCAACGTTAGCATTTTGGCCGGATTGTCACTTAAATGATCAATTTTGCTTCGATTTTGGCACTTAAATGTCATTTTCTTAACTTTTGGCACTTAAATATCCCTCCGTGCTAAGTTTTGGCACTCCAAATGTTCAGCAGTCTATTTTTTTTATAGTGTTGGTAAGTAAATTTCAGAGTTGGTAATATATTATTTCAAGGATAAGAATGCTTCAAGTGCCAAAAGTTGGCATAAATTGACACTTAAGTCGCCAAAAGTTACGAAAGGTACACTTAAGTGTCGCATTCGAAGAAAAACGGATCACTTAAGTGCCACTCCAAAGTTCAGCCAAAAGGCGCGACGTGGCATTTTTCGACGAATTTCCGGCGAAGTGAACCCAAAACGACGCCGTTTTGCATGCGACGTGGCAAATAATGCAAAAACGGCGTCGCTTTGGGTTGACGTGGTAAAAAATAATATAAAAATTAAATAAATTAAATTTAAAATTAGATTTAGTTAAAATATTAAAAAATAATAATTTTAATAGTTAAAATATTAAAAAAATAATTTTAAAATTAAATTTAGTTAAAATATTAAAAAAATAATTTTAAAATTAAATTTAATTAAAATATTAAAAAAATAATTTTTAAATTAGATTTAGTTAAAATATTAAAAAAAAAATAATTTTAAAATTAGATTTAGTTAAAATATTTAAAAAAATAATTTTTAAATTAGATTTAGTTAAAATATTAAAAAAATAATAATTTTAAAATTAGATATAGTTAAAATTTTAAAAAATAATAATTAAAAAATTAAAAATTTTAATTTTAAAATTAGATTTATTTAAAATATTAAAAAATAATAATTTTAAAATTAAAAAAATTAAGAAAAATATTTTTAAAATTATATTTAGTTAAAAAATTAAAATAATAATAATTTAAAAATTATATTTAGTTTAAAAAATTTTAAAAAATAATTTAAAAATTAGATTTAGTTAAAAATTAAAAAAAAAATTTAAAATTAAATTTAGTTAAAATATTTAAAAAATAATATTTTAAAATTTTAAAATTTTAAAAAGAAGATTAATTTATTAATTTTTTTAAATATTTTTTTAATTTTAAAATTATTATTTTTTAATATTTTAACTAAATTTAATTTCAAAATTATTATTTTTTAATATTTTAACTAAATTTAATTTAAATTTATTGTTTTTAATTTTTTAACTAAATCTAATTTTAAATTTAATTTATTTAATTTTTATATTATTTTTTTATCACATGAGCCCAAAACGACGCCGTTTTTGCATTATTTGGCGATGTCAGCGTGCAAAACGGCGTCGTTTTAGACTCGGTTCGCCGGAAAAATGCCACATCGGCATTTTGGCTGGATTAGCACTCAAGTGATCCATTTAATCCGATTTTGGCACTTAAGTATACCTTTCGTAACTTTTGGCACTTAAGTGTCCATTTGTGCCAACTTTTGGCACTCCAGGGGTCCTTGTCCCATTATTTCATTTAAATGTTGTTAAATTTTTGTATGTGCCAGTAATTTATTTATGATTCTGGTAATAAGAGTTGGTAATTAACCACTTGACTCGTATGTCAGTGAATTCTTGATATTGCTGGTAATTTTTTAACACTGGTAAAATTTGAGAGTGAGTAATTTAATACTTCCATGTAATGTTTGTAAATTCTTGACTGTGTTGGTAATATACTTATGACACTCGTAAAATTTTGTACGAGTTGGTAATCTACTACTTTATTGGCATGTTGGTAAATTTCTAAAGATGTTGGTACTTTACGCAATGATGAAAATTTTCAAGTGAGTTAATTTATTACTTCATTGGAATGTCGGTAAAAAATAGATAATCTTGGTAATTTACTAATCACACTGATAAAATTTCATAAGAAATGGTAATTTATGAATATTTTGTCAGTCAACAACCAGAAGGTTTCAAGCTTGAAATACACTAGTGAATGGAAGAATAGCAGAGTGAGAGCTTGAGAGAATAGCAGAGATGAGAGCTTGAGAGCTCAAGATCAGGATGCAAGAAGCCAAGTCTCCAATCAGACGATTACTACAATACTGTGGAATATTTGGAAGTCAAGAAACCAGGCCACCTTCAAGAATAGAAAACCAGAACCAAGCAACCTTGTGGAGTCTGCTTTAGCTGGGTTGAAGAGTTTCAACAGATGGAACCCAAAATCGAGCGAATCTAGTAAGACTAGAGACGGATCGTCACGATTTTGGAACCCACCGCAAGCTGGAACACTAAAGATAAACATAGATGGTGCCTACGAACCTGGAGCTACTGGAGGCTCAATCGCTTGCGTCTGTCGTGATTCCGCCAGGAGGTTGGTGGACGGAGTGGTGTGAGCAGTAGCAGCGTCTTTTGCGTTCAGGGTTGAGGATCTTGCCCCTCCTGTAGAAGCCCTAACTCATATGTATCCTCAAAGAAAAGTGCTGCTGTGCTAAAAAAAGAGAAAAGAATCATTTGATCAAATGGTGGCTGCCTATCAATCAACTATCAAGATAATCAACCCACCGGGACCACAACCATCATTCACGGCGAGAATCCAAGGAAAATCTCGTCAAAAAAAGCAAAGTGATTATGAAGAGAAATAAAGCAATAAAAGCAAAGAAAAAGAAGATGGTTCAATCCTAACGTGGAAAAGAAGGCCCGCCAATGCTTTACTATGTGCCTTTGATCGTCCAAGTCTTCGGAGACTTGGCTCATTCATGGATGTGAATCCTTCTCGGAGTAAAGCTGGTTCATCATGGACGGTTGGTAGTCCAAGTCTTCGTAGACTTTGACTTTGCCCTTCTAATCGCGTGACGTTTCCCACGTTGGGCCACGTCTTTTATTTGGAGGTCGGTAGCTAATGCAGCTTGTAGTCTAATGATTGTATTTCGATGCAACCAAAAACCACATGTATACGACACTTTCGTACTTTCCATTTAGTTAAATTAGACGGCATCAAACTTTTCTATTGATTGATGATATAATTGGCTAGTCTATTTAAACATCAAAGTATTTATGAACAAATGGTATTTGTTTGCAAGTATTTTTTTTTTATTTTCTAAATCAATTTTGTGATAATTAAACATTTCATGTTTCACGATAGAAAACAAAATCTCACTGAATTTGGAGGTGTAAAAATATTCCATTTTGAAATTCATAAGTTCTTAAGTCTCTTCAGTCATAAATCCGAGTGTGACCAAAAAAAAAATCTAAGCTTAAAGTTATTACTCACGTTGATGAGTTTAAAAAAAAATAATAATCTTGGGAAGTATGAATGGAAGATCAAATTTGCTTTCTAGTAGCTTTAGCTTTGATTATACTCCACTAAATTTGTGTTTTAGTGATTGAAAGTCCAAAAGTCTTGTCACAAATATTCAAATCAAACTCCTCCATTCAAACCGAAATTAAGCTTCCTCCATTAGCTCAAAAGCTCATGGAAGAAGAGAACACGGATAGGATCCCATTGCCTGACTCCTACTCTTTTGAATGGAAAAGAAAGACTTTTCATATAGATGTAGGCCTTAACTATCTATACCTTTGCTCTTTCCCACAGAAAAACTAAGTACTACAAGGGAAGGTCATTGAACTTAGAAGCCAAGGGGGATTTGAGGAATATGCAGAGAGAGTCATGGGCTCGTTTGCTGCAAAATTTGGTCAATAAGAATGGTTCCTTGAAATATCACTCTAGCCTGTCAAAGTTGACAAACTATTGCGTTTCTTAACGCGAAAAATCAATGGAATAAGTGGTGTAGAAATTTTGGGATTAAGATAAGCTTTTTCCCCCCAATGAGTGGGCAGATTCATTCAAAGTCAAGTCAACAAAAGCAGACATCAAACTTCCAAGCAAGTTTTTTTTCGCTTCATCCTAATTAAGGTGAACTCTAGACGATTCAATTTAATGGGCTGACTAGGCGCGGGCCCAAATTAACTCCTAAGCATAAAGCCTGATGGAATTATCAGGCTTGATCTTCATCAAAGCACTCCCCTAGTGATCAATCGAATTAAGAAAAGATTACATTTTATTTCGGGGTGAACCATCCTTTGCATTTAACTTGTTGTTAGTGTCAATAAATTGCTCGTCATGAAGCATTGTAGTTGAACTTAAATCCATGCATTGTTCTGATTATTATGCAAAACCCTACTAAATTAAAGTACATAAAACCAACGTGTAAGAATAGTCTTGTGTCATATTAAAACTTTGAGCCACTAACAAGTACGATAAATAAGCTCATGAACATGATGTGACCTATTAGATCTCATCTAGAATTTAAGGGTCTGCTTGGCAACTTGCCAAACAGTAATAATTTCTATTTTTTTTTTTTGTTCCCAGGAATGAATTTGGAGTAGAAATTTGTTTGGTAAAATTTTTGTTTCCGGGAACAAATTTATAATTTTTTGTTCCTGGAAGTAGATTTGGAATAGAATCGAGAAGTAAAAAAAAGTTGATTCATTGTTTCCGGGGAACAATTCCAGAATCAAGCAAACCTATATTTTCTATTTTCTCTTCTTTCTTCTTGTTCTTCTTCCCTCTCTCTTTTTCTTTAACTGCCGCCGCTGCTACAGCCTTCCACCGTTGCCTCTGCTGTCCGCCTCCCAAAGCTGTCGGTCGTTGGTGACCAGTCCGGCGAGCTCACTAGAGGTTTGCCAGGCTAGGGCCAGGTCCAGCGAGTTCGCCAGTGGCTAGGTGAGCCTCGCTCGAGCCTCCCCTGGCCACTGGCGAGGCTCGACTTGGCCTAGATCACCACCACTGCCCAAGCCGAGCACCCCCTTCTTTTTGGCCATGGGTTTGAGGAGACGCGGTCGCCGCCGTCGAGTTTTCATTCAAGCCGAGAGCATCCCGTTCTCGGTGCCATTGTACCGCCGTTGCCGTGAACTTGCCGTCGCTGGAAATCGGTGAGTTAGGACGTTAATTACAATTAGGGGTGGATTAGTTTAATATTAACGGCAATTAGTATTAGTTAATTTTAGTTTATTCTTAATTACGATTAAGAATGGTTTAGATTAATTTTAATTGAGATTATTTTAAATTGCGATTAGTTTAAGTAATTACGATTAAATTAATTAATCGTGGTTAGATTAATTAATTGAGTTTAGTTTAATTAATCGTAATTTATTTATTTAAACGTAATTTATTTAATTAATCATTATTATTTTAGTTAATGTCGATTAATATTTAATTAATTATAGTTAGTCTAATTAATCATGCTTAGTTTAATTAATTGTGATTAGCTTAATTTTCTCGATTAGTGTAATTTAATGATGGATTAGTTTAATTGAGTGGAATTTTATGCTTGTTTTATTGGATGGATCTATGTATAATTCCGATTATTTGAGTTTGTTATGTTGTGTTATTGGTTGTTTAATGTATATGCTTTGATTACTATTTCAAAAAAAAGGTTTTATGGGCAAGAAAATAAAAAAATAAAAAAATTGAGGTGTCTAGTTTAGACGCCGAATCTTACATGCTAAATAAAATAATGGGGTTTTAAAATAAAAGTGTGCAAAGTTTGATGGGTTGATTTTAAATACGTGACCACGTGTGATTATTTTACCGAAATTTTAAATGTAAAGATTTTCCGAGGTTTGTTATTTAAGCACGAACTCTTTTACACTAGGCTATTTGATGGAAGATAAAAATTGGCTTGTGTGTTGGCATGCTTGTGTGGTCATTTAATCGAACCCGTCACCCAACGGAAGTTTGGGGGCGATGCCCCATTTTAATCAGATGCCTGGCGGGGGTCTGGCTGCCAAGTCGTAGTTGAGACCGAACCGATGTTCTTTTATGGAATGCTATCTAGGCAGGGGTTCTAGACAATGCTGTGCCCGATGGGGCGGGACGATGCCCGTCATGCCGGAAGACTACCGGCTCTTGTGTTAGCCGTGGCCCGAGGGTTGTAATAATTGAAACACGTGTGTTGGTAATGCGCATGAAATTTTTAGAATGTGTTCTGATAATTAGTTATGCGTGTTGCACTATTATTGCCATGTGAGATGTGCTAATATGCAGGGGTTTATGTGGTGCGTGTTTAGGTTGCTTCCGAGATGAATTTGCATCCTAATCGAGGTTTAGGCTGTTAACTCGCTGAGATTTATATCTCACCCCATTGTTGTTAAATATTTTCAGGGCCATAGTGTGGGGAACTGTTAAGTGCAGCTATGGTGGGCGTGAGATGCGACACTTTTTGGCTGGCCTTGCTGTTAGTGAAGCTAGTGTTAACCCTCACCTTTCTGACCCTTTTTGCTTATAGGTCGTGCAGGAGTTACATTTTGTTGTAGGCATGTAAATGTTAAACTCGTTGGGTTAACAAGTGAATAAATAAATGTGCGACTTTTGGAAATCGTTTGTTGTATTTTACTATCCTGTTTTGTTGATTGATTGGGTGTTTATTTAATTCATTTCCGCATGTGTTTAATCAAAAGATAAAAAGAATGGGTCGGTGACGCGTCCTGAAATATTGCATTTTTAATCGACCGTCATTCGCATGCTCAAGGTTCGAGACATGACGTTGCTGGTCATCCCAAAGCCGGCGACCGGCAACCTTGAAGCATAAGAAGAAGAGAAATAAAGGAAAAAAAGAAAAGAAGAAAAAAGAAAAAAAAATGAAAAAAGTAATAAAATTATTTAAAAATCAAAAGAATATGATTTGAAGTAGAAATTTTGAGGACGGTGCCAAACACAATTCTATTCCAGGAATTGGAATTTTGAACAATTACCAAATATTTTAAAATGCTTAGAAATTATTCCCGGGAATAGAATAAAAAAGAATTATTTCTTATCAGAAATTGTTCCTAAGAACAAAAGCATTACCAAACGCGGCCTAACTCAATTAGCATTTTCAAATTCCCAATTGAACTCAAAAGCCTCTCCAAAGACTAGCAAAAGTTTGGTGAAGCCTCTCCAATGACTATAATGATTAGAAAAATATATATTGACTCCCCCCGATCTCAAGTATGAAAGTTCTCTATTTCAAATAATATTTTTTGGAGGTGTGGCTCTTCATTATATTGGTCAATGCTTGTGGATTATCTATTGCAAAAGAAAAGAAAGAGCAAAAATATGAGAACTCGCAGACAATGTGAGATTATTCCATGTTAAATTTTGAGAATTGTAAAAAAAAAAAAAATGCCATACTACTATTCATTTGAAATTAGATGAGTTGGGTCATTATTTCATATTTACTGCAACATTGGATAATGTTAGATCAAATCCATTTGCAACTGGAAACATTTTTTTAGTACAATTAAGAATTGTTGTGCCTCCTCTTCAACTTCTGTGAATCAAACTTAAGAGCCATGCTTTACTCAAAAAACAAATTGGACATGCGTTTACTGACGTAGAGTATCCATCTCCTTCATGTCGCAATTTTGTGTTGGTTATTGTAGAAGAGGAGATGCCATAAGTGCTGAGATACTTGCATACACATTGTAACAGCCACTTTGACATATACAATATAATGAAGTTAATGTTCTGCTACATGAATAATGGGCATCGACGAATTTCAAATGCGGTAAGTCAAAGTAGCAATTTATAAGGTATCTCAGATAATTCACTACGTAATAAATTGACAAAATAATGCACTTGGAATTTATATAATTTGACCTGACCTCACTAGTAGGTAAGTTAATTAGCAATTCAAAGCCACTGAAACATCTAAACCAAACCAAAACAAAACAAAGAAGATCTGAACAAGGGTACATGGAAAACTATATCACTAGTCAACATGCAAAGTGGACATGAGAAAAAGATGTACATAAACCTCCTTGTAATTGATATGTATAACAGAATAGGAAGCACTTCTTATCAGAAAAAAAAGTACTCAGGAGAGTAGGTGTCCATTATTTTTTCTTGTGCAGAAATTTGCCAAGTTTGATCAAACAACTCCATGATGTTCTGAGTTTCCAATCTCCCGTGGTGAATGCCTACCCGATCTGACTGAATTGAGGTCATACAGCAATCCCTTTTTAAGGCAGGAAGTCCATGTCAGACTTTCCCTTCCATCTTGGTAGTTTGTAGATGTATTCTTCTTTTAAGATGGAGATTCTTGATGTTTGTCCGTTAAGACCAGCATGCGAATCGACCAAAGTCAACCCCGAAATCATGCACCGCTTATCAACTACTCAGTGGTTCACACCAATAGCTCTTACAATACCTTCTCTCCATGTGAAGTTCTCCGAGATGTACTAACTGAGATACACTCCTTTCATCACTTAGGCTCCGTTCATTTTATGAAAAATAATTTTCAGAAAAATATTTTCTGTATTTTCCAATGTTCATTTCACAGAAAATGAACTAATTGTGAAAAACATTTTCCATCAAGGAAAAAAAGTCTTCTATAAAAGGAGAAAATGTTTTCCACTTTTAAAATTGAGGAAAACATTTTCCTTGCTCACTCTCTTGTCTCATACCCTGCTAATCTCCTTCTATCTTGTTTTCCTTTTTAATAATCCAAATTTTAAATTATTTTTATTTTTGTTTTTCTTCTTTTTTTTTCTCCTTTTATTTTCTTTCTTCCTTTTATTTTTTCCACCTTCTTCTTTGGCTGGTCACCGGCCAACATGACTACGACCGGCGATCGGCTACAGGCGAGCCTTGAGCTCGCTGGCCTTAGGTGAGATCGAGGCTCGTCGCCGTCGGCCTTGGGCCTCACCTGGCTCATCAATCTCTGGCGAGCAGTGAGCTCAAGGCTCGCTGACCTCTAGTGAGCTCGAGCTTCCTACTCACCATATTGGCGAACTGGCGGCGAGCGCGAGCCTCTAGCGAGCGGCGAGTTAGAGGCTGGGGAGCTCGAGCTCGCCAGTCCTTAAATCGGCAAGCTAGCGAGGAGCTCAAGCCGGCGAGCTCCACCTCGCCGGATCATCGGCCATCGCCATGGCCGCGATCGGCCAAAGAAGAAGAAGAAGAAGATAAAAATAAGGAAAAGAAAAGAGAAATAAAAAATAATTAAAACATCAATTTGTTTAAAAAAAAAAAAAAAATTGATCTTGTTAAAAAATTAAAAATCGATTTTAAAATATAAAATGAAAATAAAATTCTTGAAAAAAAGATGCATAAAGAAAAAGATTTTTTTACCGTACAACAAAAAAATTTTCCACGTCATTTTCAAATTTTACACGAACACTAGAAAAATAATGACATTTTCCTGAAAAATGACTTTCAAAAAAATATTTTCCAAAAACACTGTATTTTCTGTGAAATGAACGAACCCTTAATTCGAATCATTTCACTGTTCCCACTGCTCCATGGCTTATTGCAGCATCATTATTTGGGCTGCCCTTTCCAGTGATCTATCTTGTGCTTATTGGACTCCTCTGGAAGAAATCTTTGAACGGAATAGCAGAAACAATGATGGTAGCATATAAATATTTCACTTTCAAAGTGAATGAGGGGTGCATGAGCCTGATCCAAAAAGGAGTGATCTATAAATCTGTGTTGTGCTTATAAAATTTGACTTAAGTCGAATGAGGTGTTGATGTGTTTATGTTACCAATAAAAGAAGAGGTTTGATGACTGGTTTCTATAAAATTGATTAATTTACTCTTCATAATTTTCTCTCGAGTTTCTCTTACCATTTAACTTCCACCTTTTTGTTTTGTGTAAACTTTTCTGTGCTTTTATAAACATTTGACTGCGAACATAAATCTGTGAGAGCCACCAAACATCGCACATGCCACGCATCGGGGTTCTTATATTATATTGTCTGCGTGAGCTAATTGTGATTTAAGGGAAAAAAAAATCTTTCACATTCTTTGATAATTTGAAAATGACATTTTGTGACTTTTGGTGTGTGAGGCTACAAACTCTTTTTACTTCAAACATAGCCAATGAAAAACTCCATTGACTTTTGCTCTCAAAGATTATGGACCTTTTTACTCGTTTAAATATTTTACATGCAAAGTATTCAATCCCCATGATTGTACAACTTACATATCAAATGAGCAATTATGAGATGACGATGACATCATTTTATAAGATAGTGATTGGTCTGATCGTATTCACACTAAATATTTTGTAAATTTTAGATAAAACTATTGCACATACGTTCATCTAAAAATAAAAATAAAAACTATCAAATCCACTTCTATATAAATTTTAAAGAATAGAATCGATCCGTCATGGTAAGTCATGTTCTCGAGCTCTCTCTCAACCCGAGAGAAGTGGGCTCCAAAATCCACAATTAAGCTTAATTCACTTGTCTTGCATGTTGAATAATATTCTTTTAAAGTTCAAATATTATTGGCAAAGAAAAAGTTTGAATAATTCGAATTATTGGATTGAGTCGAGCTTGGAATTAGGGGTGTGCATGGTCCGGACGGGCGGTTCCTGACCTAGAACCGGGAACCGCCCGCTAAAGACCGGTTCCGAAAAATTGGAACCGGGATCCACCCGTTTGTTGCATGGATCCACCCGGGAACCAGACCGCCAGTCTGGTCCGGTTCTTGGGTGGATCCATGGAACCGATCTTGACGCAAAACAATTTTGGTTTTCAACATAGAACGATTACGTGACATCAAAGCAAGCCAAAAAAAGAAAAACCAAATTTAAGTACGTGGAACAAAAATTCATTTGTTGTAATTATAAATGCAACCAATGAAGGAATGGATGTACGTAAGTTGATAGAGGTAGAGAGAGTAGTAAGTGTTAAGGAAAAATGGGTCTCTTTTAAAGCTATGAACTGGACATATACCTCATCAGGTTCGGCAAAATATCACAAGTCGCATAGACAAATCAAAGGAGATGAAATGAGACACCATCTAAACACAGGAAAACAAAGGAAGTGCAACTAAACAAAACTTTATTGAATACATCACCTTCATCATGAATAAATAAACTAAACAACCAAAAAGCATAAGAATTCTCCAATACTCAGCTTTGTATTCATCCTGCAATAGAAACAATTGCCACAAAATAATTGCTATTCAATTTTAGTAATTTTTCTTTTTAATATTAAAAGGGAACCAGGCCGGTCCGGTCCGGGCGGGCGGATCCACCCATGGAACCGGGAACCGAACTGGTTCCCACCAGTTCCCAAAAATTGGAACCGGGAACCGGACCGGTTCTCTCAAGAACCGCCGGTTCCGGGCGGTTCCCGGGTATTTTGCACACCCCTACTTGGAATCGGAAAAATTTTACTCAAGAAGCTTGTGATCAAAGGAAGCGCCAAAAGAGGGGAGAGAGAGAGAGAACAGAAATTTGTCCAGGAGCACGCCTCATTTTAGCAAACCTTCCTTCATTGCCCTCACGGAAACGACGAAATCACGGGACGTGACACCGAATATGCCCGCCGACGGAGCAAGAGCCCAAGGTCGAATCAGGAAAATTTCGCAAATCCGTCGTCCTCTCCTTCCCTTCCCCCCCACCCGAAAACAAAAGCTCGCCGTAGCTTTCGATCGCCACCCGCCGCGAAAATCGCTAAGGAGTCCACGAACGCTGCGAAGACCACGATTCGAGGGTTGAATTCGAGCAATGCGGACGAAGACCGCAATCGATCTCTCCGTCTCGCCGGGCGATCGCGCCATTTTGATTGCGTGAGATTGGAATTATGTTGTTGCTCGGCAGAATGTGGAGTTGAGGGTGATGGTTGTTCTGAAGTGCTTCATTGCCGCGGGTGGGGGTGAGAGGTAATTGCAAT
This sequence comes from Eucalyptus virginea, assembly GCA_014182375.1. Taxonomy (NCBI): domain Eukaryota; kingdom Viridiplantae; phylum Streptophyta; class Magnoliopsida; order Myrtales; family Myrtaceae; genus Eucalyptus; species Eucalyptus virginea. Next base: position 49,379,735 of record CM024521.1, read on the forward strand.
TCGTGTTCATGTGATCAATTACTGCTCTGATCCTCCCACTTGATTGGGGTTGGGAGTCTAGTATCGAGCATGTCGGTTTTGAGCTTGTAGGTTTCAACGGACTAGCTTTATGGGAAAGAGGAGCCTTATGCTTTTCACTTATTCGCCTTTCGTTGCATTTGACCATATAGTTCTTTAAGTTCACGAACAAGGATGGCAGAAATATACTGAAATATTATTTTGAGTTGATGTTTCCTTGAAGTGTTCCTCTTACTTGATTGTCGAAATAGCTTGCTAGAGACATAAGAAACTTGCTCCATTGCTTGTCACTAAATATGTTTTTGACCGCATTTTCAATGTGGAATATTTTCAACTGGTAAATGCAGAACTCAGAGTAAGGTCCAAGCTTGTAAAGCTGTTTACAATTGCACTCTTGCCATGACATCAGCGGAGTATGCATCTGCTGTAAGTGTTCTTTATAAAGATTTTCATGTTTACCTAGAGCTTGTTGTTGTTATTAACTCTTCAGGTTTCACCATTTAAATATAATAACATTGTAACTAGATGCACAGCTTTTTACTTTGCAAGTTTAATGTCAGATTTGACAGAACTTAGTAGTTGGACTTGTCCTAGATGTGATGGAAAGACCCAGGTAATTTAATATGGTTTCATATGACATTGTTGCTAAGGTTGCCTGAAGAATGGATCCTCAGTACAGTATTAAATGGCCAATTCTTCTGATGAGATTTTGTGGGCATATGCTGCCTCCTCTTATTAGATTCTGAACTGGTAATTAATGCCTTTTGATATGAAAGGAGGGGTTTGAATTCATTGAATTGATAGTGGGCATTCAACACTGCTTACACGCAGATTATTTGGTTGCAGTGGCTTACCAATCTGCAATGCTTGTGATGCCTATATGTTTAAATTGCATCTAATTGTTTATATCTATTTCTAAACATACATACGTATTACCTGCAGGCATAAGTTGGGGTGGCCAAGGATCTTAATGCTGTGATTATAGCTTTTTTAGGTGCACAAGAACATAGGTATGCATGTTAACTTTAGCAACTCTTCTCCTTACAAATGATTTGCAAAGGTTTTGATGAAAATTTAAGCTAAGAAGAGCAGCCTACTGTGGGTGCGTACACAAGACCCATGGGTCGACTGTCCATAAGAAGGGAAAAGGGTGAATCATTTCCACCAAGATGTGAAAGTTACCATCTTGTAATTTTAGATTGGTTCATGAGAAGATCACATACTTCACTAATTTTGTTCTGTGAAAAATTCTATCACCTCTCTTTGTCATTTGAGCTTTTCAGTTAGTGATTACTTCTTTTTATGTCTACAGCATACAGAATTGGGTTGAAGATCTCTACTGGATAGTGGAAACAGCTTGACTTGCTACCCTGGCATGCATGGTGCCCTGGATAGCTCTAAAGATGATTATGCCTCTTGCAAGCTGTGGATTCTTCTTGTTTGGATTGAGTTACAGTCTTACTCTATCAATTTCTGCTTGGGTTAATCATGGATTTTACTATTCTTATCTTGATATGACAATTCAACCTGGTATTTTGGATGCTGTTATAAGAACCAAGGATTTATAAGGGGACATCAATGTCATGGTGACAGAGCATTCTATGGGAGGGGCTATGGCATCCTTTTGCGGAATTGATCTTGTGGTAAGCTAGTTAAAAACTGCTATGGTCTGGAATTGTGAATTTTATTGTTTTTTTTCCTATTGCGTTCTTCCAATATTCAGATGATAATCTGTTAAGAGTCATCTAGAATTCTCTGCCAAATCTGTGTTGAAGAGTCTAGGCTCTTTATGTGGATCTTGAACTTTCTATTGCTCTCATATTTATATTGACAATTCATCATAGACAGCATCTTGTTTTGTTTCAGTTTTGGTAAGTCAAACCATAGACAAAACACAAGCAGAATGGGGTGCAAACAGCCATTTACACTAACCACTAATTGTTTAAGTATCTAGCAATGTAAATTGAGTCTTACCCATAAAGCTATGGAGCTTCAAGTTGGTCGAATACCTAAATATAGTGGATAAGGTCACTTCCAACTAATCATTACAAGGTTTACTTACTTGCTGGAAAATTTATGGAATTGTCGATATGTTTATGGTCTGTACATATAATTTTTTAAAGCACTTGAAGCTCAAGTTTTATGTCGTGTAATCTTGAAGTGCTAATGCATTTTAAGATAGATTATATATCAATCCTAAATATGTGCTTGGTGTACTGTTTCTATCTAAGTCTCTCTCTAATCAAAAGAAGCAGCTCCTCTTCAGTAGAACTACAAGGCCAGATATGTTGTAGGCTGGAGCCAATGCTAAGATGTCTAAATTATGCCCTTTCTCTCAGCTTTATTGGACAGAGTGTTCCAGGGTACATTTGGAGGCACCTGTTGCTCAACTGGTACCAGAAATGGTGCCCAATCCAAAATCATGTCCCATTGATTCTCTTCTTCATGACAAGTGGTGATTTTTTAGAGTTGAACTTTATCTTGAAGTCTGATTACACTCATGTTCATGTGGCCTATGATAGGATCATAGGTTGCATGGACTTTAGACTATACCCTTTCTCAAAATATTAGTAGCAAGTATAACATCTTGTCCTAAAACTTTTAAATGATTTAAAATTTTATTTTTGTTTAAAATTTTATTTTTGTTTACTGGTTTCTTGCTGAAAATTTTGTCGAGCCAATTGTGACGTCATGCCCATTCGTTGCGATCCTTTTTAAGATTTTCTCCTTCACTACTTGTGACAGTAAGTTTTGTAGTTCAAGGGGCATTTTCACCATGAACCAAGAATTTTTTGTTTATGTTTAGCAGGATGTGACTAACCCCACCAACATTCAAGTGCTTCTTGTGGAAGCAATCAAATGCTCTTCTGTTGTAAATTCATGTCCAATCCCACTATTCCATATTATTAACACCTTTTTGTGGTGCTGAGGGTGGGTTTGGTTTTGTTGTGTGTGGGGTTTGGTGTTGGGAAACTTATGGATGGGATCTTGACGGAGTTAACGCTAGCCTTCAACCCTTATGGAGACAAAGGGCTGTTCTATTGTTCACCTTTGTATATGAAATGCAATATATGGTTATTGATGCATAGTGTTTTTTCCCATCTTGGAAGGGCTATTGATGTATTGACATTCAAGTTATTTAACTGTCTAATTATGTGTGCTGAAACTGTCTTTTCCAGATCAGCATTCGCCTGAATTACTTAACCGAAACACTTTATTTCCTGGTTAATCATGAAGCACAGAATATTCAGGTTTAAACATTTGGACAACTCTGTATTGGCAATGCAGTGTTTGCATCTTACTACAGTGACTGCATACCAACAACATTGCGTATTCCTCTTGGACAAGATTTTTTGTCTTATTTGCCTCCGTACTATTTTTGGTTCTCACAGAAGACGTACCATCAATTCCCTAGAGAGGTATGGTGTTGATCTTGACAGAATATCAAATAAATTATGGGGAATTGTTGATGACTGAATTTGAGGTTTGCTTCGCATTTCTTTCAACCTGTCTAACAAGTGAAGTATCATATATTCCGGCATTGTCTGTACTCTCTTTTTTCAGCTCATGGTGCTACACAAGTCAGGTCTAAAGTAAAATGCCAAATGTTTACTAATGTGTCAAAGATCCAATCTAGTTCAAAGGCAGAATCTCAACCAGGTCAGCCAAGCCACATCCCAAATTGCACAGAAAATTCTGGAGAATTACATTGTGCCCCCAAGATTTTGGCATAATGGCAAGCTACCCATGATGTTTCAAGTTTTGCATCCTAGACTTTTTGAAATTGGACACAATGTGCAGCAAAATGTTCTTGCAAATCTGACCACGTGACCGCACGTAACCGGTTATGAAAGACAAATTGGACATATATCATCTATATATGAGTAAAAAAAAAAAGGACTACCCAAAAACATATTTTAAAACTATCTATTGATGTGCATTTAGCGTTGGTCCAGTCAAATGCTTGTCAGAATTGTAGTCACATGCTCTCAAATGCAATATTTTTTGTTTTAATTATTCTTCTACTTATTATATGTATGTGCTTATATGACAAATTTCCTCCGTAATCAGTCATGTTGCTGGAGCTCCAAAATTGATCGAAGTCAATCCAGGGAACGCATTGCAATCTATTTCTAAAATTCATGGGCAAATTGCAAAAATTGAAACATCACTGGCCAATAGACGACAACTGTAAAAACTTGGGGGGCAATATGTAATTTGCCTCAGAAAATTTACAGAGTTTCAGGCCAGTAGATTACTAGCAATTATTAGACCAACATCAAACCTCAAGAACCTTCGGAAGCTAATGGAGATGCTACTATCAGCATCACCAATAACCACAACAATGAGACAGCAAAAACGAACTGAAATAAGTTGAAAAAAATAATAATAATCGCATAAACATGCAAAAGCTGCTATCTGGGAGCAACGCAACAACACATCGAAAAAAAGCGAACTCGATAGGGCGTCCACCTAACTAATTCTGGAATACAAAAGCGGTAGGAAACCAAAACCAAGTATCGCTAGCCTGAACTCATTATTAACCCCAGACAGCTCATCTAGTCAATCTACACATTTGAAATCCTCATTTGGCAATGCTGTAGCTTTCGGATGTACTCACAAACGCATGCTTTAGCGATGCTTACGCAGTTCATCCATTCCTATATCTACCCAAACTAATGCCGCAAACGTGACCGTTTTTTAACTTTAAAACCGCCAAAACATGTACTCATCTCTCAATCAAATCCTTAACATAGCCAATAATTCACTTTGTTCGATCAATCATCACACATACTTGCCGACACAAACATTCCGAACCAGCATCTCCAGTCCCATCCGGCAGAATTCATAAATTCAGGCACTAAACAAATTGAAAGTAGACCAATTTCTTCCCTTTTTTCTCCCTATCAAGTCCAAAGAAACGCCACTCCTCGATCAATCCACAGAAAAAAAAAAACTGAACATTTACCACAACCCAATGGACAGAAAAACACCTCCAGCACCAAAAACACGAGCACGTTCGTCCAGTCTGGGAAAAAGCTAACGTCTAAGCTGACAATACGCCTCGAAAATACCGCCAGCGATCAAGCGCCAATCAAACAAAACCAAATCACGCAGAGTCGACACTCCCCATCGTCCAAAAACGCATCAAAGCCTCGTTAGTGGCTTAAAGAACAGCAATATATCTTCCTTTGACTTGTCAGTGGGGCAATGGGGTGCATATCCTGAAAAAATGCAGCTCAACCAAATGAGTGATGCCGCTTAGCATATGAAAGCCTTTTATTGATCAAGATGCCACGAGAAATTTTACCGGCCCAAGTTCTACTTCCAAGAACAACTTCAATTCGGCATTCGGAACTTTATTTGACACTTCTCTCAACTATCCTACCTACAATACATCAAAAAGAAAAACAAATACGCTGGGAAAGAAAGTAGAGACCCAATCAAAAGGCATTGGAACAGTGGATAAAGCACGACGAAATGAACATAAGCAGTACGGAAAATTAAAAAAGACAAATGAAAGAACAAAAGGGAAAAATCGAAAAGAGGAAGCATCTCTGCCAATAAAATGCATAATCAAAAGATATCCTCCCCATGCAAGTAAGAGAATATTAAAACCTATCACTCTGAAGAACAACTAACTCCTACAGGAATAAGCTGAACAGGCATCTTCCCCATTATTTTCCACTCTTACACAAAAATAATCAACTAAGTGATGAGAAAAAATCAAGTACCAGATAATAGAAGGCAGGTAGTGCAGCACATTAACACAACATTACGTAGACTTAAAAGGCTAAATGATTACCCAGCTGAAGCTAAACAGAAACTAAACCAAAAAAAAAAAAGTGCATGAAAAACAGTTCTGAGAAATGTGCACCGGAACGCCGAATTCTTTAGCAACCTCCTCCTGAAAAAATACAGCAGTTTTTGTTATCACTTGGTTTAATATGTGTTGAAGAAATCCTTGAAACTGTAAACAGAAAAGACAATCGCCAGAGATGACCAAAAGCTAGTTTGCTAGACATGGCGATACTGTTTCGATAGGATATTGCAGCGTAATTTGGCAAAGTCAACGATGCCTGGTGTACACCTTCCATTCGTTTAAAATCTAACTCTGCGATTTTATCATTATGATTTGACATGTGATTCAAGGTCCTCTTGTTTTCAACTTCGTCTTCTGATGAGTGTAAAATCACAAGGCGATAGCAACAAGGGGAGTGATATGTAGGAACAACGATCATCTCTCCAACCCCAATGCGCACATAAATAGTCCCATAAATCACATCCAGAGCTCCAACCCTTGAGTCTGTTCTCTGTTTGACAATTTTTGGTGTCGAGAACCGAACTACATCACTGTAATTTTACGTAACTAAGGTATAAAAGCTGCTTAAGATTAGTTATGGGATTCTCGCGATGCTGCTTCTTCGATTCAGTTGCCCTTTGGTACTTCTCCAGTTGCTAAATGAGCCACAACTTCCTGCAAAGAAACATAGTTCCATTAACTTTGTTAAGAGTGAACCATCTCAATCAGAAAACCTGCTCAAAAAGTCGGTCTAAGATGTTTGTACCTCTTGGTCTTCCACTAGCGTTCTGTCTCCGGCTCTAGCTCCTGCTCCAGCTCAATCTCCTTTTCTTCCTCTACACGCTTCTCTTCCTCCCTGTCTTCATCCTCGGCCTTTGTTCTCTTCTTCTTGTTCAGACTCGGGATGTTCAGTTATGTCCTTAACATCAGCCGCAGTTCCTGTATCCTGGCTTACCGCATTACTGATTTCTTGTTGCACGAGTAATGCCGTGCCATTCCCAATTGCTTCCATCTGAGGAAACGTTCTGTTCCACTTGTTTGTTCTTCTCGGGATTGGTGCTCGAAACTCCTGCTTTCAGTAATGGTGTTTCCGGCGGCAACAGCATGCTTCGACTCCGCGCAACGCATTTTCGTAAAAGGAAACGTCAATCGAAAGGAATTAGATTTGGGTATTGATTCTCTCTCCCTTTGTGCATCAGATCGAAATGAAGTTTCGGCTTTCGTTTTCTTTGGCTGTTGCAGTTTTGATTTGCTGAAGCGGGTTGTATCCGTGGTTGACAAAAGGAAGGAGTTTTTTCTGTTGTGGGTTGAGGGTGGAGAGGAGATAGTTGCAGCTTAAGTTAAAAAGGGGAGTTTCGCCCTCGAATCTAGAAAAGGACAATTCGTTTCTTATCATCGGTGGGGTTTTCCTTCCATTTTTTCCAACCCAACCCTAGTTCAATGAAAGAACATACTTTAGAATAAACATAGGCATACATCCAAGCAAAATTCAATATTGAAAAGACTGATTATTCCTACTCAAAAACTTATTTAAGTCTCTCGCTCCATGTTTGAGCAATTTAATTTTCAGTTGGTTTTGAGTACTTTTGATGGTAAGACTTTAGGACTTGTAGATGGACTTTTTTTTAGAGAAAATGACAATTCTTTTATACAAAGGAACACAAGGTTAATCGATATAGAAATGTGAAAAGTGAGGTGTGTTTTTTATATTTTATAATGTCAATCGATCTCATAAACCAAAATTCATATGGTCATGAAACATGAAATTGTTTGCACTTAATCCGATTGAAAATTGAACTTACCTAATTTTCCAAATTCACATATAAATCCTTTCACGAGCCATTAAATCAAAATTGACCAAGAGTAGGTATGTCAAAAAGCGAAATATTACAAAAAGATGAATTATAATAATGTTAGCAAACAAATAATCAAAATATTACCAAATAATCCCACAAATGCTTACTTCCCAAATGGAATTTAAATTTCTCTCAACTTGCCATAATTTATTTATTTTTAGGCTAAATAATAAGCATCTCCAAACGTATATCCTCTCTGTATATAATTACCCTATCTTTCTTCCATTTTGAGAGTGACGTTTGCAAAAGTTTTTATGATTGTTCCGCACCGTAAGTGGCGATGGACGCCGCCACAGGGGAACATTACCGTATTCCTTCTTCCTCCTTGCCGGAGCCGTGCTCGCAGGCTCTGCCGCATTCTCAAGCCTCCGGTTCATGTCGGCTCGGCTGGATTCGTCCCTCCGGATGACCACCGAGTCGCGGAATGCGCTCGGATTCGTGCGCAAGCATGTCGAGATCGCAGCTCCTCCTCCTCCTCCGCTGCTCCGTCCCTCGGTTTTCGGAGGTAGCGTGCTTGTTGTCGTCTGTTAGGCTTTTCTTTTTTCGCTACTGAGGAATCTCGACGTGGATTGTAGATGCCAGACTGATGGGTTCTTTGTCAGTGGGGGGGGCTTCTTTAGGTCGAGTTTGATGTCTAGATATGGGGCGGCGGGTGGAGAATTTGATGATTGATGAGGAAGTCTGAATAACTTATTCGAGGGATGTGTACCTGGTGGATCAGTCGAGTTGAAGCGGAGGGATGATTATGCTGTCGGGATCGTGCTTGTTGATTGAGACGCAGTGTTTTTTTAATCGTGTTCATCGTGTTTGCTTCGTATATTTGATATTGGAGACATGATTCTGTAATAGAATGAATGGCATCGATTTCTTTCTTCTAGTCTAGCGCTTCATGTTCTTCAATGTCGGTTCTGGGTTGAATTAGTTTGTTGATACAAAACGGAGCTGCATTTCTCTTTTGGCAGTATAAGGTTTTGATGTGATTGTCGTTGGAATTCACAGGCCGGCTCATGGCAATAGATTGCCTGCTTACCCTTGTTCGATAATTTCTAGTTTACCGTATTCTTCTGAAGCAAGTGCTGAAATGGAGGAACCCACAGGATTTTTTGCTTTTTTCCATCTAATGTGTGTCTTGACACATTGTGGAGTTCTTTTTCCGATATTTGGTTCTTGTAATATTATGCAGAGACCGTGAAGGAGATGCATGATAAAATTCTGGAGTCCATATTAGCTCCAAACGCATGGACATGGTCAATGATTGAAAATTGCAAGAACAGAGAGGATATCCAGCTTCTCTTTGATGTCTTGCAGAACCTATGCGGATTTGTCAGTTGACTTCTTGCTTCATTTGAGAAGTAAAGTTTTAATTTGTGAGTAGTTGATAAATCAACCTGGTTTTTTACTTTCATTGTGGAGATTGTCAATTCTTCGAATTCATGAGAATTTAAACTGCAATCTTTGTCAGGAAGTCACAAAAGCATGTGTGCATGCAAGGGCTCTCGATTTTGGTGAACGTTATCTACACAAGTTGTGTGCCAAGTTCAAAAATTTAATATCTTGCTGATATATATACCCGGTTCTTCTTCTGCATTCGACTGTTGCTACTTACCCTATCATTAGCACAATCATTTTTTTGTATGTTGTTTGTTCTCAAATGATCTTTTTACCTCAAGCCTGTCATGCTTGGAGAACAATTCAGCTGCTTATGAAATTTTTTGACCACCCTGCTGGTACTGTTAGCTAGTTATGCTTATGTGTTTTTTTTTTCCCTTGTTGCGTCAATTATGTAAACCAGAATTTTGTCCTACACGGATGCTACATGTGTATTAAGCATGGGTATGGAAATAACATGACACATATAACATATTCAAGAAATAGTTTTTCATGTTTGAATGTGTAAAGGCACATTCAATTTAAAGTACATAGAACATTGTTAAATGTGTACTAACTTTTCTTGTGTGAGTAACATATTAACCTGCTTGACATGCTTCGATGTGTTTTAAGTGGTAAAAGGGTCAATTTATTTTACATGTACAAACTTGTTAACTCGTTGATGACTCGGACAATTTTAAGCTCAATCCAACTTAATATGTGTCAAATGCTTATTCTGTAAATAGGTCTTTTTGCACATTGCTGGCTCTGTAAGACTGATTTCTTGAATGACACCTCCACTTCAAGTTATTGAATGCATTATTGAAGCTTAGCAAAGAGCATTCACTTTTTGCGGACGTGTTTTTATGAACATTAAGCTTCAGTAGTTATCAGTTCGAGCTGTTTCTAGTAATTAAGCTCTTCATAATTTTCAAGAAAAATAAATCAAATCAAACTGCAGTTCCATGGTAACTTGTTTTAGGAGATTGCAGCAATTAATTGTCACTGGGAGTACATGATTTAATCAGAACCTACATCTGTAAATCCTTATTTAGGCTAAGAAATTAAATTGCATGGTGCACTTAATCCGTGATGATAGAAACTAAGGGTTGACAAAATTGTAGGTAAGAAGGCCTTGTGGGAGCATAATGTCTATGGATTCACCCCTACAATTGGCTCTGCAAACCATCTTTTGGTAATGATGAAGTGTATCTATATCAAGCAATTCTTTTTTCCATTTGTTTATTCACACAATTCTTCTGCTAACTTGGGGTATTGCTATGCAGCAATATGCTAAAGAGCACGGAGATGCTACCTTCATGCAGGAAGTTACGAAGCTTTTGGAGAAGAATAACTTGCCATTGCAACCCACCACAGCCGATATTGTTTTCAGGTTCACTTGTGTGCTGTTTCTCCTCAGAAGGATGTTATTATCGTGTAGTAAGCCATTATTGCACTTAATTGTGTGTTATGTACTACATAGTTATCAAGCAATTTATCCAATTTATAAGTGTCATTTATATACGATTTAATCAACTTGTTTCTATTTTGAATCATTTTGTCTGCACTGCTACTCTCGATCTAATAGTTTGCTCATGTTATTTGACATCCTTTCTTTCCATGGAAAAATTTTGCTGCATTTGTGATGATACAGACAATTGGTTGTTGCTCACAAAGTATTCAAAGAGATTTGTCAAAAATGGAGTGAATTTGCCTAAAGTTGCATTTGATATCTGGATGGAGTTTGCTGCAAAAGTAGGTGAGAAACACTAGCTCTGTCTCCCTTCGCTGCTCTCAAGCCCTTGTCCCTCAACAATCTTATTTTCCATTTCTTCCCACAAATAGTTCTCTCATCCAGGTCCCGCCACTTACTACAAAAGATGGGATGTGCTAGAATATTTTCTTCAGTACAATGATTTCTTTCTCTCCTTAAACAAAAAGGTAGAAATAAGAAATAAAAAAAATTTCACTGCGCCGTGTCTTTCAATGTCTTTGTTTCTTTAATTGTTCTAAGATTATGCTTCTTTATCCTATTTAGTGGTTTGACGAAAATTACCCTTTTCAGGAGACATTGAATCTCTATGGAAAACTGAGAAGTTAAGATGTGAGTCCATGAAGCAGCACACCGTGGGCGGTGGGTTCTCATGTGTGAAGTTAGTTTACAAACGCAGACTGTTGAAATCACAAATATCAGACCCTGAAAGCAATAGGTCTTCTTGCATTAGAAACTCTGATAATGGGAAAATATTAATATTGCAAAACAGATCAGTACAAAGTTCTTGGTAAACCAGGTGAGAGGTCTATGGCCAAAAAAAGCGAGAGTTAATGATTGAATAAACCAAATTTTGGCTCACATCCTAGGACATGAAGCACCTATGGGCATGAGAATGCTCATTGTCATCACACAAAGGAGATATAACTACATTTTCAGTATTTGGAAGCATTTATTGTGGCTTTTAGCACTCTGGTTTAAGATTAAATTTTAATCGTCATTTACTTGTTTTGTGGCAAACTAGATGGTTTTATAACCAATTTTTGTGCAGGGATATTTACTTGAAGGCAAACCTGAGGAGGCTGCTACAGTCATTCATGTCTTGAATCAGGTGCTCCTCACTTCTCAGAGCATCTATAGCTATTATTAATATGCTCACCATCACCATCTGGCACGATTGCAATCCTAAATTACCTCAGCCTCTGAACTAGTCCTTCAATTTTCCATATACTGTCAAGGAATAAAGCAATTAGTGGAAGATATACGGAATTGTCCCCCAAAATCTGCTCAGATAAAATTACCGTGACATATCCTCTCTCGAGGGGGACTGGGTGATTTGGGTTTCGTATTTGGTGCATGCTATACTATTAAAATAACATGAGTTAGTTCCATGGATCCTAATAGAGTTCGAAAGATCATCTCAGACTCCTCCTGAATTGAATAAAGTTGGAAATACACCTATGTAGGCTCTGTTTGTTCAGATGTCACCTCTTAGGTCTCACAATGTGAATGCCTTGGATTGATGCGAGAGTTTACCTGATGCTAAGAGGTCCAGCATCAGGGTTGAGCTTCAAAAGCTTGTCAGTGAGTGGCTTTTCGAGGTTATCGAACGGAAGAAAGAAGATGACTGCAAGGTACTTCCTTTGACTAAATATCCATCACTTTGGATAGAAATAGAAATATTGCTTGTTTGCAGTTATATATTGCTCTGGTAATGTTTTCTCAATCGTTCCTGTTGCTGGATGTATATATGCTGCATTGAACTATCTCAAAATTTTTAAAACCTCTCATTCTTTTCGCTCATGTAGGCATTGGCTGCTTCTCTCAAATCTGATATCCTGGCCATGGTTAGTTCCTTATTTAACACGGGCTTGGAGGTGAAAGTGAATATGGAACAACTAACCACCGAAGGCACCCTTTGTTAAAGTATGACAGAATTGGAGATTGAATGCACTAGCAGCAGATCTGTCTGCTATGTGGACCGCTAAGGTTGCCATGTTAGTTTAAACCGATTCCGCTGAGAAGCAAGACAAGCGCGGTACTCACATCTCGAGCAACAAGCATCTGAAGTTCTCTTGTGAAGGTCCCCGAAGCATGAAAAGCTCTTCTCCTTCTTGATTTGAATTTTGTCACTTCTGTACTTTCGGATAATGATTCTTTTCTTTCCCCAAAAAATCTTAGTGTATTAGAGACGATAGGTGCATCGTCGGCAATTGAATTCTGAGAACAACCTCGGATGACTAGTTTTTGCAGAGAGGAATCTTTTGGCTCACGCATTTTAGATTGGACCAAATGGGCAGTTAAACAATTGATAAGGTGGTCCTTTCAATTTCAATCTGATTTGGCAGCCTATTTGGTTATATTTCTGTTAGAATTTCGCTGTCCAAAATTAAGAGAGTGAATTGAATGCCGACTCATTTGATGTTGGCATACAGCGACCGCCATTGCTTCCTGATTTAATCGGATTGAACTGTCCAATCGTGGTGCCAAAGTGCGTAACATATATTACATCCCCTTTTACATCATGAAAGATAACGAAAAACCTGAATTACCAGAAATGGCTTTGGTACCCACATGCTAGGTGGGTGCGTGCGTGCATGCATTTTGTACATATAAGGCGTAAAAGAGGTGACAAATGCAATCCTCTAGAATGAAAACATGCACATTAATCATGCGCAAGTTTTAACAATGAATTGACATAATTGTAATAGATATGAGGCTTTTTTGGTAATTTTTCCATATTTTCACTCAAAAATTTAGGATTACAATCGGAATGTATAAGACTAAATTTGAATTTATACAATAAGCTTACGATTGAATTTACGATTCTCCCAACTCAACACCTACACTTATAATAATTTTTTTTTCTTCCTTTTAATAATTCTCCCCCTCTTCTGTCTCCTCTCCTCATCTGTATAAAATGGGGAATGAGGGGTGGCTTAGGTAGTAAAAGGGAAACCGTCCTCCCAACGATCTTCCTGGAGAAAGTTGACCCAAATTCAAATCGTAGGGGAAGAAAACAAACCTCTTCCCACTTTGAATCACCACACTAGTGTTGATTTTAGCTCCTTAAAATCCTCCTATATGTCCAACCCCTCAGGATACTAACATCAAGAGACAATCCTTCCGGATTATAAGAGCGAGTGTAGAAGTTACATCCCATGATTTCCAATGTTTCACGAGACATACAAATGGATTTACGTATGGTTAATATGAGAAAAGAGATATCCTATACACTCACATTTAGTTGATAAAAAGGTTGATCAATTTATAGATGACATGCGGCAACTTGATTTCCATTCACATATAAATAACATGTAGCCCATCCTAGGTTGTGTCAAAGCCCCAATACATGTATTAGATACTATGCCATCTCAATCCGAAAAAGCAGAAGGGACATATTGATGTTTTCCGATCATCACACCCTAAGAAAAGACAACACATTTTTTACTCCAGCAGGTGAGACATCCAAGAAAAGACAACACATTTTTTACTCCAGCAAGTGAGACATCCTTCCAACGGTAGTCTCGGAAGATGAATCTTGCTTCCAATCTGCATAATCGAGCAACAATGATGGTGATTCCACTGGACTGGTGAGCACTACTATTATCTTCCTCTCCCCTATGCACTTACCACTTCCTTTATCAAATAAAAAAATCTAAAAGAAATTTCTCGAGTTACTTAACCCAAAAGATTATGGAACATATATTAGTAAAACTTGTCATGTCAACAGTGATGTCCTCTTCACCTCTATCACGAACTTGTCTCTGCGCTGCAAGATAGGTGGAGCTACTTGCTGTGCTTACATGGTAACTGCATCAAATAGAAGATAGGATGAAAAGCTACTCTCATTCTTTTGAAATATCAGGACATAGCTTCTAAGGCCTTTCACGATTTCCCTTTATCTAAGGTATATTAGACTACTATGGCGGGCATTCAAAATCTTATTCAAAGACGATCCTTGCTGCAATGCGACTGACTCCACATTAAGCAGTTCGTACCCCAGCAATTATAGTCCAATTGACATGTCACGGCAAAGAAATTGCAGAAGAATCTTTTAGCAAATTCAAGTACCATGGGCATGTCCCTCCTCACAAGTATGTTAGGGGCTCTAATAAGTATGTGGACATAATATTCCTTGGACTTGAGCTACACGATTTCAAACAGATGCTCCATTTGGCTTGATGATGCCTACATTTGGCCACACACATTATTTCCGACATTTGGCCACACACAGTATTTCTTCAGAGACGTAGACTTAACCCAAAATGCTTTGAATCTCCAGTATAGAGTTCATAATGTCTCTCCCCAGTAGAGAGCTTTAAATGCACTTGGTGTCCTACTCTGAAAATTAAATTACATCCAGAGATACAAGATTGAAAGGAAATTGTTCACCTGCCATAACCTAAAAAAAGTAAAGCATGATCATGGTGAAAGAAAAGGTCCAAAAACTCCTTCCCTTGAAAGCAACATATCGATCAGTCTTGTTGCCTAACAGAATCGAGCATGAGCTTTGTTAACCCAACTCAACTGCATAGACACGGAGAAGAGGCTTCAGATATAAGAACTTAACAGGGTACATCACAAGAGCAGGATGTGATGAAATGTACCATCGTACATTTTCTTTGAAGATATAATGTAGTAATGCAATCTCAAAGGATATTCCAAAGAACTTACAAGAGAAGACGACTCCTAGTAACGACAGGGTACAATGGAAATGAACATTCAAAGCCCAAGATTAATCCTGGGAAAAATGGAAAAGTATGGAACAACAAACTTTGATTTGCATCACATGAAGAAAGAACCACGTGATAAGTGAATTCAAGCATCCTGTGGAATTCTATTGGCACTGGCAGCTTCTACTGATTCCTGTTCTGCCACAACTATAGTCCTGGAAGGCTGCTCGTTAGGAGTCATTTGGAGGCATTGTAAAGCAATCTGTGCTATTTGGAATGCAGAAATTATATATGTAATGTATAGGGATGGTATAAATTTGGTTCCCATTTCCTGCAGGTCGCAACATCGTGAGCGACTAGCTTCTTCTAAAATATCCAATGTTTCTTTTTCGGTAATTGGAGCATCTGCAGAAAATGAAAAGTTATGTGGGCAATACAACTGTACATTCCATGCCAAAGGATTTAAGTAGCCAAAAGGAAAACACACCTTGTATTTCATAGAGGGGATTATAGTGAACCTCACACCAGAAACTCAACCAAAACTCTGCATCAATTGAAAGTAAGGTTAACAAAAGGAAAAACTCAAAAAACATGGAGTTTCAAAAGACCAGTTGCACATTGAACAAAAGCAACATTAGATCAATTGCAAATGTTTACACCTAGGTTTAAAATCAATCAAATATATATTAAGCCATACCCAAGCAGCTGTTCTAAGCAAGCTAAAGAACAAATATTTAATTTTCCAGATGAACAACAAGCAAAGCATCACAAAGGAGGGTCTATGCATATATGTGAGCAACACTCTTTTTTCCAAGACAAACGAGAAGTAAATATCAACTTCACATTCATCACATTGCACCGACTGATCATTTGACCCAACAAAACAACTATGAAGAAGACTAGCAAGCAATACCCTAGGCAGAGGGAACTTATAAATCCAATGGCCCACCAATAATCAAGCTATCAATATAAGTATCATCAAGAGGTTTTAGACCTCCTTTAGGCTCTCCAACATCAACCAAATAAGCATTGAACATCAATGACTCCCTGGAACAAATAACTTCATCATTCTTCAAAATTCTGCATTCTGACAGCTGCTTGCTGCCATCATAGGGGATTACCTATCATATATCTGACCATCAATCACAACATGGACTAATCTACTCCAAACAAGCTCAATCACGGAGAGCATTACAACCAAAAGCACAGAACAGAACAATATCTGATGATAGAAAAAAGGAAACCCTAGGCAGCATCGAGATGCTGCCATTAAGTTCGATCAAGCAAGCTAAATATGGGGGAAAACAGTAATAAATCGATAGCCAGCAATTTTGACACAAATTAGCCAATCAAACCGAATCATGTCCAAGCCCAATCAAAGGCAACTAAATTGCTGACTGGGTTGAGCTGGACATCACTGGCAGAGATTAGTAGTGAAAGTGAAGGTACCTTGCCAGTGGAGGTACAGAGTGAGAGGAAGCCGTCACAATAGACCTTGTGCTTCAGCTTCTGCTTCAGGTGCTTCTTGAAGGTGACATTCCAGCACACGCAGACTCAAGCACATAACTCATTTCATCAAACACCAAAATTGCACATGATCACCAAACACTGGACAGGCAAAACTTAGATGGTTCACACTCACACGAAGCATAATTCAGCACACTAATTACAAGCACGATCCAAAAGCAGTTCAGGATTGAAAAGGAAAACAAGAGCACAAACACCGATCCGCTCCTAGAACCTGCATTGCCGGCTCAAAATCAGGCGTTCAGTCTATCACAAAGCTGAAAGCTCTGACGTATTCATCCGTGGGATTTTGCTGAGTCTGGATGTTCTGTATAAGGGCAACAAGGATGGTGATGCCAGACTTCTGTCCCTCAAGATTCCATTTGATGCGATGTTCATTATCCTAATCAAAACTCCAGAGTTAGAGCTTAAGCTGGCAGACTTGAAATCCATATCCTTGGTGCAATTTCTCCCTCTTTACCCAACCTTGATTGAGGATGAGGACCACAATACCAATGTGTGCGCAGAAGCTCTCACTGATGCTCATAGAGTTCAACTTGACTAAAATTTCTGAGATTCTACACCCAAAGACAGTCAACCACTGCTTCAGATTTTCACTTGGTGATCTGTCCTGTGCAAATGTGAACGATGTTGAGCTGCGCGTGGCTCTGGCATCGGCTCTGGATATGGATCCCAAGTTGCTTTCTTAGCTGAAAGTAGCACGGCGGATTGGAAATCTTTTGGAGTTTGTACATGGGAAGAATTTGGAAGATTTTCTCAAATTGATGCTTGGCTTGTGCAAAACTCTTCTTTTATGATCACCAGGTAATCTCGGAACTGCGGTGGCTCCCTCATTTATGACTTCTCCATAACATTTGCAAATCCCACTAAGAAGCACACCTTTCCTGAGAAATAAACTGAACTTAAGCATAGCAATAGAGTGTCTGCCTACTTCAAAGTCGCAATAATGAGTTGATTGTGCTGTAAAGTCCCAGGATTAGAACAATAGTCATATGACCTTCCAGCAAACATTCCATCTATTTGTTTACAGCATAGCAAAGTTATCTCCAATGCAAAGCGAGGTTATCAATTTCAAAATATATGAAGCAGGAAATCGACAAGGATCTCTAATAGCTTGGTACATATCAAATAAAAACGATGCAATCGACATGCATATCTCTAGGAGAAATCATCCTAAGTAAATGTAGCTAAAAAAGCCAAACCAAACTAGGAAAAGAACAGAAATACTTGTACATAATTAAGAGCCCTCCGGCTGTTCAGAGGTACCGTAATTTCAATGCTTCATCAGATTTTTAGAAAAGAATCCGCTAAAAGGTCATTAAAAAGTGCATGCAAAACTTATCTGTTCATATTTGCGAAAGAATTTGATTGCCAAAAAAAGGAAAACATCGGTACTTACCTCAATTTGTTTAAGGTTTGAACACAAGGGAACAATTTGTGGTCGCGCATCAAAAAGCTTCCAAGTGCAATGTGCACTTATTTATCGTCTTCTCCCACAAATTCGATTGACTTCTCCGAGCAAAGCCGAGAAATTTCCTCCACCGCTAATTTCCCACAACGTTCTATTGTAACCTCTCGCAGTCCCTTCAAGCTTGATAGATCGGCAACTTCTGTAAAGATTCACAGCATTGAATCCACAATGTTTCCAAAGATTGGGGTAGTTCGCCTTGAATCTCAACCAGATTATGACAATCTCTTACTTGTAAGAATTGTTAGTCCATTCCAATTGCGTAGATCAGGGATTTGCATATATTTAAAGCCATAAAGCTGCAACCGATGTCCACCTGTATATTCAAACATCTGATTGCGAATATGCATATAAACATCTGTCTTACCCATTAAGCTGAACAGATCGGGAAATCCTGTAATGAATCGCAGGAATAAATTGTAAGTTTATCCAAAAACCGCGGTAGTTCTCCTTGAATCTCAACTAGATTACCACAATCGGATACTTGAATACGCCTTAGCTTGTTTAAGTTGCTTAGATCAGGTAACATCGCCAGCTGTCCGAGGTCACCAAGGTCCAAATATCGTAGGTTCTCCAAACAACCAAGGCCTTCAATCGCCGCAACTGCAGAATACAAAATCGAGAGAGACGACAGTTTCCTCAAATTCGATAGATCCATCGAGCAAAGTGAGTCGCAGCCAAAGAGAAGTAAGGAGGATAAATTTGAGGGAAGCGTCGGGAGGCGACGCGGATGAGGAGCGAGGCTGAGGTCTGTCGATGAGGTAGTCTCCCTGAACCGCAATTTCAGAGATTTCAATTGGCTTAAGTTCCCAATCCACCGTGGTATCGGTTCTTCCATAAGCCCATCAGATTTCCCATCACCATTAGGTGGGCCAAAGCCCAGATGCAATACCTTTAAGTTAGCGAGATTTGAGAGATTCGGAAACGTGTCCACCCCCAACTCCTCCAGTTCTAATTCGATGAGACTTTCGGGAAGCCTTGGTAGGGCGTGTATTCTCACCCCTCTCAATCTCAAGATCCTCAAGGATTTATTCTCATAGATGCAATCACCAATTTCCACGTGTAAACGCTCGTTAGGATGATCCTTGCGGACGATTTCTATTTTTCAAGCTTCTCCATCGTCCTAAAGGCATTGTGTATTTTGCTTATGTTACTAAACTGCATCTCCACTACTTTCAAATTCTTCAACTTTTTGATGGAAATGGGTAGTTCTTTGATGCTCGTGTAACTTATGTTCAACTCAATCAACGATTCCAAATTCCCGATTGTCTCCGGAAGCCTCCTCAAACTCAAGCATCTTCTTAGAGATAGGTATTCGAGGCTTGCAAGATCTCTACCTAGCTCATCCGGCAGCCTCTGAAGATTCAGACAATTGCTTATATCTAAGAAAACTAAGCATTTCAAATGATAAATTGATTTATCAATTTTCATTAATGATTCACAGCCTGATAAGATCAAACGTTCTAAATTTGAATGAGAAGAGAAGTTGGGGGTTCTCTTCAAGCATTGGCAATGGGCTAGATCTAGAACTTTCAAATTCTTCATCGCCTGTAAAAGAAAAATCTTGCAAAGTTTACTTTTGAATCTAATAAGACAAAAGAATACGTGTTGTCTAGCATATAACATACCTTCATGTGGTTCCACCCCTTCCAATCATGTGTAATTTCACTCCAAGATAGATCAAGGATAATCAAATTCTCCATGGAGAAATTTGCAATCTTAAATGTTAGGCAAGTATTATGCCAAGAAAGCCATCGTAATCGTGGAAGGAGATTTGAATTCCTTTGGAAAATATTAGTCGGAAGAGCATATGATGGCCATTTGAGCCAAAAGAGCTTCCTTTTTGCACGAAAATTTTCCTTCGAGTCATCTACTTCAAGGAACATTAGATTTGGCAGGCTCTTAAAGTCCTTATAGGTAAAATGGTGCTGATCGTCAAACTTGAGGTGAAGAGCTTCAACTTCTTTTTTTTCCTGCCCAAGGAAAATTTTTAAACAAAAAAGTTGAAAGGAAACACATTTACTCAAGTTCACTATTTTAAGGGGTTGAGTTGAGTACTATCATTCCTTTAAATCTAAAAGAGCAAAAATATTAGTTGAGTAGGTCACGATGGTGCTAGAGAACAAAAAAAGTAACTGCCTTTTTCTGTTTTTTTAAAGAAAATGCCATAAGTAAGTTGGAGATGTGTTGCATGAGGCATTTTACCTCATGTCTCCTCAGCAGATCCAATCCTTCCTTGGGATTCCACACCCAACGTTGCTTCTCTATTTTCATCTCACTTTTTGACGAATTATTTCTCTTCCGAGGTCTCGAGTTGATCATGCATCCACAATTTATTACGTTTTCTAATCTTTATCAAAGACATGTTTTGCAAAACTTCCAAGGCTACTTCCGAAAAAAGTTCAGATGCATCCCAAAATTAACCACAATGTCTTTGTGATATCCAATGAATCGACAAGCTATATCAAGGAATATATGCTGTTGTCGATTATCTAATGCATCATAACTTATTTTCAGCTTACTCTGAACTTCATCATGAGGAACACTTTCTAACTTCTTCAATGTGGCATCCCATGTTTTCTTATTTTTGCCAGATAAAAGTGAACCTATGACCTCAAGGGCTAATGGAAGACCTCCAGCAATGTGTACTGCCCTTTTGGATCGGTTGATATACTGTTTTGTAGGAGAATCTCTTCTAAAGGCATGTTTGCTAAAAAGTTGAAGAGATAGAGTGGCATCCAAGCCCGTAAGCTCATACCTCCAGTCCACTTTCGGGACATGGATAACATCTTTCCTTCTTGTAGTAATAATAACTTTGCTCCCTTTACCAAACCAATCATGCTTACCTACAAGTGCATCCATATGATCCTTTTCTCCCACATCATCGAGAAGAAGCAGGACTTTTTTATTAGACAACCTTTTTTTAATGATCTCAATCCCTTCATCAATGTTTTTTATCTCTGTCCATTTCATCTTAAGGATGTTAGAGATGAGCTGTTGCTGCAAGTAATAAATGCCCTTGAGCTTTGACGTTTCACGGATGTTGGAAAGGAAGCAACAACTGTTGTACTTGTTGGAAAGCTCATTGTAGATTAATTTTGCAATCGTTGTCTTTCCAACGCCACCCATCCCATGAATTCCCACAATCCGCGTTTTACTTGTGTGAGCACCTATCTTTTCCATGATTTTATCCACATGGTGGTCCACACTAACCAAGTTGTTCGATACCACCAAATAAGCCTTCTTCAACTCATTGAAAACCTTATGGGTAACTGTTGTTGCAATCTCACCTTCTTCCCTAGTGTTTGTTGGAGGTCAAATGGCAATGAGTTAGAAAATTGTACTAAACCAAACTATGTTCTCACAAGACCAAAGTGAAAACTAAAAGACCTATTTGAAATGCTTTCTACAAGGATTTACTCCATTGTAAATGAATTAGCGTTGGCACATATGGTTAATGAATGACCTTAATTGAAAAAAAAAAAAAAAAAAAAAAAGTTATTTGGAATGAAAAAGGATTAAATTGGGATTGTACCACTATTTCGTGTGATTTCTACAGTATAATTTCAATAGCATAAAATTCAATTTAAACAAGGCTAACACAAATCTAGAAAAGAAACCAATTGAACCACATTAAAATTTTTAATGGTACATGGCACATCAAATGGAATGATAGAGGTAGTCACCTGTTGGTCTTGTTGTGCAGATCCCACCCGTTTATTGTCCCAACTACACTCAAAGCAGCCTTCCACTGATGCATAGTCTCTTTGTCATATCGATTCTTCTTTTCATGTGAAAGAAAGGCCTCTCCATAACCCCTAGTTTGGTGTCGAACCTCTGAAGGTGCCACGTCATAAAAAATGGGCATAATCTTTTGTCCCCTAGTTTTTTGGCACTCAACCATCTGGACAAGCTCCTTGAGACACCATACGCTAGAGGCATAACCTTTTGAAAATATAGGTATTGAGATCTCCGATTGATTTATTGCTTGGAGAAGTTCCGAGCCAAATTCTTCCCCCTCACAGAGCTCTTTGTCATCCTTATAAACGCGGATTCCCGCATCTATCATACTAGTGTAAAGGAAGCTGGTAAAACCTGTTCGAGTATCCTCTCCTCTGAAGCTCAAGAATACTTCATATGCATATCCTGATGAATTAACCATTCCTTGACCTTCTGTCACAGTGTGAGTAAAAGAAGCGCTCCCTGCTATTCCATCATTTTTATAGGTATGTTGTGTTTCTACGCTCCCCTCCATTGATTTACTCGATTTGATCTTCAAGAAATATTGAACAGCATATCAGCAAAAGTAGTGGCAGCTAGAGATGGAAGATGTTTAGAAGCCTAACTGACAAATAATGGAGATCTCTATAGGTCATTAAACGTAGTATTCGGGATTAGCTAAATATGCAAAGAGACGTGGGCCAGTGTGCTACAATTGTTCAATAAGAATGATTCATTGCAACATCACTTTAGCTTATCAAAGTTGACAATGCACATGAATATATGAGTATTAAATCTCGAGGGGCATTTTAACACCTTAAGGAGATTAAATCTCCTAGGGAGAACCTTAACATAGCACAGTGCAAAGTTGTCACGCCCCGATCCTCAGGCACGCACACATCCTTCTACTTAGTCGATTTTAGAATGCGATATCCCAGGAATATGTATCGCCGACCCTTTTCAATTATTAAGCACATGCGAAAGCAGTTATAAATCCCCAGACAATAAAACAATGGGATAGAAAAGCAGGCTATATTTTTCATATTGAAATCTACAACCAAACTTTTTAACATGACATTAGACATAGCACTTCACAAACTATTCACAACCTCAAGGTCTCACTCTATCTACACATATACAAAGGGTTCACAGAAGATGGGATTTCAATCCTCATCTGGTCATACTCAGGATCATCCTGATCCTCCTCTGACTCCTCTTCACTCAGATCATTCTCCTCCAAATCATCATTCTCTTCTTCGGCTTCATCCTCGGCGTCAGACGCCGGCTCATCTTCAGGCATCTCCTCAGCTGCTCCCCAGTCTTCGTCCTCTTCCAGTCCTCCCACCTCTTGCTGTGGCATCTCACCGTTACCTTCATGCTCATTGTCCTCCTCAGTCGAATATACAGGAGCACTAGTCTCGGCCTCCTGTTGTGGGTCCCTCCCGTCCACTACTGATCCATCCACTCGATCGGCTGTTCCCTCTCCAAATGCCTTTTCCATCACGTCAAAAGGCACATCCTCTTCCGGAATAGGACCTTCTCTGCGTCCATCATAGTAATCACGGTACCAAGACCGATACTTATGGGGCCTCTGATCTTCCTCTCCCACATTAATCCAAATAGTCGATTGAACTAATACGTACACTAATCCTTCCGGATGAGGGTGGACATGGAAATGGGTCTCAAACTCAGAAATATGCTCGGGGATACCATAGTGCATACGAGGACGAGGAGGTGGAGGTCCTGCCATTCTAAGGGCCTGAAATAATATCCCACAACCGGGATGAGACTACGTCTCAGCGAGTTCTACCCCACTAAGACTCAATTAGGGAACCAATACACCACAAGGTCGCCTAAGCACAGCATGAGTCAGAGGACTTAGCTTGGTCTCAAATCCCACCTGCATGTTAGCACAGTTTAAATAGACACCCAAGCAATCACATCACAGACCGAAGCATCGATCAAATCGACCTAGTCGATTATATACCAATAAGACCACTCACGGTCATTTCCATTCAGTCAATCAATTCACATCACATCAAATCAATGATCAATCGACCTAGTCGATTACGTATCAGCCTGACCCTTTTCCGGTCATTCAAGCTATTGCTATACAGTCTCAATTAATAAAACCAATTACCGAGCCACGTGCATTCTCCGAGGTAATGCATTAATTTACCGAGCCCACGTGCCCTTTAAAATACCATTTTGAATCAGCGAGCCCACGTGCATTCTCCGAGGCGACGCATCAAGTCACCGAGCCCACGTGTCTCTTCAAGATGCCAAATGTACTTATTGGAACCACGTGCATTCTCCGAGGTAATGCATCAAATTACCGAGCCCACGTGTCCTTTTAGATGCTAAATGTACTTATTGGGACCACGTGCATTCTCCGAGGTAATGCATCAAATTACCGAGCCCACGTGCCCTTTTAGATGCCAAACTTAATCACCGAGCCACATGCATTCTCCAAGGCGACATACTTCGTCACCGAGCCATGTGCATTCTCCGAGGTGATGTACTATTCACAGAGCCACGTGCCTTTCATGATGATTCATCCCATTTCTAAAGTAATTATCCACAACCTTAATTCGTACTCAATTTACCCAAATAATCAATTTAGGAACATATCCTAAATATCCACAATTAAATCAATTTGGCACAATTCAAAGCTCAAATAAATAAACGAATTGCGCCACGACAATCAGCACGAGATTTCAATCGTCGGCCATCTCAATCTTAATTTCTGAAAATTAATTAATTAATTAATTAATTTCGAAAATGAATTATTAAATATTAAAAATTCCGTTTAGCTCAAAATAAGGCCCAATTGAATAAACGAACTTCACCACGGTCATCAGCATAAATTTCCGGTCATGGACCATCCCAGTTGAATTTTCGGAAAATAAATAATTATTTAATTAATTTCGAAAATTAATTAATATTAAAAATTCAATTTAGCTTAAAATAAAGTTCGATTAAATAAACTAAACGCCACGATCATCAGCATAATATTCCGGTCGCTAGCCATCCCAACTAAATTTTTGTAAAGAAAATAATTAATTTATTTAATTCCGAAAAATAATATTTAAATGCCAAAAATTCCACTTAGGCCCGAATCATCAAATTGAAGCCCGATTAAGGGTCCGAAAATTCCCGAGATGCCTTCAATAAATAGTAGACCACGTCTACTTGCTAATTACACAATCAATTTATCAAATGCACATCACAATTGACTAATAAATACTAATCCATACTAATCTAACAATCTAAACCTAATTAATCAAAACTAACCAACCCTTAAACGTAATTAGTCCGCTAAGCAAGGATTAATGAGATTACTCACCGTAATTAGTCCGCAAAGCGTATCAATTCGACGGGGACGACGCGAGGAACGATTCCTCCCAAAGCGACTCACGGATCCGGGGCCCGGAAACGGCCCGAAATCAACCACGAACCGGCTGGAAACCCACACGACGGGGTTGCTGGTTCGCTGCAAAACAGAGAGAAATAGAGAGGGATGGGGGCGGCAAGAGTCGGGGAAGATGGGCGGAGCTCCGGGAAGGCTGCGCGGCGACCGATCGGAGCTGGGCGGTGGTCCGGCGGTGGCTGAACAGAGGCCGAACAGAAGTTGCAGGGGTCGGGACGCAGGGGAAAAGGCGGCACACGCGGCCCGGCGGAGCACGCGGCGTCGCGCGGGCGGTGGCGCGGCAGCTCTGGTGCGACGGCGAGCGGCTCTGATCTTCAAACGACGGTGGTTGCTGCTTCTGCTTTGCTGTCTTCACTGGTTCGCACAAACAGGGGAGAAAGAGAGAAGAAGGGCGGCAACGTTGGCTGAGGGGGGAAGGAGAGGTAGAGGCGAGGTGTGAGCGGTAGACGGCGCAGCGCGAGCGGTACGCGGTGGCGGAGCGCGGGCGGCGACGGCGAGCTTCTTCGGTTTTCTTCCCTCGACGGGGCTGCCTCTGTTTCTGTCTTCTGCTTGAACCGTGAGGGGGAGAGAGAGTCGAGGGAGAGAGAAGGACAGATGAGAGAGAGAGAGAGAATGAGATGAGAGTTGAAAAGTCAAAAAGAAAAAGAGAGAGAGAAGAAGAAGCAAAATTGAAACCGGCAAGGAGGGGAGTCGGTGGAGGTTCTCGCACGTGGGGAAAGAGAGAGAGAGAGAAAGAAAAAGAAAGAAAGAAAAGGAAAAAGGAGGGAAGGGAAAAAGGTGCTTGGATGCTTGGCCAAAAAGGGAAAGAATTGAGAAGAAATTTTTAAAGAAAAGAATTTCCTCAATTAAGAAATTCTTATCCCAAATTCTTTTAAATTGGCGCCTAGATAACCAAGGAAGATCCAAATTAAAACACTTGATCTACCTTGACATTTTGCATCCAATTTCCCTTTTTGAATTTTTCTCAATTAACTCTCACAAAATCAATTGATATTTCCATTATCAAATTGATTATTTTCTTTATCCAAAAATCCCCCACACTCCTCAATTTCACCATCAAAATTAATCTCCGGCTTCAACTGAACGAAAACGGCCATAACCTGACTTTTTCCCAAAAAGTCTTTGTTATCAGAAAAATCTTCTGAGACTGAGTCGTGAATCCTTAAACTTATTGTTACATAACAGAATCTTCAATTTCTGAAATCAGACTTGAATCGACGGTTAATTTCCATTTGGCGCGTTTTTAGCGTAACCTAGGCTACCGAGTGGTTTTCAGAACTTTTTAAGGCAAATAACCCGTGGTCGATTTTCTTCAAACCACTATGAACCCATTCGACTCAATGACGACTCTCGATTATCGTGAAAATCTCGAGGATTCAATTACGGACACAGGGTACCAAAACGACAATAAAATCAAATTAGTGTCGATCGACGAGGATTTTCCAATTTAGTGGAGTCACCCACGATCGGTCATACATTTCAGTCGAACAGACCTATCTCTGATCTTAAATCGATTTTTAACTGTGCCGCAATGGCCTCTAAAGATGAGCACAGTCGAGAAGCGATTCTTGATCAAACTCTCAAGTTTATTGCCTTAAATTTTCTTAATTACTTACCCAGACAGTCTAGTTATCTCAAGAGTGATCGGCTCTGAGAATAGCCCTATAAACGCATCAACGAAATGCCCGATTAATTTAGTAGAAAACAGATTGAGAAATTCAGGATGTCACAAAAGTTTTCATTTTAAAACAGCTAGCTCTTCTCAAATGTTGATAACATAAATTATTTCCTAGGAGTTTTAAATCTCAAAGGGAAAGCGTGAACATGTTCTCATTTGACATAACACGATGCAAAGCATCCTTTTTACAAAAGAAAAGTTCCACATTTCTTGAATTTCTACAACAGAAATTGTTTTTCTTTAATGTCATTTTTGCAAAAATGACCGCCACTCTCTCTAGAATGGATCAAAAAATTAACCAAAGCTATTCATGTGATGGGATAGTTGTAGTTTGTAATCTTACACGTTTCTAAAATTCTGTAAACTAAAAATGGAGTTTTGTTTCATGCATGCTAGATATAAAGAACCAATTATAAACTTGAAGTATCATTGGTAAGTAAAAATTAATCGATAACTTGTGAATCTGGGCAATTGTTAGAAAGCTATAAAAAAAAATAGTTTTTCATCCTCAAACCAAATAGTGGATTACCATTTTTTCCTTTAGATTTTACAAATGGGTTTGTATTTTCGTTTATAGAATATGAATGCTTACATACTTTATTCATAGTCTCGATTGATGTTCCAACTTACAAACAAAAGACCTATTTTACCCCCTCTAAATTCAAATATGGTGTTAACATTGTTTCAAATTTATGAGTAGCAATGTTCATTTGTAAATACCGCGTGAACAAAATAATCGATTTACCATATGGAAAATACTTTTGTAACTTACGAGCAATAGTTTGCTTTTATAAGTGGGCAAGTATTTTTGGTAGTAAACTATGAGTTGTTTGCATGCTTTGTTAGAAGTCTTGGTTAAGCGTGGTAACTTACAAACAAATAACTATTTTACAAGTATAAATCTTTACTATATTATTAACCTTGTTTTGATATTGTGAGTTGCAATTTTATTGTTAGTGACATGATAACGAAATAATTGATTTACCTGCTTCAAATTTTCTTGCAAATCACGAATAGTCATTTGCTTTTACAAGTGGGTGTGTTTTTCCTCTAGTAGATTACGAGTTCCCTAAATATTTTTTACTAGCGAGTCCTAAAAATAAATAACCATTTCATTACCCTAAATTTTTAGTAGATTATTAACATTGTTTCGACGTCTATTTGTCAGTAACATTACCAACATTTTTTATGCAATTATATGTCACGCCCCAATTCTCGAGCGCATGCCCATCCATCTCCGGTTGATAAAATTTCACGACTTCCCAGGACGAGTCGCCGACCCTTTCATTTTATTACATATGCGGAAGCGAATAATAAATCCCCCGATAGTAACCATCTCGGGATAGAAAAATAGGACAATAGATTCACAAACAAAACACACATTTATATTCACACTAAGTCATATACAGGTCAACAACCCAAAAAACTTCAAAAGATGGTTCTCTAAAAAGAAGCTGACCTAACTGACCTACTCCTCAGGTCCCCTTAGCTAGGCTCCAGATCCTCCGCTTTACGGCCCTGAAAATTTAAGCCCATGATAGGATGAGATATAAATCTTAGCGAGTTCACGCTCTAAATTCCGATTAGGAGGACAATACGTCTAGAAGTGTCATAACCACACAATCACACAACCATAGGGACTTACCTCATCTTAGGTCCATCTTGCAGGTTAGTATAGTTCATAACACAAATGCATATAAGTAATGCACATGACAATTGAAACGCTTCAATAACTTATTTAATCACAAGGGTCCCGATTATAAAGCTAAACTATTATGACAC
Organism: Eucalyptus virginea; assembly: GCA_014182375.1. Classification (NCBI taxonomy): domain Eukaryota; kingdom Viridiplantae; phylum Streptophyta; class Magnoliopsida; order Myrtales; family Myrtaceae; genus Eucalyptus; species Eucalyptus virginea. The sequence continues at coordinate 49,408,553 of CM024521.1, forward strand.
GTTCTATACCATGTCACACGGTTTTGTCTCATAATCAGGCGCATCAAACTCAACCAATCATGCGTTCCAATTGTTAATTAAACCCCTCTAGGGTATTGTCGACTCCTATGTTCAGTAGTCTACTGGCGTAGCCAGACATCGTCTCTTCCCTATTGAGCACGGCTACGTCACAAAGACGGCTATCTCGAAAGAGCTTAGATCCAGAATCTTTTCTAGTTTCTTTTCTAATTTCTTTTCCAACCCTCTCTTTTGAAAACAAACCTTTAGCAACCCCCTTTTATTTTTGTTCAAGCCTTTAGAAATAAATTCATAGGTGCTCACGTACTCAAAATTAAACTGTCAAACTTTGCATGCACCTAATTTAAAAATTTATTATTTTATTGGGCAAGTAAGTTTTGGTGTTCGGACTCAACATCTCATTTATTTTCAATTTAATAGTCAAAAAGATCACTTTTTGCAATAGTAATAAACTATCAACATAGAACAACCATTCATATAACCTCACGCGTAAGTCCTAAGTAAGCCAAAAGTCAACCACATCACCAAATAGACATGATTCAGCAAGCACTACACCAAAAACAACAACAAAATCACAACCGGTTCTAAATGACAGAAACCGGGCCACTCACGCGTCTCCAAGTTTAAATCTAGAAACCTAATCAAACGAGCTTAGAAAATTCTCAAATTTGAATATGTTATAAAAAAAACACCTAAAAAAACATTTTCCATGAAGATACCTTAACCCAGGTCCTTCTAAATTAAGAGTAGTAAATCGCTCAAATTAGTACAAAAATTATGTCCATTTTCATAAATCACGTTTTCCAAAACCAGCTTAGTTCGAGATCTAAAATTTGTCCGTTTGATATTCTTTACTATATTAGACTAGAAGATGTGACAAACAACTTTTTTGAAGAAACCATTTTGAAATTCGAACCCTAAGAATTGATAAAAATTCAAAGAATCCTAAAAAGTCACAAATTCCAGCATAGTCTGAGATTCTGTTTGCAAATGACGGAGCTGAGATATTATACTTTGAAAAATCTAAAAATCGTGAGTAAAATATATGTTATAGCTGCAGATGTCTAAAACATTTCTCAAGAAGGAAGCAACTTCAAAATCACAATCCTTTTCGATTTGCAAAAATGGCAAATGGCGATGGTCCAGACATCTGAACTGCAGAAAGTCCATTGAATTGGACTAATCCATCATCAACGATACTAATCTTACTAATTAGATTAACAAAAATCCATTCTAAGGCTAATCTAACTATTCTAAATGATCAGTAATCCATTTTTAAGCTAATTTAAACAACCATTAAGTATAATTAACCTCCTAAATAAGGTTTAGTGAGTAAACTCACTGGTTTAGCGGTCCAGTGAGTCCACAGCGACGATGACACGATGGTGAGCGAAACACAATCCCATAGCGACACCAAGGGAGGCTCGGACGACGCTGAAAATGGCCCCACAAGTTTCTTCCCTTAAACTGAAACTCGGTTTTGCTTTAGAGTTGGAGAGGCTGGATCGGTGGGCTGGTGGCGAGCTGAATGGATATAGCTACACAGCGCTAGAGGTGGGTGGCGGAGCTAAGGTGGTAGGTGGTGAGACGGTGGCTGCTCGGCTAGTAGGAGTGGAGTTGCTATTGTATGATGATGATGAAGTTGCTGTGTTGGCGCAGGGGAAGTGGGCGTTAAAGATGGAGTGCGGTGGGATGGTTTGGGTGTGAGGCAACCCCAAAAGAAAGGAAATGAAGAACTGCAAAAGGAGGGATGGGTTGCTTTGGCTGAGGAGGTTCTGCACGTAGGGGGATAAGGGAGGGAAAAGAAAGGGGAGAGAGATGGATTGTGTGCATGAGTGGAGAGAGGAAAGAGAAGAGATAAGGTAGAAAGAAAAAACAAAGGAAGAAGATAAGGATGAGGGGATAATGGGCAAAGATGGTCGGTAGCTAGGGGAGAAGAACGCACACAATGGGGGAAAGAAAAATCGGAGGAGAGAGACAAATGGAAGTCAAGCTATCAACCAATCTCATGCTTAGCCCAATATCTTGAAACCAAAGTCTTCTTGCCGCCACTAAAGTCTTGTGGCCATCCAATGGGAATTTTTGCCCTTAATTCTCACAAATAACTATTTTTGGGCAGCAAAATAACCCCATTTAACCTTCCGTCTGAATTTCCACTTAATTTCCATTTTGTCTGAAAACCCGATTTTTTTGCAAAATTCCGGACTCGACGGAATTTTCCCAAAAGATGAGATGAGATCTTAAAAATGAGTTGTGACACGCTCGAACGTCCGAATCCTAAAATTGAATTCAATTTCGTAGTTAAAATCGACCGAACGCAATTTTAGCACGACCTAACCTACCATGTAGCTTTTAGGGATTTTAACGCGTTTGACCCGTGGTCGATTATTTCGATCCACGTTTGTGCATCTCCGACTCGTAGTCAACTCTCGATTATCATAAAAATCTCTAGATTTCAATTACGTGTCCCAAGTGCACTATTGATAGAAAATCGGGATATAGCCGTTTGACGCAAATATCGCAATTGTGCGGAACCACCCGTTATTCGACTACGTGTTTTTGTTGAATCGACTTATATTTGATCTCAACTTGATTATATGGTGTCGTATTGACCCTTACTGATTATCACAGTCGAGCAGTCGATTTCCGATTGAATTCTCGAGTTTGCCGTGTTTATATCCCCTAACGGCTTCATCTGATAGATCAGTTAACTCGAGAGTGATTAGCTCCGAGAAAAGGACCATAAGCACGTCGACGAAATGCCCATTTCATATATTCGAGACAGAGTCGAATTTCAAGATGTCACATTATACGTATACCGGACAATTTTGTGTACTTCTTTACTAGTGATATTGATGATTATTTGTATTTATGAAGCATTCTACTTGTTTATATAGTCAACTGTAAGATACCAATTAAAAGCTTTGAGATGACTAAATATGCCACAACAAGATGACGAGGTGGTATATTTTCAAAATGATGCTGCAACATGATCGGACATTGACAAAGTTAACGACATATAAGGTTTGGAACTTATATAATTTACAACAAATAATAGCGTGTTTATGTGTTATTCGACATCTAATGCATAATACAAGATTCAATAGCAATTTCGTGGATGCTTCCGATGTAATTTGTTTGTTTGATAATCTAATCATGGTGGTTGAGAGTTTACTCTATCTAGGGAAGAATAGACATAGAGTATTAGTGTGATATCCTGAAATTTGACCCCTTTCAAAATATATGAAATTATTATTTCATCAATGCATTGATAGTTTAGGTCATATTAAAGTTGCATTTGATCGATTTCAACCGTGGATTTTAATCCGATGTTTATCGGATGCCCGACGGGGGTCCGGATATTGAGTCGTGGTTGAGGCCGAACCGATGCTCTTTTATAGAATGTCGTCTAGGCGGAGGTTCTAGACGTTGTCATGTTCAATTAGGCGAGACGATGCCCGGTCATGTTGGAAGACCGCCAACCCTTGTGGTGGCCATGGCTCGAGAGGTCGTAATAATTGGAACACGTGTGTTGGCAATACGCATGGATATTATGGAATGTGTTTAGATTATTAGTTATGCTTAATGCATTGATATTGGCATATGTGATTAACTAATGTGCAGGATGCGCCAAGGCAAGGTAAGGATGCCTACGGGTTACTTGACAGCTTTAATATTTGTCTTTGGGGTTGGTTGCCTAACCATGTTCATAGTTAAGGCAAAGCAAGGGTTGCTTTGCTATTGATTTACCATTAATATAATGTTGCATGTTTAGACTGCCTTCGAGACGAATTAACGTCCTAGTTGAGGCTTAGGTCGTTAACTCATTGAGACATTTATATCTCACCTCGTTGTTGTTTAATATTTTTTAGGCCCGTAGTATGGAGTACTGTCATGCTCGGTTCGGGGTCCTTTTGGAGACAAGAGATTTGGGTTGGCATAAGTGAAGTTTAGATTAACCTTGACCTATTGTTGATTTTTGCTGGTCGATTAGAAGTTGCCGGTGTAAGGACTCGTAATCACTAAATTTCCTAGGGTTAATAGTAAATTTGTAATTGAAGTGTTTGGTTTGATGTTGTGGTGTTTTCCGTGCTATCCTTGTTATATTTGTTATGATTGATTATGTGTTGTTTATATCAAATGCTTCCACTTGCGTTTAATTGAAAGATAAAAAGAATGGGTTAACAATGCGTTCTAGGACGTCATGAATTTATCTACCTTTGTGGGATGTTTGCGTGCTCGGGGGTTTGGGGCATGACAATTAGCTTCCTCTATAATTACTCTATATAATTTAGAGAGGCACATGCCATCATTGTCAGGCATCTCAAAATTAAAGATGTCCACACTAAATGCTTATTGTATTAGCACTGGGCTCCAACTTCATAGACTACTATTATGAAAAAAAGAAGAAGAAGATTCCTTTCATATCTAAGCTCAAAAATTGGTTCTGTTTTATATTGGTCCTAGAGACATGCCCCTCCACTTTCCAATATACTAATAGTGTCGAAAGTTTTTCTGCCAAGGACTTGTAGACATGGTGAGACCGTTAGTCTATAGGAATTCCGAGTTGAAGATAAAATACCAATACACTGCTATTCATTTGATGTGTCAAAATAAAAATTAAGTGCCAATATTGTAGCCATTACTTCAAGTATTGCTCGACGTTTGAATTGGATTTGAGCCAGGGTATGAGTTTAAGTAGTTTAAATTTGGCTTCCATGACTCTGCCTTTTTTATTTGATCACCTTATGTGATTCAAGGATCCTATTGCTTTCAACATAATCTTAAGATAAAGTGTAAAACCAATTGATGATAAGAGTTGCCAATCTAATGACCACATGGATAAAATGTCATAGGAGTTGGTTAACTCCTTCATTAATATATTGGTATTTTTTTTTTGGCAGAAGTACAATCCAAGTGCCAAAACTTAGCACGAATGGATACTTAAATGCCAAAAGTTAGGAAAGTGACACTTAAGTGCCATCTCCACTAAACCCCACCGGAAATCCTACGTGGCAATTTTTATTATTTTTTTCGTCTATGTGGTTCGCCGGAATGCTAACTCAAAAAAAAAAAAAAAAAAAGAGGCAAAAACGACATCGTTTTTGAGCGGATTTGAATATTAATATAAAAATTAATATAATTAAATTATAAAAATAAATTATAATTAAAAAAAATTAAATGTGGGGGAGAGGAGGTAGTGGCTGAGGGCTAAGCCCTCGCCGCCAATCGGCTGGGGGCCGGCGACCTCAACCGACCATCCCCCCTCCGTCGTCGGCACTTCCTGGCGGTAGCAGGGAGGCGAGGGCTTGCGGGCCCTCACCGCTGATCGACCGAGGGTCGGCGACACCGGCCGACCCTCCCCCCTCCATCGCCGTCCCTTCCTAATGACGGTGGGGAGGTGGTGAGGGCCCGTGAGCCCTCACCCAAATTTAGGCCGAGGGTCATGGCCCTCACCTAGATCCAGCAAGGGCTCGTGGGCCCTCGCCGCTAGTGGGCTGGGGGCCAACGACCTCGGCCGACCCTCCCCCTCCTTCATCGCCGAGATCGCCGCCCCTTCTCGGCGACGATGGCGAGGGCTCGGCTCTTAGACGTCTCCCTCCCCCTACCTTTTTTTCTTCTTTTTTAATAATTGTATTTGTATTTTTAAAATTTTTAAATAAATTTAGTTTTAAATTTAATTTAAATTTAATTTTTACCACGTTAGAGACAAAATGACCTCGTTTTTGCATTTTTTTTTAGTCACATCAACGTGCAAAACGACGTCGTTTTGCACTTACCTCGTCGGAAAATCGCAACGTTAGCATTTTGGCCAGATTGCACTTAACTAATCATTTTGTTTCGATTTTGACACTTAAATGTCATTTTCCTAACTTTTGGCACTTAAGTATCCCTCCGTGCTAAGTTTTGGCACTTCAAGTGTCCAGTAATCTATTTTTTTTATAGTGCTGGTATGCTAAAAAAAGAGAAAAGAATCATTTGATCAAATGGTGGCTGCCTATCAATCAACTATCAAGATAATCAACCCACCGGGACCACAACCATCATTCACGGCGAGAATCCAACGAAAATCTCGTCAAAAAAAGCAAAGTGATTATGAAGAGAAATAAAGCAATAAAAGCAAAGAAAAATAAGATGGGTCAATCCTAACGTGGAAAAGAAGACCCGCCAATGCTTTACCGTGTGCCTTTGATCGTCCAAGTCTTCAGAGACTTGGCTCATTCATGGGTGTGAATCCTTCTCGGAGTAAAGCTGGTTCATCATGGACGGTTGGTAGTCCAAGTCTTCGTAGACTTTGACTTTGCCCTTCTAATCGTGTGACGTTTCCCACGTTGGGCCATGTCTTTTATTTGGAGGTCGGTAGCTAATGCAGCTTGTAGTCTAATGATTGTATTTCCATGCGACCAAAAACCACATGTATACGACACTTTCGTACTTTCCATTTAGTTAAATTAGACGGCATGAAACTTTTCTATTGATTGATGATATAATTGGCTAGAATATTTAAACATCAAAGTATTTATGAGCAAATGGTATTTGTTTGCAAGTATTTTTTTTTTTCTAAATCAATTTTGTGATAATTAAACATTCCATGTTTCACGATAGAAAACAAAATCTCACTGAATTTGGAGGTGGAAAAATGTTCCTTTTTGAAATTCATAAGTTCTTAAGTCTTTTTAGTCATAAATCCGAGTATGACCAAAAAAAAAATCTAAGCTTAAAGTTATTACTCACGTTGATGTGTTTTAAAAAAATAATAATCTTGGGAAGTACGAATGGAAGATCAAATTTGCTTTCTAGTAGCTTTAGCTTTGATTATACTCCACTAAATTTGTGTTTTAGTGATTGAAAGTCCAAAAGTCTTGTCACAAATATTCAAATCAAACTCCTCCATTCAAACTGAAATTAAGCTTCCTCCATTAGCTCAAAAGCTCATGGAAGAAGAGAGCACATATAGGATCCCATTGCCTGACTCCTACTCTTTTGAATGGAAAAGAAAGACTTTTCATATAGATGTAGGCCGTAACTATCTATACCTTTGCTCTTTCCCACAGAAAAATTAAGTAACTACAAAGGAAGGTCATTGAACTTAGAAGCCAAGGGGGATTTGATGAATATGCAGAGAGAGTCATGGGCTAGTTTGCTGCAAAATTTGGTCAATAAGAATGGTTCCTTGAAACATCACTCTAACCTGTCAAAGTTGACAAATTATTGTGTTTCTTAACGCGAAAAATCAATGGAATAAGTGGTGTAGAAATTTTGGGATTAAGATAAGCTTTTGCCCCCCAATGAGTGGGCAGATTCATTCAAAGTCAAGTCAACAAAAGCAGACATCAAACTTCCAAGCAAGTTCTTTTCGCTTCATCCTAATTAAGGTGAACTTTAGAAATTCAATTTAATGGGCTGACTAGGCCCAGGCCCAAATTAACTCCTAAGCATAAAGCCTGATGGAATTATCAGGCTTGATCTTCATCAAAGCACTCCCCTAGTGATCAACTGAATTAAGAAAAGATTACATTTTATTTCGGGGTGAACCATCCTTCGCATTTAACTTGTTGTTAGTGTCAATAAATTGCTTGTCATGAAGCATTGTAGTTGGACTTAAATCCATGCATTGTTCTGATTATTATGTAAAACCCTACTAAATTAAAGTAATAAAACCAATGTGTAAGAATAGTCTTGTGTCATATTAAAACTTTGAGCCACTAACAAGTACGGTAAATAAGCTCATGAACAGGATGTGACCTATTAGATCTCATCTAGAATTTAAGGGTCTACTTGGCAACTTACCAAACAATAATAATTTATATTTTTTTTTTGTTCCTAGGAGTGGATTTGGAACATAAATTTATTTAGTAAAATTTTTGTTCCCGAGAACAAATTTCTATTTTTTTGTTCCTAGAAGTAGATTTGGAATAGAATCGAGAAGTAAAAAGAAGTTGATTCATTGTTTCCGGGGAACAATTCCAGAATCAAGCAAACTTATTATTTTTTTTTTCTATTTTCTCTTCTTTCTTCTTGTTCTTCTTCCCTCTAACTTTTTCTTCAATCACCGCCGCTGCTACGGCCTTCCATTGCTGCCTCTGTTGTTCGTCTCCCACAGCCGTCAGTCGTTGGCGACCAGTCCAACGAGCTCACTAGAGGTTTCCTAGGCTAGGGCTAGGTCCAGCGAGTTCGCCAGTGGCTAGGCGAGCCTCGCTCGGGCCTTCCCCGGCCACTGGCGAGGCTCGCCCAACCCTGGCGAGGCTTGGCCGAGCCATGGCTAAGTGAGGCTCAACTTGGCCTTGATCACCACCATTGCCCAAGCCGAGCACCCCCTTCTTTTTGGCCATGGGTTTGAGGAGCCGCAGTCACCGCCATCGAGTTTTCGTTCAAGCCAAGAGCGTCCCGTTCTCGGCGCCGTCGTACCGCCGTTGCCATGAACTTGCCGTGCTGGAAATCGGTGAGTTAGGACGTTAATTACAATTAGGGGTGGATTAGTTTAATATTAACGGCAATTAGTATTAGTTAATTTTAGTTTATTCTTAATTGCGATTAAGAATGGTTTAGATTAATTTTAATTGTGATTAGTTTAAGTAATTACGATTAAATTAATTAATTGTGGTTAGATTAATTAATTGAGTTTAGTTTAATTAATCGTAATTTATTTATTTAAACGTAATTTATTTAATTAATCATTATTATTTTAGTTAACATCGATTAATATTTAATTAATTATGGTTAGTCTAATTAATCATGCTTAGTTTAATTAATTGTGATTACCTTAATTTTCTTGATTAGTGTAATTTAATGACGGATTAGCCATTAAGTGGAATTTTATGCTTGTTTTATTGGATGGATCTATGTATAATTCCGATTATTTGAGTTTGTTATGTCGTGTTATTGGTTGTTTAATGTATATGCTTTGATTACTATTTCAAAAAAAAGGTTTTATGGGCAAGAAAATAAAATAAAAAAATTGAGGTGTCTAGTTTGGACGCCAAATCTTACATGCTAAATAAAACAATGGGGTTTTAAAATGAAAGTGTGCAAAGTTTGATGGGTTGATTTTAAATACGTGACCACGTGCGATTATTTTACCGAAATTTTAAATGTAAAGATTTTCCGAGGTTTGTTATTTAACCATGAACTCTTTTACACTGGGCTAATTGATGGAAGATAAAAATTGGCTTGTGTGTTGGCATGCTTGTGTGGTCATTTAATCGAACCTATCACCCAACGGAAGTTTGGGGGTAATGCCCGATTTTTATCAGATACCCGGCGGGGGTCTAGTTGCCAAGTCGCAGTTGAGACCGAACCGATGTTCCTTTATAGAATGCCATCTAGGCGGGGGTTCTAGACAATGTTGTGCCCGATAGGGCGGGACGATGCCTTTCATGCCAGAAGACTACCGACTCTTGTGTTGGCCGTGGCCCGAGGGTCGTAATAATTGAAGCATGTGTGTTGGTAATGCGCATGATATTTTTAGAATGTGTTCTGATAATTATTTATGCGTGTTGCACTATTATTGCCATGTGAGATGTGCTAATATGCAAGGGTGTGCCAAGGTGAGGTAAGTTTATATGTTGTGCGTGTTTAGGTTGCTTCCGAGACGAATTTGCATTCTAATCGAGGTTTAGACTGTTGACTCGCTGAGATTTATATCTCACCCCGCTATTGTTAAATATTTTCAGGCCATAGTGTGGGGAACTGTTAAGTGCGGCTATGGTGGGCGCGAGATGCGACACTTTTTGGCTAGCCTTGCCGTTAGTGAAGCTAGAGTTAACCCTCACCTTTCTGACCCTTTTTGCTCATAGGTTGTGTAGGAGTTACATTTTGTTGTAGGCATGTAAATGTTAAAACTCGTTGGGTTAACAAGTGAATAAATAAATGTGCGACTTTTGGAAATCGTTTGTTGTATTTTACTATCCTGTTTTGTTGATTGATTGGGTGTTTATTTAATTCACTTCCGCATGTGTTTAATCAAAAGATAAAAAGCATGGGTCGGCGACTCGTTTTGAGATATCGCATTTTTAATCAACCGTCAAGGGATGTTCGCATGCTCAGGGTTCGGGACGTGACGTCGCCGGTCATCCCAAAGCCGGCGACCGGCAACCTTGAAGTAGAAGAAGAAGAGAAATAAAGGAAAAAAAAAAAGAAGAAAAAAAAAGGAAAAAAGTAATAAAATTATTTAAAAATTAAAAGAATATGATTTGAAGTAGAAATTTTGAGGACGGTGCCAAACACAATTCTATTCCAGGAATTAGAATTTTGAACAATGGCTTAAAATGCTTAGAAATTATTCTCGGAAACAGAATAAAAAAGAATTATTTCTTATCAGAAATTGTTCCTAAGAACAAAAGCGTTACCAAACGCGCCTTAACTCAATTAGCATTTCAAATTCCCAATTGAACTCAAAAGCCTCTCCAAAGACTAGCAAAAGTTTGGTGAAGCCTCTCCTATGACTATAATGAATAGAAAAATATATATTGACTCCCCCCAATCTCAAGTATGAAAGTTCTCTATTTCAAATAATATTTTTTGGAGGTGTGGCTCTTCATTATATTGGTCAATGCTTGTGGATTATCTATTACAAAAGAAAAGAAAGAGCAAAAATATGAGAAGTCGCAGAAAATGTGAGATTTATTCCATGTTAAATTTTGAGAATTGGAAAAAAAAATTGCCATACTACTATTCATTTGATATTAGATGAGTTGGGTCATTATTTCATATTTACTGCGACATTGGATAATGTCAGACCAAATCCATTTGCAACTGGAAACATTTTTTTAGTACAATTAAGAATTGTTATGCCTCCTCTTCAACTTCTGTGCATCCAACTTAAGAGCCATGCTTTACTCAAAAAAATAATTGGACATGCGTTTACTGATGTAGAGTATCCATCTCCTTCATGTCGCAATTTTGTGTTGGTTATTGTCGTAGAGGAGATGCCATAAGTGATGAGATACTTGCATACACATTGTAACAGCCACTTTGACATATACAGTATAATGCAGTTAATGTTCTCCTACGTGAATAATGGGCATCGACGAATTTCAAATGCGATAAGACAAAGTAGCAATTTATAAGGTATCTCAGATAATTCACCACGTAATAAATTGACAAAATAATGTACTTGGAATTTATATAATTTGACCTGACCTCACTAGTAGGTAAGTTAATTAGCAATTCAAAGCTACTGAAACATCTAAACTAAACCAAACCAAAACAAAACAAAGAAGATCTGAACAAGGGTACGTGCAAAACTATATCACTAGTCAACATGCAAAGTGGACATGAGAAAAAGATGTACATAAACGTCATTGTAATTGATATGTATAACAGAATAGGAAGCACTTCTTATCAGAAAAAAAGTACTCAGGAGAGTAGGTGTCCATTCTTTTTTCTTGTGCAGAAATTTGCCAAGTTTGATCAAACAACTCCATGATGTTCTGAGTTTCCAAATCTCCCGTGGTGAATGCCTACCGATCTGACTGAATTGAGGTCATACAGCAATCCCTTTTTAAGGCAGAAAGTCCATGTCAGACTTTCCCTTCCATTTTGGTAGTTTGTAGATGTATTTTTCCTTTAAGATGGAGATTCTTGATGTTTGTCCGTTAAGACCAGCATGCGAATCGAACAAAGTCAACCCCGAAATCATGCACCGCTTATCAACTACTCAGTGGTTCACACCAATAGCTCTTACAATACCTTCTCTGCATGTGAAGTCCTCCGAGATGTACTAACCGAGATACACTCCTTTCATCACTTAGGCTCCGTTAAATTTTCCGTATTTTCCAATGTTTATTTCACGGAAAATGAACTAATTGTGAAAAACATTTTTCATCAAGGAAAAAAATTCTTCTATAAAAGGAGAAAATGTTTTCCACTTTTAAAATTGAGGAAAACATTTTCCTTGCTCACTCTCTTGTCTAATACCCTGCTAATCTCCTTCTTTCTTGTTTTCCTTTTTAATAATCCAAATTTTAAATTGTTTTTGTTTTTGTTTTTCTTCTTTTTTCTCCTTTTCTTTTCTTTCTTCCTTTTATTTTTTCCACCTTCTTCTTTGGCAGGTCGCCAGCCAACATGGCTACGACCGGCGACCGGCCATAGGCGAGCCTTAAGCTCGCTGGCCTTAGGTGAGATCGAGGCTTGTCGCCGTCAGCCTTAGGCCTCACCTGGCTCCTCAATCTCTAGCGAGCGGTGAGCTCAAGGCTTGCTAACCTCTAGTGAGCTCGAGCTTGCCGCTCGCCAGATTGGCGAACTGGCAGCGAGCGCAAGCCTCTGTCGAGCGGCGAGTTAGAGGCTGGGGAGCTCGAGCTTGCCGGTCACTAGGGAGCTCGAGCTCGCCGGTCGCTAAATTGGCAAGCTAGCGAGGAGCTCGAGCCGGCGAGCTCAACCTCGCCGGTCATCGGCCGTCGCCATGGTCGGTGATCGGCCAAAAAGAAGAAGAAGATAAAAATAAGGAAAAGAAAAGAGAAATAAAAAATAATTAAAAAATCGATTTGTTTTAAAAATAAAAAAATCGATCTTATTAAAAAAATTAAAAATCGATTTTAAAAAATAAAATAAAATAAAATTCTTGAAAAAAGATGCATAAAGAAAAAGATTTTTTTACCAAACAACAAAAAACATTTTCCATGTCATTTTCAAATTTTACACGAACACTCGAAAATAATGACATTTTCCTGGAAAATGACTTTCAAGAAAATATTTTCCAAAAACACTGTATTTTCTGTGAAATGAACGAACCCTTAATTCGAATCATTTCACTGTTCCCATCATTATTTGGGCTGCCCTTTCTCCATGGCTTATTGCAGAATCATTATTTGAACGGAATAGCAGAAACAACGATGGTAGAATATATATAGTTCACTTTCAAAGTGAATGAGTGATGCATGAGCCTGATCCAAAAAGGAGTGATCTATAAATCTGTGCTGTGCTTATAAAATTTGACTTAAGTTGAATGAGGTGTTGATGTGTTTATGTTACCAATAAAAGAAGAGGTTATGACTGGTTTCTATAAAATTGATTAATTTACTCTTCATAATTTTCTCTTGAGTTTCTCTTACTATTTAACTTCCACCTTTTTGTTTTGTGTAAACTTTTCTGTGCTTTTATAAACATTTGACTGTGAACATAAATCTGTGAGAGCCACCAAACATCGCACATGCCACGCATCGGGGTTTCTTATATTATATTGTCTGAGTGAGCTAATTGTGATTTAAGGAAAAAAAAAAATCTTCCACATTCTTTGATAATTTGAAAATGACATTTTGTGACTTTTGGTACGTGAGGTTACAAACTCTTTTTACTTCGAACACAGCCAATGAAAAAGTCCATTGACTTTTGCTCTCAAAGATTATGGACCTTTTTACTTGTTTAAATATTTTACATGTAAAGTATTCAATCCCAATGATTGTACAACTCATATATCAAATGAGCAATTATGAGATGACGATGACATCATTTTATAAAATAGTGATCGGTCCGATTGTATTCACACTAAATATTTTGTAAATTTTAGATAAAACAACCCACCTCAAACTATTGCACATACATTCATCTAAAAATAAAAATAAAAACTATCAAATCCACTTCTATATAAATTTTAAAGAATAGAATTGATCCGTCATAGTAAGTCACATTCTTGAGCTCTCTCTCAATCCGAGAGAAGTGGGCTCCAAAATCCACAATTAAGCTTAATTCACTTGTCTTGCATGTTGAATAATATTCTTTTCAAGTTCAAATATTATTGGCAAAGAAAAAGTTTGAATAATTCGAATTATTGGATTGATTCGAGCTTGGAATCGGAAAAATTTTACTCAAGAAGCTTGTGATCAAAGGAAGCGCCAAAAGAGGAGAAACAGAGAGAACGGAAATTTGTCCAGGAGCACGCCTCATTTTAGCCAAACTTCCTTCATTGCCCTCGCGGAAACGACGAAATCACCGGACGTGACACCGAAAATGCCCGCCGACAGAGCAAGAGCCCGAGGTCGAATCAGGAAAATTCGCAAATCCGTCGTCCTCTCCTTCCCTTCCCCCACCCAAAAACAAAAGCTCGCCGTAGCTTTCGATCGCCACCCGCCGCGAAAATCGCTACGGAGTCCACGAACGCTGCGAAGACCAGGATTCAAGGGTTGAATTCGAGCAATGTGGACGAAGACCGCAATCGATCTCTCCATCTCGCCGGGCGATCGCGCCATTTTGATTGCGTGAGATTGGAATGATGTTGTTGCTCGGCAGAATGTGGAGTTGAGGGTGATGGTTGTTCTGAAGTGCTTCATTGCCGCGGCTGGGGGCGAGAGGTAATTGCAATTCGTGTTCATGTGATCAATTACTGCTCTGATCCTCCCACTTGATTGGGGTTGGGAGTCTAGTATCGAGCATGTCGGTTTTGAGCTTGTAGGTTTCAACGGACTAGCTTTATGGGAAAGAGGAGCCTTATGCTTTTCACTTATTCGCCTTTCGTTGCATTTTAACATGTAGTTCTTTAAGTTCACGAACAAGGATGGCAGATATATACTGAACTATTATTTTGAGTTGACGTTTCCTTGAAGTGTTCCTCTTACTTGATTGTCGAAATAGCTTGCTAGAGACATAAGAAACTTGCTCCATTGCTTGTCACTAAATATGTTTTTGACCGCATTTTCAATGTGGAATTTTTTCAACTGGTAAATGCAGAACTCAGAGTGAGGTCCAAGCTTGTAAAGCTGTTTATAATTGCACTCTTGCCATGACATCAGCGGAGTATGCATCTGCTGTAAGTGTTCTTTATAAAGATTTTCATGTTTACCTAGAGCTTGTTGTTGTTATTAACTCTTCAGGTTTCACCATTTAAATATAATAACATTGTAACTAGATGCACAGCTTTTTATTTTGCAAGTTTAATGTCAGATTTGACAGAACTTAGTAGTTGGACTTGTCCTAGATGTGATGGAAAGACCCAGGTAATTTAATATGGTTTAATATGACATTGTTGCTGAGGTTGCCTGAAGAATGGATCCTCAGTACAGTATTAAATGGCCAATTCTTCTGATGAGATTTTGTGGGCATATGCTGCCTCCTCTTATTAGATTCTGAACTGGTAATTAATGCCTTTTGATATGAAAGGAGGGGTTTAAATTCATTGAATTGATAGTGAGCATTCAACACTGCTTACACGCAGATTATTTGGTTGCAGTGGCTTACCAATCTGCAATCCTTGTGATGCCTATATGTTTAAATTGCATCTAATTGTTTATGTCTATTTCTAAACATACATACGTATTACCTGCAGGCATAAGTTGGGGTGGCCAAGGATCTTAATGCTGTGATTATAGCTTTTTAAGGTGCACAAGAACATAGGTATGCATGTTAACTTTAGCAACTCTTCTCCTTACAAATGACTTGCAAAGGTTTTGATGAAAATTTAAGCTAAGAAGAGCAGCCTACTGTGAGTGCGTACACAAGACCCATGGGTCGACTGTCCATAAGAAGGGAAAAGGGTGAATCATTTCCACCAAGATGCGAAAGTTACCTTCTTGTAATTTTAGATTGGTTCATGAGAAGATCACATACTTCACTAATTTTGTTCTGTGAAAAATTCTATCACCTCTCTTTGTCATTTGAGCTTTTCAGTTAGTGATTACTTCTTTTTATGTCTACAGCATACAGAATTGGGTTGAAGATCTCTACTGGATAGTGGAAACAGCTTGACTTACTACCCTGGCATGCATGGTGCCCTGGATAGCTCTAAAGATGATTATGCCTCTTGCAAGCTGTGGATTCTTCTTGTTTGGATTGAGTTACAGTCTTACTCTATCGATTTCTGCTTGGGTTAATCATGGATTTTACTATTCTTATCTTGATATGACAATTCAACCTGGTATTTTGGATGCTGTTATGAGAACCGAGGATTTATAAGGGGACATCAATGTCATGGTGACAGAGCATTCTATGGGAGGGGCTATGGCATCCTTTTGCGGAATTGATCTTGTGGTAAGATAGTTAAAAACTGCTATGGTCTGGAATTGTGAATTTTATTGTTTTTTTTCCTATTGCGTTCTTCCAATATTCAGATGATAATCTGTTAAGAGTCATCTAGAATTCTCTGCCAAATCCGTGTTGAAGAGTCTAGGCTCTTTATGTGGATCTTGAACTTTCTATTGCTCTCATATTTATATTGACAATTCATCATAGACAGCATCTTGTTTTGTTTCAGTTTTGGTAAGTCAAACCATAGACAAAACACAAGCAGAATGGGGTGCAAACAGCCATTTACACTAACCACCAATTGTTTAAGTATCTAGCAATGTAAATTGAGTCTTACCCATAAAGCTATGGAGCTTCAAGTTGGTCGAATACCTAAATATAGTGGATAAGGTCACTTCCAACTAATCATTACAAGGTTTACTTACTTGCTGGAAAATTTATGGAATTGTCGATATGTTTATGGTCTGGACATATAATTTTTTTAAAGCACTTGAAGCTCAAGTTTTATGTCATGTAATCTTGAAGTGCTAATGCATTTTAAATAGATTATATATCAATCCTAAATATGTGTTTGGTGTACTGTTTCTATCTAAGTCTCTCTCTAATCAAAAGAAGCAGCTCCTCTTCAGTAGAACTACAAGGCCAGATATGTTGTAGGCTGGAGCCAATGCTAAAATGTCTAAATTATGCCCTTTCTCTCAGCTTTATTGGACAGAGTGTTCCAGGGTACATTTGGAGGCACCTGTTGCTCAACTGGTACCAGAAATGGTGCCCAATCCAAAATCATGTCCCATTGATTCTCTTCTTCATGACAAGTGGTGATTTTTTAGAGTTGAACTTTATCTTGAAGTCTGATTACACTCATGTTCATGTGGCCTATGATAGGATCATAGGTTGCATGGACTTTAGACTATACCCTTTCTCAAAATATTAGTAGCAAGTATAACATCTTGTCCTAAAACTTTTAAATGATTTAAAATTTTATTTTTGTTTACTGGTTCTTGCTGAAAATTTTGTCGAGCCAATTGTGACGTCATGCCCATTTGTTGCGATCCTTTTTAAGATTTTCTCCTTCACTACTTGTGACAGTAAGTTTTGTAGTTCAAGGGGCATTTTCACCATGAACCAAGAATTTTTTGTTTATGTTTAGCAGGATGTGACTCACCCCACCAACATTCAAGTGTTTCTTGTGGAAGCAATTAAATGGTCTTCTGTTGTAAATTCATGTCCTATCCCACTATTCCATATTATTAACACCTTTTTGTGGTGCTGAGGGTGGGTTTGGTTTTGTTGTTTGTGGGGTTTGGTGTT
The DNA here is from genome assembly GCA_014182375.1 of Eucalyptus virginea. Classification (NCBI taxonomy): domain Eukaryota; kingdom Viridiplantae; phylum Streptophyta; class Magnoliopsida; order Myrtales; family Myrtaceae; genus Eucalyptus; species Eucalyptus virginea. Next base: position 49,425,836 of record CM024521.1, read on the forward strand.
GGGGAACTTATGGATGGGATCTTGACGGAGTTAATGCTAGCCTTCAACCCTTATGGAGACAAAGGGCTGTTCTATTGTTCACCTTTGTATATGAAATGCAATATATGGTTATTGATGCATAGTGTTTTTTCCCATCTTGGAAGGGCTATTGATGTATTGACATTCAAGTTATTTGACTGTCTAATTATGTGTGCTGAAACTGTCTTTTCCAGATCAGCATTCGCTTGAATTACTCAACCGAAACACTTTATTTCCTGGTTAATCATGAAGCACAGAATATTCAGGTTTAAACATTTGGACAACTCTGTATTGGCAATGCAGTGTTTGCATCTTACTGCAGTGACTGCATACCAACAACATTACGTATTCCTCTTGGACAAGATTTTTTGTCTTATTTGCCTCCGTACTATTTTTGGTTCCCACAGAAGACGTACCATCAATTCCCTAGAGAGGTATGGTGTTGATCTTGACAGAATATCAAATAAATTATGGGGAATTGTTGATGACTGAATTTGAGGTTTGCTTCGCATTTCTTTCAACCTGTCTAACAAGTGAAGTATCATATATTCCGGCATTGTCTGTACTCTCTTTTTTCAGCTCATGGTGCTACACAAGTCAGGTCTAAAGTAAAATGCCAAATGTTTACTAATGTGTCAAAGATCCAATCTAGTTCAAAGGCAGAATCTCAACCAGGTCAGCCAAGCCACATCCCAAATTGCACAGAAAATTCTGGAGAATTACATTGTGCCCCCAAGTTGGTATGATGTTTCAAGTTTTGCATCCTAGACTTTTTGAAATTGGACACAATGTGCAGCAAAATGTTCTTGCAAATCTGACCACGTGACCACATGTAACCGGTTATGAAAGACAAATTGGACATATATCATCTATATATGAGTAAAAAAAAAAAGGACTACCCAAAAACATATTTTAAAACTATCTATTGATGTGCATTTGGCGTTGATCCAGTCAAATGCTTGTCAGAATTGTAGTCACATTCTCTCAAATGCAATATTTTTTGTTTTAATTATTCTTCTACTTATTATATGTATGTGCTTATATGACAAATTTCCTCCGTAATCAGTCACGTTGCTGGAGCTCCAAGAGGAAATTGATCGAAGTCAATCCAGGGAACGCATTGCAATCTATTTCCAAAATTAATAGGCAAATTGAAAAAATTGAAACATCACTGGCCAATAGACGACAACTGTAAAAACTTGGGGGGCAATATGTAATTTGCCCCAGAAAATTTACATAGTTTTCAGACCAGTAGATTACTAGCAATTATTAGACCAACATCAAACCTCAAGAACCTTCGGAAGCTAATGGAGATGCTACTATCAGCATCACCAATAACCACAACGAAAACAAACTGAAGTAAGTTGAAAAAAAAAAAATCGCATGAACATGCAAAAGCTGCTACCTTAGAGCAACTCAACAACACATCGAAAAAAAGCGAACTTGATTAGGCGTCCACCTAATTAATTCCGGAATATAAAAGCAGCAGGAAACCAAAACCAAGTATCGTTGGCCTGAACTCATTATTAACCCCAGACGGCTCATCTAGTCAATCTAGACATTTGAAATCCTCATTTGGCGGTGCTGTAGCTTTCCGATGTGCTCACAAATGCAGGCTTTAGCGATGCTTACGCAGTTCATCCATTCCTATATCTACCCAGACTAATGCTGCAAACGTGACCGTTTTTTTACTTTAAAACCACCAGAATATGTACTCATCTCTCAATCAAATCCTTAACATAGCCAATAATTCGCTCTGTTCGATCAATCACCACACATATTTTCCAACACAAACATTCCGAACCAGCATCTCCAGTCCCATCCGGCAGAACTCATAAATCCAGGCATTGAACAAATTGAAAGTAGACCAATTTCTTCCCTTTTTTTTCCCTATCAAGAAGAATGAAACGCCACTCCTCGATCAATCCACGGAAAAAAAACTGAACATTTACCACAACCCAATGGACAGAAAAACACCTCCAGCACCAAAAACACGAGCACGTTCGTCCCAGTCTGGTAAAAAGCTAACGTCCAAGCTGACAATACGCCTCGAAAATACCGCCAGCGATCAAGCGCCAATCAAACAAAACCAAATCACGCAGAATCGACACTCCCCGTCGTCCAAAAACGCATCAAAGCCTCGTTAGTGGCTTAAAGAACAATAATCTATCTTCCTTTGACTTGTTAGTGGGGCAATGGGGTGCATATCCTGAAAAAATGCAGCTCAACCAAATGAGTGATGCCGCTTAGCAAATGAAAGCCTTTTATTGATCACGATGCCACAAGAAATTTTACCCACCCAAGTTCTACTTCCAAGAACAACTTCAATTCGGCATTCGGAACCTTATTTGACACTTCTCTCGACTATCCTACCTACGGTACATCAAAAAGAAAAACAAATACGGTGGGAAAGAAAGTAGAGACCCAATCAAAAGGCATTGGAACAGTGGATAAAGCACGACGAAATGAACATAAGCAGTACGGAAAATTAAAAAGACAAACGAAAGAACAAAAGGGAAAAATCGAAAAGAGGAAGCATCTCTGCCAATAAAATGCATAATCAAAAGATATCCTCCCCTTGCAAGTAAGAGAATATTAAAACCTATCGCTCTGAAGAACAATTAATTCCTACAAGAATAAGCTGAACAGGCATCTTCCCCATTATTTTCCACTCGTACACAAAAATAATCAACTAAGTGATAGGAAAAACTCAAGTACCGGATAATAGAAGGCAGGTAGTGCAGCACATTAACACAACATTACGTAGACTTAAAAGGCTAAATGATTACCCAGCTGAAGCTAAACAGAAACTAAACCAAAAATTAAAAAAAATGTGCATGAAAAACAGTTCTGAGAAATGTGCACCGGAACGCCGAATTCTTTAGCAACCTCCTCCTGAAAAAATGCAGCAGTTTTTGTTATCACTTGGTTTAATATGTGTTGAAGAAATCCTTGAAACTGTAAACAGAAAAGACAATCGCCAGAGATGACCAAAAGCTAGTTTGCTAGACATGGTGATACTGTTCCGATAGGATATTGCAGCGTAATTTGACTGTGACAAAGTCAACGATGCCTGGGGTACACCGTCCATTCGTTTCCAATGTACAGCCAAACAGCAGTGTCGTTTCGTGCTCTTCAGCATCTAATGCATAATGTAAGGTTCATCAGCGATTTCGTGGATGATTCCAACAATTTTTTTTCAATAATCTAACCGCAACGATTGAGAGTCCAGTGGGGAAGAATGGACATGAAACATCAGATCCCTATCCGAAATTAGGACGGGCACATGCCCCCATTGTCAGGCATATCAGAGATAAAGATGTCCATTGTTAATGATTGTTCAATAAGTTTTAGCACTAGGCTTCAAGCTCATCATAGACTGCAATTTAGGAAAAAAAAGAAACAAGAATGGCTCTTCTCATATCTAAGCACGAAAATTGGTTCTTTATGTGCTGCAACACTCTCAAAATTTCTCTGTCAAGGACTTGCGGACATCGTGAGACCATTAGTCTATAGGAATTTCAAGTTCAGAATAAAATACTGATACACTGCTATTCATTTGATATGTCAAAACAAAAAATAAAGTGCCAGTATTCTGGTCATTATTTCAAGTTTAGCTCAACTGCATTTGAACAAGTATATTTGTTCTAAGTCCTTTAAAATCTAACTCCGCGACTCTGATTTGACAAGTGATTCAAGGTCCTCTTGTTTTCAACTTCATCTTCTGATGAGTGTAAAACCACAAGGCGATAGCAATAAGGGAAGTGATATGTAGGAACAACGATCATCTCTCCAACCCCAATGCGCACATAAAAAATCCCATAAGTCACATCCAGTAGCTCCAACCCTCGAGTCTGTTCTCTGTTTGACAATTTTTGGTGTCGAGAACCGAACTACGTCACTGTAATTTTACGTAACTAAGGTATAAAAGCGCTGCTTAAGATTAGTTATGGGATTCTCGCGATGCTGCTTCTTCGATTCAGTTGCTCTTTGCTACTTCTCCGGTTGTTAAATGAGCCACAGCTTCCTGCAAAGAAACATATTTCCATTAACTTTGTTAAGAGTTAACCATCTCAATCAGAAAACCAGCTCAAACAGTCCGTCTGAGATGTTTGTACCTCTTGGTCTTCACGTCAATGTTGAATGCGTAGTAAATGCGTCAAAATCAATGGAAAAAAATGGGCTGTATAGATTAGCATGAACATAATCCGCGTCAACACATGTCTGCGAACCTGTACGCATGATCTTATGATCCCGAATACATGTATCTATTATTCGAATTCAGCAGTTAAATTCTCGGAAGATTCATTCAAGTACCTCGCCAGGAGCAGAGTTATTTTCCTTCTTCCTCAATTCCGCTTCCTTTTCCAGTCCAGTTGGATTCTTCTCTTCCACCACCACTTTATCATACTCGCCCTCCTTCACCAGTTCATGCCGAGGCAAGTTGTACTCGGAGGAGAGACCCTCAGACACGATCCCTTCCGGCACTTCCTCGTCTCTTCATGGGATGTGAACCTCCCTGGCTCTGCCTCTTCCTCTTCTACTAGCGGTTCTGTCTCCGGCTCTAGCTCCTGCTCCAGCTCAATCTCCTTTTTCTTCCTCTACACGCTTCTCTTCCTCTCTGTCTTCATCCTCGGCCTTTATTTCTTCTTCATTGTTCTCTTCTTCTTGTTCAGGCTCGGGATGTTCAGTTATGTCCTTAACATCAGCCGCAGTTCCTGTACCCTGGCTCACCGCATTATTGATTTCTTGTTGCACAAGTAATGCCGCGCCATTCCCAATTGCTTCCATCTGAGGAAACGTTCTGTTCCACTTGTTTGTTCTTCTGGGGATTGGTGCTCGAAACTCCTGTTTTCAGTAATGGTGTTTCCTGTGGCAACAGCATGCTTCGACTCCGCGCAACGCATTTTCGTAAAAAGAAACGTCAATCGAAAGGAATTAGATTTGGGTATTGATTCTCTCTCCCTTTGTGCATCAGATCGAAATGAAGTTTCGGCTTTCGTTTTCTTTGGCTGTTGCAGTTTTGATTTGCTGAAGCGGGTTGTATCCGTGGTTGACAAAAGGAAGGAGTTTTTTCTGTTGTGGATTGAGGGTGGAGAGGAGACAGTTGCAGCTGAAGTTAAAAAGGGGAGTTTCTCCCTCCAATCTAGAAAACGACAATTCTTTTCTTATTATCGGTGGGGTTTTCCTTTCATTTTTTCCAACCCAACCTTAGTTCAATGAGAAAACGTACTTTAGAATTAACATATGCATACATCCAAGCAAAATTCAATATTGAAAAGACCGAATTATTCCTACTTAAGAACTTATTTAAGTCTCTCGCTCCATGTTTGAGCAATTTAATTTTCAAGTTGGTTTTGAGTACTTTCGATGGTAAGATTTTAGGACTTGTGGATGGACTTTTTTGAGAGAAAACGACAATTCTTTTATACAAAGGAACACAAGATTAATTGATATAGAAATGCGAAAAGTGAGGTATGTTTTTGATATTTTATAATGTCAATCGATCTCATAAACCAAAATTCATATGGTTGTAAAACATGAGATTATTTGCACTTAATCCGATTGAAAATTGAACTTACCTAGTTTTCCAAATTCACATATAAATCCTTTCATGAACCATTAAATTAAAACTGACTAAGAATAGGTATGTCAAAAAGCGAAATATCACAAAAAAAATGAATTATAATAATGTTAGCAAATGAATAATCAAAATATTACCAAATAATCCCACAAATGCTTTACTTCCCAAATGGAATTTAAATTTCTCTCAATTTGCCATAATTTTTTTTTCTTAGGCTAAATAATAAGCATCTCCAAACATATATCCTCTCTATGGCTAAATAATAAGCATCTCCGAACATATATCCTCTTCGTGGGAAGAAATGGAAAAGAGTGTCGTTTGCAAAAGTTTTTATGATTGTTCCGCACCGTAAGTGGCCATGGACGCCGCCACAGGGGAACATTACCGTATTCCCTTCTTCCTCCTCGCCGCCGCCGCCGCCGCCGCGAGAGCTCGCAGGCTCCGCCGTATTCTCAAGCCTCCGGTTCATGTCGGCTCGGCTGGATTCCTCCCCCCGGATGACCACCGAGTCGGGGAATGCGTTCGGATTCGTGAGCAAGCAAGTCGTGATCGCAGCTCCTCCTCCTCCTCCGCAGGTAGCGTGCTTGTTGTCGTCTGTTAGGCTTTTCTTTTTTCCGCTGCTGAGGAATCTCGACGTGGATTGTAGATGCCAGACTGATGGTTTCTTTGTCGGTAGGGGGCCTTCTTTAGGTTGAGTTTGATGTCTAGATATGGGGCGGCGGGTGGAGAATTTGATGATTGATGAGGAAGTCTGAATAACTTATTCGAGGGATGTTTACCTGGTGGAGCAGTCGAGTTGAAGCGGAGGGATGATTATGCTGTCGGGATCGTGCTTGTTGATCGAGACGCCGTATTTTTTATCGTGTTCATCGTGTTTGCTTCGTATATCTGATATTGGAGACATGATTCTGTAATACAATGAATCGCGTCGAATTGTTTCTTCTAGTCTAGCACTTCATGTTCTTCAATGTCGGTTCTGGGTTGAATTAGTTTGTTGATACAAAAACGGAGCTGCGTTTCTCTTGGCAGTATAAGGTTTTGATGTGATTGTCGTTGGAATTCACAGGGCCAGTTCATGGCAATAGGTTGCCTGCTTCCCCTTGTTCAATAATTTCTAGTTTACCGTATTCTTCCGAAGCAAATGCTGAAATGGAGGAACCCACAGGATTTTTTTCCTTTTTCCCATCTAATGTGTGTCTTGACACATTGTGGAGTTCTTTCTCTGATATTTGGTTCTTGTAATATTATGCAGAGACTGTGGAGGAGATGTATGATAAAATTCTTGAATCTGCTAATACGAAAAGAACAATGGTTCCAAACGCATGGACGTGGTTGAGCATTGAAAATTGCAAGAACAGAGAGGATATCAGAGCTTCTCTTTGATGTCTTGCAGAACCTATGCAGATTTGTCAGTTGACTTCTTGCTCCATTTGAGAAGTAAATTTTTAATTTGTGAGTAGTTGATAAATCAACCTGTTTTTTTACTTTCATTGTGGAGATTGTCAAATCTTCGAATTCATGAGAATTTTAACTGCAATCTTTGTCAGGAAGTCACAAAAGCATGTGTGCATACAAGGGCTCTCGATTTTGGTGAGCGTTATCTACACAAGTTGTGTGCCAAGTTAAAAAATTTAATATCTTGCTGATATATATACCTGGTTCTTCTTCTGCATTCGACTGTTGCTACTTACCCTATCATTAGCACAATCATTTTTCCGTATGTTGTTTGTTCTCAAATGATCTGTTTACCTCAAGCCTGTCATGCTTGGAGAACATACTCAGCTGCTTATGAAATTTTTTTGACCACCCCACTGGTATTACGCCATCTTCTTCCGAGAGTGCCGTTTGCAAAAGTTCTTTTAATTATTCCACACCGTAAGTGGCCATGGATGCCACCACAGGAGAACATCACCGTATTCCCTTCTTCCTCCTCGTCAGAGTCGTGCACGCCGCCGCCGCGAGAGCTCGCAGGCTCCGCCGCATTCTCAAGCCTCCGATTCATGTCGGCTCGGCTGGATTTGTCCCTCTGGCTCGGATTCGGGCACAAGCATGTCGAGATCGCAGCTCCTCCTCCTCCTCTGCTGCTCAGTACCTCGGTTTTCGCAGGTAGCGTGCTCATTGTCGTCTGTTAGGCTTTTCCTTTTTGCTGCTGAGGAATCTCGACGTGGATTGGTAGATGCCAGCCTGATGGGTTCTATGTCAGTAGGGGGCCTTCTTTAGGTTGAGTTTGATGTCTAGATATGGGGCGGCGGGTGGAGAATTTGATGATTGATGAGGAAGTCTGAATAACTTATTCGAGGGATGTGTACCTGGTGGAGCAGTCGAGTTGAAGCGGAGAGATGATTATGCCGTTGAGATCGTGCTTGTTGATTGAGACGCCATATTTTTTTATCGTGTTCATCGTGTTTGCTTTGTATATTTGATATTGGAGACATGATTCTGTAATAGAATGAATGGCGTCGAATTGTTTCTTCTAGTCTAGCGCTTCATGTTCTTCAATGTCAGTTCTGGGTTGAATTAGTTTGTTGATACAAAATGGAGCTGCATTTCTCTTGGCAGTATAAGATTTTGATCTGATTGTCGTTGGAATTCACAGGGCCGGTTCATGGCAATAGATTGCCTGCTTCCCCTTGTTTGATAATTTCTAGTTTAGCGTGTTCTTCTGAAGCAAGTGCTGAAATGGAGGAACCCACAGTTTTTTTTTCCTTTTTCCCATCTAATGTGTATCTTGACACATCGTGTAGTTCTTTCTCCGATATTTGGTTCTTGTAATATTATGCAGAGACCGTGAAGGAGATGTATGATAAAATTCTTGAATCCGTTAATACGAAAAGAACAATTGCTCCAAATGCATGGATGTGGTCGATGATTGAAAATTGCAAGAACAGAGAGGATATCAGAGCTTCTCTTTGATGTCTTGCAGAACCTACATAGATTTGTCAGTTGACTTCTTGCTCCATTTGAGAAGTAAAGTTTTAATTTGTGACTAGTTGATAAATCAATTTGGTTTTTTCTTTCATCGCAGAGATAGTCAAATCTTCGAATTCATGACTGCAACCTTCGTCAGGAAGTCACAAAAGCATCTGTGCGTGCAATGGCTCTTCATTTTGGTGAGCTCTATCTACACAAGTTGTGTGCCAAGTTCAAAAATTTTGTATCTTGCTAATATATTTACCTGATACTTCTTCTGCATTCGATTGTTGCTACTTACCCTATCATTAGCACAATCATTTTGTCGTATGTTGTTTCTTCTCAAATGATCTGTTTACCTCAAGCCTGTCATGCTTGGAGAACATACTCAGCTGCTTATGAAATTTTTTGACCACCCCACTGGTATTGTTAGCTAGTTATGCTTTTGTGTTTTTTTCTTTTTTTCCTTGATCCGTCAATTATGTAAACCAGAATTTTTTCCTACACGGATGCTACATGTGTATTAAGCATGGGTATGGAAATGACACGACACATATAACATATTCAAGAAATAGTTTTTCATGTTTGGATTTGTAAAGGCACATTCAATTTAAAGTACATCGAACATTGTTAAATGTGTACTAACTTTTCTTGTGAGTAACATGTTAACCTGCTTGACATGCTTCCATGTGTTTTAAGTGGTTAAAAGGGTCAATTTATTTTACATGTACAAACTTGTTAACTCGTTGATAACTCGGACAATTTTAAGCTCAATCCAACTTAATATGTGTCAAATGCTTATTCTGTAAATAGGTCTTTTTGGACATTGCTGGCTCTGTAAGACTGATTTCTTGAATGACACCTCCACTTCAAGTTATTGAATTCAATATTGAAGCTTAGCAAAGAGCATTCACTTTTTGCAGACAACGTTTTTATGAACATTAAGCTTCAGTAGTTATCAGTTCGAGCTGTTTCTAGTAATTAAGCTCTTCATAATTTTCAAGAAAAATAAATCTAATCAAACTGCAGTTCCATGGTGTAACTCATTTTAGGAGATTGCAGCAATTAATTGTCACTGGGAGTACATGATTTAATCAGAACCTATGTCTGTAAATCCTTATATAGGCTAAGAAATTAAATTGCATGGTGCACTTAATCCGTGATGATAGAAACTAAGGGTTGACAAAATTGTAGGTTAGAAGGCCTTGTGGGAGCATAATGTCTATGGATTCAACCCTACAATTGGCTCTGCAAACCATCTTTTGGTAATGATGAAGTGTATCTATATCAAGCAATTCTTTTTTTCCATTTGTTTTATTTACACAATTCTTCTGCTAACTCGGGGTATTGCAATGCAGCAATATGCTAAAGAGCACAAAGATGCTACCTTCATGCAGGAAGTTATGAAGCTTTTGAAGAAGAATAACTTGCCATTGCAACCCGCCACAGCCAATATTGTTTTCAGGTTCACTTCCGTGCTGTTTCTCCTGAGAAGGATGTTATTATCGTGTAGTAAGCCATTATTGCACTTAATTGTGTGTTATGTACTGCATAGTTATCAAGCAATTTATCCAATTTATAAGTGTCATTTATATACGATTTAATCAACTTGTTTTTATTTTAAATCATTTTGTCTGCACTGCTACTCTCGATCTAATAGTTTGCTCATGTTATTTGACATCCTTTCTTTCCATGGAAAATTTTTGCAGCATTTGTGATGATGCAGACATTTGGGTGTTGCTCACAAAGTATTCAAAGAGATTTGTCGAAAATGGAGTGAATTTGCATAAAGCTGCATTTGATATCTGGATGGAGTTTGCTGCAAAAGTAGGTGAGAAACACTAGCTCTGTCTCCCTTCGCTGCTCTCAAGCCCTTGTCCCTCAACAATCTTATTTTCCATTTCTTCCCACAAATAGTTCTCTCATCCAGGTCCCGCCACTTACTACAAAAGATGGGATGTGCTAGAATATTTTCTTCAGTACAATGATTTCTTTCTCTCCTTAAACAAAAGGGTAGAAATAAGAAATTAAAAAAAAAAATCGCTGCACCGTGTCTTTCAATGTCCTTGTTTCTTTAATTGTTCTGAGATTATGCTTCTTTATCCTATTTAGTGGTTTGACGAAAATTACCCTTTTCAGGAGACATTGAATCTCTATGGAAAACTGAGAAGTTAAGATGTGAGTCCATGAAGCAGCACACCGTGGGCAGTGGGTTCTCATGTGCGAAGTTAGTTTAGAAACGCAGACTGTTGAAATCACAAATATCAGACCCTGAAAGCAATAGGTCTTCTTGCATTAGAAAATCTGATAATGGGAAAATATTAATATTGCAAAACGGATCAGTACAAAGTTCTTGGTAAACCAGGTGAGAGGTCTATGGCCGAAAAAAGCGAGAGTTAATGATTGAATAAACCAAATTTTGGCTCACATCCTAGGACATGAAGCACCTATGGGCATGAGAATGCTCATTGTCATCACACAAAGGAGATATAACTACATTTTCAGTATTTGGAAGCATTTATTATGGCTTTTAGCACTCTGGTTTAAGATTAAATTTTAATCGTCATTTACTTGTTTTGTGGCAAACTAGATGATTTTATAACCAATTTTTTGTGCTGGGATATTTACTTGAAGGCAAACCTGAGGAGGCTGCTGCAGTCATTCACGTCTTGAATCAGGTGCTCCTCACTTCTGAGAGCATCTATAGCTATTATTAATATGCTCACCATCACCATCTGGCATGATTGCAATCCTAAATTACCTCAGCCTCTGAACTAGTCCTTCAATTTTCCATATACTGTCAAGAAATAAAGCAATTAGTGGAAAATATACGGAATTGTCCCCCAAAATGTGCTCAGATAAAATTACCGTGACATATCCTCTCTCGAGGGGGACTGGGTGATTTGCGTTTTGTATTTGGTGCATGCTATACTATTAAAATAACATGAGTTAGTTCCATGGATCCTAATAGAGTTCGAAAGATCATCTCAGACTCCTCCTGAATTGAATAAAGTTGGAAATACACCTATGTAGGCTCTGTTTGTTCAGATGTCACCTCTTAGGTCTCACAATGTGAATGCCTTGGATTGATGCCAGAGTTTACCTGACGCTAAGAGGTCCAGCATCAGGGTTGAACTTCAAAAGCTTGTCAGTGAGTGGCTTTTCGAGGTTATCGAACGGAAGAAAGAAGATGACTGCATGGTACTTCCTTTGACTAAATATCCATCACTTTGGGTAGAAATAGAAATATTGCTTGTTTGCAGTTATATATTGCTCTGGTAATGTTTTCTCAATCGTTCCTGTTGCTGGATGTATATATGCTGCATTGAACTATCTCAAAATTTTTAAAACCTCTCATTCTTTTCGCTCGTGTAGGCATTGGCTACTTCTCTCAAATCCAATATCCCGGCCATGGTTAGTTCCTTATTAAACACGGACTTGGAGGTGAAAGTGAATATGGAACAACTAACCACCGAAGGCACCCTTTGTTAAAGTATGACAGAATTGGAGATTGAATGCACTAGCTGCAGATCTGTCTCCTATGTGGACCGCTAAGGTTGCCATGTTAGTTTAAACCGATTCCGCTGAGAAGCAAGACAAGCGCGGTACTCACGTCTCGAGCAACAAGCATCTGAAGTTCTCTTGTAAAGGTCCCCGAAGCATGAAAAGATCTGCTCCTTCTTGATTTGAATGTTGTCACTTCTGTACTTTCGGATAATGATTCTTTTCTTTCCCCAAAAAATCTGAGTGCATTAGAGACGATAGGTGCATCGTCAGCAATTGAATTCTGAGAACAACCTCGGATGACTAGTTTTTGCAGAGAGGATTCTTTTGGCTCACGCATTTTAGATTGGACCAAATGGGCAGTTAAGAGAGACAATTGATAAGGTGGTCCTTTCAATTTCAATCTGATTTGGCAGCCTATTTTGTTATATTTCGGACAGAATTTCGCTGTCCAAAATTAAGAGAGTGAATTTAATGCCGACTCTTTTGATGTTGGCATACAGTGACCGCCATTGCTTCCTGATTTAATCGGATTGAACTGTCCAATCGTGGTGCCAAAGTGCATAACATAAATTACATCCCTTTTTACATCATGAAAGATGACGATGTGCATAACCTGAATTACATCCCTTTTTGCATCATGAAAGATAACGAAAAACCTAAATTACCAGAAATGGCTTTGGGACCCACATGCGTAGGTGCGTGCGTGCGTGCGTGCATTTTGTGCATAGAAGGCGTAAAAGAGGTGACAAACGCAATCCTCAAAAATTAAAACATGTGCATTAATCATGCGCAAATTTTAGCAATGAATTGACATAATCATAATAGATGTGAAGAATTTTTTGGTAATTTTTCCATTTTCACTCAAAAATTTAGGATTACAATTGGAATATATAGGATTGAATTTGAATTTATACAATAAGCTTACGACTGAATTTGTGATTCTCCCAACTCAACACCTATGCTTATAATAAGTTTTTTCCTTCCTTTTAATGATTCTCCCCCTCTTCTCCTCATCTGTATAAAATGGGTGATGAGGGGTGGCTTAGGTAGTGGAAGGGAAACCGTCCTTCCAGTGACCTTACTGGAGAAGGTTGACTCAAATTCAAATTGTAGGGGAAGAAAACTAACCTCTTCCCACTTTGAATCACCACGTTGAGTGTTGATTTTAGCTCCTTAAAATCCTCCGACACGTCCAACCCCTTAGGATCTGGCATCAAGAGACAATCCTTCCGAATTATAAAAGCGAGAGTAGAAGTCATATCCTATGATTTCCAATCTTTCACGAGACATACAAATGGATTTGCGTACAGTTAGTATGAAAAAAGAGCTATCCTATACACTCGCATTTAGTTGATAAAAAGGTTGATCAATTTATAGATGACATGCAGCGACTTGATTCCCATTCACATATAAATAACATGCAGCCCATCCTAGATTGTGTCAAAGCCCCACTACATGTATTAGATATTATGTCATCTCAATCTAGAAAAGCAGAAGGGACATATTGATGTTTTCCGATCATCACACCCTGAGAAAAGACGATGCATTTTTTACTCCAGCAGGTGAGACATCCTTCCGACGGTAGTCGCGGAAGATGAATCTTGCTTCCGGTCTCCATAATCTGGCAACAATGATGGTGATTCCATTGGACTGGTGAGGACTACTTTTATCTTCCTCTCCTCTATGTATTTACCATTTCCTTTATCAAACAAAAAATCTAAAAGAAATCTCTCAAGTTACTTAACCTGAAAGATTATGGAACATATATTAGTAAAACCTGCCATGTCAGCAGTAATGTCCTCTTCACCTGTATCACGAACTTGTCTCTGCGCCGCAGGATAGGTGGAGCTACCTGTTATGCTTACATGGTAACTGCACCAAATAGAAAATAGGATGAAAGGCTACTCCAATTCTTTTGAAATATCAGGACATAGCTTCTGAGGCCTATCATGGCTTCCCTTTATCTCAAGGTATATTAGGCTACTATGGCGAGCATTCAAAATCTTGTTCAAAGATGATCCTTGCTACAATGCGAGTAACTCCACCTTAAGCAGTTCGTACCCGAGCAATAATATAGTCCAGTTGACAAGTCTTGCTACAATGCGAGTAACTCCACCTTAAGCAGTTCGTACCCCAGCAATAATATAGTCCAGTTGACATGTCATGGCAAAGAAATTGTAGAAGAATCTTTCAGCTGATTCAAGTACTGTGGGCACCTCCCTCCTCACAAGTACGTTGGGGGCTTTAATAATTATGTAAAAATGATATTCCTTGGTTTTGAGCTGCCCGATTTCGAATCAGATGCTCCATTTGGCTTTGATGATGCCTACATTTGGCCACACGCGATACTTCTTCAGAGATGTAGACTTAACCCAGAATGCTTTGGATCTCCAGTATAGAGTTCATAATGTCTCTCCCCAATAGAGAGCTTTAAATGCACTGGTGTCCTACTCTTGAAAATTAAATTACATCAAGAGATACAAGATTGAAAGGAAATTGTTCACCCGCCATAACCTAAAAAAGATAAGAGCATGATCATGGTGAAAGAAAACGTCCAAAAAATGCACCCCTTGAAAGCAACATAGAGGAGGCTTTGTTTACCCAACTCAACTGCATAGACAGAGAGGAGGCTTCAAATATAAGAACTTAACAGGGTACGTCATGAGAGCAGGATGTGATGAAATGTACCATCGTACATTTTCTTTGAAGATTTGAAGATATAATGCAGTAATGCAATCTCGATGGATATTCCAAAGAACTCACAAGAGAAGACAACTCCCAGTAACTACGGGGTACAATGGAAATGAACATTCAAAGCCCAAGATTAATCCTGGGAAAAATGGATAAGTGTGGAACAACAAACTTTGATTTACATCACATGAAGAAAGAACGACGTGAGAAGTGAATTCAAGCATCCCGCAGAATTCTATTAGCACTGGCAGCTTCTACTGATTCTAGTTCTGCCACAACTTTAGTCCTGGAAGGCCGCTCGTTAGGAGTCATTTGGAGGCATTGTAAAAAAGCTGTGGTATTTGGAATGCAGAATCTATATATGTAAGGTATAGGGATGGTATAAATTTGGTTCCCATTTCCTGCAGGCCGCAACATTGTGAGCAACCAGCTTCTTCTAAAATATCCAGTGTTTCTTTTTCAGTAATTGGAGCATCTGCAGAAAATGAAAAGTTATGTAGGCAATACAATTGTAGATTCCATGCCAAAGGATTTAAGTAGCTAAAAGGAAAACACACCTCGTATTTCATAGAGGGGATTATAGTGAACCTCACACCAGAAACTCAACCAAAACTCTGCATCAATTAAAAGTAAGGTTAACAAAAGGAAAAACTCGAAAAAATATGGAGTTTCAAAAGACCAGTTGCAGATTGAACAAAAGCAACAGTAGATCAATTGCAAATGTTTACACCTAGGTTTAAAATCAATCAAATATATATTGAGCCATACCCAAGCAGCTGTCCTAAGCAAGCAAAAAAACAAATATTTAATTTCCCAGATGAACAACAAGCAAAGCATCACAAAGGAGCGTCTATGCGCGTATATGTATGCAAGCAACACTCTTTTCTCCAAGACAAATGAGAAGTAAACTATCGACTTCACATTCATCACATTGCACCGACTGATCATTTGACCCAACAAAACAACTATGAATAAGACTAGCAAGCAATACCCTAGGCAGAGGGAACTTATAAATCCAATGGCCCAACAATAATCAAGCTATCAATATGAGTATCATCAAGAGGTTTTAGACCTCCTTCAGGCTCTCCAACATCAACCAAATAAGCATTGAACATCAATGACTCACTAGAACAAAAAACTTCATCATTCTTCAAAATTCTGCATTACGACAGCTGCTCGCTGCCATCATAGGGCATTACCTATCATATATCCGACCATTAATAACAGCATGGACTAATCTACTCCAAACAAGCTCAATCACAGAGAGTATTACAACCAAAAGCACAGAACAGCACAATCCGTGATGATAGAAAAAATGAAACCCTAGGCAGCATCGAGCTGCTGCCATTAAGTTCAATCGAGCAAGCTAAATATGGGGGAAAACGGTAATAAATCGATAGCCACTGCAAATTTGCCACAGATTAGCCAATCAAACAGAATCATGTCCAAGCCCAATCAAAGGCAACTAAATTGCCAACCGGGTTGAGCTGGACATTACTGGCAGAGATTAGTAGTGAAAGCGAAGGTACCTTGCCGGTGGAGGTCCAGAGTGAGAGGAAGCCGTCGCAATAGACCTTGCGCTTCAGCTTCTGCTTCAGGTGCTTCTTGAAGGTGACATTCCAGCACACGCAGACTCAAGCACATAACTCATTTCATCAAACACCAAAATTGCACATGATCACCAAACACTGGACAGGCAAAACTTAGATGATTCACACTCAACACGAAGCATAATTCAGCACACTAATTACAAACACGATCCAAAAGCAGTTCAAGATTGAAAAAGAAAACAAGAGCACAACACCGATCCACTGCTAGAACCTCCATTGCTGGCTCAAATTGCAGGTGTTGAGTCCATCACAGAGCTGAAAGCTCTGACGTATTCATCCGTGGGATTCTGCTGAATCTGGATGTTCTGTATAAGGGCAACAAGGATGGTGATGCCAGATTTCTCTCCCTCAAGATTCCGTTTGATGCGATGTTCGTTTTCCTAATCAAAACTCCAGAGTTAGAGCATAAGCTGCCAGGCTTGAAATCCATATCCTAGGTGCAAATTCTCCCTCTTTGACCGACTTTGAATGAGGATGAGGACCCTAATACCAATGTGTGCACAGAAGCTCCTCCTGATGCTCATAGAGTACAACCAAAGACAGCCTGCCACTGCTTCAGATTTTCACTTGGTGATCCGTCCTGTGCAGATGTGAATGATATTGAGCTGCGCGTGGCTCTGGCATCAGCTCCGGAAATGGATCCCAAGTTGCTTTCTCAACTGAAAGTAGCACGGCGGATTGGAAACATTTTGGAGTTTGTACATGCAAAGAATATGGAAGATTTTCTCAAATTGACACTTGGCTTGTGTAAAGCTCTTCTTTTATGATCACAAGGTTCTGCGAAAGGTTCTGCGTACATGGAAGAGCCACCACTACTTGATGAAAGTTCTTCTGAGGTGGCGAGTAGCATATGACGCATAACCGACTTTGGTGGCAGTGCCAGTGTTTTCCTGGAATTGAGTGGGTCTCATGACAGAAACAATGTTGATAATGCTTCTGAATGCACTGTTCTAGTACTGAAGGTGGCCCCAAGGGAAGGTGCTCTCTTTTTTGTAAGTGAGTGCAATTCTCAAGTCTCAGCAAGACAGCCTCCTTCTCTACTGGTACAGCAAATGCTGCATTCTATCAGTTACAACTGTAGGCGATGTTTACTGCACAGAATGATCTTTGTCAGTGTGCCCGTCAAAGATTGCTATGATTGAAGGCATCATTGCTGAGATAAGATATTCTGGTGCTGCTGCTTTAGCCAGTGCTGCCACACTGGTAATCTCAGAATTGCAGTGGCTCCCTCATTTATGATGTCTCCATAACATTTGCAAATCCCAATAATGAGTTGATTGTGCTGTAACGTCCCAGGATGAAAACAATAGTCATATGACCTTCCAGCACACATTCCATATATTTGTTTACAGCATAGCAAAGTTATCTCCAATGCAAAGCAAGGTTATCAATTTCGAAATATATGAAGCAGGAAATCGAAAAGGATCTCTAATAGCTTGGTACATATCAAATAAAAACGATGCAGTTGACATGCATATCTCTAGGAGAAATCATCCTAAGAAAATGTAGCTAAAAAAGCCAAACCAAACTAGGAAAAGAACAGAAATACTTGTACATAATTAAGAGCCCTCTGGCTGTTCAGAGGTATCATAATTTCAATACTTCATCAGATTTTCAGAAAAGAATCCGCTTAAAGGTCATTAAAAAGTGCATGAAAAACTTCTCTGTTCATATTTGCGGAGGAATTTGATTGCAAAAAAAAGGAAAACATTGGTACTTACCTCGATTTGTTTAAGGTTTGAACACAAGGGAACAATTTGTGCTCACGCATCAAAAAGCTTCCAAGTGCAACATGCACTTACTCATCATCTTCTTCCACAAATTCGTCTTCTCCCACAAATTTGATTGACTTCTCCAAGCAAAGCCGAGAAATTTCCTCCACCGCTAATATCCCACAACGTCTTATTGTAACCTCTCGCAATCCCTTCAAGCTTGATAGATCAGGCAACTTCTGTAAAGATTCACAGCATTGAATCCACAATGATTCCAAAGATTGGGGTAGTTCGCCTTGAATCTCAACCAGATTACCACAATTAGATACTTGAATTCGCCGTAGCTTGTTTAACTTGCTTAGATCAGGTAGCACCGCCATCTGTCTGACGCACAAAAGGTCCAAATCTCGTAGGTTCTCCAAACAACCAAGGCCTTCAATCTCTGCAACTGCAGAAAACAAAATCGAGAGAGACGATAGTTTCCTCAAATTCGATACATTTATCGAGCAAAGTGAGTGGAAACCAAGGAGACCTAAGGAGGATAAACTCGAGGGAAGCTGCGGATGGGGAGGGAGGCTCAGGTCTGTCAATGAGGCTTTCCACCTAAAATAGCATAGTGCCAGAGACTCCAATTTGCTCAAGTTCCCAATCCACCGCAGTATCGGTTCTTCCAGAAGCCCACAAGATTTCCCATCACAATTAGGTGGGCCAAAGCCCAAATGCAATACCTTTAAGTTAGCGAGATTTGAGAGATCCGGAAACGTGTCCACCCTCAACACCTCAAGTTCTAATTCGATGAGACTTTCAGGAAGCCTTGGTAGGGCATCTACTACCGGCCATCCCGATTCCCATGTCTCTATGGATCCTCTCCCGTAGACTTGATCGCCAACTTCTGCGTGGAAATGCGCGACATAATAAAAATAGTAGCTGATTGCCTTTCCCTTGAGCTTCTCTGACTTCTTATAGGCATTAAATATTCTGCTTTGGACATTGTTATGCATCTTCATTACTTTCAAATTCTTCAACATTCCAATGGGATCGGGTACTTTTTTGATGCGCGTGTGACTTATGTCCAACTTAGTTAGCGAATCCAAATTTCCAACTGTCTCTGGAAGCCTCTCAAGAATCCGACAATAGCTTACATCTAAGAAAACCAAACTTTTCAACTGACAAATTGATCCATCAATTTTGATTAATGATTTACAGCCTGATAGGATCAAATGTTCTAAATTTGAATGAGCTGAGAAGTCAGGGGTTCTCTCCAAGCATTGGCAATGGGCCAGATTCAGAACTTTCAAATTCTTAATCACCTATGAAAGAAAAATCATGCAAAGTTTAGTTTTGAATCTAATAAGATGGAAGAATAAGTGTTGTCTAGCATATAACATACCTTCATGTGGCTCCACCCCTTCCAATCATGAGTAATTTCACTCCGAGATAGATCAAGGATAATCAAATTCTCCATGGAGAATTTTGCAATCTCAAATGTTGGGCAAATATTATGCCAAGAAAGCCATTGTAATTGTGGAAGGACATCTGAATTCTTCCGGAAAACATTAATTGGAAGAGCATATGATGACCATTTGAGCCAAAAAAGCTTCCTTTTTGCACGAAAATTTTCCTTCAAGTCATCTACTTCAAGGAACATTAGATTTGGCAGGCTCTTGAAGTCCTTATAGGTAAAATGGTGCTGATGGTCAAACTTGAGATGAAGAGCTTCAACTTCCTTTTTTTCCTGTCCAAAGAAAAAATTTTAAAACAAAAAAGTTGAAAGGAAACACATTTATTCAAGTTTGCTATTTTAAGGGGTTGGGTTGAGTACTATCATTCCTTTAATCTTAAAAGAGCAAAAACATTGGTTGAGTAGATCACAATGGTGCTAGAGGACACAAAAAGTAACTGCCTTTTTTTAAAATAGAAAATGTTCATAAGTAACTTGGAGATTTGTTGCGCTAAGGCATTTTACCTCATGTCTCTTCAGCAAATTCAATCCGTCCTTGGCATTCCACACACGACGATGCTTCTCAATTTTCATCTTACTTTCTTGACGAACTATTTCTCTTCCGATGTTTCTGAGTTGATCATGCATCCACAATTTATTATCTATTCCAATTTTTATCAAAGACATGTTCTGCAAAACTTCCAAGGCTACTTCTGAAAAAAGTTCAGATGCATCCCAGAAATAGACCACAATGTCTTTGTGATATCCAATGAAATGACAAGCTATATCAAGGAATATATGCTGTTGCTGATCATCCAATGCATCGTAACTTATTTTCAGCTTACTCTGAACTTTATCATCAGGAATACTTTCTAGCTTCTTCAATGTGGCATCCCACATTTCCTTATTTTTGCCGGATAAAAGTGAACCTATGACCTCAATGGCTAATGGAAGACCTCCAGCAATGCGTATCGCCCTCTTGGATTGGCTGATATAGCTGTCTACAGGAGACTCTCTTCTAAA
The DNA here is from genome assembly GCA_014182375.1 of Eucalyptus virginea. Lineage (NCBI taxonomy): Eukaryota > Viridiplantae > Streptophyta > Magnoliopsida > Myrtales > Myrtaceae > Eucalyptus > Eucalyptus virginea. The sequence continues at coordinate 49,446,332 of CM024521.1, forward strand.
AGCATGTTTGCTAAAAAGTTGAAGAGATAGATTTGGATCCAAGCATGCAAGCTCATACCTCCAGTCCACTTCCGGAACACAGAGAACATCTTTCCTTCTTGTAGTAACAATAAGTTTGCTCCCTTCGCCAAACCAATCACGCTTACCAACAAGTGCATCCATATGATCCTTTTCTTCCACATCATCAAGAAGAAGGAGGACTTTTTTATTAGGCAACCTTTCTTTAATGGTCTTAATCCCTTCATCAATGTTTGTTATTTTCACCCATTTTGTCTCAAGGATGTCATGGATGAGCTGCTGCTGCAAGTACTCAATGCCCTTGAGCTTTGACGTTTCATGGATGTTGGAAAGGAAGCAACAATTGTCGTACTTGTTGGATAGCTCATTGTAGATGATTTTGGCAATTGTTGTCTTTCCAATGCCACCCATCCCATGAATTCCTATGATCCGTGTTTCACTTATGTGAGCACCTATCTCTTTCATGATTTTATCCACATGATGGTCCACACCGACCAAGTTGTTTGATACCACCAAATAAGCCTTTTTCAACTCATTGAAAACCTTCTGGGTAACTGTTTTTGCCATCTCACCTTCTTTCCTAGAGTTTGTTGGAGGTCAAATGGCAATGAGTTAGAAAACTGTGTTGAACCAAGCTATGTTCTAACAAGACCAAAGTGAAAACTAGAAACCTATTTGAAATGCTTTCTGCAAGGATTTACTCCATTGTAAATGAATTAATGTTGGCACATATAATTAACGAATGACCTTAACTGAAAAAAAGAAAAAAAAAAAAAAAAAAGGTTGTTTGGAAAGAAAAATGACAAAATGAGGATTGTCCCATTATTTTGTGATTTCTGCAGTATAGTTTCAATAGCATAAAATTCAATTTCAACAGTGAAACACATCAAGTTTTAATGGGACAAGGCACATCAAATGGACTGATAGAGGCAATTACCTGTTGGCCATTTTTTGCAAGTCCCATCCGTCTAGTTCTCCAACCGTGGTGAGAGCAGCCTTCCACTCACACAGTCTCTTCATCATATCGCTTCTTGTTTTCATGTGTAAGAAAGGCCTCTCCATAATCTCTAATTTGGTGTCGATGCTACATCATAAAAAATGGGCATAATCTTCTGTCCCCTAGTTTTCTGGCACTCGACCATCTGGACTAGCTCCTTGAGACACCATACGCTAGAGGCATAACCTTTCGAAAATATAGGTATTGAGATCTTCGATTCATTAATTGCTCGGAGAAGTTCCGGGCCAAATTTTTCCCCCTTGCAAGCTCTTCGTCATCCTTATAGACACGGATTCCCGCATCTATCATACTAATGTAAAGGAAGTCAGTAAAACCTGTTCGAGTATCTTCTCCTCTGAAGCTCAAGAATACTTCATATTCATATCCTGATGAATCAGCCATTCCTTGACCTTCTGTCGTAGTGTGAATAAAAGAAGCGCTCCCTGCTATTCCATCAATTTTTACAAGTACGTTGTTTTTCTGAACAATTTCCCTCAACATGATCTTCAAGAAATACCAAACAGCATATCAGCAAAAGCAATGGCAGCTAGAGATGGAAAATGTTTAGAAGACTGACTCACAAATGGAAATCTCTATAGGTCATTAAACTTGGTAGCCTAAATTAGCTAGATATGCAGAGAGTCGGGACCAGTATGCTACAATTGTTTAATAAGAATGATTCATTGTAGCATCACTCCAGCTTGTCAAAGTTGACAATGCACTTGAACATAGGAGTACTAAATCTCAAGGGGAGTTTTAACACCTAAAAGGAGTTTTAAATCTCCTGGAAAGAACGTTAACATAGCACAATGCTAAGTTTTCATTTAAAAGAAAAGAAGAAAAGGGTCACTCTTCTCAAATCTTGAGAACATAAATTATTTCCTAGGAGTTTTAAATCTCAAGAAGAGAACATGAACATGTTCTCCTTTGACAGAACACAATGCAAAGCATTTTTTTTAAAAAAAAAAGAGTTCCACACTACTCAAATTTCTACAACATAAATTGTTTCTTCTTAAATGTCACTTCTGCAAATATGACCACCACTCTCTCTAGAATGGATCAAAAAATTAACCAGAGCTATTCATGTGATGGGATAGTTGTAGTTTGAAATCTTACATGTTTCTATATTTCCGTAAACCATTTGTTTCATGCATGCTAGATTTAAAGAACCAATTATAAACTTGAAGTATCACTAGTAAGTAAAAATTAACCGATAACTTGTGAGCCTGATCAATTGTTAGAAAGTTACCAAAAAAAAAGTTTTTTTTTCATCCTCAAACCATATAGTGGATTACCATTTTTTCTTTTAGATTTTACAAATGGGTTAGTATATTCGCTTGTAGATTATGAATGCTTACATACTTTATTAATAGTCTCGATTGATGTTCCAACTTACAAACAAAATAACTACTTTATGCCTCTAAATCCAAATATGGTGTTAAAATTGTTTCGAATCTATGAGTAACAATGATTGTAAATACCATGTGAACGAAATAATCAATTTACCATATGATAAATACTCCTGTAACTTACGAGCAATTGTTTGCTTTTATAAGTGGGTGAGTATTTTTTATTGAAACTACGAGTTGCTTGCATGCTTTGTCAGTAGTCTTGGTTAACGGTAGTAACTTACAAAAAAATAACTATTTTATAAGTATAAATCCTTACTATATTATTAACCTTGTTTTGATTTTGTGAGTTGCAATTTTATTGTCAGTAACGTGCTGATGAAACTCGAAAGATTCTTGCATATTATGAATAGTCGTTTTTGTGTTTCTCCTCTAGTTGATTACGAGTTCCTTATGTGTTTTTTACTAGTGACACCGGTTAATATTTGTAACTTCCTCAAAAAAAAAAAAAAAAAAAAAACTAAACTATTTCATTACCCTAAATTTTCAGTTGATTATTAACATCGTTTCACATCTATTATCAGTAACATACAAACATATTTTATGCAACTATATGTATGCCGGATGATTTTGTGCATTTGTTTACTAGTGATATTGATGATTATTTGTATTGATGGAGCGTTCTACTTGTTAATATGGCCAACTGTGAGACACCAATTAGAAGCTTTGAGATGACTAAAATTGCCACACGAGACGACATGGTGGTACCTTTTCAAAAATGATATTGCAACATGATTGGACATTGACAAAGTTAATGAAGTATAAGGTTTGGAACTTATATAATGTACAACCAAATAATAGTGTGGTTCCGTGTTATTCAACATCTAATGCATTATTTAAGGTTCGATAGCAACTTCGTGAATGCTTCCGATATAATTTGTTTGTTTAATAATCTAATCGTGGTGGTTAAGAGTTTGCTCTATCTAGGAAGATTGGACATAGAGTATTAGCTTCCTCTATAATTACTCTATAAAATTAGGACAGGCACATGCCATTATTGTCAGGCATCTAAGAAATAAAGATATCCACATTGAATGATTCTTGTATTAGCACTAGGCTTCAACTTCATAGACTACGATTATGAAAAAGAAAAAAAGAAAATGATTCCTCTCATATCTAAGCTCGAAAATTGGTCCTGTTTTATATTGGTCCTAGAGATGTGCCCCTCCACTTTCCGATATACTAACAGTGTTGAAATTTTTTCTGCCAAGGACTTGTAGACATTGTGAGACCATTAGTCTACAGGAATTCCGAGTTGAAAATAAAATACTGATACACTGCTATTCATTTGATGTGTTAAAATAAAAATTAAGTGCCAATATTGTAGCCATTACTTCAAGTATAGCTCAACATTCAAATTGGATTTGAACAAGGGTGTTTGTTTAAGTAGTTTAAATCTAGCCTCCATGACTCTACCTTTATGATTTGATCACCTTATGTGATTCAAGGCCCCTTTTGCTTTCAACTACATCTTAAGATAATAGTGTAAAACCACAAGGTGATTGCAATTCATAATGATAGGCAATTTACTGACCACATGGGTAAAATTTCATAGGAGATGGTTAACTACTTCATTAATATATTGGTATTTTTTTTATAGAGCTGGTAAGTAAATTTCAAAGGAGTTGGTAATTTATCAATTCATTAAAATGTTGTTAAATTCTTGAATGTGCCAGTAATTTATTTATGCTGCTGGTAATAAGAGTTGATAATTAACCACTTGACTCGTATGCTGGTGAATTCTTGATATTGCTGGAAATTTATTTAACACACTAGTAAAATTTGAGAGTGGGTAATTCAATACTTCCATGTAAAGTTTGTAAATTCTTGACTGTGTCGGTAATCTACTTATCACACTCATAAAAATTTTTGTAGGAGGTGATAATTTAATACTTTATTGGTATGTTGGTAAATTTCTAATGATGCTGGTACTTTACTTACAGCAATGATGAAATTTTTCAAGTGAGTTAATTTACTACTCCATTGGAATGTAGGTAAATTTTGATAATCTTGGTAATTTACAAATCACACTGATGAAATTTCATAAGAAATGGTAATTTAGGAATATTTTGTTAGTCAGCAACCAGAAGATTTCAAGCTTGAAATACACTAGTGAATGGTGGAATAGCAGAGATGAGAGCTAGAGCTCAAGATCAGGATGGAGTAAGTACAAGAAGCCAAGGCAGTCTCCAATCAGACGATTGCTACAGTACTGTGGAATATTTGGAAGTCAAGAAACCAGGCCATCTTCAAGAATAGAAAAACAGAACCAAGCAACCTTGTGGAGTCTGCTTTAGTTGGGTGGAAGAGTTTCAACAGATGGAACCCAAAATCGAGCGAATCTAGTAAGATCAGCGACGGATCGTCACGATTTTGGAACCCACCGCAGGCTGAACACTAAAAGATAAACATAGACGATGCCTACGAACCTGGAGCTACTGGAGGCTCGATCGCTTGCGTCTGTCGTGATTCCGCCGGGAGCTTGGTGGACGGAGTGATGCGAGCAGTAGCAGCGTCTTCTGCGTTCGGGGTTGAGGAGGCTCTTGCCCTCTTTTAGAAGCCCTAACTCATCTGGATCCTCAAAAAAATAAAAAACCCTTGTTCTTGAGTCTCGCAGCTTAGACTTGGTCAAGGCTATGAAAAGTTCAGACAGGCTCACGTGCGAAGCTCATGCTATTATTCCGTTGTGCAAAGATTTATAATTGCCTTTTTAAATATCCAGATCAGCCATTGCCTTTGAGAGGCTGACTCAGTTGTGGACTGAGTTGCTAAAACCCACGAGAGAGAGCCCATTTCTCGGACCTTTCGACCTTTTCCGTTTAATGAAATTAAAAAAAATAAAAATGCAGTCTCCAATCTCAAGGAGAAAACGTGCAAGTGTTCGGGGTTTACACTCCACCGCGCACGATGAGCCCTCCTCCCCCGCCCGCGGCGGCAAGGGCGGTAGAATGCTTTTATTTGATGGTGATAACATTCAACTGCAACTTTATAAAAGCGTCGGAAAGAATACTCTCTCGAAATCGGAAAAGGCCACCATCCTTCATCTGGCATTTCCCTAAACAATATTCACGCTCCACTAGCTTTGAGGAATAAAAAAGAAAAAGTAGAATTAGCAACATTTCACGTGCTATGATGGTCCCCATGACTAGCCAGGCTCATCCGCTTCGATAAAAGGTTGTCTCTTGTCAGATCTCGGGAACAAAAATTGCCCCTCTCTAAGTTTGGCTATGAAAATTTGGCCTCAGCTGTCCTTTTTGAGTTTATAATTAAATTACTGATGCACACCTCTACACACCCTTTTATTTAATAGTCAAAATAATGTACGTGTTATCCAACATAATAATTTGATGGCAAAATTTAATAGAAACTAATTAAAGAAAAATTTATCATAAATATATCAATTTAAAATTTTTAATGATTAAAAAAATTAATTTAAAATAAATTTATTGTAAATATATCAATTTGAGTTTTTCACTATAATAATCATTTTCTAATTAATTGGGTGCGCATGGTAAAATTTTCAAACAGAAATTGATTTCGAGAAATCAATTTCTCAATTTCTATTCCCTGGACGAGTTTAAGAAAGAAACCCGTTTGATAACGACTCAAAATTTCTATTTCCGGAGAGAAAAGTCGACGTGTTTGCTTTGAAGAAGAGGGGGTGGATAGAAAAACAATTTCTATTTCTACTTGAAATGAGAAAGCTAAAATTTTTAGGCTTTCCGATTTCTCACCCAAAAACAATTTAAAAGCATTTCATTCCTAACAGAGAAATCAATTTGCGTTACCAAACAAATTTATGTTCCAAACCTTGTTCCTAATGCAAATCGAGTAAATTGAGAAACATAAATTTTACCACGCATGCAGCCTTTAATGGCTCCTGCTTCACTGTCCACAATATCATCACTCCCCCGTGCGACCACCAACGGCTGACAGCTTGCTCTTCATCCGCAATTGCGACGCCTGTCCTTGTCCTCTGCTCCTCCATTCCTCCCCTTTCATTTTCTGGAATCTGTAGATCATCAATTACATTTGTCTTATGCTGTTGCCAAAATACCCAAATGCTCTCATGGCAAGGAATTCTTTTGTCTTTTATGGATTGATTTTAATGATAAATAGGGTTGAGGGCCTTTCTCCTGCTCAAAAAATTGAGCGAGTTAACTAAGTCGAGCCCCATTGCCGCGACCATATATGCAACCATGGCCGTGCGAGGCCAGCAACCCCTGTATGTCGCGACTTCCACTAGACATAGGTTGTGAGCTCCATGCGGAGAAAATAAGAGACCAAGGGATAGCAAACAGGTCAAACTGGTGTGGAGTTAATGTTGTCGGTGGATTCACGCACGAAATGGGTGGGCGACAGTGAGCGGCGATTCTGTAAAAATCCCAAGCTATATTAACTACTAATTATTCCAACTTTTTTTTTCATCATAAAAAATCGAAACTTGTATCAGAAATCCAAAAACACTTTCCATCCAGGATGGTCATTAAAAATTAATGTGGCCGTTTGCACGGACAACAATAGACAAATGAAGCAGATGTGACTCGGGAGAATCCTACCAAAAAGCCTAAGTCTTGCCTGGTGTTACACCGAAACCCAATTCTTTTTCTTTCTTGTTACTAATACTATAAGTAAAACTTGAATCAATGACTTGCAAATATTATGCGTCATAGTTCCATCCAAGACGGCCGTTAAAAATCCAACATGACACTTGCTTGGACATCAATAGGCAAATGGAGCCAATGTAAATTTGACATGATTTTAGTATGGTCTAAAATGACTAGAGAAATAAATTGGACATGCGTTTACTGATGTAGAGTATCCATATTCTTCGTGTCGCAATTTTTGTGTTGGTTATTGTCATAGAGGAGATGCCGTAAGTGCTTGAGATACTTTCATACACATCGTAATAGCTACTTTGATGTATACGGTATAATGAAGTTAATGTTCTCCTACGTGAAGAATGGGCATCAACGAATCTCAAATGCGGTAAGAAAAAGTAGCAATTTATAAGGTATCTCAGATAATTCACCACATAATAATATGACAAAATAATGCACTTGGAATTTATATAATTTGACCTGATCTCACTAGGTAAGTTAATTAGCAATTCAAAGCCACTGAAACATCAAAACCAAAACAAACCAAAGAAGATCTGAACAAGGGTACTTGCAGAACTATCTCACTAGTCAACATGCAAAGTGCACAAAAGAAGAAGATTTACATAAACCTCTTTGTAATTGATATGTATAACAGAATAGGAAGCACTTCTTATCAGAAAAAAAGTACTCAAGAGAGAAGGTGTCCATTCTTTTTTCTTGTGCAGAAATTTGTCGAGTTTGATCAAACAACTCCATGATGTGCTGAATTTCCAAATCTCCCGTGGTGAATGCCTCCCGATCAGACTGAATTGAGGTCATACAGCAATCCCTTTTTAAGGCAGGAAGTCCATGTCAGACTTTCCCTTCCACCTTGGTAGTTTGTAGATGTATTCTCCCTTTAAGATGGTGATTCTTGATGTTTGTCCGTTAAGACCAGCATGCGAATCGAACAAAAGTCAACCCCAAAATCATGCACCGCTTACCATCTAGTCAGGGGTTCACACCAATAGCTCTTACAATACTTTCTCTTCATGTGAAGTCCTCCGAGATGTACTGACCGAGATACACTCCTTTCATCACTTCATTCAAATCATTTCACCGTTCCCGCTGCTCCTTGGCTTATTGCAGCGTCATTATTTGGACTGCCCTTTCCAGTGATCTATCTTGTGCTTGTTAGACTCCTCTGGAAGAAATCTTTGAACGGAACAGCAGAAACAACGATGGTGGCAACTGTGACCAACGTAGGGCAACCTCAAGTGCGTCAATCATTTTGCGCTAGCACAAGTGGTCCACCTCGGCAGAAACAACAATCACTGAGCTGCTGCTGCTCCCCCTCCTCCTCGGAGGCATCGGACGATGCCTGCTGGTTCGAGAGCTTGGCCACGGCAGTGCTAAAGAACCTATTTCGTCGGAGATCGACCGATCGAGGTCGTCGCTGCTCGTTCTAGAGAGAGAGAAAGAGAGAGGGGCTGAATCGGAATCCGAAGTGACGATCTGAAATAAAAATGGGAGGAGGAGAGAGTCGGAGGGGGATGGTGGGATATTCGAAGTCGTGTCAGAGTCGGTGTTGGAAACTGGTGGAAGCAGAGGAGGGTTCTTTGGGTGCGTTTGTTTGTGTTTTGTTTAAAAATTGTTCCGGGAACGAAAATAGAAAAAAGTGTTTCTTCCGGGAACAATTTTTGAACAAAAAAACGCGTTTGGTAAACTTGTTCTAATAAAAAATAAACGAAACATGTTTGGTAAATTTGGATAATTTTTTTATTTCTTTTTTTTTTTCTATTTTTTTCTATTTTTTTCTTTTTTTCTTTTTTCTTTTTCCTTTTTTTTTTTCTTTTGGCCGGTCGCCGGCCTCGGCCATGGCCGGCGACCGGCCGGCGAGGGTCGGCCTCGCCTTGATCCGGCAAGGCCGAGCTCGCCCGGCGGGGGCGGCGCGGCCTCGCCGGGCCACCGCCCGGCGAGGCCGAGGCTCACCGGGCCACCGCCCGGGCGAGGCCGAGGCTCGCCGGCCCGGCCGGGCGAGGTCGGCCTCGCCGGATCCGGGCGAGATCGAGCTCGCCCGGGCCGGCGCGAGGTCGACCTCGCCATGGTCCGGGCGAGCTCGAGCTCGCCCAGATCCGGCGAGGCCGACCTCGCCCGGCGGCGAGCCTCGGCCTCGCGCGGATCCGGGCGAGATCGAGCTCGCCCGAGCCGGCGCGAGGTCGGCCTCGCCATGGGCGGGCGAGCTCGAGCTCGCCCGGATCCGGCGAGGCCGACCTCGCCCGGCGGCCAGCGAGCCTCGGCCTCGCCGAGCCACCGCCCGGGCGACGCCCGGCCAGGGCGCGAGGTTGGCCTCGCCGCGCCGTGCCGACGGTGACCCGAGCCACACCGTCGTCTCCCTCCACCGCATCGGCGACCGCCCCGCCTCACGCCCGATCGACGCATCTGCGGGTCTCGAGCCTTCGTTCGCCACCGCCGCATCGGATCTCACCGCGTCGTGACCCACGACTTCGAGATCCGCTCGATCGTCGACCCCGCGCCGGCCCACGACTCGACCGGCCGTCCTCGCCGCTCGCTCGTAGACGTCCGCCGCTCGAGACCCCACGGTCGAGCCCCGCACCGCAGCCCGCCGTCGCCGCCCGGCGACCCGCGACCCGGCTACGTCACCCGCTCACGAGGTGGAGACGCTTGCGGCGGCCGGGCTTGTCGGTGCGGAGAGGGACGACGGTGGAGACGCTCGTCGCGGGGAGACGCTCGTCGGTCGTCGCTCGTCGGTCGTCGCACGCGGGAGGAGACGCAAGACGCTCGTCGCTCGTCGGTCGTCGCGGAAGTGTCGTCTGCTTCGAAGGGGAGGAAGAAACAAAAAGGAACACAATTTTGTTCCAATTTTGTTCCTAAGAAGTGTTTGAAACGAGAAACACAAAATTTGTGTTTCTCGTTTACTGTTTTTTGTTCCTAGGAACAAAAGAACAAAAAAGAACAAACGCACAAAACGCGTTTACGTTCCTTTTTTGTTCAGAACAAAAAACAGAAATTTCTGTTCTGAACAGAAATAGGTGTGCAGCCAAACGCACCCTTTGCGTCTTTTCTTATTTTTGTTTTAGTTAGTTTCTCGCTTTTCCTTTTTATCTTTTGGGGTTTGGGTTTTTCCCTTTCGGTTGTTCTTTTCATTTTTCGCAACACGCGAGTGGCGCGAAGATTTCCCGCCAGCAAGAGAGGGGGCCAAAATTGTATTTTCGTTTCCCCTGCCGCAGAATTGAGGGCAGCAGCCTCAGCTCCCGCGCGAGATGAGACTTGCGGCTCGAGTATTAGAGGCGGTCTGACCTGCCCTTGCTGCCTGACGCAACTGAGTCTCGATGGTCTGGGATTTTTTCCTCCGTATATTAAGAGGGTAGAGAGGGAAAATAAAACGTAATTTCCCCCTCTGACGTTTTCGCTGTGGAAGATTAAGTTTAAACCAAAACTACTCAATTTACACGTACGTATACAGGTCTGTCATTGCTGCCTTACCCCGTGCTAGAAGCCAAGGAAATATCCCCCTATGAGGCAGCAATATATGCAAGATACAAGCTCGCCAAGGATTCACTCACAATGTGGTTCGAATTTGTCAACTCAGAAAAAATAGTATGACCAGCCTATCGTTAAGTCATCGCGTTTGAGGGTGGGCTACAATTTTTTCACGTTCATTCTTCTTTCTTTTTCAACTCGTTTCAAGTGAATGAGTCGTGTATGACTTTGATAAAAGCACAAGAGGTGTATAAATCTGTTTCATGCTTATTAGCACCTAAGTTTGATGAGTGATTGATTTATCAACGCTAGCTATAAATGAAGGGATTTTGGGATTGTTCTCTACAAAAAGTTATTGTTACACCCTTCACGCCCTTGAATCACTCCTTGTTCTTCACTTCCGCTTGTTGTTTTGTGTACTAATTTCTTTGTACTTTTTGAATAACTCGAATTTTTAGATTAAGCTTGAATCTGAAAATATTTGACTCGAGAAGCTTGCCATCGTAATGGAGTACTCAATTGCAATTTCATATGCATCCGCTAATATAAATAAACAAATGAATTATATCAATTTTAATTTTAGCGCATAGTAACTAAGTAATTGAACCGTAGAACACCCATTTGTCCAAAAGAACATCTCATTCTCTTGGGCTAAAATACAATAGAAGGCATCCCTATGCGGTCTTTTTCAATGTTTCGATTTTAGCAAAACTTACTTCAGTGCCCTCACGCACATGACGTAAATCACTGAATGTGACATTAAAAATGCCCGCCAACAAAATAAGATCCCCGGGGCAAATCAAGAAAGATCGTGAAGAATATGGAGTGGAGCAAATCACATTTGAGAGTGATGGTTGTTCTGACATGCTTGATTGCCACAAAGTGAGGCAATACTCAATTATGAGTTCTAATAGTTTCAAGTTTGATAGGTCAATCAATGTATGTGTTGATTGGCAATGTCTGATTCATATGGGCGATGAACTTGAGGGAAGCGTTAGGAGGCACCGCAGACATTCATTAGAGAGTTTTTAGTCTTTTGAGATGAGAAAGCTGTGCAATATATGGTGATGTGGTGTTGGTCCAGCCTAAGGACCTTAAAGAAAGGCCCCGGTTATCGGGGCCCCCGTTTCGGGTCACAAAAAGGGTAGGGTAAACAGCCGGGGGTTTTCCAAGGTGTTTAACCACACAACCCCCAGGCCTGACAGGGCTCTACTTTCCCACCATTGGGTGGGCGCGCATCCCTGGATGAAGGGACTGTTGTCGAAGAGGACAACTATAAAGACACCGGTTTGTTTAACCTATTGATCCACCGGGCAATAGCATCTTCCACAAGCTTAGACAGGTCTGAGGAGACTTTTGGCATCCCAAAGACAAATCTCTTAGGCTTTTCAAGTTCGAAAGATTGGAAATGGCATCATCAGCTCGGTATGAATATATAGACGGAGAAGAATTTCTAGGAGTCTTGGTACTTGGGGTATTTCAGCACATATTAGTTTTTAAAATCTTCCAAGATGAATATCTCCAGATATCATCGGAATTTTTTATTAGCAAATTTTCACTAAGCTCTGCATCTATTTTTCTAGCTTTTCCTGCTTCCATTTTGCACTAGTTATCGTGCTTATGACAAAGAACCTCATCTTCAATACTTTCAAATTCTTTTTAGCCTGCTCATATATCGAGTTGGTCATTCACAAGTTTAAAACCTATGTATGGGCTTCGCTCTAAGTAGCTACAAAATTGGCAAGACCAATTCAAGCATTCCCCCATGAAAAAAACAATGACAGGCTTGAACCTGGTATGAGCAAACTCCTGCTCATCCCCTTTCCCCAGAAGCAGCATGTTTCGAGCGACACAATTATAATCACACAGCAAGATCGTTCGACCCAGGACAAACATAATGACCCAGACTTCAGATATACGTAAGTTACTTGCAGTCACTTTGCTATGCTTGCTGTTATAGTTGACATGACATGGTGGACTACTTACCGCACATGAAACCTGGAAACGGCGTGCTTTCAGAGATGGGAAACTTCTGCCGCCGACAGGGAGGGAGACGGACCTGACATTCGATATCTTGCAGACAGGTACCTGTTAAAAATGTCAAGAACTAGTTTTCAGAGATGCGGTCTCATTCAAAGTGCAGAACCTCAGCCGGGTTAGTCAAGCTCTCAGCCTAAATTGCACAGAGCATTTGGTAAAATTACATTTTGCACCCAAGTTTTCGGGATAGTGGCAAATTATCCCAGTCGTTTCGATATTTGCAATTTGTTAACTGACTTTCTGAAATTTGGAGGCCATGTGCCCTCAAACGTTGACTTGGGCAAATTTTTTTTTCACATATCTGACAACGTGACTTGCTATGGAAGATTAGTTGGACATTTATCATTTATGTATGTGAAAAAAAAATTATAGAGACTACCCAAAAATATATTTGAGAACTATATACTGATATGCATTTGGTGTTGATTCCAGTCAAATTATCGCCGGAGCTTTGGTCACATGCTGTCACATGTAATATGTTTTTGAATTTAATATTCTATTTTTTCATATCTGTTTACTCATATGATAAATTTTCCTTTCGTAATTAGTCACGTGCTATCGCGTGGTTGAAGCTCCAAGCAAAATTTCACTAAAGTCAACACAAGGGGACACATTGATACGGACTTCTACCTTTCGGGGGCTAGATTACAAAAATTGAAACGCCATTTGGCAATTTGCAACAAACTCAAAAAGTTAGAAAATACGTAGTTTGCCCCCAGAGAATTTACTGAGTTTTTGGACCACTAGATCGGTAGCAGGAAGCCAAAACCGAGCATTGCCGACCTGAACTCATTATTAATCTCACGCAGTTCGTTCTAAGCATCTGAAAAGCTCATTTGGCAGTGCTGTATCTTTTCGATGCAGTTTCGAATGTATGAAGAACTCAGCATTTACTACAACTCAATGGACATAAAAGCCTCCAGCACCAAAGCAAAAGCAGATTCATCCTAGTCTGGGAATAGTTAACGTCAAGCTGATAATGTGCCTTGAAAATCTAAAACTGGAGGAAAACAAAAAGTATAGCACTCGCATCCAATATCGATCATAAAACTATGTCCAGCGGCCACAGCGATTGAGCATCAAAACCCGTGGTAAAGAAAACACGAGTCGAGCAATCTTGAACCGACTGATACCCATTTTCGTACCTGTGCTGGCTTTAAAGCGAACGAGGTGCGAGCTGGTGTTGCAGTGAAGGTGGCCATTCCGAGCTCCGATTCAACAGAAAGTGAAGGAAATGAATGAGAGAGTGAGAGAGAGAGAGAGAGATCACAGAAGGAGAACGCGAGAAGTTCGTGAGAGAGAGGCGATGTAGATATAGGGGAGAGGGAGGGAGCGGGAGCTTGTAGGACGGTGTTCGTTTCAAGTTATCTGAAAAGCAGACATTTTAAATGAGCACTTTGCCAACGTTACAAAAAAGAAATTCAAAGCGGAGCAAAAGAACATGAGAGAAATTGGCAATTTGCCACTTTAAGGACGGTTAAGGAATTTAGGTAAGTGCACTTTTAATGGAAAGGCCTAGTTAACTTCTTCCTCAAATTTCACCATTTTATCCTGATTTTTTCTTTTGCCAATTTTACATTTTTCTCTCTTTAAAGCTAAATTGTAGTACAGTATTAACATAACATGTAGATGAGCGCCAAAATGAGAAATTTAAAAGGCGAGATAAAATGGTGTTTTGGCTTTTACATATATAGATAGAAAAGCTGGTTTCTTTCTTTTTCTTCTTTTTTTTCAGTGATCTATAATAATCAAAACTAGAAGTGACGGTGTATTTCATACTGATGTGGCTACACTGTGATGTATTGAAATACATGTGTACGTGTTTGGCAATGCATCTTTGAAGTTGCTGTGCTATAGACAGCTATGATAACTAATATGTTTGATCGCTGTAGTTATTAGAATGAAGAAAAGACCTTTTAATATTGCCGCAGAGCTTTTACCAACGTTTATATCCGTGTTATTGGAACTTTTGCAGGATACCTTTTTCACCATATGATGATGATGATGATGATGATGATGATGATGATAGTTGAATCCGGAATAGACATTTTGAGAGGACTTCATTTCCACCTGAAATACCAAAGTAATCCATGTTTATACATGAAATTGCAGAAGAAAATATGAGGCAGTACAACGCCAAACCCTTGAAATGCACAATCTACTACAGCCCAATGAGGCTGCAACCATATGTATCCAATTGCAAAGGGCCACAAGACCGACCGTACGATCGCACAGGAAAGGAAATTCCACTTGGAATTGCTCTCCCCACCTGTCTTCCTCAACATCATATCATGTTGAACACAGTAGCAATCAGATTTTGAAAGGATGTATTCTGCACCATGTCTTGGAGATACAGCAAGATTGGCATGATGCCAGGTGATGAGGGTAAAGATAAAAAGTTCATACTATTCGCCATGCAGGTGATGGGGGTAAAGATAAGCGCATCTCTCTCTCTCTCTCTCTCTCTCTCTCAATTGTGCAAACTTCTCTCCTCTGTTAATTTACTACTGATGCTAAGTTCTGCCTGCAAAGTTCTGGCAAGTTTTTTGCCATTATCTTCTTTGAAAAATAAAAAAGAAAAGTGGGGTTCAGAGGTGGAAAGAAGAACAGCTTGAAGAGAAACGGAAAAGCGCAGACTTGCAACAGAAGGCACGGAAAGCTGTTTGCTTTAAGATGCATGACAACCATGCAGATGGCCAATGTCGTCTTCCCCACCCAAAAAAACAAATGTTTCTCGTGGCCCGTAATGGAATTTTATATGATTCGCATCCAAATAGAAGAATAATATCGTACTTTAAGATCCTATACTGCCTGCAAAGTTGCTATTATCTTCGTTGAAAATTCAAAAGAATGGGGAGAGGTAGAAAGAAAAACAACATATGAAGGGAAACGGAAAGCGCGGACTCTCCACAGAAGGCACAGGAAAGCAGTTCGCTTTAAGATGCATGATAAACTACTAACAAACGATTTCACGTCGTCTCTAATAAAAATGTTATAAGATTCTACATCAATGATAACCGTACTTTGTTCTGCACTACTGCCTGCAAAGTTGCTATTATCTTCTTTGAAAACTCAAGGGCAACTTAGAAAGAAAAACCACACCGAAGAGAAACGAACATCACCAACTCTCGATAGAGGGCACAACAAAGCTGCTTGCTTAAAGATGCATGATGAACTCCTAATAAACACTCATTTCACGTGGTCTCTGATGAAATTTTGTAAGATTTACATCCAAAAACAGGATCGATGTCGTACTTTATGCTCCACTACTGCCTGCAAAGTTGCCGTTATCTTCTTTGAAAACTCCAAAGAAAGGGGGAGAGGCAGAAAGAAAAACAGCATCGAAGAGAAACGAACATCACCAACCCTCAACAGAAGGCACAAGAAAGCTGCTTGCTTCGAGATGGATGAGAAACTACTACTAAACAATCATTTCACGTGGTCTCTGATGAAATTTTATAAGATTTACATCCAAAAGCAGGATCAATATCGTACTTTATGCTCCACTACTCCCTTCAAAGTTGCTATTATCTTCTTTGAACGCTCAAAAGAAGGGGAGAGGCAGAAAGGAAAACAACATTGAAGGGAAACGAACATCACAAACTCTCAACAGAAGGCCCGAGAAAGCTGTTTGCTTTACGATGCATGACAACCATGCATATGGTCATTATTGAATTCCCTACTTAAAAACCAATTATTTCTCTTAGCCTCTGATTGAGAATTTATAACCATTACAACCAAATGGAGGAATAATATTGTACTTTACGCTTCAATACTAACATACTTACATATCTGTTCAACGCAACCAAAAGAATTATGTTTCTTGCACATTAATCTCTGTCAAAATAGGACAAGATTTTTGAATGTTTGAAATTTTTACGTTCAAAATGTTATTGTTCTTTGGCATGGAAACATCGCAAAGTTGCTGGAGAATTGAAATTCAATTGTAAACCTATCGTATGAATTCAAATTCAACCCTGGACATTTTAATTCAACAATATTATTTTAAAACTTTAAGTGAAAATATAATCAAGTGCTTATGGTTAAGTCTCGCCTAAATGGCAGTCCAATCATATGATGTTGTACGTGTCCTGACTAGTCATTTGACATGGACAGATGTACTCGAAACGACGCCCTTGTTGTTCAACTCCACAGGCCATCAACCTTGCCTAGAACCGCCCTTTCTCAAGTTGATTTCTATCAACAGTCACAGCTCAGCTAGAGCTGGCGCCTCCAAATGTGGAGGCTCGGCGGCCGGTCACCATGGAAGATGATTGTCCAACCCTCAAATTTTTAGTGATGTTCGTTTTTTGTCCCCAGCCCTTCCATGCCATGCAAGATGAATGTATAACCCTTAATTTTTTTTGTGACGTAAATTTTGTTTTAATTTTTAAGTAATTTCCTGAGATTTTTTTAAATGCTTTTCTTTTCTTTTTTCCTTCTTCTTTCTCCTCTAGCTGGTCACGGGGCCTTGGCAACCACCCAAAGATAAGAGCCGACAAGGCCAACCTCGCCCAACCACCACACGGCTCCCTCGATGTTGGCCTCGCGTTGACCCTCCTCTCTAGCTAGTCATCGGCTATCATCGAGGCCTTGTGATTAACTAGAAGAGGAAGAATAAGAAAGGAAAGAAAAAAAGAAAAAGAAAATGACCTTGTTTAGAAATTGTTTATAGGAACAAATAAGTAGGTTTTTTCTACTTATGATTTCCATTCTAAATCTGTTTTCTGACTACTAATTTATTTGGAAAAATAAAAAAATCAATTGACGTCACCAAATAAATTTCTATTCTTTTTCTGTTTTGAAGAATAAAATAACAGAAAAATATAGAAATAGAATGATTACCAAACATGGCCTGACTGAAATTGCAATTCTTCCAACTCAACCTATGCCTATTATAAGTTTTCTTTTGTTTTAATTATTCTTCCTCTCCTGTCTCCTCTCTTCATCCGTATAAAATGGGTAATCAGGGGATGGGTGGCGTTGTGTAGTGGAAGTGAAACCACATTGCCAGTGGTCAACACGGTGAATTTGGGTCCAAATTCAAATCCACCAGGGGAAATAAACTGTCCTCTTTCACCATTGAATCACCACACCAAGTGTTGATTTTAACTCCTTAAAAATCCTCTGACACGTCCACCCCTCAGGATTGTCCGGATAATAAGAGTGAGAGCAAAAGTCATACCCTATGATTTCCAATCTTTACCGAGACATAGAACTGGATTTGTGTATAGTTAATATGAGAAAAATGCTATTCTATACATTGGCATTTAGTTGATAAAAAAGGTTGATCAATTTATAGATGACTCTAGCGACTTGAATTCCATCCACATATAGAAAACCTGTAGCCAAGGCTATGTCAAAGCCCAGATACATATATTAGATACTATGCCATCTCAATCCACCCAGAGAATAAAGTGACATATTGATGTTTTCTTGCAGTCATACCCTGAAAAAGGGTACGCATTTTTGACTCCAGCAGGTGAGATATCCTTTGGGATGGTAGTCTCGGAAAATGAATCTTCTTGCTTCCGGTCTCCATAATTTGGCAGCAATGATGGCGATTCCACTGGACTGGTTAGGACTACTTTCATCTTCCTCTCCTCTATGTATTTACCACTTTCTTTATCAAATTGAAAATTTAAAAGAAAATTTCTCCAGTTACTTGATCCAAAAGATTATGGAACATATAGCAGCAAAACCTACCATATCTACAATAATGTCCGCTTCACCTGTGTCAAAAACTTGTCTCTACACTGCAGGACAGGTGGAGCTACTTGTTGTGCTTACATGGTAACGGCATCAAACAGAAGATAGGATGAAAGGCCTACTCTAATTCTTTCGCAGTATCAGGACATAGCTTCTGAGGTTTATCATGGTTTTCCTTTGTCTCAATGTATAATAGGCTAACACGGTAGGCTATCAAAATCTTATTCAAAGACGATCCTTACAGCAATGTGACTGACATTACCTTAAGCAGTTCATATCCCAGTAATCATACACTCTTACTGACATGTCGTGGCAAAGAAATTGCAGAAGAATCATTCAGGCGATTCAAGTACTGTGGGCGTGTCCCTCCTCACAAGTATGTTAGTGGCTTTGATAAGTATGTGAACATGATGTTCCACAGACTTGAGCAGCACAATTTCGAATCAGACGATCCATTTGGCTTGACGATGCCTACATTTGGCCGTGCATAGAATTTCTTCAGAGATGTAGACTTAGCCTGGAATGTTTTAGATATCCAGTATAGAGCTCATAATATTTCTCCACAATAGAGAGTTCTTAATGCGCTGATGTCCTAATCTGAAAATTAAATTACATCAAGAGAATACAAGATTGAAAGGAAATTGTTCACCCGCCATAACCTAAAAAAAGAAAAGCTTGATCATGGTGAAAGAAAAGGTCCAAAGAATACTCACCTTGAAAGCAACATACTGATCAGTCTTATTGCCTAGCGGAACCAAGCATGAGCTTTGTTTACTCAACTCAATTGCATAAACACGGAGAAGAGGCTTCAGATAAAAGAACTTAAGAGAAAGGGGCCCTGACATGAGGACAGGATGTGATGAAATGGACCATTGCACACTTTCTTTGATATAATGCAGTAATGCCCTCTCGTCTCGTTCGTTTGTTTTCTCTACTAATCATTCTCATAGTCATTTGGTTAAAAACAACCATTCACCTGCTTAATCTCCAGAAAGGAATTCACCTCACAAGTCATTCTAAGAGTTTGTGGTGTGAGATAGAAACTATGCAAAAAAGAAAAAAACCTGACCAAATATTTGAAAACAACACAAGGAAAAGAATTTGAAAACAGGGCGACCAGTGACTGATTCATACATGCCATTGAAGCTTATGCGTTAAGTTATTTTCTTTACCATTTTATATGATGTTGAACGGCAAATTCTCAAGAAATTATTGTAGAACAGAGAAATATGATCCCCTTCACCTATTGCCTAATAAAACAGGAGGCAAGCAATGCAAATTTAACGTGGCTCCAAAAATTAAAATAGACCAAATGAGCAGCACTATATATATACTCACAAATTAAACTCAAGTTCATGAGGCCAGATCTCCAACAGCTCTTCAGCCATGATGACAACTATACCACTGATCCACATGAAACGACAGGCCACATAGCAGGGTAACAACAATCAAGCAAAAAGCTCTGCATAAAGCTCAATTTCAAGTACCCATTTCATATAAATCTGATCACGTGCAGTCTCAAGCACATTCCTCATTTCAAACACCAAAATTGCACATGATCACCAAACACTAGACAGTCAAAACTTAGATGGTTCACATTCACATGAAGCATGATTCAACACCCAAATTACGAACACAATCCAAGAGCAGTTCAGGATTTACCAAAAACCAGAGCGCTACATTTGGCAATGAAAGCCTAACCTTCGGGGGAGTATCTTACAGGTCAGAAACTTCCTTTGGCAGTGAAATCTTAATCTTCGAGGGAGTATCTTACAGGTCAGAATCTTCCTTTTGACGGATCCCAAGAATGAGAAAATCAAACTCCAGTGCAAGTTCACAATGAAGGATACGGCAATAATATCAGCTAAGGGATATGCCATGACTCGCACAACCTGAGAGAAATCGCAGGAAAGACCCCAAGTCAGCAGGCCTAAATTATCGCTAACCACCTCTGCAAGACACAACATAGCAGCAGCAGCAGTACCAAACTCGAGTAGTCCCTGATGATAGTTGGGTTGACTCTGACTTGGCAATAACAACTTTGTGCCATTTTACTCAGTAAACAAAAACATAATCTTCAATACATGCAGCAAATTCGTAAGAACCAATGTGTCAGGAGTAGCATTGAACCGAGAATCCAAGAGAGCAAACATGTTTTCCATTTTTTGATTATTCATACAATAAATTTATGACTGAATTTGCAATTCTCCCAACTCAATATCTATGCTTATTATAACTCTCCCCCCCTTCTTTCCTTTTAATAATCCTTCCCCTCTTCTGTCTCCTCTCCTCATCTGTATAAAATGGGCATTTAAGGGCGGCTTGTGTAGTAGAAGGGAAACCATCCTCCCAATGATCTTATTGGTGAAAGTAGACCCGAATTCTAATCAACCAGGGGAAGAAAACTAACCTCTTTCAACTTTGTATCACCTCGCTGAGTGTTGATTTTAACTCCTTAAAACCTCTGACACGTCCAACCCTTCAGGATCCTGGCATCAAAAGACAATCCTTCTGGATTATAGGAGTGAAAACAGAAGTCATATTCTATCCTGAGACATAGAAATGGATTCACGTACAATTAATAAGAGAAAAAAGCTATCCTATACACTCGCACTTAGTTGCTAAAAAGGCTGATCAAATTTTAGATGACATGTAGCAACTTGATTTCCATTCATAAATAAATAACATGCAGCCCAGCCAAGGCTGTGGCAAAGCCCTGATACACGTATTAGATACAAAGCCATCTCAACCCAGAAAAACAACAAAGTGACTTATTGATGTTTTCTGGCAGTCATACCCTGAGAAAAGGTGATGCATTTTTGACTCCAGCAGGTGAGATATCATTTGGGATGGTAGTCTCGGAAGATGAATCTCACTTCCGGTCTCCATAATCTGGCAGCCCTGATGGTGATTCCACTGGACTGGTTAGGACCGCTTTTATTTTCCTCTCACCTATGTATTTACTGCTTTCTTTATGAAACTGAAAATTTAAAAGAAAATTTCTTGAGTTACTTGACCTGAAAGATTATATAACATATAGCAGCAAAACCTACCATGTCAGCAGTAATGTCCTCTTCACCTGTATCAAAAACTTGTCTCTGCACAGCAGGACAGGTGGAGCTACCTGCTGCGCTTACATAGTAACTGCATCAAACAGAAGATAGGATGAAAGGCCTACTCCAACTCTTGTTGCCTAGCGGAATCAAGAATGAGCTTTGTTTTTTTTTTTTGGTAAAAGTAAGAATATATTGAGTTTTAACCAAACTATACAAGAGGGTTCGGCGCCAAAAACTTACACTCAAAATGACAACAAGTCAGAACAAGTGGAAGGGAGCCGAAAGAAAAAAGGAAGACCGCACACAAGGTGGCAGCCAAACTGACGAAGAAAAGCCTAAACAGCAGGCACAACAAATAGCGAACAAAACAGCAGCTAACGAAGCACCAAGGCAGGAGACGACCCACGAGCAAGCAGCCGCAGCAGTACTGCACCCGCCAGCGCTAGAGCATCAACCAGCCAACCACCAAAAGGAGGAGCCACCAAGGAGAGCCGCAGGAGCCCAGGAACGCCAACAAAATCAGCCACCACCCAAAGCAGGGAGCCAAAGCAGTAGCCAAAAAAACAGGCAGCAGATGATCCGCCAGCCACAAACTGAAAGCAGCAAGGTCAAAGAGGTGGCGGTTCCGTCTCCTCGGAAGAGAAGATAATCGGGTCAATAATCCAGCTGCGCTGGAGCCTCCCATTTCGAGGAGTATCCTCGACATTCTTGAATGTGACAGCTTTGTCTCTGACTACTTTGATAAAATGGTTCTTCACGGCCGGAGTCAGCAGAGACTGCTCTCTGAATAGAATGCTATTCCTATTTTTCCAAATAATATGGCAAAGAGCACCAAAAGAAAAGTGAGCGATGCATTTATGAAAATCTTTGCCCGAGAGTAAGGTTATGGCCCGGCGTAGATTCTCCCCCCATGATCTATTGCGCCATGGGGGGTTGCATCTGGCAGCTCAGAAAAAGCAATGCCAGCAGTGACGTGACATCCAAAAAAATAGATGATCGATGGAGTCCGGCATGGCATTACAAAAGGCACACGCACCACTGGTAATTCTACCATAAGATAATAATAGAGCTTGGGTTGGAAGTCTATGCTTGGCAATAAGCCAAAGATTAAGTTGATACCGTGGAGTAATTGAGTTGTTCCAAATGAACAAGCATGAGCTTTGTTTACTCAACTCAACTGCATAAACATGGAGAAGAGGCCTCAGATAAAAGAACTTAACAGGGCACGACATGAGAGCAGGATGTGATGAAATGGACCATCATACATTTTCTTTGACGATATAATGCAGCAACGGAATCTCATTTTGTGCATTGGTTTTCTCTACTGAACATCCTCAGTCGTTTGGTTACAACACTCACCTGCTTTATATGAAGACAGACATTCACTCACATGGCATTCTAACAGTTTGTGGTGCAAGAATAGAAACTATGTAAAAAGATAGAATCTGACCAAATATTCGGAAACAACACGAGGAAAAGAACTTGAAAACAGGGCGACCGATGACCGATCCATACTCACCATTGAAGCTCATGCTTTAAGATATTTCTTTTACCATTATTTACGATGTTGAACCACAAATTCTCAAACAAATTATTGTAGGACAGAGGAATATCATCCCCTTCACTTATTGCAGAGTAAAACAGGAGGTAAGCAACGCAAATTGAATGTAGCTCCAAAATAAAAACGAACCAAACGCACAGCACTATATATACTCACAGATAAACTTGACTTCATGAGGCCAGAGAGTGCTTCAGCCATGATGATGACTATATTGCTGATTTACACAAAACAGCAGGTCACATAGCAGGGCAACAACAATCAAGCAAAAAGGTCTACATAAAGCTCAATTTCAAGTACCCATTCCTATAGGGTGCGTTTGGTTTGGCTTTTGGAGAAAGCCTTTAGGTAATGCAAAGGCTCTTCGCCTAAAGGAGTTTTCTGAAATGCAAAGACCGTTTGGTAATTTGCAATTTTAAAGTGACTTGGGAAGTGACATTGGGAAAATACTATTTGATAGACATATATTTGGAAAGTCCTTTGATGTAATCAATTTTTTTTTTTTTTTTTTTTTAATTTTTTAAAATTTAAAAAAACACACAATGACAGCAACTTTTATATTTTCGCGTTAAGAATGATGTAAAAGAGACATATTAACAAACTCAAAAAAAAAAAAAAATTACATGGGAAGTGTCGAAAATAGTAGGGCCCTCAGATTTACAAACAGTAAAGAAAGTATAATGACCAATGGGCTAAGTTGCTGAGAATATAAAAAAAAATTTAGTTGATGTCATATGGAAAGTCTCATCTAAAACTGGCATATGATAAGAAATGTCTTTTATTCAGCAATAAAACAATTAGACATGTCTCAGCTGCAATATGACAGCACCAAAAGTCATATCTTGCTCTTTCTGAATGGACAACTGAGCACCTCTTTGCCTTAAATGACTATCAATTTCCCCAACCGTGTCTTAGAGGTAAAAAATATTATGAGAATGGACTAAACCGCCTAACACTTCCTGGAGATTGATTGCAGAGTGAGCACCACATGAACACATTCGTGGTGGCAACCAAAATGAGGCTTTGCTCATGTTCAAAGCCTAAGCATGCAAGAAAATTTTAGACCTCCGACTCTTGAAGAGCAATGGACTTCTTCTGCGAACCTCAGATTGCTGACAAATCGAGGATTAGCCTTAAAAAACTGTTCCTCTCATAAACATAAGTACATTCATAACATCTCAATTCACAAGGCAGTGCATGTATTAATATACACATCATGGATATTCCAAAGAACTTACAAGAGAAGACAACTCCTAGTAACTGCTGGGTACAATGGAAATGAACATTCAAAGCCCAGGATTATTCCTGGGAAAAATGGAAAAGTGGGGAACAGACTTTGACTTACATCACATGAAGTAAGAACGACATAATAAGTGAACTTAACCATCCCATGGTATTCTATTAGCAATGGCAGCGTCTACTGATTCGAGTTCTTCCACGACTTGAGTTCTGGAAGGCCACTCGTTAGGAGTCATTTGGAGGCATTGTAAAGCAAGTTGTGCTATTTGGAATGCAGAATCCATATATGTAGGGTATAGGGACGGTATAAATTTGGTTCCCATTTCCGGCAGGTTGCAACATCATGAGCGACCATTTTCCTCTAAAATAACCAGTATTTCTTTTCGGTTTCTGAGGAAGAGGAACATTTTCACTGATGTTCATGTCGGCTCGGCTGGATTCGTCCCTCCGAATGACCACCGAGTCGCGGAATGCGCTCGGATTCGTGCGCAGGCATGTCGAGATCGCAGCTCCTCCTCCTCCTCTGCTGCTCTGTCCCTCAGTTTTCGCAGGTAGCGTGCTCGTTGTCGTCCGTTAGGCTTTTCTTTTTTCGCTGCTGAGGAATGTCAACGTGGATTGTAGATGCCAGACTGATGGGTTCTTTGTCAGTAGGGGGGCCTTCTTTAGGTTGAGTTTGATGTCTAGATATGGGGCGGCGGGTGGAGAATTTGATGATTGATGAGGATGTCTGAGTAACTTATTCGAGGGATGTGTACCTGGTGGAGCAGTCGAGTTGAAGTGGAGGGATGATTATGCTGTCGGGATCGTGCTTGTTGATTGAGACGCCGTATTTTTTTAATCGTGTTCATCGTGTTTGCTTCGTATACTTGATATTGGAGACATGATTCTGTAATAGAATGAATTGCGTCAAATTGTTTCGTCAAGTCGAGTTGCTTCATGTTCTTCAATATCGGTTCTGGGTTGAATTAGTTTGCTGATACAAAACGGAGCTGCATTTCTCTTGGCAGTATAAAGATTTGATGTGACCATCGTTGGAATTCACAGGGCCGGTTCGTGGCGATAGATTGCCTGCTTCCCCTTGTTCGATAATTTCTAGTTTACTGTATTCTTCTGAAGCAAGTGCTGAAATGGAGGAATCCACAGGTTTTTTTCGGGCGCGTTTGGTAACGTTTACATTCAAAAATTGTTAGGAAACAAAATAAAAAAAGTATTTCTGTTCCGGGACAATTTTTGATCAAAAACACGCGTTTGGTAAACTTGTTCGGGAATAAAAAATGAATAAAAACACGTTTGGTAGATTTATATTCTTTTTTTTATTTCTTTTAATTTTTAAATATTTTTAATTTATTTTTCCTTTCTTTTTTTTTTTTTCTTCTTTTGGCTGGTCGCCGGCCTCCCGCGACCGGCCGACGAGCCGACAGCCTCGCCCAGCCACGGCGAGGCTTGCCAGCCCCCGGCGGCGACCGGCCAAAGAAAAAGAAGAAGAAAAAAGAAGAAAAGAAGAAAAAATAGAAGAGAGAAGAAACAATTCTTCAAAAGTGTTTTACGGAGCGAACAATTTTTTTTTTTTTTCTCATTTCTATTCTTTTTGTGTTAACAAAAAATCTCATTTTGAACAAAACGCAAACAAACGCGTTTACATTCTTTTTTTTGTTCCTTAACAAAAAAAAAAAACAAAATTTCTGTTCATAAACAAAAAAAAAACGAAAACATGCAGGCCCTTCCTTTTTCCCATCTAATGTGTGTCTTGACACATCGTGTAGTTCTTTCTCCGATATTTGGTTCTTGTAATATTATGCAGAGACCGTGAAGGAAATGTATGATAAAATTCTTGAATCCGCTAATATGAAAAGAACAATGGCTCCAAACACATGGACATGGTCGAAGACTGAAAATTGCAAGAACAGAGAGGATATTAGAACTTCTCTTTGATGTCTTGCAGAACCTACGCAGATTTGTCAGTTGACTTCTTGCTCCATTTGAGAAGTAAAGTTTTAATTTGTGACTAGTTGATAAATCAATCTGTTTTTTTCTTTCATCGCAGAGATTGTCAAATCTTCGAATTCAGGACTGCACCCTTTGTCAGGAAGTCACAAAAGCATGTGTGCATGCAAGGGCTCTTCATTTTGGTGAGCTTTATCTACACAAGTTGTGTGCCAAGTTCAAAAATTTTATATCTTGCTGATATATATACCTGGTTCTTCTTCTGCATTCGATTGTTGGTACTTACCCTATCATTAGCACAATCATTTTGTTGTATGTTGTTTGTTCTCAAATGATTTTTGTACCTCAAGCCTGTCGTGCTTGGAGAACATATTCAGCTGCTTATGAAATTTTTTGGCCACCCCGCTGGTACTGTTAGCTAGTTATGCTTTTGCGTTTTTTTTTTCCTTGATCCGTCAATTATGTAAACCAGAATTTTGTCCTACACGGATGCTACATGTGTATCAAGCATGGGTATGGAAATAACATGACACATATAACATATTCAAGAAAAAGTTTTTCATGTTTGAATGTGTAAAGGCACATTCAATTTAAAGTACATAGAACATTGTTAAATGTGTACTGACTTTTCTTGCGTGAGTAGCATGTTAACCTGCTTGACATGCTTCGATGTGTTTTAAGTGGTTAAAAGGGTCAATTTATTTTACATGTACAAACTTGTTAACTCGTTGATGTCTCGGACAATTTTAAGCTCAATCCAACTTAATATGTGTCAAATGCTTATTCTGTAAATAGGTCTTTTTGGACATTGCCGGTTCTGTAAGACTGATTTCTTGAATGACGCCTCCTTTTCAAGTTATCGAATTCATTATTGAAGCTTAGCAAAGAGCATTCACTTTTTGCAGATGTGTTTTTATGAACATTAAGCTTCAGTAGTTATCAGTTCGAGCTGTTTCAAGTAATTAAGCTCTTTATAATTTTCAAGAAAAATAAATCAAATCAAACTGCAGTTCCATGGTGGAACTCATTTTAGGAGATTGCAGCAATTAATTGTCACTGGGAGTACATGATTTACTTGAAGCCAAACCTGAGGAGGCTGCTACAGTCATTCACGTCTTGAATCAGGTGCTCCTCACTTCTTAGAGCATCTATAGCTATTATTAATATGCTCATCATCACCATCTGGCATGATTGCAATCCTAAATTACCTCAGCCTCTGAACTAGTCCTTCAATTTTCCATATACTGTTAAGGAATAAAGCAATCAGTGGAAGATATACGGAATTGTCCCCCAAAATGTGCTCAGATATAATTACCATGACATATCCTCTCTCGAGGGGGACTGAGTGATTTGGGTTTCGTATTTGGTGCATGCTATACTATTAAAATAACACGACTTAGTTCCATGGATCCTAATAGAGTTCGAAAGATCATCTCAGCCTCCTCCTGAATTGAATAAAGTTGGAAATACACCTATGTAGGCATTGTTTGTTCAGATGTCGCTTCTTAGGTCTCACAATGTGAATGCCTTGGATTGATGCGAGAGTTTACCTGATGCGAAGAGGTCCAGCATTGTGGTTGAACTTCAAAAGCTTGTCAGTGAGTGGGTTTTCGAGGTCATCAAATGGAAGAAAGAAGATGACCGCAAGGTACTTCCTTTGACTAAATATCCATCACTTTGGGTAGAAGTAGAAACATTGCTTGTTTGCATTTATATATTGCTCTGGTAATGTTTTCTCAATCGTTCCTTTTGCTGGATGTATATATGCTGCATTGAACTATCTCAAGATTTTTAAAACCTCTCATTCTTTTCGCTCATGTAGGCATTGGCTGCTTCTTTCAAATCCAATATCCCGGCTATGGTTAGTTCCTTATCAAACACGGGCTTGGAGGTGAAAGTGAATATGGAACACCTAACAACCAAAGGCGCCCTTTGTTAAAGTATGACAGAATTGGAGATTGAATGCACTAGCTGCAGATCTGTTTCCTATGTGGACTGCTAAGGTTGCCATGTTAGTTTCAACCGATTCTGCTGAGAAGCAAGACAAGCGCGGTACTCACGTCTCGAGCAACAAGCATCTGAAGTTCTCTTGTGAAGGTCCCTGAACCATGAAAAGATCTGCTCCTTCTTGATTTGAATGTTGTCACTTCTGTACTTTCGGATAATGATTCTTTTCTTTCCCCAAAAAATCTGAGTGTATTGGAGACGATAGGTGCAGAATCAGCAATTGAATTCTGAGAACAACCTCGGATGACTAGTTTTTGCAGAGAGGAATCTTTTGGCTCACGCATTTTAGATTGGACCAAATGGGCAGTTAAGAGAGACAATTGATAAGGTGGTCCTTCCAATTTCAATCTGGTTTGGCAGCCTATTTTGTTATATTTCTGACAGAATTTCGCTGTCCAAAATTAAGAGAGTGCATTTAATGCCGACTCATTCGATGTAGGCATACAGCGACCGCCATTGCTTCCTGATTTAATCGGATTGAACTGTCCAATCGTGTTGCCAAAGTGCATAACATACATTACATCCCTTTTTACATCATGAAAGATAACAAAAAACCCGAATTACCAGAAATGGCTTTGGTACCCACATGCGTGGATGCGTGCGTGCATTTTGTGCATATAAGGCGTAGAAGAGTTGATAAACGCAATCCTCCAGAATTAAAATATGCACATTATTAATGCGCAAGTTTTAGCAATGTATAGACATAATTGCAACAGGTGTAAGACTTCTTTGATAATTTTCCCGTATTTTCACTCAAAAGTTTAGGATTACTCTTGGAATGTATAAAACTAAATTTGAATTTATATAATAAGCTTACGACTGAATTTGCAATTCTCCCAACTCAACACCTATGCTTATAATAAGTTTTTTTCTTCCTTTTGATTATTCTCCCTCTCAGGTCTCCTCTTCTCATCTGTATAAAATGGGCAATGAGGGGTGGCTTGGGTAGTGGAAGGGAAACCGTCCTCCCAATCCTCCCAATGATCTGACTGGAGAAAGTTGACCCAACTTCAAATCAAAGGGGAAGAAAACTAACCTCTTCCCACTTTGAATCACCACACTGAGTGTTGATTGTAACTCCTTAAAATCCTTTGACACATCCAACCCCTCAGGATCCTGGCATCAAAAGACAATCCTTCCGGATTATAAGAGCGAGAGTAGATGACATATCCTATGATTTCCAATATTTCATGAGACATACAAATGAATTTGCATATGGTTAATATGAGAAAATAGCTATCCTATACACTCGCATTTAGTTGATAAAAAGGTTGATCAATTTATAGATGACATGCAGCGACTTGATTTCCATTCACATATAAATAACATGCAGCCCATCCTAGGTTGTGTCAAAGCCCCAATACATGTATTAGATATTATGCCATCTCAATCCATAAAAGTAGAAGGGAAATATTGATGTTTTCCGATCATCACACCCTGAGAAAAGACGATGCATTTTTTACTCCAGCAGGTTAGACATCCTTCTGACGGTAGTCTCAGAAGATGAATCTTGCTTCCGATCTCCATAATCTAGCAACAATGATGGTGATTCCATTGGACTGGTGAGGACTACTTTTATCTTCCTCTCCTCTATGCATTTACCACTTCCTTTATCAAACTAGAAATCTAAAAGAAATTTCTCAAGTTACTTAACCTGAAAGATTATAGAACATATATTAGTAAAACCTGCCATGTCAGCAATAATGTCCTCTTCACCTGTATCACAAACTTGTCTCTGCGCTGCAGGACAGGTGGAGCTACCTGTTTGCTTATATGGTAACTGCATCAAATAGAAGATAGGATGAAAGGCTACTCCAATTCTTTCAAAATATCAGGACATAGCTTCTGAAGCCTATCATGGTTTCCCTTTATCTCAAGGTATATTAGGTTACTATGGCGGGCATTCAAAATCTTACTCAAAGATGATCCTTGCTGCAATGGGACTGACTCCACCTTAAGCAGTTCGTACCCCAGCAATAATATAGTCTAGTTGACATGTCATGGCAAAGAAATTGCAGAAGAATCTTTCAGCTGATTCAAGTACTGTGGGCATCTCCCTCCTCACAAGTGTGTTAGGGGCTTTAATAAGTATGTGAACATGATATTCCATGGACTTGAGCTGCACGATTTTGAATCAGATGCTCCATTTGGCTTGATGATGCCTACACTTGGCCACACACAGTATTTCTTCAGAGATGTAGACTTGACCCAGAATGCTTTGGATCTCCAGTATAGGGTTCATAATGTCTCTCCCAAATAGCGAGCTTTAAATGCACTGATGTCCTACTCTGAAAATTAAATCACTTCAAGCGATACAACATTGAAAGGAAATTGTCACCCACCATAACATAAAAAAAGTAAAGCACGATCATGGTGAAAGAAAAGGTCCAAAAGAATCCTCCCCTTGAAAGCAACATATCGATCAGTCTTGTTGCCTAATGGAATCAAGCATGAGCTTTGTTTACCTAACTCAACTGCATGGACACGGAGAAGAGGCTTCAAATATAAAAACTCAACAGGGTATGTCACGAAAGCAGGATGTGATGAAATGTACCATTGAACATTTTCTTTGAATATATAATGCAGTAACGCAATCTCGATGGATATTCCAAAGAACTTAGAAGAGAAGACAACTCCTAGTAACTACGGGGTACAATGGAAATGAACATTCAAAGCCCAAGATTAATCCTGGGAAAAATGGAAAAGTGTGGAACAACAAACTTTGATTTACATCACATGAAGTAAGAACGACGTGATAAGTGAATTCAAGCATCCCGTGGAATTCTATTAGCACTGGCAGCTTCTACTGATACCAGTTCTGCCACAACTTTAGTCCTGGAAGACCGCTCGTTAGGAGTCATTTGGAGGCATTGTAAAGCAAGCTGTGCTATTTGGAATGCAGAATCTATATATGTAAGGTATAGGGATGGTATAAATTTGGTTCCCATTTCCTGCAGGCCGCAGCATCGTGAGCCACCAGCTTCTTCTAAAATATCCAGTGTTTCTTTTTCGGTAATTGGAGCATCTGCAGAAAATGAAAAGTTATGTAAGCAATACAACTTTAGATTCCATGCCAAAGGATTTAAGTAGCTAAAAGGAAAACACACCTTGTATTTCATAGAGGGGATTATAGTGAACCTCACACCAGAAACTCAACCAAAACTCTGCATCAATTGAAAGTAAGGTTAACAAAAGGAAAAACTCAAAATATGGAGTTTCAAAAGACCAGTTGCACATTGAACAAAAGCAACAGTAGATCAATTGCAAATGTTTACACCTAGGTTTAAAATCAATCAAATATATATTGAGTGGTACCCAAGCAGCTGTCCTAAGCGAGCAAAAGAACAAGTATTTAATTTCCCAGATGAACAACAAGCAAAGCATCCCAAAGGAAGGTCTATGCGTATATGTATGCGAGCAACACTCTTTTTTCCAAGACAAATGAGAAGTAAAGTATCAACTTCACATTCATCACATTGCACCGACTGATCATTTGACCCAACAGAACAACTATGAAGAAGACTAGCAAGCAATACCCTAGGCAAAGGAACTTATAAATCCAATGGCCCAACAATAATCAAGCTATCAATATGAGTATCATCAAGAGGTTTTAGACCTCCTTCAGGCTCTCCAACATCAACCAAATGAGCATTGAACATCAATGACTCACTGGAACAAATAACTTCATCATTCTTCAAAATTCTGCATTCCGACAGCTGCTCGCTGCCATCATAGGGCATTACCTATCATATATCCGACCATCAATCACAGCATGGACTAATCTACTCCAAACAAGCTCAATCACAGAGAGTATTACAACCAAAAGCACAGAACAGAACAATCCGTGATGATAGAAAAAATGAAACCCTAGGCAGCATCGAGCTGCTGCCATTAAGTTTGATCGAGCAAGCTAAATATGGGGGAAAACAGTAATAAATCGATAGCCACTGCAATTTTGACACAGATTAGCCAATCAAACCGAATCATATCCAAGCCCAATCGAAGGCAACAAAATTCCCGACCGGGTTGAGCTGGACATCACTGGCAGAGATTAGTAGTGAAAGCGAAGGTACCTTGCCGGTGGAGGTGCAGAGTGAGAGGAAGCCATCACAATAGACCATGCACTTCAGCTTCTGCTTCGAGTGCTTCCTCAAGGTGACATTCCAGCACACACAGACTCAAGCACGTAACTCATTTCATCAAACACCAAAATTGCACATGATCACCAAACACTGGACAGGCAAAACTTAGATCGTTCACACTCACACAAAGCATAATTCAGCACACTAATTACAAACACGATCCAAGAGCATTTCAGGATTGAAAAAGAAAACAAGAGCACAACACTGATCCGCTCCTAGAATCTGCATTGCCGGCTCAAAATGCAGGCGTTGAGTCCATCACAGAGCTAAAAGGTCTGAAGTATTCATCTGTGGGATTCTGCTGAGTTTGGATGTTCTGTATAAGGGCAACAAGGATGGTGATGCCAGATTTCTGTCCCTCAAGATTCTGTTTAATGCAATGTTCATTTTCCTAATCAAAACTCCAGAGTTAGAACATAAGCTGGCAGACTTGAAATCCATATCCTAGGTACAATTTCTCCCTCTTTGACTGACCTTGATTGAGGATGAGGACCACAATACCAATGTGTGCACAGAAGCTCTCCCTGATGCTCATAGAGTTCAACTTGACTAAAATTTCTGAGATTCTACACCCAAAGACAGTCAGCCACTGCTTCAGATTTTCACTTGGTGATCTGTCCTGTGCAAATGTGAATGATGTTGAGCTGTGCGTGGCTCTGGCATCGGCTCCGGATATGGATCCCAAGTTGCTTTCTCAGCTGAAAGTAGCATGGTGGATTGGAAATCTTTTGGAGTTTGTACATGGGAAGAATTTGGAAGATTTTCTCAAATTGATGCTTGGCTTGTCAAAGCTCTTCTTCAATGATCACCAGGTTCTATGAAAGTTTTCACGTACATGGAAGAGCCAACACTACCTGATGAGAGTTCTTCTGAGGCGGCAAGTAGCATATATGACGCATAACTGACTTTGGTGGCAGTGCCAGTGTTTTCCCAGAATTGAGTGGGTCTCATGACAGAAACAATGCCGATAATGCTTCTGAATACACAGTTCTATTACTGAAGGCGGCCTCAAGGGAAGGTGCTCTCTTTTTCTTACCGATCTTTTGTAAGTGAGTGCAATTCTTGAGTCTCGGTGAGACGGCCTCCTTCTCTACTGGTACAGCAAATGCTGCATTCTCTCAGTTACTCCTGTAGGCGATGTTTGCTGCACAGAATGATTTTTGTCAGTGTGCCTGTCAAAGATTGCTATGATTGAAGGCATCATTGCTGAGATAAAATATTCTGGTGCAGCTGCTTTAGCCAGTGCTGCCACACTGATAATCTCAGAATTGCGGTGGCTCCCTCATTTATGACTTCTCCATAACATTTGCAAATCCCACTAAGAAGCACACCTTTCCTGAAAAATAAACTGAACTTAAGCATGGCAATACAGAGTGTCTGTATACTTCAAAGTCGCAACAATGAGTTGATTGTGCTGTAAAGTCCCAGGATGAGAACCATAGTTGTATGACCTTCCAACCATAGTTGTATGACCTTCCAACACACATTCCATCTATTTGTTTACAGCATAGCAAATTTATCTTCAATGCGAAGTGAGGTTATCAATTTCAAAATATGTGTGAAGCAGCAAATCAACAACGATTTCTAATAATTTGTTGCATATCAAATAAAAATGATGCAATCGACATGCATACCTCTAGGAGAAACCATCCTAAGAAAATGTAGCTAAAAAAGCCAAACCAAACTAGGAAAAGAACACAAATGCTTGTACATAATTAAGAGCCCTCTGGCTGTTCGGAGGCATCATAATTTAAATACCTTCATCAGATTTTCAGACAAGAATCCGCTAAAAGGTCATTAAAAAGTGCATGCAAAACTTCTCTGTTCATATCTGTGAAAGAATTTGATTGCCAAAAAAGGAAAACATTGGTACTTACCTCAATTCGTTTAAGGTTTGAACACGAGGGAACAATTTGTGGGCGCGCATCAAAAAGCTTCCAAGTGCAATGTGCACTTATGTATAAAATTTGATTGACTTCTCCGAGCAAAGCCGAGAAATTTCCTCCACCGCTAATTTCCCACATCTTCTTATTATAACCTGTCTCGGTCCCTTCAAGCTTGATAGATCAGGCAACTTCTGTAAAGATTCACAGCATTCAATCTCCAATCCTTTCAAAGATTGGGGTAGTTCGCCTTGAATCTCAACCAGATTATCGCACCGCGATACTACAATACACCGCAGCTTGTTTAACTTGCTTAGATCAGGTAGCATCGCCAGCTGTCCGACGAACCTAAGGGCCAACTGTTGTAGGTCCTCCAAACAACCAAGGCCTTCAATCTCTGCAACTGCAGATTCCCAAATGAAGAAATACGATAGTTTCCTCAAATTCGATACATCCATCGAGCCAAGTGAGTCGCAACCAGAGAGATGTAAGTAGGATAAATTTGAGGGAAGCCTCGGGAGGCCACGCGGATGAGGAGGGAGGCTGAGGTCTGTCGAGGAGGCAGTCTCCTTTTTTTTGGTCGCCTTTAAAAAGAAAAGTGCCAGAGATTCCAATTGGCTTAAGTTCCCAATCCACCGTGGTATCGGTTCTTCCAGAAGCCCATCAGATTTCCCATCCCAATCAAGTGGGCCAAGGCCCAGACGCAATACCTTTAAGTTAGCGAGATTTGAGAGATCCGGAAACGTGTCCACCCTCAACTGATCCAGTTCTAATTTGATGAGACTTTCAGGAAGCCTTGGTAGGGCGTGTACTCCCGGCCATCCCATTCCCCACTTCCTTAGGGATTCATAACCATAGATGCGATCGCCAATTCTTGCATAGAAATCCTTGACATAAGTAGTATCGATGCTGACTTCCATTGGCCTGCTCTTCCCCGACTTCAAACAGGCATTGCATATTCTCTCCATGATAGTGTTTTGCATCTTCATTACTTTCAAATTCTTCAACATTCCAATGGAATTGGGTACTTCTTCAATGTTCGTGTTACTTATGTCCAACTTAGTTAGCGAATCCAAATTTCCAACTGTCTCCGGAAGCCTCCGAAGATTCCAACAATAGCTTACATCTAAGAAAACCAAGCTTTTCAACTGACAAATTGATCTATCAATTTTGATTAATGATTCACAGCTTTGATAGGATCAAATGTTCTAAATTTGAATGAGCTGAGAAGTTGGGGGTTCTCTTCAAGCGTTGGCAATTGGCCAGATTCAAAACTTTCAAATTCTTAATCGCCTGTGAAAGAAAAATCATGCAAAGTTTAGTTTTGAATCTAATAAGACGGAAGAATAAGTGTTGTCTAGCATATAACATACCTTCATGTGGCTCCACCCCTTCCAATCATGAGTAATTTCACTCCTTGACAGATCAAGGATAATCAAATTCTCTATGGAGAAATTTGCAATATTAAATGTTGGGTGAATATGATGCCAAGAAAGCCATCGTAATCGTGGAAGGAGATCTGAATTCCTCTGGAAAATATTAGTTGGAAGAGCATATAATGGCCATTTGAGCCAAAGAAGCAACTTTTCTCCACGAAAATTTTTCTTCGAGTCGTCTACTTCAAGGAACGTTAGATTTGGCAGGCTTTTAAAGTCCTCGTAGGTAAAACGATGCTGATCATCAAACTTGAGACGAAGAGCTTCAACTTCTTTCTTTTCCTGCCCAAAGGAAAAATTGTAAAACAAAAAAGTTGAAAGGAAACACATTTCTTCAAGTTCACTATTTTAAGGGGTTGAGTTGACTACTGTCATTCCTTTAAAATCTTAAAAGACCAAAAATATCGGTTGAGTAGGTTGCGATGGTGCTAGAGAACATGAAAAGTAACTGCCTTTTTTTAAAATAGAAAATTTTCATAAGTAACTTGGAGATTTGTTGCGCTAAGGCATTTTACCTCATGTCTCTTCAGCAATTCCAATCCGCCTTGGGATTCCACACACGACGTCGCTTCTCAATTTTCATCTTACTTTCTTGACAAACTATTTCTCTTCCGATGTCTCTAAGTTGATCATGCATCCACAATTTATTATCTATTCCAATTTTTATCAAAGACATGTTTTGCAAAACTTCCAAGGCTACTTTTGAAAAAGTTCGGATGCATCCCGAAAATAGACCACAATGTCTTTGTGATATCCAATGAATTGACAAGCTATATCAAGGAATATATGCCGCTGCCGATCATTTAATGCATCATAACTTATTTTCAGCTTACTTTGAACTTCATCATCGAGAATACTTTCTAGCTTCTTCAATGTGGCATCCCACATTTCCTTATTTTTGTTGGATAAAAGTGAACCTATGACCTCGAGGGCTAATGGAAGACCTCCGGCAATGTGTACCGCCCTCTTGGATTGGTCTATATACCCATCTATAGGAGAATCTCTTCTAAAGGCATGTTTGCTAAAAAGTTGAAGAGATAGATCCGGATCCAAGCCCGTAAGCTCATACCTCCAGTCCACTTTCGGGACATGGATAACATCTTTCCTTCTTGTAGTAATAATAAGTTTGCTCCCTTTACCAAACCAATTACGCTCACCTACAAGTGCATTTATATGATCCTTTTCTTCCACATCATCGAGAAGAAGCAAGACTTTTTTATCAGACAACCTTTTTCCAATGATCTCAATCCCTTCATCAATGTTTCTTATATCTATCCATTCCATTTTAAGGATATCAGAGATGAGTTGTTGCTGCAAGTAATAAATGCCCCTGAGCTTTGACGTTTCACGGATGTTGGAAAGGAAGCAACAATTGTTGTACTTGTTGGAAAGCTCATTGTAGATTAATTTTGCAATCGTTGTCTTTCCAACGCCACCCATCCCATGAATTCCCACAATCCGTGTTTCACTTGTGTGAGCACCTATTTTGTCCATGATTTTATGCACATGGTTGTCCACACCAACCAAGTTGTTCGATACCGCCAAATAAGCCTTCTTCAACTCATTGAAAACCTTATGGGTAACCATTTTTGCGATCTCACCTTCTTCCCTAGTGTTTGTTGGAGGTCAAATGGAAATGAGTTAGAAAACTATATTAAACCAAACTATGTTCTCACAAGACCAAAGTGAAAACTAAAGACCTATTCGAAATGCTTTCTACAAGGATTTACTCCATTGTAAATGAATTAGCATTGACACATATGGTTAATGAATGACATTAACTGGAAAAAAAAAGAAGTTATTTGGAATGAAAAAGGACAAAATTGGGATTGTACCACTATTTAGTGTGATTTCTGCAGTATAATTTCAATAGCATAAAATTCAATTTCAACAAGGCTAACACAAATCTAGAAAAGAAACCAATTGAACCACATTAAAGGTTTTAATAGTACAAGGCACATCAAATGGAATGATAGAGGTAGTCACCTGTTGGTCTTGTTGTGTAGATCCCACCCTTTTATTGCCGCAACTGCACTCAGAGTAGTCTTCCACTGACGCATAGTCTCTTCATCATATCGATTCTTCTTTTCATGTGAAAGAAAGGCCTCTTCATAACCCCCAGTTTGGTGTCTAACCTCTAAAGGTGCCACATCATAAAAAATGGGCATGATCTTTTGTCCCTTAGTTTTTTGGCACTCAACCATTTGGACTAGCTCCTTAAGACACCATATGCTAGAGGCATAACCTTTTGAAAATATAGGTATTGAGATCTCCGATTGATTAATTGCTTGGAGAAGTTCTGGGCCAAATTCTTCCCCCTCGCGGAGCTCTTTGTCATCCTTATAAACGCGGATTCCCGCATCTATCATACAAGTGTAAAGGAAGCTGGTAAAACCCGTTCGAGTATCCTCTCCTCTGAAGCTCAAGAATACTTCATATGCATATCTTGATGAATTAACCATTCCTTGACCTTTTGTCACAGTGTGAGTAAAAGAAGCGCTCCCTGCTATTCCATCATTTTTATAGGTATGTTGTCTTTCTATGCTCCCCTCCATTGATTTACTCGATCTGATCTTCAAGAAATACCGAACAACATATTAGCAAAAGTAGTGGCAGCCAAAGATGAAAAATGTTTAGAAGCCTGACTGACAAATAATGGAGATCTCTGTAGGTCATTAAATGTAGTATTTGAGATTAGCTAAATATGTAGAGAGTCATGGGCTAGTGTGCAACAATTGTTCAATAAGAATGATTCATTGCAGCACCACTTTAGCCTATCAAAGTTGACAACGCATGTGAATATATGAGTATTAAATCTCGAGGGGCATTTTAACACCTTAAGGAGATTAAATCTCCTAGGGAGAACGTTGACATAACACAATGCAAAGTTTTCATTTAAAAAAAGAAAAAATAGCTCACTCTTCTCAAATCTTGAGAGCATAAATTATTTCCTAGGAGTTTTAAATCTCAAAGGGAAAGAGTGAACATGTTCTCATTTGACATAACACGATGCAGAGCATCCTTTTTTTTAAAAGAAAAGTTCCACACTTCTCAAATTTCTACAATATAAATTGTTTTTCTTTAATGTCATTTCTACAAAAATGACCACCACTCTCTCTAGAATGGATCAAAAAATTAGTTAGAGCTATTCATGTGATGGGATAGTTGTAGTTTGTAATCTTACACGTTTCTAAAATTCTGTAAACCAAAAATGGAGTTTTGTTTCATGCATGCTAGATTTAAAGAACCAATTAAAACTTTAAGTATCACCAGTAAGTAAAAACTAATCGATAACTTGTGAATCTGGGCAATTGTTAGAAAGCTATCAAAAAAATAGTTTTTTCATCCTCAAACCAAATAGTGGATTACCATTTTTTTCTTTTAGATTTTACAAATGGATTTGTATTTTTGCTTATAGAATAGAATGCTTACATACTTTATTAGTAGTCTCGATTGATGTTCCCTTACAAACAAAATACCTATTTTAGCCCCTCTAAATTCAAATATGGTGTTAACACTGTTTCAAATTTATGAGTAGCAATGTTCATTTGTAAATACTACGTGAACAAAATAATCAATTTACCATATGGAAAATACTCTTGTAACTTACGAGCAATTGTTTGCTTTTATAAGTGGACAAGTATTTTTGGTAGTAAACTATGAGTTGTTTGCATGCTTTGTTAGTAGTCTTGGTTAAGGGTGGTAACTTACAAAAAAATTACTATTTTACAAGTATAAAAATCTTTACTATATTATTAACCTTGTTTTGATATTATGAGTTGCAATTTTATTGTTAGTAACATGCTAACGAAACAACTTATTTACTTGCTTCAAATATTCTTGCAGATCACAAATAGTCATTTGCTTTTACAAGTGGGTGTGTTTTTCCTCTAGTAGATTACGAGTTCCCTAAAAAAATTTTACAAGTGGGTGTGTTTTTCCTCTAGTAGATTACGAGTTCCCTAAATATTTTTTACAAGTGGGTGTGTTTTTCCTCTAGTAGATTACGATTTCCCTACATATTTTTTACTAGCTAGTCCTAAAAAAAATAACCATTTCATTACCCTAAATTGTTAGTAGATTATAACATTGTTTTGACGTCCATTTGTTAGTAACATTACCAACAATTTTTATGCAACTATACGTATGCCCGACAATTGTGTGTACTTCTTTACTATTGATATTGATGAGTGTTTGTATTTATGAAGCATTCTACTTGTTTATTTAGTAAATTGTAAGACACCAATTGAAAGCTCTAAGATGACTAAATATGCCACAACGGGCATGATGTTTTCAAAATGATGTTGTGATTTTTTAACAAAACCAAATAATAGTGTGGTTCTGTGCTATTCAACATCTAATGCATAATACAAGATTCAATAGAAATATCATGGATGCTTCCAATGTAATTTGTTTGTTTGATAATCTAATCGTGGTGGTTGAGAGTTTACTCTATCTAGGGAAGAACGGACATAGAGTATTATCTTCCTCTATAATTACTCTATAGAATTAGGAGATGCGTATGCCATCATTGTCAGGCATCTCAAAATTAAAGATGTCCACACTTAATGATTATTGTATTAGCACTGGCCTCCAACTTCATAGACTACTATTATGAAAAGAAGAAGAAGAAGATTCCTCTCATATCTAAGCTCGAAAATTGGTTCTGTTTTATATTGGTCCTAGAGACATGCCCCTCCACTTTCCAATATACTAATGGTGTCCAAATTTTTTTCTACCAAGGACTTGCAAACATGGTGAGACCGTTAGTCTATAGGAATTCCGAGTTGAAGATAAAATACCAATACACTGCTATTCATTTGATGTGTTAAAATAAAAATTAAGTGCCAATATTATAGCCATTTCTTCAAGTATAGCTTGACGTTCAAATTGGATTAGAACAAGGGTACGAGTTTGAGTAGTTTAAATCTAGCCTTCATGACTCTGCCTTTATGATTTGATCACCTTATGAGATTCAAGGATCCTGTTGCTTTCAACTTCATCTTAAGATAAAGTGTAAAACCAATTGATGATAAGAGTTGGCAATCTATTGACCACATGGATAAAATTTCATAGGAGTTGCTTAACTCCTTTATTAATATATTGGTATATATTTTTTATAGTGCTGGTAAGTAAATTTAAGAGGATTTGGTAATATATTAATTCATTAAAATGTTGTTAAATTCTTGTATGTGCCAGTAATTTATTTATGATTCCAATAATAAGAGTTGGTAAATAACCACTTGACCCGTATGTCAGTGAATTCTTGATTTTGTTGGTAATTTATTTAACATTGGAAAAATTTGAGAGTGGGCAATATTATACTTCCATGTAATGTTTGTAAATTCTTGACCGTGTCGGTAATATACTTACCACACTTGTAAAATTTTGTAGGAGTTGGTAATTTACTATTTTATTGGCATGTTGGTAAATTTCTAAAGACGTCGGTACTTTACTTACAGCAATGATGAAAATTTTCAAGTGAGCTAATTTACTACTTCATTGGAATGTCGGTAAAATTTAGATAATCTTGGTAATTTACTAATCACACTGATAAAATTTCATAAGAAATGGTAATTTACGAATATTTTGTCAGTCAACAACCAGAAGGTATCAAGCTTGAAATACACTGGTGAGTGGAAGAATAGCAGAGATGAGAGCTAGAGAGCTCAAGATCAGGATGCAAGAAGCCAAGTCTCCAATCGGACGATTACTACAATATTGTGGAATATTTGGAAATCAAGAAACCAGGCCATCTTCAAGAATAGAAAACCAGAACCAAGCAACCTTGTGGAGTCTGCTTTAGCTGGGTTGAAGAGTTTCAACCGATGGAACCCAAAATCGAGCGAATCTAGTAAGACCAGCGACAGATTGTCACGATTTCGGAACCCACCGCAAGCTGGAACACTAAAGATAAACATAGACGGTGTGTACGAACCTGGAGCTACTGGAGGCTCGATCGCTTGCGTCTGTCGTGATTCCGCCGGGAGGTTGGTGGACGGAGTGGTGCAAGCAGTAGCGGCGCCTTCTGCGTTCGGGGTTGAGGCTCTTGCCCTCTTATATAGAAGCCCCAACTCATCTGTATCCTCAAAGAGTAGTGCTGCTGTGCAAAAAAAAAAAAAAAAAAGAAAAAAGAATTATTGATCAAATGGTGGCCGCCTATCAATCAACTATCAAGGTAATTGACCCACCGGGACCACAACCATCATTCATGGCAAGAATCCAAGGAAAATCTCGTCAAAAAAGGCAAAGTGATAATGAGAAGAAATAAAGCAATAATAGCAAAGAAAAAGAAGATGGGTCAATCCTAATGTGCAAAAGAAGACCCGCAAATAGCATTGCCTTTGGTCGTCCAAGTCTTCGGAGACTTGGCTCATTCATGGGTGTGAATCCTTCTTGGAGCAAAGCTGGTTCATCATGGACGGTTGGTAGTCCAAGTTTTCGTAGACTTTGACTTTGCCCTTCTAATCGCGTGACGTTTCCCGCGGGGGGCCACGTCTTTTATTTGGAGGTTGGTAGCTAATGCCGCTTTTAGTCTAACGATTGTATTTCGATGCAACCAAAAACCACATTTATATGACACTTT
Organism: Eucalyptus virginea; assembly: GCA_014182375.1. Taxonomy (NCBI): domain Eukaryota; kingdom Viridiplantae; phylum Streptophyta; class Magnoliopsida; order Myrtales; family Myrtaceae; genus Eucalyptus; species Eucalyptus virginea. Next base: position 49,488,440 of record CM024521.1, read on the forward strand.
TGTACTTTCCATTTAGTTAAATTAGACGGCATCAAACTTTTTTATTGATTAATGATATAATTGGCTAGACTATTTAAAGATGAAAGTATTTATGAACATATGGTATTTGTTTGCTAGTATTTTTTTTTTTATTCTAAATCAATTTTGTGATAATTAACCATTCCGTGTTTCACGATAAAAAACAAAATCTCACTAAATTTGGAGGTGTAAAAATGTTTGATTCCGAAATTCATAAGTTCTTAAGCCTTTTCAGGCATAAATCCGATTGTGACAAAAATAAGTAAATCTAAGCTTAAAGTTTTTACTCAAGTCGATGAGTTTAAAAAAAATAATAATAATCTTGGGAAGTACGAATGGAAGATCAAATTTGTTCTCTAGTTCCTTTAGCTTTGATTATACTCCACTAAACTTTTGTTTTAGTAATTGAAAGTCCAAAAGTCTCGTCACAAATTTTCAAATCAAACTCCTTCCATTCAAATTGAAATTAAGCTTCCTCCATTAACTCCAAAGCTCGGGGAAGAAGGAACATAGGTAGGATCCCATTGCCTGACTCCTACTGTTTTGAATGGAAAAGAAAGACTTTTCATATATATATATAGGCCCTAACTATCTATATATTTGCTTTTTCCCACAGAAAAATTAAGGAACTACAAAGGAAGGTCATTGAACTTAGAAGCCAAGGGGATTGGATGAATATGCAGAGAGACGTGGGGGCTAGTTTGCTGCAAAATTTGGTCAATAAGAATGGTTCCTCGAAACATCACTTCAACCTGTCAAAGTTGACCAATTATCGCATTTCTTAACGCGGAAAATCAGTGGAATATGTGGCGTAGAAATTTTGGGATTGAGATAAGCTTTTGTCCCCAAATAAGTGGGCTTATTCATTCAAAATCAAGTCAACAAAAGTAGACATCAAACTTCCAAGCAAATTCATTTCGCTTCATCCTAATTAAGGTGAACTCTAGACAGTTTAGTTAAATGGCCTGACCGGGCCTAGGCCCAGTCACGTCTTTTATATGAAGATTGGTAGCTAATGCTGCTTTTAGTCTAACGATTGTATTTCGATGCAACCAAAAACCAAATGTATATGGCACTTTTGTACTTTCTATTTAGTTAAATTAGATGGCATCAAACTTTTTTATTGATTGATATATAATTGGCTAGACTATTTAAAGATGAAAGTATTTATGAACATATGGTATTTGTTTGCAAGTATTTTTTTATTTTCTAAATCAATTTTGTGATAATTAAACATTCGTGTTTCACGATAGAAAACAAAATCTCACTGAATCTGGAGGTGTAAAAATGTTTGATTCCGAAATTCATAAGTTCTTAAGCCTTTTCAAGCATAAATCCGAGTGTGACCAAAAAAAAAAAAATCTAAGCTTAAAGTTTTTACTCACGTCGATGAGTTTAAAAAAAAAAAAAATCTTGGGAAGTACAAATGGAAGATCAAATTTGTTCTCTAGTAGCTTTAGGTTTGATTATACTCCACTAAACTTTTGTTTGAGTAATTGAAAGTCCAAAAGTCTCGTCACAAATTTTCAAATCAAACTCCTTCCATTCGAAACGAAATTAAGCTTCCTCCATTAGCTCCAAAGCTCGGGGAAGAAGTGAACATAGGTAGTATGCCACTGCCTGCCTCCTACCATTTTGAATGGAAAAGAAGGACTTTTCATATAGATATAGGCCTTAACTATCTATATCTTTGCTCTTTCTCACAGAAAAATTAAGGAACTACAAAGGAAGGTCATTGAACTTAGAAGCCAATGGGGATTGGATGAATATGCAGAGAGAGTCGTGGGCTAGTTTGCTGCAAAATTTGGTCAATAAGAATGGTTCCTCGAAACATCACTTCGGCCTGTCAAAGTTGACCAATTATCGCATTTCTTAATGCGGAAAATCAATGGAATATGTGGCGTAGAAATTTTGGGATTGAGATAAGCTTTTGCCCCCAAATAAGTGGGTGTATTCATTCAAAGTCAAGTCAACAAAAGTAGACATCAAACTTCCAAGCAAATTCATTTCGCTTCATCCTAATTAAGGTGAACTCTAGACAGTTTAGTTAAATGGCCTGACCGGGCCCAGGCCCGGTCACGTCTTTTATATGGAGATTGGTAGCTAATGCCACTTTTAGTCTAACGATTGTATTTCGATGCAACCAAAAACCACATGTATATGGCACTTTTGTACTTTCCATTTAGTTAAATTAGACGGCATCAAACTTTTTTATTGATTGATGATATAATTGGCTAGACTATTTAAAGATGAAAGTATTTATGAACATATGGTATTTGTTTGCAAGTATTTTTTTTTTTTTCTAAATCAATTTTGTGATAATTAAACATTCGTGTTTCACGATATAAAACAAAATCTCACTGAATCTGGAGGTGTAAAAATGTTCGATTCCAAAATTCATAAGTTCTTAAGCCTTTTCAAGCATAAATCTGAGTGTGACCAAAAAAAAAATCTAAGCTTAAAGTTTTTACTCACGTCGATGAGTTTCAAAAAAAATAATAATCTTGGGAAGTATGAATGGAAGATCAAATTTGTTCTCTAGTAGCTTTAGGTTTGATTATACTCCACTAAACTTTTGTTTTAGTAATTGAAAGTCCAAAAGTCTCGTCACAAATTTTCAAATCAAACTCCTTCCATTCAAATCAAATTAAGCTTCTTCCATTAGCTCCAAAGCTCGGGGAAGAAGTGAACATAGGTAGGATGCCACTGCCTGACTCCTACTGTTTTGAATGGAAAAGAAAGACTTTTCATATAGATATAGGCCTTAACTATCTATATCTTTGCTCTTTCCCACAGAAAAATTAAGGAACTACAAAGGAAGGTCATTGAACTTAGAAGCCAAGGGGGATTGGATGAATATGCAGAGAGAGTCGTGGGCTAGTTTGCTGCAAAATTTGGTCAATAAGAATGGTTCCTCGAAACATCACTCCGGCCTATCAAAGTTGACCAATTATCGCATTTCTTCACGCGGAAAATCAATGGAATATGTGGCATAGAAATTTTGGGAGTGAGATAATCTTTTGCCCCCAAATCAGTGGGCGCATTCATTCAAAGTCAAGTCAACAAAAGTAGACATGAAACTTCAAAGCAAATTCATTTCGCTTCATCCTAATTAAGGTGAACTATAGACGGTTTAGTTTAATGGGCTGACCGGGCCAGGCCCAAATTAACTCCTAAGCATAAAGCCTTATGGAATCGAATTAAGGAAAGATTACATTTTATTTTGGAGATGAACCATCCTTCGCATTTAGCCTATTGTTAGTGTCAATAAATTGCTTGTCACAAAGATTGTAGTTGGACATTAAATCCATGCATAGTGCTGATTATTATACAAAACACTACTAAAATAGAGTACATGAAACCAATGTGTAAGAAGAGTCTTGTGTTGTATTAAAATTTTGAGCCACTAACAAGTGCAGTAAGGGCCCGTTTGGTTCGGCTTTGGGGGAATGCCATTTGGAGAATGCAAATATCTTTGAGAGAAAGAGGCTTTCGGAAATGTTAGACCGTTTGGTAAATTTTAGCATTGAAATGCAACTTGGCATAAACACCGTTTGGCAAACTTTGCATTTGGAATTAGCTTTTGGTATTTTTTAATTTCTTTAAAATCTGAAATCAAATTCCGGCGGCCGGCCACTGCCGGCCAACCGCCGGCGACCGCCGGACGGCCAGATCTGGCCGTCGCCGGACCACCAGATCTGGCCGCCGGAGGTCGCGGAGGCCGAGATCGGCCGCCGAACGGCCGATCTGGCCTCTCGCCTGGTCGCCCGGCTCGAGCAAGACCCGGGCGACGCCGGCCGAGGTCGGGCGACCTCGGCGCGTCGCTGGCTCATGCGAGACCGGGCGACGCCGCCGAGGCTCGGGCGACCTCGGCGGCGTCGCCGGCTCGCGCGAGACCAGCGACCGAACTGGGCCGGGTGCTCCGAGCACCGCTCAGCCCGTTGCGTGGGTCGCGCGACCCAGGCGACGCCGCCTGAGGCCGCGACCCACGCGACGGCGGTGCGAGGCGACGGCGGTGCGTGGCGACGGCAGTGCGTGGCGACGGCGGTGCGTGGGCGACCAGCTCCAGCTGGTTGAGCTCCGCCGGCTAAAGCTTCGATCTTGAAGAAACAATGAAGACGAGGAAGACGATGAACAGTTATTTTTAGGGTAAAAGAAGAAAACTAAATTATCAATGAGGGCAAAAGTGGAAGAAAAAAAAATTCATTAAACCCCCTTCAGCATGCCGAAAATGCTGAATGCCCAAAGCAGGTCCCCACCTGCTTTGGGCTTTCAGCATTCCAGAGCATTTTAAATGCTAGCATTCTCCCAAATATACCCCCAAATGCTGAACCAAACGGCTGAAATTTTTCCCAAGGGGCTTTTGGGGCTGAAAGCCCCTTGGGAATGCTGAACCAAACAGCCCCTAAATAAGCTCATGAACATGATGTGACCTATTAGATCCCATTTGGAATTTAAACTCAATTAGCATTTTCAAATTCCCAATCAAACTTGGAAGCCTCTCCAAAGACTAGCAAAAGTTCAATGAAGCCTCTCCAATGACTATAATGTCTTTTGGAGGTGTGGCTCTTCATTCTCTTGGTTAATGCTTGTGGATTATCTATTATGAAAGAAAAGAAAGAGGCGAAAATATAAGAACTTGTGGACGACATGAGATTCTTCGATGTTAAATTTTGAGAATTGGGAAAAAAGAAAATTGCCACACCTCTATTCATTTGAAAGTAAACAATTTGGGTCATTATTTTAGATTTACCTCGACATTGGATATTGTCAAACCAAGTCCATTTGCAACTGGAAACATTTTTAAATATAATTAAGAATGTTACGCCTCCTCTTCAACTTCTGTGAATCCAACTTAAGAGCCATGCTTTACCCGGAAAACAAATTGGACATGCGTTTACTAATGTGGAGTATACATCTTCATGTCGCAATTTTGCGTTGGTTACTGTTGTAGAGGTGATGCCATAAGTGCTAAGATACTTTCATGTACATTGTAACGGCTACTTTGTCGTATACGATATAATGAATTTTAACGTTCTCCTGCGTGAAGAGTGGGCATCAACCAATTTCAAACACAATAAGACAAAACAGCAGTTTATAAGGTATCTCAAATAATTCACCACATAACAAATTGACAAAATAATGCACTTGGAATTAATTTGACTTGACCTCACTAGGTAAGTTAATCAGCAATTCAAAGCCACTGAAATCTAAACCAAACCAAAACAAAACAAAGAAGATCTGAACAAGGGTACTTGCAGACTTATATCACTAGTCAACATGCAAAGTGCACATGAGAAGAAGATTTATATAAACCTCTTTGTAATTGATATGTATAACAGAGTAGGAAGCACTTCTTATCAGAAAAAAAAGCACTCAAGAGAGTAAGGGGTGCATGATAACCAAAATTTCTGTTCCAGAAATAAATTTTCTATTCCAAACTTTTTTTCCTAATAGAAACCTCATTTGATAAACCTACTTTCGGTTTTTCATTTCTAAATAGATTTTTATTCTAGAAATTGATTTGGAAGAGAAATTAGAAATATAAATTTTCTACTTCTGATTTCTGGAAGAGAAATCAGAAATAATTTCTCCTACTAAACCCTAATTTCGGTGAGTCCTTCCTCATCTCCTTTACGTCTCTGCCTCCTCCTCCTCATTTGCCTCTCCTCATTTTATTAAAAATAAAAATAAATAAAAATAAATATATTCATTTTATTCATTTAAAAATAAAAATAATTTATTAAAAATAATTTATTTATGATAAATAAAAATAAATTATTTTTATTTGCCTTGAGTGTTTTGCCAAATAAATTTATTTTTATTTTTTATTTTTATTCATTCTAAAATAAATTTATTCGTAAAATAAAATAAAATAGAATAAATAAAATAAACTTATTTTTAAGGATATTTTTTTAAAAATAAAATGATATTTTTATTTTATTTTTTATGATTTATTTTATTCTTTATTTTTTGTTACTAAATCATTTTTATTTTTATTTTTATATTAAAGGTCGTCGGTCCTCGCCGCCGCCGTCCGAAAGAAAGAAATTTTGTGTCGTTATCAAATGGTTATTTTTGCTTAGAAACTCTTCTAGAAATAAAAATAGAAAAATCTATTTTTGTTCCAGAAAATTTCTGGAACAGAATGGTTGTCATGTGCGCCCTAAGTGTCCGTTCTTTTTTCTGGTGCGAAAATTTGCCAAGTTTGATCAAACAACTCCTATCTGACCGAATTGAGGTCATACGATATGCACCTTCACATACAGCAATCCCTTTTTAAGGCAGGAAGTCCATGTCAGACTTTCCTTTCCATCTTGGTAGTTTGTAGATGTATTCTCCTTTAAGATGGAGATTCTTGATGTTTGTCCGTTAAGACCAGCATGTGAATCGAACAAAGTCAACCCCAAAATCATGCACCGCTTACCATCTAGTCAGGGGTTCACACCAATAGCTCTTACAATACTTTCTCTTCATGCGAAGTCCTCCGAGATGTACTAACCGAGATACACTCCTTTCATCACTTCATTCAAATCATTTCACTGTTCCCGCTGCTCCATGGCTTATTGCAGCATCATTATTTGGATTGCCCTTTCCAGTGATCTATCTTGTGCTTATTACCCCCCTCTGGACGAAATCTTTGAAAGGAACAGCAGAAACAACGATGGTAGCAACTGTGACCACACGTAGGGCAACCTCAAGTGCGTCAATCGTTTTGCGCTAGCACAAGTGGTCCACCTAGGCAGAAACAACAATCACTGAGCTGCAGCTGCTCCCCCTCCTCCTCGGAGGCATCGGACGATGCCTGCTGGTTCGAGGGCTTGGCCATGGCAGTGCTAAAGAACCTATTTCGGCGGAGATCGACCGATCGAGGTCGTCGCTGCACGTTCTAGAGAGAGAGAAAGAGAGAGGGGCTGAATCAGAGTCCGAAGTGATGATCTGAAATAAAAATGGGAGGAGAAGAGAGTCGGAGGGGGATGGTGGGATATTCGAAGTCGTATCAGAGTCGGTGTTGGAAACTGGTGGAAGCAGAGGAGGGGTGCGTTTGGATGGGCATTTAGAAAACCCATTTAAGCCCCAAAGCCCTTTCACCCTAAAATAGGGGTGTTTGGCAACCATCCCCAAGGGGCTTTCAAGTGAAAGTCTACACTTGAGAATGCTGAAGGCTTCATTTAATGAAAATATTAAGTTGTCTATTCTACCCTCAAAACTTTCTTGAAAACCCATCGTTGCCCATTTTGAAAACAAAAAAACCCTAGATCTCATCCGCACTCCTCTCTTCCATCGCTCTGACCCTTCCGTCGCTCTCTCCCTCGTGATAATCTCTTCTCGCCCGACTGCACTCTTCGCTCGACGAGGTCTTCGCTCGACTGTGCTTTTCCTTTGCTCGTCCTTTGCAGTTCGTCTCTCCTCTCTCCCCCTCGCTCTCGAAGCCCGGTGTTCCCGGTGAGAAAGGAGGGAGGTCTTGGACTGCGGCCGGTGGAGAGCTCCTGCGGGTATCGCAAATCGCCGAGTGGGTCCCGGAGTTTCTCACGGTCCGTATGGTTTCTCCTTCATTTCTCGTGGTTTTTCTCCCCTCCCCTGTCGTTGAGTGCATTTTTTTGCCCGGGCTCTAGTGGGTGGGGACTGGAGATGCCGTGCTTCGGGTTTGCCTTTTTCTGTCTTTTGCCGTCTATCGTGACATTCATGGTCGCTGGAATTGCTGATTCGCGCTTAGTCTTTAGTTCCAATTTGATGCGTCATTGCGTGCGTTGGCTTGCGCTGATGATTTTTTCCCGTTTTGGGTTGTTTGTTTTTTAACGTCTTTTCGACTTGGATCGCATGCTTGAGCGCAGAGCCTAACCGTGGATGACGGTGCGCAATTTCCTATTTTGAGAGTCTGGGCACCTCTGAACTGTTGATGCGCTGTTAGTAATCCCAACTTGCTGCTTACCATGTGTTCGTTGAAATGGTTGAACCAAGTTAGCGTATATGGATGGCGAGGATGGGGAGAGGGATGCGGTGGGGGGAAGGATTTAAGGAAAAGGTTGTTAATCGTCGAGGGAAAGGAGGGGTTGTTGGGGGCAAGGAACCGTGAAACCGCCAAACCTTTGACATAACCACTTCATGAGTCGCAACAAGAAAAAGCGTTGTGATATGAGGACGATAAAGTGGGCTTCTTTTTGCGTAATAATCTGTTGAATTGGTGCTCTCCATTTACCTTTTCTTTCCTTTTGATTGCAGTTGTGCATTGGGACGGGATAGAGTTTTCTCCCTCTCCAACAGCGGAATCAAATGGTGCAGAGAACACCAACATTGGTTATGTGCTAGATGAATGGTAAGCTGAAGTTGAAGTTTTGTTAGTCATACTTCTACAGAATCATATACTAGCTGTTATGAACTTCAATCAAAGATATCATTGGTGAAGGAGGCTGAATAGGTAAATGTATTGTATCGTTTGATGGTTGAGGGTTAGCATTGACATGGAAAATCATGAAAGATTTGCATCTCGGTTCTCTCCTTTTCTAATCAATAGACTTTTGTGACGGCATTGTAGTTGATGCTTGTAGACATGAATAATATGATTCATTTTTAGGTATATAACCTACTGTGAATGTAATTGTGGGTTGATTAGGAAATCCCATTTCTTGTTAATACTTTGACGATTAAAGCCTGTTGAGATATGAGGGTAAGAACAAAATAAACAGTTAAATAGGAAAAGATGAGCATGGGCATTTCTTTGGATAGTCAGGGGTAAGGCAACAAAAAGAGCAGTATATCATGTACTATGTTGGCTTACATAGTTGGTAGCGATCTGTTTCTATAACATTGATAGGTAGCACTTGATGTTTTTATTTTTAAGCACTTATCTCTTAAAGTTTACAATATTATATGTTCATATTGCAGGGATGAAGAATATGATCGGGGAAAGAGGAAAAAGGTGAGGCAAGCTAAGATTGATTTTGGTGGCCCAAATTATTTCCAGAAAATCGCATCAGAGAAAATAAATATGAAGAAGACAAAGCTTGATAAGGCTAGCTCTAGGTGTTTGCCATTCAGGATATAAGGTGAATCTGTGGCAAACTTCAAGCAAAGTCTGTTGATTTTGATCGTCCGATTGATAAAGCTGCATTACTTGATTGTTGCCCATCATCGTATGAGGAGTCTGCCCTACTTCTAGTGTTTAGGTACGAGGCTCTGTGAGATTGGTTACTTTTATGACCATTTCTCTGTTTCCTTTGAGATTTTGTTTATTCCCTCAAGAGGTGTCATGGTGGATCAAGCACTGGGGCATATTTTTCTCAGTTCAGGCTTTTATTGCCTGTGTTATGTATTTAGCTGTGTGTTTGTGTATCAGCTAGTTAATGTAATAAAACCTTTGAAGGAAGATTCTTTGAACAGCTGACAATGTTGTAGCTCAGTATTGTGGAGGGCATTGTTAAATTATTAGATTATTTTCTTTGATGATATCCTAACTCATAAATCTGGTTTTGATCGACGTTTGAAATTTTCTGCATTTTAGAATCGGGGTTGAGCGTTTTAGCAAGTGACTTACAGAAGGTGCCTAATTAAAGGTATCATTCACTCATCATTGTGAGCCGTGTTAAAGGTGGGCTCTACATTTGCTCTGTTAGGCGCTTAATTCATTTTCTTCTGAATTTTGTAGTTTTGGTCTTAACTAAATTTTTCTCCATAACTTGCCCTTTCATACCTGTTGAAATCTTTGCAAGAAAAGGTTGTTCAACTACCAGGGTACTTATGACCCAAAAGAAAACTACCAAGTCAAAAGAAAACTACCAAGGCAATTTCTGGCACTACCATTAGAGGACTTTGATATCACAAAATTGCCTAAACATCCGGAGAGGGCCAAGAGGAAAGAAGGGGGAAAGGCCTTTAGGCTCATTATCTTCGCTGTGCCTATTGGAGTTATGACACTGAGCCACCACCCTCATATGAAGATCAAGTCGTTTACTTCCCCCTTTTTTGGCCCCTCTAGGATATTTGTTGTTATGAGAACAGTTGACCGGTGAATTTAAAGATCTGAGGTACCACCACATGTTCTTTCGACTGCCCTGGAAATTGTAGTTAATGTGAATGTTGGAGAGAGAGGTAGAGAGAGACCTTGTTGGTTCTATGAATTTAGGAAATAATTAAGGATATTTGTAATTTTTAAGGATAATGAGCTTCTTTCCTCAAAGCATATGTTATCATGTTTTTATTGTAATAAAAGTATTATTCTTGTAATTGAGAAAGAGAGCACGTAAATTTTTTCCATTTGATTTTTTCAGCAAAAAAGAAATTTTAATTTTAATAAAATTATTTACGCAACATCTTTAATATTGTTGTTAAATATAAATTAAAAAAAGTCGCAAATATTATTTTTAATGTTAAACAAATAAAAATAAAAATATTTAAATTAATCATCAAAGATACTTTGCAAATGTGTTTTCTACCAAACATCATTTCTCTCAAAGTTGCATTTCAAAGCGAAATTTACCAAACATCCTCAGCATTTCCTCTAAAGCCCTTTAAAGCTAAACTAACTTTTTGCATTCTCCAAATGAGGCTTCCAACGCCGAACCAAACGCACCTTGGGATTCTTTGCGTCTTTTCATATTTTTGTTTTAATTAGTTTCTCGCTTTTCCTTTTTATCTTTTGGGGTTTGGGTTTTTCCCTTTCGGTTCTTTTCATTTTTCGCAACACGCGAGTGGCGCGAAGATTTCCCGCCAGCAAGAGAGGGGGCCAAAATTATATTTTCGTTTCCCCTGCCGCAGAATTGAAGGCAGCAGCCTCAGCTCCCGCGTGAGATGAGACTAGCGGCTCTGGGATTAGAGGTGGTCCGACCTGCCCTTGCTGCCTGACGCAACCGAGTCTCGATGGTCTGCGATTTCTTCCTCCGTATATTAAGAGAGTGGAGAGGGAAAATCAAACGTAATTTCTCCCCCACCCCCCCTCTGACGTTTTCACTGTGGGAGATTAAGTTTGAACCAAAACTACTCAATTTACACGTACGTATACAGGCCGGTCATTGCGGTCATTGCTGTCTTACCGCGTGCTAGAAGCCAGGAAATATCTCCGTATGAGGTAGAAATATATGCAAGATACAAGCTCGCCAAGGATTCACTCACAATGTGGTTCAAATTTGTCAACTCAGGAAAAATAGCATGACCAGCCTATCGTTAAGTCATCGCATTTGAGGGTGGGCTACAATTTTGTCACGTGCATTCTTCTTTCTTTTTCAACTCTTTTCAAGTGAATGAGTCGTGTATGAATTTGATAAAAGCATGAGAGGTGTATAAATCTGTTTCGTGCTTATTAGCACCTAAGTTTGATGAGTGATTGATTTATCAACGCTAGCTATAAATGAAGGGACTTGGGGACTGTTCTTGTGACATCCAGATTTTCGGGTTAATAATTTGGATAAATAACAGTAGTTTTCATTCAATTGTAGGGATTGTGAAATTGGGATGCGAAGTGAGCCTACGTTAGTAAGGAAAAATACCAATGGAATAATGAGGAGTTGAATAAATTAATGGGGTCGATTTGATTTAATTCAAGAGGAATTAAGGCCCAATGGAAAGAATCCTAAAGAAAATTCGTATGCCACACTTACCCCCACACTTTGGCCTATCTAAAGCTTCTAGAAGGGGCATTTTTGGTAAGGAAAAGGGAGTGGAAGACAGCTAGTTCGGTGGGGCCAAAGAGAGAGAGAGAGAGAGAAGAGGAGAAAACCGGTTTCCCCTCTCTCCTCCGTCGAGCATCTCCATCTTCTTCCCCTTTCTTTGGGGTTTCTTCTTCAGCAACAGCCGAAGAAGCCGAAGCAGCAACAGCAGCTTCGCCCGTCGCCGCCTCTCGCCGTCGTCGTCGCATGCCCACAAGCATCGGAGCTCCTCGCGCACCCGAGCCCGCCGCCGTGCTGCCATCCGCGCATCTCCGCCCCTTCTCCCGTCGCTGTCTCTCTCTTTCCCCATCTTGTTCTTCGGTTGTGCGACGCCATGGAAGCCGAAGACCAAAGGAAGCAGCAACCATCATCGCTCGAACCAGGGCTGCCACCGCCGTCGCGTCGGAGTCGCCGCCGCTGCTCAGCGACCGCCGCGTGCCCTCCGCCTCTCCCCCTGCTGTTCGGCCGTCTCTTTTCCTTCTTCGGTGTGCCTTGAAGACTTCGAATCCCAGCAGATCTGGGACGGACGCCGGAGCAGCCAACGCCGCACGCGCGACGCCACCGACCTCCGCCTGCCGCCGCCCCATCCGCTTCGCGCTTGCCCGCTCGAACGCCGTTCGCCTCATCCAGTCGCGCTTTCCCGAGCCCGGATGCTCGGCCCGCTTTGAGGAAAGTTGACCCTCGCGTCGAGCCCGTTGTTTTGAGTGAGTTTTACTCACTAATGCTTTATTAGTTTGCTAATTATACTTAAAGGTTGGTTATATTTAATTAATTGTAATTAGGTGGATAGATTAAATTAAAGTAATTAAATTAAAGACTCATTGATGCATGTTAATTAAATTGATTGTGCATTTAATTAGTAAACATGTCTTAGTATTTATTGGATGTTTCTTGGGATTTTTCCGTCCCTTATCGGGTGTTAATTAAGCTAATCGGGCCTAGGTGGAATTTTTAGGAATTAAATATTAATTTTCGAAATTAATTATTTAATTATTTATTTCCCGAAAATTCAACTGGAATGGCCAATGACCGGGATTTTATGCTGATGATCGTGGTGCAGACCGTTTATTTAATTGAGTTTTATATTGTCTAAATTGAATTTATTGTATTTATTTATTTAATTTTCCGGAAATTCAACCGGGATAGCCGATGACCAGAATTTCGTGTTGATTGTCGTGGTGCAGTCCGTTTATTTATTTGAGCTCTACCTTGCGTGGAATTGATTTGTTTGTGCAGTTTTAGTGATTTATCCCAAATTGAATGAAATTGAATGATTGATTGGTTGATGGCCGAGTGTTATTATTTAGCATCGATAATGCTGTAATGAACTGTAAAGCAGAGGGAACTGTGAAAGTGAATTGGGGAAATTCTCGGTAAAACCAATCGGAACGATGTAATGAGACATACGTGGTTCGGTGATTAAAGGATATCACTAGTGAAAACGGCGCCTTAAAGAACGCACGAGTGCTGTCTATTACATGCAGCAGTATGGACATACGTGGTTCGGTGATGGAGGATATTACTGGTGAAAACGGCGCCTTAAAGAACGCACGAGTGCTGTCTATTATACACGTCACCTTGGCGAAAAAGACGCCCGAGAGCATTAATGAGGCTCTGTGACTAAGTGTACTGCTGGAGATTATCGTGATCGGTAATTGATACGTCACCTTGGCGAAAAAGACGCCCGAGAGCATTCATCTGGCTCTGTGAATAAGTACCCGAATGGAGAATGGAGATTATAAAGTATGCTGTTGATGTGATCGAGAGGTGGTCTGAATGACATGTAATCGACTAAGTCGATTGATCATTGCTTTGATATGATGCTGTGAATTGATTGATTGAATGGAAATGACCGTGAGTGGTCTTGTTGACATGTAATCAACTAGGTCGATTTGATCGATGCTTCGATCTGTGAAATGATTGCTTGGGTGCCTATTGATTTGTGCTAATATACAGGTGGAATCTGAGGCCAAGGTAAGTCCTCTGACTCATGATATGCATAGGCAGCCCTAAGTGTATTAGTTTACTAATCGGGTCTTAGGGGGTAGAACTTGCTGAGACGTTGTCTCAGTGGTTATTGAATAACCATTTCAGGACCGGGATGAGGAGCTTAAGGAGGAAGAATCTGACGAGGAAAACCCTGATGAGGAACCCGAAGAGGAGTACGTGGAGGAGGACCCCGAAGATAACCCCGAGTACGACCCGGATGGGGACTGAGATCCCGTCCTGTCTTGTCAGACCTTGTTTGTGTGTGAATAGACGTTAGACCAGAGTTGCGTATATATAGTATTGTAGAGTACTATGAGATGCATGTAAAAAGATGTAGTTGTGAATTTTCAGGTAAGAAAAATATATGGCCTGCTTTTCTATCCCATTCTTTATTGTCTTAATTATAATTGCTTCCGCATGTGCTATTAAAAATGAAAGGGTCGGCGATATATAGTCCTGGGATATCGCATTTTAAAATCGACCAAGTTTGAAGGATGGTCACATTACCGAGAATCGGGGCGTGACAGTTCTCTACAAAAAGTTATTGTTACACCCTTCACTCTCTTTTATCACTCCTTGTTCCTCACTTCCACATGTTGTTTTGTGTACTAATTTCTTTGTACTTTTTGAGTAACACGAATTTTTAGATTAAGCTTGAATCTGAAAATATTTGACTCGAGAAGCTTGCCATTGTAATGGAGTACTCAATTGCAATTTCATATGCCTCCACTAATATAAATAAACAAATGAATTATATCAATTTTAATTTTAGTGCATAGTAACTTAGTAATTGAAACGTAGAACACCCATTTGTCCAAAAGAACATCTCATTCTCTTGGGCTAAGATACAATAGAAGGCATCCCTATGCGGTCTTTTTGAATGTTTCGATTTTAGCGAAACTTACTTCAATGCCCTCACGCACACGACATAAATCATCGAATGTGACATTAAAAATGCCTGCCGACAAAATAAGATCCCAGGGGCAAATCTAGAAAGATCGTGAAGAATATGGAGTGGAACAAATCGCATTTGAGGGTGATGGTTGTTCTGACATGCTTGATTGCCACAAAGTGAGGCAATACTCAATTATGAGTTCTGATAGTTTCAAGTTTGATAGGTCAATCAATGTATGTGTTGATTGGCAATGTCCGATTCATAAGGGCGATGAACTTGAGGGAAGCGTTAGGAGGCACCGCAAACATTCATTAGAGAGTTTTAAGTCTTTTGAGATGAGAAAGCTGTGCAATATATGGTGATGTGGTGATCGTTGTCGAAGAGGACAACTATAAAGACACCGGTTTGTTTAACCTATTGATCCACCGGGCAATAGCATCTTCGACAAGCTTAGACAGGTCAACAGGGTGAGGAGACTTTTGGCATCCCAAAGACAAATCTCTTAGGCTTTTCAAGTTCGAAAGATTGGAAATGGCATCATTAGCTCGGTATGAATATATAGAGGGAGAAGAATTTCTAGGAGTCTCGGTACTTGGGGTATTTCAGCACATGTTAGTTTTTAAAATCTTCCAAGATGAATATCTCTAGATATCATTGGAATTTTTTATTAGCAAATTTTCACTAAGCTCTGCATCAATTTTTCTAGCTTTTCCTGCTTCCATTTTGCACTAGTTATCGTGCTTATGACAGAGAACCTCATCTTCAATACTTTCAAATACTTCTTTTTAGCCTGCTCATATATCGAGTTGGTCATTCACAAGTTTAAAACCTATGTATGGCTTCGCTCCGAGTAGCTACAAAATTGGCAAGACCAATTCAAGCATTCCCCCATGAAAAAAACAATGATAGGCTTGAACCTGGTATGAGCAAACTCCTGCTCATCCCCTTGCCCCAGAAGCAGCATGTTTCGAGCGACACAATTATGATCACACAGCAAGATCGTTCGACACAGGACAAACATAATAACCCAGACTTCAGATATATGTAAGTTACTTGCAGTCACTTTGCTATGCTTGTTGTTATAGTTGACATGACATGGTGGACTACTTACCGCACATGAAACCTGGAAACGGCGTGCTTTCAGAGATGGGAAACTTCTGCCGCCGACAGGGAGGGAGACGGACCTGACATTCGATATCTTGCAGACAGATACCTGTTGAAAATGCCAAGAACTAGTTTTCAGAGATGCGGTCTCATTCAAAGTGCAGAACCTCAACCAGGTAGCCAAGCTCTCTGCCTAAATTGCACTGAACATTTGGTAAAATTACATTTTGCACCCAAGTTTTCGGGATAGTGGCAAATTATCCCTGTCGTTTCGATATTTGCAATTTGTTAACTGACTTTTCGAAATTTGGAGGCCATGTGCTCTCAAACGTTGACTTGGGCAATTTTTTTTTTTTTTTTTTTTTTCACATATCTGACAACGTGACTTGCTATGGAAGATTAATTGGACATTTATCATTTATGTATGTGAAAAAAAAAAAATTATAGGGACTACCCAAAGATATATTTGAGAACTATATACCAATATGCATTTGGTGTTGATTCCAGTCAAATTATTGCTGGAGCTCTGGTCACATGCTGTCACATGTAATGTGTTTTTGAATTTAATATTCTACTTTTTCATATCTATTTATTCATATGATAAATTTTTCTTTGGTAATTAGTCACGTGCCATCGCGTGGCCGAAGCTCCAAGCAAAATTTCACTAGAGTCAACACAAGGGGACACATTGATACGGACTTCTACCTTTCGGGGGCTAGATTGCAAAAATTGAAACGCCATTTGGCAATATGCAACAAACTCAAAAGTTAGAAAATACGTAGTTTGCCCCCCGAGAATTTACTGAGTTTTTGGACCACTAGATCAGTAGCAGGAAGCCAAAACTGGGTATTGCCGGCCTGAACTCATTATTAATCTCACGCAGTTCATTCTAAGCATCTGAAAAGCTCATTTGGCAGTGCTGTATCTTTTCGATGCAGTTTCGAATGCATGAAGAACTCAGCATTTACTACAACTCAACGGACATAAAAGCCTCCAGCACCAAAGCAAAAGCAGATTCATCCTAGTCTGGGAATAGTTAACGTCAAGCTGATAATGTGCCTTGAAAATCTAAAACTGGAGGAAAACAAAAAGTATAGCACTCGCATCCAATATCGATCATAAAACTATGTCCGGCGGCCACAGCGATCAAGCATCAGAACCCGTTGTAAAGAAAACACGAGTCAAGCAATCTTGAACCGACTGATACCCATTTTCGTACCTGTGCTGGCTTCAAAGCGAACGAGGCGCGAGCCGGTGTTGCAGTGAAGGTGGCCATTCCGAGCTCCGGTTCAACAGAAGGTGAAGGAAATGAATGAGAGAGAGAGAGAGAGAGAGAGATCACAGAAGGAGAACGCGAGAAGTTTGTGAGAGAGAGGCGATGTATATATAGGGGAGAGGGAGGGAGCGGGAGCTTGTAGGACGGTGTCCGTTTCAAGTTATCTGAAAAGTAAACATTTTAAATGAGCACTTTGCCAACGTTACAAAAAAGAAATTCAAAGCGGAGCAAAAGAACATGAGAGAAATTGGCAATTTGCCACTTTAAGTACGGTTAAGGAATTTAGGTAAGTGCACTTTTAACGGAAAGGCCTAGTTAACTTCTTCCTCAAATTACACCATTTTATCCTGGTTTTTCTTTTGCCAATTTTACATTTTTCTCTCTTTGAAGCTAAATTGTATTACAGTATTGACATAACATGTAGATGAGCGCGGAAATGAGAAAGTGAGATAAAATGGTGTTTTGGCTTTTACATTTATAGATAGAAAAGCTGGTTTCTTTCTTTCTTTCTTTTTTTCTAATGATCTATAATAATCAAAACTAGAAGAACAGTGTATTTCATACTGACGTGGCTACACTGTGATGTATTGAAACACGTGTACGTGTTTGGCAATGCATCTTTGAAAGTTGCTGTGCTATAGACAGCTACGATGACTAATATGTTTGATCGCTGTAGTTATTAGAATAAAGAAAAGACCTTTTAAAATTGTCGCAGAGCTTTTACCAACGTTTATACGTGTTATTGGAACTTTTGCAGGATACCAATTTCACCATATGATGATGATGATGATGATGATGATATTCGAATCCGGAATAGACATTTTGAGAGGACTTCATTTCCAACTAAAATACCAAAGTAATCCATGTTTATACATGAAATTGCAGAAGAAAATATGAGGCAGTACAACGCTGAACCCTTGAAATGCACAATCTACTACAGCCCAATGAGGCGGCAACCATATGTATCCAATTGCAAAGGGCCACAAGACCGACCGTACAATCGCACAGGAAAGGAAATCCCACTTGGAATTGCTCTCCCCACCTGTCTTCCTCAACATCATATCCTGTTGAACACAGGAGCAATCTGTCCCTGTGAGCTTAACTATTCAGATTTTGAAAGGATGTGTTCGGCACCGTGTCTTGGAGATACAGCAAGATTGGCATGATGCCAGGTGATGAGGGTAAAGACAAAAAGTTCATACTACTCGCCATGCAGGTGATGGGGGTAAAGGTAAGCGCATCTCTCTCTCTCTCTCTCAATTGTGCAAACTTCTCTCCTCTGTTAATTTACTACTGATGCTAAGTTCTGCCTGCAAAGTTCTGGCAAGTTTTTTGCCATTATCTTCTTTGAAAAATCAAAAAGAAAAGTGGGGTTCAGAGGTGGAAAGAAGAACAGCTTGAAGAGAAACGGAAAAGCGCAGACTTGCAACAGAAGGCACGGAAAGCTGTTTGCTTTAAGATGCATTACAACCGTGCAGATGGCCAATGTGGTCTTCTCCACACAAAAAACAATTGTTTCTCGTGGCCTGAAATGGAATTTTATATGATTTGCATCCGAATAGAAGAATAATATCGTAATCTAATATCATCTACCGCCTGCAAAGTTGCTATTTATCTTCGTTGAAAATTCAAAAGAAGGGGAGAGGCAGAAAGAAAAACAACATATGAAGAGAAACAGAGAGTGCAAACTCTCCATAGAAGGCACAGGAAAGCAGTTCGCTTTAAGATGCTCGATAAACTACTAAGAAACGATTTCATGCGGTCTCTAATGAAATGTTATAAATCCTACATCAATGATAATCGTTCTTTGCGCTCCAATACTGCCTGCAAAGTTGGTATTATCTTCTTTGAAAACTCAAAAGAAGGGGCAATGTAGAAAAAAAAAACCGCATCGAAGAGAAACGAACATCACCAACTCTCAACAGAGGGCACAACAAAGCTGCTTGCTTTAAGATGCATGATGAACTACTAATGAACAATCATTTCACGTGGTCTCTGATGATATTTTATAAGATTTACATCCGAATACCGGATCGATATCGTACTTTATGCTCCACTACTGCCTGAAAAGTTGCTGTCATCCTCTTTGAAAAATTCAAAGAAGGGGGGAGAGGCAGAAAGGAAAACAACATTGAAGAGAAACGAACATCACCAACCCTCAACAGAAGGCACAAGAAAGCTGCTTGCTTTGAGATGCATGATAAACTACTAATAAACAATCATTTCACGTGGTCTCTGGTGAAATTTTATAAGATTTACATCCAAATACAGCATCAATATCGTACTTTATGCTCCACTATTCCCTTGAAAGTTGCTATCATCTTCTTTGAACGCTCAAAAGAAGGGGAGAGGCAGAAAGGAAAACAACATTGAAGGGAAACGAACATCGCAAACTCTCAACAGAAGGCACGAGAAAGCTGTTTGCTTTAAGATGCGTGACAACCATGCATATGGTCATTGTTGAATTCCTACTTAAAACCAATTATTTCTCTTAGCATCTGATGAGAATTTATAACCATTACAGCCAAATGGAGGAATAATATTTTACTTTATGCTTCATTACCATTATTTATGTACATATCTATTCAACGCAACCAAAAGAATCATGTTTCTCACACATAAATAGGACAAGTTTTTCGAGTGTCTGAAATTTTTACATTCAAAATGTAATTGTTTTGCATGGAAACATTGTGACTCAACGCTGGAGAATTGAAATTCAGTTGTAAACCTATCGTATGAATTCAAATTCAATCCCGAACATTTTAATTCAAACAATGTTGTTTTAAACCTTTGGGTGAAAATGTAATCAAGTCCTCCTGGTCAAGTCTCGCCTAAATGGCAGTCCAATCATTTGTCGTTGCAGGTGTCCCGACTAGTGATTTGATGTGGACAAATTTACTCGAAACAGACACCATTGTTGCTCAACTCCACAAGCCGTCAACCTTGCCTAGAACCGCCCTCTCTCAAGTTGATTTCTATCAACAGTCACAGTTCAGCTAGAGCTGGCACCTCCCAAATGTGGAGGCTCGGCAGTCGGTCACCATGCCCATCAGGCTCCTTGGCCCCTCCATGGAAGATGATTGTACAACCCTCAAATTTTTAGTGATGTTTGTTTTTCCTCCCTGACCTTTCCATGCCATGCAAGATGATTGTATAACCCTTAATTTTTTTTTTTTTTTTTTTTGTGATAAAGAACTTTTTGGTTAATTTTTAAATAAATTTTTCTTTTCTTTTTTTCCTTCCTTCTTCTTCCTTCTCTAGCTGGTCACAGGACCTCGGTGACTAGCCGGACGACAGTTGACAAGGCCAACCTCGCCCAACCATCGCAAGGCTCCTCGAGACTGGTGAGGCCACCCTCGTCGGCCCTCCTCTCTAGCCGGTCATCACAGCTATCATTGAGGCTTGACGAGAAGAGGGAGAATAAGAAAGGAAACAGTAAAAAAGAGAAAGAAAATGACCTTCATTAGAAATTGTTCTTCAGGACAAATAAGTAAATTCCTTCTACTTCCTGTTTTTGTTTTAAATCTATTTTCTGGCTACCGATCTATTTCGGAAAATTAAAAAAATAAAATTAACTAACGTTAGCAAATAATTTTTTTTTTCTGTTTCGGAGAATGAAATAACAGAAAAATAGAGAAATAAAATGATCACCAAATAGGACCTAACTTTATAACTGAATTTGCAATTCTTCCAACTCAACCTATGCCCATTATAGGTTTTCTTTTCTTTTAATAATTCTTCCTCTCTTCTGTCTCCTCTCTTCATCGGTATAAAATGGGTAATCAGGGATGGGTGGCTTGTGTAGTGGAAGAGAAACCGTATTCCCAACGGTCGACACAGTTAATTTGGGTCCAAATTCAAATCCACCAGGGGAAGTAAACTGACCTCTTTCACCATTAAATCACCACGCTGAGTGTCGATTTTAACTCCATAAAATCCTCTGACACGTCTGCCCCTCGGGACCTTCCGGATTATAAAAGTGAGAGCAAAAGTCATATCCTATGATTTCCAATCTTTACCGGCACAGAGAAACGGATTCACGCATAGTTAATATGAGAAAACAGCTATCCTATATATTGGCATTTAGTTGATAAAAAAGGTTGATCAATTTATGGATGACATGCAGCGACCTGAATTCCATCCACACATAGATAATGTGCAGCCAAGGCTATGTCAAAGCCCCAATACATGTATTAGATACTATGCCATCTCAATCCACCAAGAGAAAAGGTATGCATTTTCGAATCCAGCAGATGAGATATCCTTTGGGATGGTAGTCTCGGAAGATGAATCTTGCTTCTGGTCTCCATAATTTCGCAGCAATGATGGTAATTCCACTGGACTCGTTAGGACTACTTTTATCTTCCTCTCCTCTATGTATTTACCACTTTCTTTATCAAATTTAAAATTTAAAAGAAAACTTCTCAGGTTACTTGACCCAAAAGATTATGGAACACAAAGCAGCAAAATCTAACATGTCAGCAGTAATGTCCTCTTCACCTGTATCAAAAACTTGTCTCTACACTGCAAGACAGGTGGAGCTACCTGCTGTGCTTACATGGTAACGGCATCAAACAGAAGATAGGATGAAGGGCCTACTCTAATTCTTTCGAAGTATCAGGACATAGCTTTTGAGGCCTATTATGGTTTTCCTTTGTCTCAATGTATATTAGGCTACTACGGTAGACATTCAAAATCTTATTCAAAGATGATCCTTACTGCAATGTGACTGACATTACCTTAAGCAGTTCATATCCCAGTAATAATACAGTCTTACAGACATGTCGTGGCAAAGAAATTGCAGAAGAATCATTCAGCTGATTCAAGTATTGTGGGCATGTCCCTCCTCACAAGCATGTCAGTGGCTTTAGTAAGTATGTGAACATGATGTTTCACTGACTTGAGCTAAACAATTTCGAATCAGATTATCCATTTGGCTTGATGATGCCTACATTTGGTCGCACACAGTATTTCTTCAGAGACGTAGCCTTAGCCTGGAATGTTTTGGATATCCAGCATAGAGCTCATTATGTTTCTCCACAATAGAGAGTTCTTAATGCGCTGATGTACTACTCTGAAAATTAAATTACATCAAGAGAATACAAGATTGAAAGGAAATTGTCCACCTGCCATAACCTAAAAAATAAAACTTGATCTCAGTGAAAGAAATGGTCCAAAGAATATTCACCTTGAAAGCAACATACTGATCAGTCTTATTGCCTAGCGGAATGAGCATGAGCTTTGTTTACTCAACTCAATTGCATAAACACGGAGAAGAGGCTTCAGATGAAAGAATTTAAAGAGAAAGGGGGCCCGACATGAGGACAGGATGTGATGAAATGGACCATCTTACATTTTCTTTGATATAATGCAGTAATGCAATCTCGTCTTGTTCATTCATTTTCTCTACTAATCATTCTCTCAGTCATTTGGTTACAACAACCATTCACCTACTTAATCTCCATAAAGAAATTTACCTCAGAAGTCATTCTAAGAGCTTGTGGTGTGAGGATAGAGACTACGCAAAAATGAACAAACCTGACCAAATATTTGAAAACGGGGCGACCAGTGACTGATTCATACATGCCATTGAAGCTTATGCCTTAAGATATTTCCTTTACCATTTTATATGATGTTGAACCGCAAATTCTCAAGCAAATTATTGTAGAACAGAGAACTATCATCCCCTTCACTTATTGCCTAATAAAACAGGTGGCAAGCAATGCAAATTTAACGTGGCGCCAAAAATGAAAATGAATCAAATGTGCAGCACTATATATACTCACAAATTAAACTCAAGTTCATGAGGCTGGATCTCCAACAGCTCTTCAGCCATGATGACAACTATAGCACCGATCCACATAAAACGACAGGTCACATGGCAGGGTAACAACAATCAAGCAAAAAGCTCTGCATGAAGCTCAATTTCAAGCACCCATTTCATATAAATCTGATCACGTGCTGTCTCTAGCAGATTCCTCATTTCAAACACCAAAATTGCACATGATCACCAAACACTAGACAGTCAAAAATGACTCAGCACCCAAATTACGAACACAATCGAAGAGCAGTTCAGGATTTACCAAAAATCAGAGCACTACATTTGGCAATGAAAGCTTAACCATCAGGGGAGTATCTTGCAGGTCAGAAACTTCCTTTGGCAGTGAAATCTTAATCTTCAAGGGAGTATCTTCAGGGTCAGAATCTTCCTCTTGATGGATCCCAACAATGAGAAAATCAAACTCCAGTGCAAGTTCACAACGAAGGACATGACAATAATATCAGCTAAGGGATATGCCATGACTCGCACAACCCGAGAGAAGCCACAGGAAAGACCCCAAGTCAGCAGGCCTAAATTATCTCTAACCACCTCTCCAAGACACAACACTAACATAGCAGCAGCAGCAGCAGTACCAAACTCAAGTAGTCCCTGATGACAGTTGGGTTGACTGTGACTTGGCAATAACAACTTCGTGCCATTTTACTCAGTAAATGAACACATAATCTTCAATACATGTGGCACTACAAATTCGTAAGAACCAATGTAGCGGGAGTAGCATTGAACCAAGAATCCAAGAGAGCAAACATGTTTTCCATTATTTGATCATACATACAATAAATTTATGACTGAATTTGCGATTCTCCCAACTCACCTATGCTTATTATGAGTTTTTCCCCCCTTCCTTTTAATAATTCTTCCCCTCTTCTGTCTCCTCTCCTCATCTGTATAAAATGGGCAATCAAGGGTCGCTTGTGTAGTGGAAGGGAAACGGTCCTCCCAATGATCTTACTGGTGAAAGTAGACCCAAATACAAATCAACCAGGGGAAGAAAACTAACCTCTTTCAACTTTGTATCACCTCACTGAGTGTTGATTTTAACTCCTTAAAACCTCTGACACATCCAACCCTTCAGGATGCTGGCATCAAAAGACAATCCTTCTGGATTATAAAAGTGAGAACAGAAGTCATATTCTATCCTGAGTCATAGAAATGGATACACGTACAGTTAATATGAGAAAAAAGCTATCCTATACACTCGCATTTAGTTGCTAAAGAGGTTGATCAAATTATAGATGATGTGTAGCAACTTGATTTCCATTTACATAAATAACATGCAGCCCAGCCAATGCTGTGAAAAAGCCCCGATCCATGTATTAGATACAAAGCCATCTCAACCAAGAAAGACAATAAAGTGACATATTGATGTTTTCTGGCAGTCATACCCTGAGAAAAGGTGATGCATTTTCGACTCCAGCAGGTGAGATATCCTTTGGGATGGTAGTCTCGGAAGATGAATCTTGCTTCCAGTCTCCATAATCTGGCAGCACTGAAGGTGATTCCACTGGACTGGTTAGGACTGCTTTTATCTTCCTCTCATCTATGTATTTACTGCTTTCTTTATGAAATTGAAAATTCAAGAGAAAATTTCTTAAGTCACTTGACCTGAATGATTATGGAACATATAGCAGCAAAACCTACCATGTCAGCCAGCAATAGTGTCCTCTTCACCTGTATCAAAAACTTGTCTCTGCACAGCAGGACAGGTGGAGCTACCTGCCGTGCTTACATGGTAACTGCATCAAACAGAAGATGGGATGAAAGGCCTACTCCAATTCTTGTAGCCTAGTGGAATCAGGCATGAGCTTTGTTTACTTAACTCAACTGCATAAACACAGAGAAGAGGCCTCAGATAAAAGAACTTAACGGGGCACAACATGAGAGCAGGATGTGAAATGGACCATCATACATTTTCTTTGAAGATATAATGCAGCAACGAAATCTCATTTTGTGCGTTGGTTTTCTCTACTGAACATTCTCAGTCATTTGGTTACAGCACTCACCTACTTTATCTCTAGAAAGAAATTCACTCACATGGCACTATAAGAGTTTGTGGTGTGAAGATAGAAA
Source organism: Eucalyptus virginea (assembly GCA_014182375.1). Taxonomy (NCBI): domain Eukaryota; kingdom Viridiplantae; phylum Streptophyta; class Magnoliopsida; order Myrtales; family Myrtaceae; genus Eucalyptus; species Eucalyptus virginea. The sequence continues at coordinate 49,513,273 of CM024521.1, forward strand.
CTATGCAAAAAGAAAGAACCTGACCAAATATTTGAAAACAACACAAGGAAAAGAACTTGAAAAACAGGGCGACCAATGACCGATTCATACTCGCCATTGAAGCTCATGCTTTAAGAGATTTCTTTTACCATTATTTACAATGTTGAACCACAAATTCTCAAGCAAATTATTGTAGAACAGAGGAATATCATCCCCTTCACTTATTGCCTGTAAAACAGGAGGTAAGCAATGCAAATTGAGTGTAGCTCCAAAATAAAAATGAACCAAACGCACAGCACTATATATACTCACAGATAAACTTGACTTCATGAGGCTGGATCTCCAAGAGCACTTCAGCCATGATGATGACTATATTGCTGATCTACATGAAATGGTGGATCACATACCAGGGCAACAACAATCAAGCAAAAAGGTCTACATAAAGCTCAATTTTTTCGAGTGCCCATTCATATAGGGTGTGTTTGGTTTGGCTATTGGAGAAAGCCTTTGGATAATGCAAAGGCTCTTAGCCTAAAGGAGTTTTGTGAAATGCAAAGACTGTTTGGTAATTTGCAATTTTAAAGTGACTTGGGAAGTAACATTGGGAAAATACTATTTGATAAACATATATTTACAAAGTCATTTGCTGTAATCAATTTTTTAAAAATTTATTTAAGATTTAAAAAAAAAAACACAACGATGGCAACTTTTATATTTTCACATCAAGAGTGATGTAAAAGAGACATATTAACAAGTTCAAAAAAAAAAAAAAAAAAATTACATGAGAAGTGTAAAAGATAATAGGGCCCTTAGATATACAAACAGTAAAGAAAGTATAATGACCAATGGGATAAGTTACTGAGAATATAAAAATAAAATTTAGTTGTTTCTGATGTCATATGGAAAGTCTTATCTAAAACTGGCATATGATAAGAAATATGTCTCTTATTCAGCAATAAGACAATTAGGCATATCTCAGCTGCAACATGACAGTACCAAAAGTCATATCTTGCTCTTTCTGAATGGACAACTGAGCACCTCATTGTCTTAAACGACTCCATCAATTTCCTCATGTCTTAGAGGTCAAAAATACTATGAGAATGGACTGAACCACCTAACACTTCCTGGAGATTGATTGCAGAGTGAGCACCACATGAACACATTCGTGATGGCAACCAAAATGAGCTTTTGCTCATGTTCAAAGCCTAAGCATGCAAGAAAATTAAAGAGCTCCGACTCTTGAAGAGAAATGGACTTCTTCTGTGAACCTCTGATTGCTGACAAATCAAGGATTAGCCTTAAAAAACTGTTCCTCTCATAAACATAAGTACAATCACAACATCTCAATTCACAAGGCAGTGCATGTATTAATATACACATCATGGATATTCCAAAGAACTTACAAGAGAAGATAACTCCTAGTAACTGCTGGGTACAATGGAAATGAACATTCAAAGCCCAGGATTATTCCTGGGAAAAATGGAAAAGTGGGGAACAACAGACTTTGACTTGCATCACATGAAGTAAGAACGACATAATGAGTGAATTTAACCGTCCCATAGTATTCTATTAGCAATGGCAGTGTCCACTGATTCCAGTTCTTCCACGACTTTAGTCCTGGAAGGCCGCTCGTTAGGAGTCATTCGGAGGCATTGCAAAGCAAGTTGTGCTATTTGGAATGCAGAATCCATATATGTAGGGTATAGGGACGGTATAAATTTGGTTCCCATTTCTGGCAGGTTGCAACATCATGAGCAACCAGTTTCCTCTAAAATAACCAGTATTTCTTTTTCGGTTTCTGAGGAAGGGGAACATCTGCAGAAAATGAAAAGTTATGTAGGCAATGCAACAGTAGATTCCATGCCAAATGACTTAAGTAGCTAAAAGGGAAACACACCTCGTGTTTCATAGAGGGGATTATAGTGAACCTCATTTCCAGAAACTCAACCAAAGCTCTGCATCAATTGAAAGTAAGGTTAACAAAAGGAAAAACTTGAAAAGGAAATGGAGTTTCAAAAGACCAGTTGCTCATTGAACAAAAGCAAAAGTAGATCAATTGCAAATGTTTACATCTAGGTTCTAAATCAATCAATATATTTAACCCTATCCAAGTAGCTGTTCTAAGCAAGCAAAATAACAAATATTTAATTTCCTAGACGAACAACAAGCAAAGCATCACAAGGGAGGGTCTACACAAGACAACCAAGAAGTAAAATATACCCATTTGGAATTTTAACAAACCCAACCCAAGAATTTCACATTCATCACATTGCACCTACAAAACAACAAAACAATACCCTTGACAGAGGGAACTTATAAATCCAATTGCCAAACAATAATTAGGCTGCAAATATAAGTGTCATCTAGAGGCTTTTGCCCTTCTTCAGGCTCTCCAACATCGACCAAATAAGCATTGAACATCAGTGACTCACCAGAATAGATAACTTCATCATTCTTCAAAATCCTGCATTCCAACAGCTGCTTGCCGCCATCATACGGCATTACCTATCATATATCCGATCATCAATCACAGCATGGACTAATCTACTCAAAACACGATCAATCATGGAGAGTATTACAATCAGAAGCACAGAACAGAACAATCGGTGATGATAGAAAAAATGAAATCCCAAGCAGCACTGAGATGCTGCCATTCAGTTCGATTGAGCAAGTTAAATTTGGGAAAAAAAGGGTAATAAATTGATAGCCACTGCATTTTTGACATACATTAGCCAATCAAACCGAATGATGTCCTAGCCCAATCAAAGGCAACTAAATTGCCGATCGGGTTGAGCTGGACATCAATGGTAGAGATTAGTGGTGAAAGCGAAGGTACCTTGCTGGTGGTGGCGCAGAGAGAGAGGAAGCCGTTGCAATAGACCTTGCGCTTCAGCTTCTGCTTCAGGTGCTTCTTAAAGGTGACATTCCGGCACACGCGGTCTCAAGCACATAGCTCATTTCATCAAACACCAAAATTGCACATGATCACCAAACACTAGACAGGCAAAACTTAGATGGTTCACACTCACACGAAGCATAATTCAGCACACTAATTATAAACACAATCCAAGAGCAGTTCGGGATTGAAAAAGAAAACCAGAGCACAACATCAATCCGTTCCTAGAACTTGCATTGCCAGCTCAAAATGCAAGGGTTGAGTCCATCACAGAGGAGTCATACTGGATTCCTGAAAGCTCTGACGTATTCATCTGTGGGATTCTGCTGAGTCTGGATGTTCTGTGTCAGGGCAACAAGGATGGTGATGCCAGATTTCTGTCCCTCAAGATTCTATTTGATGTGATGTTCGTTTTCCTAATCAAAACTCCAGAGTTAGAGCATAAGCTGGCAGACTTGAAATCCATATCCTAGGTGCAATTTCTCCCTCTTTGGCCAACCTTCATTGAAGATGAGGACCCCGATACCAATGTGTGTGCAGAAGCTCCTCCTGATGCTCATAGAGTTCAACTTGACTAAACTTTTTGAGATTCTACAACCAAAGACAGTCAGCCACTGCTTCAGATTTTCACTTGGTGATCTATCCTGTGAATGATGTTGAGCTGTGCGTGGCTCTGGCATCGCCTCTGGAAATGGATCCCAAGTTGCTTTCTCAGCCGAAAGTAGTACGGTGGATTGGAAACCTTTTGGAGTTTGTACATATGAAAAATATGGAATATTTTCTCAAATTGACGCTTGGCTTGTGCAAAGCTCTTCTTTTATGATCACTAGGTTCTACGAAAGGTTCCACATACATGGAAGAGCCAACACTACTTGATGTAGCATAGGACACATAACCGACTTTGGTGGCAGTGCCAGTGTTTTCCTGGAATTGAGTGTTTCTCATGATAGAAACAATGCCAATATTGCTTCTGAATGCACAGTTCTATTACTGAAGGCAGCCCTGAGGGAAGGTGCTCTCTTTTTCTTACCAATCTTTCGTAAGTGAGTGCAATTCTCGAGTCTCAGCAAAAGGGTGCTCCTTCTCTACTGGTACCAATGAATGCTGCATTCTCTCAGTTACTCCTGTAGGCAATGTTTGCTGCACGGAATGATTTTTGTCAGTGTGCCCATCAAAGATTGCTATGATTGAAGGCATCGTTGCTGAAATAAAATATTCTGCTGCTGCTGCTTTAGCCAGTGCTGCCACACTGGTAATCTTGGAATTGCAGTGGCTCCCTCATTTATGACTTCTCCATAACATTTGCAAATCCCACTAAGAAGCACACCTTTCCTTAAAAATAAACTGAACTTAAGCATAGCAATACAGAGAGTCTGTCTACTTCAAAGTCGCAAATGAGTTGATTGTGCTGTAAAGTCCCAGGATGGGAACCATAGTCATGTGACCTTCCAGCACACATTCCACCTATTTGTTTACAGCATAGCGAAGTTATCTCCAATGCGAAGCATGGTTATCAATTTCGAAATATAAGAAGCAGCAAGGATCTCTAATAATTTGGTACATATAAAAAAAAGCCAAACCAAACTAGGAAAAGAACAGAAATACTTGCACATAATTAAGAGCCCTCTGGCTGTTCAGAGGTATCATAATTTCAATGCCTTCATCAGATTTTCAAGCAAGAATCCGCTAAAAGGTCATTAAAAAGTGCATGCGAAACTTCTCTGTTCATATCTGCGAAAGAATTTGATTGCAAAAAAAAGGAAAACATTGCTACTTACCTCAATTTGTTTAAGGTTTGAACACAAGGGAACAATTTGTGGTTGCGCATCAAAAAGCTTTCAAGCGCAATGTGCACATTTTATCGTCTTAGTCAATAAATAGGATTGACTTCTCCGAGCAAAAACGAGAAATTTCCTCCACCACTAATTTCCCACAACGTCTTATTCCAACCTGTTTCAGTCCCTTCAAGCTTGATAGATCAGGCAACTTCGGTAAAGATCCACAGTCTTCAATCCACAATGTTTCCAAAGATTGGGGTAGTTTGCCTGGAATCTCAACCAGATTATCACAATATTCTACTACAAGAATTGTTAGTCTGTTCCAATTGCTTAGATCAGGTAGGATCTGCATCTGTTTAAAGCCACGAAGCTGCAACCGATGTCCACCTTCTTCTCCACATCTATATTCAAATATCTGATCGCGAGTTCTCACAGAAACATCTGTCTTACCCATTAAGCTGAACAGATCGGGGAACTCCTGTAACGAATCGCAGAGAAAAATTGTAAGTTCATCCAAAAACCGGGGTAGTTCGCCTTGAATCTCAACCAGATGACCACAGCGGGTTACTTCAATACGCCTTAGCTTGTTTAACTTGCTTAGATCAGGTAGCATTGCCAGCTGTCCGACGCTGTAAAGTACCAAATCTCGTAGGTTCTCCAAACAACCAAGGCCTTCAATCTCTGCAACTGCAGATTCCCCAATCTGGAGAGACGATAGTTTCCTCAGATTCGATACATCCATCGAGCAAAGTGAGTGGAAACCTCGCACATATAAGGAGGATAAATTTGAGGGAAGCCTCGGGAGGCGACGCGGATGAGGAGGGAGGCTCAGGTCTGTCGATGAGGGAGTCTCCTTAAAAGAGCCTAGTTCCAGAGATTCCAATTTGCTTAGCCCATCATATTTCCCATCACAATTAGGTGAGCCAAAGCGCAGACGCAATACCTTCAAGTTAGCGAGATTTGAGAGATCCGGAAACGTGTCCACCCTCAACTCATACAGCTCTAATTCGATAAGACTTTCAGGAAGTTTCGGTGGGGCGTGTATTATCACGTCTCTCAATCTCAAGATCCTCAGGGATTTATTCCCGTAGATGCAATTGCCAATTTCCACTTGCATATCTCCGGGAGACATAGTATTGAGGCCGACTTTTATTTCTTCGAGCTTCTCTATCGTCCAAAAGGAATCGGGTATATAAGCATCATCTATCTTTACCACTTTCAAATTTTTCATCTTTCCAATGGAATCGGGTAGTTCTTTGATGCGCGTGCCCCTTATGTCCAAGTCAGTCAGCGATTCCAAATTCCCGATTGTCTCTGGAAGCATCTCCAAAAGCTTGCAGTTTTTTGCAAATAGGTATTTAAGGCTTGCAAGATCTCCACCCAGCTCGTCCGGCAGCCTCCGAAGATTCCGACAATCGCTTACATCTAAGAAAACCAAGCATTTCAACTGACAAATTGATCTATCAATTTCGATTAACGAAGAACAACTCGATAGGATCAAACATTCTAATTTTGAATGACCAGATAAGTCGGGGGTTATCTTCAAGCATCTACACTTGCTCAAATCCAGAACTTTCAAATTTTTAATCACCTGTAAAAGAAAAATCATGCAAAGTTTACTTTTGAATCTAATAAGGCGAAAGAATAAGTGTTGTCTAGTATATAACATACCTTCATGTGGCTCCACCCCTTCCAATCATGGGTAATGCTACTCCAAGATAGATCAACAATAATTACATTCTCCATGGAGAAATTTGTAATCTCAAATGTTGGTTGAATAATACCAGAAAACCATCGTAATCGTGGAAGGAGATTTGAATTCTTCTGGAATACATTAGTTGAACGAATATCTAATGACCCTGTGTGCCAATGATACTCAACTCGAAGGAACGTTAGATTGGGTAGGTTCTTAAAGTCCTCATAGGTGTGCTGATCGACAAACTTGAAATGAAGAGCTTCAACTTCTTTCTTCATCTGTCCAAAGGAAAAATTTTAAAAACAAAAGAGTTGAAGGGAAACACATTTATTCAAGTTCACTATTTTAAGGGGTTGAATTGAGTACTTATATTCCTTTAATCTTAAAAGAGCAAAAATATTGGTTGAGTAGGTCACGACAGTGCTAGAGAATATAAAAAATAATTGCCTCCTTTTGAAAAGAAAATGTCCATAAGTAACTTGGAGATTTATTTTTATAGGGAATTTTACCTCATGGCTCTTCAGCAGATCCAATCCTTCCTTGGGATTCCACACCCAACGTTGCTTCTCAATTTTCATCTTACTTTCTTGACGAACTATTTCTCTTCCAAGGTCTCTAAGTTGATCATGCATCCACAATTTATTATCTTTTTCAATTTTTATCAAAGACATGTTTTGCAAAACTTCCAAGTTTGCTTCCGAAAAAAGTCCAGATGCATCCCAGAAAATAACCACAATGTCTTTGCGATATCCAATGAAATGACAAGCTATATCAAGGAATATATGCTTCTGCCGATAATCTAATGCACCATAACTTATTTTCAGCTTATTCTGAACTTTATCATGAGGAACACTTTCTAACAAGTTCAATGTGGCATCCCACATTTCTTTATTTTTGCTGGATAAAAGTGAACCTATGACTTCAAGGGCTAATGGAAGACCTCCGGCAATCTGTACCGCCCTCTTGGATTGGTCAATATACCCGTCTATAGGAGAATCTCTTCTGAAGGCATGTTTGCTAAAAAGTTGAAGAGATAGATCCGGATCCAAGCCTGTAAGCTCATACCTCCAGTCCACATGGATAACATCTTTCCTTCTTGTAGTAATAATAAGTTTGCTCCCTTCACCAAACCAATCACTCTTACCTACAAGTGCATCCATATGATCATTTTCTTCCACATCATCAAGAAGAAGCAATACTTTTTTAATAGACAACCTCTTTTTAATGATCTCAATCCCTTCATCAATGTTCTTTATATCTGTACATTTCATGTTAAGGATGTCAGAGATGAGCTGTTGCTGCAAGTAACAAATGCCCTTGAGCTTTGACGTTTCACGGATGTTGGAAAGGAAGCAGCAATCGTTGTACTTGTTGGAAAGCTCATTGTAGATTAATTTTGCAATCGTTGTCTTTCCAACGCCACCCATCCCATGAATTCCCACAATCCGCGTTTCACTTGTGTGAGCACCTATCTTTTCCATGATTTTATCCACATGGTGGTCCATACTAACCAAGTTGTTCGATACCTCCAAATAAGCCTTCTTCAACTCATTGAAAACCTTATGGGTAACTATTTTTGCGATCTCACCTTCTTCCCTAGTGTTTGTTGGAGGTCAAATGGCAATGAGTTAGAAAACTGTATTAAACCAAACTATGTTCTCACAAGACCAAAGTGAAAATTAAAGACCTATTCGAAATGCTTTCTACAAGGATTTACTCCATTGTAAATGAACTAGTGTGGGCACATATGGTTAATGAATGACCTTAACTGAAAAAAAAAGTTAATTGGAATGAAAAAGGACAAAATTGGGATTGTACCACTATTTCGTGTGATATATGCAGTATTATTCAAATAGCATAAAACTCAATTTCAACAAGGCTAACACAAATCTAGAAAAGAAACCAATTGAACCACATTAAAAGTGTTAATGATACAAGGCACATCAAATGGAATGATAGAGGTAGTTACCTATTGGTCTTGTTGTGCAGATCCCACCCGTTTATTGCCCCAACTACATTCAAAGCAGCCTTCCACTGACGCATAGTCTCTTTGTCATATCGATTCTTCTTTTCATGTGAAAGAAAGGCCTCTCCATAACCCCTAGTTTGGTGTCGAACCTCTGAAGGTGCCACATCATAAAAAATGGGCATGATCTTTTGTCCCCTAGTTTTTTGGCACTCAACCATCTGGACTAGCTCCTTGAGACACCATACGCTAGAGGCATAACCTTTTGAAAATATAGGTATTGAGATCTCCGATTGATTAATTGCTTGGAGAAGTTTTGGGCCAAATTCTTCCCCCTCGCAGAGCTCTTTGTCATCCTTATAAACCCGGATTCCCGCATCTATCATACAAGTGTAAATGAAGCTGGTAAAACCTGTTCGAGTATCCTCTCCTCTGAAGCTCAAGAATACTTCATTTGCATATCTTGATGAATTAGCCATTCCTTGACCTTCTGTCGCAGTGTCAAGAAATACTGAATAGCGTATCAGCAAAAGTAGTGGTAGCCAGAGATGGAAAATGTTTAGAAGCCCCTGACTCACAAATAATGGATATCTCTGTAGGTCATTAAACTTAGTAGCTAGGATTAGCTAAATATGCAAAGAGTCATAGGCCAGTATGCTACAATTGTTTAATAAGAATGATTCATTGCAGCATCACTCCAGCCTGTCAAAGTTGACAATGCACATGAACATTGGAGTGTTCAATCTCAAGGGGAGTTTTAACACCTTAAGGAGTTTTAAATCTCCTGGGAAGAACGTTAACATAGCATAGTGCAAAGTTTTCATTTAAAAAAAAAAAACACTTTCTCTTTTCGAATCTCGAGAACATAAATTATTCCCTAGGAGTTTTAAATCTCAAGGAGAGAACGTGAACATGTTCTCATTTGACATAACACAATGCATAGCATTTTTTTTTTTTTATAAAAAAAGAAGAGTTTCACTCTTCTCGAGTTTCTACAACATAAATTATTTCTTTTTAATGTCACTTTTGCAAATATGACCGCCACTTTCTCTAGAATGGATCAAAAAATTAACCAAAGCAATTCGTGTGATGGGATAGCTATAGTTTGAAATCTCACACAATTCTAAAATTCCGTTAGCCAAAAATGGAGTTTTGCTTCATGTATGCTAGATTGAAAGAACCAATTATGAACTTGAAGTATCACTGGCAAGTAAAAATTAACCGATAACTTGTGAGTCTAGTCAATTGTTAGAAAGTTATCAAATTTTTCATCCTCAAACCAAATAGTGGATTACCGTTTTTTTTCTTTTAGATTTTACAAATTGGTTAGTATTTTCGCTTGTAGATTATGAATGCTCACATACTTTATTATAGTCTCGATTGATGTTCTAACTTACAAACAAAATAACTATTTTACCCCCTCTAAATCCAAATAGGGTATTAAGATTGTTTTGAATTTATGAGTAGCAATGTTCATTTGTAAATACCACGTGAACATAATAATTTATTTACTTTGTGGAAAATACTCTTGTAACTTACGAGCAATCGTGTGCTTATATAAGTGGGCGAGTATTTTTGGGAGTAAACTACGAGTTGCTTACATGCTCTGTTAGTGGTCTTAGTTAATGGTTGTAACTACGAACAAATAACTATTTTACCAGTATAAATCCTTACTATATTACTGTTTCGATATTATGAGTTGCAATTTTATTGTTAGTAAATACTAATGAAACAATGGATTTACCTACTTGAAATATTCTTGCAGTTATGAGGCTGTTTGCTTTGCAAGTGGGTGGGTTGTACCTCTAGTAGGTCACAGGCTCCTTACATATTTTTTACTAGTGATGCCAGTTAATGGTTGTAACTTCCCAAAAATATTACTATTTCATTACCGTAAATTTTTAGCAAATTATTAACATCGTTTCGATGTCTATTTGTCAGTAACATACAAACATATTTATGCAACTATATGTATGCCGGATGATTGCGTGTATTTGTTTACTAGTGATATTGATAATTATTTGTATTGATGGAGTGTTCCAATTTTTAATATAGTCGATCGTGACACACCGACTAGAAGCTCCGAGATGATCAAACATGCCACATGAGATTACACGGTAGTACTGTTTCGATATAATATTGCAACGTGATTGGGCATTGACAAAGTTAACAATATATAAGGTTTGGAACTTATATGATGTACAACCGAATAATAGTTAGGTTCGATGTTATTCAACATCTAACGCATAATATAAGGGGCAATAGCAAATTCGTGGATGCTTCCGATATAATTTGTTTGTTCAATGATTGAGTCGTGATTGTTGAGATTTTGCTCTATCTAGGGAAGAATGGACATAAGAGTATTAGCTTCCTCTATAATTACCCCATAAAATTAGGACAGGCACATGCCATCATTTGTCAACATTTCAAAATTAAAGATATCTACATTGAATGATTCTTGTATTAGCACTGGGCTCCAACTTCATAGAACACGATTATGAGGGAAAAAAAATGGTTCCTCTCAGATCTAAGCTCGAAAAGTGGTTCTTTTTTACGTTGGTCCAAGAGATGTGCCCCTCCACTTTCCAATATACTAACAGTCTCGAACCTTTCTCCGCCAAGCAGGCATTGTGAGACCATTAGTCTATAGAAGAGATGAGACCTAACGCTCAAGATCAGGATGGAGTAAGTACAAGAAGCCAAGGGAGTCTCCGATCTCAAGGAGCGAACGTGCAGGCATTCGGGGCTCATACTTCACAGTGCACGATGCACGATGCACACTTTGTTTTTTCCCCAGCTTGCCTTTATTTGATAACATTCAACGGCAATCATAAGAGCGTCCGAAAGAATACCCTCTCGAAATCATAAAAGGCCACCGTCCTTCATCTGGCATTTCCTAAACAATGTTCACGTTGCACTAGCTTTGAGGAATACAAAAGAAAAAGTAGAATTATCAACATTTCACGTGCTATGATGGTCTCCCAAGCCCAGCCACGCTGCTCCGATAAAAGGTTGTCCCTTCTTAGATCAAGAACGAAAATTGCCCCTTTCTAAGTTTGGTTCTAGAGATTTAGCCCTCCGCTCTCCTTTTTGAGTTCATATTTAATTACTGATGCACACTTATACACACCCTTTTACTTGATGGGCAAAATTTAAATAAGCATCCTGCAGTTTGGTGGCTGTTTGAATTCTTACCTAAGGTTTTGATATTACCAAAAAATCAATGTTCTTAAGATACTTCAGCTGCGCTTGCTGGCAACTATTTTAGCATCATAGACTCATAATAGATTATAAACATTGTTTCTATTTTACAGGTACCAACATTTTTTTTTGTCAATGTTGTACCACATCATTTATGGAACTATCAAGTGTACGCCAATTAATTGTATGTATTTGTATACTACTGATATTGATAGTTATTTGTATTGATGGAAATGTTAATATGGTTGATCGTGAATCACTTTTTTGGCGCATGTCATATGGAGTCCATACCTTTCTTTTTTTTTTCATTTTTAGGGTTTTCCCATATCAATCGGGTTTTGGGGACACTATATCAGTCCTTTTTTAAGAAACTTTTGTTTAAGAAAATATATACGTAAGAACCACAAGGATTATCTTAGTTTGCTAGACATGGTGATACAATATGGTGCGCAACCTTTTTCCTCTAATACCATTTGTAGGGTATGTAGAAGCGTTGTGATGGTAACACGAGAGAATTGTAATAGACAATTCAGACACTCTTGTTATACTAAACTGCGGTACAAGTATGACATTCACGATAATCTTTTCTCTTATCACACTCAAACGGTGGAGGTTTAACCCCACACACTCGGATTCATAACCCTTTTATGGAGGGATTCCCCCACAGAAACTTTCCTTCTTGTTCACGTTCAATCCTTTCTTTCAAAGGTGACAGCCACCGCCCAAGACCTATACAGTTGGCATTTCTTTGCTAGATGTACACTTTCTTCATCTTTTGTAAAGCCACAATTGTTGACTTCCTCTTGCTTGTTATTTTCTTCTTTCTTCAGAAAATGCTTGAAGAACATCTTGGACTTTTCTCCTCCTTCTTTGCCGACTTCAATTCGTCAACAATTGTGGGTTGCATTAGGTGTTGACTCCAACAGATACTGTCGCTGTCTCAATGTGATATCACAACGTACTTCGAATGTGACAAAGTCAAGAATGCAAAGTTGCTATTATCTTCTTTGAAAGCTCAAAAGAAGGGGAGAGGCTGAAAGAAAAAGGACAGTGAAGAGAAACGAACCTCACAAACTCTTCATGCATATGGTCATTGTTGATTTTCCTTCTAACAAACCAATTTTTGCTCTTAGCCTCTAATGAGATTTTATAATCATTACATCCAAATGGAGGAATAATATGGTACTTTATGCTTCAGTACTATGGTATATATACATATCTATTCAACACTACCTAAAGAACCATGTTTCTCACAAATAAATCTCTCCGAAAATAGGACAAGATTTTTGAGCGTCTGAAAATAATTACATTCTTCTAAATGTTATCATTCTTTGGCATGGAAACATTGTCACTCAACATGGGACAATCACAAATTCAATTATAAACCTATTGTACAAATTCAAATTCATTCCAAAATATTTTAATTAAATCAATATTGCTTTAAACCTTTGAGTGAAAATGCAATCAAATCCTCCCTGCTCAACTCCACAAACCGTTGCCCTTGCCTAGTCCCGCTCTCTCCCAAGTTGACCTCTAACAACGGTCACGGCTCATCTAGACCCGGCGCCTCCAAAAGTGGAGGCTAGACGGTCAGTTTCAATGGCCATCGGGCTCCATGGCTTTCCATGGCCGCTCAGCTTGAAGCATGGCGTTCAGCTCAACCAAATTTGGCATACCTCCAAATCCGGAGTCGACGAGCTTCTCATGGCCATCGAGCTAGTCTAGGATGGACGGCCTGCCATTGGCATTGGTCCCTCCACACGGACTTGATGGCCACTGGCCAACCCTCCATGTCTAAAGGTTTGGTGGCTCGCTGGCAAGCCTAGATTTGGATGGCTGACGAGCCATCTCGCTTAGATCTAGCTTGTCTGTTATCGAGGATCGTATACGGTGCCGCAGCAAAGAATGCCATTAACTATGGATGGCTATGGAAACGAAGGAAAGGAAACGAAAAGAAAAGAAAAGAAAATCTGACGTAGTCTAGACATGCTATTGTCATTACAAATAAAATGGCCAGTGATGACTGAATTGCCACATAAAAATTGTTAGGCGAATTTACCAAAAAGGACTTTATTGCATTTTTACTCAAAAGTTTAAAACTGCAACTGAAATGTATGAGATTGAATTTTAATTCATATAATAAGTTTACGATTGAATTTGCGATTTTGCCAACTCAACACCTATGGTTGTTATAAGTTTTTTCTTTCTTTTAATAGTTCTTCCCCTACTATCTGTATAAAATGGGCAATGAGGGGTGGCTTGTGCAGTGGAAGGGAAACCGTCCTCCCAATGACCTTACTAGAGAAAATTGACCTAAGTTCAAATCAACCAGGGAAGAAAATTGTCCTCTTTCAACTTTGAATCACCATGTTGAGTGTTGATTTTTACTCCTTAAATTCTTCTATCACGTCCAACCCCTCAGGATCTTGCCATTAAAAGACAATCCTTCTAGATAATAAGAGCGAGAATAGAAGTCATATGCTATGATTTCCAATCTTTCACGGGACAGAGAAGTGGATTCACATGTGGATAATGTGAGAAAAAAGCTATCCGATACACTCCCATTTAATTTACAAAAAGTTTGATCAATTTATAGATGACATGCAGCAACTTGATTTCCATTCACATATAAATGACAGGCAGCCTAGCCAAGGCTGTGTCAAAGCCCCATTGCATATATTAGATGCCATGCCATCTCAATCCATAAGGCAAATGAAGGGATATATAGATGTTTTCCGATCATCATTGTCACGCCCCGATCCTCGGACGCGCACACATCCTTCTACTTGGTCGATTATTAAAATGCGATATCCCAGGACTATGTATCGCCGACCCTTTCTTTTATTTAAGCACATGCGGAAGCGTCATAAATCCCTGACAATAAAACAATGGGATAGGAAAGTAGGCCATATTTTTCATATTGAAATTCATAACCACACTTTCATTAACAGCACAACTCATAGTATAATTACAATACTATTTACAACATAAAAGTCTCACACCTATCTACACTAAGACAGGGTTCACAAAAGGGATGGGATCTCAATCCACATCTGGGTTATATTCAAGATCCCTCTCTGGATCTTCTTCTTTTACAAAAGTCTTTCTCCCCTTCAGGTTCCTCTTCCTTAGCTTCTCCTCAGGGTCCTGAAATGGTTATTCAATAACCAATGAGACCACGTCTCAGCGAGTCCTACCCCCTAAGACTCGATTAATAAACCAATACGCCATACGGTTGCCTAAGCACAACACGAGTCAGAGGACTTACCTTGGCCTCAGTTCCAACCTGCAATTCAAGGTTAAACACAGATATTCCAACAATTCACGACATTCGATCAAGCACTGGTCAATCGACTAAGTCGATTACATGTCAGTCAGACCTTCTTTAGGTCATTCCCACTCATACCACGCTTTCCCAGTGGTGTACTCATTCACCAAATCACATGTGTTTCTCGGGCGTCGTTTTCGCCAATGACATACCGATCACCGACACCGTGCGTTCTTTAAGGCGCCGTTTTCACCAGTGATATCCTCGATCACCGAACCACGTGTCCTTTCTAGGGCGCCGTTTTCGCCAAGGTGACATCGGCTATAGACAACATCGTGAGTTCTTTAAGGCGTCGTTTTCACCAAACGATATTTCCATAATCACCGAACCACGTTTGTCTATAAGTCATTTACGTGCGTTCTTTAAGGCGCCGTTTTCGCCAGTGATACTTCCAATCACCGAACCACGTATGTCCAATAACATCGTACCTGATTGGTCTCAGCCAATAACATTCTCAGTTATCTCTCATCATTCTCTCTACTATATAGCCCATCAACGTACTGGCGCTATATACCCATGCTCGGCCAAGCACCAATCAAATATTCAATAACAAACAATTTAGGACAATTCCTAAAATTCCACAATTAATTCAATTCCACACAACGTAGAGCTCAAATAAACAAACGGTCTGCACCACGACAATCGGCACGAAATTCCGGTCACCGGCCATCCCGGTTGAATTTCCGGAAAAATAATTAATTAAATAAATAAATTTCGAAAATAAATAAATAAACATTAAAAATCCAATTTATGCCCATATTGCCTTATTGGAGCCAAACGGGTCGGGAAAAATCCCGAGATACATTCAATAAATAACCAAACATTTCTACTTGCTAATAGCTAGGTCTAACCACCTAACATGCATCCTCAAGTCACTAATTTAATTGTTCTAACCTAATCTAACCACCTAAGTGCATGTAATTAAATCTAACCAACCCTAAGGCATAATTAGCAAACTAATAAAGCTTTAGTGAGTAAAACTCACTTGGAAAAAGCGGAGACCGAATCACCGCAACGGCGACGCGACGGCGGCCGAAATCGGGCTTTCGACAACACCGGCGGACTTGGACCGGGCCTCGACCTTGGCTCAACAAATCTCAGCCCAATTGAGGTTTGTTCTTGCTTTTGGGCTGGACCCGAGTTGGGTTAAGCCTGCTGAATTGGACTTGACCAATTAATTCACTTGCATTGGACTGGGCTTGAAGACTGCAGGAGATGGGCCTCAATTAAAATTCTACTAATGGGCTGCTGAAGACAGGCCGAACAAGACAGAGATGGGCCTCTACAATTCGTGAAGGCTGAGGGCACGCCGCTGGAGACGACTGAAAACGGAAGCTGCTCGTGGACGCTGCTTCGCTGGCCAAACTCGGCTGACTCGGTGGCCGACCAAAGTTGGGGACAATCTCTCGCGGACGGACGCAGGCTTCCTCGGTGGTCTGCAGCGTCCGCTTGTTAACCGAACCAACCGCAGGTGCCGCCAAGTGGCAGCGAGGCAAAGCTGATCAGTCAACAGGAGGCTTCGGTGATTGCTAATGTTGACCGAGGAACCGAAGTTTGCTGGAGACGCGTGGAGTTGGCCGTGAAGATGGCAACTCGGTGGATTCCTGGACGTGTGCTGATGGGGCGTGAAGACCGAAGGGATGCAACTTGGACGTGTGGACGGGGAGGCTTCGCGAACAACACTGAGGAGTTGCGGGTCAACTGGTTCTGCTGGATGAAGAAGCTTGACCGGAGGAGGTGGCGAGCTGGCTTGCGAGTTGCTTCGTTCGGCGTTGCTTCGCTGGCTCAACGTGGCAGCAGCTTGGTCAACAAATTGAAGAGAAGAAGGCTTGGAGTTGACTGGCGTGGGAACTTGAAGCAGCTGCGGCAGCAATTGAAGACGCGGACGTGAGGAGGCTTCCTTCTTCGGTGGTGTTGGCGAGCTGGAGAGAAGATGTGCGCCGACTTCAATCCCGCGGGGAGCAGGTCAACAAACTGGCGTCTGCTGACCGAAGAAGTGGACGACGCCTGGCAGAAGACACGGATGGAGGGAAGACGTGGGCTTTCTTTTGATGTAAGCTGACCGAAGATTGAAGAAGCTGGATTCTTTTCTCTCTGTTGGTGCTGGTGTCGCATGAAGGAATCGGGAGAGAAGCAGCTCACGGCAGCAAGCTGGAGAGGATAAGGAAGAATTGGGCTCCACTTGGTTGGATATTTTGCAAAATATCTTCCAAAAGCCATTCTTAGCCATGCATTAATACTTGGCCTTCAATAGGCCATCCAAATGTCCTATATAACCTCCCAAGTGGTTCCATTTTCAATTGCAGCTAAAATTACGAAATCGAAGAGATGGCCTCAATTGGCTCTAAATCCTCTTGATTTCATCTCACTTTGATTCTCACAAATTCATTGATCATTCATTGATCGCTCTCGCATTTTTCCTCATTCAAGAATCCACCAAAATCCAAATTGATACCAATGATGCATGCCCCCATCTCAAGATTTGATTTTAACTAAGTGCGAACTAAATTTCAATTCCAACCTCTCCAAATTGAGGCCCAATTTTGATGTAAAAAATCCCAAGAAATTTTCTATAAATCTCCGACACACACAGGCTCAACCCGAAAGTCAAATTTCCCATTAATTTAGCCAATCTGAACTTCTGCCAAATTTCCGCGACGTCCGAACCCAATTTCCGTAAAATTTCCCGAATCTCCGAAAATCTTCCGAGATCGAGTGATACTCCTAAAATTTATCAGTGATATGGCCAAAACTTCAATTTCAAATCGGACTCGAATTGGCGGTTAATTTTCATTCGGCGCGTTTTTAGCGTGACCTGACTATCGGGTAGTTTTCGAACTTTTAAGGCAAATGACCCATGATCGATTTCTTCGAACCACTATGAACCCACTCGACTCAATGGCGACTCTCGATTGTCGTGAAAATCTCGAGGATTCAATTACGGACACAGGGTACCAAAACAATAAGAAATCGGTCTAGTGCCGATCAACGAGAATTTTCTAATTTAGTGGTGTCACCCACGACAGCCACACATCTCAGTCGAACCGACCTATCTCTGATCTCTAATCGATTTTATACTGTGCAGTAATGACCTCTAAAGATGAACACGGTCGAGAAGCCCCTTCCTGGTCGAATTCTCAAGTCTATCGTGCTTAATATTCTTTAATGGCGTGCGATCAAATAGCCTCTGGTTATCTCGAGAAACCGATCGCCCGAGAACAACCCTATGTATTAACGTCAATGAAATGCCCGATTAATTTAATAGAAAACAATACTGAAAATTCTGGACGTCACAATCATACCTTGAGAAAAGGCAACGCATTTTCGACTCCAACAGGTGAGATATCCTTCGGATAGTAGACTCGAAGATGAATCTTGCTTCCGGTCTCCATAATCTGGCAGCAATGATGGTGATTCCGCTAGACTGGCGAGAACTACTTTTATCTTCCTCTCCTCTATGTAATTACAACTTTCTTTATCTAACTAAAAATCTAAAAGAAAATTTCTCAAGTTACTTGCCCCCAAAGATTAGGGAACATATAGCAGAAAAACTACCATGTCAGCCGTAATGTCCCCTTCACCTGTAACCAAAACTTGTCTCTGCACTGTAGGACAGGTGGAGCTACCTGCTGTGCTTGCATAATAACTGCATCAAACAGAAGATCGGATGAAAAGCCTGCTCCAATTCCTTGTAAGTATCAACACATAGCTTATAAGGGGGCACGTCATGGTTTTTTCTTTATCTTGATGTATATAGGCTACTACGGTAGGCATTCAAAACCTTATTTAAAGATGATCCTTGCTGCAACGCCACTGCCTCTACCTTAAGCAGTTCATATCCCAGTGATAATACAGTCTAATTGACATGTCATGGCAAAGAAATTGCAGAAGAATCATTCAGCTGATTCAAGTACTATAAACATAAAATACTGATGAGTCTTATTGCCTAGTGGAATCGAGCATGAGCTTGGTTTACTCAACTACATAAACACGGAGAAGAGGCTTCAGACAAAAGAACTTAACGAGAAAGGGGGCACGTCATGAGAGCAAGATGTGATGAAATGTGCCATTGTAAATTTTCTTTGAAGATACAACGCAGTAATGCAATCTCATCTTGTGCGTTGGTTTTCTCTACTAATCATCGTCTCAGTCATCTGGTTACACAACCATTCACCTACTTTATGTCCAGAAAGTAATTCACTCACAAGGCATTCTAAAAGGTTGCGGTGCGAGGATAAGAGCTATGCAAAAAAGAAAAACCTGACCAAATATTTGAAAACAACTCGAGGAAAAGAACTTGAAAACAGGGTAACTAGTGACTGACTTACACATGCCACTGAAGCTTACGCCTCCTAGATATTCCTTCTACCATTATTTATGATGTTGAAAGGTAAATTTTCAAGAGAATTATTGTAGAACAAAAGGATATCATCCCCTTCACTTATTGCCTAATAAAACAGGAGGCAAGCAACGCAAATTGACTGTAGCTCCAAAATGAAAATGAACCAAATGTGCCGCACTATATACTCACAGATAAACCTGAGATCATGAAGCCAGATCTCCAAGAGCTCTTCAGCCATGATGACCTCTATATCACTGATCCACGCGAAACACCAGGTCACATTGCAGTATAACAACAATCAAGCAAAAAGCTTTGCATAAAGGTCAATTCCAAGTACCCATTTGATATAATCCTGTCATGCGCAGTTTCAAGCACGTTGTTCATTTCAACAAAACACCAAAGTCACACATGATCACCAAACACTAGACGGGCAAAACTCAGATGGTTCACACTCACATGAAGATAATTCAGCGCACTAATCACTACAGAGCCTAAGAGCAGTTCAGGATTCACAGAAATAACCAGAGCACTACATCCGTTCCTAGACCCTGCATTGCAGGCTCGAAAGGCACCCACCGTGGTCATGATTATGCTATACGCAAAACTCGATACTGAGTATGATGATCCGATGCTCTGTTATGACAACTCTCTGAACAGTTATGTTAAGTTGCAGAGTGGCGGTTCGCCCGCTATTTATATATTACTCATTTTTCAAAACCTTGTTTTGTTGTATTACCCTAGAAAAGCTTTAAAAAGAATAGTCAATTTATTATTGCCAACTTACACAATCTTCTTTACCAGCCCTTGCGCAAATTGCTTTTTGTGTCATTTTCTGAAAATTTCGTGCTATATATATAAAACCAACTTATCAAGTTTGGTGTCTGCTGTCGATATATCCAATAAGCCCTAGCCATATAATATTCTCTTACTAGACGTGGGTGAGAAAGTTATCAATGGGAACTTGCAATTAACTACTCAATAACATTAGAAACAAAAACTATTAAAATTCTTTCGTAAAATTAATGTGGAGGACGTAGGGCGTGTTTTGTTTTAGTTCAAATAGGAGGAGAACATAGGAAAAAGTATGCTGTCAAATGTGAAATATGAACTAAGTAATTACCGCCAATCCCTCGAAAATTTCGTCAAAATGACCCTGGTTCACGGGGTCGGTCTGGTTTTCTTTTCTTTTCTTTTCTTTTCGAATTTGTTCACCATAACAGCCAAGCCATACTTTGCATTTAAAATTCAGGAGGAGACGATTTCCAATTTACAGCTCTTCGAGTTGTCGAGTCCATCACAGAGGATTCATCCTGGATTCCTGCAAGCTCTGATATATTCATCCGTGGGATTCTGCTTAGTCTGGATGTTCTGTATAAGGGCAGCAAGGATGGTAATGCCAGAGTTAAAGCATAAGCTAGAAGACTTGAAATCCATATCCTACGTGCAATTTCTCCCTCCACCCAACCTCGATTGAGGATGAGGACCAGATGCCAATGTGTGCGCAGAAGCTCCTTCTGATGCTCCTAGAGTTCAACCTGACTAAGATTTCTGAGATTCTACATCCAAAGACAGTCGGCCACTGCTTCAGATTTTCGCTTGGTGATCCGTCCTATGGAAATGTGAATGATATCAAGCTGTGCGTGGCTCTGGCATTGGCTCCAGAAATGGATCCCAAGTTGCTTTCTCAACTGAAAGTAGTACGGCGGATCCGAAACCTTTTGGAGTTTGTGCATACGAAGGATATGGAAGATTTTCTCGCATTAAAGCTTTCCTTTAATGATCACTAGGTTCCACATGCCCCCGCTTGAGCCGAAACTATGTGATGAAAGTTCTTCTGAGGCAGCAAGTAGCATAAGAGACATAACCGACTTTAGTGGCAGTGCCAGTGTTTTCCTGGAATTGAGTGGGTCTCATGACAGAAACAATGCCAATATTGCTTCTGAATGCATGGTTCTATTACTAATCTTTTGAAAGTGAGTGCGATTCTCGAGTCTCGGCAATAAGGCGCTCCTTCTCTACTGGTACAGCGAATGCTGCATTCTCTCCGTTATTCCTGCAGGCGATGTTTGCTGCACAGAATGATTTTCGTCAGTGTGCAAGTCGGAGTTTGCAAAGATTGAAGGCATCGATTCTGAGATAAAAAATTCCTGTGCCGCTACTTTGCCAGTGCCACCACACTGGTAATCTCAGAATTCCGGCAGCTCTCTCATTGTAGTTTAATCCATGAAAGTTGTAGGCCAACTGATTCCTGGCCTGAATCTCCTATACTTCTTTCAGTGTGGAATCTAGGAAGGTTGCTCGGCTTTCAGGACAAGCATCGAAAGAAACTGCACGTCTGGTCTGGCTAGCGCCAATTGCAAGATCCAGTCGAAAGTCTTTTTCTCTTTACCAAGACTTCCCTAGGATAATCTTTTTTCTTTACCAAGACTTACCTTGGACATGGGTTGCACATAGTCATCAAAATGAAAGATGACAAACTTCATTTCTGACTGTCGCAGTTCATTGATTCATAGGTATTCAAATCTGACTATTCATTCCATGGCACCCATGATTAGTAGGTGGCGGGTTCATGTGGATTTATGGTGAGCATCACGCAAGAAACTTCGAAACCCTCGACATTGTGATCAAGGCATTTCTGCAATAGCAAATTGCCAGCTCCAGAAGCGGACATGGCAATTTGCTCATTCTAAAAACTCAGAGAGAGAGAGAGAGAGAGAGAGAGAGAGAGAGCGAGAGCCCAAAGGAAATAGAGCAATTGTAAGTTTCTGTCATTATTCTAATAAAATAGGGCACAATGACTCTTGAAACAAGATGCAACTAGTACATCAGAAACTAAATTCGGAGTTCCACGACCAATGGGCATTGAGATATGCATAAATTAAGACAAGCTCACAAGGAACTACGTCTTCCTCAGTTCTTCTCAATTAGCTTTTCGATCATGTCCGCAGCTTCCTGGACAGTTGTGATACTTGAGCACTTTCTTCCTCCACGCTGATCCCATTCTTCTTCAAGTCGCATCACAATCTCCACCTAAAATGCAAAAGAGCAATGGTCTCATCACAATCCTATTTTACCGTATAAAGGAGTGAACTTTAACGTTGGAATCAGATAAGAAGAAAAAACAATTCCAGCTCCGCCTCAGAATGAACGGATAAAGTGAAACCTCATTAAAGTCTGCAGAAAAGGAAAGAGACTTTTGCATGAACAGCTTACAGTGTCCAGAGAATCAGCTCCCAGGTTAGCAAATTTTGACTCTCCAGTCATGCTAGCATCATCTGGTAAAGCCAGCTGCTTCCTTACCATTTGGCACACTTTATCCACTGTCTCCTTTTTAGCCTGCTCGTATCTCAAGTCGATTATTTGCAAGTTCGAAAACCTACTTATGGGCTTCACACTGAGTGGTTATAAGATTGGCAAGGCCAATCCAAGCATTCCCCCAGAGCAAGCAAAATTGTTGGAACACAGTATCAATAATATTATGGGCATCCACTTTCCCAGAAGGAGAATGTTTTGAATGACTTGATTATAATCACACAGCAAGATCGTTCAACACGAGACAAAAATAATGGCCCAGACTTCAGATATATAATAACTTGTAGTCACTTTGCTACGCTCTAGTTTTGTTGTTATGGTTGGCATGACACAGTAATACATACCGCACATGAAACCTGGAAGCGGCGTGCTTTAAGAGAAGGGAAACTTCTGCCACCGATGGGGAAGGAAACAGACCTGACATTAGATATCTTGCTGACAGGTACCTGTTAAAAATGTCAAAAGTGACATTAGATATCTTGCTGACATGTACTTTAGACCTGACATGGTGCTATAAAAGTCAGGTCTAAAGTACAATGCCAAATGTTTACTAATGTTTCAAAGATCCAATCTCAGTTCACAGTGCAGAACCTCAACCAGGTCAGCCAAGCCATATCCCATTTTGCACAGAAAATTTGGGAGAATTACATTTTGCCCCCAAGTTTTTGGCATAGTGGCAAGCTACCCATGATGTTTCAAGTTTTGCAATTTGTCCCCGGACTTTTTAAAATTGGAGGCAATGGGCAGCCCCACGTGACTAGTTATGGAAGGCAAATTGGATTTATATCATCTATATATGTGGAAAGAAAAAAACACAGGGACTACCCAAAAACATATTTTAAAACTATATATTGATGTGCATTTCGCATTGATCCACTCAAATTCTCGCCGGAATTTTAGTCACGTGCTCGAGTGCAATATTTTTTAATTATTCTTCTACTTATTACATGTACATGCTTATATGAAAAATTTCCTCCGTAATCAGTCACATTGTTGGAGCTCCAAGTTGAAATTGATTGAATTCAATCCAGGGAACGAATTGCAATCTATTCCTAAATTTATGGGCCAATTGCAAAAAATAAAACATCACGGGCCAATTTGCAACAACTTTAAAACTTGGGGGGCAATACGTAATTTGCCCCAAAAATTTACAGAGTTTTCAGACCAGTAGATTGCTAGCAATTATTAGACCAACTTCAAACCTCGAGAACCTTCAGAAGCTAATGGAGATGCTACTATCAGCATCACCAACCACAACAATGAGACAGCAAAAACAAGCTAAAATAAGTTCAAAAAACAAAGGCATCAACATGCAAAAGCTGCTACCTGAGAGCAACTCAACAACACATTGAAAAAGAGTGAACTAGATTAGGTGTCCGCCTAATATCACTAGCCTGAACTCATCATTAACCTCAGACAGTTCATCTAGTCAATCTAGACATTTGAAAATGCTCATTTGGCTGTGCTGTAGCTTCCCAATGTAGTCACAAATGCATGCTTTGGCGATGCTTACCCAGTTCATCTGTCCCCATATCCACCCAGCCTAATGCCACAAACATGGCTGTTTTTTGAAAAACCGCCAGAACATGTACTCATCTCCCAATGAGCCCTATCAAATCCTTAGCCCAGAAACTCACTCTACTTGATCAATCATCACACAGATTTTCCGACACAAACATTCTGAACCAGCATCTCCCGTCAGGTATAATTCATAAATCCAGGCACTAAACAAATCGAAAGCAGACCAATTTCTTCCCTTTTTTCCCCTATCAAGTCAAACGAAATGCTGCTCCTCGATCAATCCACGGACAAAACTCGACATTTACCACAACCCTGTGGATGAAAAAACACCTCCACCACCATAAACACGAACACGTTCGTCCCAGTCTGGGAAAAAGCTAACGTCCAAGCTGATAATATGCCTCGGAAATGCCGCCAGCGATCAAGCGCCAATCAAACAAAACCAAATCACTCAGAATCTACACTTGCAATCGTCCAAAAAAGCATCAAAGCCTCGTTAGTGTCTTAAAGAACAATAATATATCTTCCTTTGACTTGTCAGGTGGGGCAATGGGGTGCATATCCTGAAAAAATACAGCTCAACCAAATGAGTGATGCCGCCTAGCATATCAAAGCCTTTTATTGATCAAGATGCAATGAGAAATTTTACCAGCCCAAATTCTACTTCCAAGAAAAACTTCAATTCGGCATTTGGAACTTTATTTGACACTTCTCTCAGCTGTCCTACCTACAGTATATCAAAAAGAAAAACAAATACAGTGGGAAAGAAGTAAAGACCCAAAACAAAAGGCATTGAAACAGCGGATAAAGCACAACGAAATGAACATAAGCAGCACGGAAAATTTAAAAAGAAAAACGAAAGAACAAAAGGGAAAAACCGAAAAAAGGAAGCATCTCTGCCAATAAAATGCATGATCAAAAGATATCCTTCCAATGCAGGTAAGTGAAAATTAAAACCTATCACTCTGAAGAACAATTAACTCCTCCAAGAATAAGCTGAACAAGCATCGTCCTCATTATTTTCCACTCTTACACCAGAATAATCAACTAAGTGATAACAAAAACTCAAGTACCAGATAATAGAAAGCAGGTAGCGCACACATTAACACAACATTACGTAGACTTAAAAGGCTAAATGATTACCCAACCAAAGCTAAACAGAAATTAAACCAAAAAAAAAAAAAAAATGTGCATGAGAAACATTTCTGAGAAATGTGCACCGGAATGCTGAAATCTTTAGCAACCTCCTCCTGAAAAAATACAGCGGTTTTTGTTGTCACTTGGTTTGATTTCTGTTGGAGAAATCCTTGAAACTATCAACAGAGAAGACTATCCCCAGAGATGGCCAAAAGCTAGTTTGCTAGACATGGCGATACTGTTTCGATAGGATATTGCAGCATAATTTGACTGCGACAAAGTCAACGATGCCTGGTATACACTGTCCATTCGTTTCCAATGTACAGCCAAACAGCAGTGTGGTTCTGTGTTCTTCAACATCTAATGCATAATATGATATAAGGTTCATCAGCGATTTCTTGGATGATTCCGACAATTTATTTTCAATAATCTAACCACAATGATCGAGAGTCCACTGGGGAAGAATGGACAAAAAACATCAGATTCCTAAGTAATTAATCTGTCAAAATTAGGACAGGCACATGCCCACATTGTCAGGCATCTCAGAGATAAAGATGTCCACTATTAATGATTGTTCGATATGTATTAGCACTAGGCTCTAAGCTCATCATAGACTGCAATTTAGTAAAAAAGAGATGGCTCTTCTCATGTCTAAGCACGAAAATTGGTCCTTTATGTGCTGCAAGAGTCTCAAAATTTTCCCTGTCAAGGACTTGCAGACATTGGAGACCATTAGTCTATAGGAATTCCAAGTTCAGAATAAAATACCGATACACTGCCATTCATTTGATGTGTCAAAACAAAAAATAAAGCGCCAATATTCTGGTCATATTTCAAGTTTAGCTCAACTTTTAATTGCATTTGAACAAGTATATTTGTTTTGAGTCCTTTAAAATCTAACTCCATGACTTTGTCATAATGATTTGATCATGTGATTCAAGGTCCTCTTGTTTTCAACTTTGTCTTCTGATGAGTGTGAAACCACAAGGCGATAGCATCAAGGGGAGTGATGTAGGAACAACGATCATCTCTCCAGCCCCAACGCACACATGACAAATCCTATAAATTCCATCCAGTAGCTCCAACCCTTGAGTCTGTTCTCTGTTCGACAATTTTTGGTGTTGAGAATGGAACTACATCACTGTAATTTTATGTAACTAAGGTATAAAAGCTGCTTAAGATTAGTTATGGGATTCTTGCAATGCCACTTCTTCGATTCAGTTGCTCTTTGCTACTTCTCCAGTTGCTAAATGAGCCACAACTTGCTACAAAGAAACATAGTTCCATTAACTTTGTTAAGACTTAAACCATCTCAATAAGAAAACCAGCTCAACAGTCCATCTGAGATGTTTGTACTTCTGGGTCTTCATGTCAATGTTTAATGCATTGTAAATATATCAAAATCAATGGAAAAGAATGGGTTGTGTAAATTAGCATGAACATAATCTGTCAAGACAAATGTCTGTGGACCTGTACGCGTGATCTTTTGATCCCGAATACATGTCTCTATTATTCGAACTCAGCAGTTAAATTCTCGGAAGATTCATTCAAGTACCTCGTCAGGAGCAGAGTCATTTTTCCTCTTCCTCAATTCCTCTTCCTTTTCCAGTCCAGTTGGATTCTTCTCTTCCACCACCACTTTATCATACTCGCCCTCCTTCACATGTTCATGCCTAGGCAAGTTGTACTCGGAGGAGAGGCCCTCAGACATGATCCCTTCCGGCACTTCCTCGTCTCTTCTGGGAGAGAAGTAATGATCCGGCAAGTTCATGGGATGTGAACCTCCCTGGCTCTGCCTCTTCCTCTTCTACTAGCGGTTCTGTCTCCGGCTCTAGCTCCTGCTCCAGCTCAATCTCCTTTTTCTTCCTCTACAGGCTTCTCTTCCTCTCTGTCTTCATCCATGGCCTTTGTTTCTTCTTCTTCTTTGTTCTCTTCTTCTTGTTCAGGCTCGGGATGTTCAGTTATGTCCTTAACATCAGCCGCAGTTCCTGTACCCTGGCTCACCGCATTATTGATTTCTTGTTGCACGAGTAATGCGGCGCCATTCCCAATTGCTTCCATCTGAGGAAACGTTCTGTTCCACTTGTTTGTTCTTCTCGGGATTGGTGCTCGAAACTCCTGCTTTCAGTAATGGTGTTTCCGGTGGCAACAGCATGCTTCGACTCCGTGCAACGCATTTTCGTAAAAAGAAACGTCTAGCGAAAGGAATTAGATTGGGGTATTGATTCTCTCTCCCTTTGTGCATCAGATCGAAATGAAGTTTCGGCTTTCGTTTTCTTTGGCTGTTGCAGTTTTGATTTGCTGAAGCGGGTTGTATCCGTGGTTGACAAAAGGAAGGAGTTTTTTTCTGTTGTGGATTGAGGGTGGAGAGGAGACAGTTGCAGCTTAAGTTAACAAGGGGAGTTTCTCCTCTCGAATCTAGAAAACGACAATTCGTTTCTTATTATCGGTGGAGTTTTCCTTTCATTTTTTCCAACCCAACCTTAGTTCAATGAAAAAACGTACTTTAGAATTAACATATGCATACATCCAAGCAAAATTCAATATTGAAAAGACCGAATTATTCCTACTCAAAAACTTATTTAAGTCTCTCGCTCCATGTTTGAGCAATTTAATTTTCAGTTGGTTTTGAGTACTTTTGATGGTAAGACTTTAGGACCTGTGGATGGACTTTTTTGAGAGAAAATGACAATTCTTTTATACAAAGGAACACAAGGTTAATCGACATAGAAATGCGAAAAGTGAGGTATGTTTTTGATATTTTATAATGTCAATCGACCTCATAAACCAAAATTTATATGATCGTGAAACATGAGATTGTTTGCACTTAATCTCATTGAAAATTGAACTTGCCTAATTTTCAAATTCACATATAAATCCTTTCATGAACCATTAAATCAAAAATTGACCAAAGAGGAGATACGTCAAAAAGTGAAATATGATAAAAAGATGAATTATAATAATGTTAGCAAACGAATAATCAAAATATTACCAAATAATCCCACAAATGCTTTATTTCCCAAATGGAATTTAAATTTCTCTCGACTTGCCATAATTTTTTTTTTTTCCTTAGGCTAAATAATAAGCATCTCCAAACGTATATCCTCTCTAAATATATTACGCCATCTCCTTCCATCTCGAGAGTGTCGTTTGCAAAAGTTCTTTTAATTGTTCCACACCGTAAGTGGCCATGGACGCCGCCACAGGAAAACATCACCGTATTCCCTCCTTTTTCCTCGCCGGAGCCGTGCACGCCGCCGCCGCGAGAGCTCGCAGCCTCCGGTTCATGTCGGCTCGGCTGGATTCGTCCCTCCGGATGACCACCGAGTCGCAGACTGCGCAAGCATGTCGAGATCGCAGCTCCTCCTCCGATGCTCAGTCCCTCGGTTTTCGCAGGTAGCGTGCTTGTTGTCGTCTGTTAGGCTTTTCTTTTTTCGCTGCTGAGGAATCTCGACGTGGATTGTGGATGCCAGACTGATGGGTTCTTGGTCAGTAGGGGGCCTTCTTTAGGTTGGGTTTGATGTCTAGATATGGGCCGGCGGGTGGAGAATTTGATGATTGACGAGGAAGTCTGAATAACTTATTGGAGGGATGTGTACCTGGTGGAGCAGTCGAGTTGAAGTGGAGGGATGATTATGCTGTCGGGATCGTGCTTGTTGATTGAGACGCTGTATTTTTTAATCGTGTCCATCGTGTTTGCTTCGTATATTTGATATTGGAGACATGATTCTGTAATAGAATGAATCACATCGAATTGTTTCTTCTAGTCTAGCACTTCATGTTCTTCAATATCAGTTCTGGGTTGAATTAGTTTGTTGATACAAAATGGAGCTGCATTTCTCTTGGCTGTATGAGGTTTTGATGTGATTGTCGTTGGAATTCACAGGGCCGGTTCATGGCAATAGATTGCCTGCTTCCCCTTGTTCGATAATTTCTAGTTTACCGTATTCTTCTGAAGCAAGTGCTGAAATGGAGGAACCCACAGGATTTTTTGCTTTTTTTCCATCTAATGTGTGTCTTGACACATTGTGGAGTTCTTTCTCCGATATTTGGTTCTTGTAATATTATGCAGAGACTGTGAAGGAGATGGATGATAAAATTCTTGGAATCCATTAATACGAAAAGAACAATGGCTCCAAATGCATGGACATGGTCGATGATTGAAAATTGCAAGAACACAGAGGATATCAAGCTTCTCTTTGATGTCTTGCAGAACATACGCAGATTTGTCAGTTGACTTCTTGCTCCATTTGAGAAGTAAAGTTTTAATTTGTGAGTAGTTGATAAATCAACCTCGTTTTTTACTTTCATTGTGGAGATTGTCAAATCTTCGAATTCATGAGAATTTTAACTGCAACCTTTGTCAGGAAGTCACAAAAGCATGTGTATGTGCAAGGGCTCTCGATTTTGGTGAGCTTTATCCACACAAGTTGTGTGCCAAGTTCAAAAATGTAATATCTTGCTAATATATTTACCCAGTTCTTCTTCTGCATTCGATTGTTGCTACTTACCCTATTATTAGCACAATCATTTTGTTGTACGTTGTTTGTTCTCAAATGATCTTTTTACCTCAAGCCTGTCATGCTTGGAGAACATACTCAGCTGCTTATGAAATTTTTTGACCACCCCGCTGGTACTGTTAGCTAGTTATGGTTTTGTGTTTTTTTTCTTTTCCTTGATCCGTCAATTATGTAAACCAGAATTTTTCCTACACGGATGCTACATGTGTATCAAGCATGGGTATGGAAATGATATGACACACATAACATATTCAAGAAATAGTTTTTCATGTTTGAATGTGTAATTTAAAGCACTTAGGACATTGTTAAATGTGTATTAACTTGTCTTTTGTGAGTAACATGTTAACCTGCTTGACACGCTGCAACGTGTTTAAGTAGTTAAAGGGGTCAATTTATTTTACATGTACAAACTTGTTAACTCGTTGATGACTCAGACAATTTTAAGCTCAATCCAACTTAATATGTGTCAAATGCTTATTCTGTAAATAGGTCTTTTTGCACATTGCTGGCTCTGTAAGACTCATTTCTTGAATGAAACCTCCACTTCAAGTTATTGAATTCATTATTGAAGCTTAGCAAAGAGCATTCACTTTTTGCAGACGTGTTTTTATGAACATTAAGCTTCAGTAGTTATCAGTTCGAGCTGTTTCTAGTAATTAAGCTCTTCATAATTTTCGAGAAAAATAAATCAAATCAAACTGCAGTTCCATGGTGTAACTCATTTTAGGAGATTGCAGCAATTAATTGTCACTGGGAGTACATGATTTAATCAGAACCTACATCTGTAAATCCTTATTTAGGCTAAGAAATTAAATTGCATGGTGCACTTAATCCATGATGATAGAAACTAAGGGTTGACAAAATTGTAGGTAAGAAGGCCTTGTGGGAGCATAATGTCTATGGATTCACCCCTACAATTGGCTCTGCAAACCATCTTTTGGTAATGATGAAGTGTATCTATATCAAGCAATTCTTTTTTCCATTTGTTTTATTTACACAATTCTTCTGCTAACTTGGGGTATTGCAATGCAGCAATATGCTAAAGAGCACAGAGATGCTACCTTCATGCAGGAAGTTATGAAGCTTTTGAAGAAGAATAACTTGCCATTGCAACCCACCACGGCCGATATTGTTTTCAGGTTCACTTCCGTGCTGTTTCTCCTGAGAAGGATGTTATTATCGTGTAGTAAGCCATTATTGCACTTAATTGTGTGTTATGTACTACATAGTTATCAAGCAATTTATCCAATTTATAAGTGTCATTTATATACGATTTAATCAACTTGTTTTTATTTTGAATCATTT
Source organism: Eucalyptus virginea (assembly GCA_014182375.1). Classification (NCBI taxonomy): domain Eukaryota; kingdom Viridiplantae; phylum Streptophyta; class Magnoliopsida; order Myrtales; family Myrtaceae; genus Eucalyptus; species Eucalyptus virginea. The sequence continues at coordinate 49,544,254 of CM024521.1, forward strand.
TGTCTGCACTGCTACTCTCGATCTAATAGTTTGCTCATGTTATTTGACATCCTTTCTTTCCATGGAAAAATTTTGCAGCATTTGTGATGATACAGACAATTGGGTGTTGCTCACAAAGTATTCAAAGAGATTTGTCAAAAATGGAGTGAATTTGCATAAAGCTGCATTTGATATCTGGATGGAGTTTGCTGCAAAAGTAGGTGAGAAACACTAGCTCTGTCTCTTCGCTGCTCTCAAGCCCTTGTCCCTCAACAATCTTATTTTCCATTTCTTCCCACAAATAGTTCTCTCATCCAGGTCCCGCCACTTACTACAAAAGATGGGATGTGCTAGAATATTTTCTTCAGTACAATGATTTCTTTCTCTCCTTAAACAAAAGGGTAGAAATAAGAAATAAAAAGGATTTTCGCTGCGCCATGTCTTTCAATGTCTTTGTTTCTTTAATTGTTCTGAGATTATGCTTCTTTATCCTATTTAGTGGTTTGACAAAAATTACCCTTTTCAGGAGACATTGAATCTCTATGGAAAACTGAGAAGTTAAGATGTGAGTCCATGAAGCAGCACACTGTGGGCAGTGGGTTCTCATGTGCAAAGGTAGTTTACAGATGCAGACTGTTAACAAATATCAGACCCTGAAAGCACTAGGTCTTCTTGCATTAGAAAATCTGATAATGGGAAAATATTAATATTGCAGTACAGATCAGTACAAAGTTCTTGGTAAACTAGGTGAGAGGTCTATGGCCGAAAAAAGTGAGAGTTAATGATTGAATAAACCAAATTTTGGCTCACATCCTGGGACATGAAGCACCTATGGGCATGAGAATGCTCATTGTCATCACACAAAAGAGATATAACTACATTTTCGGTATTTGGAAGCATTTATTGTGGCTTTTAGCACTCTGGTTTAAGATTAAATTTTAATCGTCATTTACTTGTTTTGTGGCAAACTAAATGGTTTTATAACCAATTTTTTGTGCAGGGATATTTACTTGAAGGCAAACCTGAGGAGGCTGCTACAGTCATTCATGTCTTGAATCAGGTGCTCCTCACTTCTCAGAGCATCTATAGCTATTATTAATATGCTCATCATTACCATCTGGCATGATTGCAATCCTAAATTACCTCAGCCTCTGAACTAGTCCTTCAATTTTCCATATACTGTCAAGGAATAAAGCAATTAGTAGAAGATATACGGAATTGTCCCCTAAAATCTGCTCAGATAAAATTACCGTGACATATCCTCTCTCGAGGAGGACTGGGTGATTTGGGTTTCGTATTTGGTGCATCCTATACTATTAAAATAACATGAGTTAGTTCCATGGATCCTAATAGAGTTCGAAAGATCATCTCAGACTCCTCCTGATTTGAATAAAGTTGGAAATACACCTATGTAGGCTCTGTTTGTTCAGATGTTGCCTCTTAGGTCTCACAATGTGAATGCCTTGGATTGATGCCAGAGTTTACCTGATGCTAAGAGGTCCAGCATCAGGGTTGAACTTCAAAAGCTTGTCAGTGAGTGGCTTTTCGAGGTTATTGAACGGAAGAAAGAAGATGACTGCAAGGTACTTCCTTTGACTAAATATCCATCACTTTGGGTAGAAATAGAAATATTGCTTGTTTGCAGTTATATATTGCTCTGGTAATGTTTTCTCAATCGTTCCTGTTGCTGGATGTATATATGCTGCATTGAACTATCTCAAAATTTTTAAAACCTCTCATTCTTTTCACTCATGTAGGCATTGGCTGCTTCTCTCAAATCCGATATCCCGGCCATGGTTAGTTCCTTTTTTAACACGGGCTTGGAGGTGAAAGTGAATATGGAACAACTAACCACCGAAGGCACCCTTTGTTAAAGTATGACAGAATTGGAGATTGAATGCACTAGCAGCAGATCTGTCTCCTATGTGGACCGCTAAGGTTGCCATGTTAGTTTAAACCGATTCCGCTGAGAAGCAAGACAAGCGCGGTACTCACGTCTCGAGCAACAAGCATCTGAAGTTCTCTTGTGAAGGTCCCTGAAGCATGAAAAGCTCTGCTCCTTCTTGATTTGAATTTTGTCACTTCTGTACTTTCGGATAATGATTCTTTTCTTTCCCCAAAAATCTTAGTGTATTAGAGACGATAGGTGCATCGTCGGCAATTGAATTCTGAGAACAACCTCGGATGACTAGTTTTTGCAGAGAGGAATCTTTTGGCTCACGCATTTTAGATTGGACCAAATGGGCAGTTAAAGAAATTGATAAGGTGGTCCTTTCAATTTCAATCTGATTTGGCAGCCTATTTTGTTATATTTCTGACAGAATTTCGCTGTCCAAAATTAAGAGAGTGAATTGAATGCCGACTCATTTGATGTTGGCATACAGCGACCGCCATTGCTTCCTGATTTAATCGGATTGAACTGTCCAATCGTGGTGCCAAAGTGCATAACATATATTACATCCCCTTTTACATCATGAAAGATAACGAAAAACCTGAATTACCAGAAATGGCTTTGGTACCCACATGCTAGGTGGGTGCGTGCGTGCATGCATTTGTACATATAAGGCGTAAAAGAGGTGACAAATGCAAATCCTCTAGAATGAAAACATGCGCAAGTTTAACAATGAATTGATATAATTATAATAGATATGAGACTTTCTTGGTAATTTTTCCATATTTTCACTCAAAAATTTAGGATTACAATTGGAATGTATAGGACTAAATTTGAATTTATACAATAAGCTTACAACTGAATTTACGATTCTCCCAACTCAACATCTACACTTATAATAATTTTTTTCTTCCTTTTAATAATTCTCCCCCACTTCTGTCTCCTCTCCTCATCTGTAGAAAATGGGGAATGAGGGGTGGCTTAGGTAGTGAAAGGGAAACCGTCCTCCCAATGACCTTCCTGGAGAAAGTTGACCCAAATTCAAATAGTAGGGGAAGAAAACAAACCTCTTCCCACTTTGAATCACCACACTAGTGTTGATTTTAGCTCCTTAAAATCCTCCTATATGTCCAACCCCTCAGGATCCTAGCATCAAGAGACAATCCTTCCAGATTATAAGAGCGAGAGTAGAAGTTACATCCCATGATTTCCAATCTTTCACGAGACATACAAATGGATTTGCGTATGGTTAATATGAGAAAAGAGCTATCCTATACACTCGCATTTAGTTGATAAAAAGGTTGATCAATTTATAGATGACATGCAGCAACTTGATTTCCATTCACATATAAATAACATGTAGCCCTTCCTAGGTTGTGTCAAAGCCCCAATACATGTATTAGATACTATGCCATCTCAATCCGAAAAAGCAGAAGGGACATATTGATGTTTTCCGATGAGACATCCTTCCGACGGTAGTCTTGGAAGATGAATCTTGCTTCCAATCTCCATAATCGGGCAACAATGATGGTGATTCCACTGGACTGGTGAGCACTACTTTTATCTTCCTCTCCTCTATGCACTTACCACTTCCTTTATCAAATAAAAAAATCTAAAAGAAATTTCTCGAGTTACTTAACCCGAAAGATTATGGAACATATATTAGTAAAACTTGTCATGTCAACAGTGATGTCCTCTTCACCTCTATCATGAACTTGTCTCTGCACCGCAAGATAGGTGGAGCTACTTGTTGTGCTTACATGGTAACTGCATCAAATAGAAGATAGGATGAAAAGCTACTCTAATTCTTTTGAAATATCAGGACATAGCTTCTAAGGCCTTTCACAATTTCCCTTTATCTAAGGTATATTAGACTACTATGGCGGGCATTCAAAATCTTATTCAAAGACGATCCTTGCTGCAATGCGACTGACTCCACATTAAGCAGTTCGTACCCCAGCAATTATAGTCCAATTGACATGTCATGGCAAAGAAATTGCAGAAGAATCTTTTAGCAAATTCAAGTACCATGGGCATGTCCCTCCTCACAAGTATGTTAGGGGCTCTAATAAGTATGTGAACATAATATTCCTTGGACTTGAGCTACACGATTTCGAAACAGATGCTCCATTTGGCTTGATGATGCCTACATTTGGCCACACACATTATTTCCGACATTTGGCCACACACAGTATTTCTTCAGAGACGTAGACTTAACCCAAAATGCTTTGAATCTCCAGTATAGAGTTCATAATGTCTCCCCAATACAGAGCTTTAAATGCACTAGTGTCCTCTGAAAATTAAATTACATCAAGAGATACAAGATCGAAAGGAAATTATTCACCCCCCATAACCTAAAAAAAGTAAAGCATGATCATGGTGAAAGAAAAGGTCCAAAAAATCCTCCCCTTGAAAGCAACATATCGATCAGTCTTGTTGCCTAACAGAATCGAGCATGAGCTTTGTTAACCCAACTCAACTGCATAGACGCGGAGAAGAGGCTTCAGATATAAGAACTTAACAGGGTACATCACAAGAGCAGGATGTGATGAAATGTACCATCGTACATTTTCTTTGAAGATATAATGTAGTAATGCAATCTCAATGGATATTCCAAAGAACTTACAAGAGAAGACGACTCCTAGTAACTACAGGGTACAATGGAAATGAACATTCAAAGCCCAAGATTAATCCTGGGAAAAATGGAAAAGTATGGAACAACAAACTTTGATTTGCATCACATGAAGAAAGAACCACGTGATAAGTGAATTCAAGCATCCTGTGGAATTCTGTTGGCACTGGCAGCTTCTACTGATTCCTGTTCTGCCACAACTATAGTCCTGGAAGGCTGCTCGTTAGGAGTCATTTGGAGGCATTGTAAAGCAATCTGTGCTATTTGGAATGCAGAATCTATATATGTAAGGTATAGGGATGGTATAAATTTGGTTCCCATTTCCTGCAGGTCGCAACATCGTGAGCGACCAGCTTCTTCTAAAATATCCAGTGTTTCTTTCTTGGTAAATGGAGCATCTGCAGAAAATGAAAAGTTATGTGGGCAATACAACTGTACATTCCATGCCAAAGGATTTAAGTAGCTAAAAGGAAAACACACCTTGTATTTCATAGAGGGGATTATAGTGAACCTCACACCAGAAACTCAACCAAAACTCTGCATCAATTGAAAGTAAGGTTAACAAAAGGAAAAACTCAAAAAACATGGAGTTTCAAAAGACCAGTTGCACATTGAACAAAAGCAACATTAGATCAATTGCAAATGTTTACACCTAGGTTTAAAATCAATCAAATATATATTGAGCCATACCCAAGCAGCTGTTCTAAGCAAGCTAAAGAACAAATATTTAATTTCCCAGATGAACAACAAGCAAAGCATCACAAAGGAGGGTCTATGCATATATGTATGTGAGCAACACTCTTTTTTCCAAGACAAACGAGAAGTAAAATATCAACTTCACATTCATCACATTGCACCGACTGATCATTTGACCCAACAAAACAACTATGAAGAAGACTAGCAAGCAATACCCTAGGCAGAGGGAACTTATAAATCCAATCACCCACCAATAATCAAGCTATCAATATAAGTATCATCAAAAGGTTTTAGACCTCCTTTAGGCTCTCCAACATCAACCAAATAAGCATTGAACATCAATGACTCACCGGAACAAATAACTTCATCATTCTTCAAAATTCTGCATTCAGACAGCTGCTTGCTGCCATCATAGGGCATTACCTATCATATATCCGACCATCAATCACAGCATGGACTAATCTACTCCAAACAAGCTCAATCATGGAGAGCATTACAACCAAAAGCACAGAACAGAACAATATCTGATGATAGAAAAAATGAAACCCTAGGCAGCATCGAGATGCTGCCATTAAGTTCGATTGAGCAAGCTAAATATGGGGAAAAACAGTAATAAATCGATAGCCAGCAATTTTGACACAATTAGCCAATCAAACCGAATCATGTCCAAGCCCAATCAAAGGCAACTAAATTGCTGACTGGGTTGAGCTGGACATCACTGGCAGAGATTAGTAGTGAAAGCGAAGGTACCTTGCCAGTGGAGGTGCAGAGTGAGAGGAAGCCATCACAATAGACCTTGTGCTTCAGCTTCTGCTTCAGGTGCTTCTTGAAGGTGACATTCCAGCACACGCAGACTCAAGCACATAACTCATTTCATCAAACACCAAAATTGCACATGATCACCAAACACTGGACAGGCAAATCTAGATGGTTCACACTCACACAAAGCATAATTTAGCACACTAATTACAAACACGATCCAAAAGCAGTTCAGGATTGAAAAAGAAAACAAGAGCACAAACACCGATCCGCTCCTAGAACCTGCATTGCCAGCTCAAAATCAGGCGTTCAGTCTATCACAGAGCTGAAAGCTCTGACGTATTCATCTGTGGGATTTTGCTGAGTCTGGTTGTTCTGTATAAGGGCAACAAGGATGGTGATGCCAGACTTCTGTCCCTCAAGATTCCATTTGATGCGATGTTCATTTTCCTAATCAAAACTCCAGAGTTAGAGCTTAAGCTGGCAGACTTGAAATCCATATCCTTGGTGCAATTTCTCCCTCTTTACTCAACCTTGATTGAGGATGAGGACCACAATACCAATGTGTGCGCAGAAGCTCTCCCTGATGCTCATAGAGTTCAACTTGACTAAAATTTCTGAGATTCTACACCCAAAGACAGTCAACCACTGCTTCAGATTTTCACTTGGTGATCTGTCCTGTGCAAATGTGAACGATGTTGAGCTGCGCGTGGCTTTGGCATCGGCTCTGGATATGGATCCCAAGTTGCTTTCTTAGCTGAAAGTAGCACGGCAGATTGGAAATCTTTTGGAGTTTGTACATGGGAAGAATTTGGAAGATTTTCTCAAATTGATGCTTGGCTTGTGCAAAACTCTTCTTTTATGATCACCAGGTTCTATGAAAGTTTTCACGTACATGGAAGAGCCAACACTACCTGATGAAAGTTCTTTTGAGATGGCAAGTAGCATATGACACATAACTGACTTTGGTGGCTGTGCCAGTGTTTTCCTGGAATTGAGTGGGTCTCATGACAGAAACAATGCTGATATTGCTTCTGAATGCACAGTTCTATTACTAAAGGCGGCCTTGAGGGAAGGTACTCTCTTTTTCTTACCGATCTTTTGTAAGTTAGTGCAATTCTTGATTCTCGGCAAGACGGCCTCCTTCTCTACTGGTACAGCAAATGTTGCATTCTCTTAGTTACAACTGTAGGCGATGTTTGCTGCACAGAATGATCTTTGTCAATGTGCCCGTCAAAGATTGTTATGATTGAAGGCATCGTTGCTGAGATAAGATATTCTGATGCTGCTGCTTTAGCCAGTGCTGCCACACTGGTAATCTCGGAACTGCGGTGGCTCCCTCATTTATGACTTCTCCATAACATTTGCAAATCCCACTAAGAAGCACACCTTTCCTGAGAAATAAACTGAACTTAAGCATAGCAATAGAGTGTCTGCCTACTTCAAAGTCGCAATAATGAGTTGATTGTGCTGTAAAGTCCCAGGATGAGAACAATAGTCATATGACCTTCCAGCAAACATTCCATCTATTTGTTTACAGCATAGCAAAGTTATCTCCAATGCAAAGCGAGGTAATCAATTTTAAAATATATGAAGCAGGAAATCGACAAGGATCTCTAATAGCTTGGTACATATCAAATAAAAATGATGCAATCGACATGCATATCTCTAGGAGAAATCATCCTAAGTAAATGTAGCTAAAAAAGCCAAACCAAACTAGGAAAAGAACAGAAATACTTGTACATAATTAAGAGCCCTCTGGCTGTTCAGAGGTACCGTAATTTCAATGCTTCATCAGATTTTCAGAAAAGAATCCGCTAAAAGGTCATTAAAAAGTGCATGCAAAACTTCTCTGTTCATATTTGCGAAAGAATTTGATTGCCAAAAAAAGGAAAACATCGGTACTTACCTCAATTTGTTTAAGGTTTGAACACAAGGGAACAATTTGTGGTCGCGCATCAAAAAGCTTCCAAGTGCAATGTGCACTTATTTATCGTCTTCTCCCACAAATTCGATTGACTTCTCCGAGCAAAGCCGAGAAATTTCCTCCACCGCTAATTTCCCACAACGTTCTATTGTAACCTCTCGCAGTCCCTTCAAGCTTGATAGATCAGGCAACTTCTGTAAAGATTCACAGCATTGAATCCACAATGTTTCCAAAGATTGGGGTAGTTCGCCTTGAATCTCAACCAGATTATGACAATCTCTTACTGTAAGAATTGTTAGTCCATTCCAATTGCATAGATCAGGGATTTGCATATATTTAAAGCCATAAAGCTGCAACCGATGTCCACCTGTATATTCAAACATCTGATTGCGAATATGCATATAAACATCTGTCTTACCCATTAAGCTGAACAGATCGGGGAAATCCTGTAATGAATCGCAGGAATAAATTGTAAGTTTATCCAAAAACCGCGGTAGTTCTCCTTGAATCTCAACTAGATTACCACAATCGGATACTTGAATACGCCTTAGCTTGTTTAAGTTGCTTAGATCAGGTAACATCGCCAGCTGTCCGAGGTCACCAAGGTCCAAATATCGTAGGTTCTCCAAACAACCAAGGCCTTCAATCGCCGCAACTGCAGAATACAAAATCGAGAGAGACGATAGTTTCCTCAGATTCGATAGATCCATCGAGCAAAGTGAGTCGCAACCAAAGAGAAGTAAGGAGGATAAATTTGAGGGAAGCGTCGGGAGGCGACGCGGATGAGGAGGGAGGCTGAGGTCTGTCGATGAGGCAGTCTCTCTGAAGCGCAATTTCAGAGATCCCAATTTGGTTAAGTTCCCAATCCACGGTGGTATCGGTTCTTCCATAAGCCCATCAGATTTCCCATCACCATTAGGTGGGCCAAAGCCCAGATGCAATACCTTTAAGTTAGCGAGATTTGAGAGATTTGGAAACGTGTCCACCCCCAACTCCTCCAGTTCTAATTCGATGAGACTTTCAGGAAGTCTTGGTAGGGCGTGTATTCTCACCCCTCTCAATCTCAAGATCCTCAAGGATTTATTCTCATAGATGCAATCACCAATTTCCACGTGTAAACGCTCGTTAGGATGATCCTTGCGGACGATTTCTATTTTTTCAAGCTTCTCCATCGTCCTAAAGGCATTGTGTATTTTGCTTATGTTACTAAACTGCATCTCCACTACTTTCAAATTCTTCAACTTTTTGATGGAAATGGGTAGTTCTTTGATGCTCGTGTAACTTATGTTCAACTCAATCAACGATTCCAAATTCCCGATTGTCTCCGGAAGCCTCCTCAAACTCAAGCATCTTCTTAGAGATAGGTATTCGAGGCTTGCAAGATCTCTACCCAGCTCATCCGGCAGCTTCTGAAGATTCAGACAATTGCTTATATCTAAGAAAACTAAGCATTTCAAATGATAAATTGATTTATCAATTTCGATTAATGATTCACAGCCTGATAAGATCAAACGCTCTAAATTTGAATGAGCAGAGAAGTTGGGGGTTCTCTTCAAGCATTGGCAATGGGCTAGATCTAGAACTTTCAAATTCTTCATCGCTTGTAAAAGAAAAATCTTGCAAAGTTTACTTTTGAATCTAATAAGACAAAAGAGTACGTGTTGTCTAGCATATAACATACCTTCATGTGGTTCCACCCCTTCCAATCATGTGTAATTTCACTCCAAGATAGATCAAGGATAATCAAATTCTCCATGGAGAAATTTGCAATCTTAAATGTTGGGCAAGTATTATGCCAAGAAAGCCATCGTAATTGTGGAAGGAGATTTGAATTCCTTCGGAAAATATTAGTTGGAAGAGCATATGATGGCCATTTGAGCCAAAAAAGCTTCCTTTTTGCACGAAAATTTTCCTTCGAGTCATCTACTTCAAGGAACTTTAGATTTGGTAGGCTCTTAAAGTCCTTATAGGTAAAATGGTGCTGATCGTCAAACTTGAGATGAAGAGCTTCAACTTCTTCTTTTTCCTGCCCAAGGAAAATTTTTAAACAAAAAAGTTGAAAGGAAACACATTTACTCAAGTTCACTATTTTAAGGGGTTGAGTTGAGTACTATCATTCCTTTAAATCTAAAAGAGCAAAAATATTAGTTGAGTAGGTCACGATGGTGCTAGAGAACAAAAAAAAAGTAACTACTTTTTTTGTTTTTTAAAGAAAATGTCCATAAGTAAGTTGGAGATATGTTGCATGAGGCATTTTACCTTATGTCTCCTCAGCAGATCCAATCCTTCCTTGGGATTCCACACCCAACGTTGCTTCTCTATTTTCATCTCACTTTTTTGACGAATTATTTCTCTTCCGAGATCTCTGAGTTGATCATGCATCCACAATTTATTACGTTTTCTAATCTTTATCAAAGACATGTTTTGCAAAACTTCCAAGGCTACTTCCGAAAAAAGTTCAGATGCATCCCAGAAATTAACCACAATGTCTTTGTGATATCCAATGAATCGACAAGCTATATCAAGGAATATATGCTGTTGTCGATTATCTAATGCATCATAACTTATTTTCAGCTTACTCTGAACTTCATCATGAGGAACACTTTCTAGCTTCTTCAATGTGGCATCCCACATTTTCTTATTTTTGCCGGCTAAAAGTGAACCTATGACCTCAAGGGCTAATGGAAGACCTCCAGCAATGTGTACTGCCCTTTTGGATCGGTTGATATACTGTTTTGTAGGAGAATCTCTTCTAAAGGCATGCTTGCTAAAAAGTTGAAGAGATAGAGTGGCATCCAAGCCCGTAAGCTCATACCTCCAATCCACTTCCGGGACGTGGATAACATCTTTCCTTCTTGTAGTAATAATAACTTTGCTCCCTTTACCAAACCAATCATGCTTACCTACAAGTGCGTCCATATGATCCTTTTCTCCCACATCATCGAGAAGAAGCAGGACTTTTTATTAGACAACCTTTTTTAATGATCTCAATCCCTTCATCAATGTTTTTTATATCCGTCCATTTCATCTTAAGGATGTCAGAGATGAGCTGTTGCTGCAAGTAATAAATGCCCTTGAGCTTTGACGTTTCACGGATGTTGGAAAGGAAGCAACAATTGTTGTACTTGTTGGAAAGCTCATTGTAGATTAATTTTGCAATCGTTGTCTTTCCAACGCCACCCATCCCATGAATTCCCACAATCCGTGTTTTACTTGTGTGAGCACCTATCTTTTCCATGATTTTATCCACATGGTGGTCCACACTAACCAAGTTGTTTGATACCACCAAATAAGCCTTCTTCAACTCATTGAAAACCTTATGGGTAACTGTTTTTGCGATCTCACCTTCTTCCCTAGTGTTTGTTGGAGGTCAAATGGCAATGAGTTAGTAGACAAAAAAAAAAAAAAATGGCAATGAGTTAGAAAATTGTACTAAACCAAACTATGTTCTCACAAGACCAAAGTGAAAACTAAAGACCTATTTGAAATGCTTTCTACAAGGATGTACTCTATTGTAAATGAATTAGCGTTAGCCCATATGGTTAATGAATGACCTTAACTAAAAAAGAAAAAAAGAAAGAAAGTTATTTGGAATGAAAAAGGATAAAATTGGGATTGTACCACTATTTTGTGTGATTTCTGCAGTATAATTTCAATAGCATAAAATTCAATTTCAACAAGGCTAACACAAATCTAGAAAAGAAACCAATTGAACCACATTAAAAGTTTTAATGGTACATGGCACATCAAATGGAATGATAGAGGTAGTCACCTGTTGGTCTTGTTGTGCAGATCCCACCCGTTTATTATCCCAACTGCACTCAGAGCAGCCTTCCACTGATGGATAGTCTCTTTGTCATATCGATTCTTCTTTTCATGTGAAAGAAAGGCTTCTCCATAACCCCTAGTTTGGTGTCGAACCTCTGAAGGTGCCACATCATAAAAAATGGGCATAATCTTTTGTCCCCTAGTTTTTTGGCACTCAACCATCTGGACAAGCTCCTTGAGACACCATACGCTAGAGGCATAACCTTTTGAAAATATAGGTATTGAGATCTCCGATTGATTTATTGCTTGGAGAAGTTCCGGGCCAAATTCTTCCCCCTCACAAAGTTCTTTGTCATCCTTATAAACACGGATTCCCGCATCTATCATACTAGTGTAAAGGAAGCTGGTAAAACCTGTTCGAGTATCCTCTCCTCTGAAGCTCAAGAATACTTCATACGCATATCCTGATGAATTAACCATTCCCCGACCTTCTGTCACAGTGTGAGTAAAAGAAGCGCTCCCTACTATTCCATCATTTTTATAGGCATGTTGTGTTTCTACGCTTCCCTCCATTGATTTACTCGATTTGATCTTCAAGAAATACTAAACAGCATATCAGCAAAAGTAGTGGCAAATAGAGATGGAAGATGTTTAGAAGCCTGACAGACAAATAATGGAGATCTCTATAGGTCATTAAACGTAGTATTCAGGATTAGCTAAATATGCAGAGAGTCGTGGGCCAGTGTGCTACAATTGTTCAATAAGAATGATTCATTGCAACATCACTCCAGCCTATCAAAGTTGACAATGCACATGAATATATGAGTATTAAATCTCGAGGGGCGTTTTAACACCTTAAGGAGATTAAATCTCCTAGGGAGAACCTTAACATAGCACAATGCAAAGTTTTCATTTTACAAAAACAGCTAGCTCTTCTCAAATGTTGAGAACATAAATTATTTCCTAGGAGTTTTAAATCTCAAAGGGAAAGCGTGAACATGTTCTCATTTGACATAACACGATGCAAAGCATCCTTTTTATAAAAGAAAAGTTCCACACTTCTTGAATTTCTACAATAGAAATTGTTTTTCTTTAATGTCATTTTTGCAATAATGACCGCCACTCTCTCTATAATGGATCAAAAAATTAACCAAAGCTATTCATGTGATGGGATAGTTGTAGTTTGTAATCTTACACGTTTCTAAAATTCTGTAAACTAAAAATGGAGCTTTGTTTCATGCATGCTAGATTTAAAGAACCAATTATAAACTTGAAGTATCATTGATAAGTAAAAATTAATCGATAACTTGTGAATCTGGGCAATTGTTAGAAAGCTATCAAAAAAATAGTTTTTTCATCCTCAAACCAAATAGTGGATTACCATTTTTTCTTTTAGATTTTACAAATGGGTTTGTATTTTCGTTTATAGAATATGAATGCTTACAGACTTTATTCATAGTCTCAATTGATGTTCCAACTTATAAACAAAAGACCTATTTTACCCCCTCAAAAGTCAAATATCGTGTTAACACTGTTTCAAATTTATGAGTAGCAATGTTCATTTTTAAATACCGCATGAACAAAATAATTACCATATGAAAAATACTTTTGTAACTTACGAGCAATTGTTTGCTTTTATAAGTGGGCAAGTATTTGTGGTAGTAAACTATGAGTTGTTTCCATGATTTGTTAGAAGTCTTGGTTAAGGGTGGTAACTTACAAACAAATAACTATTTTACAAGTATAAATCTTTACTATATTATTAACCTTGTTTTTATATTATGAGTTGCAATTTTATTGTTAGTGACATGCTAACGAAATAATTGATTTACCTACTTCAAATGTTCTTGCAGATCACGAATAGTTGTTTGCTTTTACAAGTGGGTATGTTTTTCCTCTAGTAGATTACGAGTTCCCTAAATATTTTTTACTAGTAAGTCCTAAAAAAAAATAACCATTTCATTACCCTAAATTTTTAGTAGATTATTAACATTGTTTAGACGTCTATTTGTCAGTAACATTACCAACATTTTTTATGCAAGTATATGTCACGCCCCGGTCCTCGAACGCGTGCCCATCCCTCTCCGGTCGATAAAATTTCACGACTTCCTAGGACAAGTCGCCGACCCTTTCATTTTATTGCACATGCGGAAGCGAATAATAAATCCCCTAACAGTAACCATCTTGGGATAGAAAAGCAGGACAATAGATTCACAAACAAAACACACATTTATATTCATACTAAGTCATATACAAAAGGTCAACAACCCAAAAAACTTCAAAAGACGATTCTCCAAAAAGAAGCTGACCTAACTGACCTACTCCTCAAGTCCCCTCAGCTAGGCTCCAAATCCTTTGCTCTATGGCTCTGAAAATTTAAGCCCACGATGGGATGAGATATAAATCTCAGTGAGTTCACACTCTAAACCTTGATTAGGATGGTAATACATCTAGAAGTGTCCTAACCACACAATCACACAACCATAAGGACTTACCACATCTTAGGTCCACCCTGTAGGTCAGCACAGTTCATAACACAGATGCATATAATTAATGCACATGACAATTGAAATGCCTCAACAACTTATTTAATTACAAGGGTCCCGATTATAAGGCCAAACTATTATGACATGTCCTATACCATGTCACATAGTTTTGTCTCATAATCAGGTGCATCAAACTCAACCAATCATGTATTCCAATTGTTAATTAAACCCCTCTAGGGTATTGTTGACTCCTATGTTTGGCAGTCTACTGGCGCAGCCAGACATCGTCTCTTCCCCATTGAGCATGGCTACGTCACAAAGACAGCTATGCCGAAGGAGCTTAGGTCCAGAATCTTTTCTAGTTTCTTTTCTAATTTCTTTTTCAACCCTCTCTTTTGAAAACAAACCTTTAGCAACCTCCTTTTATTTTTGTTCAAGTCTTTAGAAATAAATTCATAGGTGTTCAAGTACTCAAAATTAAATCGTCAAACTTTGCATGCACCTGGTTAAAAATTTATTGTTTTATTGGGCAAGTAAGTTTTGGTGTTCGGACCCGACATCTCATTTATTTTCAATTTAATAGTCCAAAAGATCACTTTTTGCAATAGTAATAAATCATCAACATAGAACAATCATTCATATAACCTCATGCGTAAGTCCTAAGTAAGCCAAAAGTCAACCACATCACCAAATAGACATGATTCAGCAAGCACTATACCAAGAACAACAACAAAATCACAACCGATCCTAAACGGCAGAAATCGGGCCACTCACGCATCTCCAAGTTTAAATCCAGAAACCTAATCAAAAGAACTTAGAAAATTTTCAAATGTGAATATGTTATAAAAGATACCTAAAAAAACATTTTCCATGCAGATACCTTAACCCAGGTCCTTCTGGATTAAGAGTAGTAAATCGCTCAAATCAGTACAAAAACTGTATCCGTTTCCATAAATCACATTTTTCAAAACAAGCTTGGTTTGAGATCTAAAATTGTCCGTTTGATCTTAAATTTGACTATGTTAGACTAGAAAATGTGACAAACAACTTTTCTGAAGAAACCATTTTGAAATTCGAACCCTAAAAGTTGATAAAAATCCATAGAATCCCAAAAGGTCACCAATTCCAGCACAGTCCAAGATTCTGTTTGCAAATGACGGAGCTAAAATATCATACTTTGAAAACTATAAAAATCATGAGTAAAATATATGTTATAGCCGCAGATGTCTATACATTTATCAAGAAGGAAGCAACCTCAAAATCGCAACCCATTTTGATCTAAAAAAAAAGGCAAACGGTGAGGGTTCAGAAATCCGAACTGCAGATTGTCCACAGAATTGGACTAATCCATCATCAACAGTGCTAATCTCACTAATTAGATTAACATCAATCTATTTTAAGACTAATCTAACCATTCTAAATTATCAATAATCCATTTTTAATCTAATCTAAACAACCCTTAAGTATAATTAATCTCCTAAGTAAGGTTTAGTGAGTAAACTCACTGGTTTAGCAGTCCAGTGAGCCCACAACGATGGTGACGTGACGGTGAGCGAAACACAATCCCACAGCGACACCAAGGGAGGCTCGGACGACGCTGAAAACAGCCCCACAAGTTTCTTCCCCTAAACTGAAACTTGGTTCTGCTTTGGAGTTGGAGAGGCTGGATCAGTGGGCTGGTGGCGAGCTGAACGGGCATAGTTACACGACGCTAGAGGTGGGTGGCGAAGCTGAGGTGGTAGGTGGTGAGACGGTGGCTACTCAGTTGGTAGGAGTGGAGTTGCTGTTGTATGGTGATGATGAAGTTGCTGTGTTGACACAGGGGAAGTGGGCGTTGAAGATGGAGTGCAGTGGGATGGTGTGGGCGTGAGGCAACCCCAAAAGAAAGGAAATGAAGAACTGCAAAAGGAGGGATGGGTTGCTTCAGCTGAGGAGGTTCTGCACGTAAGGGGATAAGGGAGGGAAAAGAAAGGGGAGAGAGATCAATTGTGTGCATGAGGGGAGAGAGGAAAGAGAAGAGATAAGGGAGAAAGAAAGCAAAGGAAGAAGATAAGGATGAGGGGATAATGGGCAGAGATGGTCGGCAACCAGGGGAGAAGAACGCATGCAATGGGGGAAAGAAAAATCAGAGGAGAGAGACAAAGGGAAGTCAAGCTATCAACCAATCTCATGCTTAGCCCAAATATCTTCTCATCATCACAATGACACCAAAGTCTTCTTGCCACTAAAGTCTAATGGCCATCCAATGGGAATTTTTGCCCTTAATTCTCACAAATAACTATTTTTGGGCAGCAAAATAACCCATTTAACCTCCCATCCGAATTTCCACTTAATTTCCATTTTGTCTGAAAACCTGATTTTTTTGCAAAATTCCGAACTTGACGGAATTTTCCCAAAAGATGAGATGAGATCCTAAAAATGAGTCGTGACACGTTCGAAAGTCTGAATCCCAAAATCGAATTCAATTTCGTGGTTAAAATCGACCAAATGCGATTTTAATGCGATCTAACCTACCAGGTAACTTTTAGGGATTTCAGCACATTTGACTTGTGGTCGATGATTTTGATCCACGTCTGTGCATTTTCGACTCGTAGTCAACTCTCGATTGTCGTAAAAATCTCAAGGTTTCAATTACGTGTCCCTAGTGTATTATCGATAGAAAATTGGGATATAGCCGTTCGACGCAAATATCGCAATCGTGCGGAACCACCCGCTATTCGACTACGTGTTTCCGTCGAATCGACTTATATCCGATCTCAACTTGATTATACGGTGTCGTATTGACTCTTGCCGATTATCACGATCGAGCAGTCCATTTCCGATCGAATTCTCGAGTCTGCCGCGTTTATATCCCCTAACAGCTTCATCTAATAGATCAGTTAACTCAAGAGTGATTAGCTCCGAGAAAAAGGACCATAAGCGCGTCGACGAAATGCCCATTTTATATATTCGAGACAGGGTCGAATTTCAGGATGTCACACTATACGTATGCCGGACAATTGTGTGTACTTCTTTACTAGTGATATTGATGATTATTTGTATTTATGAAGCATTCTGCTTGTTTATATAGTCAATTGTAAGACACCAATTAAAAGCTTTGAGATGACTAAATATGCCACAACGAGATGACAAGGTGGTATATTTTCAAAATGATGCTGCAACATGATCGGACATTGACAAAGTTAACGATATGTAGGGTTTGGAACCTATATAATTTACAACAAATAATAGCGTGTTTTTGTGTTATTCAACATCTAATGCATAATACAAGATTCAATAGCAATTTCGTGGATGCTTCCGATGTAATTTGTTTGTTTGATAATCTAATCATGGTGGTTGAGAGTTTGCTCTATCTAGGGAAGAATGGACATAGAGTATTAGTGTGATATCATGAAATTTGACCCCTTTCAAATATATGAAATTATTATTTCATCAATGCACTGATAGTTTAGGTCATATTAAAGTTGCATTTGATCGATTTCAACTGTGGATTTTAATCCGATGTTTATCGGATGCCCGGCGGGGGTCCGGATACTAAGTCGCGGTTGAGGCCGGACCGATGCTCCTTTATAGAATGCCGTCTAGGCGGGGGTTCTAGACATTATCGTGTTCGATTAGGCGAGACGATGTCCGGTCATGCCAGAAGACCGCCAACCCTTGTGGTGGCCATGGCTCGAGAGGTCATAATAATTGGAACACGTGTGTTGGCAATGCGCATGGATATTATGGAATGTTTTTTTTATTATTAGTTATGCTTAATGCATTGATATTGGCATATGTGATTAACTAATGTACAAGATGTGCCAAGGCGAGGTAAGGATGCCTACGGATTACTTGACAGCTTTAATATTTGCTTTTGGGGTTGGTTTCCTAACCATGTTCATAGTTAAGGCAAAGCAAGGGTTGCTTTGCTATTGATTTACCATTGATATAATGTTGCATGTTTAGGCTGCCTTCGAGATGAATTAGCGTCCTAGTTGAGGCTTAGGTCGTTAACTCGTTGAGATATTTATATCTCACCTCGTTGTTGTTTAATATTTTTCAGGCCCGTAGTATGGAGAACCGTCATGCTCGGTTCGGGGTCCCTTTGGAGACGAGAGATTTGGGCTAGCATAAGTGAAGTTTAGATTAACCTTGACCTATTGTTGATTTTTTTGGTTGGTTAGAAGTTGCCGGTGTAAGGACTCGTAATCACTAAATTTCCTAGGGTTAATAGTAAATTTGTAATTGAAGTGTTTGGTTTGATGTTGTGGTGTTTTCCATGATATCCCTGTTATATTTGTTATGATTGACTGGGTGTTGTTTATATTAAATGCTTCCGCTTGAGTTTAATCGAAAGATAAAAAGAATGGGTCGACAATGCATTCTAAGACGTCATGAATTTATCTAGCTTTGTGGGATATTTGTGTGCTCGGGGGTTCAGAGCGTGACAATTAGCTTCCTCTATAATTACTCTATATAATTAGGAGAGGCGCATGCCATCATTGTCAGGCATCTCAAAATTAAAGATGTCCACACTGAATGCTTATTGTATTAGCACTGGGCTCCAACTTCATAGACTAAATGAAAAAGAAGAAGAAGAAGATTCCTCTCATATCTAAGCTTGAAAATTGGTTCTGTTTTATATTGGTCCTAGAGACGTGCCCCTCCACTTTCCAATATACTAATAGTGTCGAAAGCTTTTCTGCCAAGGACTTGTAGACATGGTGAGACCATTAGTCTATAGGAATTCCGAGTTGAAGATAAAATACCGATACACTGCTATTCATTTGATGTGTTAAAATAAAAATTAAGTGCCAATATTGTAGACATTACTTCAAGTATTGCTCGACATTTGAATTGGATTTGAACCGGGGTATGAGTTTAAGTAGTTTAAATCTAGCTTCCACGACTCTGCCTTTTTGATTTGATCACCTTATGTGATTCAAGGATCCTATTGCTTTCAACATAATCTTAAGATAAAGTGTAAAACCAATTGATGATAAGAGTTGCCAATCTAATGACCACATGGATAAAATGTCATAGGAGTTGGTTAACTCCTTCATTAATATATTGGTATATATATATATTTTTTTTTTTTTAGTATAATCCAAGTGTCAAAACTTGCACAAAAGGATACTTAAGTGCCAAAAATTAGGAAAGTGACACTTAAATGCCATCTCCAATGAACTCCACCGGAAATCCTACATGGCAATTTATTATTTTTTCGTCTACGTGGCTCGCCGGAATGCTAACTCAACAAAAAAAAGAAAGGCAAAACGGCTTTTTGAGGGCTGAGGGCTGAGGGCTAAGGGCTGGCAATTTTTAATTTTTAATTTTTTTCAAGTGTGGGGGGAGAGGAGGTAGCGGCCGAGGGCTAAGTCTCACCACCGGTCGGCCGGGGGCCGGCGACCCCAGCCGACCATCCCCCTCCGTCGCCGCCGCTTCCCGGTGGCAGCGAGGAGGCGAGGGCTCGCGGGCCCTCACCACCGGCCGACCGGGGGTCGGTGACGCCGGCCAACCCTCCCCTCCATCGCCATCCCTTCCCAATGACGGCGGGAGGCGACGAGGGCCCGCGAGCCCTCACCCAAATCTAGGGCGAGGGTCATGGCCCTCACCCAAATCCGACGAGGGCTCGTGGGCCCTCGCCGCCGTGGGGGGGCCAGCCGACCCCGGCCGACCCTCCCCCTCCATCACCGCCGAGATCGCCGCCCCTTCTCGGCGGCAACGACGAGGGCTTAGCTCTTAGACGTCTCCCTCCCCCCACCTTTTTTTCTTCTTTTTTAATAATTGTATTTGTATTTTTAAATGTTTTAAATAAATTTAGTTTTAAATTAAATTAAATTTTAATTTTTTACCACGTCGAGACAAAACATCGTTTTTGCATTTTTTTTTTTTTAGTCACATCAACGCGCAAAACGACGTCGTTTTGCACTCACCTCACCGGAAAATCGCAATGTTAGCATTTTGGCCGGATTAGCACTTAAGTGATCCATTTTGCTTCGACTTTGGCACTTAAGTGTCATTTTCCTAACTTTTGGCACTTAAATATCCCTCCGTGCCAAGTTTTGGCACTTAAGATGTTCAGCAGTTTATTTTTTTTTTTTTATAGTGCTGGTAAGTAAATTTAAGAGGAGTTGGTAATATATTAATTCATTTAAATGTTGTTAAATTTTTGTATGTGCCAGTAATTTATTTATGATTCTGGTAATAAGAGTTGGTAATTAACCACTTGACTCATATGTCAGTGAATTCTTGATATTGCTGGTAATTTTTTTAACACTGGTAAAATTTGAGAGTGGGTAATTTAATACTTCCATGTAATGTTTGTAAATTCTTGACTGTGTTGGTAATATACTTATGACACTCGTAAAATTTTGTACGAGTCGGTAATCTACTACTTTATTGGCATGTTGGTAAATTTCTAAAGATGTCGGTAGTTTACGCAATGATGAAAATTTTCAAGTGAGTTAATTTACTACTTCATTGGAATGTCGGTAAAAAATAGATAATCTTGGTAATCTACTAATCACACTGATAAAATTTCATAAGAAATGGTAATTTATGAATATTTTGTCAGTCAACAACCAGAAGGTTTCAAGCTTGAAATACACTAGTGAATGGAAGAATAGCAGAGTGAGAGCTTGAGAGAATAGCAGAGATGAGAGCTTGACAGCTCAAGATCAGGATGCAAGAAGCCAAGTCTCCAATCAGGATTACTACAATACTGTGGAATATTTGGAAGTCAAGAAACCAGGCCATCTTCAAGAATAGAAAACCAGAACCAAGCAACCTTGTGGAGTCTGCTTTAACTGGGTTGAAGAGTTTCAACAGATGGAACCCAAAATCGAGCGAATCCAGTAAGACCAAAGACGGATCGTCACGATTTTGGAACCCACTGCAGGCTGGAACACTAAAGATAAACATAAACGGTGCCTACGAACCTGGAGCTACTGGAGGCTCAATCGCTTGCGTCTGTCGTGATTCCGCCGGGAGGTTGGTGGATGGAGTGGTGTGAGCAGTAGCAGCGTCTTTTGCGTTCAGGGTTGAGGATCTTGCCCCTCCTGTAGAAGCCCTAACTCATCTGTATCCTCAAAGAAAAGTGCTGCTGTGCTAAAAAAGAGAAAAGAATCATTTGATCAAATGGTGGCTGCCTATCAATCAACTATCAAGATAATCAACCCACCGGGACCACAACCATCATTCACGGCGAGAATCCAAGGAAAATCTCGTCAAAAAAACCAAAGTGATTATGAAGAGAAATAAAGCAATAAAAGCAAAGAAAAAGAAGATGGTTCAATCCTAACGTGGAAAAGAAGGCCCGCCAATGCTTTACTGTGTGCCTTTGATCGTCCAAGTCTTCGGAGACTTGGCTCATTCGTGGGTGTGAATCCTTCTCGGAGTAAAGCTGGTTCATCATGGACGGTTGGTAGTCCAAGTCTTCGTAGACTTTGACTTTGCCCTTCAAATCGCGTGACGTTTCCCACGTTGGGCCACGTCTTTTATTTGGAGGTCGGCAGCTAATGCAGCTTGTAATCTAATTATTGTATTTCGATGCAACCAAAAACCACATGTATACGACACTTTCGTACTTTCCATTTAGTTAAATTAGACGGCATCAAACTTTTCTATTGATTGATGATATAATTGGCTAGACTATTTAAACATCAAAGTAATTATGAACAAATGGTATTTGTTTGCAAGTATTTTTTTTATTTTCTAAATCAATTTTGTGATAATTAAACATTCCATGTTTCACGATAAAAAACAAAATCTCACTGAATTTGGAGGTGTAAAAATATTCCATTTTGAGATTCATAAGTTCTTAAGTCTTTTCAGTCATAAATCCGAGTGTGACCAAAAAAAAATAAAAAATCTAAGCTTAAAGTTATTACTCACGTTGATGAGTTTAAAAAAAAAAAAAAATTCTTGGGAAGTATGAATGGAAGATCAAATTTGCTTTCTAGTAGCTTTAGCTTTGATTATACTCCACTAAATTTGTGTTTTAGTGATTGAAAGTCCAAAAGTCTCATCACAAATATTCAAATCAAACTCCTCCATTCAAACCAAAATTAAGCTTCCTCCATTAGCTCAAAAGCTCATGGAAGAAGAGAACACGGATAGGATCCCATTGCTTGACTCCTACTAACTATCTATGCCTTTGCTCTTTCCCACAGAAAAACTAAGTAACTACAAAGGAAGGTCATTGAACTTAGAAGCCAAGGGGGATTTGATGAATATGCAGAGAGAGTCATGGGCTAGTTTGCTGCAAAATTTGGTCAATAAGAATGGTTCCTTGAAACATCACTCTAGCCTGTCAAAGTTGACAAATTATTGCGTTTCGTAACGCGAAAAATCAATGGAATAAGTGGTGTAGAAATTTTGGGATTAAGATAAGCTTTTGCCCCCCAATGAGTGGGCAGATTCATTCAAAGTCAAGTCAACAAAAGCAGACATCAAACTTCCAAGCAAGTTTTTTTCGCTTCATCCTAATTAAGGTGAACTCTAGACGATTCAATTTAATGGGCTGACGAGGCGCAGGCCCAAATTAACTCCTAAGCATAAAGCCTGATGGAATTATCAGGCTTGATTTTCATCAAAGCACTCCCCTAGTGATCAATCGAATTAAGAAAAGATTACATTTTATTTCTGGGTAAACCATCCTTCGCATTTAACTTGTTGTTAGTGTCAATAAATTGCTCATCATGAAGCATTGTAGTTGAACTTAAATCCATGCATTGTTCTGATTATTATGCAAAACCCTACTAAATTAAAGTACATAAAACCAATGTGTAAGAATAGTCTTGTATTGTATTAGAACTTTGAGCCACTAACAAGTGCAATAAATAAGCTCATCAACATGATGTGACCTATTAGATCTCATCTAGAATTTAAGGGTCTGCTTGGCAACTTGCCAAACAGTAATAATTTCTATTTTTTTTTTTGTTCCTAGGAATGGATTTGGAACAGAAATTTGTTTGGTAAAATTTTTGTTCCCTGAACAAATTTCTAATTTTTTGTTCCCGGAAGTAGATTTGGAATAGAATCGAGAAGTAAAAAAGTTGATTCATTGTTTCCGGGAACAATTCCGAATCAAGCAAACCTATTTTTTCTATTTTCTCTTCTTTCTTCTTGTTCTTCTTCCCTCTCTCTTTTTCTTCAACCGCCGCCACTGCTATGGCCTTCCACCGTTGCCTCTGCTGTCTGCCTCCCACGGCTGTCGGTCGTTGGTGACCAGTCCGGCGAGCTCACTAGAGGTTTGCCAGGCCAGGGCTAGGTCCAGCGAGTTCGCCAGTGGCCAGGCGAGCCTCGCTCGGGCCTCCCCTGGCCACTGGCGAGGCTCGCCCAACCCTGGCGAGGCTTGGTCGAGCCATGGCTGAGTGAGGCTCGACTTGGCCTAGATCACCACCACACGCCCAAGCCGAGCACCCCCTTCTTTTTGGCCATGGGTTTGAGGAGCCGCGGTCGCTACCGTCGAGTTTTCATTCAAGCCGAGAGCGTCCCGTTCTCGGCGCCGTCGTACCGCCATTGCTTTGTGAACTTGCCGTCGCCGGAAATCGGTGAGTTAGGACATTAATTATAATTAGGGGTGGATTAGTTTAATATTAACGGCAATTAGTATTAGTTAATTTTAGTTTATTCTTAATTACAATTAAGAATGGTTTAGATTAATTTTAATTGCGATTAGTTTAAGTAATTACGATTAAATTAATTAATCGTGGTTAGATTAATTAATTGAGTTTAGTTTTATTAATCGTAATTTATTTATTTAAACGTAATTTATTTAATTAATCATTATTATTTTAGTTAATGTCGATTAATATTTAATTAATTATAGTTAGTCTAATTAATCGTGCTTAGTTTAATTAATTGTGATTAGCTTAATTTTCTCGATTAGTGTAATTTAATGACGGATTAGTTTAATTAAGTGGAATTTTATGCTTGTTTTATTGGATGGATCTATGTATAATTCCGATTATTTGAGTTTGTTATGTCGTGTTATTGGTTGTTTAATGTATATGCTTTGATTACTATTTCAAAAAAAAGGTTTTATGGGCAAGAAAATAAAAAAAATTGAGGTGTCTAGTTTAGACGCCGAATCTTACATGCCAAATAAAATAATAGGGTTTTAAAATGAAAGTGTACAAAGTTTGATGGGTTGATTTTAAATACGTGACCACATGTGATTATTTTACCGAAATTTTAAATGTAAAGATTTTCCAAGGTTTGTTATTTAAGCACGAACTCTTTTACACTGGGCTAATTGATGGAAGATAAAAATTGGCTTGTGTGTTGGCATGCTTGTGTGGTCATTTAATCGAACCCGTCACCCAACAGAAGTTTGTGGCGATGCCCGATTTTTATCAAATGCCCGACGGGGGTTTGGCTACCAAGTCGCAGTTGAGACCGAACCGATGTTCCTTTATGGAATGCTATCTAGGCGGGGGTTCTAGACAATGCTGTGCCCGATGAGGCGGGACGATGCCCGTCATGCAGGAAGACTACTGGCTCTTGTGTTGGCCGTGGCCCGAGGGTTGTAATAATTGAAACACGTGTATTGGTAATGCGCATGAAATTTTTAGAATGTGTTCTGATAATTAGTTATGCGTGTTGCACTATTATTGCCATGTGAGATGTGCTAATATGCAGGGGTGTGCCAAGGTGAGGTAAGTTTTTATGTGGTGCGTGTTTAGGTTGCTTCCGAGACAAATTTGCATCCTAATCGAGGTTTAGGCTGTTAACTCGCTGAGATTTATATCTTACCCCACTGTTGTTAAATATTTTCAGGGCCATAGCGTGGGGAACTGTTAAGTGCAGCTATGGTGGGCGTGAGATGCGACACTTTTTGGCTGGCCTTGCTGTTAGTGAAGCTAGTGTTAACCCTCACCTTTCTGACCCTTTTTGCTTATAGGTCGTGTAGGAGTTACATTTTGTTGTAGGCATGTAAATGTTAAACTCGTTGGGTTAACAAGTGAATAAATAAATGTGTGACTTTTGGAAATCGTTTGTTGTATTTTACTATCCTATTTTGTTGATTGATTGGGTGTTTATTTAATTCATTTCCGCATGTGTTTAATCAAAAGATAAAAAAAAAAAAATGGGTCGGTGACGCGTCCCGAAATATCGCATTTTTAATCGACCATCATTCGCATGCTCAGGGTTTGAGACGTGACATCGCTGGTCATCCCAAAGCCGGCGACCGGCAACCTTGAAGCAGAAGAAGAAGAGAAATAAAGGAAAAAAAAAGAAAAGAAGAAAAAAAAAGAATAAAAATGAAAAAAGTAATAAAATTATTTAAAAATCAAAAGAATATGATTTGAAGTAGAAATTTTGAGGACGGTACCAAACACAATTCTATTTTAGAAATTGGAATTTTGAACAATTACCAAATATCTTAAAATGCTTAGAAATTATTCCCGGGAATAGAATAAAAAAGAATTATTTCTTATCAGAAATTATTCCTAAGAACAAAAGCGTTACCAAACGCGCCCTAACTCAATTAGCATTTTCAAATTCCCAATTGAACTCAAAAGCCTCTCCAAAGACTAGCAAAAGTTTGGTGAGGCCTCTCCAATGACTATAATGATTAGAAAAATATATATTGACTCCTCCGATCTCAAGTATGAAAGTTCTCTATTTCAAATAATATTTTTTGGAGGTGTGGCTCTTCATTATATTGGTCAATGCTTGTGGATTATCTATTACAAAAGAAAAGAAAGAGCAAAAATATGAGAACTCGCAGACAATGTGAGATTATTCCATGTTAAATTTTGAGAATTGGAAAAAAAAAATTGCCATACTACTATTCATTTGAAATTAGATGAGTTGGGTCATTATTTCATATTTATTGCGACATTGGATAATGTCAGACCAAATCCATTTGCAACTGGAAACATTTTTTTAGTACAATTAAGAATTGTTGTGCCTCCTATTCAACTTCTGTGAATCCAACTTAAGAGCCATGCTTTACTCAAAAAACAAATTGGACATGCGTTTACTGATGTAGAGTATCCATCTCCTTCATGTCGCAATTTTGTGTTGGTTATTGTCGTAGAGGAGATGCCATAAGTGCTGAGATACTTGCATACACATTGTAACAGCCACTTGGACATATACAATATAATGAAGTTAATGTTCTCCTACGTGAATAATGGGCATCGACGAATTTCAAATGCGGTAAGTCAAAGTAGCAATTTATAAGGTATCTCAGATAATTCACTATGTAATAAATTGACAAAATAATGCACTTGGAATTTATATAATTTGACCTGACCTCACTAGTAGGTAAGTTAATTAGCAATTCAAAGCCACTGAAACATCTAAACCAAACCAAAACAAAACAAAGAAGATCTGAACAAGGGTACATGGAAAACTATATCACTAGTCAACATGCAAAGCGGACATGAGAAAAAGATGTACATAAACCTCCTTGTAATTGATATGTATAACAGAATAGGAAGCACTTCTTATCAGAAAAAAAGTACTCAGGAGAGTAGGTGTCCATTATTTTTTCTTGTGCAGAAATTTGCCAAGTTTGATCAAACAACTCCATGATGTTCTGAGTTTCCGATCTCCCGTGGTGAATGCCTACCCGATCTGACTGAATTGAGGTCATACAGCAATCCCTTTTTAAGGCAGGAAGTCCATGTCAGACTTTCCCTTCCATCTTGGTAGTTTGTAGATGTATTCTTCTTTTAAGATGGAGACTCTTGATGTTTGTCCGTTAAGACCAGCATGCGAATCGAACAAAGTCAACCCCGAAATCATGCACCGCTTATCAACTACTCAGTGGTTCACACCAATAGCTCTTACAATACCTTCTCTCCATGTGAAGTCCTCCGAGGTGTACTAACCGAGATACACTCCTTTCATCACTTAGGCTCCGTTCATTTTATGGAAAATAATTTTCAGGAAAATATTTTCCGTATTTTCCGATGTTCATTTCACGGAAAATGAACTAGTTGTGAAAAACATTTTCCATCAAGGAAAAAAAGTCTTCTATAAAAGGAGAAAATGTTTTCCACTTTTAAAATTGAGGAAAACATTTTCCTTGCTCACTCTCTTGTCTTATACCTTGCTAATCTCCTTCTATCTTGTTTTCCTTTTTAATAATCCAAATTTTAAATTATTTTTATTTTTTTTTTTTCTTCTTTTTTTCCTTTTCTTTTCTTTCTTCCTTTTATTTTTTCCACCTTCTTCTTTGGCTGGTCGCCGGCCAACATGGCTATGATCGGCGATCGGCCACGGCGAGCCTTGAGCTCGCCGGCCTTAGGTGAGATTGAGGCTCGTCACCGCCGGCCTTGGGCCTCACCCGCTCGTCAATCTCTCGGCGAGCGGTGAGCTCAAGGCTCGCCGACCTCTAGTGAGCTCGAGCTTCCTGCTCACCGGATTGGCAACCGGCGGCGAGCGCGAGCCTCGGCGAGCGGCGAGTTAGAGGCCGGGAGCTCGAGCTCGCCGGTCGCTAAATCGGCAAGCTAGCAAGGAGCTCGAGCCGGCGAGCTCCACCTCGCCGGTCATCGTCCGTCGCCATGGCCACGATTGGCCAAAGAAGAAGAAGATAAAAATAAGGAAAAGAAAAGAGAAATAAAAAAATAAAAAAATCGATTTGTTTAAAAAAATAAAAAAATCGATTTTTAAAAATAAAATAAAAATAAAATTCTTGAAAAAAGATGCATAAAGAAAAAGATTTTTTTTACCGAACAATAAAAAACATTTTCCACGTCATTTTCAAACTTTACACAAACACTAGAAAATAATGACATTTTCTTGGGAAATGACTTTCAAGAAAATATTTTCCAAAAACATTGTATTTTCTGTGAAATGAACAAACCCTTAATTCGAATCATTTCACTGTTCCCACTGCTCCATGGCTTATTGCAGCATCATTATTTGGGCTGCCCTTTCCAGTGATCTATCTTGTGCTTATTGGACTCCTCTGGAAGAAATCTTTGAACGGAATAGCAGAAACAACGATGGTAGCATATAAATATTTCACTTTCAAAGTGAATGAGGGGTGCATGAGCCTGATCCAAAAGGAGTGATCTATAAATCTGTGTTGTGCTTATAAAATTTGACTTAAGTCGAATGAGGTGTTGATGTGTTTATGTTACCAATAAAAGAAGAGGTTTGATGACTGGTTTCTATAAAATTGATTAATTTACTCTTCATAATTTTCTCTCGAGTTTCTCTTACCATTTAACTTCCACCTTTTTGTTTTGTGTAAACTTTTCTGTGCTTCTATAAACATTTGACTGTGAACATAAATCTGTGAGAGCCACCAAACATCGCACATGCCACGCATCGGGGTTCTTATATTATATTGTCTGCGTGAGCTAATTGTGATTTAAGGGAAAAAAAAATCTTCCACATTCTTTGATAATTTGAAAATGACATTTTGTGACTTTTGGTGCGTGAGGTTACAAACTCCTTTTACTTCGAACACAGCCTATGAAAAAGTCTGTTGACTTTTGCTCTCAAAGATTATGGACCTTTTTACTCGTTTAAATATTTTACATGTAAAGTATTCAATCCCAATGATTGTACAACTCATATATCAAATGAGCTATTATGAGATGACGATAACATCATCTTATAAAATAGTGATTGGTCCGATCGTATTCACACTAAATATTTTGTAAATTTTAGATAAAACAACCCACCTCAAACTATTGCACATACATTCATCTAAAAATAAAAATAAAAACTATCAAATCCACTTCTATATAAATTTTAAAGAATAGAATCGATCCGTCATAGTAAGTCACGTTCTTGAGCTCTCTCTCAACCCGAGAGAAGTGGGCTCCAAAATCCACAATTAAGCTTAATTCACTTGTCTTGCATGTTGAATAATATTCTTTTCAAGTTCAAATATTATTGGCAAAGAAAAAGTTTGAATAATTCGAATTATTGGATTGATTCGAGCTTGGAATCGGAAAAATTTTACTCAAGAAGCTTGTGATCTAAGGAAGCGCCAAAAGAGGAGAAACAGAGAGAACGGAAATTTGTCCACGAGCACGCCTCATTTTAGCCAAACTTCCTTCATTGCCCTCGCGGAAACGACGAAATCACCGGACGTGACACCGAAAATGCCCGCCGACAGAGGAAGAGCCCGAGGTCGAATCAGGAAAATTCGCAAATCCGTCGTCCTCTCCTTCCCTTCCCCCCACCCAAAAACAAAAGCTCGCCGTAGCTTTCGATCGCCACCCGCCGCGAAAATCGCTACGGAGTTCACGAACGCTGCGAAGACCAGGATTCGAGGTTTGAATTCAAGCAATGCGGACGAAGACCGCAATCGATCTCTCCACCTCGCCGGGCGATCGCGCCATTTTGATTGCTTGAGATTGGAATGATGTTGTTGCTCGGCAGAATGTGGAGTTGAGGGTGATGGTTGTTCTGAAGTGCTTCATTTTCGCGGGTGGGGGCGAGAGGTAATTGCAATTCGTGTTCATGTGATCAATTACTGCTCTGATCATCCCACTTGATTGGGATTGGGAGTCTAGTATCGAGCATGTCGGTTTTGAGGTTGGACAGTGAGGTTTGTAGTGTGAATTTGGCGGATTAGGCACTTCAGGGTTGGGTGGGGATCGCTGACCGTGTTGTGGAGCTGTAGTGCCTGATTTAATGGGGCATACTATGGCTGAATTATTTGGTTGGATTAGCTAAGCTATTGGATTGCCGAGTTTGGATCAATGCTACAACTGGAATATGGTCAGATTGATCGAATTTCCATATATTTTTTTCGATACAAATATTTCATCCTGCTGTTTCTATTTTGGGGGTAAAGTTTGTTGAGTATCTCACAGTGATTGACTATCGGCTATTCGGCCTTTCTCCAGTCGAGTAATGGACTGTAGCTTGTAGGTTTCAGCAGACTAGCTTTATGGGAAAGAGGAGCCTTATGTTGTTCACTTATTCGCCTTTCGTTGCATTTGAACATATAGTTCTTTAAGTTCACGAACAAGGATGGCAGAAATATACTGAAATATTATTTTGAGTTGATGTTTCCGTGAAGTGTTCCTCTTACTTGATTGTCGAAATAGCTTCCTAGAGTCACAAGAAACTTGCTCCATTGCTTGTCATTAAATGAGTTTTTGACCACATTTTCAATGTGAAATTTTCTCAACTGGTAAATGCAGAACTCAGAGTGAGGTCCAAGGCTTGTAAAGCTGTTTACAATTGCACTCTTGCCATGACATTGGCGGAGTATGCATCAGCTGTAAGTGTTCTTTATAAAGTTTTTCGCGTTTACGTAGAGCTTGTTGTTGTTATTACTCTTCAGGTTTCACCATTTAAATACAATAACATTGTAACTCAATGCACAGCTTTTTATTTTGCAGGTTTAATGCCAGATTTGACAGAACTTTGTAGTTGGTTTTGTCCTAGATGTGATGGAAAAACCCAGGTAATTTGACATTGTTGCTGAGGTTGCCTGAAGAATGGATCCTCAGTACAGTATTAAATGGCCAATTCTTCTGATGAGATTTTGTGGGCATATGCTGCCTCCTCTTATTAGATACTGAACTGGTAATTAATGCCTTTTGATATGAGGGGAGGGGTTTGAATTCATTCAATTGATAGTGGACATTCAACACTGCTTACACGCAGATTGTTTGGCTGCAGTGGCTTACCAATCTGCAATGCTTGCGATGCCTATATGTTTAAATTGCATCTAATTGTTTATATCTATTTCTAAATGTACATATATGTTACCTGTAGGCATACGATGGGGTGGCCAAGGATCTTAATGCTGTGATTATAGCTTTTAGAGGTGCACAAGAACATAGGTATGCGTGTTAACTTTAGCAACTCTTCCCCTTACAAATGACTTGCGAAGGTTTTGATGAAAATTTAAGCTAAGAAGAGCAGCCTCCTGTGAGTGTGTACACAAGACCCATGGATCGACTATCCATAAGAAGGGAAAAGGGTGAATCATTTCCACCAAGATGTGAAAGTTACCTTCTTGTAATTGTAGATTGGTTCATGAGAAGATCAAATACTTCACTAATTTTGTTCTGTGAAAAATTCTATCACCTCTCTTTGTCATTTGAGCTTTTCAGGTAGTGATTACTTCTATTTATGTCTACAGCATACAGAATTGGGTTGAAGATCTCTACTGGATAGTGGAAACAGCTTGATGTACTACCCGGGGCATGCATGGTGCCCTGGATAGCTCTAAAGATGATTATGCCTCTTGCAAGCTGTGGATTCTTCTCGTTTGGATTGAGTTACAGTCTTACTCTATTGATGTCCCCTTATCTTGATATGACAATTCAACCTGGTAGGATGCTGTTATAAGAACCAAGGATTTATAAGGGGACATCAATGTCATGGTGACAGAGCATTCTATGGGAGGGGCTATGGCATCCTTTTGTGGAATTGATCTTGTGGTAAGATAGTTAAAAACTGCTATGGTCTGGAATTGTGAATTTTATCATTTTTTTTTCCTATTGCGTTCTTCCAATATTCAGATGATAATCTCTTAAGAGTCATCTAGAATTCTCTGCCAAATGTGTGTTGAAGAGTCTAGGCTCTTTATGTGGATCTTGAACTTTCTATTCACAATTCATCATAGACAGCATCTTGTTTTCTTTCAGTTTTGGTAAGTCAAACCCTAGACAAAACACAAGCAGAATGGGGTGCAAACAGCCATTTATGCTAACCACCAATTGTTTAAGTATCTGGCAGTGTGAATTGAGTCTTACCCATTAAGCTATGGAGCTTCAAGTTGGTTGAATACCTAATTATAGTGGATAAGGTCACTTCAGACTAATCATTACAAAGTTTACTTGCTTATGGAATTGTTGATATGTTTATGGTCTGGACATATAACTTTTTAAAGCACTTGAAGCTCAAGTTTTATGTCATGTAATCTTGAGGTGCTAATGCATTTTAAGATAGATTAAATATCGATCCTAAATTTGTGTTTTGTGTACTGTTTCTGTCTAAGTCTCTCTCTAATCAAAAGAAGCAGCTCCTTTTCAGTAGGACTACAAGGCCAGATATGTTGTAGGTTGAAGCCAATGCTAAGATGTCTAAATTATGCCTTTTCTCTCAGTTTTATTGGACAGAGTGTTCTAGGGTACTTTTGTAGGCACCTGTTGCGCAACTAGTACCAGAAATGGTGCCCAATCCAAATTCATGTCCCATTGATTCTCTTCTCATTGACAAGTGGTGATTTTTTAGAGTTAAATTTTATCTTGAAGTCTGATTACACTAATGTTCGTGTGGCCTATGATAGGATCATAGGTTGCATGGACTTTAGACTATGCCCTTTCTCAAAGTATTAGTAGCAAGTATAACATCTTGTCCTAAAACTTTTAAATGATTTAAAATTTTATTTTTGTTTACTGGTTTCTTGCTGAAAATTTTGTCGAGCCAATTGTGATGTCATGCCTATTGTTGGATTTTTGATGTCTCAGTGCTGCTGTTTTTAGACTAAAGCTTTTCTGTTCTGTTTTATATCGTTTTAGTTTATTTTCTTACTTAGTTAATTATGTTATGCAGTTGTTGTTGTGTTATTTAGGAAGTTAAGTACTTGTTCTGGTGCAGTTACAAGCTGAACGTGTGTGTGTGCAGTTATTGTTTTTTTTCTTTTGGTTTAAGTCGTGTTTTGTACTTGACTTTTTACTAGAGAACCGTTGAAGGCAGTTTTATGTTCTGTTCTCTCTGTTTCCTCTGTTTTTCTTCTTTCTTCCTCGATATCTATAGTTCTGGTATTTCTGCTTCTTCCTATTCGTTGTGATCCTTTTGAAGATTGAGTTTCTCCTTCGCTACTTGTGACAGTAAGTTTTGTAGTTCAAGGGGCATTTATGTTATTAGCAGGATGTGACTCACCCCACCAACATTCAAGTGCTTCTTGTGGAAGCAATTAAATGCGCTTCTGTTGTAAATTAGCACCCAATCCCACTATTCCATATTATTAACACCTTTTTGTGGTGCTGAGGGTGGGTTTGGTTTTGTTGTGTGCGGGGTTTGGTGTTGGGAAACTTATGGATGGGATCTTGACAGAGTTAACGCTAGACCTTCAACCCTTATGGAGACAAAGGGCTGTTCTATTGTTCACCTTTGTATATGAAATGCAATATATGGTTATTGATGCATAGTGTTTTTTCCCATCTTGAAAGGGCTATTGATGTATAGACATTCAAGTTATTTGGCTGTCTAATTATGTGTGCTGAAACTCTCTTTTCCAGACCAGCATTTGCCTGATTTACTTAACCAAAACACTTTATTTCCTGGTTAATCATGAAGCACAGAATATTCAGGTTTTAACATTTGGACAACTCTGTATTGGCAATGCAGTGTTTGCATCTTACTACAATGACTGCATACCAAAAACATTACGTATTCCTCCTGGACAAGATTTTTTGTCTTATTTGCCTCCGTACTATTTTGGTTCCCACAGAAGACGTAACCATCAATTCCCTAGAGAGGTATGGTGTTGATCTTGACAGAATATCAAATAAATTATGGGGAATTGTTGATGACTGAATTTGAGGTTTGCTTCACATTTCTTTCAACCTGTCTAACAAGTGAAGTATCATATATTCCGGCATTGTATGTACTCTCTTTTTTCAGCTTATAAATTATGACTGTCTTGTTTGTTTTTCTTCTTAACAAAGTAGGGTAGTTTGTAGGACTCATTATGTTATAAAAAATTTTGAGTAACTCTCATTCTTGCGAAAGCCATCATGAGTTTTTCATATCGATTCCAAAGTTTAAGACACATAATAATGTTTATTATACTCTCTCTCTCTCTTTCTCTCTCTTACACACACACACACACTCACTATGTATGTCTACTAATGCGTATAATGATTAGTGACTAGCTCAAAGATAGCCACGGTTGAACATATTAATGTGAGATGAAAATGATTTGATTCCACCTGCTTCTCTAATAACTAATCATACTCGTATCAGTTTTCATGTAATTGGAATCTTCCCTTTATTGTAGGTATGGCTATATAACATAGGATTTAGTAGTTATCAGGTTGAGAAAGTTTGTGATACCTCAGGAGAAGATGCATCATGCAGCAAGTGATGAGCTAGTTTCAGTCGAAGCTACTTGTTCAAACAATTATTTTGTGGATTTATCATGCAAGATGCAATAAGTCGTGATGGACCAGCTTGTTCTAGAGAATGTCCGTCCTTTGTTACTAGGAATATTTGTGGACAACTGATCAGGGTATTTTCCTGCAGATTGGTAACCGGTAACAGCATTGTGGACCATTTAGTCTTTCTATAATGTGCAATTAATGGCTAAGACATGAGAATCGTGCAAAATCTTCACGGACACTATGGATGGAATGTGGAGGCAAAGATGTCAAAGGAAATCTTATGCTTTCCAGGAATCCTTTTGTTTCTGCATCGAGGCCGCATTCAGACTCTGATGCCAAGAGGAAATTCAGTTGAAATGCTCCTGGGTCAGTACCTGGATTCTCAAAGATCATCAGGGACCTCTGTGAGGAAGTTTGGTCACAAAATGCATTCCATCGATCTGTTGTCCATATCCATCACAAGATACAGAGGAGCTCTACTCTAATTTACTCTGAATGTAAATAGCACAAAGTTGAAGGTATCATCCTTGTAAATACAACTCCGTGGTTTCAATTGAATGAATATGTTCGCAAGTTTGCCTGTCAATCTATTGTTGGGCTTGGGGCTTTGTTACCTGACTTGATGTGTGGATGTGGAGCTGAGCTATATTCATAGTTGAATGACGCAGCTATTTTCCCTTTTTTTTTTTTTTGAGAAAAAGAGGGGGGGACAAAATTGGTAGATGTGTGAATGTTGCAACTGTGACACTTGCATGGTTAGGCAATTAACCGGTTTTTATAAGGTGAAACAAAGACTGCGTTCACAGACCACTTCTCAATCTATGACACCTTACCTTCTCCTACAGGCACATTGGCACATAAGATTTCTTGGCAGAACTAAGTACTTCAACTATTTCCTCGTAGGGAATTGTGCAGATGAACTGTTAAGTCAAACCATCTCGGAGACAGATGATGACTTTGTCTTACATCATTTCCACTGGCAACCTTTGCAAAATTTTTACTTTTAGGATGTAAACAATTTATATCATCTTGGCTTTGATATGTAACAATGATCATATCAGCATTTGGAACAAGAGTTGTAAGCTTTTACCTTCTTTTTCTAATATGCAGGAATTAACATTGGTGTCTCTGTTTTCCTCTTTCGAAGGAGAAGTCAGCGTAGTAGGGGGTAGATCCAACCTTCCCTTCTCTTCGGAGGTTCTTGCTGCTGTTGTGGTTACGTGGACTCGTTGAAGCTGGGGGCTGCATCCGGTTCTTCAGAGGTCGCCGTAGGTTGCTGTGATGGTTGCCGCTGTCTTGCTGTCTGCTGTCCTCTCTCCTCTCTCCTCTCTTCTTTTGATGCCGCTGGTTGAGCGCTTGTTGCTGCTACTTGGCTGTTTCTTTGCCGCTGTTTGGCTGTTTGTGTTTCCTTTTTCCCGACACCCTTCCACTCGTTATGACTTGTTTGTCATGATGAGTGTAAGTTTTTGGTGCCGTGAACCCTGCTGTATAGTTTTTAGTTAAAGTCAGTATATTTCTTACCTTACCAAAATAAAAACATTGGTGGAAACCTGAAGAACTAAAATGCCTTTGTCATTTCAAAGCATGTATTGCCAATTATGATCATTTGAAGCAGATAAAGTCCTTGACACTATATGATAAGCTAGAGTTTGTACATAACAGTAAAAGCTAGATTACAACACCAAAACATTGGGAAAGGTATATTGTTCTGCCGTCTTACTCGTATCTTCCTTTAATTGGTCAGTTGGTTGTCGATTATACACATTAACTGCATTAGCGATGGTTTACTTGAACAGAAGGATTCCATCCCTTATTACCGAGAGAAAAGGCTTAGGCTACCGTATGGGACTTTGTCGGGGAACGATTCTCCTTATACCTAAAGCTCCTTTAGGATAACCAAAAGTGAATGAAAGAGCTTTTGTCGCCAATTAAAACCTACACATTTGATTATATCCTTCATTGTTTATATTAAAACCTATACATTTGATTATATCCTTCATTGTTTAAGCTAATAACAAAGTTAATTTTGGCAAGGTGTGAGTATTGGCTTCAAATTTAAAGAACAATCCGGCAAGTTCTAAGGATCTCGCATCAATGACCAACATGTAAATCAACAAAATTAATGCACTTGATTGTAATAATACCAGCATCAATGTGTATTCGAGGGTTGCAAGAGCTCCAATTGACAGGAAGTTGCGTAATTGATTGTCTTCAATGATGAACAATGTATAGAATTTTAAGATCCTTCGGTGCTTGATATTTAGGGATTTCCGTATCGATATGCAATCAATCAGGAGTTCCTCTAAGATTTTAGTTTTACGAGCTTGTCCACTACATTGCAAAGTTTCGTGCAGTTTCACATTTAAGGAAGCTAAGTGCTTCAACTGACCAACGGATCGTCAATTTGGACCAAGCTTTCACATAATTACTCCAGGTCAGTCATTCTAAATTAATATGCAGAGAGAATTCTGCAACAGAAAAGAGCTTGCTAAGATAAGTTCCGCAGCATATGATATATACCTTAATGTTTGGCTCCAACCATCCCATTTCTCTAACTTTGCTCCATCAACAGATTTTCAGGACGGAAACGTGACTTCTTTTGGAAAACACATTTTGGAAGAGCATTCGATGGCATATTGTGCCACACGAAAGTCTTCCATAAGTTCAACCTGCAAGTTTACACTATCAACTTGAGGATATCTTAGGTTGGAAAATCTCCAAAAGTCCTGGCGGTGTTGTTGCCGATGGTCAAACTTGAGACACACAGCTTCGACTTTGTCTTTCTCCCGCCAAAAGGAAAACACATCACTTCCAGTTCATTTTTTCCAAAGGTCGCGTAAAATCCTCCCATAGCATTACAGGACGTTAAATATTAGTGCGGTAGATGAGTACGGTGCTAAAGAAAATGGAGTAACAGAAATAAGTCGCCAAATTAATTCTGGCCCCGAGTTTTTTCACGTAAAATTTTTAGAACCATTGACAATAGTGCTACGATGAACAAGAGTGAGCATAAAGTCGAGGAGAAAGACAATGACAGAGAGAAATCTATTTTTTGAGAGGGACTTAGTGCGACGTCATTTTGGCCAAGATCAACCATCTCATAGTCCACAATGGACTTGTCTTTTTAACTAAAAAACCGCATATGAATAAAAATTTTATTAAAAAAGTCACGTAAAATTTTAGGCATGAGCACTTAAAGTGATTTTTTTTTCTTCCGATTTGTCAATTGAGGGATCTAATAAAAAATTTTGCCACCAAAGTGAGCGGCATATGAGAATTATTTCCACTTCTAGTATCCTTTTTTTTGAGAAGAACTAGTAGGGGCATGGACAATCTCGCTCTTTGTCTCTATGGTGGGACTTTGCTGCCTTTCATGATGTCACGAGCAATGGACCTTGGCCTTGGCAATAGAAGTAGTTGTGAATATAAAATCTGTAGCACTATTGTCAATGGTTCTAAAAGTTTAAGCTATTAGATAAATGTTGAGTTTAATATTTGAACATTCTAACACTTCCTCACAAAAGTAGACTAGACTTTGACCTATGACTAAGCCTATATTGTAAGGGAGACGAATAAGTTGTCTAGAAAAAAATTGAATTTAAGACTTTCTACTTTGATATTAGATAAAAATTTTGTAAGATCATTGTTAACTATTATAAAAGTTTAAACTTTCAGATGAAATTGTAGTTTAATCTTTATACATCCCTACATCAGGCAGTCCAGTTGCCATGGTGACTGTCAATGGTGACTGTTAAATATTACTGGTGTTGTTGAACTCGGAAATAGATCATAGCAGAATTTTACGTTGCTCCTCATCAGCAAATCTGATGCTTCTTTGTGATTCCACAGTCTACTCTGCTTCTTTATTTCCATATCCCCATTTTGACAGGTCATTTCTCTTCCTAGACCTTTTAGCTGATCATGCATCCATATCTTGTTATCCTCAAGAATCGTTATCAAGGACATGTTCTCTAGGACTTCCATAGCTTTTTCTAGAAAATATGCAGGCTCGTTCCAACATGAATCATGATGTCTTTGTCATATCGGACTCGAAAAGACAAGTTATGTTGATAAATGTTTTCTTTTTCCCATCATCTAATACCTCATAACTTGTTTCAACTTCCTGTTAGCTTCGGCATGAAGAACTCTTTCCAACTTCTTTAAAGTGACAATTACGCATCTACATGGCAAGTTTCTAAAAATTTAAAGAGATAAGTTGAAATCCATAACATTAAGTTTGTACTTCTAATTGATTTCATCAACATTGAGAGCACATTTGTTTCTGGTGGTAAATATAAGCCTGCTTCCCCATCAAACCAATCACGATTACACATGAGTGCATTCAGTTGATTCTTTTGATCCACTAGATACAAAAGGACGGTAACTTTTATACTAGACAGCCTATTTTTCATTGGCTTGATCCCTTCATGAACATTACTTATTCCTGTCAATTTCCTTTTGAGGACATGCAGAATGAGTTGATTGTGCAGGTACTCAGTGCCCTTGAGCTCTGAAGTTTCATAGGCGTTAGAAAGCAACAATGTTCAAAATCATGTGAACGTTGATTGTACATGACTTTGGTGAGAGTGGTCTTTCTAACACCATTCATTCCATGAATTTCGACAATTTGCGTTTCCTATGAGTGAGTGCCTATCATACTCATGACTATCTTGAGCACCATTTTCACATCGAAAGGTCCATGAAATAGTTTTGGCAGGTGCAACTATGACCACCGCAAACTCCACCTTATGCGCACCCAATTTTTCTCCCTATTTAGACAAGCCCTTCAAGTTTATACTCGTCAAAGAACATTTGGGTACTCATAAGTAAGTCCTATTGCATATCAATAAAAAGAACACACATTTAGATGAAATGCAATATTCATTCTTTTGGCCTCACAAAAAAGATTAATAAACAATCTGGTTTGCATAAAAAAAAAAAAAAAAAAAAAAAATTTACCCCCAAAAATCTTACGTATGATGCCCGAAATTGAAAAATAAACCCCTCTAACCTGTTCTAATGATTTCTCAAGAAAAAAAGGGCGAACCATCCAACTGAAACTTCAGATCGAGTTAAACAGATTTAACAATTTCATCAATAGGCAACAACTTCCCTCACTGACTTCAATTTTCTGGCTCTCAATAGATGAATACACGGTTTACCATCCCAAGATTGTGAAAGGAATTATAGTCCAAATTAAATGTCATGCTTCATCGTCCTTCATTTGGTCTTCATTTGTAAAGTAGCCACAGCTCCCTGCACCAAAAGAACCCTGTAAGTTTTCTCTTACTTCAATTCTGCTTAGCAACATCAGAAAACGGCAAAAAGGCAGTGGTTTGAGATGTCTCCCTTAGCACTTCTTGTCTATCTTAAAACCTAAAAGAATCCTCTAGTATAACATGAGGTGACTTGAAGGACTTCTATTACAGATAATCACCTAGGCATAACCATTCCTAGAAAATGTTGGAAATAATGGAGAGATTACAAGAGTCCAGTTATATGATTTCTGACCCCAAGTCGATGTTTATCATATGTTCTTTGCACGGACAATATTGAAATTTAGCCTTCACTATCAGATGATTTATGATACCTTGGAGAAGCTAAACAGTTTTCCTCTCCCGTCACAGATGGAAGCTTTGCCACACCATCTTTTGATGCCGCAACCCAAGTGAAATTCCTCTTTCTTCATTTATAACTTCTCCATGACATTTACAGATCTCACTAAGAAGCTCACCTTCTCTTGGAAGATAAACTGAACATAAGCATATCGATACAGGGTGTCTTTTTCACAATTGCAGCAATGAGTTAATCGCCATAAAATTCCAGGATGAGAACCATAGTGCTATGACCTTCCAACAAATATTCCATCTAATTGTTTATAGTATAGCAAAGTTATCTCCAATCCGAAGTAGAGGGTGTCAACTTCGAAATATGTGAAGCAGCAAATCAGAGAGGATCTATAATGAATTGTCCTAAATCAAATAATACCGATGCAATCCACATGCATACCTCCAGTTGGGAAACATAAAGGCAAAGAGAAACCATCCAAAAAGAATTTAACTGAAAAAGCCAAACCAAACTAAGAAAAGAAAACATACATTTGTACATAATGAAGAACCCTATGGTTGTATGGAGGTACCATTATTTCAATACCTTCTTCATATTTCTAGGCATCAACTCACAAAAAATGTAATTTGAAAGTGGATGTAAAACTTCACTTTGAATGCCATCTTCATTTTCATTTGTTCGGTCTTCATTGGTACAGCTGTCCAATTAGCCATAGCTCCCTGCACAAAAAGGTTACCGTAAGTTTTCAAACTTTAATACCTCCCAGTAGCATTTGACACCGGCAAAGAGGCAGTCGTTTGAGATGTCTTCCTGAGCATTTCTCGTCAATCTTAAAACCCAAAAGAATCCTCTACTAAGATTAATGTGAATGGAAGGGCTTCTATTACAAATAATCACCTAGGCATAACTATTTCTAGAAAATATAGGCAATAATTGAGATCACACAAGAGTCCATTTTACAAGATCTCTGACCTCACTGAGACTCATCATATGTCCTAAATGATTTATGATACCTTAAAGAAGTGAGCCATTAGATGGTTCTCCTCTCCGGTCACAGGTGGAAGTTTTGTTGTGTGAACTATTGATGCCTTTACCCAAGTGAAATTCATCTTTTATGTTATAATTTCTCTTTAACATTTGCAAATCCCACTCAGAAGCACACCTATCCTGGAATAAATTAAAGGTAAGTATATCAATACGGACGGTCTGTCTACTTCACGGTTGCAACAATGAGTTAATTACGCTATAAAGTTCTAGGACTAGAACCATAGTGCTATGACCTTCCAACACCCATTCCATCTAGTGGTTTACAGCATAAAAAGTTATCTTATCTCCAAAGCGTAGCAAGGTTGTCAACTTCAAACTATGTGAAACAGCAAATTAACAAGGATCTCTAATAATAGTCACATATCAAATAAAAACGATGCAATCAACTAGCATAGCTCCAGCTGGGAAACATAAACGCACGGAGAAACCTTCCAAAGAATAAATAACTTAAAAAAAGCCAAACCAAATTGAGAAAGGAAAACAAAAATGTTGCACATAATTAAGAACCCTTTGGTTGTATGGAGGTATCATAATTTTAATACCTTCCTCAGATTTTCAGTTAGAAGGTAATAAACAAGTGCATGTAAAACTTGTGTGTTCATATCTGTGAAAAAATTTGATTGCAAAAAAGAGCAAATATTGATTGTCAAATGAAATGAGTTACCTCAATTCGTTCAAAGTTTGAACACAAGGGAAACAATTTGTGGTCGTGGAATAAGAAGTTTTCAAGTGCAACGTGCACTTGTCCGTTGTCTTCTCCCTCATAATATATGCTTTGCCTAAACAGGACTGACTTCTCCGAGCAAAGCCTAGAAATTGCCCCCACATTTAATTTTTTGCAACGATATATTCTAACCTCTTGCATTCCATTCAAGCTGGACAAATCGGGCATCTTCTGTAAAAAATCACAGGTATCAATCTCCAAGTTTTCCAAAGACTCTGGTAATTCACCTTGAATCCCAATTGGATTTTTACAACTCTCTACTCGAAGACTCCTCAGTTTGATGAAATTGGTTATATAAGAGAGTGTCTTCACCTGTCCAAGTCCAAGAAGACACGAATCTCACAGGTTCTCCAAACAACCAAGGCCTTGAATCTCTGTAATTGCAGCAAAAGAAATAAGGAGAGATGATAGTTTATTCAAATTCGATAGATCCTCCATCGAGAAAAGTGACCTACATTTTGGCAACCGTAAGGAGGATAAACTCGAGGGAAGCTTCGGGAGGCGATGCAGATTAGTGCATAGGAGGTGAAGTGACTTGAGATGAGAAGGGAGGGTAAGGTTTATCGGTGAGGTGGTCACGTAAGGTGACAGTTTCAGAGACTTCAGATTGCTTAAGTTCCCAATCCACCGTGGCATGGAAACTTCCACAAGCTCGTCAGACATCCCCTCATAATTAAGTGGGCCAAACCACAGATCCAATACCTTTAGATTAGTGAGGCACGAGAGATCTAGAAACATGCCCATGTCCATGTCCAAACAAGATAGTTTTAATTCAATAAGACTTTTAGGAAGCATTGGCAGTGCATCTATTTCCACACTGACCAATTTAAAGATCCTCAGGGATTGACTCCTACAGATGCAATCGCCAATTTTCACATGGACTGCACGGTATATTGAATAAAGGCATTCTATTTCTTCAAGCTTCTCAATCGTCCAAAATACAATCACAACATCTCAATTCACAAGGCGGTGCATGTGTTAATATACACTCATGGATATTCCAAAGAACTTACAAGAGAAGACAACTCCTAGTATACAATGGAAATGAACATCCGAAGCCCAAGATTAATCCCAGGGAAAATGAAAAGTGTGGAACAACAGACATCAATTTACATCACATGAAGTAAGAACGACATAATAAGTGAATTTAAGCATCCCGTGGTTTGTTAGCACTGGCAGCTTCTACTGATTCCAGTTCTTCCACGACTTTAGCCCTGGAAGGCCGCTTGTTATGAGTCATTTGGAGGCATTATAAAGCAAGCTGAGCAATTTGGAATGCAGAATCTATATATGCAAGGTATAGGGACGGTATAAATTTGGTTCCCATTTCCTGCAGGTGGCAACATCATGAGCGACCAGCTTCTTCTAAAATAACCAGTGTTTCTTTTTTGGTAATTGGAGCATCTACAGAAAATGAAAAGTTATGTGGGCAATACAACTGTAGATTCCATGCCAAAGGATTTAATTAGCTAAAAGGAAAACACACCTCGTATTTCATAGAGGGGATTATAGTGAACCTCATACCATAAGCTCAACCAAAACTCTGCATCAATTGAAAGTAAGGTTAACAAAAGGAAAAACTCACATTCATCAGATTGCACCGACTGATCATTTGAAAA
This sequence comes from Eucalyptus virginea, assembly GCA_014182375.1. Lineage (NCBI taxonomy): Eukaryota > Viridiplantae > Streptophyta > Magnoliopsida > Myrtales > Myrtaceae > Eucalyptus > Eucalyptus virginea. Next base: position 49,587,386 of record CM024521.1, read on the forward strand.
GACCAGTTGCACATTGAACAAAAGCAACAGTAGATCAATTGCAAATGTTTACATCTAGGTTTAAAATCAATCAAATGTATATTAAGCCGCTCCCAAGCAGCTGTTCTAAGAGAGCAAAAGAACAAATATTTAATTTCCCAGATGAACAACAACAACGCATTGCAAAGGAGGTCTATGCGTATATCTATGCGAGCAACACTCTTTTTTCCAAGACAAACGAGAAGTAAAATATCAACTTCACATTCATCACATTGCACTGACTGATCATTTGACCAACAAAACAACTATGAAGAAGAATAGCAAGCAATACCGTAGGTAGAGGGAACTTATAAATCCAATGGCCCAACAATAATCAAGCTATCAATATAAGTATCATCAAGAGGTTTTAGCCCTCCTTCAGGCTCTCCAACATCGACCAAATAAGCATTGAACATCAACGACTCACCGGAACAAATAACTTCATTATTCTTCAAAATTCTTCATTCCGACAGCTGCTTGCTGCCGTCATAGGGCATTACCTATCATATATCTGATCATCAGTCACAGCATGGACTAATCTACTCCAAACAAGTTCAATCACATAAAGTGTTACAACCAAAAGCACAGAACAGAACAATCCATGATGATAGAAAAAATGAAATCCTAAGCAGCATTGAGCTGCTGCCATTAAGTGCGATCGAGCAAGCTAAATCTGGGGGAAAACGGTAATAAATCGATAGCCACTGCAGTTTTGACACAGATTAGCCAATCAAACCGAATCATGTCCAAGCCCAATCAAAGGCAACTAAATTGCCAAATGGGTTGAGCTGGACATCACTGGCAGAGATTAGTAGTGAAAGCAAAGGTACCTTGTCGGTGGAGGTGCAGAGTGAGAGGAAGCCGTCATAATAGACCTTGTGCGTCAGCTTCTGCTTCAGGTGCTTCTTGAAGGTGACATTCCAGCACATGCAGACTCAAGCACATAACTTATTTCAACAAAATCAAAATTGCACATGATCACCAAACACTGGACAGGAAAAACTTAGATGGTTCACACTCACATGAAGCATAATTCAGCACACTAATTACAAACACAATCCAAGAGCAGTTCAGGATTGAAAATGAAAACCAGAGCACAACACCAATCCCCTCCTAGAACCTGCATTGCTGGCTCAAAATGCAGGTCCATCACAGAGCTGAAAGCTCTGACGTATTCATGTGTGGGATTCTGCCGAGTCTGGATCTTCTGTATAAGGTCAACAAAAATGGTGATGCCAGATTTCTGTCCCTCAAGATTCCGTTTGATGCGATGTTCATTTTCCTAATCAAAACTCCAGAATTAGAGCTTAAGCTGGCAGACTTGAAATCCATATCCTAGGTGCAATTTCTCCCTCTTTACCCAACCTTGATTGAGGATGAGGACCACGATAACAATGTGTTGGCAGAAGCTCTCCCTGATGCTCATAGAGTTCAACTTGACTAAAATTTCTGAGATTCTACACCCAAAGACAGTCAGCCACTGCTTCAGATTTTCACTTGGTGATCTGTCCTGTGCAAATTTGAATGATGTTGAGCTGCGTGTGGCTCTGACATTGGCTCGGGATATGGATCCTAAGTTGCTTTCTCAGCTGAAAGTAGCATGGCGGATTTGAAATCTTTTGGTGTTTGTACATGGGAAGAATTTGGAAAATTTTCTCAAATTGATGCTTGGCTTGTGCAAAGCTCTTCTTTTATGATCACTGGGTTCTACGAAAGGTTCCACGTACAAGGAAGAGCCAACACTACCTGATGAAAGTTCTTCTGAGGCGGCGAGTAGCATATGACACATAACTCACTTTGGTGGCAGAAACAATGCCAATATTGCTTCATAATGCACAGTTCTATTACTGAAGGCAGCGCCAAGGGAAGGTGCTCTCTTTTTCTTACCAATCTTTTGTAAGCAAAAGGGCGCTCCTTCTCTACCGGTACATCAAATGTTGCATTCTCTCAGTTACTCCTGTAGGCGATGTTTGCTGCACAAAATGATTTTTTTCAGTGTGCCCGTCAAAGATTGCTATGATTGAAGGCATCATTGCTGAGATAATATATTATGGTGCTGCTGCTTTAGCCAGTGCTGCCACACTGGTAATCTCAGAATTGCGGTGGCTCCCTCATTTATGACTTCTCCATAACATTTGCAAATCCCACTAAGAAGCACACCTTTCCTGAAAAATAAACTGAACTTAAGCATAGCAATAGAGTGTCTGCCTACTTCAAAGTCACAACAATGAGTTGATTGTGCTATAAAGTCCCAGGATAAGAACCATAGTTGTATGACCTTCCAACACACATTCCATCCATTTGTGTACAACATAGCGAATTTATCTCCCATGCAAAGTGAGGTTATCAATTTCAAAAAATGTGTGAAGCAGCAAATCAACCACGATCTCTAATAATTTGTTACATATGAAATAAAAACGATGCAATCCACATGCATACCTCTAGGAGAAACCATCCTAAGAAAATGTAGTTAAAAAAGCCAAACCAAACTAGGAAAAGAACACAAATACTTGTACATAATTAAGAGCCCTCTGGCCGTTCGGAGGCATCATAATTTAAATACCTTCATCAGATTTTCAGACAAGAACCTGGTCATTAAAAAGTGCATGCAAAACTTCTCTGTTCATATCTGTGAAAGAATTTGATTGCCAAAAAGAGGAAAACATTGGTACTTACCTCAATTCGTTTAAGGTTTGAACACAAAGGGAACAATTTGTGGTTGTGCATCAAAAAGCTTCCAAGTGCAACGTGTGTTTATTCATCGTCTTGCCCATCGTCCTCTTTCATATCATAGTGCCCTAACCGGAAATGTCTTCTTCATCGTCTTTCTCTCACAAATTGATTGACGAAAAATTGCCTCCTCTAATTTCCCACAATGTCTTATTCTAACATTTTGCAATTCAATCCAAAACGCTTCCGGGAAATATTTTCCATTTATACGTCTAATCGACTGATTGGGAATTTCCACAAAAACATCTGGCTTACCCATTAAGCTGAATAGATGGGGGAACTCCTGTAAAGAATCGCAGTAATCAATTGAAAGATTATCCAAAAACCGCGGTAGTTCGCCTTGAATCTCAACCAGATTACCACAATTGAGTACTTCAATATGCCTCAGCTTGTTTAACTTGCTTAGATCAGGTAGCATCACCAGCTGTTCGAGTTTCCAGAGGTGCAAATCTCGTAGGTTCTCCAAACAACCAAGGCCTTCAATCTCTGCAACTGCAGATTTCCCTATCTTGAGAGACGATAGTTTCCTCAGATTCGATACATCCATCGAGCAAAGTGAGTTGCAATACTTAATCTCGAGAGACGATAGTTTCCTCAAATTCGATAGATCCATCGAGCCAAGTGAGTCGCAACCATAGAGACGTAAGACGGATAAACTTGAGGGAAGAGGCGGATGAGGAGGGAGGCTCAGGTCTGTCGATGAGGCTCTCATCCCGAACTCCCTGAGTGTCAGAGACTCCAATTTGGTTAAGTTCCCAATCCACGGTGGTATCGGTTCTTCCAGAAGCCCATAAGATTTCCCATCACAATTAGGTGGGTTAAAGTGCAGATGCAATACCTTTAAGTTAGCGAGATTTGAGAGATCCGGAAACGTGTCCATCCTCAAATCCATCAGCTCTAATTCGATGAGACTTTCAGGAAGTTTCGGTGGGGCGAGTGTTATCGCGTCTCTCAATCTCAAGATCCTCAGGGATTTATTCCTGTAGATGCAATTGCCGATTTTCACTTGGAAATCTCTGCCAGACTCATCGCGGCAGCAGACTTCTATTTCTTCGAGCTTCTCTATCGTCCAAAAGGCATCGGGTATTTTGCTTATATGAGTTCTAGACATATTTACTACTTTCAAATTCTTCATCTTTCCAATGGAATCGGGTAGTTCTTTGATGCTCGTGCCCCTTATGTCGAAGTCAGTCAGCGATTCCAAATTCCCGATTGTCTCCGGAAGCATCTCCAAACGCTCACAGTTTCTTGCAAATAGGTATTTAAGGCTCGCAAGATCTCCACCTAGCTCGTTCGGCAGCCTCCGAAGATTCGAACAATCGCTTACATCTAAGAAAACCAAGCATTTCATCTGACAAATTGAACTCTCAATTTTGATTAACGAAGAACAACCCGATAGGATCAAACGTTCTAATTTTGAATGAGCAGATAAGTCGGGGGTTATCTTCAAGCATTTGCACATGGTCAGATCCAGAACTTTCAAATTTTTAATCACCTGTAAAAGAAAAATCATGCAAAGTTTACTTTTGAATCTAATAAGGCGAAAGAATAAGTGTTGTCTAACATATAATATACCTTCATGTGGCTCCACCCCTTCCAATCATGAGTAATTTCACTCCAAGATAGATCAAGGATAATCAAATTCTCTGCAGAGAAATTTGCAATCTCAAATGTTGGGTGAATATTATGCCAAGAAAGCCAGCATAATTGTGGAAGGAGATTTGAATTCAAAACATTAGTTGGAAGAACATTTGATGGCCCTTCGTGCTGAAGAAGCATCTTTTCTACACAAAAAGTTTGCTTCGAGTCAACAACTTCAAGGAACCTTAGCCTTGGTAGGCTCTTAAAGTCCTTGTAGGTAAAACAGTGCTGATGGTCCAAGCGGAGGCGAAGAGCTTCAACTTTTTTCTTCGTCTGCCCAAAGGAAAATTTTTAAAAACAAGAGAGTTGAAGGGAAACACATTTAGCCAAATTCACTATTTTAAGGGTCTGAGTTGAGTACTACCGTTCCATTAATCTTAAAAAAGCAAAAATGTCCATAAGTAACTTGGAAATTAATGCACAGGGGATTTTACCTTAGGGCTCTTCAGCAAATCCAATGCTTTCTCACGATCCCACACCCTAATTTGTTTATTTATATTCGTTTCTTGACAAACTATTTGTCTTCCGAGGTCTCTAAGTTGGTCATGCATCCACACTTTATTATCCTCTCTAATCTTTATCAAAGACATGTTCTCCAAAACATCAATGGCATCTTCCGGATGGAATTCAGATATCCAGAAATGAACCATTATGTCTTTATCATATCCAATTAAGAGACAAGCTATGTCGAGGAATATTTGCTTTTCCTTATTTTCTAATTCATCATAACTTATTTTCAGCTTACTTCGAACATCCTTATGAGGATCACTTTCCCATTTAGCCAATTTGGAATCCCACTTTTTCTTATCAATGCCAGCTAAAAGTGACCCCATGACCTCAAGAGCTAGTGGAAGACCTCCAGCAATTTTTATCGCCCTCTTGGATTGGTTGATATACTCGTCCAAAGGATGATCTCTTCTAAAGGCATGTTTGCTAAAGAGTTGAAGAGATTGATCGTCATCCATGCCCGAAAGCTCATAACGGCTGTCCACTTTAAGAACATCAAGAACTTCTTTGTTTCTAGTAGTAATAATAATTCTGCTCCCTTTACCAAACCAATCACGCTCACCAACAAGTGCATCGCTATGATTCTTTTCATGTACATCATCGAGAAGGAGGAGGACTCTTTTATTAGATAACCTGGCTTTGATGATCTTAATCCCATCATCAATGTTTCTTATATCGGTGCATTTGTCTTTGAGGATGTCGGAGATGAGCTGATTCTGCAAGGATTCAATGCCCTTGCGTTCTGACATTTCACGGATGTTGGACAGAAAGCAACAACCGTCAAATTTTTCTAAAAGCTGATTGTAGATGATTTTGGCAATTGTCGTCTTTCCGATGCCACCCATCCCATGAATTCCTATAATCCGTGTTTCACTTGTCTGAGCACCTATTTGTTCCATGATTTTACCCACATGGTCGTCCATATTGACCAAGTTGTTTGATACCACCAAATAAGCCTTTTTCAACTCATTGAAAACCTTCTGCATGATTGTTTTTGCAAGCTGACCTTCTTGCCTATTGTTTGTTGAAAGTCAAAAGGCAATGAGTTAGAAAATTGAGTTAAGCCAAACTATGCTCTGACAAGACCAAATTCAAAACTACAGACCTATTATAAATGCGTTCCTCAACGATTTATACCGTTTTGATAAACTAGCACTGGAACTTAGGGTAAATGAATGATCTGAACTAACGAAAAATGTTTCTTGCTGGGAATGAAATGGGACAAAAATTGACATTGTGATATTATTTAGCGTGACTTTGCTGCATAATTTCAATTGCATACAATTCAATTTCAACAAGACTAACGCAAATTTAGAAAAGAAACCAATTTAAATGCATCGAGTTTAACGATACAAGGCACATGAGATGGAATGCTAAAAGCAGTCACCTGTTGGGCATGCTTTGCAGGTCCCATCCTTTTATATCCGCGACTGTAGTGAGAGCATCCTTCCACTCTGCAATAGTCTTTTCGTCATATCGCCTCTTTCTTTTGTGTGAAACAAAAGCATTTTCAAAACTTCCGGTTTGGCGTCGAACCTCCGAAGGTGTCACGTCATAAAAAATGGGCATGATCTTTTGTCTTTCATTTTTCTGGCACTTGACCATCTGAACTAGCTCTGTGAGACACCATACGCTAGAGGCATAACCTTTTGAAAAGATAGGTATTAAGATCTTCGACTGCTTAATTTTTAGGAGAAGTTCTGAGGCAAACTCTTCCCCAACATGGAGCTCGTCGTCGTCCCTAAATGTGCGGATTCCCGCATCTTTAAGACTAGTGTAAAGGAAGTCGGTAAAACCTGATCGTGTGTCAGGCCCTCTGAAACTCAAGAATACTTCATAGTCATATCCGGAAGATGTTGCCATTTCCTCAACTTGTGGTGTAGTGCAAGTATGAGCAGCCCTCTCTACGGTACCATTCTGTGTAGCTGAATCATTATCTGCACTGCCCTCCACAGCGGTCTGACCAGCTCTTTTCTTCAGGAATCCTTTGAACAGGATGGCAGAGAGAGCTATGGCAGCAACTGTCACAATACAGGGCAACAGCAAGTGCTCAAGCATTTTGTGAGTTAGCAAAGAGAAGGTTTTTAGATAGAAATGCAGGGGAATGGTGGAACAGCAGAGATGAGAGGCGGCACTTAAAGATCAGGATGGAGTAACGAGCAACGGCGAGCCCGCGACGGCGAGAAACCGCCAGAGAAAGAGTAGAGACTGAGGCGAGGGCAGCCACTGATGCTGCGACGGATCGGCGACGAGGCGGAGGAGGAGAAGGATCGAGAGGAAGAGGAGAGGAAGGGGGTCGTGCGGCGAGGTGGCGGAGAAGTATCGAGAGGAAAAGGAGAGGACGGGGGTCGTGCGGGTGCGGCGAACGGCGAGAGGAGGAGGAGAAGGGGGCGCTAGCTAGGGTTTTGGAAACTCAAAAAGAAAAAAAAAAAAAAAAAAAAAAGAGGTTGATGGGGGTGAAGTGACAGCCTGCCACGTGGGTGGGGGAGGGGAAAAAGAGTTAAATAAATTTGGGTTGGGGGAAATGGTCTGACGTGAGGAGAGGAGGGAAAAAATTGAAATAAATTGGTCTGACGTGGGGAAGAGTGGGGAAAAAAATTGAAATAAATTTGGGGGTGGGCCCCCGGGGGGGATGGTCTGACGTGGGGAAGAGCGGGGAAAAAAATTGAAATAAATTTGGGGGCGAGGGAAATATACGAAAGAAAGAAATGAGTGGGAGTTGGCGATGGACCCCCAAGGAGATTTCTTTTTAATCGAAAAATAAATAAATGAGATTAAAAAATAATTCTAAAAAATAAAAGTACTGAATTTTAAAATGATAATAAATTTTTATCATTGTAAAAGATTATGGATTTATTTAAATAAGTTGATTCTAATTTATTATTAATTATCGATTTCATCAATAATTTTGGTTAAAATTAAAAACATATTTCCAAATATGGATACATATTAATTATGAATATATCTTTCGAATTACCAATGAATTGATTCATTAATATTATTAGTGTAAATTCATTGTAAGCTTTTTTTTAATTAATTATTTATTTATGAATTTTAATCAAATTAATTAAAAATAAAAATATTTATTTAATATATAACGCGTCCCAACGTGTCGAAATTCTTTATTTTTAAGAAATGATATATCGATGTGTCGTGTCGCATTTCGGTACTACTAAGGGAATAAGTGGCACTTTAAAATCTCAAGGAGTGAATGGGCTAGTGTTGGGATTCACATTCTACAGTGTATATGGTGCACACTATTTTTTTCCCCCTCTGAATGCCTTTTGACGAGATAACATTCGACTGCAATTTCATAAAAGGTTCTAAAGGATTATTCTCTACACATCGGAAAAGGCCTCCATCTTTCATCTGGCATTTCCTAAATATTGTTCACACTGCGCTAGCTTTGAGGAAGAAAAAAAAAGAATAGTAGCAACAACGTTTCACGTGCTATGATGCATAAGTTGGTCTCCAAGACCAACCAAGCACATCCACTTTGATGTAAGTTGTCTCTTCTCATATCTCAGGAACGAAAATTGTCCCCTTCTAAGGTTGATTCTAGAGATTTGGCCCTCCACCCTCCTTTTTGAGTTCATATTTGATCACATCCTTTTATTTGATGAGCAAAACTAAAATACAAATCCTACACTTCGGTGACTGTTTGAATTCTTGCCCAAGGCTTTCATATTGCCCAAAAAAAAAAATCAATGTATTTAAAAAATACTTCGACCGTGCTTGCAAACAAGTGTAAGCTGAAGTATTAAAGTGGTAGAATGTCATTGGAAGGTTAAACCATCGAACAGACCATGGCTAGCGGAGTATCCTTCCAAAATGTCACTTCAAGAAACATGGACTTACCACAATGCAGAGTTTTCTTGTTAAAAAAATTTGACTCCAGTCTCACGAACTTAAATAATTCCCGAAGGGTCTTACATCTCAACAAGCAACATGATTGCATTTACATTGGACACAGCACAATGCAAAGTTTTTTTTTTTTTGGTAAGTGCAAAGTTTTTATTCCCTTAAAATAAAATTTTAAAAAAAAGACAAAAGACAAAAGTTCCAATCTTTTTGAATCTCTATAATATAAATAATTTCTTCTTAATGTCTTAACCAAAAAAATAATTTCTTCTTAATGTCACTTCCATAACGTTGGATGAGACTGTCGCAGTTCATTGATTCATAGGTATTCAAATCTGACTATTCATTCCATGGCACCCATGATTAGTAGGTGGCGGGTTCATGTGGATTTATGGTGAGCCTCACGCAAGAAACTTCGAAACCCTCGACATTGTGATCAAGACATTTCTGCAATAGCAAATTGCCAGCTCCAGAAGCGGACATGGCAATTTGCTCATTCTAAAAACTCAGAGAGAGAGAGAGAGAGAGAGAGCCCAAAGGAAATAGAGCAATTGTAAGTTTCTGTCATTATTCTAATAAAATAGGGCACAATGACTCTTGAAACAAGATGCAACTAGTACATCAGAAACTAAATTCGAGTTCCACGACCAATGGGCATTGAGATATGCATAAATTAAGACAAGCTCACAAGGAACTACGTCTTCCTCAGTTCTTCTCAATTAGCTTTTCGATCATGTCCGCAGCTTCCTGGACAGTTGTGATACTTTGAGCACTTTCTTCCTCCACGCTGATCCCATTCTTCTTCAAGTCGCATCACAATCTCCACCTAAAATGCAAAAGAGCAATGGTCTCATCACCATCCTATTTTACCGTATAAAGGAGTGAACTTTAACGTTGGAATCAGATAAGAAGAAAAAAAAATTCCAGCTCCGCCTCAGAATGAACGGATAAAGTGAAACCGCATTAAAGTCTGCAGAAAAGGAAAGAGACTTTTGCATGAACAGCTTACAGTGTCCAGAGAATCAGCTCCCAGGTTAGCAAATTTTGACTCTCCAGTCATGCTAGCATCATCTGGTAAAGCCAGCTGCTTCCTTACTATTTGGCACACTTTATCCACTGTCTCCTTTTTAGCCTGCTCGTATCTCAAGTCGATTATTTGCAAGTTCTAAAACCTACTTATGGGCTTCACACTGAGTGGTTATAAGATTGGCAAGGCCAATCCAAGCATTCCCCCAGAGCAAGCAAAATTGTTGGAACACAGTATCAATAATATTATTAGCATCCACTTTCCCAGAAGGAGAATGTTTTGAATCACTTGATTATAATCACACAGCAAGATCGTTCAACACGAGACAAAAATAATGGCCCAGACTTCAGATATATAATAACTTGTAGTCACTTTGCTACGCTCTAGTTTTGTTGTTATGGTTGGCATGACACAGTAATACATACCGCACATGAAACCTGGAAGCGGCGTGCTTTAAGAGAAGGGAAACTTCTGCCACCGATGGGGAGGGAAACAGACCTGACATTAGATATCTTGCTGACATGTACTTTAGACCTGACATGGTGCTATAAAAGTCAGGTCTAAAGTACAATGCCAAATGTTTACTAATGTTTCAAAGATCCAATCTCAGTTCACAGTGCAGAACCTCAACCAGGTCAGCCAAGCCATATCCCATTTTGCACAGAAAATTTGGGAGAATTACATTTTGCCCCCAAGTTTTTGGCATAGTGGTAAGCTACCCACGATGTTTCAAGTTTTGCAATTTGTCCCCGGACTTTTTAAAATTGAAGGCAATGGGCAGCCCCACGTGACTAGTTATGGAAGGCAAATTGGATTTATATCATCTATATATGTGGAAAGAAAAAAATACAGGGACTACCCAAAAACATATTTTAAAACTATATATTGATGTGCATTTCGCATTGATCCACTCAAATTCTCGCCGGAATTTTAGTCACGTGCTCTCGAGTGCAATATTTTTTTAATTATTCTTCTACTTATTATATGTACATGCTTATATGAAAAATTTCCTCTGTAATCAGTCACATTGTTGGAGCTCCAAGTTGAAATTGATTGAATTCAATCCAGGGAACGAATTGCAATCTATTCCTAAATTCATGGGCCAATTGCAAAAAATGAAACATCACGGGCCAATTTGCAACAACTTTAAAACTTGGGGGGCAATACGTAATTTGCCCCAGAAAATTTACAGAGTTTTCAGACCAGTAGATTGCTAGCAATTATTAGACCAACATCAAACTCAAGAACCTTCAGAAGCTAATGGAGATGCTACTATCAGCATCACCAACCACAACAATGAGACAGCAAAAACAAGCTAAAATAAGTTCAAAAAACAAAGGCTTCTACATGCAAAAGCTGCTACCTGAGAGCAACTCAACAACACATTGAAAAAGAGTGAACTAGATTAGGTGTCCACCTAATTAATTCTGGAATATAAAAGCAGCAGGAAGCCAATACCAAGTATTACTAACCTGAACTCATCATTAACCTCGGACAGTTCATCTAGTCAATCTAGACATTTGAAAATGCTCATTTGGCTGTGCTGTAGCTTCCCAATGTAGTCACAAACGCATGCTTTGGCGATGCTTACCCAGTTCATCTGTCCCCATATCCACCCAGCCTAATGCCACAAACATGGCTGTTTTTTGAAAAACTGCCAGAGCATGTACTCATCTCCCAACGAGCCCTATCAAATCCTTAGCCCAGAAACTCACTCTACTTGATCAATCATCACACATTTTCCGACACAAACATTCTGAACCAGCATCTCCCGTCAGGCATAATTCATAAATCCAGGCACTAAACAAATCGAAAGCAGACCAATTTCTTCCCCTTTTTTCCCCTATCAAGTTGAACGAAATGCCACTCCTCGATCAATCCACGGACAAAACTCGACATTTACCACAACCCAGCGGACGAAAAAACACCTCCACCACCATAAACACGAACACGTTCGTCCCAATCTGGGAAAAAGCTAACGTCCAAGCTGATAATATGCCTCGGAAATGCCGTCAGCGATCAAGCGCCAATCAAACAAAACCAAATCACTCAGAATCTACACTTGCAATCGTCCAAAAAGCATCAAAGCCTCGTTAGTGTCTTAAAGAACAATAATATATCTTCCTTTGACTTGTCAGGTGGGGCAATGGGGTGCATATCCTGAAAAAATACAGCTCAACCAAATGAGTGATGCCGCCTAGCATATGAAAGCCTTTTATTGATCAAGATGCAATGAGAAATTTTACCAGCCCTAATTCTACTTCCAAGAAAAACTTCAATTCGGCATTCGGAACTTTATTTGACACTTCTCTCAGCTGTCCCCACCTACAGTACATCAAAAAGAAAAACAAATACAGTGGGAAAGAAGTAAAGACCCAAAACTAAAGGCATTGAAACAGTGGATAAAGCACGACGAAATGAACATAAGCAGCACGGAAAATTTAAAAAAAAACGAAAGAACAAAAGGGAAAAACCGAAAAAAGGAAGCATCTCTGCCAATAAGCAGCATGGAAAATTTAAAAAAAAAAAGAAAGAACAAAAGGGAAAAACCGAAAAAGGAAGCATCTCTGCCAATAAAATGCATGATCAAAAGATATCCTTCCAATGCAGGTAAGTGAAAATTAAAACCTATTCTCTGTTCGACAATTTTTGGTGTCAAGAACCGAACTACATCACTGTAATTTTACGTAACTAAGGTATAAAAGCTGCTTAAGATTAGTTATGGGATTCTCGCGATGCTGCTTCTTTGATTCAGTTGCTCTTTGGTACTTCTCCAGTTGCTAAATGAGCCACAACTTCCTGCAAAGAAACATAGTTCCATTAACTTTGTTAAGAGTCAACCATCTCAATCAGAAAACCAGCTCAAAAAGTCCGTCTGAGATGTTTGTACCTCTTGGTCTCAACGTCAATGTTTAATGCGTAGTAAATGTATCAAAATCAATGGAAAAGAATGGGTTGTGTAGATAGCGTGAATATAATCCACGTCAAGACATATGTCTGCGAACCTGTACATGTGATCTTATGATCCCGAATACATGTATCTATTATTCGAACTCAGCAGTTAAATTCTCGGAAGAGTCATTCAAGTACATCATCAGGAGCAGAGTCATTTTCCTTCTTCCCCAATTCCTCTTCCTTTTCCAGTCCAGTTGGATTCTTCTCTTCCACCACCACTTTATCATACTTGCCCTCCTTCACCAGTTCATGCCAAGGCAAGTTGTACTCTGAGGAGAGACCCTCAGACACGATCCCTTCCGGCACTTCCTCGTCTCTTCTGGGAGAGAAGTAATGATCCGGCAAGTTCATGGGATGTGAACCTCCCTGGCTCTGCCTCTTCCTCTTCTACTAGCGGTTCTGTCTCCGGCTCCAGCTCCTGCTCCAGCTCAATCTCCTTTTCTTCCTCTACACGCTTCTCTTCCTCTCTGTCTTCATCCTCGGCCTTTGTTTCTTCTACTTCTTTGTTCTCTTCTTCTTGTTCAGGCTCGGGATGTTCAGTTATGTCCTTAACATCAGCCGCAGTTCCTGTACCCTGGCTCACCGCATTATTGATTTCTTGTTGCACGAGTAATGCAGCGCCATTCCCAACTGCTTCCATCTGAGGAAACGTTCTGTTCCACTTGTTTGTTCTTCTCGGGATTGGTGCTCGAAACTCCTGCTTTCAGTAATGGTGTTTCCGGTGGCAACAGCATGCTTCGACTCCGCGCAACGCATTTTCGTAAAAAGAAAAGTCAATCGAAAGGAATTAGATTGGGGTATTGATTCTCTCTCCCTTTGTGCATCAGATCGAAATGAAGTTTCGGCTTTCGTTTTCTTTGGCTATTGCAGTTTTGATTTGCTGAGGCGGGTTGTATCCGTGGTTGACAAAAGGAAGGAGTTTTTTCTGTTGTGGATTGAGGGTGGAGAGGAGACAGTTGCAGCTTAAGTTAAAAAGGGGAGTTTCTCCCTCCAATCTAGAAAACGACAATTCGTTTCTTATCATCGGTGGGGTTTTCCTTTCATTTTTCCAACCCAACCTTAGTTCAATGAAAAAACATACTTTAGAATTAACAAAATTCAATATTGAAAAGACCGAATTAGTCCTACTCAAAAACTTATTTAAGTCTCTCGCTCCATGTTTGAGCAATTTAATTTTCAGTTGATTTTGAGTACTTTTGATGGTAAGACTTTAGGACTTGTGGATGGACTTTTTTAAGAGAAAATTACAATTCTTTTATACAAATGAACACAAGGTTAATCGATATAGAAATGCTAAAAGTGAGATATGTTTTTGATATTTTATAATGTCAATCGACCACATAAACCAAAATTCATATGGTCGTGAAATATGAGATTGTTTGCACTTAATCTGATCGAAAATTAAGCTTACCTAATTTTCCAAATTCACAAATAAATCCTTTCATGAACCATTAAATCAAAATTGACCAAGAGTAGGTATATCAAAAAGTGAGATATCGCAAAAAGATGAATTATAATAATGTTAGCAAACGAATAATCAAAGTATTACCATATAATCCCACAAATGCTTTACTTCCCCAATAGGAATTTAAATTTCTCTCAACTTGCCGTAATTTTTTTTTTCTTAGGCTAAATAATAAGCATCTCCAAACATATATCCTCTCTGTATATAATTACCCTATCTTTCTTCCATTTCGAGAGTGTCGTTTGCAAAAGTTCTAATGATTGTTCCGCACCGTAAGTGGCCATGGACGCCGCCACAGGGGAACATGACCGTATTCCCTTCTTCCTCCTCGCCGCCGCCGCCGCGCACGCCGCCGCCGCGAGAGCTAGCAGGCTCCGCCGCATTCTCAAGCCTCCGATTCATGTCGGCTCGGCTGGATTCGTCCCTCCGGATGACCACCGAGTCGCGGAATGCGCTCGGATTCGTGCGCAGGAATGTCGAGATCGCAGCTCCTCCTTCTCCTCCGCTGCTCAGTCCCTCGGTTTTCGCAGGTAGCGTGCTTGTTGTCGTCCGTTAGGCTTTTCTTTTTTCGCTGCTGAGGAATCTCGACGTGGATTGTAGATGCCAGACTGATGGGTTCTTTGTCAGTAGGGGGCCTTCTTTAGGTTGAGTTTGATGTCTAGATATGGGGCGGCGGGTGGAGAATTTGATGATTGATGAGGAAGTCTGAATAACTTATTCGAGGGATGTGTACCTGGCGGAGCAGTCGAGTTGAAGCGGAGGGATGATTATGCTGTCGGGATCGTGCTTGTTGATTGAGACGCCGTAATTTTCATCGTGTTTGCTTCGTATATTTGATATTGGAGACATGATTCTGTAATAGAATGAATCGCGTCGAATTGTTTCTTCTAGTCTAGCGCTTCATGTTCTTGAATGTCGGTTCTGGGTTGAATTAGTTTGTTGATACAAAACGGAGCTGCGTTTGTCTTGGCAGTATAAGGTTTTGATGCAACCGTCCCTGGAATTCACAGGGCCGACTCGTGGCAATAGATTGTCTGCTTCCCCTTGTTCGATAATTTCTAGTTTACCGTATTCTTCTGAAGCAAGTACTGAAATGGAGGAACCCACAGGATTTTTTGCCTTTTTCCATCTAATTTGTGTCTTGACACATTGTGGAGTTCTTTTTCCAATATTTGGTTCTTGTAATATCATGCAGAGACCGTGAAGGAGATGTATGATAAAATTCTTGAGTCCGCTAATATGAAAAGAACAATGGCTCCAAACGCATGGACGTGGTCGATGATTGAAATTGCAAGCACAGAGGATATCAGAGCTTCTCTTTGATGTCTTGCAGAACCTACACAGATTTGTCAGTTGACTTCTTGCTCCATTTGAGAAGTAAAGTTTTAATTTGTGAGTAGTTGATAAATCAACCTGGTTTTTTACTTTCATTGTGGAGATTGTCAAATCGTCGAATTCATGAGAATTTTAACTGCAACCTTTGTCAGGAAGTCACAAAAGCATGTGTGCGTGCAAGGGCTCTCAATTTTGGTGAGCTTTATCTACACAAGTTGTGTGCCAAGTTCAAAAATTTAATATCTTGCTAATATATTTACCTGGTTCTTCTTCTGCATTTGATTGTTGCTACTTACCCTATCATTAGCACAATCATTTTGTTGTATGTTGTTCGTTCTCAAATGATCTTTTTACCTCAAGCCTGTCATGCTTGGTGAACATATTCAGCTGCTTAAGAAATTTTTTGACCACCCCACTGGTACTGTTAGCTAGTTATGCTTTTGTGTTTTTTTTTTCCCCCTTGATGTGTCAATTATGTAAACCAGAATTTTGTCCTACACGGATGCTACATGTGTATTAAGCATGGGTATGGGAATAACATGACACATATAACATATTCAAGATATAGTTTATCACGTTTGAATGTGTAAAGGCACATTCAATTTAAAGTACATAGAACATTGTTAAATGTGTACTAACTTTTCTTGTGTAACATGTTAACCTGCTTGACATGCTTCAATGTGTTTTAAGTGGTTAAAAGGGTCAATTTATTTTACATGTACAAACTTGTTAACTCGTTGATGTCTCGGACAATTTTAAGCTCAATCCAACTGAATATGTGTCAAATGCTTATTCTGTAAATAGGTCTTTTTGCACATTGCCGGTTCTGTAAGACTAATTTCTTGAATGACACCTCCACTTCAAGTTATTGAATTCATTATTGAAGCTTAGCAAAGAGCATTCACCTTTTGCAGACGTGTTTTTATGAACATTAAGCTTCAGTAGTTATCAGTTCGAGCTGTTTCAATTAATTAAGCTCTTCATAATTTTCAAGAAAAATAAATCAAATGAAACTGCAGTTCCATGGTGGAACTCATTTTAGGAGATTGCAGCAATTAATTGTCACTGGGAGTACATGATATAATCAGAACCTACATCTCTAAATCCTTATTTAGGCTAAGAAATTAAATTGCATGGTGCACTTAATCCATGATGATAGAAACTGAGGGTTGACAAAATTGTAGGTAAGAAGGCCTTGTGGGAGCATTGTGTCTATGGATTCACCCCTACAATTGGCTCTGCAAACCATCTTTTGGTAATGATGAAGTGTATCTATATCAAGCAATTCTTTTTCCATTTGTCTTATTTACACCATTCTTCTGCTAACTTGGGGTATTGCAATGCAGCAATATGCTAAAGAGCACAAAGATGCTACCCTCATGCAGGAAGTTATGAAGCTTTTGAAGAAGAATAACTTGCCATTGCGACCCACCAGGGCCGATATTGTTTTCAGGTTCACTTCCGTCCTGTTTCTCCTGAGAAGGATGTTATTATCATGTAGTAAGCCATTATTGCGCTTAATTGTGTGTTATGTACTACGTAGTTATCAAGCAATTTATCCAATTTATAAGTGTCATTTATATACGATTTAATCAACTTGTTTTTATTTTGAATCATTTTGTCTGCACTGCTACTCTCGATCTAATAGTTTGCTCATGTTATTTGACATCCTTTCTTTCCATGGAAAAATTTTACAGCATTTGTGATGATACAGACAATTGGGGGTTGCTCACAAAGTATTCAAAGAGATTTGTCAAAAATGGAGTGAATTTGCATAAAGCTGCATTTGACATCTGGATGGAGTTTGCTGCAAAAGTTGGTGAGAAACACTAGCTCTGTCTCCCTTTGCTGCTCTCAAGCCCTTGTCTTCCCACAAATAGTTCTCTCATTCAGGTCCCGCCACTTACTACAAAAGATGGGATGTGCTAGAATATTTTCTTCAGTACAATGATTTCTTTCTCTCCTTAAACAAAAGGGTATAAATAAGAAATAAATAAAAAATTTCGCTGCGCCATGTCTTTCAATGTCTTTGTTTCTTTAATTGTTCTGAGATTATGCTTCTTTATCCTATTTAGTGGTTTGACAAAAATTACCCTTTTCAGGAGACATTGAATCTCTATGGAAAACTGAGAAGTTAAGATGTGAGTCCATGAAGCAGCACACCGTGGGCAGTGGGTTCTCATGTGCGAAGTTAGTTTACAAATGCAGACTGTTGAAATCACAAATATCAGACCCTGAAAGCAATAGGTCTTCTTGCATTAGAAAATCTGATAATGGGAAAATATTAATATTGCAAAACAGATCAGTACAAAGTTCTTGGTAAACCAGGTGAGAGGTCTATGGCTGAAAAAAGCGAGAGTTAATGATTGAATAAACCAAATTTTGGCTCACATCCTAGGACATGAAGCACCTATGGGCATGAGAATGCTCGTTGTCATCACACAAAGGAGATATAACTACATTTTCGGTATTTGGAAGCATTTATTGTGGCTTTTAGCACTCTGGTTTAAGGTTAAATTTTAATTGTCATTTACTTGTTTTGTGGCAAACTAAATGGTTTATAACCAATTTTTTGTGCAGGGATATTTGCTTGAAGGCAAACCTGAGGAGGCTGCTACAGTCATTCACGTCTTGAATCAGGTGCTCCTCACTTCTCAGAGCATCTATAGCTATTATTAATATGCTTATCATCACCATCTGGCATGATTGCAATCCTAAATTACCTCAGCCTCTGAAGTAGTCCTTCAATTTTCCATATACTGTCAAGGAATAAAGCAATTAGAGGAAGATATACAGAATTGTCCCCCAAAATGTGCTCAGATAAAATTACCATGACATATCCTCTCTCGATGGGGACTGAGTGGTTTGGGTTTCGTATTTGGTGCATGCTATACTATTAAAATAACACGAGTTAGTTCCATGGATCCTAATAGAGTTCGAAAGATCATCTCAGACTCCTCCTGAATTGAATAAAGTTGGAAATACACGTATGTAGGCTCTGTTTGTTCAGATGTCGCTTCTTAGGTCTCATAATGTGAATGCCTTGGATTGATGCCAGAGTTTTCCTGATGCTAAGAGGTCCAGCATCATGGTTGAACTTCAAAAGCTTGTCAGTGAGTGGCTTTTCGAGGTTATCAAACGGAAGAAAGAAGATGACCACAAGGTACTTCCTTTGACTAAATATTCATCACTTTGGGTAGAAGTAGAAATATTGCTTGTTTGCAGTTATATACTACTCTGGTAATGTTTTCTCAATCGTTCCTGTTGTTGGATGTATATATGCTGCATTCAACTATCTCAAAATTTTTAAAACCTCTCATTCTTTTCGTTCATGTAGGCATTGGCTGCTTCTTTCAAATCCAATATCCCGGCCACAGTTAGCTCCTTATTAAACACGGGCTTGGAGGTGAAAGTGAAGATGGAACAACTAACCACTGAAGGCACCCTTTGTTAATGTATGACAGAATTGGAGATTGAATGCACTAGCTGCAGATCTGTCTCCTATGTGGACCGCTAAGGTTGTCATGTTAGTTTCAACTGATTCCGCTGAGAAGCAAGACAAGCGCAGTACTCTCGTCTTGAGCAACAAGCATCTGAAGTTCTCTTGTGAAGGTCCCTGAACCATGAAAAGATCTGCTCCTTCTTGATTTGAATGTTGTCACTTCTGTACTTTCGGATAATGATTCTTTTCTTTTCCCAAAAAATCTGAGTGTATTGGAGACGATAGGTGCATCATGAGCAATAGAATTCTGAGAACAACCTCGGATGACCAGTTTTTGCAGAGGAGAATCTTTTGGCTCACGCATTTTAGATTGGACCAAATGGGCAGTTAAGAGAGACAATTGATAAGGTGGTCCTTTCAATTTCGATCTGGCTTGGCAGCCTATTTTGTTATATTTCTGACAGAATTTCGCTGTCCAAAATTAAGAGAGTGCATTTAATGCCGACTCATTCGATGTTGGCATACAGCGACCGCCATTGCTTCCTGATTTAATCGGATTGAACCGTCCAATCGTGGTGCCAAAGTGCATAACACACATTACATCCCTTTTTGCATCATAAAAGATAACGAAAAACCCGAATTACCAGAAATGGCTTTGGTACCCACAAGCGTGGATGCATGCGTGCGTGCTTGCATGCATTTTGTGCATATAAGGCGTAAAAGAGGTGACAAACACAATCCTCTAGAATTAAAATATGTGGATTAATCACGCGGAAGTTTTAGCGGTGAATTGACACAATTGCAGTAAGTGTGAGACTTTTTTGATAATTTTCCCTTATTTTCACTCAAAAGTTTAAGATTACAATCGGAATGTATAGGACTAAATTTGAATTTATACAATGAACTTACAACTGAATTTGCAATTCTCTGAACTCAACACCTATGCTTATAATAAGTTTTTCTCTTCCTTTTAATAATTCTCCCCCTCTTCTGTCTCTTCTCCTCATCCGTATAAAATGGGCAATGAGGGGTGGCTTGGGTAGTGGAAGGGAAACCGTCCTCCCAATGATCTTACTGCAGAAAGTTGACCCAACTTCAAATCAAAGGGGAAGAAAACTAACTTCTTCCCACTTTGAATCACTAAGCTGAGTGTTGATTTTAACTCTTTAAAATCCTTTGACACATCCAATCCCTCGAGATCTTGGCATCAAAAGACAATCCTTCCGGATTATAAGAGCGAGAGTAGAAGTCATATCCTATGATTTCCAATCTTTCATGAGACATACAAATGGATTTGCGTATGATCAATATGAGAAAAGAGCTATCCTATACACTCGCATTTAGTTGATAAAAAGGTCGATCAATTTATAGATGACATGCAACGACTTGATTTCCATTCACATATAAATAACATGCAGCCCATCCTAGGTTGTGTCAAAGCCACAATACATGTATTAGATACTATGCCATCTCAATCCAGAAAAGCAGAAGGAACATATTGATGTTTTCTTATCATCACACCCTGAGAAAAGGCGACGTATTTTTTACTCCAGCAGGTGAGACATCCTTCCGACGATAGTCTCCAAAGATGAATCTTGCTTCGAGTCTCCATAATCTGGCAACAATTGGACTGGCGAGGACTACTTTTATCTTCCTCTCCTCTATGTATTTACCACTTCCTTTATCAAACAAAAAGTCTAAAAGAAATTTTTCAAGTTACTTAACCCGAAAGAATATGGAACATATATTAATAAAACCTGTCATGTCAACAGTATCGTCCTCTTCACCTGTATCACGAACTTGTCTCTACACCGCAGGACAGGTGGAGCTACCTGTTGTGCTTACATGGTAATTGCATCAAATAGAAGATAGGATGAAAGGCTACTCCAATTCTTTCGGAATATCAGGACATACCTTCCGAGGCCTATCATGGTTTCCCTTTTATCTCAAAGTATATTAGGCTACTATAGCGGGCATTCAAAATCTTATTCAAAGATGATCCTTGCTGCAATGCGACTGACTCCACTTTAAGCAGTTCGTACCCTAGCAATAATATAATCCAATTGACATGTCATGGCAAAGAAATTGCAGAAGAATCTTTCAGCCGATTCAAGTATTGTAGGCATGTCCCTCCTCTCAAGTATGTTAGGGGCTTTAATAAGTATGTGAACATGATATTCCATGGACTTGAGCTACACGATTTCGAATCAGATGCTCCATCGGGCTTGATGATGCCTACATTCGGCCACACACAGTATTTCTTCAAAGACGTAGACTTAACCCAGAATGCTTTGGATCTCTAGTATAGAGTTCATATTGTCTCTCCTCAATAGAGAGCTTTAAATGCACTGGTGTCCTACTCTGAAAATTAAATTACATCCACAAATACAAGATTGAAAGGAAATTGTTCACCCGCCATAACCTGAAAAAAGTAAAGCATGATCATGGTGAAAGAAAAGGTCCAAAAAATCTTCCCCTTGAAAGCAACATATCGATCAGTCTTGTTGCCTAACAGAATCGAGCATGAGCTTTGTTTACCCAACTCAACTACATAGACACGAAGAAGAGGCTTCAGATATAAGAACTTAACAAGGTACGTCACGATAGCAGGATGTGATGAAATGTACCATTGTACATTTTCTTTGAAGATATAATGTAGTAATGCAATCTCGATGGATATTCCAAAGAACTTACAAGAGAAGACAACTCCTAGTAACTACGGGGTACAATGGAAATGAACATTCAAAGCCCGAGATTAATCCTGGGAAAAATGGAAAAGTATGGAACAACAAACTTTGATTTACATCACATGAAGCAAGGACGACGTGATAAGTGAATTCAAGCATCCCATGGAATTCTATTGGCACCGGCAGCTTCTACTGATTCCAGTTCTGCCACAACTATAGTCCTGGAAGGCCGCTCATTAGGAGTCATTTGGAGGCATTGTAAAGCAAGCTGTGCTATTTGGAATGCAGAATCTATATACGTAAGGTATAGGGACGGTATAAATTTGGTTCCCATTTCCTGCAGGTCGCAACATCGTGAGCGACCAGCTTCTTCTAAAATATCCAGTGTTTCTTTTTCGGTAATTGGAGCATCTGCAGAAAATGAAAAGTTATGTGGGCAATACAACCGTAGATTCCATGCCAAAGGATTTAAGTAGCTGAAAGGAAAACACACCTTGTATTTTATAGAGGGGATCATAGTGAACCTCACACCAGAAACTCAACCAAAACTCTGCATCAATCAAAAGTAAGGTTAACAAAAGGAAAAACTCAAAAAATATGGAGTTTCAAAAGACCAGTTACACATTGAACAAAAGCAACAGTAGATCAATTGCAAATGTTTACACCTAGGTTTAAAATCAATCAAATATGTATTGAGCCCTACCCAAGCAGCTGTTCTAAGCAAACAAAAGAACAAATATTTAATTTCCCAGATGAACAACAAGCAAACCATCACAAAGGAGGGTCTATCCGTATATGTATGCAAGCAACACTCTTTTTTCCAAGACAAACGAGAAGTAAAATATCAACTTCACATTCATCACATTGCACCAACTGATCATTTGACCCAACAAAACAACTATGAAGAAGACTAGCAAGCAATACCCTAGGCAGAGGGAACTTATAAATCCAATGGCCCAACAATAATCAAGCTATTAATATAAGTATCATCAAGAGGTTTTAGCCCTCCTTCAGGTTCTCCAACATCAACCAAATAAGCACTGAACATCAATGACTCACCGGAACAAATAACTTCATCATTCTTTAAAATTCTGCATTCCGACAGCTGCTCGCTGCCGTCGTAGGGCATTACCTATCATATATCCGACCATCAATCACAGCATGGACTAATCTACTCCAAACAAGCTCAATCACGGAGAATATTACAACCAAAAGCACAGAATAGAACAATCTGTGATGATAGAAAAAATGAAATCCTAAGCAGCATCGAGCTGCTGCCATTAAGTTCGATTGAGCAAGCTAAATTTGGGGGAAAACAGTAATAAATCGATAGCCACTGCAGTTTTGACACAGATTAGCCAATCAAACCGAATCATGTCCAAGCCCAATCAAAGGCAACTAAATTGCCGACCAGGTTGAGCTGGACATCACTGGCAGCGATTAGTAGTGAAAGCGAAGGTACCTTGCCGGTGGAGGTGCAGAGTGAGAGGAAGCCGTCGCAATAGACCTTGCGCTTCAGCTTCTGCTTCAGGTGCTTCTTGAAGGTGACATTCTAGCACACACAGACTCAAGCACATAACTCATTTCATCAAACAACAAAATCAAAATTGCACATGATCACCAAACACTGGACAGGAAAAACTTAGATGGTTCACACTCACATGAAGCATAATTCAGCACACTAATTACAAACACAATCCAAGAGCAGTTCAGGATTGAAAATGAAAACCAGAGCACAACACCAATCCCCTCCTAGAACCTGCATTGCTGGCTCAAAATGCAGGTCCATCACAGAGCTGAAAGCTCTGACGTATTCATGCGTGGGATTCTGCCGAGTCTGGGATCTTCTGTATAAGGGCAACAAACATGGTGATGCCAGATTTCTGTCCCTCAAGATTCCGTTTGATGCGATGTTCATTTTCCTAATCAAAACTCCAGAATTAGAGCTTAAGCTGGCAGACTTGAAATCCATATCCTAGGTGCAATTTCTCCCTCTTTACCCAACCTTGATTGAGGATGAGGACCACGATACCAATGTGTGGGCAGAAGCTCTTCCTGATGCTCATAGAGTTCAACTTGACTAAAATTTCTGAGATTCTACACCCAAAGACAGTCAGCCACTGCTTCAGATTTTCACTAGGTGATCTGTCCTGTGCAAATGTGAATGATGTTGAGCTGTGCGTGGCTCTGGCATCGGGTCCGGATATGGATCCCAAGTTGCTTTCTCAGCTCAAAGTAGCACAGCAGATTGGAAATCTTTTGGAGTTTGTACATGGGAAGAATTTGGAAGATTTTCTCAAATTGATGCTTGGCTTGTGCAAAGCTCTTCTTTTATGATCACTAGGTTCTACGAAAGGTTCCACGTACAAGGAAGAGCCAACACTACCTGATGAAAGTTCTTCTGAGGCGGCGAGTAGCGTATGACACATAACTCACTTTGGTGGCAGAAACAATGCCAATATTGCTTCAGAATGCACAGTTCTATTACTGAAGGCAGCCCCAAGGGAAGGTGCTCTCTTTTTCTTACCAATCTTTTGTAAGTGAGTGCATTTCTCAAGTCTCAAGTCACAGCAAAAGGGCACTCCTTCTCTACTGGTACAGTGAATGCTGCATTCTCTCAGTTACTCCTGTAGGCGATGTTTGCTGCACAGAATGATTTTTGTCAGTGTGCGCATCAAAGATTGCTATGATTGAAGGCATCATTGCTGAGATAAAATATTCTGGTGCTGCTGCTTTAGCCAGTGCTGCCAACTGGTAATCTCAGAATTGCGGTGGCTCCCTCATTTATGACTTCTCCCATACATTTGCAAATCCCACTAAGAAGCACACCTTTCCTGAAAAATAAACTGAACTTAAGCATGGCAATACAGAGTGTCTGTCTACTTCAAAGTCGCAACAATGAGTTGATTGTGCTGTGAAGTCCCAGGATGAGAACCATTTCCATCTATTTGTTTACAGCATAGCAAATTTATCTCCCATGCGAAGCGAGGTTATCAATTTCAAAATATGTGTGAAGCAGCAAATCAACAACGATCTCTAATAATTTATTACATATCAAATAAAAATGATGCAATCGACATGCATACCTCTAGGAGAAACCGTCCTAAGAAAATGTAGCTAAAAAAGCCAAACCAAACTAAGAAAAGAACACAAATACTTGTACATAATTAACAGCCCTCTGGCTGTTCGGAAGCATCATAATTTAAATACCTTCATCAGATTTTCAGACAAGAATCCGCTAAAAGGTCATTAAAAAGTGCATGCAAAACTTCTCTGTTCATATCAGTGAAAGAATTTGATTGCGAAAAAAAGGAAAACATCGGTACTTACCTAAAATTCGTTTAAGGTTTGAACACAAGGGAACAATTTGTGGTCGCGCATCAAAAAGCTTCCAAGTGCAACGTGCACTTATTCATCTTCTTCATCGTCTTCTTCATCAGATTCGTCTTCTTCCACAGATTCGTCTTCTTCATTGTCTTCTCCCCGAAATTTGATTGACTTCTCCGAGCAAAGCCGAGAAATTTCCTCCAGCGCTAATTTCCCACAACGTAATATTGTAACCTCTCGCAGTCCCTTCAAGCTTGATAGATCAGGCAACTTCTGTAAAGATTTACAGCATTCAATCCACAATTCTTCCAAAGATTGGGGTAGTTCGCCTTGAATCTCAACCAGTTTATCACAATAGCGTACATGAATACGCCATAGCTTGTTTAACTTGCTTAGATCAGGTAGCATCGCCAGCTCTCTGATGTCGTGAAGCTCCAAATCTCGTAGGTTCTCCAAACAACCAAGGCCTTCAATCTCTGCAACTGCACTGTGCAGAATCAAGAGAGACGATAGTTTCCTCAAATTGGATAGATCCATCGAGCAAAGTGACAGGCAACCATCGAAAGTTAAGGAGGATAAATTTGAGGGAAGCCTCGGGAGGCGACGCGGATGAGGAGGGAGGCTGAGGTCTCTCGATGAGGCGAACATCCAGGGAAAGCAGATTTTCAGAGATTCCAATTCGGTTAAGCTCCCAATCCACGGTGGTGGTATCGGTTCTTCCAGAAGCCCATAATATTTCCCATCAGAATTAGGTGGGCCAAAGGTCAGATCCAATACCTTTAAGTTAGCGAGATTTGAGAGATCCGGAAACGGGCCCTTTCTCAACCACTTCAGTTCTAATTCCAAAAGACTTTCAGGGAGCCTTGCTGGGGCGTGTATTGTCTCCGCCATTGACAATCTCAAGATCCTCAATGATTTATTCTCATAGATGCAATCACCAATTGCCACGTGCTTGTCATCACAATCATTGTAGCTGAGTTCTATTATTTCAAGCTTCTCTGTTGTCCAAAAGCTATCATGTATTTTGCTTATGTAAACATATTTCACATTCACTATTTTCAAATTCTTCAACTTTTTGATGGAATCGGGTAGTTCTTTGATTCTCATGCCACTTATGTTCAACTCAATCAGCGATTCCAAATTCCCGATTGTCTCCGGAAGCGTCTTCAAACTCGAGCATCCACTTAGAGATAGGTATTTGAGGCTTGCAAGATCTCTACCCAGCTCATCTGGCAGCATTTGAAGACTCCAACAATCGCTTACATCTAAGAAAACCAAGTGTTTCAACTGACAAATCGATGTATCAATTTTGATTAATGAGTAACAGTTTGATAGGATCAAATGTTCTAAATTTGAATGAGTTGAGAAGTTGGGGGTTCTCTTCAAGCCTTGGCAATGAGCCAGATTTAGAACTTTCAAATTCTTAATTACCTGTGAAAGAAAAATCATGCAAAGTTCACTTTTGAATCTAATAAGGCGGAAGAATAAGTGTTGTCTAGCATATAACATACCTTCATGTGGCTCCACCCCATCCAATCATGAGTAATTTCACTCCAAGATAGATCAAGGATAATCACATTCTCCATGGAGAAATTTGTAATCTCAAATGTTGGGTGAATATTATGCCAAGAAAGCCATCGTAATCGTGGAAGGAGATTTGAATTCTTCTGGAGTACATAAGTTGAAAGAATATATAATGGCCCTGTGTGCTGAAGATGCTCAACTTCAAGGAACGTTAGATTGGGTAGCTTCTTAAAGTCCTCATAGGTAAAATGATGCTGGTCGTCAAACTTGAGATAAAGAGCTTCAACTTTTTTCTTCATCTGTCCAAAGGAAAAATTTTAAAAACGAAAGAGTTGAAGGGAAACACATTTATTCAAGTTCACTATTTTAAGGGGTTGAGTTGAGTACTTATATTCCTTTAATCTTAAAAGAGCAAAAATATTGGTTGAGTAGGCCGCGACATCGCGACAGTGCTAAAGAATACAAAAAATAATTGCCTCCTTTTGAAAAGAAAATGTCCATAAGTAACTTGCAGATCTATTTTTACAAGGAATTTTACCTCATGGCTCTTCAGCAGATCCAATCCTTCCTTTGGATCCCACACCCGACGTTGCTTCTTAATTTCCGTCTTACTTTCTTGACGAACTATTTCTCTTCCAAGGTCTCTAAGTTGATCATGCATCCACAATTTATTATGTTTTTCAATTTTTATCAAAGACATGTTCTGCAAAACTTCCAAGGTTGCTTCCGAAAAAAGTCCGGATGCATCCCAAAAATAGACCACTATGTCTTTGCGATATCCAATGAAATGACAAGCTATATCAAGGAATATATGCTTCTGCCGATAATTTAATGCATCATAACTTATTTTCAATTTACTCTGAACTTTATCATCAGGAACACTTTCTAGCTTCTTCAATTCGGCATCCCACATTTCCTTTTTTGTGCGGGATAAAAGTGAACCTATTACTTCAAGGGTTAATGGAAGACCTCTAGCAATGTGTATCGCCCTTTTGGTATGGTTGATGTACTCATCTAAAGGAGAATCTCTTCGGAAGGCATGTTTGCTAAAAAGTTGAAGAGATTGATGGGGATCCATGCCCATAAGCTCATACGTCTAGTCCACTTCCGGAACACGGAGAACATCTTTCCTTCTTGTAGTAATAATAAGTTTGCTCCCTTCACCAAACCAATCACGCTTTCCTACAAGTGCATCCATATGATCCTTTTCTTCCACATCATCAAGAAGAAGGAGGACTTTTTTATTAGACAACCTTTCTTTAATAATATTTATCCCTTCGTCACTGTTTCTTATATTTGTGCAATTCTCCTTACAGATGACGGAGATGAGTTGCTGCTGCAAGTACTCAATGCCCTTGAGCTTTGACGTTTCACGGATGTTGGAAAGAAAGCAACAATTGTTGTTGTACTTGTTGGAAAGCTCATTGAAGATGATTTTGGCAATCGTTGTCTTTCCAACGCCACCCATCCCATGAATTCCTACAATCCGCATTTCACTTGTGTGAGCACCTATCTCTTCCTTGATTTTACCCACATGGTCGTCCATATTGACCAAGTTGTTTGATACCACCAAATAAGCCTTTTTCAACTTATTGAAAACCTCATGGGTAACTGTTTTCACAATCTCACCTTCTTCCCTAGTGTTTGTTGGAGGTCAAATGGCAATGAGTTAGAAAACTATATTAAACCAAACTATGTTCTCACAAGACCAAAGTGAAAACTAAAGACCTATTCGAAATGCTTTCTACAAGGATTTACTCCGGTGTAGATGAATTAGCATCGATACATATGATTAATGAATGACCTAAACTAAAACCAAAAAAAAAAAAAAGGTTTTTTGGAATGAAGAAGGACAAAATTGGGATCGTACCATTATTTTATGTGCTTTTACAGTATAATTTCAATAGCATAAAATTCAATTTCAACAAGGCTAACACAAATCTAGAAAAGAAACCAATTGAACCACTTCAAGTTTTAATAGTACAAGGCACATCAAAGGAATGATAGAGGCAATCACCTATTGGGCATGCTTTGCAAGTCCCATCCATGTAGTTCCCCAATTGCGGTGAGAGCAGCCTTCCACTCACGTATAGTCTCTTCATCATACCGTTTCTTGTCTTTATGTGAAAGAAAGGCCTTCCCATAACCCCCAATTTGGTGTCGAACCTCTGCGGGCACCACATCATAAAAAATTGGCATAATCTTTTGTCCCCTAGTTTTTTGGCACTCGACCATCTGAACTAGCTCCTTGAGACACCACACACTAGAGGCGTAACCTTTTGAAAATATAGGTATTGAGATCTTTGATTCACCAATTGCTCGGAGAAGTTCCGAGCCAAATTTTTCCCCCTTGCGGAGCTCTTTGTCATCCTTATAGACGCGGATTCCCGCATCTATCATGCTAGTGTAAAGGAAGCTGGTAAAACCTCTTCGAGTATCTTTTCCTTTGAAACTCAAGAATACTTCATACTCATATCCTGATGAATTAACCATTCCTTGACCTTTTGTTGTAGCGTGAGTAAAAGAAGCACTCCCTGCTATTCCATCATTTTTACAAGTACGTTGTTTTTTTGCACTCCCCTCCATTGATTTCACTCGATCTGATCTTCAAGAAATACCAAATAGTATATCAGCAAAAGCAGTGGCAGCTAGAGATGGAAAATGTTTAGAAGCCTAACTTGCAAATGATGAAGATCTCTGTAGGTCATTAAACTTGGTAGCCAAGATAAGCTAAATATGCAGAGAGTCGTGGGCCAGTTTGCTACAATTGTTTAATAAGAATGATTCATTGTAGCATCACTCCAGCCTATCAAAGTTGACAATGCATGTGAACATAGGAGTATTAAATCTCAGGGGTGTTTTAACACCTTAAGAAGTTTTGAATCTCCCAAGGAGAACGTTGGCATAGCACAATGCAAAGTTTTAATTTTAAATAAAACGGCTCACTCTTCTCAAATCTCGATAACATAAATTATTTCCTAGGAGTTCTAAATCTTAAGGGAGAACGTGAACATGTTCTCATTTGTCATAACACAATGCAGAGCATTCTTTTTAAAAAGAAAAGTTCCACATTTCTCGAATTTCTACAACATAAATTGTCACGCCCCGATCCTCGGGCACGCACACATCCTTTAACTCTTGGTCGATTTTATCATGCGATATCCCAGAACTATGTATCGCCGACCCTTTTATTTATTAAGCACATGCGGAAGCAGTTAAAATCCCCAGACAATAAAACGATGAGATAGAAAAGCAAAGCCATATTTTTCATATTGAAACTTATAACCAAACTTTTATACAAAACACAAACCAAAGCACTTCACAATTTTTTTACTCTAAACTCTATTCACATCAAAATGGAAACCTCAAAAGAAGACAGAAACTTAGACGAACTGGGCCGTACTCAAGGCCCCTCTCAAAATTGTTTTCTTCTTCTAAAAATCTTTCTCCTTAAGATTCGCCTCCGAGTTCTCCTTCTCGGATTCCTCCTTCTCAGCTCTTCAGCGGGGTCCTGAAATGGTTTCCCCAAATTGGGATGAGACTACGTCTCAGCGAGTTCTACCCCACTGGGCCCGATTAGTAAACCATTATACTAAAGTCTGCCTAAACACGCACAGGGCAGATGACTTACCTTGGCCTCAGATCCCACCTGCAAGTCAGTACAATTCACAATAAGCACTCATTTACTCAAAATAAATCGAACCAGTCGATTACATGTCATACGAATCAATCCCCACTATGGGATATTTAAAAGCTAGGCCACGTGCATTCTCCAGGACGACCTTCCAAGTCTCTGAGTCCACGTGCCTCGAACCTTGGGCCCACGTGCATTCTCTAAGGCGACCTCTTCGCCAAGGTGGTACATCAAGTCACCGAGCCATGTGCCCTTTTAGATGTCATTCTCAATTACCGGATCCACGTGCATTCTCTAAGGCACTCATTTGCCAAAGTGACGCATCAAATCACCGAGCCACGTGTCCTTTTTACGATGCCCGGGCCCACGTGCCTTCTCTTAGGTGCTATCTCACCAAAGTGATGCATCAATTCACCGAGCCCACGTGCCCTTTTTACGATGCCAAACTCTGTCACCGAGCCACGTGCATTCTCCGGGATGACATACCGAGTCTCGAGCCACGTGCATTCTCTCGGGCGACTTTTCGCCAAGGTGACATATTCAATCACTGAACTCACGTGCATTCTCCAGGTGACATTCCAATTCATTGAGCCCACGTGTCCTCTTTCAAGTGATTACCAATCTACTTTCAATACCGACAACCAATGCCCAATGATTTCTCAATCAAATAATTAAATCAACTCAACAAAGCATTATAAATGCTGACTAACATACTTGGTCATTTACCAATCAACAATTCAATCTCAATCAATTTCAATCAATTTAGGGTAAATCCCTAAAATATCACAATTTATTCAATTTCATACAACGTGGAGCTCAAATAAATAAACAGACTGCGCCACGAATTCTTTCTACTACTATGTTAATTTAATACAGAAGGGTTTCAAAACGAATAATTGCAATTTTTTCTTCGATAGAGAACACTCATGTCGATGAAATTATTTGAAACCTTTATTGGAAAAAAGGTCACACTCTTTTTTTTATCTTAGCCAATGCTGAATCGATGACCTATGTAATGTATAAAGTAAGTAGAATTCTTTGGATTTTTAGAAAAGAAAAAAAGAAACAACTTTGCTGACAATTCCATATTTTTTGTTTGGTCAGAAGAGTCCTCCGAAGAGTCCTCCAAATATTATTTTGGTCTTGGATTAGTGATCCGTTTTGATATCTTTTTGGAGGAATATGAATAGGGAAGAGAGGATAGGCTCATTACATTCAAAAAAAAAATATGGGAATTTTACATAAGTAATTGAGCGTGAGAGCCGAATGAATTGAAAGATTCATGTTTGGTTCGGGAAGGGATTATGGAAGTTTTGAAATGAATGGAAAGATAATCTACTTTCATTAAGCGATTTATTAGATAATCGAAAACAGAGGATCTTGAATACTATTCGAAATTCAGAAGAATTACGCGGCGGGGCCATTGAACAGCTGGAAAAAGCCCGGGCCCGTTTACGGAAAGTGGAAATGGAAGCGGAGCAGTTTCGAGTGAATGGATATTCTGAGATAGAACAAGAAAAGTTGAATCTGATTAATTCAACTTATAAGACCTTGGAACAATTAGAAAATTACAAAAACGAAACTATTCATTTTGAACAGCAAAGAGCGATTAATCAAGTCCGACAACGGGTTTTCCAACAAGCCTTACAAGGAGCTCTAGGAACTCTGAATAGTTGTTTGAACAACGAGTTACATTTACGTACTATCAGTGCTAATATTGGCATGTTTGGGGCGATGAAAGAAATAACTGATTAGTCCTTCTATTGTAGGCATTATTTTTTTTTTCGTACAAAAAAGAATTAAGAAATACTCATGGTAACCATTAGAGCCGACGAAATTAGTAATATTATCCGTGAACGTATTGAGCAATATAATAGAGAAGTAAAGATTGTAAATACCGGTACCGTACTGCAAGTAGGCGACGGCATTGCTCGTATTTATGGTCTTGATGAAGTAATGGCGGGTGAATTAGTAGAATTTGAAGAGGGTACAATAGGGATTGCTCTGAATTTGGAATCAAATAATGTTGGTGTTGTATTAATGGGTGACGGTTTGATGATACAAGAGGGAAGTTCTGTAAAAGCAACAGGAAGAATTGCTCAGATACCGGTGAGTGAGGCTTATTTGGGTCGTGTTATAAATGCCCTGGCCAAACCTATTGATGGTCGAGGTGAAATTTACGCTTCTGAATCTCGATTAATTGAATCTCCTGCTCCAGGTATTATTTCGAGACGTTCCGTATATGAGCCTACTAGTGATGCCAGTTAATGGTTGTAACTTCCCAAAAAAATTACTACTTCATTACCATAAATTTTTAGCAAA
This sequence comes from Eucalyptus virginea, assembly GCA_014182375.1. NCBI lineage: Eukaryota > Viridiplantae > Streptophyta > Magnoliopsida > Myrtales > Myrtaceae > Eucalyptus > Eucalyptus virginea. The sequence goes on from CM024521.1 coordinate 49,619,861, forward strand.
TTGTTAACATCGTTTCGACGTCTATTTGTCAGTAACATACAAACATATTTTATGCAACTATATGTATGCCGGTTGATTGTGTGTATTTGTTTATTAGTGATATTGATAATTATTTGTATTGATGGAATGTTCCAATTTTTAATATAGTCGATCATGACACACCGACTAGAAGCTCCGAGATGATCAAACACGCCACATGAGATTACACGGTAGTACTGTTTTGATATAATATTGCAACGTGATTGGGCATTGACAAAGTTAACAATATATAAGGTTTGGAACTTATATGATGTACAACCAAATAATGGTTAGGTTCGATGTTATTCAACATCGAACACATAATATAAGGGGCAATAGCAAATTCGTGGATGCTTCCGATATAATTTGTTTGTTCAATGATTGAGTCGTGACTGTTGAGATTCTGCTCTATCTAGGGAAGAATGGACATAAGAGTATTAGCTTCCTCTATAATTACCCCATAAAATTAGGACAGGCACATGCCATCATTGTCAGCATTTCAAAATTAAAGATATCTACATTGAATGATTCTTGTATTAGCGCTGGGCTCCAACTTCATAGACTACGATTATGAGGGGAAAAAATGATTCCTCTCAGATCTAATCTCGAAAAGCGGTTCTTTTTTATGTTGGTCAAAGAGATGTGCCCTTCCACTTTCCAATATACTAACGGTTTTCTCCGCCAAGCAGGCATTGTAAGACCATTATTAGTCTATAGAAGAGATGAGACCTAACGCTCAAGATCAGGATGAAGTAAGTACAAGAAGCCAAGGGAGTCTCCGATCTCAAGGAGCGAACGTGCAGGCATTCGGGGCTCACACTTCACAGTGCACGATGCACACTTTGTTTTTTCCCCAGCTTGCCTTTATTTGATAACATTCAACGGCAACTTCATAAAAGCGTCCGAAAGAATACCCTCTCGAAATCATAAAAGGCCACCGTCCTTCATCTGGCATTTCCTAAACAATGTTCACGTTGCACTAGCTTTGAGGAATAAAAAAGAAAATATATGTCAAAACCACAAGAATTATCTTAATTTGCTAGACATGGTGATCCGGTAGGGTGCGCAACTTATTTCCTTTGATACTATTTATAGGGTATGCAGAAGCGTTGTGATGGTAACATGAGAGAATTGTAATAGACAATACAGACACTCTTGTTATATTAAACTGCGGTACAAGTATGATATTCAAGATAATTTTTTCTCTCGTCACGCTCAAATGGTGGAGGGTTAACCCACGCACTCTCACAAGGATGATTCATAACCCTTTTATGGAGGGATTCCCCCATAGAAACTTTCCTTGCTCACGTTCAGTCCTTTCTTTCAAAGGTGACAGCCACCGCCCAAGACCTATACAGTTGGCATTTCTTTGCTAGCTGTACACGTTCTTCATCTTTTGTAAAGCCACAATTGTTGACTTCCTCTTGCTTGTTATTTTCTTCTTTCTTCAGAAAATGCTTGAAGAACATCTTGGACTTTTCTCCTCTTTCTTTGCCGACTTCAATTCGTCGACAATTGTGGGTTGCATTAGGTGTCGACTCCAACAGATACCGTCGCTGTCTGAATGTGATATCACAACGTACTTCGAATGTGACAAAGTCAAGAATGCATAGTTGCTATTATTTTCTTTGAAAGCTCAAAAGAAGGGGAGAGGCAGAAAGAAAAACGACAGTGAAGAGAAACGAACATCACAAACTCTCCATGCATATGGTCATTGTTGATTTTCCTTCTAACAAACCAATTTTTGCTCTTAGCCTCTAATGAGATTTTATAATCATTACATCCAAATGGAGGAATAATATGGTACTTTATGCTTCAGTAATATGGTATATATACATGTCTGTTCAACACTACGTAAAGAACCATGTTTCTCACAAAAAATCTCTCCAAAAATAGGACAAGATTTTTTAGCGTCTAAAAATAATTACATTCTTCTAAATGTTATCATTCTTTGGCATGGAAACATTGTCACTCAACATGGGAGAATCGCAAATTCAATTATAAACCTATTGTACAAATTCAAATTCATGCCAAAATATTTTAATTAGATCAATATTGCTTTAAACCTTTGGGTGAAAATGCAATCAAATCCTCCCTGCTCAACTCCACAAGCCGTTGCCCTTTGCCTAGTCCCGCTCTCTCCCAAGTTGACCTCTAACAACGGTCACGGCTCATCTAGACCCGGCGCCTCCAAAAGTGGAGGCTTGACGGTCAGCCTCAATGGCCATCGGGCTCCATGGCTTTCCATGGCCGCTCAGCTTGAAGCATGGCGTTCAGCTCAACCAAATTTGGCATACCTCCAAATCCGGAGTCGACGAGCTTCTCATGGCCATCGAGCTAGTCTAGGATGGACGGCCTGCCATTGGCATTGGTCCCTCCACACGGTCAACAGCACCTCGCCTCATCTCCAAAACCCGTCTCTCTATTTTCTCTCTCCGCTAGTCCTCAATGAGCCTCAAGTTCAAGGCTGTCGAGATCTAGCCAAGCTCGACGGCCATGGAAGAGGAGTGGTCGAGCTCATCCATGGCCATTGAGCCTGTGGCCGTCCAAATCTCAGCGAACTTGACGGCCACTGGCCAAGCCTCCATGTCTAAAGGTCTGGTGGCTCGCTGGCAAGCCTAGATTTGGATGGCTGACGAGCCATCTCGCTTAGATCTAGCTTGTCTGTTTATCGAGGATGCTACGCGATGCCACAGCAAAGAATGCCATTAACTGTGGATGGTAAGGCTCGACCTTGGGGGCTATGGAAATGAAGGAAAGGAAAGAAAAAAACGAAAATCTAATGTAGCGGTCTAGTCATGCCATCGTCATTACACGTAAGACGGCCAACGATGACTGGACTGCCACATAAAAATTGTTAGACAAAGTTACCAAAAGGATTTTATTGCATTTTTACTCAAAAGTTTAGGACTACAACCGAAATATATAAAAATTTTACAGGTACCGTGTGTATCTACACTCCCCTCCATTGATTTCATTTGATCTGATCTTTAAGAGATACTGAGCAGTATATCAACAAAAGCAGTGGCCGCCAGAGATGGAAAATGTTTAGAAGCCCCTGACTCACAATTAATGGATATCTCTGTAGGTCATTAAACTTAGTAGCCAGGATTAGCTAAATATGCAAAGAGTCGTGGGCCAGTATGCTACAATTGTTTAATAAGAATGATTCATTGCAGCATCACTCCAACCTGTCAAAGTTGACAATGCACATGAACATTGGAGTGTTCAATCTCGAGGGGAGTTTTAAAAACCTTAAGGAGTTTTAAATCTCCTGGGAAGAACGTTAACATAGCATATTGCAAAGTTTCCATTTAAAAAAAAAAAAAAAACACTTACTCTTCTCAAATCTCAAGAACATAAATTATTCCCTAGGAGTTTTAAATCTCAAGGAGAGAACATGAACATGTTCTCATTTGACGTAACACAATGCGTAGCTTTTTTTTTTTTAAAGAAGAGTTTCACTCTTCTCTAGTTTCTACAACATAAATTATTTCTTCTTAATGTCACCTCTGCAAATATGACCGCCACTTTCTCTAGAATGTATCAAAAAAATTAACCATAGCAATTCATGTGATGGGATAGTTGTAGTTCGAAATCTCACACGATTCTAAAATTCCGTTAGCCAAAAATGGAGTTTTGTTTCATGTATGCTAGATTTAAAGAACCAATTATGAACTTGAAGTATCACTGGCAAGTAAAAATTAACCGATAACTTGTGAGTCTAGTCAATTGTTAGAAAGTTATCAAATTTTTCATCCACAAACCAAATAGTGGATTAACATTTTCTTCTTTTAGATTTTACAAATTGGTTAGTATTTTCACTTGTAGATTATGAATGCTCACATACTTTATTATAGTCTCGATTGATGTTCTAACTTACAAACAAAATAACTATTTTACCCCCTCTAAATCCAAATATGGTATTAAGATTGTCTCAAAATTTTGAGTAGCAATGTTCATTTGTAAATACCACATGAACAGAATAATTGATTTACTTTATGAAAATACTCTTGTAACTTACAAGCAATCATGTGCTTCTATAAGTGGGCGAGTATTTTTAAGAGTAAACTACGAGTTGCTTACATGCTTTGTTAGTAGTCTTAGTTAATGGTTGTAACTACGAACAAATAACTATTTTACCAGTATAAAACCTTACTATATTATTGTTTCGATTTTATGAGTTGCAATTTTATTGTTAGTAAATACTAATGAAACAATGGATTTACCTAATCGAAATAGATTTACCTACTTGAAATATTCTTGCAGTTATGAGGCTATTTGCTTTACAAGTGGGTGGGTTGTACCTCTAGTAGGTTACGGGCTCCTTACATATTTTTTTACTACTGATGCCAGTTGATGGTTGTAACTTCCCAAAAAAATTACTATTTCATTACTGTAAATTTTTAGCAGATTATTAACATCTTTTCAAAGTCTATTTGTCAGTAACATACAAACATATTATATGCAACTGATGATAGTGTGTATTTGTTTACTAGTGATATTGATAATTATTTGTATTGATGGAGTGTTCCACTTTTAATATAGTCAATCATGACACACCGACTAGAAGCTCCGAGATGATCAAACATACCACATGAGATTACACGGTGGTACTGTTTCGATATAATATTGCAATGTGATTGGGCATTGACAAAGTTAACAATATATAAGGTTTGGAACTTATACGATGTACAACCAAATAATAGCGTGGTTCGATGTTATTCAACATCTAATGCATAATATAAGGGGTAATAGCAAATTCGTGGATGCTTCCGATATAATTTGTTTGTTCAATAATTGAGTCATGGTTATTGAGATTCTGCTCTATCTACCGAAGAATGGACATAAGAGTATTAGCTTCCTTTATAATTACCCCATAAAATTAGGACAAGCACATGCCATCATTGTCAGCATTTCAAAATTAAAGATATTTACATTGAATGATTCTTGTTTTAGCATTGGGCTCCAACTTCATAGACTACGATTATGAGGGAAATTAAATGATTCCTCTCAGATCTAAGCTCGAAAAGTGGTTCTTTTTTATGTTGGTCCAAGAGATGTGCCTCTCCACTTTCCAATATACTAACAGTCTCGAACTTTTCTCCGCCAAGCAGGCATTGTGAGACCATTAGTCTATAGAAGAGATGAGACCTAACGCTCAAGATCAGGATGGAGTAAGTACAAGAAGCCAAGGGAGTCTCCGATCTCAAGGAGCGAACGTGCAGGCATTCGGGGCTCACACTTCACAGTGCACTATGCACACTTTGTTTTTTTCCCCAGCTTGCCTTTCTTTGATAACATTCAACGGCAACTTCATAAAAGCGTCCGAAAGAATACCCTCTCGAAATCATGAAAGGCCACCGTCCTTCATCTGGCATTTCCTAAAGAATGTTCACGTTGCACTAGCTTTGAGGAATACAAAAGAAAAGGTAGAATTATCAACATTTCACGTGCTATGACGGTCTCCCAAGCCCAGCCACGCCGCTCCGATAAAAGGTTGGCCCTTCTTAGATCTCGAGAACGAAAATACGAAAATTGCCCCTTTCTAAGTTTGGTTCTAGAGATTTAGCCCTCCGCTCTCCTTTTTGAGTTCATATTTAATTACTGGTGCACACCTATACACACCCTTTTACTTGATGGGCAAAATTTAAATAAGCATCCTGCAGTTTGGTGGCTGTTTGAATTCTTACCCAAGGTTTTGATATTACAAAAAAATCAATGTTCTTAAGATACTTCAGCTGCGCTTGCTGGCAACTATTTTAGCATCATAAACTCATAATAGATTATAAACATTGTTTCTATTTTACAGGTACCAACATTTTTTTTTTGTCAATGTTGTACCAACATCATTTATGGAACTACCAAGTGTATGCCGATTAATTGTATGTATTTGTATACTAGTGATATTGATAGTTATTTGTATTTTGGAAATGTTAATATGGTTGATCGTGAATCACTTTTTTGGTGCATGTCATATGGAGTTCATACCTTCCTATTTTTTTCATTTTTAGGGTTTTCCCATATCAACCGGGTTTTGGGGACACTATGTCCGTCCTTTTTTAAGAAACTTTTGTTTAAGAAAATATATATGTAAGAACCACAAGAATTATCTTAGTTTGCTAGACATGGTGATACGGTAGGGTGCGCAACTTTTTCGTTTGATACTATTTGTAGGGTATGCAGAAGCGTTTTGGTGGTAACGGGAGAGAATTGTAATAGACAATTCAGACACTCTTGTTATACTAAACTGCGGTACAAGTATGACATTCAGATAATTTTTTCTCTCGTCACACTCAAACGGTGGAGGATTAACCCCACACACTCTCACAAGAATGATTCATAACCCTTTTATGGAGGGATTCCCCCATAGAAACTTTCCTTCTTGTTCACGTTCAGTCCTTTCTTTCAAAGGTGACAGCCACCGCCCAAGACCTATACAGTTGGCATTTCTTTGCTAGCTGTACACGTTCTCCATCTTTTGTAAAGCCACAATTGTTGACTTCCTCTTGCTTGTTATTTTCTTCTTTCTTCAGAAAATGCTTGAAGAACATCTTGGACTTTTCTCCTCTTTCTTTGCCGACTTCAATTCGTCGACAATTGTGGGTTGCATTAGGTGTTTGACTCCAACAGATACTGTCGCTGTCTCAATGTGATATCACAACGTACTTCGAATGTGACAAAGTCAAGAATGCAAAGTTGCTATTATCTTCTTTGAAAGCTCAAAAGAAGGGGAGAGGCAGAAAGAAAAACGACAGTGAAGAGAAACGAACATCACAAACTCTCCATGCATATGGTCATTGTTGATTTTCCTTCTAACAAACCAATTTTTGCTCTTAGCCTCTAATGAGATTTTATAATCATTACATCCAAATGGAGGAATAATATGGGACTTTATGCTTCAGTACTATGGTATATATACATATCTGTTCAACACTACCTAAAGAACCATGTTTCTCACAAATAAATCTCTCCGAAAATAGGACAAGATTTTTGAGCATCTGAATATAATTACATTCTTCTAAATGTTATTATTCTTTGGCATGGAAACATTGTCACTCATCACAGGAGAATCGCAAATTCAACTATAAACCTATTGTACAAATTCAAATTCATTCAAAAATATTTTAATTAAATCAAATATTGCTTTAAACCTTTGAATGAAAATGCAATCAAATCCTCCCTGCTCAACTCCACAAGCTGTTGCCCTTGCCTAGTCCCGCTCTCTCCCAAGTTGACCTCTAACAACAGTCACGGCTCATCTAGACCCGGCGACTCCAAATGTGGAGGCTTGACGGCCATCCTCAATGGCATCGGGCTTCATGGCTTTCCATGGCCGCTCAGCTTGAAGCATGGCGTTCAGCTCAACCAAATTTGGCATACCTCCAAATCCGGAGTCGACGAGCTTCTCATGGCCATCGATATAGTCTAGGATGGACGGCCTGCCATTGGCATCGGTCCCTCCACATAGTCAACAGCACCTCGCCTCATCTCCAAAACCCTTGTCTCTCTATTTTCTCTCTCCGCTAGTCCTCAATGAGCCTCGAGCTCGTGGCTTCGAGATCTAGGCAAGCTCTAGGGCCATGGAAGAGGAGTGGTTGAGCTCATCCATGGCCGTTGAGCCTGTGGCCATCCAGATCTCAGCGAACTTGACGGCCACTGGCCAAGCCTCCATGTCTAAAGGTTTGGTGGCTCGCTGGCAAGCCTAGATTTGGATGGCTGACGAGCCATCTCGCTTAGATCTAGCTTGTCTGTTATCGAGGATGCTACACGATGCCGCAGCAAAGAATGCCATTAACTGTGGATGGTAAGGCTCGACCTTGGGGGCTATGGAAACAAAGGAAAGGAAAGAAAAAAATGAAAATCTGACGTAGCAGTCTAGTCATGCCATCGTCATTACATGTAAGACAGCCAACGATGACTGGACTGCCACATAAAAATTGTTAGACAATGTTACCATAAGGACTTTATTGCATTTTTACTCAAAAGTTTAGGACTACAACCGAAATATATAAAACTGAATTTGGATTCATATAATAAGTTTATCACTGAATTTGCGATTCTGCCAACTCAACACCTATGCTTGTCATAAGTTTTTTCTTTCTTTTAATAGTTCTTCCCCTATTCTGTCTCCTCTCCTCATCTGTGTAAAATGGCAATGAGGGGTGGCTTGTGTAGTGGAAGGGAAACCATCTCCCAATGATCTTACTAGAGAAAGTTGACCTAAGTTTAAATCAATCAGGGAAGAAAACTATCCTCTTTCAACTTTGAATCGCCATGCTGAGTGAAGATTTTAACTCCTTAAAATCTTCTGTCATGTCCAACCCCTTAGGATCTTGCCATTAAAAGACAATCCTTCCAGATAATAAGAGTGAGAGCATAAGTCATATGCTATGATTTCTAATCTTTCACAAGAGATAGAAACGGATTCACACATGGATAATATGAGAAAATGCTATCCAATACACTCCCATTTTGTTTACAAAAAGGTTGATCAATTTATAGGTGACATGCAGCAACTTGATTTCCATTCACATATAAATAACAAGTAGCCCAGCCAAGGCTGTGTCAACGCCACAGTGCATGTATTAGATGTTATGCCATCTCAATCCATAAAGCAAATGAAGGGCTATATTAATGTTTTCTGATCATCACACCCTGGGAAAAGGCAATGCATTTTCGACTCCAACAGGTGAGACATCCTTCGGATAGTAGTCTCGGAAGATGAATCTTGCTTCCGGTCTCCATAATCTGGCAGCAATGATGGTGATTGCGCTGGACTAGCGAGGACTACTTTCATCTTCCTCTCCTCTATGTAGTTACCACTTTCTTTATCTAATCGAAAATCTAAAAGAAAATTTCTCAAGTTATTTACCCTGAAAAATTAGGGAACATATAGCAGGAAAACCTACCGTGTCAGCAGTAATATCTCCTTCACCTGTATCAAAAACTTGTCTCTGCACTGTAGGACAGGTGGAGCTACCTGCTATGCTTGCATGGTAACTGCATCAAACAGAAGATAGGATGACAAGCCTGCTGCAATTCTTTGTAAGTATCAACACATACCTTTTGAGGGGGCTGTCATGGTTTTTCTTTATCTCAATGTATATAGGTTACTATGGTAGGCATTCAAAACCTTATGTAAAGATGATCCTTGCTGCAACGTGACTGTCTCTACCTTAAGCAGTACATATCCCAGTGATAATACAGTCTAATTGACATGTCATGGCAAAGCAATTGCAGAAGAATCATTCAGCTGATTCAAGTACTATAAACATAACATACTAATCAGTCTTATCGCCTAGTGGAATCGAGCATGAACTTGGTTCACTCAACTGCATAAACATAGAGAAGAGGCTTTAGACAGAAGAACTTAATGAGAAAGGGGGCCACGTCATGAGAGCAGGATGTGATGAAATGTGCCATCATACATTTTCTTTGAAGATATCTCATCTTGTGGGTTGGTTGTCTCTACTAATCATTGTCTCAGTCATCTGGTTACAACAACCATTCACCTACTTTATGTCCAGAAAGAAATACACTCACGAGGCATTTTAAGAGTTTGTGGTGCAAGGATAAGAGCTATGCAAAAAAGAAAAACCTGACCAAATATTTAAAAACAACACGAGGAAAAGAATTTGAAAACAGGGTGACCGGTGACTGATTTACACATGCCACTGAAGCTTACGCCTCAAGATATTCCTTCTGCCATTATGTATGATGTTGAAAGGTAAATTTTTAAGAGAATTACTGGAGAACAAAAGGATATCATCCCCTTCACTTATTGCCTAAAAAAAAACAGGAGGCAAGCAACGTAAATTGAATGTAGCTCCAAAATGAAAATGAACCAAATGTGCAGCACTATATACTCACAGAAAAACTTGAGATCATGAGGCCTTGCAAGAGCTCTTCAGCCATGATGACGATCATATCACTGATCCATGCGAAACACCGGGTCACATAGCAGTGTAACAACAATCAAGCAAAATGCTTTGCATAAAGCTCAATTCCAAGTACCTATTTCATATAATCCAGTCATGCACGGTTTCAAGCACGTTGTTCATTTCAACAAAACACCAAAATCGCACATGATCACCAAACACTAGACAGGCAAAACTCAGATGGTTCACTCACATGAAGATAACTCAACGCACCAATCACTATTCACTACACAGCCTAAGAGCAGTTCAGGATTCACAGGAAAAACCAGAGCACGACATCCATCCTTTCCTAGACCCTGCATTGCAGACTCAAAAGGCACCCACCGTCATCATGATTATACTATACGCAAAACTCGAGACCAAGGATGATGATCCGATGCTCTGTTATGACAACTCTCTGAAGAGTTACGTTAAGTTGCAGAGTGGCGGTTCACCCGTTATTTATATATTACTCATTTTTCAAAACCTTGTTTTGTTGTATTACCCAAGAAAAGCTTTAAAAAGAATAGTCAATTTATTATTGCCAACTTACACAAGCTTCTTTACCAGCCCTTGCGCAAATTGCTTTTTGTGTCATTTTCTGAAAATTTCGTGCTATATATATAAAACCAACTTATCAAGTTTGGTGTCTGCTGTCGATACATCCAATAAGCCCTAGCCATATAATATTCTCTTAATAAATGTGGGAGAGAAAGTTACCAATGGGAACTTGCAATTAACTACTCAATAATATAGAAACAAAAACACGCACGTAAGGCATGTTTTGTTTTAGTTCAAATAGAAGGAGAACATAGGAAAAAGTATACTGTCAAATGTGTAATAAGAACTAAGTAACTACCGTCAATCCCTTGAAAATTTCGTCAAAATAGCCTGGTTCACAGGGTCTGTCTGTTTTTTTTCGAATTTATTCACCATAACAGCCAATCCATACTTTGCATTTAAAATTCAGGGAGGAGACGATTTCCAGTTTACAGCTCTTCAAGTTGTGAGTCCATCACAGAGGATTCATCCTGGATTCCTGAAAGCTCTGATATATTCATCCGTGGGATTCTGCTTAGTCTGGATGTTCTGTATAAGGGCAGCAAGGATGGTAATGCCAGAGTTAAAGCATAAGCTAGAAGACTTGAAATCCATATCCTAGGTGCAATTTCTCCCTCTTTACCCAACCTCGATTGAGGATGAGGACCAGATACCGATGTGTGCGCAGAAGCTCCTTCTGATGCTCCTAGAGTTCAACCTGACTAAGATTTCTGAGATTCTACTTCCAAAGACAGTCGGCCACTGCTTCAGATTTTCTATGGAAATGTGAATGATGTCAAGCTGTGCATGGCTCTGGCATCGGCTCCAGAAATGGATCCCAAGTTGCTTTCTCAAGTGAAAGTAGTACGGCGGATCGGAAACCTTTTGGAGTTTGTGCATACGAAGGATATGGAAGATTTTCTCGAATCTGACGCTTGGCTTGTGCAAAGCTTTCCTTTAATGATCACTAGGTTCCACATGCCCCCGCTTGAGCCGACACTATTTGATGAAAGTTCTTCTGAGGCAGCAAGTAGCGTAAGAGACATAACCGACTTTGGTAGCAGTGCCAGTGTTTTCCTGGAATTGAGTGGGTCTCATGACAGAAACCATGCCAATATTGCTTCTGAATGCATGGTTCTATTACTTGATCTTTTGAAAGTGAGTGCAATTCTCGAGTCTCGGCAAAAAGGCGCTCCTTCTCTACCGGTACAGCGAATGCTGCATTCTCTCTGTTATTCCTGCAGGTGATGTTTGCTGCACAGAATGATTTTCGTCAGTGTGCAAGTCGGAGTTTGCGAAGATTGAAGGCATCCATACTGACATAAAATATTCCAGTGCCGTTACTTTGCCAGTGCTGCCACACTGGTAATCTCGGAATTCCGGCAGCTCTCTCATTGTAGTCTAACCCATGAAAGTTGTCGGCCAACTGATTCCTGGCCTGAATCTCCGATACCTCCCCTCGGTGTGGAATCTAGGAAGGTTGCTCGGCTTTCTGGATGAGCATCGAAAGAAGCTGCACGTCTGGTCTGGCTAGCGCCAATTGAGGAGATCGAGTCGAAAATCTTCTCTTTACCAAGACTTCCCTCGGATAATCTTTTTCTTTACCAAGACTTACCTCCGACATGGTTTGCATACAGTCATCAAAATGAAAGATGACAAATTTCCTTTCCGACTGCCGCAGTTTATTGATTCATAGGTATTCAAATCTGACTATTCATTCCACGGCACCCATGATTATTAGGTGGCGGGTTTCATGTGGATTTATGGCGAGCATCACGCAAGAAACTTCGAAACCCTCGACATTGTGATCAAGGCACTTCTGCCATAGCAAATTGCCAGCTCCAGAAGCGGACATGGCAATTTGCTCATTCTAAAAACTCAGAGAGAGAGAGAGAGAGAGAGAGAGAATGCGAGAACCCAAAGGAAATAGAGCAATTGTAAGTTTCTGTCATTATTCTAATAAAATAGGGCACAATGACTCTTGAAACAAGATGCAACTAGTACATCAGAAACTAAATTCGGAGTTCCACAACCAATGGGCATCGAGATATGCATAAATTAAGACAAGCTCACAAGGAACTACGTCTTCCTCAGTTCTTCTCAATTAGCTTTTCGATCATGTCCGCAGCTTCCTGGACAGTTGTGATAGTTTGAGCACTTTCTTCCTCCACGCTGATCCCAAATTCTTCTTCAAGTCCCATCACAATCTCCACCTAAAATGCAAAAGAGCAGTGGTCTCATCACAATCCTATTTTACCGAATAAAGGAGTAAACTTTAACGTTGGAATCAGATAAGAAGAAAAAACAATTCCAGCTCCACTTCAGAATGAACGGATAAAGTGAAACCTCATTAAAGTCTGCAGAAAAGGAAAGAGATTTTTGCATGAACGGCTTACAGTGTCCAGAGAATCAGCTCCCAGGTTAGCAAATTTTGACTCTCCAGTCACGCTAGCATCATCTGGTAAAGCCAGCTGCTTCCTTACTATTTGGCACACTTTATCCACTGTCTCCCTTTTAGCCTGCTCGTATCTCAAGTCAATTATTTGCAAGTTCTAAAACCTACTTATGGGCTTCACACTGAGTGGTTAGAAGATTGGCAAGGCCAATCCAAGCATTCCCCCAGAGCAAGCAAAATTGTTGGAACACAGTATCAATAATATTCTGGGCATCCACTTTCCCAGAAGGAGAATATTTCGAATGACTTGATTATAATCACACAGCAAGATCGTTCAACACGAGACAAAAAAATAATGGCCCAGACTTCAGATATATAATAACTTGTAGTCACTTTGCTACGCTCTAGTTTTGTTGTTATAGTTGGCATGACACAGTAATACATACCGCACATGAAACCTGGAAGCGGCGTGCTTTAAGAGAAGGGAAACTTCTGCCACCGATGGGGAGGGAAACAGACCTGACATTAGATATCTTGCTGACAGGTACCTGTTAAAAATGTCAAAAGTGACATTAGATGTCTTGCTGACATGTACTTTAGACCTGACATGGTGCTATAAAAGCCAGGTTTAAAGTACAATTCCAAATGTTTACTAATGTTTCAAAAATCCAATCTCAGTTCAAAGTGCAGAACCTCAACCAGGTCAGCCAAGCCATATCCCATTTTGCACAGAAAATTTGGGAGAATTACATTTTGCCCCCAAGTTTTTGGCATAGTGGCAAGCTACCCATGATGTTTCAAGTTTTGCAATTTGTCCCCAGACTTTTTTAAATTGGAGGCAATGTGCAGCAAAATGTTCTCATAAATCTGACCACATGACCGCACGTGACTAGTTATGGAAGGCAAATTGGATTTATATCATCTATCTATGTGGAAAGAAAAAAATACAGGACCTACCCAAAAACATGTTTTAAAACTATATATTGATGTGCATTTCGCATTGATCCACTCAAATTCTCACCAGAATTTTAGTCACATGCTCTCAAGTGCAATATTTTTTTAATTATTCTTCTACTTATTATATGTACGTGCTTATATGAAAAATTTCCTCTGTAATCAGTCACATTGTTGGAGCTCCAAGCTGAAATTGATTGAAGTCAATCCAGGGAACGAATTGCAATCTATTTCTAAATTCATGGGCCAATTGAAAAAAATGAAACATCACGGGCCAATTTGCAACAACTTTAAAACTTGGGGGGCAATACGTAATTTGCCCCAGAAAATTTACAGAGTTTTCAGACCAGTAGATTACTAGCAATTATTAGACCAACATCAAACCTCAAGAACCTTCGGAAGCTAATGGAGATGCTACTATCAGCATCACCAATTACCACAACAATGAGACAGCAAAAACAAACTAAAATAAGGTTTAAAAAAATGCATCAACATGCAAAAGCTGCTAGCTGAGAGCAACTCAACAACACATTGAAAAAGAGTGAACTAGATTAGGTGTCCACCTAATTAATTCTGGAATATGAAAGCAGCAGGAAGCCAAAACCAAGTATTACTAGCCTGAACTCATCATTAACCTCAGACAGTCCATCTAGTCAATCTAGACATTTGAAAACGCTCATTTGGCAGTGCTGTAGCTTCCCAATGTAGTCACAAATGCATGCTTCGGCAATGTTTACCCAGTTCATCTGTCCCCATATCCACCCAGCCTAATGCCACAAAACATGGCTGTTTTTTGAAAAACCGCCAGAGCATGTACTCATCTCCCAACGAGCCTTATCAAATCCTTAGCCCAGAAACTCACTCTATTTGATCAATCATCACACATTTTCCGACACAAACATTCTGAAACCAGCATCTCCCGTCAGGCAAAATTCATAAATCCCGGCACTAAACAAATTGAAAATAGAGCAATTTCTTCCCCCTTTCCCCCCTATCAACTCGAACGAAACACTACTCCTCAATCAATCCACGGAAAAAGACTCAACATTTACCACAACCCAATGGACCAAACAACACCCCCACCACCAAAAACGCGAGGACGTCCGTCCCATTCTAGAAAAACAAAACTAACGTCCGAGCTGACAAATACGCCTCGAAAATACCGCCGGAGATCAAGCGTCAAACAAACAAAACCAATCCCACCCGCGATCACCCAAACAAAAGCACCAACGCCTCGTAACAACGAGAACCCAGATCAAGAACATCTCGAACCGACGACCCAGACCCATCACCGTACCTGCGCCTGCTTCAGACCGAACGAAGCGCGAGCGGGCGTTCCGGCGGCGGCGGCCATTCCGAGCTCCGTTTCGACAGGGGGGAAGAGAGAGATCTGAGATTACAGAGGCAGAGAACGCGACGAGGGCGAGGAGGACAGGCGGAGGCGCGCGTGTATATAAAGAGGGGAGGGTGGGAGGTGGGAGTGGGAGGGAACGGGGGGAGCGCGTAGGACGCTGTTTGGTTTGTCCGTAGAGCTTTTGCAGTTGAGATTGGTGGGGGAAGCGAATTGAAGAAAGGGCGGCGGCTTCGTTTGTATCGAAAATCGTACGGGTGGGGTAAAGGGAGGGGTGTTTGGCTACGGGGCTTGTCCTATCCCGTGACCGGATTAACGCCTCCGGTCTCCTTTTCCAAGGGGTCGTTTCGTGCGCGTGCGGAGACGCTCGTTTCCCGGCTCTTCGCGTCGCGTGATCGATGTTTCGGTTTAATTTACTTCCGTCGGGACGGCAACATGAGCAGGGATGTTGAATGGGACATCTTGTTATGTTCTTCACAGAGCGTTTTACTCGAAGTTTGAGGAGAATGAAAATGAGAGGGAAGACGATGTCGGTGGTTGCGCCGCAAGGGGGACAGTTTAGGAGTTTCGCCGGGCACGCTTTGGATGGAAAATGGCTAGTCTATGTCGAGGCAATATGTAACTGAGGGCAAAATGAGAATTTTCAAAATGAGATGAAATGGTCTATGCCAGCTAAAAAGTTTGTCTAAAAGAATCAAAACTAAAAGAATAATCAATTTGCTACATTACAGCTGTGTTGTGTTGGGTCAAAACACATGTATTTAGTATCACAATTTTGATTTATTGTTCTTTGGCTAGATGATTAATGTAGTCATCAAAAAGAGGGAAAATGCCTATTATATTGTCATAGAGTTGTTACCAATGTTTATGTCTTGTCGTAGTAGAACTTTTGTGATATACCAATAGTGACAACATTCCCTTTGGAGAACTCAAAATTTTTTCCAATTACACCAACCATGTAGTCAAACCAAAAATATACATTTTAAGAGGACATCATCTCCACAACTGAAAGACCAAAGCATCCAGGTTTATACCTGAGACTGCAGTAAGAAAAATATAAGGCAATTCAATGCTTAACCCTAGAGATACACAATCTACTACAGCCCAATGGGGCGGCAACAAAAATCTTCTTTAGCTATGGGTGGACTAGGTATCCAATTGCAAGGGCAACGAAAGCGACCGCACAAACATACAGGAAAGGAAATCCCACTTGAATCGCTCTACCACCTGTCTTTCTCAACATCTCCTGTTGAACAAAGTAACAATCTTTCCCCGTAAGCTTAACAATTCA
This sequence comes from Eucalyptus virginea, assembly GCA_014182375.1. Lineage (NCBI taxonomy): Eukaryota > Viridiplantae > Streptophyta > Magnoliopsida > Myrtales > Myrtaceae > Eucalyptus > Eucalyptus virginea. Next base: position 49,636,330 of record CM024521.1, read on the forward strand.
AATGTTAAAAGAAAGTATGCTCCAACCAGGTCTTGCGGATAGAGCAAGATTGGCAAGATGCACGTGATAAGGGGTGAACATTAAAGTTCACATTACTCACCAAGTCGCGCTTAAGTGCATCTCTCTCTTGATTCTGCAAACTTCTTTCCTCTGTTAATCTACTGATGGTCAGTTCTGCCTGCAAAGTTTTGGTACATCTTCTGCTGTTATCTTCTTTGAAAACTCAAAAGAAGGCGAGAGGTAGAAAGAAAGCAAAGTTGAAGAAAATGGAAGCATAAACTTGCAACGAGAGGCACAGAAAGCTGTTTGCTTTAAGATGCATGGCAACTATGCATATTGGTCATGATTGTCTTTACTACTGAAAAGCAATTATCTTCTCTGGACCTCTAATGAAGTTTTATGAGATTCACATCCAAATAAATGAATAATTTTGTACTTTAAGCTCCAGTAGTTCCTGCAAAGTTGCTATTATCTTCTTTGAAAACTCAAAAGAAAAGGGGAGAGGTAGAAAACCAACATTGCAGAGAAATGGAAAGCACAAACTTGCAATGAAAGGCACAGGAAGCTATTTGCTTTGAGATCCATGACAGACCATGCATATGGTCACTTTGGTCTTCATTACTAGAACACAATAATTTTCTGGGCCTCTAATAAGATCCTATAAGATTTACATCCAAATACAGAAATAACATCATACTTTATGCTCCACTACAGCCTGCAGTTGGTGCGTATTTTGCTAGAATCTTCTTTGGAAGCTCAAAAAAGATAGGTGGAAAGAAGAACAACATCAAACAGAAATGGAAAGCACAAACTCACAACAGAGTGCACCAAAATCTATTTGCTTTAAGATGCAGTACAACTATGCATTTGGTCATTGTTGTCTTCACTAGTAAAAGAACAATTATTTCCCTAGGCCTCGTATAAAGTTTCACAATATTTACATCCAAATAGAGGAATAATCATTTTTCTCACATATAACTCCCAAAATAGGACAAGTTTTTGAGTGTCTGAAATCTAGGTCTAGTTGCAGCTAATAGAATCCACACACTATACATTTTCACAGATAAATTTGACAGTGAAAACCAAAATGTGAAAGTTCAGGGGAGTAGAGTATAAGGATTTAGAGTTTAGGGCTCAACGTGTGAGAGTCCAGAAAAGTAAATTAAAGACTTAAAAGTTCGTGGGTTTAATGAGTAAGAATGTGGGAGTTAGGGAAAGGTAAAGTGAAAGGATTGAAGGTTTAAGGTTAAGGTGTAAGAGGGTAATAGTTCAGAAAAATAAAGTGATAATTTCCCTAGTTCCTATCAAAGATCCACAGTCATTTCGCTCAATTAATCTAAATTCATTGAAAACCGGAATTTATTTTCTGTACTGAAAGTTCTGCCTTCAAGATAATAGAGTCTGTTAATATTCTTTTTGATATATATGATTTTATTCATAGCCATCCATAATTGCATGTTCATGTAAAAAATTATATATTATTCTTTTATAGCAGAAGGACAGTTTTGTAAATATAGCCAAATGGCCACTTAGCAATCAAGCATCACCCTCCAGAATTCAGAAGAAACAGCAGCTTATTTCTGTGACGAAATGATTTTATTGAATCATCCTCTCTTATGTCTCCTATTCTCATCTGTATAAAATGGGTACTACATGCACGTGTAGTGAAAGTGAAACAGTACTCCCACTGATCTCACAGGCAAAAGTTGACCTAAGTTCAAATCAAGCAGTGGTAGAAAACTAACTTCTTTTAACTTCGAATCCACCAAGCTGAGTTTTGATCTTAACTCCTTAAAATCCTCTGACATGTCCAACCCCTCAGGATCCTGGCATCAAAAGACAATCCTTCTAGATTATAAGAGTGAGAGAAGATCCCACAATTTCCATGTTTCACAAAACGTAGAAACATATTAAAAAGCGGTCAAGGCGTGGAAAAGGAAAAAAAAAAAAAGCAACTTCATACAATCGCATTTAGTTGGTATATGCTGCAACTTGATTCAATTCACATACCAATGACATGCAACCCAGTCATGGCTGTGTCAGAGCCTAATACACATATGATTAGATATGATGTCATCTCAATCCAGAAAGGCAATAAAGTGACAAATTGATGTTTTCTGGTAGTCATACCCTGAGAGGAGGCGATGCATTTTCAACTCCAGCAGACAAGACATCCCTTGGGACAATAGTTTCGAAAAACGAATCTTGCTTCCGTTCTCCATTAACTGGCAGCAGCGATGGTAATTCCACTGGACTGGTGAGGACTACTTTTAGTTTCCTCTCCTCTATGTATTTACCACTGTCTTTATCAAACTGCAACTTGTAAAGAAAATTACTCGAGTTACTTAACCTGAAAGATTAGGGAACTTATAGCAGCAAAACCTACCGTGTCAGCAGTAACGTCCTCTTCACTTGTCCCAAAAGGGATAACAGTGCCCTGTATCAAAAACTTGTCTCTGCACTGCAGGACAGGTGGAGCAACCTGCTGTGCTTGCATGGTAACTGCATCAAACAGAAGATAGGATGAAAGCCTGCTCCAATTCTTTAAAAATTATCATGGTTTTCCAATATCTCAATGTACTGAGCTACTATAATAGGCATTTAAAATCTATTCAAAAATTATCCTTGCTGTAAAGTGACTGACTCTAATTTAAGCAGTTCATATCCAAGGAGTAATACATTCTTCTTGACAAGTCATGACAAAGAAACTGAAGAATAATCATTCGGCTGATTCAAGTACTGTGGGTGTGTCCCCTCAAAATACATGGGTGGCTATAATGAATATGTAAACATGATGTTCCTCAGACTTGAGAGGCATACCTGTGAAATCAGATGCTCCATTTGGCTTGATGATGCCTATGTTTGGCCGCACACAGTATTTCTTCGGAGATGTAGTCTTAACCTGGGAAGGTTTCAAACATACAGTACAAAGTTCATAACAAATCTCCAAGATCAAGAGTTCTTAATGCACTGTTAAGTACTCTGAAAATTAAATTACATCAGGACAATACAGGAAAGGAAAATGTTCACCAGCCATAACCTAAAAGAAGTAAAGCATGACCATGTCGAAACAAAAGTTTCAAAAATTCTCACCTTGAAAGCAACATACTGATCAGTTTTATTGCGTAGTTGAATCGAGCAGGAGCTTTGTTTCCTCAACTCAACTGCATAAACACACAGAAGAGGCTTCGGATTAAAAGACTTAACAAGAAGGTGGCATGTCAGGAGAACAGGATTGACAAAACGCATCTAAAAAATATAATGCAATAACAAAATCTCATTTTACATTTTTCCTAAACTAATCATTCTCACAGTCATTTTATTACACATAACCAGTTCACCTACATTAAATCCAGAAACGTAATCACTCTCAGAGGGCATTTTAAGAATTTGCGGTGTGAGGATAGAAACTATGCAAAAGAGAAAAGAATTTGAAAACAGTTCGACTGGTTGGTATTTCACAAATGCCACTGAAGGTCATGCCTTAAAGATATTCCTTTGTCCGTCATTTATAAATATCAATCCGCAAATTCTCAAGAAAATTATCATCGAGCAAAAGGATAATTTTCACCTTCAGTCATTGCCTAATAAAAGAAGCAAAGCAAAGCAAAGCAAATTCAATCAAACTCCAAATTGAAAAAGAACCGAACTCGCAGCGCCAATGTACTCACATATAAACTTGAGTTCCTGAGGCCGGATCTCCAACAGCTCTTCCGCCATGACGACGACCCAACCGCTGATCCACACGAAACGCCGCGTCACAACCAACAATTGAGCAAAAAAAGCTTCGCAGTTCGACAAGCAACGCGTAAAGCTCGATCCCAGCACCCATTCACATGACCCCCCGCACGTGCAGTCTCGAGCACGTTGCTCGTTTCACGAAAACACCAGAATCGCACATCATCGCCACCCAACGCCAGACAGGCAAAAAAAAAAAAAAAAGAACTCAAGACGATTCCCACTCACGCGAAGCGGAATTCAGCACGCGGATTTCCCCATACATTCCAAAAGCGGTTCAGGACTCACGAAAAAAAAAGCAAACAGATCACCACATCGATCCGTTCCCGGACCTGCACTGCCGACTGAAAAAAAAAAGAGGAAAAAAACGCAAGCGCCGGCGATTGCGATTACGTTCCGAAGCGAAAATCCGAGACCGACGACGACGATCCGACGACGCTCTGCGATCGCGAGCGCTCTGAACACCGTTCCGAATCTGATGAGGAAGCGCTCGAAAACAGGGAACAGCACTCACAGTTTCGCGCGGAGAGAGCGACGGCGACGGCGACGGCGACGGCGACGGCGAACGAGCGAGCGAGAGCGAGAGATAGAGAGAGGCGGAAGCGAAGGGACGATGATGGCGGAGGAGGAGGAAGTGGCGGTGGTGGTGGTGGTGGTGGTGGTGGTTTGCGGGGTGGCGGTTGCGCCCGCTATTTATAAAGCAAGGCAGTTTTTTAAAAAGTTTTTGCCTTTGAGGAGTTACTGCCTCCTTTTCTCCAGAGCGAGATTCCTTAGAAATGGCCGCTAAAAAGTCTCACTTTTTACATTTTAGTCCTTCGAATCTCCCCTTCTCTCTCTCTCTCCATCCTTTTCGTGCTTGGGTATATACTGAATGGAGATGTGGGTGTGGGGGTTGGATTTGAAAATGAACCGAAAAGGCGGGGGCAATGTTGGTTTTTGGCTAAGATAGTGGAAGATATATTGGATTATGACAAAAAGCAATCCATTCATTCCCTATAGATGTTTAATCACGGGGGGGAAATTAACGGCAAGAATTTTGAGCCATAATTTGGAGCAAAGTGAATGATTACTTTCCCTTGGAAGTGATAGCAACTTTCTTGTAGGCTGGGATAAAGATAAGTAGTAGAAATATCGGAACATAAAACAGATATGATTTATATCTATGTCGTGAATAAAGTCGAATTTTGAATTTGGCGTCAACTTTAATTGATATCCAACACGCTCTTATCTCATCGCCGCATATAAATATGAAAGGAGAACATCGGATATTGTGTACTATAAAATTCCAATCTATCGGATAATTACTTGACAAATCTTCTACCGGTGCATGATGTATCTTCACTTTTGAAATATTTGTTTTTGACTAGAAATCATCCAAATCCATCTCAAATTTGGCATGCGAACAGCATGTTTGATGTCTTTGTAGAAACTAATTTAGCTAAAAGAATACTATCCATTCCTCATCCTAAACCATTCAAGAGGGGAAATGTGTTATAAAAAATGGTCAACAAAATCCTCCAATCAAGTGACATAATGAAAATTATTTAAAAAGTCTTAAATCTATGCCAATTTAATTTTAAACCTTTTGACGATTTACTAATTTTGGCTATTGACTTTGATGTAAACCAATATATGTGGCATGGTAACATGAATGATTTTTTGAACTTTTGAATTTTAATCTTTTTCCCTCTCTAGCCATTGGCTAAAAAAAAGGGGGGAAAAGTGAAAGGAAAAATGAAAAATACAAAAATTTCAGAAAATTATCCATAGTGCCAATAATGTCATGTAAGCCAATCAAATTTCAGGTTAAAAATTGACTGAAATAACTAAATTTATATATTGTTAAAAGTTTAGAGATAAATAGAAAATTAAAAGGTGTAAAATAGAATTGGCAAATAATAAGTTTAGAATTTTTTGAACAATTATCTCTATGAAAATCTTTTACTTTCTCTAAAGCCAATATCTCAATCTAAATGCAAATGTTTGTTCTCTTGTTTATCATAATGTTAGCCACTACATATAACAAAAGTTGAAAAAGATGAAACGTTAATGTCTCATTAAAGCTTTAGAAAATAGATTGGTCGCAAGTCGTATTTGCAAACCTAACTACCGATACTCGACCACTCTTTTCTAGGGGTCAGTTTGGTGATAATAAATCAAATGAGTTTGCAAGTCATTGTTACCGTTCTAGAAATTTAAAATAAATTACCAATAATGCAACTATATTAATTTCATAATAGCATTAATTAAAAAAAAAAAAAAAGAAGCATAAACAATAACAATAATAACAATTCAAGAATTTTTGGGAATGAAACTTTGGTGTATGACTAGAATGGCACTCGAACCAGAAAATTTACAGGCAGAAGAAACCAGCGACAATATTACAAAAAGCATGCACGAAACCTTTTTCACAAGATTTCTAAAAGCAAATAGCTACAAATGCTTGAACTACAAAAAAATCACTCACTTGCTCCACCATATCAGACACAAAATTTTAAGGGTAACCCCCTCTAGGATCACAATTCAAGCACCTCCATGCTCATTAAACTGCTCTCGATCCGCCATGCGCGCTTCTGGAGATGAGCGTACGGCTTTTTTCCAACCCAATTTACATCACAAACCAGCTGTTTCATTAGTCTGGCCTTACTGCCATTGATGATTGCTGCGATCAGTTGGTGATCCGGGGACAAAGGGCACGAAACCTCGCCCTCCAAACACAGGGGCGCATGAACCCATTGTCGAACTTCCGCCAGTAGTAGTGCACAGTGTTAGTAGGGGTCGTTAGAAGCATGCGTAAGCTCGATGGCCGTGGGACGCTTTGGTTGCTCTCTGTGGCCTGGCCATTGCCGAGGAATGGCACGATGAACGACTTGGGGCTAGTTGGCTCGGAGGAAGCCATGCGGACTAGGTGCTTAGGTGAAGGAAGCAAGAGCCGGATGAGAGGTTTGGTCATCAGCCCGAACACCTGGAGAGAGACAGAGAGAGAGAAGGGTCCAGCAGGTTGAATTTGATTAAAGCAGTATGCATCTCTTTCACATCACCTACAGAACATATGAGCTAGTGACTTACCACCGTGCTGAATAGAACGACCGTGATAGTACTGGTGATCATAAACGCATTCTTCCTATCTTTTGTCTCGGACAGCGCGAACTGCATCAACATGCCATAAGGGGTTTGCAAAAGCATGTTCATGACTAATAAAAAAACCTACGAGATTAAACTGACTGAATAAAGTTTCGTGTAGCGAATTTGTCTGCTTTTACCTTATTGTAAGCAAGAGCCATGGACACAGCACCGCGCATAAGACCTGCCCACCATATTATAACCTGCAGAGTTTCTTATTCAGAGACAGATTCTACTGACATATTCTGAGTAATTAACAAGAACACTGCAGGCCCTGTATGTGCATGTAGAGAGAGAGAGATCACCTGTTGCCTGATGTTAACTTTCTCATGCGTTGATTTCTTAGTCAAGTTGGATAAAAATGACAGGGGGAAAACAAAGGCCGCTCTTCCAATCAGAACCAGTCCCAACAATATGGAGCTAAACTGGAGTGATATTTTGGGACTGAAAGCAAACAATGAAAGAAAGAAATGTGTTCAGTACATATGAAGTGCTATTTACTGCATTTTTGTTCTCGGCTGAACATGAGTGTGATATAAAAAGCCAGTTACATATACATAACTGACCTATTGCTGACAACTCTCCATCTCTCGATGTCCAAGGCATCCATGCCAACATAAAGGAAGATAAAAATCTCAGCAACAAATGACAATGTTGCAAAAGTGTGCCTGTGTTATTTGCAAAAGAGCAATTAATCTTGTAGTAGAGAATGCAAACCATCTCAACTGAGCAAAAGGGGAAATGATGGACATACTTGGTGGTTACCCTTGAACTTTCAGTGACATTATGCCATGTGTAGTGTGACATGACGATTCCACAAAAGAATACAGTGAGGATGCCACTTAAGTAAAAGAGCTGCACATATAAATTTAGATCTTAACACCATCATCAGTGTATGACGAGCTACCAGTCATGTGTTAAAGAAGAACAACAGAAAATAATGAGAGGAGAGATAATTGAAGAAAATCATACTTCAGCCAGCATATATGACATGTATGCCATGAGAATCATGAGAGCAACTTCACGGTCAGTTGAGTGCCTGATTTGAAAGACAACAAATTATATAAGCAGGAATAGGGCTGCAGCTTCTATTTTCCATACAAGTTGTTTGTAGCAATACTGTATACTCATGTGACTGATGCATACCTGCCAAAGTAGAGTTTTCTGATGATATAAGCACTAAGCAATCCAGTCTGCAGGGAGAACACATGTTGCAAAGGATAATGTTATGGTTGTTATCATTCTCTCAAAAGGGTCAGCGTACATGAGAGAGGAGAGCGAATCTCACCAAAACTCCCAGCAATGTACTCAGGATAAATAAGTACAAAAAATTGCCAGCAAACTGCAATGCTATGCTTGAGTTGATGTGGGATAGATCAAAATTTTGAATCGCATTGAAAAGAACCACTGAAGTAGCATCATTCACAACACCTTCTCCGAAAACTAGACTATACAACAAGGGAGTTTCATCCTGATTAAGGACCTGCGGGAATAAGCCAAATAAACAGTATCAGCAGTAAGTCAAATAAACAGTGTCCAGAGATGGAAATCCACTGAAAACTAGGTAATGATTCCAAAGACTATCTTACTTGCAAGGTACAGACAGAATCTGTAGCAGAAAATATTGCTCCAATTGCTGCAATCAACGGAGAAAGTCAAGGGAAACAAAGAAAATAATGATGAACTGCTTCAGAAGGGGAAAAAATGAGATATCGGGCTTAGAGAGAAGATAAAGATAGTTTTCAATTACCAAGATAATCTCCTATATCCAGTTGATGGAAATTCAATACCTCAAAAATGTATTTGGCACCTGGGACCAAAGATAGCAAACATGATTAGACTGTAAGATACATCAACAGATAAAACCATGTCAAGATTTTTGGAAAAAGAGAGGGAAGGAAAGAAAAAGAGAAGAAGAAACTGGCACACTGGAACATTTCAACCATCAGATCATAGAGCATGTGAAAAGAGGAGTATGAAATAATGAAGTAACAAAAAAAAAAGCAGTTGTGATTCTTGTGCAGGACTTGGGTGGTTGAAAATTGCTTGGGATGGTTTCACTCAAACAAGGTATTAAACATACCTGACGAAATGATGCCAAAGGATATCAGAGTTCCAACTGCACCAAAGAGCATGATTGTCATAAAATTGCGGAAAAACTGCTTCTTCTTCACCTGGAAGCTGGTAGAGGAAGGAAAGGAAGTTCACAATTATGCACGACCATGTCTATATATTAGCATACCCACTAGAAAGTTAATGCTTCCCCTTTTGATTCTTGTTAAGCTTCATTTTGTGCATGTGCATGTAATGTATTGAAAGTTGCAACCATATTCATAAAATTAAGCCAAGTGGACTTTAGGTAAATTGGACACATTGAAAAAACCATAAAGTTGTAAACCAAGTTGATCACAAAAAGAACATGTTAATTCTTTATGATTGAAACGGCATTAATTGACAAACAGAAACAGGATGCTGCAGAAGCTCAAACTTACCCGGCATTAAATATGATGGGTGGAAGAAGATAGATAAAGAAAAGATCTTCACTGAATACTAGAAGATGGGAACTCTTTCCTCCAGTAGTAAGCAGAATAACAACTCCAGTGCAAAGACCCTGCAATATAAAACTCAAACTGAATCAAAAATGAGCCTATGAGAAACCCCAACTCAACCCTCACAACATTTAAAAACTCAAATTCAGAAATTCCATTGTATAAATCTTACAATTGCGAGGGCTGTGATTGATTCGTTCATCCATCGATTCTCCTCCAACAGGTGACCAATCACAATACAAGCACAAAGCAGTGCAACAAAGAGGTTCATCGACACAACTGAATCGTGGTCGGATGTGAATGCTCCCAATTTACTAAAGATGGAGCCGGGGTCGATCGCCATGGTTGCAGCAGCAGTGGATCAAGCCCACAAAACACAACCGCGGAATTCCCAATTCACCGTATATCTCCTACACAAAGCCAAAATGTTCCAAGGTGCCTTCTAATCTTGAAACTTGGATCCGGAATCTAGAGATTCATGAACACCTAACTCCAATCTCCTCAGTCAACGAAAATATCTGCAATGTGAAGGTGCATACACTTAGAGCGATGGGTACAAGAAAAACACAGGTTACTTTACGAGAACAGGGAAACCTAGTGGAATATTGGCAGAAAGTAAGTCACCAAAAGCTCCCACCTTCCCTAACGGAGGGACCACCAAAAAAAAAAAGCACCGAACTTTAACTTTGTATAAAAAAGGAGTAATTGTCTGAAAGCAAAGCAAAAACAACAAAAGAACATCTGAGTTCAAAACCTATAATTCAATCTTCCGCTACCATGCATCAAATTTGCTCGCGATACCAACCACAATTTGAAGCTCAAGAAAGAAACACCAACCTATCAGAGCATCACCGACTCATGGACGAGCTTCGACCCTGCACCTTCACAAGCATAAATGAAACGTGTTCAGTGATCCAGGCACGGTCTTGCTGTCGAATGAAGCTTGACTTGACGAATCTACAGAGAAGATCTAGAGAGAGAGATGCCAACCGTAAGAACCGCCAAATGCAGTGGCTGAATGGAGTTTTGCTTCTTACAAACCCACAAACACACGGACAAAATTTTAAAACCTGAAGAAAAGGGAAAAGGTGACCGACCGCCGATTACGCATCAAGATTCGATATTGATGATATTCTAGTGCTGGGTGCAGGCTAAAAAATGGTGGGTTTCTCGTTTCTTGGAAATTCATGGACGAGAGAGAGAGAGAGAGAGAGAGAGAGAGGACTACACCTGTACAAGAATCTCCAATCAAGCGCTGAAGCTATTCTTGGTCACGACAGAGACGACGATTAAAGAAAGAGGAACAGTTCTTGGAACGGTCTTGGCACAGGGCAGAACGGAATTAAGAGAATACAGCCATGGACAGTGATGGAGATATAAACAAATGAGGAGGGGCTTTCTCAAGTTTGCATCATTCACGCCACTGCTTTCCTCCCTCAGTGGAAGACAACGGAGACACGGGGGAGATTTTGGTTGGCCATATGGCTAATCGAGAGGGAGGGAAGAAAATCGAATATGGAAATTGAATTCCTCATAAATTGGAGGTTCATTAAAGTTGTTGCCATTTCCTTAGGAATTTTTCCAAGTATGGGAAAAAAAATTTCGGATGGCTCTTTTTATGGTATGTATGGAAATGTAGTCAGCACGAAGCCATGGGACCATATAACGTGCAATGCAAACGCAAATCGTACTTAAGTTGAGCGATACGTGTGCGGTTTTGAACACAATTTTGTTTTTATTTTTCGAAAATTTAATGATGGAGAATATATTCTAGATTAAAAATTGTGAAAATCATTAATCAATTTGATACAATTATATTTGTATATATTAGAATGATTTCAAATGTCTACCTTTGATTATGAATTGAACTTTGAATTTCAAACTTTATAAAAGAAAGATAAAGAAAAGGAAAAGGACAATTTGATTAGAACACGAACCTTTCTGAGTTTAAATTAATTATTGGTTTGAATATATTAAGAAAAAGTGCCTTTAATTTTGATGGAAAATACGTGTCCCTTAGATTTTGGACAAGCTTTCGAAAGTCTTGGGGAATCATTTGAATTATCGAACAACCGTGGAAAAGAAAGGGTAAAGAAAGGGAAGAACAAGTTGTGGATCTCAAAACGATTCCAGAGTCACTTTCTTAGTCCTCGATTTTAATTTCGTCACGTAAATAAATTTTTTAATTTCTTTTTTATAAATGTTTTAAGTTATAGTAGTCAATGTCGAAGAGGTCCCATGTTATGAGCATGCACCCATTTTAACGTAAGCGCAGGCGTAGCAGTTGGGTTGGGGCCGCATGCTCGGGCGGTGATTATTCTTTCCGATTTTCTACGCCGCGGACAACCCGCAACCCCTTAAAATATCTTCTTTGTAATGCCTTCCACATATCTCCATTTGGAAAATAAACTCCTTTGAAAATTATGCTCCATAAGATTATGGGACATTGAGATAACCTCAGGATTGTTTTCCCAGTATTACTTTGTTAAAATTTATTAAATCTCCGAATACTTCCAGGATGGTTTAAAGAGAATGTGGTTGCTGATTTGGCTGAGAGAGTGGGACGAGTTGTGGAAATACAGATGGAGGCAAAAGAAAATGGTCCACACAAAGCAGGAAATGTGAGAGTAGAATTGGATTTGAATTCACCATTGAAATCATGGGCTATATTGGACATAGGGAATAAGAAGTTATTGGTGGAATTTAAGTATGAAAGACTTCCACATTATTGTTGCTCATGTGAGAGAATCGGTCATTATGCCACAAATTGTGAGGAAATTCCCTATGATCTTTGTAGACAAGCAACCGATTCTGTTTTCCATACCTTCTTCATCGTGTTGGAGAAGGTTTGAAAATTAACATTAGGTTTGGAGAATAGCTTGCCAAATAGAGTAAGCTTACATTCATGCCTTTTAGTAAGAGAAATTTCTATGGAGACCTCAACAACATCACTAGCTGACCATAGATTGCTTAAGCTTTTACACAATGCAGTTAATCTTAAGTTATTCTCATTCTCACCTTTCATTTCGCCGTTTTTCAAGTTGTCTCGCTGCCCTTGGTCTACACCGATCTGAGTTTGGGTCAATTTTCTTTGCCTTTTTTGAGCAGAGAGTCGAGGCCGCTTGTCTTAACTTACATAGAACACCATATGGGTTTCTCAATAGAGGCATAGGTTGGGACGGTCGAAATTGTGGGATGTTCTTATAGTTATTGGTAATACTGAATATCGGTTTGGAATTAGACTGAAGGGGGCTCTGTAGAACTAGTATGGAAGGACTGAATCTACGGAAGGGGGCTATGTAGAACTGGTGTGGAAGGACTGAGAATGGTGATTCTAGCAGCTATAAGAGGAATGCGTGAAGAACACGGTGTTGTAGAAAGGAAAGGGTGATGATTCGTATATGGGTTTTTGGTTTTTTAAACGGAAATTTGGGAAAAGAAAGGGTTAGGGTTCTGAAATCGACATACTAGATCAGAAGTGCTCTCGAAGCCATCTGGGGTGAGCGACAACTCCAGCACCATGGTGGTTGCAGGGAGCGATTTGCACTAATAGCCACTGAAGAAATAGGGGAAAACTCTGCCCTGATGAGAGATAGGAGCTCTTCCAAGAGAAGAGAAAAAAAAATGAGCTTAAGACATATTCGACCCAAAATAAAAAATGAGCTTAAGACGTACGAACGTACATACATATATGTGGTTCTTTATTTGAATGTTCCAATAACCATAATGATTCCTCTTTGTTGTGGATTGATGATTTGTGCAATTCTCATCATAGTTCTCTTCATCTTTTTTTTTTCTTTTTTTATATCAAATACTTTGTTTTCGTTTTATAATGATTTTCCTTGATCTCATTGTGACACCTTATTGAGTTTTTTTTTTTTTTTTTGGTTTGAAAGAGGGAGGTGATGTATTACAAATCTATTGACACGTAAAATTGTTAGTCAACACCGATCAAGTGGTTGATTGAGTGGTCGAAAACTCTTGATTTGCAAGTCGAAGATCATAGGCTCGATTCTTCAGTCTATTTTTGGTCTTAAGAAACCTTTATTAGTCTATGAATGAGATATTGATATATACACGTATTGCCAGTCTTGTGCTTTCCACTCGCACTCCAAAGGATTGTGATGACGAGCTCATCTAGTGGCCATTTGTGTTTCGCCGGCGCCTCAAATCGAACCTTCCCATAGCCGGTGGTGTATGTCTCGACCCCGTCCAGACCCCTTTTTTTTTCTTTTTTTGCCCCCTCGAAAGGGAAAAGTGGTTAGCAGTGAAAAATATGGATAATCAATTATCACCCTTTGTCTGTTCAAAAAAAAAAAAAATTACCACCCTTTGGTCTTGCTAAGTCCATTCAACATATAATGTCCAGGACGAGGATAAAAACAAAGAGAAGCCCAATCACATAGGCCATGGGCTGGTCCATTGGGCTCTACACTGTATAGCCACTTCCTCGAAGCCTATCCATTCCATGCAAATATTATTCACCATGTTCGACCCAAAAAATTTAATCACCGTGTATTAATTTGGAAGACGCGGGGATTTATACCAGGTAAAACACAGTATATTTGGACCAGATAATTGTTCGAACTCAGCACGTTGAATACAGCTAATTAGGGTGGCTCGCTTCTCGTCCTGAAACTGGGAATTGACCAACCGCATCGGACAGGGTCGGTCTCCAGTCTATGGAACCGAAAACCAACCTAACATGATTGGGTTCTTAGATTTTCCTAGGAATTGGTGGTATTGTTTTTATGGCAGAGCCATAAAAAAAGAAAATGAAACAAACTCAAAAGGAACCGGGAACATACTATTCGGTCAACGGTCAATACTTTGTCTTCAATATTTTTTTTTTTATGGCTTCTACTATAAAAATTAAATATAAATACACTAGACATGTTTCAGTGATCCGGTCCAGTCAGTATTATTCCTTTTAAGGAATCTAAAACCAATCCAATTATTCCTAGTTCCAATTTGGAATCGAGAACCAGACTGATTTTGCAGACCACTTAGAACTAGCCGATCTAGTCCGATTCTTGAATTGAATGCACACCCTTATTGCTAATTGTCGCACTTCAATTTTACATAGTTGAGTTGGTGTAGATATAATTGAATTAGGCTAAAAATGTGCTGTTTTCCAAATTGTAATGAAAATGGTGAGTCACAAAGAATTTTCTGCTGATTTTTTTTTTTAGTTGGAAATATAGCTTTCATTACTTAATCAACATCCGAAAAACGCAAAGTCTCAACATTAGAATATAAAATTAACATAAGAGAGTGCGGGGGATAGGTAATTCAGTCAAGAGGGAGTTCTGCTGTTTTGTGTGCCTTTGCAATCCAATCGGCTGCTCGATTGGCTTCTCTGGGCTCGTGAGCCAATTTGACGCAAGGCATGTGATTTAGGAGAAATCGGCAGTCTTTGATGATGAAAAAACATACATATGAAAAGAGGTAATGCAACTTTGGAAGAGAGAAATCAATTGAATTGATTGTTCAGAAGGAGGAGGGACCTGAGTTTTGCCTTTTCGCTATCACTTAAAGCAGTAATTCGGGAAGAAGTGGGCAGGACCACTCCTTTTTTGGTCCCTGCTCTCATTGGATCTTGTTGCCTGTGTGATAAAATACACACGTCACTATCATCAAAGCCTTCATCTCACCCATCACCATCACCTTATTCTCTTCTGTTCAAATCAAAAAAGGATGGATATTAGGGCATGAAGTGGTGGCACGATTGGTTTAAGCTTTAATCGACTCTTTATTGGAGTCTCGAGATCAATTGCTTAATCAATTCATCCGTCATCTCAAGATTCAAGCTCAACAATGTAACATCACCAACTCGCCGGAAATCTTTTTCCACAAATAGCAAACACCAGAGTCACAAGCTGGCTTCTAAATCCGACTTCCAACATTGGCTCAAATGTGTAACTCCACACCAGACGGTCGACCCATGTACCATCAAGATATCATGCTCGATGATGCACCGAGCCAAAACGTACTCGAGCGAGGCGCGCACTCAAAAACCCATTTCAAGCGCAAGCCAACCTAGCAAAAAGGAAGTACATAACATTTAGGGACGAGGACGAACTTCAGCCTCCTTCAAGGAAATTGCTCTAGAAAAAGTCCAGACGACAGCCAGGGCATTTGGGAACTTCGCTTTTGGCGACAAAATCTGCATATCCTCGCACCCTAAGTACTGCATTCCTCAGTTGGATTCAAAAGCGCAAGGGCCCATTTCTGTATGTTTTGCAGATGCTCCTAGCTGTTGTCTCTATCATTCTCACCACTGAACTTGATGAATCTACAGAGAAGATCTAAAGAGAGAGATGCCAACCGTAAGAACCGCCAAAAGCAGTGGCTGAATGGAGTTTTGCTTCTTACAAACCCACAAACACACGGATAAAATTTTAAAACCTGAAGAAAAGGGAAAAGGTGACCGACCGCCGATTACGCATCAAGATTCGATATTGATGATATTCTAGTGCTGGGTGCAGGCTAAAAAATGGTGGGTTTCTCGTTTCTTGGAAATTAATGGACGAGAGAGAGAGGACTCCACCTGTACAAGAATCTCCAGTCAAGTGCGGAAGCTATTCTTGGTCACGACAGAGACGACAATTAAAGAAAGAGGAACAGTTCTTGGAACGGTCTTGGCACAGGGCAGAACGGAGTTAAGAGAATACAGCCATGGACAGTGATGGAGATATAAACAAATGAGGAGGGGCTTTCTCAAGTTTGCATCATTCACGCCACTGCTTTCCTCCCTCAGTGGAAGACAAGACAACGGAGACACGGGGGCGATTTTGGTTGGTCATATGGCGAATCGAGAGGGAGGGAAGAAAATCGAATGTGGAAATTGAATTCGTCATAAATTGGAGATTCATAGAAGTTGTTGCCATTTCCTTAGGAATTTTTCCAAGTATGGGAAAAAATTTTCGGATGGCTTTTTTATGGTATGTATGGAAATGTAGTCAGCACGAAGCCATGGGACCATATAACGTGCAATGCAAACGCGAATCGTACTTAAGTTGAACAATACGTGTGCGGTTTGAATTTCAAGAATTCGGAACGAGGGTATGATGTCAGGATCTTTTGAACACATTTTTGTTTTCATTTTTTAAAAATTTAATGATGGAGAATATATTCTAGATTAAAAATTGTGAAAATCATTAATCAATTTGATACAATTATATTTGTATATATTAGAATGATTTCAAATGTCTAACTTTGATTATGAATGAACTTTGAATTTCAAACTTTATAAAAGAAAGATAAAGAAAAAGAAAAGGACAATTTGATCAGAATACGAACCTTTCTGAGTTTAAATTAATTATTGGTTTGAATATATTAAGAAAAAGTGCCTTTAATTTTGATGGAAAATAGGTGTCCCTTAGATTTTGGACAAGATGATGAAAGTCTTTGGGAATCATTTGAATTATCGAACAACCGTGGAAAAGAAAGGGTAAAGAAAAGGAAGAACAAGTTGTGGATCTCAAAACGATTCCAAAGTCACTTTCTTAGTCCTCGATTTTAATTTCGTCACGTAAATAAATTTATAATTCCTTTTTAATAAATTTTTTAAGTTATAGTAGTCAATGTCGAAGAGGTCCCATGTTATGAGCATGCACCCATTTTAACGTAAGCGCAGGCGTAGCAGTTGGGTTGGGGCCGCATGCTCGGGCGGTGTGATTATTCTTTCCGATTTTCTACGCCGCGGACAGCCCGCAAACCCTTAAAAAATCTACTTTGTAATGAGCTTAAGGCATGTTCGACCCAAAATAAAAAATGAGCTTAAGACGCACGTACGTATGTACGTACATATATGTGGTTCTTTATTTGAATGTTCCAATGAGCATAATGATTCCTCTTTGTTGTGAATTGATGATTTGTGCAATTCTCATCATAGTTCTCTTCATATTTTTATTTTTTATTTTTATATCGAATACTTTGTTTTTATTTTATAATGATTTTCCTTGATCTCATTGTGACACCTTATTGAGTTTTTTTTTTTTTTGGGGGGGGTGGTTGAGGGGGGAGGCAATGTATTACAAATCTATGAGGCGTATAGTCAACACCGATCAAGTGGTTGACTGATGGTCGAAAAGTTGGTTTGCAAGTCAAAGATCACAAGATTGATTCTTCAATCTATTCTTGGTCTTAGGTTTATAATTGACAGATTGATATATATACATGTATCGCCGATCTTGTGATTTTCACTCACATTCCAAAGGATTGTGATGACAAGCTGGTCTAGTGGCCATTTGTGTTTCGCCAACCCCTCAAATCAAACCTTCCAACAGCCGGTGGTGTATGTCTCGACCCCGTCTAGAACCTTTTTTTTCCCCTCGAAAGGGAAAAATGGCTAGCGGTGAAAAATATGGATAATCAATCATCACCCTTTGGTCTTGCTAAGTCCATTCAACATATAGGTTGCACATGGTAAAATTTATATTTCTCAATTTCTCTTCGTTTTCGTTCTAACAAGTTTGGAACAAAATCCGCTGCAGAACACAAATTGATTTCTCTATTTTGAAATAGATTTCTATTCCGTAAATTATTTTAGAGGAGAAATCGGGGAAGCTAAAATCAGAATTACTCGCTTTAAAATAAATAGAAATTATTTCTTCTTTTTTTCCATCCTTCTTCGTTTAGCAAAGTCGTCGACTCCTTCTCTCCTCACTACCCTTGCTTTTTCTATTTGGGCATTCCTTCTCCTCACCTCAACCAAAAACCCTAGCAACTCCAAAACTGTTCATCCTCACCGTCGCTGTCCTCTTGCCGGTCAGATCGTCGCTTATCTCGCCGTCG
Source organism: Eucalyptus virginea (assembly GCA_014182375.1). Classification (NCBI taxonomy): domain Eukaryota; kingdom Viridiplantae; phylum Streptophyta; class Magnoliopsida; order Myrtales; family Myrtaceae; genus Eucalyptus; species Eucalyptus virginea. The sequence goes on from CM024521.1 coordinate 49,654,539, forward strand.
CTGTCCTCAGACCGGCCAATTTGCTCCGGTCGTCTCGTCGGACCCGCCTCCTCCACCCGCGTCCCCTTCCGCAACTCCAATCGCCATCGCCCATCTCCAGTCGCCATCGCCCAACTCCAATTGCCATCGCCGTCGCCCATCTCCATCGCCCATCTTTGTCCGCATCCCCTTCCACGCTCGATTTTGCAACTCCAGTCGCCGTCGCCCATCTCCGTCTCCCATCTTCATCCGTGTCCCCTTCCACTCTTGATTCCACAACCAGTCGCCGTCGCCCAACTCTAGTCGCCATCACCCCTTTCTACTGTCGATTCCTCATGAGGTTTGATCGATCCTTCCCTTTTCACCTCTTTCTTGATTGTTTTGTTCTTGTGCTCTACAAACGAACGGTTGATGTTTGTGCGGCAAGTTCCTACATAGATTTTGTCTGGGCTGCTCTAATTCTCGGTGGGGTGGGGAATGTGAGAGCGATTGTGAATGGTTGGTGTTTGTGCTGCGAGTTCTCAGGTAGATTTCGTCTGGGCTACTCTATTTCTCAGTGGGGGTGGGGAATAGAGATAAGAAGGACCTATGCTAAGCCAATAAGAATTGTACAGCCTCACAATTCACAAGCAAACTGAGTTCAACAGATAAGAAGGACCCCTGGGATCCAATCTTATAGGGCTATGTCAATCTCGAGGATTGATTAGTTGCATATACATAATTGCGAGAATAATGGCGTATGTTTTCCACAAAAGAAGATTACTGCCGATTGGCAAAAGGGTTTCATTTCGGTCTTGGGGATGGTGGAGATAATTCCTTTCCTAAATATCATATGGTTAGCTTTGAGTGGTTGAATGCACATTCATCTCATCAGTAAGAAGATCTCACTTACTTATCAAGAAAAGAGACGATTAATTAGCTTCATAGTCAGCTAAGTCAAAGCACGAAAATTAATTTATGAACTGTTCTTTCGATTCGAAAGAATCTCTTGGGGTGGCGTTGTATGGTGTAAGTGGGATTGGTATGATTGCATTGCTTTCGTCATGATTTGCTTGCGATGCTCTTCAACAATTATCTGTTTTGGGTTGGTGCTCTATGGTTGTGGGTTGGGATTTGTAGATCTTGGGCAATAAAATGGAGATCCGATGGAGATCCGATGTACTTGGCTGAACTTACGCATGATGAGCTTGCAAACGTTCAGTTGACCGAGGAGGGAAACCAAATAAATACGCTTAGGAAAATCATTGCCAATAAAATGGCAAGGGATAATAATATGCCGGAAATTCCATGAAATTGTATTTTCAACTTTTGTAATGTATTAGTATTATTTCGACTATTATTTTGTATTTGAAGATTTCCTATATGTTGTTATCTATCCAACTTGTATTCCTAGAAATAAAAATTTTATTATGTTATCAAACGGATTTCTATTTCGAAATAGAAATTTTGAGCTATTATCAAACGCTTTCTTCATAAACTCAGTATGGGAATAAATCGCTTAAATCAATTTTGTTTTTCAAAATCAATTTCTGTTTCAAATTTTATTTCCAGACACAATCATAATATCCAAGACGAGGATAAAAACAAAGAGAAGCCCAATCACATAGGCAATGGGCTGGTCCATTGGGCTCTACAGTATTAGCCACTTCCTCGAAGCCTATCCAGTCCGTGCAAATATTATTCACCATGTTCGACCCAAAAAAATTAATCACCGTGTATCAATTTGGAAGACACAGGGATTTATACCAAGTAAAACACAGTATAATTTGACCAGATAATTGTTCGAACTCAGCACGTTGAATACAGCTAATTAGGGTGGCTCGCTTCTCGTCCTGAAACTGGGAATTGACCAACCGCATCGGACAGAGTCGGTTTCCAGTCTATGGAACCGAAAACCCAACCTAACATGATTGGGTTCCTAGATTTTCCTAGGAATTGGTGGTATTATTTTTATGGCAGAGCCATACAAAAAATGAAACAAACTCAAAAGGAACCGGGCACATACTATTCGGTCAAGGGTCAATACTTTGTCTTCAATTTTATTTTATTTTTTATGGTTTCTACTATAAAAATTAAATATAAATACACTAGACATGTTTTAGTGATCCGGTCTAGTCAATATTATCCTTTTTCAGGAATCAAAAACCAATCCAATTGTTCCTAGTTCCAATTTAGTATCGAGAACCAAACTGATTTCGTGGGAACCACCTAAAACTAGCCGATCTAGTCCGGTTCTTGAATTGAACTAGGACCAATACACACCCTTATTGCAAATTGCCGTGCTTCAATTTTACTTTGTTGATTCGGTGTAGATATAATTGAATTAGGCTAAAATGTGTTGTTTTCCAAATTGTGATAAAAAAGGTGAGTCACAGAGAATTTGAATTTTCTACGGATGAAAAAACATACATATGAAAAGAGGTAATGCAACTTTGGAAGAGAGAAACCAATGAATTGATTGTTCAGAAGGAGGAGGGACCTGAGTTTTGCCTTTTCGCTATCTCTTAAAGCAGTAATTCGGGAAGAAGTGGGCAGGACCACTCCTTTTTTGGTCCCTGCTCTCATTGGATCTCGTTGCCTGTGTGATAAAATACACACGGCACTATCATCAAAGCCCTCATCTCACCCATCACCATCACCTTATTCTCTTCTGTTCAAATCAAAAAAGGATGGATATTAGGGCATGAAGTGGTGGCACGATTGGTTTAAGCTTTAATCAACTCTTTATCGGAGTCTCGAGATCAATTGCTTAATCAATTCATCCATCATCTCAAGATTCAAGCTCAACAATGTAACATCACCAACTCGCCGGAAATCTTTTTCCACAAATAGCAAACACCAGAGTCACAAGCTGGCTTCTAAGTCCGACTCACGACATTGGCTCAAATGTGTAACTCCGCACCAGACGGTCGACCCATGTACCATCAAGATATCATGCTCGGTGATGCACCAAGCCAAACCGTACTCGAGCTGAGGCGCGCACTCAAAAACCCATTTCAAGCGCAATCCAACCTAGCAAAAAGGAAGTACATAACATTTAGGGACGAGGACGAACTTCAGCCTCCTTCAAGGAAATTGCTCTAGAAAAAGTCCAGACGACAGCCAGGGCATTTGGGAACTTCGCTTTTGGCGACAAAATCTGCATATCCTTGCAACCTAAGTACTGCATTCCCCTGTTGGATTCAAAAGTGCAAGGGCCCATTTCTGTATGTTTCTCAGATGCTCCTAGCTGTTGTCTCTATCATTCTCACCACTTGACAAGTCCTTTCGCATGTGTTTTTATCTTCTTCTTTTTTTTTTTTTTTGAGAGAATGAAAATTGCAGGAACGGTTTTCTAACATTTTGCAAAACACACGTATGCAATGGAATTTTTACTTTTGAATTCGGTGAAATGAAATCCTTTCGGCAACGGTTCGATCCGACAATACTATGATGGATTCTGACCTTTTTTTTTTTTTTTTTTCAATATGTTAGTTTGTGTGTGCTGGCGTGGCATCACGTCTCAAATTATTTCAAGAAATGAATATGCCAAAGCCAGATTTTATATAAAAAAAAATGAAACAAAGAAAAGCCAAAAAAATGTAAGGAAATTAGAAAATCACGTAAACTAAGAGATAGTGGGACTTTCGGGTGGGGTGGGGTTTACTGTTGGCGCCCCCCGTCTTCAGGCTCGCGGTGCTTATGTTCCCATCAGACTATAATTTTTTTATCTTTATTTTTTAAATTTTTTGGCTTTTCTTTGGTATTTCAGAAAGTACATATTTTTTTTTCTTTTTTTTATATCTTTTTTTAAAAAACGAGTCATGTCGGATTCACCAAATTGGTTGAACAGTTGAACAGTCGCCAATAAGACTTAAAATTCAGTGATTTTGATAACTTGATTGCACTATATCAAATATTAATAGCTTAACTTACATTTGACGAAACATATAAGATTATCATCACAAATTTCTATGTTTGACTAAAAAACATCTATATAATAATTGTGATAACATTGCCATTCAGACTTGATGACTACTAATTTGCATGAATACACTTATATTGTCACTAGAGGTCCAAGGACCCATTTGGTTTGGTTTTGGGAAAATGCCATTGAGAAAATGCAAATACTTTCGAGGTAAAGGGATTTGCGAAAATGTTACATCATTTGATAAATTGTAGCATTGAAATGCAACATAGCATAAACACCGTTTGGTAAAATTCATCTTTGTAATTGACTTTTGGTATTTTTTATATTTTATTTAAGCCAAAAAATCAAATTCTGGCAGCCGACGCCAACCAACCAAATTTGGCTGCCGGACCACCAATTCTGGCGGCCTGAGGTCGCAGAGGCCAAATCTGGCCTCAAGACCGCCAGATCTAGCTGTTCGGCGGCCAGATTTGGCGGCTTGAGGTACGCACGACCTCAAGCAGCGTCGCCTGGCGAGCACGAGCCAGGCAACGCCTCTTGGGTCTGCGCGACCTCAAACGACATCACCTAGCATGCGTGAGCCAGGCGACGCCACCTGGGTCGCGGGTCCCGCCACCCCAGGCGGTAGTTACCGGACGCGGACCCCACGCAATGGCGGTGGCGCTTCTTGGAGAAGCCAAACTCTCAGCTGGTGGGGAAGACGAAGACAAACAGAGAAGAAGGGGGAAGAAGATGAATAGTCGATGAACAATGAATGGGCATTTCCGAAATGCCCAATGCTTAAAGCTAGTCCTCCCCAGCATTTTTTTTTTCTTTGTCAGTTTTACTCTATTCCTACTCTACACTCACTCTAAGACTTTTGCCCTGCCTCTTACAGGGCGTGGGAGTCGAAACCCACTCCTGAAACTTACGCGTCCCCACCCCATCCCCCCTTGAGAAGGTGGAGATTTGAACCCCTTACCTCCCCCTTCCAACATGGAAGGGTGGCCACTGGGATAAATCACAGTGGTTTCCCCAGCATTGAAAATGCTGACATTTAGCCAAGTAGCTTTCAAAAATGGTTGTCAAATACCAAATATTTTTCCCAATGGGCTTTGGGAGCCCAAAGCCCTTTGGAAAAGCTGAACCAAACGGGGCACAAGTCCATTTGAGCTTGATCAACCCAAAGGATAGATGGAAGAACCATGCAAGCAATTTCTTTTGTGAAATTTTTTAGCCTTGCTCCTTGGGGCTTGGCCTTTGATCAAATCTAGTTGTTACATTCACGGTTCTTGAAATAAGAATTCACTCGGTCAATGCACTACATCTATCTACATTCAGTAAAACTCTGCTCGGAAAGTGGCAAATGTAATCCTCAAAGCTTTTTTAAACGTTTAAATATTAAATACGTCAAATTCAAATCAAGCATTCATCCAAATGGAAAAATCCTTGTAAGGGCTCAATCTATTTCACTCTTTATGCGAGGGTCTACACCGTCGATGCATTTCATTACTTGAAAATAAGAAATATACTTTCGTGCTTTTGCTCCCAATGACAAATCCCTCCACCCCGCCATGTGCTTTGGCCAAAAATGAAAAAAAAAGAAGAAACGTCCACATATTTGGGATAACATATGACCATCTAAACCTTTATTTTGATTCATTCGTGCAAATGCACTGATAGTCCTCAGTCGAGGCAATTAGAGGACGAGGTCTGTTTAGACATAATTAATCTTTCATTTATTTCATAAAAAATAAATAATTTGCAAAATAGTTCCTAAAATGATTACTTTTATTGCTTGAAATAATTAGTCAATAAAAAATATTTTTTTATTATTGATAATGATTTGTAGCTAAATATTTTTGTAGATGGTTAAAATATTTCTCATTCCTTTATTATTTTAAGCAATATAATGAATATTTTTGGAAAATATTTTTTAAATCATTTATTTTCCATCAAAGTTGAAGGAGAAATGGACAAACTCAAGATAGACGATTCCTTTCTTTTTGAGATTTTTAGCTTAGCTCATCTAGGCCCACCACTTAATCAAGTCGATTGTTACAGCTAGGTTGATAGAATATTATGGATGAGAGATGTGAGAACAGTTGAATCTAGATTAGTCTTTTGATTATGTCATATGGATGCTCTATCTTTTGAATTATTTGAATTGGTTAGTCACTTGTTTTCATCTTTTTTTTAATCGACATAATGCATTTTATCTACTAAAGATGGGAGGCTATTTTCCAAGCTACCCCTAGAATTCAGGGAGCGACCATGGGCTGGTCCATTGGGCTCTAGAGTGGGTTAACCGATTCCTCCAAGCTTTACTTGTGAGTTTTGACTAACCAAGCCTAGCCATTTTCATGCAAATAATTTTACCACGTATTAATTTAACGTGGAAGACACAAGGATTTATACCAAGTGAAGACAGTGTATTTAGACCGGGAAATTATTCGAATTTGCGTATTGAATACCTCAAATTGTCAAGCTTCGATTTTACCCAGTCGAGTTTGTGCAAATAAAATCAAATTGGGCTCAAACCGTATCAGTTGCCCCTCCTCCAATCAAAACCAAAATAGTTGTTCTATATCTCTTCCTATTGTATTGAGAATAAGCATTTCTAAACACCATAGAGTTATTCAACTTTAAACAATGCCTATTATACCATCATTAAATTTTGTACGTAATGAAAATTGTGAGTCACAAAGACTTTTTTACTGTAAAAAAGTAAATAGATGGATTTTGCTAACGTAAGTTTTTAAGTTACTATGAGAATAATAATTTATTATAAATTATAAATTCTTTAATGAGTGGACCCTATAACAATTTATAATTATTTGTTATTTAATTTTCTATTGTCCAAAATAAACTATTATTCTTATATTAATTTAAAATTGTTACCCAATAATTTCTCTAAATAAATATGAAGGAAAGGAATGCCACTATGGAAGAGAGAAACCGATTGATCGATTGTTCGCAGGAAGGGACCTGAGTTTTGCCTTTTCGGTACCACTTAGAGCACAAATTATGAAGGAAGGAGAAGTGGACAGGACCACTCCTTTCCATCAACATCACCTAATCTTCCTCTGTTCACATCAAAATGATAGAAAGATTAGGGCACGAGGTGGTGGTTTGGTTAAAAATTTCCCACAACCTCTTTATTGAAGTCTTTGCAATATTCATATACTGAGCAATCTTGCTCAGTGGCACAAGTCGAGCCATCCTCGAGCTTGAAGCACACGGTCGAAAACCCAATTTCAAGCACAAACTAACCTAGCAAAAAGAAGCACAAAACATTTCGGATCAGGCAGAGTCAAGTGGGGTCGTGTAGGGTCGTGTAGGGTCGGGCCTTTTTGACACCCCTATATCGACGAGGACCAATCTCGAGCCTCCTTTGAGGAAATCGCTTTGAAAAGCTGGACGACAGGCGAAAGGGATTTGGACATCACTTTTGTCGACAGAGAATTCGCATAGCTTCGCAAGCAAAGTATCGTATCCTTCAAGACAACACAACACATTGGACGTGAAGATCACAGCATGGCGACAATTCTAGGAATACACAAAAGATTCTTCTTCTGGTTTCTGTCCCATTATAAAACGCGACTAGAAAAAAAAACATGGTATGACCTTTTGCTTCGCCGAAATTGCATTCTGAACTAGCACGAGAGAATCGAAGACGCGAAAGGCGACGGCATCTGATGCATCGTGCTCGTGACAAATAACGAGCACCTCCCATGTTGGATTCAAAGTGCAAGAGGACCAGTTTCTGCACGTTTCGCACTCTCCCATCGTCCCCCATCGTTCTCAGCACTTGACGAGTCGTTTTGCATGTTTTTTAGAGTGAAAATTGCAGCCATGGTCTCCCACATTTGGCGAAATGCATAATATGATTTTAGAAAGAGATGAGCGATTCTAGGATTGGTCTAAATTCCATATAGAATCTAAAACTTATTTTATCGAAACCGATTTCTTGATTTTTGAAATTTAATACTTATTCTACGTACCTTAGAACCTAAAACTTATCATGTCAATCATTTTTAGGATATATTTGGAACCGGTCAATTTTTTCTTTCGTTACCCTTTTGGTAAATTAAAAGATGACAAAGAGTCGCCCTCGTTTTCCACCTGAGCTTCCCTAAAGTATGTCGGGGCCCCACATTGTTATTCTTCCAATTGAAAGACGATGCTTTTTCCGCAAAAGTGATGCAAATTATTGGCGAAACAAGATAAAATATTCAAGGTGGGGGAATATCTCCTCCACTGTTCCTTAAGAAATCATAAGGCGCAACTAAGGTTTTAAGTTGAATATTATACACACATATATATTTATTTATGGGTTACCATGCAATAATTTAGTGGACACGACGAGATACCTTAAATAAGCATTCCCATGTCATTGTTCGAATCTATGTTTGCTAGCTGTGACGAATACACCTCAAATATTATTCTATAATCGAAGAGTGACCATCACTGGAAGTGCCTTCCATGTTGAAATTCACATATATATTAGCCATTTAAATATCGAATTTGAGAAAAAGTCAACAATGGAAAAGGTAAAAAGTAAGTGGATTTATACCTCACTCTGGACATGGACAGATACTAAAAATATTTCTCCCTCTGTCTCTCTCTTTATTTAGACACGTGGTTTAATTGGGAGATATTTAGGGCATCGCATATACCATCTGGTGTCGTGTATTGGGAATCGTGCCCGCACGAGCATATGTTTCATTTGTACATTTTTTCTGGTTCGTTCCCTCTATTACGGACACGTTTTACTCTCGCTGGATATTTTCTTTTTTTTTTCCCCTTATCGAGTAACGTCGTGATAAGTTTTTGAATTTTTATTCCATATTTAATATCCCCATGAATTATTCTTTATTTAAATTAGTCTATAAACTTTTGAAATTTCATCAAATGAAAATTTTTTATTCAATGATAAACTGTGTACATACTTTTCGATCGGTACAGAGTACCAAATTAATTGTATGAAATTGGTAAAGCGTGATGCTGCTTTAATTGAAATAAGATTTTCTTTAAGCCGAAAATCTTTCTTCCTTTCCCTTTCCCTTTCCCATTCCTCCTTTCTTATGCTTCATCTTCTTCTTCCGTTTGCTCCCTCACAAAGACCTATGCTCAACCTCAAATGCTCTCTCTCTCTCTCTCTCTCTCGGCCGACCATTGATGGAGTTTGCCACAATGGGGTCTCTCAACCTTAAGACCTTTGTTCTCGTGTAACACCTTGTCCTAATTGGTCCCCCCTTGTTCTCTGCGATCGTCTCTCGATGGTAGGATTGGTTGATAAAATTTCGTTCTCATTTGACTGAATATTGCAACCACTACGTTGCACGTCACATCGAAATCACCTGATTGTTGGATAGAAGCCAAATCGAACTGGGTTGGTTGACTCATCAGCTTATATAGCTCAGCACACATTAATTGCTAAAAAGGACCACGCGGTGTTGATGTAGACAATTCGCAATAATATTTTAATGTTTTAATATTAATTTTTTCTTATCTTTGTTTACAACTTTGGCGGGCAAGGGCCGGCATTAGGTGAGGGTGTTGCGGCCCTCGCCCAAACCAAGCGAGGGTGTTCAACAAGCAAGGATGTAGCCCTCGCCCATGGTTAATGAGTGCTATGACACCCTTGCCTAGGCCAAGTGAGGGTCTTTTGTCAAGCATCATCGGCTAGAGTTGTAAAAAAATTAATAAAAAAATATTAACAAATTATTAAATATTATCCACGTTAGTGCGACCGGTGTTCATGTTGATGATTTCGGCAAGAATTAACCAGATTGACTTAATTGACAAAATATAAAAGATTTAGAACTCAATTAGCATAATTAAAAGGTTTATTACTAAATTAGCAAAGATGCAATATTTTTAATGTTTTTTTGAAGACTTCTCCTATGCATAAATCTTTGCTTTTTGTTTTTCCCACTTTCTCTTTGCAAACACAAGGCAAGTATTTCTGCTTTTATTCTATTACGAAAAAGAATCTACTCTTGAGCCACTAAAATGCACCCCACTCATCTCATAATTCAAGTAGGGCACTAGCACAAATTATGTGGATAAGCCCCAAATATGAGATTCTTTGCACTAGTCGATGTAGGAAAGGAAACGTGTGAGTAATGCGTTTACTCCACATGCAATTATTAAAGTCCTAACCATTGAATAGTGTCTGACTATTTTCTTGTGCTAGTCTTACATTAGTGAAGGTGATGTAATAGGGAATGGGTTGACCCCAAATAGAGGAGCCCGATCAAAATTCCTTAACACGCAAAAACTGGAAAATTCTCAATCATCAATTGAAATCTTTAATAGCTTCGTGATGTAACAACAATTGACTTTAGGAAAAGGAGCACACAGCACATAAAGTAGGGTATCTTCCAATCAATCATAGTTTTGTTGAATGAAGAGGATATATTACAACACTTGGCGGGCCATTCAATGGCTGAATCTTCATATAATACATGGCAATTTTGACTTTGCTATATTTTATATTTAGTACTAAGTAATTGGAACAACAAACGATACCAAAACGAAAGGTGATGCCACATGAGAATATTGTTTTGTCATCTTAGGAAAGTGTTGTGAAGTCACTTTGGATTCATAAATAATCCTGTGTCGTGTAGCCGTCAACGAGGTCAAAATCTTGTGGCTGCTAGTCCATGGAATCCGGCCGATGCTTATGACAAGCGTCCGGACGGAAAGGGGGCTCTTGGAATTGTAGTTATGCCCTTTTCTTTTTTTTAATCTTTTCATGTAGAGATTAGGAATTCAATTCTCCACAATAAAAAATACAAAAAATCCAGAGAGCATCATCTATCCAGGGTTTATCATTTCATATCTTACCATGTTTTGACATCAATGGAATAATCCATCGGTCCGTGACTTATCTATTTAAAGCTAGTTTTCTTATCATAAAAAAATTCGAGATCTTTTTATTTGAGATTTTTGTACTACCTTTAAGGAACCATTCACTGGAAGATTGATAACCCCGGGCACAAACAAGCACATGTATTGCTCCACTGATCTGATTTCTTCTTTCATTTCTTTTTTTTTTTTTTTTTTTTTTTTTTTTTGTTTTGGTTTTCAAGTTATTGTTAGGTAAAGGACAATAATCATATGCCCAACAAAAGCAATCTATATTGAAATCAGGAGATTCATAAGAAATTACTTTCTAATTGAAAATGATTAAATACAAAAAAAAAAAAAAAGACTTATTAAAATCCATGCTTTTAAAAATCTTAATATTTGTTTGGTAACTTTTCATCGCTTCTACTTCTCAATGATTGTTTTCCCTCTAAAATCTTGAAAATGGAAAAATGAAAAGACATTGTCAATATAAAAGTCGTATGCTATCGCATACTAACAACCACACCTATTGAAAGATCTCAAAAAAAAAAAAAAAATCTCAAGACATGCCCTCATAAAACTTCCAAGCAGGAAGATACAATAAAGAAATGGAATTAAAAAAAAAAAAAAAAAAAACCCATTGGTGGCCCTGACTTTGGTTGATATGAAGATAAGGATATGACCAATTTGGGGAGTAGGAAGAGGGGGGAAGGAGTTGCGGGGAAGATATCATGTGGGTGGGTCCAAGAATCCTAATTAACTCACACCAACTCAATCTGATTGCTTTCTTTGGCCAAGACCAAACTAAAAACTTTAATAATTGGCATAAACATAAGCTTAAACAACATTATTTAGAGGCTTAGTCACACCCGTCATCAATTGAGATGATGGGCAATGATCTCCTGATCCTTGGCTTCTCTTGAAGCACAAGCCATTGACCTTTCAAATTAGGACAAGATAGCCCTGCAACAGTTGTTGTAGGTAGACTATATATATATATATATATATACAGCATTTGCCGGCTTAGAGTTTACTATGGATTTTGGGGTACTTGAGTAAAAGAAAATTCTGATGTGCGGAGGGAATTTTCGGTTCTCAACTTTTGGGTAACTAGGAGATGACTCCTTAAAGAAAAGTATCTATTAATAGGGCAGTCTTTCTAATGGCAATAAGAAGAGATTCTGAAATTTTAAGTAGCAATTATGTAAATTCAATCATCTAGAAGATAGACAGACAAAGAAGCAAATCTTTGATTGAAAAATCCTCACTCACTAAGACCAGATTGCATATCAACGTCTATCTAGGCTAAATTTTAATTATTTGTCATTAACGATCTACATCATGGTTCATCTTTCGAAGCACAAATAATGTTTATTGAATAGGAAGTAATATCTTTGTTTTTGTTATTTTTCCTTAACTGGGCAAGAACTTCCCATACTTGTTTTCTCAGCATTTTTGGCCCAAACAAAATGCTTAATTAGCATTTCTACTGATTGATCCCTTTCCAACGTGGACTCATCAAGAATTCTATGCAAGGAAAGTCAGCAATCGACAAGATATGGATATTTCCTTTTACTTCCATAAATAGCATGTGAAGTCTTTGCATAGAGAGCAAATAAGACGTATTGAGATCATGACCCAACTTGAAATAGTTGTCCTGATCAAGAACCGAACATGAGATCTCATGCTTCTCGAAACGGACCATATTGGTCCATCGGATCAACCCCTCAAAATCATACTATTTTCGTTAAAGTTCACGTGACATACGAACTCGCATTTTTGTTGTGCTATGAAGTCCATATCCTCCATCTCAGTCAAAAGGTGAACTTCAGTGTTGGCATCAATGAATCTGGCCACAATTGCTTCCCACCAATATATCTCGATGGGGTCATGCGGATGGATTCTAGAAAGAAACACACAACCCTCACAATTTCATAGCACAAAAAATTTGCAATTCACAAATTGGGCTGATTAATACATATTTCACAGTGGTTAGCAACAATGATATTTAATAATTTCAATTTTGAACGAGAGTAATAAATTCATAATTTTTTTTTTTGGGTGAAAAGGTAAGTAATAAATCCATAATTTTTTTGATTGCAAATAAAGTGAAAAATCAATTGATTTCTTTTGTTTTCTTTGGCTGGCCGATTATTCATTTTAAAAACATTATCCATGCAAAATCTGCTAATTTCATCAGAATGGCAAAATGTTGAGACTTCAAAAGGGATTTTACTTATAAGAAATGCCACATCCCTCCCTCCCTCCCTCCCTCTCTCTCTCTCTCACCTAAATAATTCTGCTAAAACTCCATTTCACATCATCTTCGTCCTCATCGTTATCATCTTGATGCTGTAATATCTCTCTCTCTCTGTGTGGAGAAAATATTCAGTGGTTCGTGCGCGCCACGTCATCTGCTGACGTGGCGCGCACGTTCCATTCAGATATCGACAGGTGTCCTGTGGGACCCGCCAGAAGATGGGAGGGCTGGCTCGGCTCGGCTCGGGTCGTTGGCAGAAGAAAAGACGTCATGCTCCCGCTCAAAACATTTCCCCCTCCTCAATTGAACTTTCTGAAATTTTTTTCCTCTCTCTTACTTTCTCTCTCGAGACCTGCGTTTCCTTCTCCACGCATCCCACCTCCTCCGCTTCCGCCTTCGGCTCCGACTCCGCCTCCGACTGTTCCCGTGGAGATCGAGCATAAGGTTTGTGCTCGTGTTGGACTCCGCCTCCGTGCATCCCCCTCCTCCGCCTCCTTCGCCTCTGCCTGCCCAAAAGCCTCGCCGGTCATCTGCCTCTAGCGTCCTCCGTCTCCCGGCCTCCGCCGCGAAGCCATCGGCCTCCGGCAAGAGGGAGGTGGCCTCGGTCTCGTTCCCGAGCGGCACCAGGCTCCCCGCTGCTGACTGGGCGTTGTTCCTAACGCTGGGCCGCTCGGTCGCGAGGGAGATCTCGGCGGACCTGGGTGGGGTCGACGGCGCAGAGAAGAAGGAGAGGCGCGGGCTAAAGAAGAATTCCGCTTGCTATGGAGGAGGTACGTGAACCGGCTGTACCAGCACCGGGAGCTAGGGATTTTCCTGGACGTGAGCCGGATCGGCTTTACGAGCGAGTTCATGGACTTGCTCAAAGCCCCAGTTCCAAGCCGCGTTCAAGGCGATGGAGGAGCTGGAGATGGGTGCGATGGCGAACCGGACGAGGGCCGCATGGTCGGGCACCACTGGTTGTGGAAGTCGGAGCTCTCGCCAACCCGATCCTGAAGGCGCAAATCGAGAGCACGCTCGACCCCGTCTGCAATTTCGCTGCCGACGTGGTCAGCGATAAGGTCAGTTCTGGAATTCCGTTCGTTGTTACTCTCCCTGTGGTAAGAGAAGCTATAGTTCCTTGCGTTTTTTTTTTTTTTTTTTTTTTTTTTTTTTACTTTTATCGGTTTGCTATCGTAGTTGCCTGTGTCAGATTTCTGGTAAATGTGAACATTGTCTTAGTTGCTCCTGAAAGCGTGAGCTGAGGATAAATTGAAGTGGTTTCTGGTGGAATAGATGGAGAGCTCATTTACGAATCAGTCACTTGAAATGACCGTGTATGGAAATCTCCTACTCTGAGACGTAGTAGTTTCAAAATGACAACTCAGAAGATTCCGATTAATGAATGTGTATGAAAAATATCTTTTTCCGTTTGATCTCCATGGGCAATACCTGGGCTGTGTACTCTGAGACGCAGTCAGATATTAGCTCTTCTAGTATGCATTATTGTGTATGAAAATATCTTTTTACGTTTGATCTCTCCGTTCTATCGATATGCTTTTGTTCTTTAGGAAGCAATAGTTTTGCCTCCATGGATTGCCCTTGCTGTGCGTCCCAGGCCCAGTGTGTGGGAGTACATTAGGGTAAATATTAATGCCCTTGTTGTTGAGGAGTTGCAAGTGACTGAGTTCCTTCATTTCAAGGAAGAACTTGTCGATGGAAAGTAAGTCTTTCTTTTTTCATTTTTGGCTTTTACCACCACATGGATGCTAGCATGCTTTGCTTTTGGCAGAAGGACTGTAGGTTACTCGAATTTGTGGATTGTTGCAGTCACGGCATTACATCATGAGATCTATAATACGCAAATGAATGCCGCTTACTCTGTTGCAGTTTGAATGGAAACTTTGTGCTTGAATTGGACTTTGAGTCATTCACTGCCCAATTTCCCTGCCCAACTCTTTCGAAGTCCATTGGAAATGGAGTGGAGTTCCTCAACCGCCACCTTTCGGCAAAGCTCTTCCATGACAAGGAGAGCTTGCACCCTCTGCTTGAGTTCCTTCAAGTTCATTGCTACAAAGGAAAGGTAAGCCCAAGGGCAGATAACACTCATCTCACTCTCTTGGATCTACTTCTTATGTACCACGCGTATCACTCAATTGTATTAACAAGATTGTGTAATGACAACTCAAAGGAAACATTGCGACATTCACATAACTTCATGACTGTTGAAAGGACAGTTCAGAGTTGCTCATATTTTAGATGCATGGACTGAATCCTTTTTTTTTCACAAACAATTACTTGAGACTCATTTATGCTGATCTGTGATGCAGAACATGATGGTCAACACAAGAATTCAAAATATCTTCTCGCTCCAACATGTCCTGAGGAAGGCAGAGGAGTACCTCTCTGCCCTCAAACCTGAGACACCTTACTCTCAGTTCAAGCACAAGTTTCAGGAAATTGGGCAAGAGAGGGGCTGGGGCGACACCGCCGAGCGTGTGCTTGAAATGATTCGGCTTCTTCTGGATCTACTTGAGGCTCCCGATCCATGCACCCTCGAGAATTTCTTGGGAAGAATCCCCATGGTCTTTAACGTTGTTATCATGTCGCCTCACGGTTACTTTGCCCAAGACGATGTCCTCAGATATCCCGATACCGGTGGCCAGGTCATTGATTGTCTCAAATATTGATTTAGCATCTCTTGCCAGTATTTCTACATGCAATTCCATCATCATGCGTTGTTCACATTTTGTAGGTTGTGTACATCTTGGACCAAGTTCGTGCATTGGAGAGTGAGATGCTTCACCGTATCAAACAACAAGGGCTGGATATTGCTCCTCGGATCCTCATCGTAGGTTCTTGCTTTTTCACTGATATTGGAATAGTTTTTTGCTGGCCAATCCAACTAACTCATTATGTTTGTTTTGTGTCCTGCCCCTTTTGGCTGCAGGTCACTCGTCTTCTTCCTGATGCAGTAGGAACCACGTGCAACCAGCGTCTTGAAAAGGTTTTTGGAACAGAATACTCCCACATTCTTCGAGTTCCCTTTAGAACGGAGAAAGGGATGGTGCGAAAGTGGATTTCACGATTTGAAGTGTGGCCTTACTTGGAAACATACATTGCGGTATATTAGCTCATAAGATTATACTTTGCGAGGATTTCTTGTTGACATTCCAATCTTTCGTAATATGAAGACTAACCTTATCTTCTCTCATCAGGATGTTGCCAATGAAATTGCTGGAGAACTACAAGGCAAGCCCGATCTGATCATCAGCAATTACAGTGATGGTATAAGTTGGGCATTATGCAGGTTTGTCCCTTCCTAGTTTTACTCTCTATAGTGGCACTATGATTAATCAAAGACCAAATGCTAAATATTAGTTTCTTCTGATTTATTATGCAGTGCATGAGAGCTCATGCCCTTGAGAAGACCAAATACCCGGAATCTGACATCTACAAGAAAAAGTTCGAAGAAAAATATCATTTCTCTTGCCAGTTTACAGCAGATCTCATAGCCATGAACCACACCGACTTTATAATCACCAGCACCTTCCAGGAGATTGCCGGAAGCTAACTGATCTTGCTTTCAGATGTGGATTCATGCTAAAATGCTCCTCCATCCACCGCAATGTGCTAAACTGCTCATATAATTATACGTTTTCAGCAAGGACATGGTTGGGCAATATGAAAGTCACACCGTGTTTACACTTCCTGGACTGTACCGAGTCGTCCATGGCATTGATGTTTTCAATCCCAAATTCAACATTGTGTCGCCAGGAGCTGATATGAGCATTTATTTCTCCTACACGGAGGAGAAGCGGAGGTTGAAATCTTTCCATGCTGAGATCGAAGGACTTCTGTTCAGCGATGTGGAGAACAAGGAACACCTGTGAGTTTTTGGAGTTTTTTTCCTCTCCCATACTGGACTTGGACCTACATTAGCATCCTGTGTTTTGAATGATAATGTTCAAGCTCAAACAAATGCTGACATGGATGTGTTGGTTAATGTCAAAACAGATGCGTATTGAAGGACCAGAACAAGCCAATCTTGTTCACCATGGCAAGACTGGACTGTGTCAAGAACTTAACTGGGCTGGTCAAGTGGTACGGAAAGAACACCCGCCTGAGAGAGCTGGTCAACTTGGTTGTGGTCGGTGGTGATTGGAGGAAGGAATCTAAGGACTTGGAAGAGCAAGTCGAGATGAAAAAGATGTACGGGCTGATTGAGACGTACAATTTGAATGGCCAATTCAGGTGGATCTCCTCCCAGATGAACCGGGTGAGGAATGGAGAGCTTTACCGGTACATCTGCGACATGAGGGGAGCATTTGTGCAGCCCGCTCTCTATGAGGCTTTTGGACTGACCGTGGTGGAGGCCATGACATGTGGATTGCCGACCTTTGCAACTTGCAAAGGCGGTCCTCCTAAGATCATTGTGCACGGCAAGTCTGAATTCCACATTGATCCTTATCACGGGGATCAGGCAGTGGAGATCCTTGCGGACTTCTTCGAGAAGTGCAAAGTAGACCTGAGCCACTGGGACAAGATATCACAGGGGGCGATGCAGAGAATCGAGGAGAAGTAAGGACCGGGATTCTTGTTAGGTTCAATTTTTGATAGGGAAAAAGAGCACATTTCAACTTGTTCAAGAAACACGTGGGTAACATGTGGTGCTTTGCTTTTGGCAGGTATACATGGCAAATTTACTCCAAGAGGCTGCTCAACTTGACGGCGGTGTATGGCTTCTGGAAGCACGTCTCGAATCTCGACCGTCTTGAGAGCCGCTGCTACCTGGAAATGTTCTATGTCTTCAAGTACCGGAAATTGGTAAGAGACTCGGCTTCTCATCAGATCATGAGCGCGACAATCTGCACGCATATTTTGACTCCTTGTTCGGATATTCACATACTGCTCCTTTGTCTTGACAGGCCGAGTCGGTTCCCCTTGCCGTTCAGTGAGTTAGAGGTGAACAAAAGGGCGGATCTCAAGAGGCAGACAGCTCCAAATTCTCTCGAGAGTTGAGGAATAATTGCCATTGCATTGGATTGGAAGAGAGCCTTTTCTTTTGCTTTCCTTTTTGCTTTTCTTTTGCTTTCCTTTTTGCTTTTCTTTTTGCAACTGCTTTCGTCAATCTTTCTTTTGCTTCTTTCTGCTGTGAATGTATGTTGGGTTAGGTTCTTCAAAAAGTCAATTCAATGAAATTTCTTTCTTCTTTTCCCCAGTGTCCTCTCAATTTACCTGTCGTCTTCCACTTGTAAGTTCACGTTCAACCATTTTTCCTTCGCTTTTAAGCTAGCAATGTGCATCCAAATGTGTTACTCGGATCAGCGACGGTAGCGAGTCCCTTGGATATGGATATAGCACTAGACTATCCAAAAAAAAAAATTTGCTGAGGCAAAACAAGTCTTCTAAAATAAATCACAAGGAAAACTTGTATATTGGAATTGACTGTTCCAGTCAGCTGTACACATCTAACGTATGGAGAGAGGACAATCAATACAAAAGAACAGGAGGTGGAGAGAGCTCGTACTGTACAATTTAATATTGATTCCGTTATTGATACACGCATCGACACAACACGCTCTGTCAAAATTGCCTTCTATTTCTGAGGTATTCTATTTCTATCTACACCTTCATGAGTAAAAGAAGAAAAAAAACCAGCGGAGGCTAAAACCATCTCCCATTACCGATGCGCCTACCCAGAAATAGAATGCAGAGAGTTCCATACCCTCCAAATCGTGCATCAATCCACTAGTCATGTAGCTACTCCCGTATGGGTCTTGTAAGTTCCTTTTTCATGGCGGCTTCTCTTGGATAGAACATAATTGCCAGCACCAAAGAGAATGTAAGGCCAACTATCCCACCGAATGGTTGGAAAGGATGAGTCCCCGTTATCCAAAGGGGGAAGTTGGGGCTGTAGATCAAAAAGCCACCTGATTGGAGAGTGCAACTTGAGACTACTATCCCTGCGCGGAGCCCAATTGGAACACAGAGGGCTACCTTCACCGATTTGTCGAAGCCCAGCCAAGCTTAGTGATAAGAGCCACAGCCTAGGTATTGCCCATGGAGACCTGAAATGCGGCGGATAAGTCAAGTATCTTTGATGTTGACTCAAAGGGAAGATCAGGTCAGAAGCAAATTGATCAAGTGCATGATGGAAACATGAACCAGGTTTGAAGCAGACGCTTTAACCTAAAAGAGAAAGGATGAAAGATCAGGCTAAGAAGAAAGAACGTTGTCCTCATTATAGCTGCTAAAGAATGTGACATGACACTAACAGATCTAAGCCTTTCAAGAAGGCAAGTTTGGCAAGGCATAAGTTTGCCTTCATCGTCAGAATGATTATTGTGTAAACTTCTCTCGATAAAAAAGCAAAAAATTTGCAAGCATGTTCAATCTAGAACCAAGATTTCAGTAAGAACAGGTTAGCGGTGTTGCATGATTACTTTAAAATAGAAAAGGGTGGTCACCAAGTTACAACCTGATTTCCAGGAGTGCTGATTTACTTGTCATATTTTGAGTAACATGCTTTTCCTGGCCCCAATAGACATTTTCCCGCAACAAATGAAGAACAGAAAACTGAAGGAGAAAATCCAAGGACAAAAAGGAGTCAAAAAGTTGTAAGGAACATGACTTAATTAAAGCAATGTACCTCCGGAATAGGGAGAATGCAAGCCCTGACAAAATAATTCCCGGGTGGTATCCAAGATCAGCAGCAATGTCTTCAGTTAACCATGATCTGAAAAGCAACTCTTCCACAAGGGCAACAGAAGTTGCTGTAACAGCACCTCGACTGACCAAGATGAGAATTTGCCCATATGACTTGAGCCTTGTCATGGCATCTAAAGACAATGAATGAAGACTTGGAGGCCAAGAAAAACGCACGCAGCCTAATAATGAATTAACATACTGTATGGACAAAACAAGCATAATTCCCCAACCAAACTGCTCAAAAAAAGCTTGGATCTGCAAACAAAAAGCTGAAATGAGCTCATTAAGAAGAAATCCCTAGGAAACATCTCATGCATTGCAACTCTGATGAAGTAAAGCCAGTGCAGCACCACAGAAGAATTTTTAAAAGAGAACAAACTGCAATGAATCTTAGGTCAGTAGCAAAGGCATATAAGAAGAAAGCAAACAGCTGGATTTGTTTGAACCACATTATCCAAGCTCGTGATGTTCAACTCACTGCATTAGCTTTTCAAATGGAACTTGAGTTTACTAAAATTTGCTTTGAATGGTATGCAAGCCAAATCTAGTATTTAGTGACTGTTATAATATGTCTAATGGCTTTTATTATGGCATTTACACTATGTCCATGGTCTCTCTCTCCCCCTACCCCTCCAAAGCACACACTATTTTTTGGATTGGGTTCCCTCACTAATCATCTTTTCATCAAAGTTTTGTTCTTGTTCAACTCTGCTCTAGTTAGTATCTTTAAAGAGAACATGAAACTCAATGACTTGTCGGTGAAACTTCTATAGGTAGGGGGAAAAAACCTGGGACCAAAACCTGTTTTTCAAATTCCAATCCCGTTTCACGAAAGGCCTTATGTACTTCCAATAAGCCATTTCTGGTTTCAGGATTGCCACCACTCTGTAGGACAGGAAATAACAATGATATATTCTTCTAATCTGCATAAAGGAGAGATCACAAAGCAAAATACATGCAGGCGCCTTTGATATCACAATAACTGGGGTAGAAGAAAGCTTAGGACCAAGGTGCGCACTTTGATGGTCAATTTCAGCCGGACTGTGTTGTCAATGAATGTAATCTGCCAAAAGTAAAATTGAGATATCATCCAGACCGTCAAAAGTCAAAAAATCGCTAACACAGGGTATTCACCCATTGTGCCGAGACTCATAACTGAACATTCATCCATAGCTTGTAACTTTACTTAAATCTGATGCGCAAAATCTAAAATTTACTAATGCTTTTTGAATACTGAATCAAAGGACGAAGACAAAAGACCTAAGTACAGTTTAATCAACCAAAGTAGATCTTTTTTCATTGCGCATAAGTGAATCAAGCAGCATATACACTTGCTCCAAATAATGGAGGAGAAATGTGAGTGGGAAGAATACAGGGAAGGGAGTTGGATCATTCTCATATCTATAGCAATGAACTTGCAACGAAGAGCCCGAAGTGGAATGACATCATGACTAATCCAAGTAGGAAGTATAGCATTAAACTGCTCACTTGAGGGAATAGTTGCCGAGACTTGAGAAATAATTTTAACTAGTAGAAACGGCAAGAAAGGACGAACACAAACAAGCCACCACCAACCCATCTACAATGTCTGAAGACACCTTCAACGGAGGATTATCGGGAGCCAATGCCTCTGCAATAAACTGTGGCCCAAGAGTTGAACCCCCAATTCCAATTGAAAGTACTTGAGTAAAGTGATCCACAGGAGAAGTAGGAGGTGGCTTAACTTGCAAATTAAGCATCAAACATAATCAAGTCAATCATTGTATCCGTGTCCAATGTAATCAGCTAAGCACCCTAAAAGAAAACTAACAATCAAAAACTGAATTTCATGCTGACATTAATCGGAATCTTCTGAGTTGTCATTTTGAAACTACTACGTCTCAGAGTAGGAGATTTCCATACACGGTCATTTCAAGTGACTGATTCGTAAATGAGCTCTCCATCTATTCCACCAGAAACCACTTCAATTTATCCTCAGCTCACGCTTTCAGGAGCAACTAAGACAATGTTCACATTTACCAGAAATCTGACACAGGCAACTATGATAGCAAACCGATAAAAGTAAAAAAAAAAAAAAAACGCAAGGAACTACAGCCTCTCTTACCACAGGGAGAGTAACAACGAACGGAATTCCAGAACTGACCTTATCGCTGACCACGTCGGCAGCGAAATTGCAGATGGGGTCGAGCGTGCTCTCGATTTGCGCCTTCAGGATCGGGTTGGCGAGAGCTCCGACTTCCACAACCAGTGGTGCCCGACCATGCGGCCCTCGTCCGGTTCGCCATCGCACCCATCTCCAGCTCCTCCATCGCCTTGAACGCGGCTTGGAACTGGGGCTTTGAGCAAGTCCATGAACTCGCTCGTAAAGCCGATCCGGCTCACGTCCAGGAAAATCCCTAGCTCCCGGTGCTGGTACAGCCGGTTCACGTACCTCCTCCACAGCAAGCGGGAATTCTTCTTTAGCCCGCGCCTCTCCTTCTTCTCTGCGCCGTCGACCCCACCCAGGTCCGCCGAGATCTCCCTCGCGACCGAGCGGCCCAGCGTTAGGAACAACGCCCAGTCAGCAGCGGGGAGCCTGGTGCCGCTCGGGAACGAGACCGAGGCCGCCTCCCTCTTGCCGGAGGCCGATGGCTTCGCGGCGGAGGCCGGGAGACGGAGGACGCTAGAGGCAGATGACCGGCGAGGCTTTTGGGCAGGCAGAGGCGAAGGAGGCGGAGGAGGGGATGCACGGAGGCGGAGTCCAACACGAGCACAAACCTTATGCTCGATCTCCACGGGAACAGTCGGAGGCGGAGTCGGAGCCGAAGGCGGAAGCGGAGGAGGTGGGATGCGTGGAGAAGGAAACGCAGGTCTCGAGAGAGAAAGTAAGAGAGAGGAAAAAATTTTCAGAAAGTTCAATTGAGGAGGGAGAAATGTTTTGAGCGGGAGCATGACGTCTTTTCTTCTGCCAGCGACCCGAGCCGAGCCGAGCCAGCCCTCCCATCTTCTGGCGGGTCCCACAGGACACCTGTCGATATCTGAATGGAACGTGCGCGCCACGTCAGCAGATGACGTGGCGCGCACGAACCACTGAATATTTTCTCCTCTGTGTGACAGCAAGAACCCAAAACCTCCCCACCGCCATCTCCCTCTCCCTCTCAAGGAACCGCCTTTCTACCTGCAACTGCGACATGCTCGACTACAGCACTTAACCCATCTCCGGTTTCTCCCTCCTCTTTCCGTGTGACGACGAAGGAGGCCAAACGATCTTCTTCCGGTGGCGCGCCCACATGCCGATCAAGAGCCTCATCCACGACATGCGCTCGCGCTCGAGCCGCGCGGTCCACGACGGCTCGGCTGCGGCGGCTGCGGCGGCGGCGGATGAGGCTGCGATGGCGGAGGCCGACGGCTTGAGCCGGAGCCACTGGGCCAACATGCCGCAGGAGCTACTGCGGGAGGTGCTGGTGAAGATCGAGGCGTCGGAGGGGTCGTGGCCGTCGCGGAAGAGCGTGGTGGCCTGCGCCGGGGTGTGCCGGAGCTGGAGGCACCTGGTGAAGGAGATCGTGAAGGTCCCTGAAGTTTCCGGAATCTTGACGTTCCCCATCTCGGTTAAACAGGTGAGAGGAAAAGGGGAAAACCCATGGGAATGGTTTGAACTTTGGAAGTTAGGAATTGGCGAGACAGCGATGTTTTGATGTTTCGATATCGTTCGGGCTTTAAATTTCTGTCCTTTTCCCTCTCTTTTAGTTAAATATCATTTTTTCCATGCCCTGTTTGATTTCGTCGCACTGCATGTGTTTGTTAGTGAGGTCTGTGATGTGAGAATTGAACTGGAGTTTGATTCTGGGGAGGAAATTTTGGCATCTCTGGTGGTAGTGCGCCAGTTAATTGATTGCAGGGGGAAAATTCACAAGGATTTTGGCTTCCCTTGTTGCTTTGAATTTGGTGGTTATTGATGCAGAAATGAAGTTCTTGTGCTTGTTAATGAGTTGGAGAGTTCATTCTTGCTGCTTTAATTGCAAGCATGATCATGCTGATTGTCAAGGCACAAGTAGAGACTATTCAATTTATAAGGTTGTTGGTAAAAAAATCACAAATGGGTGATTATTTCGAGATTCTACCCGTTTTTCCAAGGAGTGTCAGTGATTTGCATTGGATTATGAGCTCGATAAGATTCTGTTGAGATGAAACCTACGACTTGAAATTTGTGATGTTTCTAATATCTAAGGCTTATCGTCCTTTGCAAGCAACCAATTCGAAACTTGTGGCTCAATCTCTTTGAAAAGTTCACTCATGTTCCAATAATTGTAAGCTGTCAATGAATGTCTCGGAAATGGCACTTAAAGTTGATCCATGCTTTGTCTGGGACCACCCTTAGGCTTAACAGGGAAGGGACAGTTTGTGATGATTGCTTCCTACCTTTTTCCCAGTCATTCCACCTTGGGACAATATACTGGTCCTAATGGTCAAGAAATCTTGATAATGATTTGTCCTTGAGATGCTGCATGATCAATGTGAATCTTTATCACCGTCTTCTGGATTTTTAGTTATGCTTACAAGTTGCATAATTTGCTAAGTGCAATGACCTGGTGATATTCTAAGAATCATATTTTCTCTATCAAGACGACTTCGTGTTTAATTTTTTCAGCCTGGGCCTAGGGAATCTCTGCTGCAGTGCTTTATCAAACGAAACAGGTCCAATCAGACGTATCATCTCTATGTCGGTTTGACTAATGGTGAGTACCTGCTTTCATAGGCATTAGGAATTAGTGTTTGACTTGTTTAGAAATGCATCATTTGTTTGCAGTTATATTCTTGCTTATGCAAGATTTTGCAGTTGCTATGGTTCTATTCCATTTTCCTTTTTTGAGTTTATGGTAGATTAGGATATGAACTGTTTCATCATATTTTGTTTAAGCCATCATGATTTTACTTTTAATGTCTTCCTGGCCTCCATGGCAGCACTTAGTGATGACGGGAAGTTTCTTCTCGCTGCACGCAAGTGTAGACGCCCCACCTGCACAGATTATGTGATCTCCCTGCATGCTGATGATGTCTCTAAGGGTAGCTGCACCTATGTTGGAAAACTAAGGTTTGTCATTTTGCCTCTTATAATGCTGGTCAAACTGTCTGTTTGTTGAAGCATTAATGAGTTATTATTGAAAGTTGTCTCATTATCTTCTCTCTCTTTAGGTCCAATTTTCTTGGAACCAAGTTCACAATCTCTGATGGGCAGCCACCTCATCCAGGAGCAAGGATGCCAAAAAGTCGCTCAACCAGGCTAGTCAGTTCAAAACAGGTTTCACCTAGGGCTCCAGCAGGAAACTATCCGGTGGCCCACATTTCTTATGAACTGAATGTGTTAGGTTCAAGGTGAGTATTACATCCGTGGAGAAGTTAATTGCCTCTTTTTTTTTTAACGACTTGGGTTATGGAAATTACCATGCACCACCTCTGTATAATCAGATTATGCAGATACTCCTTTGCAAAATGAGCATAAGCATTGGCGATAAGAATATATTTCACAAGTGGTTCTCTGTAAACGTGTTAAGTGAGCTAAGAATATATGTCACAAGCGGTTCTGCTAAAAATTCTGCATGGAATTGGCATCCAAAAAATAGGATGCAATGAATATGACAGTGAGAGTAGGTTTTTATGAGTGTTAGTTTTGCCTTTCATTAACCAACCAACGTCTTTTTTTTTTCTCATACTCTTAGAGGACCAAGGAGAATGCACTGTACTATGGATGCCATCCCTGCCTCAGCAATTGAAGCTGGGGGAGTTGCCCCAACGCAGACAGAGTTGCCTCTTAGCAGTGTCGAGTTCTTTCCCTCGCTTCCTTTTTTCCGAACAAAATCAAATCGCGTGGAGAGTGTTAGTTCAGGACCTCTGGTTAGTCAGAAAGATGGAGCCTTGGTGTTGAGAAATAAGGCTCCCAGGTGGCACGAACAACTTCAGTGTTGGTGCTTGAATTTTCATGGACGAGTAACAGTTGCCTCGGTCAAGAACTTTCAGCTGGTTGCTTCTCCAGAAAATGAACCTGCTGGGCCCCAACATGAGAAGATCATCCTCCAGTTTGGGAAGGTGGGGAAGGATTTATTTACG
The DNA here is from genome assembly GCA_014182375.1 of Eucalyptus virginea. Classification (NCBI taxonomy): domain Eukaryota; kingdom Viridiplantae; phylum Streptophyta; class Magnoliopsida; order Myrtales; family Myrtaceae; genus Eucalyptus; species Eucalyptus virginea. Next base: position 49,680,296 of record CM024521.1, read on the forward strand.
ATGGATTATCGGTATCCCATCTCAGCATTCCAGGCTTTTGCAATCTGTCTCAGCAGCTTTGACACAAAGATTGCGTGTGAGTGAATATTGAACAGGTTTGCCTCTAAAATTTTGATTCCTGTTGATCTGATTGTTAGCTTCGAGTAATATGGAGTGTGATTTGAACCTCAAGTACAAAAATCTTCAAAGGTACAAGCTGGTTGCATGCCCACTTATTGCCAGAACTTTAGCCGGCTGATTTAGCAATTTGATAATTCCCTAAGCACCCAGTTAGTGGGTGTTCCACTACTGGGATGTCTAGTTGGAAAATCATCCGCACTTCAAAATAGTTTGTGATCATTAGTCTGTGACGTGCCATATTAAATGTGCAACCATTCAAGTCAGTGCTATATCTTTTATTGACCCACAGTGTCCCACTAGATACTTTTGTTTTGGTGTGACAGCACCTTTTTCCCTCCAAACGAGAATATCTCTGCCCTTTCACCTTCTGTGTGACTGATTATTTGCTCAGTTTATCGTTTGAAGTAATACAGTACATTAAACCAAAGTCTCCTTCTGGTCCAGGGGATGCCTAGTCTGTCGCAAGGTAAAACTCTTCTGAGCAGGCAATGACAGTTTCTGGATGATGGTGCACTCGCGGGATGCAGAAGCTGCTTGCGATGAAGTGTGAAATTATTCAGTCATTTAGCTCGGTCCTTGAGTTAGTTGAATAATTGGAGGGATTTTGGCATTTGAGCTTAGGCGAGAACATTGTAGTCCATTGTCCACTGTCCATGTCCTATTTTGTTTCTGTACATAAGTTTCTCGTGTACATGAAGTTGTTGGTGCTTCTGTGTATGTTATACACTAATCGATCTTTGAATGGGAAGGTATCCCTTTGATAGTAAGTGTGGCAATCAAGGAACTGTGCAACCGTTGATTGAATCGATGAATTATCAAGGAACTCTACTTTTCTTGTTTATAGAATAGTAGGATGCATTTTCTCAGTAACCCACCTCAAACTCAGGGTACTTTCTCGTTCAGATGGCGGGAGATCTGAAAACCCGTCGTGCATAACCGCGGGTACTTTCTGATTAATAAAGCATATCTAGAGCCAAAGGGAAAGCAGATTACCCCGTAAATAACTCTACTTTCATTTGCTCTTTTGACTTGGCAAGTGACTCGGGTTTTGCCCTTGATTGATGGATCCTCACTTGTTAAGAAAGAGCTTTCAAGACTTTCGAAAAAGGTACTTGCTTAATTCAAAGGGATGACTTGAAAGTTAAGGATTGTCTCTTGCAACCATTGGATAGGTAGGAAGACTTAATAAAAAGGAGGGCCAGCATTCTTTCGGTGATTACAAAATTATCATTTTTAAAAGTGCTTGCTGAATCAAAGTAAGCTAATGGGATAATTGTAACTGGCCCTATGATGGTATCCTTAGATACTGCCCTGATTGGTTTGCGCTCAATCCTACTGCGAACCAATCGCGCCGATTCACATTTCTAAGAGAAGCAAAAACGCGCAAATGAGATATTAACTTCACCATGGTGTCGATGGGTATCTCGGATATCTGTGTGAAGATGCACCAATTAATCCTTTCATTCGGTCTGCAAATTAATCTGCCGCGAAAGAATCAAGACTAGCAATGTTCAAATGGCAAGACACCTAACAAGAGAATCAAATTACGATGGGCTGTCACTGCCGGCTTGGCTGCTAGCTGCGTTATGGTAGGATGGTAAGCGTAAGAGCAATGGACGAATGTGGCTTTGAATCTGAGTCCCTACGCTGATATTCTGAGCATCCTGGTTCATTAAGGGGTGGCTTCGCTGTTTCAAGACGACAAAAGCGTGCCAAGCCGGTGAGCGGAAAGATCTGGAGGCGTCCCAAACCAAGTCCAACTCACAAGAACATATATTCGTCGAAAGGCTTAAATGCAAATTCTATCCGAATTTAGAAGAACCAATTCACCACTCTCCATAAAGGTGGAGGTTAGGAGTGTAGTACTTGCTTCATTTTGCAATAGGTGAATAAATGGACAGACAATGCAAATGATGCAAAACCGTGCATAAAGCTTAAGCAGCCATTCTCATGATTTTCTACCCCTTTCAAATACCCATATCATCTACTCAAATTATCTGGAAAAATAAAATTATTCCCAGAGTGAACTTGGAAAACAGGCTTTCTCAATAGCGTCATGGTATACCACGGTATTATAATACATCTGTACATCTTCTCTAGCTGAATACATGTTGCTATACTTCAAAAAGACTAACTCTAAGCTGTTTGCATCTGGATTCCTGATTCAGATGTCACAGCCACAGGCTCCTTGGCTTTTTCCTCCTCACTGAGGAGATCATCAGTGTGCATCTGTGGCTGTTTCATTTTCCGAACCAACTGAGTAAAAGAGGGAAAATGCTCGGGCGAGAAGAAATACGCCCCCATTCTTTGGTAAAAGAACGAGTGTGCTGCATCTTCACCTGACAAATTCTTCCTAATCTGTTCAAATCCCCCATGAGCAACAGCATCTGAAGAGTTCTCTCCAGAAACCTCAACCCCGTGCTTTTTGCAAGCCGACCATATCTGTCCTAGCAATTGCTCTGGACTCGAGAGGCCCTCCTGTAGCTGGCCTTCATCTGAAAGGTCCATTCCTGGCAAGATCATCTTGCAAGAATGCTGCGCAAACATTTCAGCGATCACTTCGTAACCGTCCCTGTTTTGCGTGTTGTAGAATCCGGCTGTTAACTCAGCAGGGTGGGACCGAGTCTTGTACCACTGATGCACCAATGGCACTTTACCACAGATCGCTACCTCTGAATCCCCGAAAGCTGAAGTTGCAAGCGAGAGAAGGCGGTCTGCATGACGTACTAACAGGCTTGAGTACCAGGAAAGGAAAAAGTCACCATACGGAGATTCCCACGACCCTCCATGATCCTTGAAAAAACTGTTTGAGCTCGCAGATGCATCGTAAGCAGGGGCATCATGCGGTCCACCTAGTCCCCACAAAGGATTTCCTGTTGTTTCCCCGTGTTCCTTGAGAAGCGCAAGCATGCTTTTGTCATAGCACTGAAATTCTCCCACTCCAGGGACTTTGCTACTTCTGGATAGGCCCTGGTGAGAAGGATATCTGAGCTCACCGTCTGGCCCGAGACCCATCGAGATACCCTAAAAAATTCCATGTTATGTCAGTGAATGAAGAAGGTGAATACTATTGCGGCAAAATCATGCAATAGTGAAGAATACACTCTTACGTCGATTGTGGAACCAATGAATGAAGAAAATGACGACTTGAAGCTTTCACAGAAGTCATTATAGACTTCAACAGGAGTCTTCCCCTCTAGGACTGGGACTTCATCCACTGCTAGTGATAGGCATTCTTTGTATTGCTGACCGGTGCGGTCTGTGAAGAAAATGCTGGGGTTCTGTTCTCCTATTTTTATCACCCACTCGGGAAGGGGTATTTTCGCATGTTTAGATCCGTGGAAGCAGAGTGACACATGAAGTTTGAGACCCACTTTATGGACCATCTCTACCAGAGCAAGATAGCCAGACCAATCGTACTTGCCCATGGCTTCCTTCTCGACTACGCCCCACCAGATTGGGAGCTCCACACCTTCAACACCAAGAAGTTTCAGTGCCTTCAAGCCGGCTGCTATCGCTTTTGCATGGTTTACCGCATTACAATTGGAAACCGCATCTACTGGCAAGCCCACATATAACCTCACACCATGCTGCTGCAAATAAAACCACGTATTAATGTCACAATCCGCAGATCAACTAATACAAGACAAATAGAGGAGAATGAGGCTGGAGACTCAGAATAGGGACAAGGAAGAAAGGTTAACATGGGCTCATGATAAGGTACAATTGACAGTTCCTTACAGTTATAAAGCAAACAACTTTTGTTCTCACTCATTCAATTTTCAGTAGTTCATATCAAACACTATCTATGGAAAATAGATTTCCACAACTAATGTCGTTCTAAGTTTCTAAAAAACAGCTCATAGGTATATTAAGGATATCGTGTCACATTTTACAAAACAAATGATACATTTTTACTCATTGCTATGTGAGCACCGTCTCTAAAGACAAGTTTTTCTACGTTGAAGGAACTGGGATACAACAAGAATCCCTAAACATTTCTTGTCTTAGAATACAATACATCTCGCTCAGTATTACTTACTCTCAAAGAAAGAGAAGAAAAATCCTTAAAATCTTTCTTTGATTAGATTCCCAATGCACCCCATAAGTAATCCGCCAACACAATACAGGAACAACACTCAAGTTTCTCCCAACTTATTTTACAAAATCAGATAAAACACAAGCTGAGGCAAACGCTTCTTTGGTCAACAACAATAACTCAGCAGATATCAGACAACAAGGGGTTCTCCGACAACGGTAGATTATCAATTGCTCCGGGGCGAACTGGAGATCAATTGCTACATAAAAACATCGAACCCAGTGTACGAAATCCTCGAAAGAAAAGCCATCTAACTTGGCTCTTAAGCCAGATTTAAAAGTGTCAAAGCAGCATGCTTGGAGAGAGAAAGAACAGGGAAAAGGAACAGAAGCATAGAAACAATCTATAGTTACCATAAATAGCCATCAACCTGAAAGCTCCATGAGTTTTGAATTAAATCTAATTGCAATTTTTACCCCCACAACACGTCATTCAAAACCCAATTCTACAAGCTCGACAAAATTCACCTCTTGCAGCAATACCCTTCTCATCTCTGTTCTTCTAACATCTATCCAGCTAACAATCTCATCAACCAAGCATACACAAAAAAAATTACCACAAACAAAACCCCAAAAAGAACGTGCTTTTGAATAAAAATTCTTCAACAAGCATACCAATCAGAGACCCATTGACGAAAATTAACCAAAAAAATTAGGGAAAATAAAGGAAAACGCTTACAGATTGAGGTCTTGAGATTTTCTGGGGCCGGATCGCTTCAGTCTGCACAGCTTTCAACGTGAACCTCACCCCGGAATTCCTCAACCCACAGCTCCGACCGAACGAAATCTGGGACTTCCTCCAGGAAACGCGGCTGCCGTTCTTGAAACTCAACAGCCCGAGCTCTCTGCACGCCAAGTCCGTCTTCAAAATCTTGGCTTGAGAGCTTCCGATCACCGAAACCTCCATAGCTTCCCCAACCCAAAATCCAAAATACAAAATTTTTCAAACTTTCCCACAAATCAGCCCCAAAAACCCAAGAACCCGGGTCAAGAACTAGCCGAAAACTTATCAAGAACCAGATTTTGAAGCAGGAAAAGAACCCAGTATCTGCTCAAAACAAGGGAGAGATGAAATGGGATTTTGCAGGGATACAGGGAAGAAGGGCTGCTGGGGATTCCTGCTTGAAGGAGAGACTTCTTCTTAGCGGAGAACTGAGGGGAAATGGATTTTGATGAGGTCCCAATCGCCCGCTGAGGACGCCATATATAGAGGAGGGAGAGCCACTTGAGGAGGATGCCTTACTCATTTTCCATTTTTGTGGGGCCAACCCAAGGACGATGCCAAAAGGGCGTGACACGTGTCGGCAGCGCGTTGCGCCAATGTTTTGGCCGCGTAAAATTCACATTTTGGGAACTGCTTTTTGTTTCCTTGTAGTCTGTGAGGAAATAAAAATGAGTTTTAAGAAAGAATTTGACTTGATTTATCGAAATTATTAAAGGTAGAAGGAAAGCGCCTTTTGGTTTTACGGTGTGATTGTCTCAAGAAAAAATGAATAATTAATTGATAAAAAATATTTTTGTCATTGATAAAATTTATGGTTAAATATTTCCATAAATGATTAAAATATTTTTCGTTCATACAAAACGATACAAACGATCTTTATGAAAAAAAAAAAATGTTATCTAAATTAATCATTTTTTTCAATAAATAGAACTAGAATGATTAATTTTTAAAAGGGTAATCATTAGTTTTTATGGAGCCATTTATATTTACTTTTTTTCAAAAAATTTCCCACACGCTATTTAGCCAAAAATCATGAAAAAAAAATCTTCTCATAAAATGCCATCAATGTGATTATAAACTAACCTGTTCCTCCACACACACCTCATGATTTGTCACCATTTAGAAGAATCTTATCCATAAACGTCCAATAGTGTTACCTCTCGAGGGGGCACTATTTTAAAGTAAAATTTTTTATAAAATCTTTAACTCTAGGAGAATAAATAGAAAAATTACAAAAAAATCGAAAGGTACAATGAGAAAATTGCACTGAGTACCAAGCGATCATAAAGAATGGCCTTGCCCGCTGAACATTTTTTATGAGGTTTTTTTAATTTTTTTTATAGATAATATTTGAAGCATTAGAATTATGAATCTTTCCGGTTGCCTTTCATCGTGTTCTATACCAATTGTTTTAAATGCAAATGAGGCCCATTTTCCCTTTCGGATTTTAAATTCATAGTCTATAGTCGATAAAGATATTTGAAAGAGGTCATGTAACACGTGCCTAGAATGAGGCTCCAACTATCAACCGCTCAATATTTAACACATTTTAAGTTAAATCCAAAATTTCAAAAGTTGGATACCACGAATCACAATGCTAGCGGACCAACATAGCACTTACCTTGCCAAATGGTCAAAAAGGGGACAACAGTAAATCGCATTTCACTTGTGATATATTTTGTCATGTCAATTAATCATAAATTAAATGACGATGATTGTATTATTTATGTCGTTTCCAACACACGGCAATAACTATTTATGATTTTGTTGCATATGTGATCTGTCGAGGAAAAAATCACCCCAATAATTGAGGATCAATAGCATGATACATGTGAAGTAATATTTTCTAGTTAAGTTATTGCATCAATCACAAATATAAGAGATTTGTCTAGTCTGAAAAATCACTAACATGTTTGGTTTATGGAAATAATTATTCCATTCTCCGTTTACTCTCTATTAATCAATTGATCGTTTCAATATGAATAAGTATTTATGGGCGGACCCGAAATTACATATGTAGTAGTTCTCATAGTTTTTGTATTTTTCATGAGTAAAAAGGGATGGGGAGGGGTGATCACCGTTAACAACTCTTCATGAGCGTTTTATAAAAATCAGGCGTCTACTACTGAATGTTCAATTTGAGCAATAGCTACTCTGCATCATCTGCGAATTGGTCTGACTCATCACCATAAACCTATCAAGATGTTTGCAGCGGGGAAATTTCTTCAAGTAAATCATGTCATAGTTAGCCAACGCAGCACGACCGAGAGGAAGAGGAGGCTTTGTGGACATGGAGAGTTGTGGCCACTCCTAGTGACGTGGAAAGTGAGGAGGCCACCGCCCTCCCCCTCACCGTCATCCTCAGCCACCATTGACCCGTGACCTTTTGTATTCAAATTGAAACCTTCAAAAGTGCAATCATAGACCAACGTGGATCGGCCTGACACGTGTCGTCCACCCACAGGGGCGATGCCTGCGTGCTGACACATATCCGAGCAAGCCGTTTGGATTATGTGCTCTCTTTGACGAGTTTTGGTTTTGAGATTCTATGGCCATTGATCCGCTGACTCCCTAGCCCACAAGTTTTTGGGAAACGTTGGAAAGTAGCGACGCACGCATTTGTGGGTCAAAAACTCTCGTACCAAATATATCCATACACAGACACACATTCATATATGTGGAATATATGTGGAATTTATATGGATATGGATTTTTATTATGTGTATCTTATCCAACTTTTGATATGAAAATATTTTGCTTGATGCCCCTTTCGGATCATGACAACTAATCCATCGTGGTGGTGGCAATTTTTAGGTTCACAATTATGACAATCCATTATTGAGTAAATTTATCAGCATAGACAGAGAGGCATTTAGTCGGTCAAAGTCAAAATTAAAGTGATATTTTAAAGATAATTTGAACAGTAGATTGAATAGCATTCAATACATTGAATTATGTTTACGACGAGTCCGTTAAATTGATATTGATTGCTTACATCGATGTTGACAATACTGCGACATTTAAGGAATTCATAAAATTGACAGATGATGAACTGATATTATCTAGGATAATATAATATCAATAATTGATTGTCTTTGACTCCACCTATGTGTCTAATCTAAGTTGGCATCGAGATTTCTAGCATTAATACCCATAACAAATGTCGGGACCATTTGATCAAGAGATCCTATGATACTCGTGATACTATATTTTTCTAAGAAATGGATGGAATATAATATGACTAGGTCCCTCCAAGACTTATGCATCATGAATGTGTGGAAAGAAAGCAATTTCGCATCAATTAGTGGGGGAGCGAGCCCAATATTCTATAAGTACGGTCCAATGATGGTGCACCAAGTTGGCCTTCCTCCATGGGATCGCGTGTGTTGATCCATGATTAATTGGTGAAGTGACTCAATCAAGCAATGTCTAAACCCACAATCAGCGGGACAAAACATGATCAGAGGCTGATAATCATTCCTTCTCCTTACTTAGGATTTCGATTACTTCAAAGGAATGATGCGGCCGCGACAAGAATTCTTCAAGGTTTTCCACTAATGTCATTTTTGTCTTCTGCTTGGAATGACCTTCTTCGTTTTCTTTCCTTGGTACCCACTTTTCCTTGTAAGGTTTTGGCAATGTGTTGGCGACCACGTGGAATCGGTTTTGTGGACCTAATGTTGTAGCAAAAAGGGGACCATCTTTTAAATGTGTAAATGGAAAGAGCTCATACGTAAAGTCCAACACGGAATATTGAGTAGACCTAACTTTTTAGAAATTGGGTCTTCATCAAAAGTTTAACATCATGTGTCACATCATAGATTACTCGCAATCTTATGATATAACCCTACTTCAATTTGCCTTGTCTTTCAGCCATCGTAGCCGTTGATTCTGTATTATTGTTTTGTTTGGGCAGGGAAAGGAGTGATGGAACAAGAGAGATAAGGGTGTTTGTTCCAATTTATTCCTATCACTAGGTAGATTACCAAGCGGCGTGATTCTAATCGAGGGCTGACCCATAATAGGCAAGCTCAAACCTGCCCAACTATTTGCCGAAGATCCAAACTTTAGATGGTGGTCAGTAATAATTCTATAAGAGGAGGATACATGATCGATTGCGACCAAATGCTTATTTCGCTCGCATCATAGTATATGCATCTAGTCGAACCTTCATATCGACATCTTCAATGAGCCTTTAGTATCCCATTTGACAAGACTCCCTTAAAATTGCATGATCAATCCCTGCATATACAACACCGAAAAGTCTTACGGTGGATGAGATTGGCCCTTTTTTTGAATTACTCACAAGTAAGACTCTCTTCGAATGGTTATCATCTCGAATATTTCTTTCAGAGGCTTAGACCTCCATGTACTGGACATTATTGTTTCACATCTGTATAACACCCCAGTGTACATGGTTATCTCAGGTAAAACACTTGATCTTGAAACTGTAAAACACGTATGAGAGGTTGCTAAAGGTCATTTGGGTAGCGAGTGATGACTGTGCATTTTGCAAGGACGTTTCGCACATTTCCTTCCCGATAAACCCTTTCATCTCAGCTCGTTCAAAACAATCCAAAATTACTACGTCGGACCGTTTAAGATTGGGATCGGAAGGAAATCATTCCAGCAAAACGTCAGACTAGCAATCAACCATCCAATAATAGTAGCTGAGACTCCGTCGTTCCATCATTCGATTCAAATAGGTAGGCGGGGCAAAGAGCTGAATGGATGGGGAGGGTGACGGGGCAATAAAACGATGACTCGTGCCATACCATGGATTGGGTCGCGATCCCATCTGTGATGCAACATATTGCGTTGTGTCCATTGATTTTGGGGTCCATTTGAAGGAGAAAATTAGAACATGTCGAGGGGGACCGGCCCCGGACACGATTGACTGATGGGCAATTACGCTTTCGCTGGACAAGCTTTTTGGAGGTGAGGAAAGCGAAAGTGAAGATAAGAGGTGAAGAAAATAGATCTCGCCAATGAAATTACACAAGGTGTCTGAGTGGGGCTAGAAGAGAAGGGCGATGTGTTAAAACTTGTATGGGGACTTGTGGATTTCCTTAGCTTTTCTTCTCGAATTTGAAGAGAACCCTTTGCTGGCGGTGGCCATTGAAACAAAATTCTACTCAGGTCCTCACCTACCTTTCCGCCTCTGCTTCCAAACGATGGATTTTGTTTACTTCATCTTCCTCTCTTCCACCGCATTTCCTTCCACCACCTTTCTTCACTTCCAAATAGAGAGCGGTTTGACTGACCAATTACCCCCATAATATAACACTTGTATTTAATTGACTTATTACACCATGCGATATCACTATGTGATGTAATTGTTACATGAAGTACCTTTCCAAGCCAAGATACCCAAACCTTTGATTCGATAAAACTTTGCCTGATTTGATGTCTCCAGCTCTAGTAAATTCAACGTGTTTAACTTCCCTATTTGAGGGATCTTTTTAAGGGTTTAAAAATGTTCGTGTTTTGTATCAAAAGCTCGAGTCGACGCTTCTCTTTATGACATCTCTAAGAACAAAAATGTGTATAATAGATCGTTGGGCACTTAAACCACATCAAATGCATCTAGTCGAATCTGAATATTGACATCTTTAATGAGCCGTGTGTCCCATTTGAGAACATTAGATCATTCTTAAACCAAGACTCCCTCAAAATTGTGTGATCAATTCCTGCAAATACAACACCAAAAAGTCCTATATTGGGTGAGGCTGACCTTTTCTATTTAAAATAACTCATAAATAGGACTTGCTTTGAATGGTTATCACCTTGAGTGTTCCTTTCAGTGGCTTGACTGGCATGAACTGGACATTATCATTTCACATCTGCACAACAACCCAGTGTACATGGTTATCCCAGGTAAAACACTTCGATCTTGAACTGCAAAACATGTATGAGATGTTTGCTAAACGTTACTTGGGTAGGGATGACTATGCATACCGCACGGAGGTTGACATTTCTTTGTGGATCAACTCGTTCAGAACAATCCAAAATCATAACATTGGACCGTTCAAGATTGGGATCGGAAGGGAATAATTCCAGCAAAACATCAGACTAGCGAATCAACCACTCAATAATAGTAGCTGAGATTCCACCGTTCCATCATTCAAATTCGTATGAGTATGTGGGGCAAGGAGCTGAATGGGGATGACGAGGCAATGAAACGATGATGACTCGTGCCATACCATGGATTGGGGCCCATGATCCCATCTTCGATCCAACTTGCTATGTCCTGTCCATTCCATTTTGGCGTCCATTTCAAAGAAAAGAAAAACATGTCTGGGGGGACCGTGGCTGATGGCCCATTGCGCTTCGTTTGGAAATGCTTTTGGGAGGTGAGGAAAGTGAAAGTGAAGATAAAGAAAAGAAGGTGAAGAAGGATTTTTTTTTTTTTTTTTTTTTGGCCAGTGAAATCACGTAAATATCTAGGTGGGTCTTGAAGAAGAGGGCAACATGGTGAAAATTGTATGTGGACTTCTTGTTGGTTTCTTCCTGGCTTTTTCTCCTCAATTTGAGGTGAACCGAAACTTGGTGGGACAATGGAAACAAATCCTTCCTCCAAATCCTCACCTACATTTCCCTTTTCTCCCACCACCATTTCTTTTTAAAAACTTTTCTTTGCTTCCAAGCGTATGCTCAGTGCTTGTCAGGTCGAGGGGACAATGTTTTGTGCGTAGGTCGCACCGATGGCATGATGTGATTGATCAGTTATCTGAATTACATGTTTGCTATCCTAAATAGCAGATCACTCATTTTTAATGAACTTGTTACATTACACATCATTATCGGATGATGTAATCATCCTACAAAGTAGATCCTGCAAAGTAGTTTCCCCGAGTTGAGGTGCTCAAACCTATCCTAAATAGCAGATCACTCATTTTTAATTAACCTGTTACCTTACACATCATTATCGGATGACATAATCATTTTATAAAGAAGTTTCTCCAAGTTGAGGTGCTCAAACCTTGAATTGGATAAACCTCCATCCCATTTGATGGGCCGAAGTTATGATATATCCAATGTGTCTAACTTCCCTAGATAAGGGATCTTTAAAGGGTTAAAAGTGTGTCTTATTAACTACGTTGATGCTTCTCTCCATATCATTTCTCAAAACAGAGGACTCGATCACGTCGGAACGAAAGAGAGCCACACCCAACGAAAGATCATCAAGCGCTCGAATTATCCGAACATTTCATGAGCAAGGAGAACGGGCAATAATGAATTGAGAGTGGAACTCAGAACGACCCGACCTAACCCAGCCCGTCCTCGAAATCAGAGCAAGCCGTGTGCCAATTCCTGTGGGCGCTGTTTGGATTGGGTTCCTGCTGCTGGATCAGGATAGGGTCGGCGTTTTATTGTCGTTGGTTCCTGACAAAACGACCGATTCATTCAATTCGCAAACGAAATCGAAATCCACAACGATCTGTCCACGGGGGATCCACGCGCAAAAAGACGATCGACCAGAAGCGTTTCGTTTCGGATAGGGTCATGTTGTTGCAAGTATTGAGATAAAAAGAAGTCTTGGAATTCCCAGAATCGTCATGAGAGAAATGTTTCCAGCATGAGATAAGACGGTACATTGGAATGTGCGTACAGTGCCTTAGAATGATCAACACAAAGCCTACAACTTTAAGCATCCTTTCGTCATAATATGATGACGCCTTCAACCAAAAAAAAAAAAAAACATGATGAAGCCGGCCCAAGGGTTCAATGGTTAGCTTAAATTCTATAGGGTCAAGGAGGAGGCGGTCCCGGGGGCCGCCGGGCCCCCCTGGAGGCCCACCGGGAGGCCCAAACGGACCGGGTGGGCCGAAACCTGGCCCCGGGCCAAAACCAGGCCCTGGTGGAGGTGGGCCAAAAGCAGGGCCAGGTGGAGGTGGCCCAGGTGGGGGCGGACCAAAAAAGGGCACAGGGCCTGGAGTAGGCGCCGGGGGCCCAGGGGGGAGTGGAGCCGGACCGGGCGGCGGAGCAGGTGGGCCAGCAGGAGGCCCGCGCGGGGCGCCGAAGCATTCGTTCACCAGCCAGCAACAGCACACGACGTACAAGCTGCACCGAAAAATAGTATCACAGGAAAGCGAGAGTTAATTCCGATGTCAGAGAAAAGGAAAACTTGCAACATTCCCGTTCAGCTGAGCTTTTTTTTTTTTTTTTTTTAAATCTTTTGTATATCAATTGTAAAAATCAAAAGCTGAAGAAAGTGAGACAACACCGAGTCACCAAAGCTGCTGTAAGAGAAACAGGCATATATAGGGATGTGATTACACACCAAATTCAATTTCTCCTACCATTCACAAGGTCAGCGACGTTACGAATCCTAGATATGAAGCCACGTCTTCGTTCAACCCGCATCTTAAAGGGAATTACTTACCTACTATGGAGCTCTCTATTCTATGGAAAATGGAAAATGCGAAAGCCGGGTTTTTCTACTCCGATATGAACAATCACCATTTCTCGATACAGGAGCAAGCTATCGACAATCTCTTCACTAGGTGAGAAGTACAAAACGTAGCAGAATTCTCTCGGGTTTCAGTAAGGGTTTGGGTTGTCTCAATACCTAGGAGTAAGCTCGCACGCATCTGCCAAGGCGTAATTTCAATGATCGACCATTTACCAAATGACAAAACGCGGCCAGGAACCAAGACACTTACCAGGAAGACAGGGTGGCGCACAAGCCATCAAAGAGGCCCCCGAAAAAGCCCACCGGCCCCGGCCAAGGACCGGGACCCGGACCCCCGGGAGGACCGGGCGGGCCCCAGCCAGGTCCAGGAGGACCGGGCCCAGGCCCGCCAGGACCACCGGGAGGTCTCATTCCCAAACCGAAACCCTCGTGTTATGTCACCTTCGCGCGGTGCAGAGCCACCTCGAGTTGCTAAAACCAGGAGCAGTTTCGGGATTTGCTCTCGTCCAAAAACTAGAGGCGGACGATCTACAGTTCGGACGGACAAAAAGCGGTGAACACTAGAGACTGCGGAGACGTAAGTGGAATAGAAAAAAGGAGGTAAAAGCAATGGAGTTTGAGATAGTTTGTGAGGGGGTTGTAGTGTGGAAGGCAAATATATACACAGAAGGCCACCCAAGGGACGGTCCGATCTTCTCAGGGGTCGTATTTGGCGTTATTGGGTCGAGCGATGGACACGTGGAGGGGGTCTTTCTCTTTATGTTCTACCAGGTTCTAGACGCTTTTCCGCTTTGCAAATCCGCCTGTCAAACCTCTTCAACTGCTCGTCCTCTTACCTACCTTTCTCCGCGTCCCCGTCTTGCACTGAATTTCAACTTTTGAACACTCCACACCCAGCGAGAGAGACGATGATGCCTTTAGAGTCGCTCCCTCTCGAGCATGTCTCTCATGTGGGTTCCTTAACGGTGAGAACTGGAGGTGGGTCAGATGGCGAATGGCAGCACGGACCATCTGGCTAGTCCATTCACAGAAAGTATACGGGTGTAAAACTTGAAGCGGTTGTATAACACGCGTCCTTCAAATAGAGCCGATCCATCTTAGGATTCCATCGTTCTCTCTTGCAGGACGCCATCACTTTCGCTGCTTCAACCGTCATTACGTGTCTCATGCGGCACTAGGAACAGTATGATTCCAAAGAAGAACCGAGAGCCTAATAATCGGACCAAAAAAATGAGCCCAGCTTCAAGTTTTAAGATATACATGATAAATTTCAAATTTCAAAAATTAAATAATCTATTTCAACAGATAAGTTTTAATGGAAATCTGGATGAAATTTGAAACCGCTCACTCTTTGCACAGCACACAACATCGGCCTGGAGTACAGAAGCAATAAAATGCGACATGAATGGAATGGAACGATTTAGAGGGAACGAGAGCATTCAGGACGTGGCACTACTAGCTTCGTTTTATAATTAGCGAACAAGATTTGAGGGAGCACGATTATCCACGAGCTCTTGGTACCATCGCCCGAACAGCTCGGCTTAGGTTACTGCACCTCCTGTCTAGAACTAGGATTTGCAATTACCAAGAGGTTTGGGAATTAAAAAAACAAAGGGAGAGGAAAACGTCACTCCAAAGGAGTCCTCCGTTTGCCTCCTTAAAGGCAGAAAACTGCTTCCTCCAAGATTGACAAACTCATTTTTCGATACAGTGGCACAAGCAACAATGACTATTTCCTACGCATTCCCAAAAGTAGCTCTTACTCATGCAAAGAAAGATCCAATTAACGCGAAAAATCAATCCAGGGCCTTCGAGGGTTGAGATAAGACTACGATTATGCACAGACGGTTAGTCAATGCCCTTGAGATTATGGATCAAAGACTGCATAACATGCAATCCAATGCAAACACGTGTTCGAGTTTTCTATAGTGTTGGTTGTTGCACTGAGTCAACCTGAGAACTTCATAGCACAAGGAGTTGGAACAGATAGTAAGAAGATGAAAATTTGGCTATATACATCAAGAGCTTACCTCACATTACAGAAGGACAACAAAATTGCGGCGTCCGCGAAATCCGCCTCTTAAAAACATGGAGTGACAAACTTGACTCTTGAGAGCAATCGGTTTAATTAAATGCATTCTATGTACCGTAACCAAGTGATGTGTTTATAAATACAACAAGAATTCCTTAACAGGTTCCGTTCTCAAATCGTGACTACTTAAGAGTAGAAAATCAGCAAACAAGTACAAAAATTCAAACAAATACTCAGACAAGAGGAATTCCAAACAGCAACAGCAGTCGTAAGCCACCGCCACTCTTTAACAGTTGAGAAAATTCCCATCATTTAAAGTAGCTAAGAGGAAATCATTTGCTTCAAAAGAGCCATGAGCTCGTTTAGGAACCTAAGCAACTTGGCATAATTCAAAAACTAGGGTATACATATCAAATTAGTGATACAAGATCCACTTTCAAGGAAGAATAGATTTGAAAATAACCTAAATAGAGTATTCCGCGAGAGGAGAAAAAAGAAGGGGAACAAATATAGTTAGAAGAGCTTCCCAAATCACAAATTTACATAACAGGAGGAATGATAAAAATCGTGTAATAAATGGTACCTCTCAACAAAATATAACTCTCTTGCCTTGAACATAGAGTAGCCGAATCCAGTCTTCCTAGCATCCGGAATATCCTCATGTGAAAACAAAAAAAGGAGAAACTGTATCATCTGTCCATCTCAATCTTTCATCCGAGTTTTGCCGCTTCTTTTCTCAACTGTGCATGCCCATCCCTCTTTGAGTGTTTCTTTTTCCGGGGAGCAACTACAGCACCAGAGTCAACCAATGGTCCCGACCAAGTTTGGAAGGATGTTTTTGGATAGGAAAAATTTGTGGAACTGAAAGGGACATCAGGCGGCTCAAAAACTGGATCAATATGATGTGAAGTACCCAAAGGATAGCCAAGCGTCCCATCTTGGTGTGGAGGAGGAAATTTCTCACTCTTGCTCTTTGCATTGGCATGTGAAATGAGACGCCGTCTCTGGCATAAATGAAGAATACAGACCACAGTAATACATAAATAAGTTTCCAAAGAATGCTTTCCTCAATACTATTCAATGACTATGCAAGAATAGGACATGAGGGCACACATACATGGGCATCAAATTATCAGAATGCATAGAAATTATGCTATCTATAAACACTTTTTTCTTGCCATAACAAAATGTGATGCTTTTATTAAGACATACACACAGCATGTTAGGAGCCTTAAAAGCTGTGAAATTCTACTTAATAATTTTGTTAGGGCCTGCCTCAAATCAAGGACTCCAATGTAATCCATTAGTCACAATTAGAAAAACAGTTGCAACTTCTAAATTGGAGTGTAAGAGCTCTCCCAACCAGCTTCCTTTCTCCTTCCAAAGACAATAGAAAAAGAGAACATTCCACATGGCATTATGGGGCAAGTAGAAACAATATCATCATTGTCATGCCAATGAGAGATCCATGCAGATGGAAGGAATGCAGCATCAACAAGTCCAGATTAACAAGGTAGACAACATCAGCAATCAATACATAAAAAGTTAGCTTATCTGCATACATCAAGATTGGCTTGAAGCTCGGCATTGGCTTCTGGAGCAGGCATGGCCCTAGGACGAGGGCGTGTTTTCTTCACCCCGTCAATATTACCTTTGCCAGCAGCTCTCAGTCTGAAAGATGAAGCTCATTTTAGTTATGTCCCAAAAAGAATGTAACTGGTAAAGCTGACTACATTCCAAAAACAATGTTTTAATATTAGAGGGCAGGACAAAGAATGATAAAGGTAAAACTCCATAAACAAGAACAATCCTAAATAAGGCAAGAGAATGCTTTTAAAAAGGTTAGACTGCTGAGCAATCATCACGCAAGAAAAGAAATCCACGTAAAATCAAAGCAGGGCGATCAAATTGAGAAAGTTTAATGAGGATAGTATAGTGCATAGGAACATTTGTCACTGAACTATTGGACGTGTTAACAAAATTAACAAACTAATTTTGCAGTTTCTGTCTGGATTACATTTTGTGTATAGCATGAGATACCCCCATTCTGATTTCAATATTTTTAGCTCTATCTAACTATTCCTTTCTTATGCCTAATTCATTTGGTCCTCTATAGTCAAAACATATATATATATATATACCTTCTAGCTTCTTCATCCCGTAATTTGGCATCCATTTCCTTGCTTGGAGGATATTTTGGAAGGCTGGAAGGTTCACAAGCATAGGGCTTGGTTGTGAAAAACTGCAAAAGAAACAAAAAGTTGCCTTAAATGATGCCATGCAGGTTTCCAAATTGTATATTTGAGGCCAGTAAAACATCATACAGCTCATTTTTCTTAAACAAAAGCATCACCAGTGATTATCAAATAAAGCAAGTGATTGACATAGGAATCAAAAGTTAGGAATCAATTAGAGCAATCAGAACCCAGATTCACAGAGCCTGATAAATCTTCCCTCTTTTTGCCTTCAATGACCTCACTTTAACAGCCAAAAATGGAAACTACCAATGGAATTCTGTCTGCTATAATAATAACTACAAATGATCTCATCAGACATCATTTCACAAATGGCCTTCCAATATTCAAGAGCATGAGGAAGTCCCAAATCATTCTATTATTATTCAAATCAACATTTGTCAGATCTTATGATAAATTATATTGGAAATGACAGTTTATCCAGAAGAATCCACCAACTCTTGCCCTGTGTGAGTCTCAGTATACCAAAATCCCCAACCAAATGCTGCTAGTTTGGTTTTGCTTGGTAATTTCAACTTTTTCTCATACACTATGCCATACTCGAATTGAAATTGCACGACAAAATAAACAAGTGCAAAGCATGTGTCAGATCAATAGCCTCAAACCTAAGTGATCAGCATCTATCAAAAGCCAAAAAATACAAGCTAGCCCAATACTCTCAAAATGGATGGTTCTAGAAAGGGGAAAAAAGACCTTCGAAAGACATGGTTTTCATCATCATAGAACAACTAGAAAGAACAAGTCAAACATTTGACAAATTATACATTTAGAGCCTATTTCTTTTATAAAAGTGAAAGCTTGCATCAAACAGAAAGCAGGACATATCTCATTGGTAGAATTAAGTATTATTAACTGAACTAACAAAGTAATGATTCACTGCACAAAGATAACATCTAAATGCAAGAGCAGAAACATAATATAGAGCAAATAAAGTGCAAGAGGACTCACTTCACTTCTTAGTGCAGCAGTAGCATTTAGGCGGTCAGCTGGGTCAATTGCAAGAAGGGTTTCAATCAGAGGTAGAGATGATGGTGGAAACTCCTTAAATGTCTCCGCTATGCAGCGTTTATATGATTGCTGGGGCTTAAAGATGGTTGCATGAGGCAACTTTGATTTTCTCCAATATTCTTCTGAAGGAGAACCACATAGCTTAAATATCTTGTGCAGTTGTTCCACCTAGGCAAAACAAACAAGCACAATGAGTGTCATTCTAATCTTGAAAAGCAGTGAAACTTCATCATGTTAAGCATTGTACTTTGATGATTGAGCTGAATACAACAAACAAATTTATCAAATGAGTCTAAAAAGAAGAATTGCATTGGTTTCACTATTTATTGGAATGTCAGTTAATTAAATTGCAGAAAGGCAAAATGCTCCGGCGCAGAATATGTTTGTCCCATAAGAAGGTGGAATTCTAACACTCATGGGTTCAAGAAACAAAAGCCCTAGGCACACCTGGATAGTGCAAAAAACATTAGCAACCGAATTAAGCGATACGGTCAGAAGTTAACCTCAGTTCGACCAGGCATAATAGGCTTTCCGGCTAAGAGCTCGGCCAGGATGCAACCCGCACTCCAGAGGTCCACGCCCACACCATAATCAGTAGCCCCAAGAAGAAGCTCCGGTGGCCTATACCACAAAGTAACCACCCTACTAGTCATATGTTGCTTGTGATTGGGATCAAAGAAAGAGGCTAATCCAAAATCAGCGATCTGAAGAATTCCATCATTGTCAATGAGTAGGTTTGATCCCTTGATGTCTCGATGAAGAACATGGCGATTGTGGCAGTGTTCCAGTCCAGATAACAGCTGGTGCATGTAACATTTGACCTGCAATCCCATTGAGGTAGCAGTGGAACAACTTTAACCGAAGTTTTAAGCATCTCTTCAAACAGGGACAACTTCAGGAAAGCACAGAGTTTCAACTGTCCACCATCGAAACTGGAAGCTGTGGAATCAATCTTACCTGAGACTCGGTGAATTTGATCCCAGGGCTCGCAGCAAGTCCAGCCAAGTCATGCTCCATATATTGAAATACAAGGTACAAACTACACGACATTCTTGAGGTCACCAGACCCTCCAACTTAATAACATTGGGATGATCCAGGCGCCGTAATATCAAAATCTCTCTCGCCATGAACTTTACACTCTCCGGTTCCAAGTTATCGAACCGCACTTTCTTCAAAGCGACAATCTTCCCTGTTAAAGTATCCCTAGCTTTATAGACATTACTGTATGTACCTTGCCCAATCTGAAAATTTCACAGAATAATAGCTAAACATAAATCTGAATATATTTCACCTCATAGCTATTAAATACAAACTGGATCTAAACGAAGCCAGAAATAGAAAGTTCATCAAAGACAAGCAGAAATCTCCAATCCTAATTCTCACTCATTCAACCGGACAAACACAAGAACTTGAAAACAACAAATGAGACAAGCATCCAATATCCATCTAAAAAAATTCACCCATTGACCTCCAAGTGCACGAAACAATCAGATCACCAAAAACCGTCTCGTTTCTGTCCAGATATAGAGCAAAACATCACGTCTTCCGGTGACATAGACGCCATCAGCTATGCAAACAGTTTAACAGTATCTGGCGCACTTCAAAATCATCAGCAAAAGGCAGCAATCGCTGCATTGTTACCTCCCCGAGCTCATCACACCAAGACAGACGAAATCCGAAGCACGAAGCACCAAATCGACACCGCATCAGGAGCCATTACCTTATCGAGCTTCTCGAAGCTGTCCGCCCGCCGCGGCGTCCATCCGTTGATGGCTTCCCCGGCGACCTCCGACAGCCACGCCGGCCACCCGGCGGCGACCTGCTCCCCGTAGAGGTGCTTCGGCGGGTTGCTCCGCCTCGGATTCGGCCTCGCGCCCCGGCTCCTCTCCCCCCGCACCCGCGCATTGCTCCCCGTCCTCGACCGCCGCCGACGCCGCCCGCCGACCGCTCCCGTTCCTGACCTCCCCGACCTCCAACTTCGCGACCTTCACCCGGACCACCTCCTCCTCCTCCGCCTCGACCTCCTCGCTCTCCTCCCTCGCCCGCTCCCTCTCCCTCGCCCTCTCTACCGCCCGCCCCGACGCCTGCTTGCCGAACACGCACCCCATCGCGCCCGCATTAACCGCCCCCTCCTCATCGACTCATCCTCCCCACCAACCCCCTCCCCCTCCCCACAAGCAACGCCGATTCTCGCGGCTTCCGCGCCCGCTCTCCCCTCCAAAACCCTAGAAAGCGCGGCGATGCGAGAGCGCGGAGGAGAGCGATGTCCACTCAGCTCGCTTCTCCTCCTTTCTACTCCTCCTCCGCCGCCTGCTCCTTCGTCGCCGGCCTTTTTCTCGCCGGAGCTTTTTCCGATTGGAGAATGCGGGCGGGTCAGAGCTGGAGATGGAGCATCAAGATCAGGCAGCAGCGAGAAAGGAAGAAGGAGAAGGAAGGAGAGAGCGTTTTTTTAGCTTCCTCTTTTTTTTTTTTTTTTTTTTTTTTGGGGCTGTGGGGAGAGACAAAAGCAAGAGGAGAGTAATGATTAGCAGTGTTTTGGTCTGCAATAGAGGAAAGGGAGAAGAGAGAGAGAGAGAAGGAGGAGAGAGAGTGTGGCACAGTCAATTTAGTCAAAAAAGAGTGAGCTGACAATAAATTAAATAATTTAAGACACGTATAAATAAACAAAAAGGAGCAAAGCAAAGGCAGCCCCAGGAAAATAAAAATTGAAAATTAGTGAAAGCGAATTTGGGGTCCGTTTATTTGAAGGGTTTTTTTGACTTTCTGATATTTAGATGACCAGAAACTAATTAATTTATTAAAAATATTAATCATAAATTGAAAATAATAGAAAATGGATTTCCTTTCAAGAGAAAATGAAATCACTTTCTTAAAATCATCAAATAAATGAAAGCGGCCTATTTTCTTTAAATGAGTCTTATGAAAATATTTTTATTCATTATAAATTTTCGGTGAAATAATACATTTTAATAACATAGACAAGTGTTAAGTTAACAATTAGCTTATTAATCACGCATTATAACAAGAAACCCATTTTCCAAAAGAATTTTATGAAGTAGGGTTGATGAGATCTTCATTAAAATGCTCTAATTTTTATTTTAATATACACGATGGAAACTTACTTAATCTATAAGACGAGAGAATAGGTTATGTTCGTTGTTCGAGCACAAGGAGAAAATTATGGCCATTTTCAGAGAATATTAACCAAGTATTTTTATAAAAAAAATATTAATGCGAATTTAGTTATTCGATGAGTGTCTGATAATATCCAAATGAAATCTTAGCTTTATTATGCGGTGTTGCGCCCTCATGATTGATTGAGAGAGACTTCGGTGGGAATTAAAGTTGCATGGGAAGCGAAATGGCTTCTCGCTTTTTTATGGCGATTTTTCCCTCTTCTCATTTTTTTAGGTTAAAAAAATGCAACCCCACGTCTCAACATATATATTTTATATTTTTTATTAATGTTTTTGCTGGGAATTTATTCATATTTTTATATTTTTTTTAGAGCCCCGTCATGCAAAAAGCCAAAAACGACTGCGCTGTGCACTGTGCCGCGCACGCTAGACGAGTCAATTTCGTTCGATCCCCAAAAAGAAAAAAAAAAAAAAAAAAAAAAAAAAGGTGGGGCCGCTTATCCGGTGCGGCGGCGACTACCATTTTGCATGTCTCCAGCCAATAAGAGATCAGAAATAACCAGAAATAATGACATAAACACTTCCTTAACTTTAATTTAACATGCAATGTGATTCTTCACTTTTTAATTTTTTTAATGTGATCCTTCAACTTTTTCCAATATTCAATATGACTTGCAGAATTTATATAACTAAATTTCAAGGGCTATACTTCAAATATCACAAAGAATAAATTAAAAGCTTAAAAATCGCATTATATGTTGTGTCATTTTCCCAAGAAATAAAAAAGATGAGATGAAAAATGATAATTTCACTTTTTCTTTTTCCTTTTTAGCTTCGAAAAGATGATTATGGACAGTGAAGATGATGTGGCCATGCAAGCGAAATGGGGACAAGGAAGTCCTTTCTTGCAGCAGCATGCAAGAAATCTCGGTGTCGTTTTCGTAGCAAGCTGTATATGTCTTGTGGGACTATGGATAGGCCAGTATGCTCTAATTATTTTTCCTTCTTTTTCTTTTCTCTTTATCTTTTATGTACAAGTATTATTGTTTTTTTTTTTTCTTTTCTGGACGGTGTACAAATTATTATTATTGGTGAGCAGTGCTTATTTGCTTTTTTATATACTTGTGTTGAAAAAGCCATTGCAAAAGAGTGCAGTTATGCTTTCCGAGAAGTTCGAAATTGGCGCAATTTCGAGATGTAGAATTTGCGTTGAATCTCCAATCATTAGCCTCACATTTGAAGGACCATGACGGAAAATAGCGATGCTTATTTTGGTCAGGTTAATGCGGCAATTAGGATTTCTGTTACCATTTGTCTAAATAAAAATTAACGATGTTAGACTTGATTTATATGTGATATAATGTAAAACACTAACTAAAGAGAAAATCTGAATAAAGCATGACATCATGGATGTAAGTTGTAGCCCGTATATTTGACAAGAATTATAATGATTTTCATTACGAATCGATTGTTTGACTTAAATAATAAAAACCTTTGGTGCTTTATGATCACCTAAATTGATACACATTGAATACACAATGATGATAAAGATAACATGAATTGTCGACATCAGAGTAAATCCCAGGATGTAGCATGTATCATTTGCTCTAAACTCTCTTGCTTTACAAGGCTCGAAATTCACTTACATTTTGTGCGAAGGAGATAAATTGTTTAATCAGTTAAAAGAATAACAAGGCACTTGATTTGGTTGAGAAGTGATCAATTTCAAGTTGGCTCCACTTTAGAACCGGATGTGGACAGGATTGGTCAATCCTAATATGATTCCCGAATTGATTCAATTCTCAGGTTGGATCAATTCAATTTAAGGTTTTGACAATTTCCTTTTCTTTATTCTTTAAAAGAAAAAAAATCTAAAAAAAGAAAAAGATCAATCCCAGCAATTGAGTTTCGCACATAGAATCAAAAATAGTATAAAACTGGCATGTTTGGTCTATTCAATCCAATTCTTACGCCGATCCAGTTTCAATGCAACGCCTAATTTGGACGCAACATGTCATTTTTACATCATGATTTCTCCAACTGTAAATGGTAGTGGGTCATGATTATCACTCCATGTACATTGTCTTCTCATATAAGGTGATGTTTGGATCCAGCCGTGTCTATGACCAGTGATTACAAGCTTAAACATGACCGTCCTTTAATTTTGATTTAGTTTACTCAAAAGTAATATCTATAATTTGTAACTCACCAATTACAGTCATGCTCGGAGAACTCCTTAGACAGTTAGACTCAAGCAAGTGTTAGGTCAGATTTGAGAATTTGGCGCATGTAAGCTCGGATGACTGGGTGGATGACCTTTGGGTTTAGTGACCCGATCCTCATGTCCTCGATTAGCTGATGCCAGTTGAGTTGCAAGAACCAGATGGCTTGGAGCAGGCTGTACATAGGCTGCGCCGAGCTATGGCTCTGTTTATTGACATAAATTAAGAAATGAACACATCTCGGCGGCTAAAAGTTGCTCATGTAATGTTTATATCGTCGGCACGCCAAATAAAAGTCTAAAATTTATGGCTGGACTTTCCAAACCACAAGATGCAATAGAATAATATTTTTTTTTCTTTTCAATCCATCTCTTCCACGAAGAAGTATTCATATAAAAGGTTTCATCATTTATGGATCGATATTTTGGCACAATTTATGAAAATTATCAATAAAATCTGTTTTAGTGATATTTTGGCACAATTTATGAAAATTATCAATGAAATCTATTTCAGCGTTATCTCTCACTTGTGATTATTCTGTGTATTGAGTAATAGATCATACAAACAAACATTACCACTCTCGTTTAATTCCTTATGCTTCCGCAATTTTCTTTTGGGTGCCGAAAATTTGATATATATTTTATAGGAATTATTTATTTATGGACTTTTATATTTTGGGTAATCAATAATCACCTATGATGAAAAGTGCCATTTACTTTTCTTTTTTTCAGAGGTTTTTTTCCTTAAATGATAAATAAATATTTCGGAATAGATGCACCTTGTTTAATAATTTATAATAAATGATGTTGTTTAACATACTCTTTTGTTTTCTGCTCTAATGTGAATATTAAACAAATGTTCATAATATAGTAGCAATTTCTGTAAATAAGTAAATTAGTTGGGCTGAAGGATGCTATTTGATATGAAAGTGAAAAACTCAGGATCTAAATGGTAGGTTTCAAAAGTAGGAATGATGTTTTAATATTAGGTGCAAACCTCATCTTTTTTTTCTTTTTTCCTTTTTTTGTGATTATCCTATACAGTTAGTACCGTTATGATGTTAGAGTTAGTCTATAAATATATAAAAGTTGTCCTTCTGCTGACTTTAAATTAGAAAATCCATGAATGAATAGGCCTTCATAATGCTTAAAGTGCCCTTTGAAAAATCGAAAAATGTGATTTTAGAGCTGTTATTTTGCTGAAATAATTATAAGAAATATCATAGTTTCTTTTGGCCTTTTTTGCTTGTTTAAATATGTGCATTAGAAAACTCATTGCTTAAAGCCAATCCATAGATTGAATATTGAGAGAATCGATATGGGCAGACTCGAAGGCCGGAGAGCTAGGACCTATTGAATCAAGAATCAATGCCCCAAGCGCGTCATAATTTTCTAAAACACTTTCAAAAATTAATTAAAAATAGTGATAATTTTTTCTTGAATATGCTGCTTTCAAAATCCTTATTGCATTTGGCGAAAGGGACGAAAATTCCCTCATCTGAGTAGGCCAAATGGTAACGTGGCCATGTTAATTTTAAAAGTAAGCATTATCATCTAAGTACGTGTTACTTGTCAATTGCACATGCATACCTATCACAAATTCATGCATACTTGTATAAGTAATTGCAAACTTTAATAACACAACGTTAGGGCGTCAAAAGGCAAATGAATTACCCTGATTATTATGTCTTCGAAAGAACGAAAATGGCATCAATAATTTTAAGTAAATATTTAAGAATTGCATTTAGAGGCCTCAAATGATGTGGGACTGAAACTTGTGGGGATGCTGCCCCTTCCCCACACGTGACCGAACCTCGCGCCGCAAGCTTTTTCTTATCTTCGGAAATTAGAGATGCCTCCGCATGTGCACCTTTATATGTCTAATATATATATTTCATATTGAATGGTGGGACAAATTGAATGGTGGGACTCCATCTTTTATTTTGAATAAGTCATAAGTCTCCATTTTTCCAAAATTTTCCGCACTCCTTTTCAACTATTTAACCGCAAATTCTACTGAACGGGACCTTAATATTAGAGATGGGTGAGTGCTACAACACTATAGCAACTTAAAATTGGAGTAAAAAAACCCGCATAAGTTCTCGTTTGTCTTTTGATATATGGTCACTTATGAGCAATCTAGATGACAAATATGTTGGAGCTTATTTAATCCAAGAAGAATATTTTATTATAAGATGAATAAATTGTGTAGATCTTTATAGTAGATTACATCGAAATATCAATTATTAAATAAGCTAATTATATTTTAAAATACCAATGTTTGTGACATCGATCCAAACTTACACATGACTTCTAAAGGGAGGATGAGCACAACACGGTGAAATTAGAGATGCCTAGTGAATTTGATCAATACTAAACAATAAAAAAAATACATGGTTGCCTGTGAAAATGAAAAGGAAAATAAGGTCGAAGGAAGAAAAAGGAAAGGTGAGATCTATATGTGAGACTAATTTTCTTCTTTCCCTTTTTTTCTTTTTTAATAACTGAGGGACACAAGTGTAGAAGTTTGCTAACTTTTCATTGAATATCTTGCAAATATCATAAATTAATTAACTATAGATATTTGGTTTGTACTGATAATTTTGGTGGGATTTGAACACGTGATTTTCGAAAACGTAGCCCTAAAAGCTTTCTTTACTCTAGCTCGGTTTTGCAGACACCAGTCCCTATTACACCAGGTCCTAAAAGCAAGATTGCATCCGGATGATGATGGAAATAAAGCGACTTTCAATTATTATTTCCGACTATTCGCATTAAATAGCACGCATTTTTGCCCCTTTTATGTTTCAACCCGCGTGCGTAGTAGTCAGCCTAAGCCCAAACGTTCGGATTCCCCCTCATTAAATTCCATTCCGAGGAAAAAGTAAACGCATGGTTAGGACCGTTGGGCCACCAACTTGACCATCTCGATTAATTTAACTAAAACGTCATTAACAAAGCCTAGTACCAATTTCTTTTTCCAGTTTAGTAGATTGACATTGGACTTTGAGATTTGGACCAGCTGTGTCTAATAAAAAATACCCGCATACGCCTATATATCGTTGTTAAACTTATTTGCACAATCTTTCCTCGTGATGTTTTAGTATGCACGTACATATATGTATGTATATACACATTTTTTTTTTTGTGAAAATTGAAAAAAAATAAATAGGAAAGACCCCTTTGATGGTTTGGTGGAACTGTGACCTCGCATTCCCCTCCACTAAAAACGACCCCCCTATTAAAGAGAGTTGGTGGCAGTACATTAGGCAGCAGGTCTTGGGTTGACCCCAGCGTTGATATGATGCTCTTTTTTACAATACTTTTTGCGTTAAATGTAAAAAAAAAGAGAGAAAATAGTACCCAATTGACCACTCAACTATACACACTTTTATTATGCATGAATAGACAACTAAATTAACCCATTTTTTTTTACAGGCTCTTGGGTTGAGCTTGGTGGTGTTTTGTTCAGTAGGAATTTCTAAGTCTATGCAATTCTTGAAGACAAGATCCTGAAAAAACGAGGAAATGAGACAAAAACGAGGTTGGTGAGGTAGGTGAGTATATTCGTTGGATTATTTTTAACAACCTATGGCACCTCATTCCCTGTCGATGGTTTCAGCCCGCTTGACAAGGTAGTAGAAAAAGAAAGCGAGATTGGAACAGTTGAAAAGCCCTTTAATTTTATTTGCTCAAACGCGTAAGAAAGGAACTAACTTTGAATGATGTTTCTTCTCTTATAGGAATTTTGCCATGTCTGAAAACGGAAATGCAGCTTTCAACCCTCTAAAAAAACCCTTTCTTAGAAGTCGATTTGCTTTATTTATCTATCCCATCACTTGATCAAAAGGAAAAAAACTCAATATACTTCTCACTAAACGTATCCGATAAGTGACAAAAATATATGATAAATTCTCGGTTGACATGAACATGTGACGGTTTGAAACTAGATCTTACGCAAGAAAGAAAGATAAACACGCCAATAACCATTAGACTCTTATTTCCCAATTTTCTTGTAATGATGGTCCATTATTCCACCCAATGGCCTGTGTCTCTTTCATTTTGCTGAGTTTCTTGTACTGAAGCATATAGCATGATGGCCGAAGATCAATTCTCTTTCTCAAGGACCACCAAGGAAGAGAAATACTCTTGGGAGTCTTGTGAGGAACGCCTGAGGAAAGACATGAGAGGAGGAGACGGAGGTGGGGTCTCCCTTTGGTACGGTTGGTATTCGGTCGCTCGACATGATGAGGGCAGAGGGAAATGGTCGGAACAAAATTAATCAACATGGGACTCCTAATGCCTCTTTCCAAATAATGCCACGCTTGACGTAAAGTCTCCATCTTGTTGAGAGAGGTATCTTCTAAGGATAAAAACTTCACCATCCTAGGCATCATGAGTTCATTAAACATGTCTGTCGTTTTCTCTTTCTTGTATAGATGATATCTCTCAATCGACTCTCAATGTTTCATAAATTGAATAAAAGTCGTCTCTTGAATCTATTCAATGACAGGCCAACGATGCCAGACCTGGGGGATTCAATCACGATATGAGCTCAAAGAGATTGCATCTAACATAAAATTCAATATGGGAACTATGCACTCTAGAGGTAAAGACTTTCATGCGGATTTGGATAATGGAAATTCACGAAGATTTTCAAAATGCTCGCTTGTGTGTCTAACTTGTAAAAGGATTCAGTTCAAGCCAAATGTTGTGAAATGAGGATAGGGAAAACCATTCGGGTGGGGGTCATTCGTCTCGACACTTCTTGTGGGGGAATTGGGCATCTTGTAACATGAGATCACAATCACAACTAATAAACTTCATCTTGCATGACCTTTTTCTATTTTCTATTTTTGCAATTTTCAGCTAAATAATAAAAACAAAAGAAAAAAGGAGAAATAATTTAGGCCTTTGTGTTATTTTATTTTCTTACTTTTATACACCATAAATCTCTCGTATAGTAGAAATTCGTGCTTGTTTTATCGTTACTAGTGTTTATAGATTTTCAATGTCCAAGTGGAATTACGAATGCAACATATTTTGTAACATTTAAATAAATATAAGGGACAGTCGGGCTTCAAAGCTGTTGCATAGGCTTGGCCCAACCATTGATCGGGCTTGGAAGGCCGGCCTTAATATTCCAGCCAAGCCTATCCATTAACTGGCGGTCCAGGGTGGCTAGTGGGCGGGCCGGGCTTCGACAAGATACAATAAAACCCAAATTTAATTTCGAGGGGAAAATAGTACAGAACTCATTCGTGAACTAATAAAATAAATGGATAATACCATGAAAATTCCAAATTGATATACTAACGATAAATTTACCATAAATTAATTTTTTATAATAAAAAATCTTAAAATAATATACTTGTAACAAATTTAGCATTACTTAGTTTTTATTAAATTTTAAAGTTAAATTACCGAGTTTAATGATATGTGATAGTTGAATTAGTGCACTGATTTAGAGTTTTACCTTCATTTGTCAGAGGTGAGCTAACTTGTGATTTTTCATGGTATTAATACAAAAAGTTAGGTAAATTTGTTACAAATGAATCAAATTAGGATTTTTAATTATCAAAAAATTAATTTTGGATAAATTTCTTATAAATATACTAATTTATAATATTTTTATAGTAAAAAAATAGTTTATGATAAATTTTTCATATGTTTATTAATTTGAAGTTTTTCGTGATATTAATCCTAAAATAAAAATGCACAAAGATCTAAAATTATTCTTCACTCGATTTTCGTTTTTATTTAAACTTTTAGCCGAAACTTGCCGCAAGGGCAGACCTATGATGGATCAGTTGACCGGGCCCAATAGCCATCTGAATATTCTTGGTCTTGAGAGCGTGTTTTGCATGCCGTGGTCGAAGCGAAATGGGAAGTCATCCTCCTCCGTCTCCTGAAACCCTAATCTAGAATCATCTCACCCCGCTTCTAGAAACCAATCTCCCCGTGAGATTCTTAAGATACTACAGGTGATCAATCTTTTAGTCTCACTATTCTTACTTCTTTCTACTATAATATCTCCTAACTAACCACGAGAAAAATCACGAAAAACTTGGAAATTCTGGAGAATAGAAACGGTGCAACTTTTTCTTCTTCTTCCTCTCGTTGATTTCTCTTCTCTCGACCGTGCCAAGTCACTTTTCAAACTTTTCAAGCTGTCTCTCTCGGTGGCACTTTTCACACGGGAAGTGAGAACGTGCATTTTACTTGCTTGGTTCTTGCGTGTGAGACCGAACTGACCAAGCTCTTGTTGAGCTGGCGGAAAGGTACTCTTGATCCGTCGGTCCATGGAATCCCATCCCCAGCCATGATTGAGCAACCGGTAGAAAAATTAATGCACGGTGGAATTCTCGTTATTTATGAAGGGTGTTTCCGGACTTAGCCAAAGTTTATGCTCGACCCGAGTTCAAAGATTGATTTTTGGACAGAATCTAGAAGTCATGTTGACCTAGTGACCTAGGCCGTTGTAATTTCTTAATTCTCAATTATTTAGGTCATCTCTGTCGCACAACTTTATATACTCCATGTCTATACAATTTTTTATTCCTCATTCTAAAATTAATTACTTTGGAAGGTGATTCGCGAGGCTAGATCGAATCATGAAATTTGCAGTGTGGATAATTTGTTTCTTAATAAAAATATATTGTTGCTGTCATCATAGATATCGTGCTGTTTCTTTTTAGGTTGTTGAGTCGGATTTGAGTCTTCTAATTGTTACCCTTTCTTGCAAATTTATCAAATTATAATTTGAGTCCTCTAGGAACTTCAAATCATATTTCCCTCTCTTTCTTCCTCGGTTGTTTTCTTTTCTCACGAAACTTTATGGAAATTCAGCGGAAATTCAGCATAAGCATACTTCCCATTAATTTCCCAAATCTGTTTTCTTCTCTTTTGCTCCTGTCAATGTGAAAGATCAAATCTTCATCGACCCCTCTGAAGGGTAATGCCTGGTCTTTCTTTAAAATTTGAATATGATCAAGGCAAGATTCACACCCCAACAAAGCATACCCAGAAAATGAAAAGAGAAAATAAAAAAAGCAACTCAAATACGACAACTGAGATATATGCCATGAAATTACACTAAACCAATGATCAACGGGTAGAATCAGATCCTCCGAGGATCAGAAGAAAAACTTGGCCCTTCTAGATGATGCGAATCTGGTCGTCAACACGATATGGACTTGCTCGGTTACAAGGGAATTTCCATTAGAAGTCAAGGTCAGCTTAGGCACTATCTGTAGATTACGAGCTATAAAAATGCAGCTAGGAAGGTTGAAGAGGCGTAAAGCAACTTGGCATCAATTATCAAATGGGGAAAGTATACTGCAAGTTCAACACCAGCAGCGCCATTGATCTGAATGGGTTTCTGGTAATGCTGGTTCTTTTCCTACTGTTCATGGCTCTGTGCGTGGCTCCCCCGAGGCGGGGCTACCTCGTCTATCGCCTCCCATGAAGATGGGTTGATGCTGTTCATTCGCTGTCTCTTGATCATGTATGTTTCTCTCCCACTGTTGCCCGACTTATGGAGAGAGAGAGAGAGGAGAGATGGCAAAGCCTGAAGCTACTTTGTTCGTTGATAACGCTTGTCTTCTTTCTTTGCAATGAGAGTTTTCGACACTTTCTGTATTGTAGACATTTTGTTTGTTGAACTCTCTATATAGAGTTCAACATTATAGTGGCTACAGAACTTATAATACGAATAGAAAAATTTATAGTTTTATAATTTCTTTGGTCTTGGTCTTGGTATGTAGACTGTTTTCATTCTGCTTCGTCCTCCTTTAGTTCCACCAGCTTCGAATGTATTCTTTAGCATTAGGTATAAAGAAAACCACTCATCACCCACCGTCCAGCGGAAGAGAAGCATTTCGTGGGGCAGTTTTGCGACGTGGCCCTGACGCAAGGAGAAACCAGGCAAAGAATTTTTTTTTTCCTTTCTGAAACATAAACGCGAGAGTTGTTAGGAAATGGAATGTAACATGATACAGACATTGTGTTTGACTTGTGCACAGAATACTTTCTTCTATGGTTTACCATTACTTGTAATAAACTGCATTGGAACATCATCATCATCATCATCTAAAATCAAATCTAACCTAACAAACAAAGTCAATCTTCACAGATCAAACTGTGCAGTTCCTTCAAGTCATCTTCCCCTTTCCTTCTTTTCTTGTTGGTTTGCTGACGAATTTTGTTGGAAACCATTAGCAAACTTCCCATGAATTTCCCAAATTTGTTCACTTGCCTTTTGCAATAGTAGAGTCTTGCCCCTTCCTTGAAGGATAAGACCTGGTCTCTCTCTAATCAAATGTACGATCAAGAGCAAGAGCTACCCTCACATGTGGAACATACCCATAAAAATAAAAAAGACCCACCCAACAACAACCACCATCATCAATTCACTTGAGTCTGACAGTTTGGACTCGGTCAATGCCTCGGAGAGTCTAGGTCAGCTTAGTTGGGAAGTTCATGTGATTGTTTTGAAATGCAAAGATAAGTAGATGTCTTTCTCTAATATCAAGATTGTTCATTATTTTAGAGAGACCAATTTTGTAGCTAACTGATTGGTAAAGCCCATAAGAGAAATTACTTACTTTTGAATTGGGTCTTGTCCCCTCCCCAAGCACTTTTGGAGCTTTATGCTCATTTATTGAAGCCCTATAATCTTTGCTTAATGAATGATATATTTCTTTTTCTGAACAAAAAGGAAAAAAAAAAAAACAACCACCACCAATTATAATAAGAAATTGTAATAAACCAATAATCAAATGGAGGAACCAGCTTGCGCTCAAATCAGAAGAATTTTGGCTCTCAAAGCTAAGCATATTTGTTTATCAACTTGGTTAATTCTGATGGACTTTCCATTTAGTTCAAGGTCAACTGCGGTCGTCTATACTTCATAATTAGATTAGCGGCACCCACCTATCGTATGAATAAATAAATCTATATATATGTCCAAGTTTTGATGTTCATTACTTATATGTATTCAAGTTGTGTGATTCGAGAGAAGAATTGAAGAAACGATTGAGCCAAGGAAATTCTGGAAAAGTTGAAGAGGTGAAAGAGAGATCTCGATCTCAAGTTGTTCATGGGGAAATTGATCATCAAGTTCGAGAAAGGTGGTGGTGTCGATTGGAACGGATTCGTTATAGCAATGCTTATTGCTCTACTGATCATGGCTTCTTGCATCATCAGTCCCAGGAGACGGGTTGTTTGCGTCTATCGCTGCCGGTGACGACGGATCGACCACGGTTTCTCTCTTGCTTTCGTCTTTCGCCTGGGCCGTCCCTAGAGATCATTGCGGTCTTCTTTTCGTAGCCGAGGTCTGGCGACAGAGATTATGATATCTATTTGTTCTTTGGAAGTTCCTCCTTTCTCTCTGCAGACATTTCGTTTGTCACTCTCTCTATTGACTAATGACGAAACATCCCGGCTGGTTACCCTCAACATGGAAACAAATAATTTGTTGTCTGTATTTTTTTGTTTTTTTGGTATTAAGTTTGCCTTCATTATCTTCGGTTCATTCTTATTTACCAGCTTCAAATGCATTCTTAAGCTTTGGGGTCTTAAACTTTTGCATTCAAGAGCAAGGTGACTCAAATCTAAAATCAAAATTAGCCTTCCAAACAAAGTCAATCTTCACAGATCAAACTGTGCATTTCCTTCAAGCTTCCCTTTCCCGTCTTTTCTTCCGGGTTCGCTTACGAAATTTGTTGGAAACCATAAGCAATCTTCCCATGAATTTCCCAAATCTGTTCACTTCTTTTGCAATGGTCAGTATGGAAAGTCTTGCCCCTTCACTGAAGGGTAAGACCTGGCCTTTCTCTAATTGAAAGAACGATCAAAGGCAAGAGCTAACCTGACATAACGTACTCATAAAAGGAAAAGAGACCCACCTAACAACAACCACCACCAATCAAAAGCAAGAGCTACCCTAACAAAACATACCCATACAAAGAAAAAAAAGACCACACCCAACAACAACCACCACCAATTAACACTAAGAATTGTAATTAACCAAAGATCAAATGGAAGAACCAGCTTGTGCTCAAATCAGAAGAATTTTGGCCCTCAAAGCTAAGCATATCTTGGGGGAAATTAACACAAAAGTTTCTATCTATTGTACTTGTATCAATTTAGTTTTAAATCTTTAAATTTGACCAATTTAGTCTTAAACCTTTTAATAATTTGTCAATTTAGTTTTTGTAATCGATTTTGATGGAAAATCATTGACATGATAGTTTAATCAATGTTGGTCATCGTATGTGACTCGATTGACGTTGCGTTGACAATTTTTTAAAATTTTTAAAATTTTTAAAATTATTATTATTATTTTTACTTTTTTTTCTTCTCTTTTATTTTTCCTAACCCTAGGCTAGCGAGGGCATCGACCCTAGCTTGTTGGTTGGGGAGGGTGTCAGCCCTTGTTGGGTTTGGGCCAAGGCCGACTCCCTCTCTTGTGGTTGACAAGGAATGTTGACCTAGGGTTAGGAAAAAAAAAAAAAAAAGATTTTTTTGATAATTGTTTAAAAAATTAAAAAATTATCCACGTCAGCATCCGCCATGTCACATTTTAGCACCGGTCATGTCATGTAGGATGTTCGACGCTCACTACATTGCTTTGTGTTAGTGATTTGCAACCCAAATTGGTCAAAATGATTAGATTGATGAATTGTCAAAATGTTTATAATTAAATTGGTAAATTGTCAATAAGTTTAGGATTAAATTGGCATAATTGAAAGGTTGATTACTAGATCAATACAAATGCAATAAGTTTAGGACTAAGTTGGCCAAATTGAAATGTTTATTATTGAATTGGCATAAGCGTGATAATTTAAAGAATTTTTTGGTAATCATCCCAAACTTTGCTAGTACTAATGGAATTTCCATTCAGTTCTAGGTCAACTGTGGTCGTCTATGGTTAATAATTAAATTAGCCGCCCTAATAATATGAATAATTAAATCAACACATCAAGTTGTGATGATGATTATTTGTACGTATTCAAGATGTGTTGATTCCTTCACTACCTAATCCTCTTATACACCCACGAAATTCCAGAAAGTTGAAGGGTGAAAGGGAGACTGATCTCAAGTTGCTGATGGGGAAATTGATCATCAAGTTCATAAAGGTGCTAGTGTCGATTGGAAGGCATTCGTCATGGCAATGACTGTTGCTCTGCTGTTGATGGCTTCTTTCATGATCAGTCGCAGGAGACGGGTCGTTCGTGCCTATCGCAGCCGCTGACGACAGTTCGACCGCAGTTTCTCTCTCGCTTCCGTCTTTCGCCTGTGTCGGTCCTTGGAGATCATTGCGGTCTTCTTCTAGTAGCCAAGGTATGGTGACAGAGATTGTGAAAGCCATGTTCTTTGGAAGTTTTTCTTCTGTCCCTCTGCAGACGTTTCGCTTGTCCCTTGGCTCTCTCTGTCGGCTATTGAGGAAATATTCTTGCTTGGTTGGCCTTCGACTGGCTTGTTTTGTCTTCATTATCTTCGGTCCATTCTTAAACTTCCAGCTTCGAATGCATTCTTAAGCTTGAGGTCTTTTAACTCTTTGCATTCAAGAGCAAGGTGACTCAAATCTGCACAAAGCATTTCAAAGAGTTGCAGGCGTGTAGTTGCTTAAATCTGATGAGGGTAAGAATTTATTTTTTGCCCATCTCTTTTCTCATGAAAAAGGAAAAATAAATTCAGGATAACAAGAACTGAAATCGATCCCATCATTCTTTTATAAGCACAAAGGTGAGAAGAGACAATTAATGCTAATGACCATTTCCGGACGTCTTCATAAAGATCTCCCACCCGCTACGAAATGTTCAATTTGAGCCATAATTACTTTTCATAGCACTAGCAACCCAAGGGTTAGCTGCCAATGAGCAGAGCTTAATTGCCTAAAGTAAGAATCAGATCAATGCTTAATTCTTTCTTATTCCACAAACCCATCATTGGATTCGGGTTATACTTGCACAAGCCATTATTGCGTGTGACCAATGGTATGAATTCCGTCCGCATGTCAACTGTTGAATCTGGTGAGCCCCTGTTTTAGATTTGACCGACACTAGATTCAGTGATCCAGAAAGTCTTTAGATGCATTGCAATGATGTCTGCCTGCGCTTTGTAATTCTCCTGTCCCAGTAGTTTCATCAAGCATGTGAGACGCTGAGGAGCAAACGCAAAGGGAGAATGCAATTCCGAAAGAGAATGAATGCATAAAAATGTCTCCATGTTTTCGGTCATTCTTTGCCGTCTATAGGTCCAATCGACCGAGCTCCGTAACTTGTGATTTGATTTTCCACGAAAGCTAACGTAGGAAAATTACGAATCTAATCCAAACATGTTCTCGAGACTGAAATCAAATAAGCTCGGTGAAGGCTTTTTCAATGGTTCCGCAACTGAAACACAGAGCATCACATCACGGTAAAAGGTGTATGGTGCAAATGAAGAGATGCCGACGGACAACAGCCGAGACCTGCATTGCCTTCTAGATCTTACCAGATGGAATCACCACGTCACAATAGAAAATTTTAAAGGACATCAACATGTAGAAAAAGTGAACTCGATGAATGTCCCAACTTGAACAATTGACAAATTGAATGACTCCTTGAACATTTGATAAACCAAACAACTCCATGGTTATCCAGTATCTTCAGAATTTATCGATATGGTGGCGAGGATTTACAACATCCTTTACAAACACAACATACAGGTATGCACACTAACATGCACAAATCCCAGTCTTCTTAGACACCAGTACATACCATGATCATACTTCTGTGGTACAACCGGATGTCTATATCAATCATCGTTGATCACAGACTTGCGCGCTCTGGGAAAGACCAGGAAGTGCTAGTAGAATGGAATACGGAAATTTGGACACGAAGGACCTCATGAATGGCACCTCGATGAAGCACGCTGAGGACCTCGTTTTCCTGAGGCAATGCTAGATCTTGCAGGGAAACTGAACGAGAATGAGACTCGTCTCGCATTCGGAAGCCATAGAATAATCTGCCGAGCTTCCACCATTTGACACTTACTTGACGTTGTGAGATCTTGCTATTCTGAAGCGCTTCCATGACATGCTCAGCCTGCAAAATTTCTATGATTATTTTACCATGGAGTAAACTCCAACCAATCTCCGGAGTCTCTGTGACATGATTCAATGCATTGGATAATGATAGAGTGATATTCCTAACTGACAAGCCAGAATGAGACCTCTACCCTTAACAGAACAGAAATCAACAGGCAAATTAGTAGAGAATCCCATTATGATTAGCCCATACCTGTTCATCTGCATGGTGCGATTCCACAAATCAAAATCAAGTATCTCATATTCAAAGGCAGGGCATTACATATAGTATGCAAATTTAAATTTTTCATTTACCATTCTTCTTTTCAGCAGTATGTAGCTAAATAAGAGGCCAGATGAACAATCAAGCTGTAAATATCGACTTCGAGATTGATGAAATTTGAGACTGACACAAATACAATCTTCAAAAAGCAAGTTCTCACATAGAGTGATGCACAATATTTGCGAGGAAAGGTTTATACCATATACACAATCTTTCATTTTCCAAATAGATGAGTTGACTTGCTGAAGAGATCTTTCCCCTCAATGTAAGAGGAGCAGGAAAATGCTACAGCCCTAACAAACACAAATTCCTGCTTTTGTTTCTGGACATTTTAGCACCATTCAAAAGTTCTACACACCGCATATCTAGCAAAGCCGAAACATCATAGTCTGCTCAACGACAGTAATTGAAAGCAAGATGCCCATTTGGCAGTGATGTGCGTCTTTCCTCGGCGCACCAAAGTAAACAGTCACTTACCGGCACTTCGAGCCAGTGCATGCAATAATGCAAGCCGACCAAGTTCAGCAGCACATTCACTTCCGGCCTGAACAGAAACATTTCGACGTCCTTGAATCCGAGCCGCATAGAGCTCAAGTGCTCGATCGCTTTTAGGTAGTCCCTGATCTCGAGCGAATCGGAAAACAGACATTGCTCAACGTGCTGAACGACCAACGCAGCTCGCTCGGCCATCTCGGCATGCCAATTCACGTAAAAGTCCCTCCATCCCTACTTTCAAAATTCCAATCACCAACAAAGAACCCAAACCTACCATGATCAGAATTTCTCCCTCCTAGCCGACAATTGCACGATCATCAAAATAAGCAATTTTCATCATCAAAAGATTAACACGAACCCAAACACAAACCCAAAACCCGAGACCCGATGTCGAAAGAGAAGATTACCTTGAAAGAGGAAGAGTCGCCATGATCAGCCGATGAAGATTCAGTCCACGAATCCAGAGAAGGCCATCTCCGTCGCGCCAGAGGCTCCCACAGGAAATCCGACCCGCACAAGTCCCTCCAGAATCGGCTGCAACTACCCAGAGCGCACAAATCGCCCACCTGACGATCAAACCCAAAGACCCAAATACGCGAAAGGATCAACAATCAAACAATCGAGTTCTCTTGATCGGTTCGACGATATAAGAGCCATAAAAAGAGATGAGTCGGCAATGAATTGCTCCGGGACCTGGAGGCAAGACGCGATTTTGAGGGCGATATCTTCCGGGAGGGAGGCTTGGATGCTTCCCGGCTGCTCCATTTCCACTTCCGGCTTCGCCCACCGGAGCGGGGGAGAGAGAGAGAGAGCGAACCGAAGGAAGCGAGCAAGCGTGAGAAACGTGAATACTATGATGCTGAGGTTATGACGATGGTGAAGTTGCACGTGAGGAAGAGAGAGAGCTTGCTTCCGGCGGATGAAATGGGGAAGCTTTTGAAGCTTTCCTTCAATGGCGTCAGCACTCGAGCTTGCTTCCACGCGGAAGGCGGAGATGGAGGGAGTCGCTTGAGCCGACGCGTGTGATGGGCCGGGTCGGGTGTCGAATCATAGGCCTTCGACACGAGGCCTGGCTCGGCCCGTAAAGGGTGTCAAAACTAAACGGAAAAATCGAAACTGAAACCAAATTGAAATCTCATATATTTTCGATTTGGTTGGACTTTTGATTTGGATAACTGAAAAATAACCATTCTTTTTTTTGATTCAATTAACCTGATCTAACCGAAATTATAAACAAAAATTAAATGTCCAACTTAAAATTTCTTTTTTTTCTTATCTTTTATTCAGTTCAGTTTTATTAAATAAGGCAAAAATAAGGAAAACTGAAAAATTGAAAAACCAAACTAATGGATAAAATTCGCACCTCTATCGATTCAGTTCGGATTTCCCGAAAATCGAAATGAAATCAAATTGTTGACACTCCTATAGCTCATATCCGAGTCAAGATTTAAATTTGAGGCGATCCAGCCCAACCTAACTAGCTTTCGGGTTGGTTCTAATTTTTCCTTCACGTTTTATCTTAAAACCGTTGGTAAATTAAACCATGGCTATGGCTTGGACTTACAAAACCAAATGAAATAACAAGACCAAGAACTCTCGCGTTGAAGTCGATGAGCCTATTGGTCTCTAGAATCGTTTTCCCAAGCACTAGAAGCCCTCGTCTCCGAGGTCGGCTTCAGCCATGAATAAAAGTACGATTAAGGTTGCTTCTTGAGTAGAATCAACGTGCCCGAATTCGACGACAGATGGGCTTTACCTGATCGGTTTTCAGCTTTTGAAATAGCGAACTGGTCCTCTTCGAAAACGACCCGTAATTGTATAGACCGGGTCCCGGGCCGGTCCCAGCCGGTTCAGGGCTCTATTTTGGATTTCCGGCTCGACTAATGTCCTTGGATAATGAAAGGCCAGAGTGTTTGGGGGGCAAAGCCATAATTCGGAAGGCTCAGGAGGGCCGGATTGCAATTTACAAACTTCAGAAACTCTGCTGACTCGTCATCCCACATCCGATGATTCTTGCCGCTCTCGTCGTTGCTTCTCCACCCATCGTTTAGATTTCGTCTTCGATTTCTTGAACCCAAGATTTCCAACGGCCGTGAAACACCATCTCGACCTCAAGGGCAGTCATCCCTTTCCAGGAATGCTTCGGTGAAGCTCGACCCGTGCTTCAACTGAGACTTCTTGGAGCTCCGAGAGAGGAAAATGTCACTTTCCCTGTCGTCCAGTGCATTCAGCATTCAACCCACGAAGTATGAAGCCTTGAGAGCGCGTTTCTCTTCTCAATTCATCGGCCGGATTCAGGTGAGCTCAAGCACGCACGCCCGGTCGCTCTCGCATGTGAGCTTGCCTACCTTCTTTAAGTTCAGCCGAGAAAGACTCGACCCAGTTACTGCTTCGGCAGCATCAGCGGCTGAAACAGCGGCAGCACCCTCTTCTTTCAGGGACAAAACCCCCAAGGAGATTAACGTTTTGGTGGTGGGGTCAACTGGGTATATTGGGAAATTCGTGGTGAGAGAGTTGGTGAAGAGAGGGTTCAATGTCATAGCCGTTGCTAGGGAGAGAAGTGGGATCAGGGGTAGGAACAGTAAGGAAGAGACGCTGAACGAGTTGAGAGGGGCTAATGTGTGCTTTTCGGATGTGACGGACTTGGAGACCTTGGAGAAGTCTGTGGAGGGGTTGGGATGCGGTATTGATGTCGTGGTATCTTGCCTCGCTAGCCGGAATGGCGGAGTGAAGGATTCTTGGAAGATTGATTATGAGGCCACGAGAAATAGCCTTCTTGCCGGCAGGAAATTCGGGGCTGCGCATTTCGTGTTGCTTTCTGCTATTTGCGTGCAAAAGCCCCTTCTTGAGTTCCAGCGGGCGAAGCTGAAGTTCGAGGCTGAATTGATGAAAGCAGCTGGAGAGGACGGTAAGTTCTCATATAGTATTGTGAGACCTACAGCATTTTTCAAGAGCTTGGGGGGTCAAGTTGAGTTGGTGAAGGATGGGAAGCCTTATGTCATGTTTGGAGATGGAAAGTTGTGCGCTTGTAAGCCAATGAGTGAGCCAGATTTAGCTTCTTTCATCGCGGACTGTGTGTTGAGTGAAGAAAAGGCAAACCAGGTTTTGCCGATTGGTGGACCAGGGAAGGCTTTGACGCCTCTTGAGCAAGGGGAGATTTTGTTTAGACTTTTGGGGAAGGAGCCCAAGTTCTTGAAAGTGCCGATCGAGATTATGGACTTTGCGATTGGTGTCCTGGATTTCTTGGTTAAGATTTTTCCAGGATTGGAAGATGCAGCCGAGTTTGGGAAGATTGGACGGTACTATGCTGCAGAGAGTATGTTGATTCTGGATCCCGAGACAGGGGAGTACAGTTCTGATAAAACGCCTAGCTATGGGAAGGACACATTGGAAGAGTTCTTTGAGAAGGTTCTACAGGAAGGAATGGCAGGTCAAGAATTGGGGGAACAGACAATTTTTTGAACGATTGGTGCTGTGAAGGAAATGGGTTCAATTACCAATAATTGGGTTAGGCAGCTTCAGTTTTGTAACATTATCTCACCTAAAGTTGCGGATCCTTACCCAGAAACTGATGAAGCACCTGTATAATCTGTGAGTAAGATATATATGTAATGATTGATTCTTACTGCCAATGCACACATTCTGTTATTCATAACTTTGAAGTTATTGATGTCTCGTGCACGGTATTCACCACATTGCATAAAACTATGGATTAGATGTTAGAAATGATTCGAAGGGTAATAAGTTGCATCAAAGATATGGTCCGATGGCAGAAACATATGCTGGCAGTGGAAAACTCATTTAAGTAAAAAAATCAGAATATCAAATGCCTTTGACTAATTATTACTGCTTTGTGAATCCTTGCCTGTTGAATTGTTGAGGCCTTCTGTATTCTAGTCGTGATCCGTTTGGATAGTTGCAATTCTTGAAGTTACTTTTAATGTGGTCCTGGAGGAACAATTTGAACAGTTTTGAGATTGATCTTAGATGCATTAGAAAAAATGGAAACATGAGAAAAAAGAAATGCCTTGCTAAAGCAAGAGGAGGTTGGGGTTTTGTAATATGGCTGTCTTTGGCGAAGAACTTTTTGTACGGATG
Source organism: Eucalyptus virginea (assembly GCA_014182375.1). NCBI lineage: Eukaryota > Viridiplantae > Streptophyta > Magnoliopsida > Myrtales > Myrtaceae > Eucalyptus > Eucalyptus virginea. The sequence goes on from CM024521.1 coordinate 49,722,259, forward strand.
GTTCTTTTTTATTTCCTTGTTATTTTGTGTTCATGTTGTGACCCTGGCATGTTCAGCGAATAGCTCATTCTGACATTTTATTTGCAGTAGACACTTTTAGGCAACCCAAAATCTTTGCAGAAAGTCTCTCAGTGAGCATCAAGGTACTTGTGGAAGTCTGATACACATCTTGATGCTGCTAGCTAAAAACTTGGTGTTCTTGCTAGATGTCATATATTGAATTTAGGCCTGAATGAAAGAATTTTCAACATGTTCTAGATTTTAGGAATTCTTTGAGACCATTTACACCTGCAGTTCCCGTTCCTGGGCATAGGAGTTAGGTCAGAACTGGAATATGCAAATATGACACCATAACAAGTCCCAAAGCATACTCTTGTTGCTTGCGTCGGTTGGTCATTTCATTTTGAAATTTTCCCAGGATTATGAAGTATCTTTTCGTTAGTTTTGGTCTATATGCCAACCTGAGTCAAAACAGGAAATTTGGAAGGTGGCATGCTGGGAAAAAATGGTTGAAAGAGCTAAAAGAGGATGATTTGGCTGCAAGCCAATATCTAGGTGCTAAGAATCGATAGACTTGAATGAGCATACCTCTCCATTGGGTTTCTCCTTGTTTAGCTTTGTGTCATGTAAATGCCATTCGTGTTATATCAGAACAAGGACCTTCTGTGGAAGGAGTTTGTAATGCCCACTTCTTGCTGAATCAATGGCATTGCTTTGGCCAGTATCTTCTCCTCAAAAAAAATTTCGTCATTAAATATAATTCTTCTTGGACATAAAGAGTCAAAGAGTGATGGTTCTTGGTCAAATCGGTCAACCTATTTTGCGTTTCTTTGCTACTTCATGCTTTGTATAGGGCCTCTAAAAACCAATCACTTTGGTCCTGGTTAATTCCTGTTTCTCACATATTTTGATGTATGGCGCCCAGCAAAATGTTCTCTTCATGAACCACTCGTCTTGTGAAATTTGAGACGAACTCAAATGTAGATAGAATGTTAGAACCCTTGACGAGTGGGGAACAATATCTGATGGGCCCGTTGTAAGAAAAAGATGGTACATCACTATAAATGCCAGAACAAGACGTATGCAGTGACAATACAGAGGACAGATGCCCCCTTTTTTTATTCACGAGCAGAACACATCTATGATCTATCTACCTGTACTTGAGGAACAAAACATGGACAACATTTTCACAGGGGGATCATGAACGGCGAGGCAAAGTCACACTCAAAGTGTGAGATTTCTACTGTGGGATCTTCTTTTGCAGAGAGAGGATGGAGAGGATGATGAGGAGGATGAGAACCAAAGCAGCCACGATCGAGACTGCAATGGAGGTCTCAAGGTGCTGACAGAACTTGTCATAGACATTGCAAAACTCGTCCCATCTCTCATGGCTGTTCCCCTGGCGGTTCCCCTTCAGCCATATGTATGCAACCCCTCCTGCTGTCCCCGTTGCTGAGGCCACTAATCCCAGCATCACCTGGGCATTTCACAACACAGTTTTATCAATCTCAGTGCCACACTGAGCTTGCTCATGAATTATGAGACATTCGTGCTCTTGGGCTGCTAGAAAAGCACGGTCCATTCCTTTACTTGTCACGGTTTTAAAGGAGCTACTCGAACAAAAGTTTGTTCATTTACCAAAAGAAAAAAAAAAGAATAGAGTGCTAAAGTTTGGTGCTTGAGAGCTCACCACATCCCAGACCACAAAGAAGAGGGGAAGCTGGCTGAGAAGGCCGGCTTCAAGACGACCGAGATGGACGCGAGTGCCGTGATGATGCTGTAGAGGCAAGCCACTGAGAAAGCCACTACAAAGTATCTGCACAGAAATTAACTACTGTAAAAAGGTGAAATTATTCTTGGAAAGCTTGATTGTTATTTAAGGATTACGGCGAATAAACTGTCATCCAAACAAGATCGGTTCTTGCATGGGTTCCAGGTAGGGAAGGGTTCAGTTACTTGTCGCACTACGCTATCCGAGATGACTTCCACACAGTTGCGAGTGCATAGTACTATTGATTTTATCAATTACATCGAAATAAAAGTAAGTTATTAGGTTTCTAAGGAGGACCGCTCACTTCATAAAAGTGTGGAAAGTGATTGATTTGGTCGTTGATTTATTCTCTCGTCTTCATTTTTGTTCGTTATGGGGCGACGTCTTCCAGAGGACATAAAACTAATGGTCAAAATTACATACGAACAACTCGTCACGTGCATAGACCTTGACATTTTGTCTACTGCATTGATATTTTTGTCGCAGCTCATGTTCTTTGTTCTTACAAGGCACCCCGAATTAGTAAGCCACGTCGAACCAATCGATGGACATGTTATTAAGGTCTTGGCAATCAAAAAGTTTCTGGTTTTATTTTTCTGGACAGTTAAATTTCAATTATTTGGATTCTTTGGCACGTTTACGGCATTTCCCAGGCATATAATCAAGACTAATAATAGTTCGTTTGACGTAAAATATCCTTGTTTTTCCTGCAAAAGTTGCAGAAAGATGTTCTTCAAGAACTTCACTTGTGCGGGACACTTTTTCACTGAAAAGAAACAGAATCAAGAATTTAAGCACACGCGCGTAAGAAAATAACGCATGATGATATCTACGGGTGGTTTAAACATCTCTCTGATAGAGACTATTCAGTATGGCAAAACTAGCTTCAAAAGGGGAAAGAAAGAGTTAATTTCTTGATGGGTATAAACCAACTTCTGCGAGCAAGACGGAGAGAGGTATGATCGAAATGAACTACAACCCTAACGTCGAAGGAAGGGATTGGTTCGGGCACGCTCTCGAGGAGCGTAGCAATCGGTGTTCGGCATCTTCTTAATCAGGCAAGGAAGAAGTAGCTAGCAAAAGGAGTGAGAAGTAGAGCTAGGAAGCAAGGGAAGCTGGGCAGGTCTAGGGTCTTTAGATTTTTCAAATCCCTTACTAAAAAACAGTAAGAGATGCATGGAACCTTATGAGTAACTAGCGACTTACATGAAAGCAGGGTAGTTATCGAACTTAGCCTCCGCAAGTGCCCCTGAGAATGGTCCTGGAAAAGGATCTTCTCTCGTTTGCTTGCTAAAGACCATGACCAAGAGCGCGATCAGCGTCAAAGCAAACAGCAACCCTCGAAGAGCCGTGAGCAATCTTGCCACGTGTGGAGGACCTGCAGGCGGAGGCGGGGCCTCCACTTTTGGCGGTGGCGCCTCAGCTGGCTTCGCCGCCTCAGGATCGGCTACTTTCTCTTGGGTTGACATGGTTGCTCAAGATGCTTAGCTGGGCTTGAGTCTCTGGTTATGGCCGCAATAGATGCTTGGTCTATACATGTAGAAGTGGCAACGACTCGATTCTTTTATATTTTAATTTATCTGTTTTTGGGTTGAATAAGGATGTGAAATGTGAATGATTTTGGTTGGTTGGAGTACCAGGTACGCAAAAGCCAGATTGGATGGTTACATATTCGCGCATCTAGCACTGAGTTGGAAGGGTCGACCCGGACAAATGAGAAGACCAAAGAACTGTGGACACACGCAATAACGACGGTCAAGTTCAACGGAGTTCTTACGAACTACTTGAGATGAAGTTGGGTTTCCTAAATATCTAGTCCGAGCATTAAACCAGCGCAAATTCAGGATTTAGTACACATGATGACTAGAGGATATTGTCATCAACCAAATAAAAGGATATTACTAGGGCTGTCAAATGGGTGAGTCAGGTTGGGCAGGGCTCGAGCTCGTTGATGTCAGGTAAGCTCGGCCTTGCCATAGACTGACAAGGCTTGAGCTCATCGATGAGGCTCGACCTCATCGGAATTTGGTGAGCTCAGGCCTTGCCGACTTATGGCAAGGTTCGAGCTCGCCTGTGGCTGGTCGTTGGCCACGGCGGCCTTCAACTGGCCAATGAAGAAGAAAAAGAAAAAGAAAAAGAAAGAAAGGGAATAAAAAAGAAAAAAGAAGAAGAAAAGGAAATTGAAAAGTAATAGATTTATCGTATTAATTGAGGAAGTTTTGTGTTAGGTTATTCACTTAATATTGAAAATGGATCAAACGTTTTGACCCATTTTCGACCATATAACTCAGCTTAGAACTTTTTGGACTCATTTTAACTAGGCTTTTATATCTTTATAATCCACATGCAATCCATTAATATTAAATGAGTCAAAAAGTGGGTCATGATCCCATTTTGCCACCCCTAGGTATTACATATGGTCCCATCTTGCCTCGCTAGCCGGAATGGTGGAGTGAAGGATTCTTGGAAGATTGATTATGAGGCCACGAGAAATAGCCTTCTTGCCGTCAGGAAATTCGGGGCTGCGCATTTCGTGTTGCTTTATGCTATTTGCGTGCAAAAGCACCTTCTTGAGTTTCAGGTTGAGTTGGTGAAGGATGGGAAGCCTTATGTCATGTTTGGAGACGGAAAGTTGTACGCTTGTAAGCCAATTAGTGAGCCGGATTTAGCTTCTTTTATTGCAGACTGTGTTTCGAATGAAGACAAGATAAACCAGGTTTTGCCAATTGGTGGGCCAGGGAAGGCTGTGACGCCTCTCGAGCAAGGGGAGATTTTGTTTAGACTTTTGGGGAAGGAGCCCAAGTTCTTGAAGGTGCCGATCGAGATTATGGACTTTGCGATTGGCATCCTGGATTTCTTGGTTAAGATTTTTCCAGGATTGGAAGATGCAGCCGAGTTTGGGAAGATTGGACGGTACTATGCTGCGGAAAGTATGTTGATTCTGGATCCCGAGACAGGGGAGTACAGTTCTGATAAAACACCTAGCTATGGGAAGGATACATTGGAAGAGTTCTTTGAGAAGGTTCTTCGGGAAGGAATGGCAGGTCAAGAATTGGGGGAGCAGACAATCTTTTGAACGATTGTTGCTGTGGAGGAAATGGGTTCGATTACCAATAATTGGGTTAGGCAGTTTCAGTTTTGTATTACTTTCTCACCTAAAGTTGCGGATCCTAACCTGGAAACTGATTGACATCTGTATAATCTGTAAATAAGATATGTATGCAATTATTGATTCTCTTTGACAATTCACACATTCTGTTATTCATAACTTTGAAGTTATTGATGTATCATGCATGGTATTCACCACGTTGCGTGGAATTATGGCTTAGATGTTAGAAATGATTCGAAGAGTAATAAATTGCATCAAAGATATGGTCCGATGGCAGAAACATATGCTGGCAGTGGAAAACTCATTTGAGTAAAAAAATCAGAATATCAAACGCCCTTGACTAATTATTACTTCTTTGCGAATCCTTGCCTGTTGAATTGTTGAGGCAAACGCCCCTGGCTAATTATTTTTGCTTCATGAATCCTTGCCCGCTGAATTGTTGAGGCCTTCTGTATTCTTGTCAGGTTCCGTTTGGATAGTTGCAATTCCTGAAGTTACTTTTAACGTGGTCCTGGAGGAACAATTTCAACAGTTTTGAGATTGATCTTAGATGCATTAGAAAAAAAGGAAACATGAGAAGAAAGAAATGCCTTGCTAAAGGACGAGGAGGTTGGGGTTTTGTAATATGGCTGTCTTTGGCAAAGGACTTTTTGTACGGATGGTTCTTTTTTATTTCCTTGTTATTTTGTGTTCATGTTGTGACCCTGGCATGTTCAGCGAATAGCTCACTCTGACATTGTATTTCCAGTAGACACCTCTAGGCAACCCAAAATCTTTGCAGAAAGTCTCTCGGTGAGCATCAAGGTACTTGTGGAAGTCTGATACACATCTTGATGCTGCTAGCTAAAAACTTGGTGTTCTTGCTACATGTCATATATTGAATTTAGGCCTGAATGAAAAGATTTATAACGTGTTCTAGATTTTAGGAATTCTTTGGGACCATTTACAACTGCAGTTCCTGGGCATAGGAGTTAGGTCAGAACCGGAATATGTGAATATATGATGCCATAACAAGTCCCAAAGCATACTCTTGTTGCTTGTGTGGGTTGATCATTTCATTTTGAAATTTTCGCAGGATTGTGAAGTATCGTTTTGCTAGATATGGTCTATACGCCAACCTGAGTCAAAACAGGGAATTTGGAAGGTGGCATGCTGGGAAAAAATGTTTAGAAAAGCTAAAAGAGGATGATTTGGCTGCAAGCTAATATCTAGGTGCTGAGACTCGATAGACTTGAATGAGGATAGCTTTCAAATGGGTTTCTCCTTGTTTAGCTTTGTGTCATGTAAATGCCGTTCTTGTTATATCAGAACAAGGACCTTCTGTGGAAGAGGAGTTTGTAATGCCCACTTCTTTATTGCTGAATCAATGGCATTGCTTTGGCCAGTATCTTCTCCTCAAAAAAAATTTCGTCATTAAATATAATTCTTCTTGGACATAAAGAGTCAAAGAGTGGTGGTTCTTGGTCAAATCAGTCAACCTATTTTGCGTTTCTTTGCTACTTCATGCTTTGTATAGGGCCTCTAAAAACCAATCACTTTGGTCCTGGTTAATTCCTGTTTTTCACATATTTTGATGTATGGCGCCCAGCAAAATGTTCTCTTCATGAACCACTCGTCTTGTGAAATTTGAGACGAACTCAAATGTAGATAGAATGTTAGAACCCTCGACGTGTGGGGAACAATATCTGATGGGTCCATTGTAAGAAAAAGATGGTACATCACTATAAATGCCAGAACAAGACGCATGCAGTGACAATACAGAGGACAGATGACACATTTTTTATTCACGAGCAAAACACATCTATGATCTATCTACCTGTACTCGAGGTACAAAACATGGACAACATTTTCACAGAGGGATCATGAGCAGCCAGGCCAAAGTCACACTCGAAGTGTGAAATTTCTACTGTGGGATCTTCTTGTGCAGAGAGAAGATGGAGAGGATGATGAGAAGGATGAGAACAAAAGCAGCAAGGAGTGAGATTGCAATGGAGGCTGCAAGGTGCTGACAGAACTTGTCGAAGGCATCGCAAAACTTGCTCCATTGCACATGGCTGTTCCCCTCTAGCCATATGTATGCAACCCCTCCTGCTGTCCCCGTTGCTGAGGCCACTAATCCCAGCATCACCTGGGCATTTCACAACACAGTTTGATCAATGCCAGTGCCACACTGAGCTTGCTCATGAATTATGAGACATTCGTGCTCTCGGGCTGCTAGAAAAGCACGGTCCATTCCTTTACTTGTGACGGTTTAAAGGGAGATACTCGAACAAAAGTTTGTTCATTTACCAAAATAAAAAACAAAAAAAATGGAGTGCTAAAGTTTGGTGCTTGAGAGCTCACCACATCCCAGACCACAAAGAAGAGGAGGAAGCTGGCTGAGAAGGCTGGCTTTGAGACGACCGAGATGGATGCGAGTGCTGTGATGATGCTGTAGAGGCAAGCCACTGAGAATGCCGCTACAAAGTATCTGCACAGAAATTAACTACTGTCAAAATGGTGAAATTAATTCTTGGAAAGCTTGATTGTTATTTAAGGATTACGGCGAATGAACTGTCATCCAAACAAGATCGGTTCTTGCGCAGGTTCCGGGTGGTGAAGGGTTCATTTACTTCTTGTGCTGCGCTAACCGAAATAGATAACCTCCACACCGTTTGTGTGTGTGTAGTACTATTGATTTTTATCAGTTACATAGAAAGAATAGTAAGATATTAAGTTTGTAAGGACGACCACTCCCTTCATAAATGTGTGAAAAGTGATTGATTTGGTCATTGATTTTATCTCTTTTTCCTTCCTTTTTGTTCTTTATGGGGCGAGAGGCTTCCAGAGGACGTAAAACTAGAGGTCAAAGTAACATAGGAACAACTTGTCACTTACATAGACCTCGAAATTTTGTCTACTGCATTGATCATTATTGTCGCAACTCATGTTGTTTGTTCTTACAAGGCACCCCGGATTAGTAAGCCACGTCGAACCAATCGATGGACATGTTACTAAAGTCTAGGCAATCAAGAAGTCTCTAGTTTCCTTTTTCTGGACTGTTAAATTGCAATTATTTGCCTTCTTTGGCATGTTTACGGCATTTTCCAGGCATATAATGAAGACAAATGATAGTTCGTTTGACGTAGAATATCCTTGTTTTTCCTGCAAATGTTGCAAAATGATGATCTTCAAGAAGTTCACTTATGGAGGACACTTTTTCACCGAAAAGGAAACAGAACCAAGAATTTTAAGCACATGCACATAAGAAAGTAACGCATGACAATATCTACGAGGAATTTATTTAAACATCTCTCTGATAGAGACCATTCAGTATGGTAAAACAAGCTTCGAAAGGGAAAAAGAAGCTAACTTCTTGATGTGCATAAGCCAACTTCTGAAAGCAAGATGGAGAGAGGTACAATCGAAATGAAGTTCAACCCTAACGTAGAAGGAAGGGATTGGTTCAGGCACGCTCTCGAGGAGTGTATCGATCCGTGTTTGGCATCTTCTCAGTCAGGCAAGGAAGAAGTAGCTAGCAAAAGGAGTGAGAAGTAGAGCTAGGAAGCAGGGGAAGCTGGGCAGGTCTAGAGTCTCTAGGTCTTTCCAATCCCTTACTTAAAAACAGTAAGAAATGCATGAAACCTTATGAGTAACTAGCGACTTACATGAAAGCAGGAGAGTTTTCGAACTTAGCCTCCACAAATGCCACTGAGGGTGGTCCTGGGAGAAGAACTTCTTTCGTTTGCTTGCTAAAGACCATGACCAAGAGCGCGATCAGCGTCAAAGCAAACAGCAACCCTCGAAGAGCCACGTCTGCCGTGAGCAAGCTCGCCACGTTCGGAGGACCTGCGGGTGGAGGCGGGGCCTCCGCTTTTGACGGTGGCGCCTCAGCTGGCTTCGCCACCTCAGGATCGGCTACTTTCTCTTGGGTTGACATGGTTGCTCTAGATGTAAGCTGGGCTTGAGTATGTGGTTATGGCCGCAATAGATGCTTGGTCTATTATATATACGTGTAGAAGTGGCAACGGACTCGATTCTTTTATATTTTAATTTATCTGTTTTTGGGTTGAATAGGGATGTGAAATGTGAATGATTTTGGTGGATTGGAGTTCCAGGTACGCAAAAGCTAGATTGGATGGTTACATACTCGTGTATACATCACTAAGTTGGAAGGGTCGACCCGGAGAAATGATAAGACCAAAGAGCTGTGGATACACGCAATAACGACAGTCAAGTTCAATGGAGTGCTTACGAACTACTTCAGATGAAGTTGGGTTTCGTAAATATTTAGTTCGAGCATTAAACCAGCGCGAATTCAGGATTTAGTACACATGATGACTAGAGGATATTGTCATCAACCAAATAGAAGGGTATTACTAAGGACGATCAAATGGGTGGGTCAAGTTGGGTGGGGCTTGAGCTTCTCAACGTCAAGCAAGCTCGGCCTCGCCACAAGCCAACGAGGCTCAACCTGGTTGGAATTTGGTGAGCTCCAGCCTTGCTGACCTATACCAAGGCTCGAGCTCCCCTATGGCTGGTCACCGACCAATGAAGAAGAAAAAGAAGAAGAAAATAAAATTGAAAAGTAATAAATCTATTGTATTAGTTGAGGAAGTTTTGTGTGAGATTATCCACTTAATGTTGAAAATGGGTCAGACATTCTAACCCATTTTCGATCTATACAACTCAGCTTAAAATTTTTTGGACCCATTTTAGCTGGGTTTTTATATCTTTATAATCCACATGCAACCCATTAGTACTGAATGAGTCAAAAAGTGGATCATGATCCCATTTTGCCACCCCTAGGTATTACATATGGTCCCTAGATTTGGGAAAAATTGTTGGAAGCGATGAGATAATGAACTTTGGCTTGATATTCGATTTTGGTACGTTAACTTGGGTTCAATTTGATCCTTGATATAATGCGGAATTGCTCGTATTGTCCTTTTTTTTTTCCTTTGCATCGAATCCATTTTGTAGTTGAAATAGGATGAACCAAGTCTGGAGGAGTTAACTAGGATGAACTAAGTCTGGAGGAGTTAACTAAATTTATAGTTTTACGGGTTATACAACTCAAACTTTTCTTTATCACAAGCGCGAGTTTCTCGTAGAGATTCCTTCTTGTGAGGATCTTGGTTGTAATTGGGATCGGAAAGACTTGAATGCGAATGGATTCGAGTGCCCCAAATTTCCTTTTGCTGTTGATACTTTACAGTGGAACATCTCATCGTTTCTCCCGTGAAAGTATGCATACCGCCGAACCACATTAATCTTCCATGTCGGGTTTAATTTTCTTGCTTGGATCGTCATGTTTGCTCTGTGCTTCCATGTTCTTGCGCAACATGCCGATAGCAGATCGTCCATGTTTTGAATAAGGAGATTCGGAAGGATTGACTTTCTTATTGCTGGACTTAAAAGAGATCCGTGCCAAGTGAAAATTGAACTTGAAACCTCCCATATTCCAAGTTGCTACATCATAGTTCTTTCGTTACTGAATGACGGGAGACGTGATAATTTTCAAGACTACGATATGATTTATTTTCGCTCTAAAATTCTAGAAATTTCGGGTGTTATCTTAGAGATTTGAGAAATTTCATTTCCTTTCATTTGTTGTATCAATGGGTTTAGAGATTTTGTTTACTTTATTGAATAGTTCTCTAATTATCTTTTATTAGGACATCACTAGAATTTTTTGGGGCTATTCATATCCCTATTTGTCTCTTTACTAAGCAGCTTTCGACGCTGAATCAAAAATAATATCGGGAGCTTTTCTTTGCTGTGCTTCGTGGTGTGCGGCTTTCGTGCTCTGCAATTGTTCATTCGTGTTTGCAAATTGCGGTTTGAGTTATCCTCGTTTCCATTGCATCGCTTGAGCAACCTCCAGAAGTTCGAGAGGAGGCACTTTGCTAGGAAATGTTCGTCTCGTGTGAACTCCAAGTCTACTCTCTTTAAACTCGGATTGCAAAACTCATTTGGTAAAAGATAATCTTATGAAGCTTAGAGGGTTATTAATTAATTGAGTAGATCACTGAGTTGCCATTACGTACCATATGTCAACCTTATTCTTTGCTAGGCAGCGACATCATTGCTTGCTGCACTTGTAATCATCTCATGAAATCTCATACTATTGAGATTTAAGTACGTAACTTGCGGTTTCAATGTGAATTTTGGGTAAAAGTGATTGAATGTAAGTAGGTAATATGCCGATCCACATATAAGCCAATCTTTTTTTTCTTTTTTAGAAAAAAATATCAAGAAAAGGAAGAAAAGAAATTCTATCCCCTGGGCCACATTCAACTTCAAGAACTTGCCTACCATCCATCAGTCAAATTGATAGCAACGGCGATGATGATCGATGATCAGCCGGTCAAACACAAGGAGAATGCCCCATCCCCACGCGAAAAGAACAGATGTACAGGCAGTAGTAGCAACTAAAATTCAGGAGGAATTATAATCCTCTAAAATTGTAACTCTAGAGGATTGCGTTTGTCACGTCGTGCACGCCTCATGAAGACAAAATGCATGCATGCACGCATATGTGGGTACCAAAGCCATTTCTGATAGTTCCAATTTTTGCATTCTTTTCTCATGATGTAACAAGGGCTGTACGTAGGTTCTGTATCTTTGGCACCACGTTTGGACAGTTCAATGAGATAAAATCAAGAAGCGATGGCGGTCCCGTATACCGTCATTGAATCAGTCCAGATTGATTGCACTTCTTAATTCTGGACAGCGAAATTCTGTCAGAATTATAACGAAATAAGCCACAAAACTAGATTAAAATTGAAAGGACCACCATATTTATTGAAGTCGCTGTAACTGCCATTTGGTCCCAACTAAAATGCGTGTGCCAAAAGATCCTCTCTGCAAAAACTAGTCATCTGAGGTTGTTCTCAGCAGTCAATTGTTGATGATGCAACCATTCTCTCCAATACACTTAACTCTCTTGGGGATGGAAAAGAATCATTATCTGGAAGTACGGGAATGATAACATTCAAATCAAGGAGGAGCAGATCTTTTAATGGTTCAGGGACCTTCACAAGAGAAACTGCAGATGCATGTTGCTCGAGACGTGAGTACTGTGCTTGTCTTGCTTCTCAGCAGAATTGGCTGAAACTAACATGCCAACCTTAACGGTCCACATAGGAGACAGATCTGCAGCTAATGCATTCAATCTCCAATTCTGTCAAACTTTAACAAAGGGCACCTTCAGTGGTTAGTTCTTCCATATTCACTTTCACCTCCAAGCCTGTGTTTAATAAGGAACTAACCATGGCCGGGATATCAGATTTGAGAGCAGCAGCCAACGCCTACATGAGCAAATAGGAGCGAGGTCATAAGAATTTTGAGATAGTTAAATGCAGCATATATACAACCAGCAACAGGAATGCTTGGGAAAATATCAATAGAGCAATATATAACTACAAACGAGCGATATTTCTACTTCTACCCAAAGTGAAATGGATATTTAGTCAAAGGAAGTACCTTGCGTTCGTCTTCTTTCTTCCGTTTGATAACCTCGAATGGCCACTCACTGATAAGCTTTTGAAGTTCAACCATAATGCCAGACCTCTTAGCATCAGGTAAACTCTGGCATCAATCCAAGGTATTCACATAGTGAGACCTAAGAAGCGACATCTGAATAAACAGAGCCTACAAAGGGTGTATTTCCAATTTTATCTAATTCAGGAGTCTGAGATGATCTTTCAAACTCAACTATTAGGATTCCTGGAACTCAATTGTGTAATTTTAACCAGACAGTGTAGCAAGCCCCAAATATAAAAACCCAATCACTCAGTCACCCTCAATGAAAGGATCTGTCACAGTAATTTTATCTGAGCACATTATGGGGGACAATTCAGTAAGTCTTCCACTAATTGCTTTATTACTTAAGAGGATATGGAAAATCGAAGGACCAGTTGATAGGCTGAGGTAATTTAGGATGGCAAGTCCTTAAGCTAGGGGATCATGCCAGATGGTGAGCATATTAATAATAGCTATAGATGCTCTGAGAAGTGAGAACCACCTGATTCAAGACGTGAATGACTGTAGCAGCCTCCTCAGGTTTTCCTTCAAGTAGAAGTCCCTGCACAAAAAATTGGATATAAAACCATTTGGTTCACCACAAAACAAGAAAATGACATTCGGTTAAATTTTCATCTTACACTGGAGTGCTAAAAAGCCTCAACAAATGCTTCCAAAAAGAGAAAAAGTAATCATATCTCCTTTGGGTGTTGACATTGAATAGTCTCATGCCCAAAGGTGCTTCATGTCCTTGGATGTGAGCCCAAATTTTTTGTACTCAAGCATTAACTCACTTTTTTTTTGGCCATAGGTCTCTCACCTGGTTTACCAAGAACATTGTTCTGATCTCTATCACAATATTACTGTTTTCCTATTATCAGATTTTCTAATGCAAGAAGACCTAGAGTTCTCAGGGTCTGATATTTGCGATTTCAACAGTCTGTGTTTGTAAACTACCTTCGCACATGAGAACCCACTGCCCATGGTGTGCTGCTTCATGGACTCAGATCTTAACTTCTCGATTTTCCATAGAGATTCAACGTCTCCTAGAAAGGGTAATTTTCGTCAAACCACTAAATAAGATAAAGAAGCATAATCTCAGAACAAACAAAGAAACAAAGAGGTTGAAAGACACAGTCCAGTGAAAATTCTATTTGTATCTTATTTCTACCCTTTTGTTTAGGGAAAGAGAAATCATTGTACAGAAGAATATATTCAAGCACATCCCATCTTTTGTAGTAAGTGGCGGGACCTGGATGAGAAAACTATCTGTGGGAAGAAATGGAAAACAAAAATTGCTGAGGGACAAGGGCTTGAGAGCAGCAAAGGGAGACAGAGTGAGTGTTTCTCACCTACTTTTGCAGCAAACTCCATCCAGATGTCAAATGCAGCTTTATGCAATTTCACGCCACCCTTGACAAATCTCTTCGAATACTTTGCAAGCAACCCCCAATTGTCTGTATCGTTACAAATGCTGCAAAATTTTTCCATGGAAAAAAGGATATCAAATAACATGAGTAAACTATTAGATTGAAAGTAGCAATGCAGACAATGATTAAAATAAAAACAAGTTGATTAAATCTTATATAAATGACACTAATAAATTGGATAAATTGCTTGATAACCATGCAGTACATTTCACACAATTAAGTGCAAATAATGGCTTACTACATGATAACTCCTTCTCAGGATAAACAGCATGAAAACAGGATAAACAGCACAGAAGTGAACCTGGAGACAATATCGGCCGTGCTGGGTTGCAATTGCAAGTTATTCTTCTTCAAAAGCTTCATAACTTCCTGCATGAGGGCAGCATCTCTGTGCTCTTTAGCATATTGCTGCATTGCAATAGCCCAAGTTAGCAGAATAAATGTGTAAATGAAACAAATGGAAAAAAGAATCGCTTGACATAGATACAATTCGTCATTACCAATAGATGGTTTGCAGAGCCAATTGTAGGGGTCAATCCATAGACATTATGCTCCCACAAGGCCTTCTTACCTACAATTTTGTCAACGCTTAGTTTCTATCATTACGGACTAATTACAGCAATCTCCTGACATGAGCTACACTATGGAACTAAATTTTGATTTGATTTAATTTATTGAAAATTATGAAGAGCTTAATCACTAGAAACAGCTCAAACTGACAATTATTGAAGCTATCAGTTCATAAAAACATGTCTGCAAAAAGTGAATGCTATTTGCTAAGCTTCAACAATGAATTCAACAACTTGAAGCAGAGATGTCATTCAAGAAATCAAAGTCTTATAGAGCCAGCAATGTGTGAGAAGACCCATTTACAGAATAAGCGTTAGATGCATATTAAGTTGGATTAAGCGCAATAATGTCCAAGTCATGAATGAGTTAACAAGTTTGTACATGTAAAATAAAGTGACCCTTTTAACAATTTAAACACATTGAATCATGTCGAGAAGGTTAACATGTTATTCATATAGGACAAGTTTATACACACATTTAACAATGTTCTATACTTTAAATTGAATATCCTTTTACACATTCACACATGAAAAACTATTTCTTGAATATGTTATGTGTCATGTTAGTTCCATACACGTGCTTAATATATGTGTTGCATCTGTGTAGGACAAAATTCTGGTTTACATAATTGACGCATCCAGGAAAGAAAAAACACAAAAGCACACCTAACTACCTGCAGGATGGTCAAAAGTTCTCATAAGAACTGAATATGTTCTGAATATGTTCTCCAAGCATGACAGACTTGAGGTAAAAGACCATTTGAGAACAAGCAATATACAACAAAATGATTGTGCTAATGATAGCATAAGTAGCAACAATTGAATGCAGAAGAAGAATCAGGTAAATATATCAGCATGATATAGAATTTTTGAACTTGGCACACAACTTGTGTAGATAAAGCTCACCAAAGTCAAGAGCCCTTGCACGCACACATGCTTTTGTGACTTCCCGACAAAGGTTGCAGTTAAAATTCTCATGAATTCGAAGATTTGACAATCTCTGCGATGAAAGAAAAAACAGATGAATTTATCAACTACTCAAAAATTAAAACTTCACTTCTCAAATGGAGCAAGAAGTAAACTGACAAATCTGCGTAGGTTCTGCAAGACATCAAAGAGAAGCTTAATATCCTCTCTGTTCTTGCAATTTTCAATCATCGACCACGTCCATGCGTTTGGAGCCATTGTTCTTTTCGTGTTAACGGACTCAAGAATTTTGTCATACAACTCCTTCACGGTCTCTGCATAATATGACAAGAACCAAATATCAGAGAAAGAACTACACAATATGTCAAGACACAAATTAGATGGGAAAAAGGAAAAAACCTGTGGGTTCCTCCTTTTCGGCACTTGCTTCGGAAGAATACTGTAAACTCGAAATTATCGAATAAGAGGCTGCAGGCAATCTATTGCCATGAACCGGCCCTGTGAATTCCAACGACAATCACATCAAAACCTTTCACTGCCAAGAGAAATGCAGCTCCGTTTTGTATCAACAAACTAATTCAACCCGGAACCGACATTTAAGAACATGAAGCAACTCGACTCGAAGAAACAATTCGACATGATTAATCCTATTACAGAATCACGTCTCCAACATCAAATGCACAAAGCAAACACGATGAGCACAATAAAAATACGACATCTCGATTAAACAAGCACAATCCCGACAGCATAATCATTCCTCCGCTTCAACTTGACTAAACCAGGTGCACAACCCTCGAATGAGTTACTCAGAATTCTTCATCAATCATCAAACGCCCCCCCACCCACCATATCCAGACATCAAACTCGACCTAAAAAAAGCCCCCGCTAACAAAGAACCATCGCTCCGGCATCTACAATCCACGTCGAGATCCCTCGGCAGCAATAAACAAAAAAATCTGAGGGACGAGAAGCGCGCTACCTGCGAAACCGAGGGACTGAGCAGCAGAGGAGAAGGAGGAGCTGCGATCTCGACGTGCCTGCGCACGAATCCGAGCGCATTCCGCGACTCGGCGGTCATTCGGAGGGACGAAGCCAGCCGAGCTGACATGAACCGGAGGCTTGAGAATGCGGCAGAGCCTGCGAGCTCTTGCGGCGGCGTGCATAGCTCCGGCGCGATCGAATCAACGAGCCGACGAGTTCCTCGCGCCGGAAGGTTCGTGCTGTTGCCGAGCGAGGTTTTTCGGCTGCTCAGGGTTTTGCGAGGAGGAAGAAGAAATGAGGTAATGTTCGCCTGCGGCGGCGTCTATGGCCACTTACGGTGTGGAACATTCAGAAAACTTTTGTAAGCGACAGTCTCAAATGGAAATGGACAAATGTTTAGAAATGCTTATTATTTAGCCTAAAAAAATAAATTATGGCAAGTTGAGAGAAATTTAAATTCCATTTGGGAAGCAAAGTCTTTGTGGGATTAATTGACGATATCTTGATTATTCATTTTAGTAACATTATTATAATAAAAAAAACTTCATAAAAAAGAAAGATATTTAGCTTTCTAAGTTGATATTTTTGGGATTAATTGGTCCATTTTGATTTAGTGGTTCAGAGAGAATTTGTATGTGTATTTGGAATATTGTATAAGTTGAATTTTCTACACAATTAAGTGCAAACAATTTCATGTTTGGCGACCATATGAATTTTATGGTTTATAAAGTAGATGATATTGGGAAAATATATAAAAAAAAAAAAATGTCTTATTTTTCACCCAATGACTTATTACGTACTTCTAAGTTTAAATATACCAAATACATATGAGTTTTACCTTTGGAGACCCTTTGCACTTCCACATCAATTTGCCTCGCATCCTTAGTTTTTCTCAAAAAAATGTCTACTTCATCTCCCAAATTCTTATGTCAAAAAAAAAAAAAAAAAAAAAAAAAGCTCTCAAGCCAACTGAAAATTAAACCAGTCAAACGTGGAACAAAAGACCAAAATAAGTTTTCAAGAAGGGACGGTTTGATCTTTTCAATATTGGATTTTACTTAGATGCATGCGAAAGTTAATTGTAAACAAGGTTTTTCATTGAACTACCCACAGTAAGGTTGGGTTGAAAGCCAAAAAAAAAAAAAAACCACCGATAATAAGAAACGAGCTGTCGTTTTCTAGATTCGAGGGAAATACTCCCCTTTTTAACTTGAGCTGCAACTGTCTCCCCTCCACCCTCTATACACAACAGAAAAAACTCCTTCCCTTTGTCAGCCACGGAAACGGACCGCTTAAGCAAATCAAAACTCCAACAGACACAGAGGAAAAAACCCAAAACTTCATTACAATCTGATGCAGAAAGGGAGAGAGGATCAATCCTCCAATCTTAATTCCTTTCGATTGACATTCTTTTTAACAAAAATGGGTTGTGGAGAGTCGAAGCATGCTGTTGCCACTGGAAACACCATAACCAAAAGCAGGAGTTCAAGCGCCCATCCAGAGAAGAACAAACAAGTGGAACAAAACGTTCCTCAGGTGGAAGCAATTGGGAATGGAGCGGCATTACTTGTGCGACAAGAAATCAATAATGTGGTGAGCCAGGATACAGGAACTGCAGCTGATGTTAAGGACATAACTGAACATCCCGCGCCCAAACAAGAAGAAGAGAACAAAGGAGAAGAGACAAAGACCGAGGATGAAGACAAAGAGGAAGAGAAGGAGATCGAGTCAGAGCAAGAGTTAGAGCCAGAGATGAAACCGGTAGTAGAAGAGGAAGAGACAGAGCCTGGGAGATTCATATCCCATGACTCGCCGGATCATTATTTCTCTCCGAGAAGAGATGAGGAAGCGCTGGAAGGGAACGTGTCTGGGGGGCTCTCCTCCGAGTACAACTCACCCTGGCATGAACCGGTGAAGGAGGGCGAGTACGGTAAAGTGGTTGTGGAAGAGAAGAATCCAACTGGACTGGAAAAGGCAGAGGAATGGAAGAAGGAAATTGACTCCGCTCCTGATGAGGTAATTGAATGAGTCTTGTGAGATTTAATGGCTGAGTTCTAATAATAGAGACATGTATTCAGGATCAAAAGATCACGGGTGCAGGTTCGCAGACATATGTCTTAACGTGGATTATGTTTATGCTAATCTGCACAACCCGTTCTTTTCCCTTGATTTTGATACATTTACTGTGCATTTGGACATTGACGCGAAGGCCAAGAAGTACAAACATCTCAGACTTGACTGTTTGAGCTGGTTTTCTGATCGAGATGGTTGACTCTAGAAAAAGTTTACGGAACCATGTTTCTGTGCAGGAAGTCGTGGCTGATTTAGCAAGTGGAGAAGTAGCGAAGAGCAACTGAATCGAAGAAGCAGCATTGTGAGAACAATTTCCATAACTAATTTCAAGCAGCCTTTTATGTGTTAGTTACTTAGAATAACAGTCATGTAGTTTGGTTCTAGATGCTGAAAATTGTCAGAACAGAGAACAGACTTGAGGTTGGAGCCTGGAATGCAATTTATATCATTTGATATGCGTGCATTGGGGCTGGAGAGATGATCCTAATTTCTATGTAAAAGAAACTCCCAAGGGATGCTGTCACCTTGCGGTGTTACACTCTCAGAAGACAGTTGAAATCAAAAGGATCCTTGAATCACATAAGGTGATCAAATCATAATCAAAGAGTCATGGAGGCTAGATTTAAAGTACTTAAAACAAGTACACTAGCTCAAATGCAATTTGAACATCTAGCTATATCTGAAATAATGACTACGACATTGGCACTTCATTTTAAGACATCAAGTGAATAGCGGCAGTGTATCAAAATTTTATTCTAAACTTGGAATACCTAAAACTAATGTTCTCACAATATCTGAATGCAAGTCCTTGGCGGAGAAAATTTCGTGACTAGTAGTTTGGAAAGTGGAGGGCCACATCTCCAGAACCACATCACAAAGATCCAATTTTCATGCTTAGATATAAGTAGAGCAATTTTTTTCTGTGAGCTCGGAGCCTAGTATAATCACATTTTCAATGATCACTCAACGTGGGCATCTTTATTTCTGAGATGCCTAACAATGTGGGAATGTGTTCTTACCGAAAAAAAAAAAAAAACAATGTGGGAATGTGCCTGTCCTAATTTTGATGGATTAGTTATAACAGAAGCTGAGGTTCGGTATCAATTCTTCCCCAGATAGAGGGGATTCTCAATCATCCTGACTAGATAATTGAAAAAAGATATATCTATATCAAAATCATCCACGAAATTGTTGATGACCCTTACACTATGCATCAGAAGATGAAAAACACGAAACCCCACTGCTCTTTGGCTGTATATCGGAAAAAAATAGAGTTACTGAGAATTGTTGATTTTGTCACTATCAAATTACGTTGCGATATCCTATCGAAACAGGATAACCGTGTCTAGCAAATCAGCTTATAATTAATTATCCCTGGAGATTGTCTTCTCTGCCGTTTATTTCAAGGATTTCTTCAAGAGAAGACTTTAAGTAGGCATTACTGGAGATGGTGCTACAAAAAAAAAAAAAAAAAAAAAAAATGAAGCAGCTGTAACAATGGAATGGTAGACCCGTCTACTTGCATATACGCTCGAAAAAAAATACAGGAAATGAAGGTTTGATCAGGATTTGATTACAAGGGTTTGTTGAGCTTTATGGGATTATATACTTGAGCAGGTATTACCGACTTCCTTTATATCGGCTTGATCGATGCAGGAATCCGTGCTTATAGAGATGATGAAGAACCGTGCATTGAGGGTAGAGATTGGCATTAAGCTTCTCCAAGCAATCAAGCAGTCAAGAATGTCCATATCGATTTTGTCAAAACATTATGCCTTTATTGAATGGTGTCTCAAGGAGTTGGTTCAGATGCTGGAGTGCAAGAAAACCAAGAGACAGAACATCATGCTAGTTTTCTTGGATGTGGAACCTTCTGAGGTTTGGTAGCAAGAAACAAGAGGTGATACAGTGATGGAACTATTAGCGAACGGAAGGCCACTCCATGGAAGTTCGAGCACTAAAGGGAGGGGACGTATAAAAAGCATGCCCGACAGATCATTCAGAAATCATGCCAAAAATGGCATTGTTCACCGGGGTTTGACTTTTTCTTAGCTTAAGTATATGTTGTAAGTCCATTTTCATTCTTTCACTTGGCGAATAATTTCAACAAGGATTCTGTCCAAACGAGGTCTTAAATTTTTCTAATTTGGTTTTGCCTGACAATCCGTTGGTCAACCCAAATTTCCAATTCCAAGTGTTCTTCTACTCCCCAAGTATCAGCCTCAAAAGTGACTTAGAGAAAACATTCATCAAGATGGTTTTTAGAGAGTTGAAAAAGGGTTATTCAGTATTATCGGATTGCTTGGTTAAAGTAGATAACCGCGTGAGTGAAATCATGAGAATGATTGGCCCTTATATAGATGAAACATCGATTGCTGGTATCCATGGAGTGGGCGGTGCTAGAAAGACCACTCTTGTCATAATCATCTACAATCAACTTTCACCTGATTTTGAAGATTGTTGTTTCCTTTCTAACATTTTAGAAACTTCGAAGGTGAAGGGTGGTGAGTAATTGCAGAATTAGCTCATCTCTAACATCCTCAAAAGGAAATGGACAAATATAAGTAACCGTGATGAAGGGATTAAGATGATTAAAGATAGGCTGTGTTTTGAAAGGCTTCTTCTCATCAATGATGTCGAAATAAAGAATCAATTGAATGCATTGATGGGCAAGGGTGATTGGTTTTGTGAAGGAAGTAAGCTTATCATCTCTAGAGAAACAAATAGGTTCTCAATGTCCTGAAGTGGATTGGACCTAAGAAATTAATTGCATGGATTTTGACAAATCTCTTCAATCTTTCGGCAGACATGCCTTTAGAAGAGATTGTCTTTTGGATGATTATCTTGCCCACACCAGAATGCAGTATGCACTACTAGAGGTTCCTCTAACTCTTGAGATTGTTCTTTCTTGATTAAAGGAATGATAGTACTCCAACCCCTTAAAATAGTGAATTTGAATAAATGCATTTTGCTTAAACTCTTTCGTTTTTAAAATTTTCCATTGGGCAGGGAAAAACAAAAGTTGAAGCTCTTTGTCTCCACTTTGACCATGAGCAGTAGTACTATTTTACCTATAAGGACTTTGAGAAAATATCTAATCTAAGGTTTCTTCAAGTTGACAATTGGAAGGAATACTTTCATGTAGAAGAGAGGCTTCTTTGGCATGAATCGCTATCAAAATGTTCTTCCAATTGACAATTTCCAGGAGAATTCAGATCTCCTTCCACAATTACGATGGCTTTCTTGGCCTAAAATTCCCCCAACATTTAAGATTACAAATTTCTCCATGAAGAATGTGGTTATTCTTGATCTATCAAAGAGTAAAATTACGCACGATTGGAAGGGGTGGAGCCATATGAAGGTATGTTATATGCTAGACAACACTTATCATTTCGTCTTATTAGATTATAAGTAATCTTTGCATAATTTTTCTTTTTCATAGGTGATGAAAAATTTGAAAGTTATGAATCTGACCAGATGCGTTTGCTTGGAGAGAACCACCGACTTCTCTGCTCATTCAAAATTAGAACGTTTGATCTTACGGGACTGTCACAAATTAGTTGAAATTGACAAGTCGATTTGTCAATTGAAAAGCTTAATTTTTTTAGATGTAACATCTTGTGTGAATCTTTGAAGGTTGCCGGACAAGATGGGTAGAGATCTTGCAAGTCTCAAATACCTATATATGAGCGATTGTGAGTCGTTGGAGGGGCTTCCGAATACAATCGGAAATTTGGAATCATTGAATGAGTTGAATATAAGTGGAACGGGGATTAAGGAACTCCCTAATACGCTCTGGACATTAGAGAAGCTCAAAGTAATAGAAGGCAAAATGATGCATCATTTTCATATGGAAATCGGCAATTGCACATATAGAAATCGATCTCTGAGGATCTTGAAATTGTATGGTACGACAATACACGTGGTATCGAGGCTTCTCGAAAGTCTTACAATTCTAAAGTTGTCTACATTTTACACAAATGAGCCGCTAGATCTCTCAAACCTGCCTAATTTAAAAGAATTATGGCTGGACTTCGGGCCATCTTCTAATGAATTATGGCTGAACTTCAGGGCATGTGATTCTGATGGGGAATCCGATGGGCCTATGGAAGAGGCTCTTCCGATGCCATTGCGGACCGAGAATTTAAGCAAACTAGAATCCCTATCCCTGAGCTCTCGGTACGCGAACACCATACAAATAGATATGAGAAGTCTCCTCCCCCAACTCCGGGATCTCTCACTCTCGAGGTGCCCTAATTTGCGTTGCCTCCCGAGCCTTCCCTTCACTTTATCATCCTTAGAATTGGAATCTGAATGCTCGACCACCTTACCCATGGATATAAGTAGTCTCCTTCCTTGACTCCAGTCACTTTCACTCAAGTGCCTTAATCTAATTTGCATTGCCTCCCGAGCCTTCCCTGCAGTTTATTAGAGTTACATTTGTGCGCATTCAAGTCGGGTTGTTCCATGGAGGATCTATCGAATTTGAAGACACTATCAACTCTTCACATCATTGATTGTGATGTCTCAGAGATTCGAGGCCTTGATCGTTTGGAGAACCTACAATATTTGGGGCTTTTGCATCTTCAACAAGTGGAGATATTACCCGATCTAAGTAATCTCAATAAATTAGGGTCGCTTGTAGTATTCCATTGTGGAAATCTGGTTGAGATTCAAGGCGAACTCCCACCATCTTTGAAAAAATTGGAGATTAATCAATGTGGATCTTTACAAAAGTTGCCTGATTTGTCAAGCTTGAAGAGATTGCAACAAGTTAAAATATGGGGTTTCAGGAAATTAGATGTGGAGGATCTATCGAATTTGAAGACACTATCAATTCTTTCCATCTGTTACTGTGCTATCTCAGAGATTCGAGGCCTTGATTGTTTGGAGAACCTATGAGTATTGTCGCTTTTGGAACTTCAACAGGTGGAGATATTACCCAATCTAAGTAATCTCAATAAACTACAGACTCTTCAAGTATTTGTTTGTTGTGATCTGGTTGAGATTCAAGGCGAACTCCCACCATCTTTGGAAGAATTGGTTATTCATGAATGTGGATCTTTACAAAAGTTGCCTGATTTGTCAAGCTTGAAGAGACTGCAAAAAGTTAAAATAATGAAGCAAATTGTAGCTGCCGACTTCTTTCTTCTTCATTAAGTATACTTAATTCATAAGCAAGTGTAGTCTAGTAATCTAGAGTTTTCCAAAAATGGATCATATTTTAACAATTAGCAATAAGTCTGGGAAAAGATCGCATTGTCTAATGAATATCGCGTTGATGTAAATATCAAGTTGCTATAACTTTGCCCAGAACGTGTAATTTTGTCTCAGGGATATTCTATCAAACAAGTTGACTGCATGGACTAACTTGAATTAAAAACACACAAAGTCAACTCTTCTCTCTACCGTATGATTCGACGAGCGATACCCCGAGAATCTTGAGCAAAAGGCACACAAAATTCACTTTCTCAGAAGACAGACATGGGGAAGTGCAGTTTTCTGATTCGATCAATCTACTGGGAAGGGAGCAGGGCATCGGCGAGCGGGAGGAAGCTGAAGACGCCGTCAGAGGCATGAGTGCGCCCGTGGAGGGCAAGGAAGGATTGTCGACGAAGGGCCAGCGTACAAGCTAGGCCCGGTGGCTAATGAGAGACGGCCATTTGAGGGCATGTGCAAGATCACGATGTCGAACAAAATCAAGGTGTTCTTTCGCAACACAAACACTTTTGAGTTGCTCAAGATCTGCGCTTCTCCGTGTGTATATGTTGTCTTCACCTACATTTAGAGACGATGGAGGCCACGACCGCAAAGATCTGCGCTTTCCCGTGAGGAACGCATGACCCACGGCGGTGGCTAGGCGCCACCGCCGTCACCACCGCAATCTTGCCCGTTCGCATGTTCTCCGTGCGTGAATATATATATAATATACTGTCGATGATATTAGCTCACGTATAATGACGTGGCAGTCTATGTGTTTAAAAGGAGGGAAGAGAAAAAAATCAGAAAAATCATAAGAAACCAAACGTCCTCTTTGTCCGCCTTAAATTGTTGACCGTACCACATAAGACTATCGATGATAATTGAATCATCACATCACCGATTTTCATAGAAAATTAGTTAAAGGAATTATGTTTGAATTATCAAAATATTTAAGATTAAATTGATAAAGTTGAAAATTTTAAAATTAAATTCCATACAATAAGTTAAAGATTGATTTAGTAATTTCTCAAATCACACTCTAACAGGGCACGCTAACCCAACCCCCGAGGATTAGAAAGTAGGAAGGACGAATAAAAATTCTGATCATTATCTTCAAATTACTTCAAATATTTCTCCTTTTATCGTATAGAGTTCGACTCCGAAAGATCAAATATTGTTTAATTATCCAATTCCACTACAGAAAAATTGTTCATGGATCCCAATATAATTAAAAGTGACATGAACTCAAGAGAGAATGACAAGTTGACAACAGAAGATAGGATCGAATATTACGTACTTATACATTAAATAGGTTACTAGTAATTCTGCCCTAACTTGGTAGCACTCTTTGTAAATTTTTTGTGACGATGGTCAATTTTTCTAAAATCTTAAGCCTATTTATCGAAGGCATGGTCAATATTTAAATACTCTAACGCTACCCTCATGCATAAGCTAAATATTGGTCTAAGACTAAAGTGTAGAAATATCTAATTGAAGAGGCAAATAGAGACTTGATAAGACTTGAATGCGGGAACTCTTGCTTAGGCATTGTTTAAAATCTAAGTACTCCAACACTCTTCACGCATTAGATTTCGGCTAATATACTCAATGTAGACTATAGAATTTGTGCTTATATATATATATCAATGGAATACTTATAGAATTGGATATTCATACATTACTCAAGTAAGTATACAAACCATTCTGATAGAACATAAGTGGTAAACTAGAATAGAAATGATGACTAATGATCAAGCTTTTTACCCTTTTATCAATTGATGATTGTAATTCAAATAGAACCAAGTGTGATTAATTTAACTGTATTTAGTATTATACACGGAATGGTGACAGGTTGGATCGTCATTAAGAGATGACATTCACAATGCTAAAGAGATCTCACTGTAATTATCATTCTATTTATTTAAATTGTGAACCATTTCCACTTTATAAAAGAGAAATCAATTGAAGACGAGCTAATGATACTTGGTCACCTAGGAGAAACATCTGAAAGGGTCACTTCATTAATAGTGGAAATTTTGTGAATTAGACCGATAGGATTGAGTGTTCTCACATTTCTCCCAACTGAGAATGCATGCAAAGATGGTTGGGTAAGTGGGATAGTATTGGCTCCTAGCATATGAACCACAAGCGACATGGTTGGTCGATCTATTGGGTCTTCTTGAACGCACAATAGACCGATGTGTATGCACTTTACCACTTGAATTGCATCACATGACTCTTTGATTGATGGATCGGTAAGTTCCAAACTTCGACCTTCGGACCACAACTTCCATGCTTGTCATTTTGGAAGGGAAGTAAGCAAGGACAATTGCACATAATTTGAGGTTTCATATTAAAAAGTGTGGTGACTAGGAACATACAAGGGTGAGAAGGCTTTCACCATGCTCTTGGAGATGAAAACCGTTATTCTTTCGCCCACTTATCATCTCTAGCAAGAGAACTCCAAAATTGAAGACATCTGATTTAATAGAAAATAGTCCTTGCATCGCATATTCCGGTGCCATGTATCCACTGACCGAAATTATGCGATGAAGTGCAATTACTTGGAAGTAAGAAACAATTGTTGAGAAATATTGTGAGTAATAAGGGTAAAATAGTAACTTAGTTATGATTAGGGTTAAACACATATGAGCATATATATTTGTAACCCTTTTTCACTTTTTAATATATATAGAAAATAATTATCTCTTTCACATGGTATCAGAGCAAGGTTGGTCGGAACCCTAGACGACGGAGCAGCCACTCGCCACCGCGACTCGCCGGAATAGTTGGCTGTCGCCGCCGCTCATCGTTGAAACCTCCCTTTCTCTCGCCACTCGGACGTCCCTCTTCCTTTCTCTCGCTTCTTCGTGCGGCTCGCGTGCGTAGCTCGTGCGGCTTGCGCGTGCGCGGCTCGTGCGGATAGTTTTGTGAATTAGACCGATAGGATTGAGTGTTCTCACATTTCTCCCAACGAGAATGCAGGCAAAGATGGTCGGGTAAGTGGGATAGTATCGGCTCCTAGCATATGAACCACGGCGACATGGTTGGTCGATCTATTGGGTCTTCTTGAATGCACAATAGACCGATGTGTATGCACTTTACCACTTGAACTGCATCACATGACTCTTTGATTGATGGATCGGTAAGTTCCAAACTTCGACCTTCGGACCACAACTTCCATGCTTGTCATTTTGGAAGGGAAGTAAGCAAGGACAATTGCACATAATTCTGAGGTTTCATATTAAAAAAGTGTGGTGACTAGGAACATACAAGGGTGAGAAGGCTTTCACCGTGCTCTTGGAGATGAAAACCGTTATTCTTTCGCCTACTTATCATCTCTAGCAAGAGAACTCCAAAACTGAAGACATCTGATTTAACGGAAAATAGTCCTTGCATCGCATATTCCGGTGCCATGTATCCACCGATTGAAATTATGCGATGAAGTGCAATTACTTGGAAGTAAGAAACAATTGTTGAGAAATATTGTGAGTAATAAGGGTAAAATAGTAACTTAGTTATGATTAGGGTTAAGCACATATGAGCATATATATTTGTAACCCTTTTTCACTTTTTAATATATATAAAAAATAATTATTTCTTTCACATGGTATCAGAGCAAGGTTGATCGGAACCCTAGACGACGGAGCAGCCACTCACCGCTGTGACTCACCGGAATAGTTGGCTGTCACCGCCGCTCATCGTTGAAACCTCCTGCCACTCGGACGTCCCTCTTCCTTTCTCTCGCTTCTTCGTGCGGCTCGCGTGCGCGGCTCGTGCGGCTCGCGTGCGCGGCTCGGCTCGTGCGCGGCTCGGATAGTTTTGTGAATTAGATCGATAGGATTGAGTGTTCTCACATTTCTCCCAACTGAGAATGCAGGCAAAGATGGTCGGGTAAGTGGGATAGTATCGGCTCCTAGCATATGAACCACAGGCGACATGGTTGGTCGGTCTATTGGGTCTTCTTGAACGCATAATAGACCGATGTGTATGCACTTTACCACTTGAACTACATCACATGACTCTTTGATTGATGGATCAGTAAGTTCCAAACTTCGACCTTCGGACCACAACTTCCATGCTTGTCATTTTGGAAGGGAAGTAAGCAAGGACAATTGCACATAATTCTGAGGTTTCATATTAAAAAGTGTGGTGACTAGGAACATACAAGGGTGAGAAGGCTTTCACCGTGCTCTTGGAGATGAAAACCGTTATTCTTTCGCCTACTTATCATCTCTAGCAAGAGAACTCCAAAACTGAAGACATATGATTTAACAGAAAATAGTCCTTGCATCGCATATTCCGGTGCCATGTATCCACCGACCGAAATTATGCGATGAAGTGCAATTACTTGGAAGTAAAAAACAATGAAAAGCTATTTTCTATATTTAAACTTCTGTAATATGTATATGCTCATTTTGGTATTGTTGAGCTGATCATCAGAGTTCTTTGTTGGCCTAGTGAATCATTCAAACATATGACAGATGTAGAAAGATATTAAAGAACTTACTATGTTCCAACAACCCTATTCGTGTTGGCCTCATCTTGATTTACACCAAAGATCCTTGCCATTCCAAAATCAGATATCTTTGGATTCATCTCGCCATCTAGTAAAATATTACTAGCTTTCAGATCCCTATGGATAATTCTTAGGCGAGAATCCTCATGTAGATATAGAAGCGCCCGAGCTATTCCAAAGGTGATGTTCATGCGCATCTTCCAGTCTAAAGATTGCCCCATAGTTGAACCGGTCGATCATGAGAGACTCAGATGAACATCAACTATATAAAACTAAAATTAACTAGCTAAAATATTCATTGCATCTGCTAAAGCTCAAACCAAAAAGGAAGACATCCAGGCTTTTGTTGGGCATGTATTCATATATCAAGAGTTTTTCATGCTCTTCCAAGCAGCATCCCAATAGTCGAACAAGGTTCCTATGTTATAGTCTAGCAATCGAGATCACTTTGTTCTTAAACTCGATAAGTCCTTGGCCTGAGGTTCTTGAAAGCCTTTTAACTGCAATTTCTTTTCCATCTGCCATTATGCCCTGAAACAGGGTAATGTCAATAGCGAAATCCCTATATGAGAATTAGCAATGATAACCAAATTCGAATCAGTTCATGTTCGGATAATAACCGCCAGTTTTCCCAATTTTCCCATAAACAGGTGTTGAGTCGCTTCAATGCTTACCTTGTACACGGGGCCAAACCCGCCTTCCCCAATTTTACATTCATTGGAGAAGTTTTGTGTGGCCGCACGTATAATGTCTAATCGTATCAGAGATAATTCTTGAGAAGCCACCAGCTTTTCTCCTTGAGATCTTTCCTTTGAAAACTCTTCTCCAATTTCTCGTCTTAGATGAAGTAATTGAACCTCTGGGCAGTTTTCCTTCTGTGAGAGTCCAAGAGCTTACTCTCGTTAGATAAAGGTTAGAAGATGGTCATTCCAATGGCAAGCAAGATGAATTCACTCATATCTTTCTTCAATCTCTTTGTCCTCCTTAAAAATATAAACGAACCCATGATGATTATTAGTAACCCCGATCCAATTACTGAGCTAACTATTGCAATCCATGGATTTCGTTTGACCCCTGTCAAGAAAGGAAAATTCCTTGCATCTAAACATACCACAAATCCGTAGACTCTTTCTTTCACCAAGTGTAAATAGTACCAAGAACTCGTTGAAAGCAAGAGAGTATGATCATAGTTAAGATCGTAAAAGAAAGTCAAGTGCAATATGATACAAAAAACAGCATATATTGAGAATTAGAAGAAACGGAATGACACCATTATACACTTACCATGACAAATTGTGTGCCCATTTTAAGAATTAGATAACTCGTACCTTCACTGCCGGACTCAGTGCTGGTTTTGTTTGTTGTAGAAGGTGCTGGTGCTTGTCCTCTAGGTTCCTCACTAAGATTCATTTGGTACCGTACATTACAACTCGGCTGAAGAATTCTCGCACCTCCCTTTTAAAATGAAGAGCAGGTGCGTGCGTCGCATGTGCGCATGGGCCGATGCGAAGACGCAGGCGTGTGCGTCGCATGTGTGCGCGGGGCCAATGCGTGCACGTGTGACGCACGTGCGCGGGGGCCGCCAATGGTGGTACCGTACATTACAACTCGGCTGAAGAATTCTCGCACCTCCCCTTTTAAAATGAAGAGCAGGTGCGTGCATTGCACGTGCGCGCGGGGCCGATGCGAAGAGGCAGGCGCGTGCGTCGCACATGCGCGCGGGGCCGATGCGAAGACGCAGGCGCGTGCGTCGCACGTGATGTGAAGACGCAGGCGCGTGCGTCGCACGTGCGCGGGGGGCCGATGTGAAGACGTAGGCGTGTGCGTCACACGTGCGCGCGAGGCCGATGCGCGCACGTGCGCATGTGCACGGGGGCCGTCGATGGTGCATGCGCGGCACGCGCCAGCTAACGTCATCGTGACGTCAACTGCGCACGCGTGCCGCACGTGCCGAGTTGGTCCGTTCGACCAGGCGACCCGACCCGATTGACCTTGACTAGTTGACTGTTGACCGTTAACGAAAGTTGACCATTGACCGTTGACGACCGTTGACCGTTGACCGACGTTGACCGTTGGCTTTGACCGTTGACCAAAAAAAAAAAAAAAAAAAAAAAGAATGTGTTTCTTTTTCCAATTAAGTCTATGTGGATTATACGTAATTCCTTATTTGTTCTGCATTTGTTGCAGGAACAATGCCTCCCCTTAGGTTGTGCATACCTATTTGCGCAATTACCGATGAACAAAAGGAAATGCTTTCTAAGTTGATAGCTGAGCTGACTGATCATCGATGGGAGAGTGGCGACTTAATTGATCACGTTCTTGAAGTCAATGGGAAAATACAAAAGGTCATATGGAATGGTCGTCCCATGCCACAGTCTGAGATGGTGCGATTTTTCATGAATACTCTTCCACAAGAATGGCAAGGAGTGTTGAATCGCGTATGGGAAGTTAACAGAGCTGCTTCGTATAGGAAAATAGTGATGGATTTTATAGATGATTATTACTGGATTGTTACAAGGGAAAAGATTAAGAAATTGAACAAAAGAGGATCTTTCCCAGTTCGCATATTGACTTGGTGCTAGATGTTTTTGCTGGTCTTTATTTAGTGTGCTTTGTGGACATCTTATGTAATGTTATCTACCTAGTTATTGTTAGTGTGGCAACTGATATGTTAGTTGTATTATGTGAAAGCATTATTATTATATCATTGTTTGATATCAAGTACTATTTGCTTTATGTTATTATTAACTGTTGTGGGTAGTTCATAGAAATTTTTGTAATTTCAAAGAATTTATTTTGCATAGAATGTTATATTAATAATAACTCCAAGTTAGGATTTTGGATGATGATTGGAAACATAGTGACCTTTTGATTCTAAAACCTTACTTGAAATTATTCATTAATATGATGGTTTTGTGCAAAATGGATGCATAAATGATAGGCATTAATAATTTGTGCATATATGTTTGATATGTTCAGATCAATGGCTTCAGCCACAAAGAGCATAGTTGCTGAGCTGAATAAAGGTGAGAAGCTCAATGATGATAACTATGAAATATGGCACATGAAAATCCAATATATGCTGGAAGAGTAAGAGACACTAGAAGCTCTTAACTTGACCATGGTAGAACCTGAAGAAGGAAATGCTGCATATCATAAGAGAGATAAGGAAGCATTTGTTGCATGGAAAAGAAAGAACTCTCTTGCTCGCATTACGTTGCTGAGTAGCATGGAAAATGACGTCATGCGAGAGTTTAGGCGTTTTGAGAATGCTAAGGATATGTGGGAAGTATTGGCAGCAAGATTTGGTCATACTTCGGTGACCAGACTGAGACATCTCACTTTTAGGTTTGACTCTTATAAGAAGCCTCATGGTCAGACCATGAAGCAACACCTTAGAAATATGTTAAACATGATTAATGAGCTGAAAGATGCTGGCTATGTCTTGACTGATGAGCAGCAAGTGTAAGCAGTCATTCGTTCCTTGCCTCAGAGTTGGGAGCATACGAAAGTGCACCTAACCCATAATGAGAATATCAAAACCTTTGAGGATGTAGTGCGTCATCTTGAGCTGGAAGAGGACCGCCTCTTGGCATCGGTCGACAGTTGCTGGCAGAGGCTGACGAAGGCTCAACGACCCTCACTGGCCGTTGGGAAGGGCTGGCGAGGGCTTGCAAGCACTCACCAGTAGTGGGTGAGGACCTAAAAGCCCTCACGGATGGCCACGAGGGGTGGCCTCTGCCCAGGTGAGGCAAGTGAAATTATGCGATGAAGTGCAATTACTTGGAAGTAAGAAACAATTGTTGAGAAATATTGTGAGTAATAAGAGTAAAATAGTAACTTAGTTATGATTAGGGTTAAGCACATATGAGCATATATATTTGTAACCCTTTTTCACTTTTTAATATATATAGAAAATAATTATCTCATTCACATGGTATCAGAGCAAGGTTGGCCGGAACCCTAGATGACGGAGCAGCCACTTGCCACCGCAACTCGCTGGAATAGTTGGCTGTCCCGCTCATCGTTGAAACCTCGTGCCACTCGAGTGTCCCTCTTCCTTTCTCTTGCTTCTTCGTGCGGCTCGCGTGCGCGGCTCGTGCAGCTCGCGTGCGTGGCTCGTGCGGTTCGCATGCGTTGCTCGCATGGCTTGCGCTCGTTGCTCGCGTGGCTTGATTGCGCTCGTGGCTCACACGGCTTGATCACGCTTGCAGTTTGCGCTGCTTGCACGACTCTTGCGCGCTACTCACACGGATTGCTCGCGCTCGCAGCTCGTTCGCGCTGGCGTAACTTCTGAAATTGTGAAGCTTGAACCTCAATTCTGCAAAACCCTAGCGCCAATACTGCTGTAAACTCAAGACCCATCTTTGGGAGCTAGTCCGTGTGGTTGATGGTGCAGGAGGGTTCTTGGATTTGTTGCCCTGGAATCACCGATCAGTAGCCACATCAAGTAAACTTGCTTTCTTTTGTTTCTTTTTTTTTTGGGAAATCAATGCTATTGGAAGCTGGAAGGTTGAATTTAAAGCTGCTATTGGAAGTTGGTTCGTTTGTCGGGAGGTAATAAGGAGGAGGAGAAACGCAGAAGAGATTGGTGCTTCCTTGTGTTCTTGACATCTTTGTTCCCCCCGCACAGTTCTTTGAAGTTGAAAAAAGGTGGGGAGACAGAAACATGTGTAAGTCAAGAGAGGACTCTGAGAGAAGAGAGATGCGCACAGTGAATGATGGATTCTGTACATTATCTTAATTATTACTTTTAAATTTTTGTGCTGGCTGTGGAGTACGGAAAGGTTTTTTTAGAAGCGGCAAATGATGGGTTATTTTCTGGCGGTTGAATAGTAACTCACTTTATTATTTGTATTGCACAAAATTGTAGAAGTGGCCATTGTGGAATATAGATTTGATAGTTATTACAGAGGATAGAGTTGCTGTTTTTCGCACTTGAAAGTGATGTTGCATTGAATCAATGGGGATATTGAGAATAAGTATACTGGTGCTTTGGTAATCCGTATGGCGATTCGATTGAATCCTTTCTTTTCGAAATTCTTTTTGTGTATTTGTGTGAATTATTGGAATTAGCATTGGCAACCGTGAAGTTCATCTCTTGGGCTCCATCATTCTTTATTCACTAATGGCGACCTTTGGATTGACTTTTGGATCTCCTTTTGGTCATTTTCAATTTACATCTGTCAAGTTAGATGTAACTAATTATCCATCCTGGTCTAAAGCGGTCGAAGTCTATCTTACTACCACCAGACAACTGGACTATCTCACATCTACAATACCGTCTGACACGAGTAAAGCCGCCGATTGGATTGCAGGAGATGCGATGATTCGGACCCTATTATGGAATAGTATGGCCCACGAGCCCTTGCCCAGATTTGGGGCAAAGATCGTGGCCCTCGCCATCGATCGGCCAGGGGCCGGTGACCCCGGTCGACCCTCCCCCCTCCGTCGCCGGCCCTTCCCGGCGACGGCGGGAGGTGGCGGCGGCGAGGGCTCCCTCGGTCGCCCCGTTCGACCTCCCCCTTTTTTAAAATTATTTTTAATTTTTAATTTTTTTAAAATTTTTAAAATTTTTAAATTTTTTTTTTTTAAAATTTTCTTAATTTTTTAAAATTTTAAATTTTTCTTAATTTTTAAAATTTTCTTAATTTTTTGAATATTTTAAATAAAATTAAGTTTAAATCTAATTTAATTAATTTTTATATTATTATCCACGTCGAGTGCAAAATGATGCCGTTTTGGACCAAACTCACCGGAAAATTGCCACGTCAGCCATTTGGCCGGATTTTTGCTGGAGTGGCACTTAAGTGTTCCATTTTACTCCGATATTGGCATTTAAGTGTACCATTCAAAGTTATGGCACTTAAGTGTCCCTCCGTGTCAAGTTATGGCACTCCAGGTGTCCCAACCTCGAATGACACCATTATATGCTTACCATGACAAATTGTGTGCCCATTTTGAGAATTAGATAACTCATACCTTCACTGCCGGACTCAATGCTAGTTTTGTTTGTTGTAGAAGGTGCTGGT
The DNA here is from genome assembly GCA_014182375.1 of Eucalyptus virginea. NCBI lineage: Eukaryota > Viridiplantae > Streptophyta > Magnoliopsida > Myrtales > Myrtaceae > Eucalyptus > Eucalyptus virginea. The sequence goes on from CM024521.1 coordinate 49,756,378, forward strand.
GCTTGTCCTCTAGGTTCCCCACTAAGATTCATTTAGTATCATACATTACAACTCGGCTAAAGAATTCTCGCACCTCCCCTTTTAAAATTAAGAGTGGTGGGAAACTCTCTTATAGCCGAAAGCAAGCAACTCTTACAGGCTGATTTTGCTATGTCGGGGGTTCACTGTGCAATCTCATACATGGTCACTGAACTTGAGACATTAACGTTTATGGTTGCATATAAACTTTCTGAGGAGATCACCAAGTCTGTTACATTTCTTGCCAAATCCATCACTTTCGCTGCAACGTCCTCATTATCGAAAGTTTGTTCCTCAATCCTGTTGAAGGAAACTGAACTGTTTGTAGGGTCGACAATGAAAATACTCGGTCTTGTCTCCACGATAGAGAAGAACGATCTGCTGGAGTAGCACATAAGACACTCGTCGTACCATATGGTCGGCTCTTTCTGTCCTGGACATCTTTCCACGAGGGTGTTGCTAGCTTCCTGGATGCAAGACTGACAGCGATTGGCAGCAACATTGCCTCTAAAGAGGAATAGGGAAGTTGCATTGGTAGTCACTTATATCTGGGTGGTAATTTTTTAGTTGGCATTGTATCATCGTACTTTGTAGAGAATTTTAATTAAGACCAATATATCAGGTCCATTATAAATCCTATTTCCAAGTGAGCCGATTCTAAAGATTATAATGATTGATTTGGAACGTATTACTCAAAAGTAGAAATTTTTGGTATCTTTCGCACGTGATTTACCTGTAGAGGAAGAGACCATAAACTTTGTCCGGATCTTCACCTTCTCTCGTGTTGTAGAAACCGTAAATGGGTCCTTTGTTGGAAGCAGCGTAGTCGCCCCTGGAGAAGAGGCTTCTGAGGTTGTCCTCAAACTTGCTACGAGGAGCGTAGTTGCCCCTTTCTGCGCACTGCTCGTGCCTCGCACGCGCCATTGACGGCCCCCGCACATGTGCGTCGCACGTGCTTCACACGTGCACGCGTTGGCCACACACGCGCGGGTGACACATGCGCCTGCGTCTTCGAATCGCACGCGCCGGAGACACCGTTTAGCTCCCCACGCATCTGACGGCCTTTGGCGGCGTTCCGCCACTCATCATGCTCGTCTCGACGAGACCCTCGATCCTACGCCATCAGAAACTGATTTCGACTTATAGAAAATTGAAAAAATGGATGAACAATGCTCGGGTGTCGGGATTTTTCCGCCCCCAATCGGTGTCAGCCGATTTTCAACGAAAATTCAATAAAAAAATCATTCATAAACATGAAAGGGGTCGGGAAAAACATGAATAAGGATCGGGAAACATGAACTCTCACTCTGATACCAATGTCGGGAATATCGGATTCCCAAAAACCGGATACGACACTAAATCGAACCCCTAAAACAAGTGCGAAAGACGAGCCCGGGAAAAAGACATGTATCACTGATCCTAAGGCACATTACAGAATCGAACATACCTTGTTAGCCACAGATTAAACACCGACGCTGATATGAGCAAAAATAATTAATCCTATTCGATCCGATGACGCCAATTCGTCTTGAAGGGAAGAGAGTTCTAACTCCTTTTGTTATTGTTCTTCTTTTGGAGTGTTTGGAGGGAGAGAGGGAGGAGGAACGTACATTACTTGAAAAGATGCGTTCCTCCCTCTTTGTTTCTCCCTTAAATACGTCATCTCCAAAGGACGTGTCCCTTCAGCAAAAGACGCTCCCCCAAAAGCTACAACTCTTCAACATATCCCTACATCCATGGGCCCTAATTTTGTGGGCCAAGCTTTTAGGCCCAACATGGGCGGATGGGCCAACTTAGGCCCATCACATTAATTAATTAAAACCATTAGTCTGTGCACCGACAGGAGTGCCTTGGATGCAGAGGATCAGGCATGAAATCCAGAAAGCGAAGGAAATATTTCTTGGTGCATTGAGAATCTTTTTTTCTTGAACTTGGAAAGAACGCGAGCACAGTAAGAGTAATTCAAAGATGGCCATGGACTTTCTTTTAACTCAAGAGGAGTAGGACAATAAGCGACTTCTGGAGGGCGAGGTGAAGAAATTGATCAAGAACCAAGTTTTGCAGCTGCTCTCCCTGATTCCGGGGTTGGTAAAGACGAATTAGTCCAATTTCCACGTTCCGTTGTCAACAGGGACAAGCACCCGATTGGCTTTTTTTTTTTTTTTAAAGAAATGAGGGCGAACTTTCCTGGCTTGCCCTACCAACGAAAATACCTGGTGGAGCCCAAAAAGATCTTCCCGAGTAGCCTCCCGGAGCTCACCCCGCAGGTTGCCCAACTCCAGCCCGTGTAGACGGAGACTTGCAGTCAGACCTTACCAGAGAAGATGGACTTCCCGACGAGCTTGTCGAGGTCAGACTTGCTGAGGTGGAAGGTAGGCCGCTGCCACCCCATCCCCCGAGAGGGGAGGCAACGCTGTCGAGGGAGGGGGGTGGGTGGTGTCGGGCGGGAGGTAGGGGACGAAGGCGGCCTGGAGGGGGAAGCTCTTGAGCTTGATCTTGCAAAAGCAGGGGGAGAAGGAGGGGTGGACGGTAGAGCCCTCGGACTTAGCGGCGATGGGGATCTTGAAAGCGAGGCTTCCTACCATGAGCAGAGAGAAGAAGAAGAAATAAAGGAAAAAAAGAAGGAAACTCATATTTAAGGAAAAAGCCACGAAAAATCCCGAACTTTGCCTGAGTGACACATTTATCTCAAACTTTTTTTTGTGCCGTGAAAAACCCCAAACTTTCCAAACCGTAATACATTTACCCCAAACTTTTTTTTTTTGTGACACCAAAAACCTTGAACTTTTGTCGTATGATACATTTACCTCAAAATTATAGGGCATTTTAGTCTTTTCATTTTTAAAGATTTTTAAAGATTTTTTTTTTTTTTTTTTTTCTTCTCTCTTCCCTCCGCTGGCTGGCCGATGGAGGGAAGCCGGCGTCCAGCAAGGGCCGCCCTCGCCAGCGTCGGGCAAGGGCCGCCCTTGCCGGCATCGGGCGAGGGCGGCCCTCGGCCGGGTCAGGCGAGGGCTTCCCTCGCGCCCTTGCCTGCGTCGGCGTCAAGCACCCCTCGCCCGACGCAGGCGAGGTCTGGCGAGGGCAACCCTCGCCCGACGCTAGCGAGGGCCACCCTCGCCAAACACCGGTGAGGGCAGACGCCAGCGAGGGCGACCCTCGCCGGACACCGGCTTCCCTCCGCCGCCTCCACCATGGCCGGCGGAGGGAAGAAGAAGAAAAAAAAAGAGAGGAAAAAACAGAAAAAAGACAAAAATGCCTTTATGGGGTAGATATATTACGGTTTGGAAAGTTTGAAGTTTTTCACGTCACAAAAAAAAGTTTGGGATAAATGTGTCACTCGAGCAAAGTTCATGGTTTTTCGTGACTTTTTCCCTGTTTTCACATGGTGAAATTCCTCGTACAGCCAATATTTTGTCCTTTTCGGTGGGAACAAATCAACCTAGTATACAAACCCAAAAGACCCAATATAGACTCGGCAGTGGTTATTAATCATCCTAGGCATGTTCCTCCTCTTGGTTCAAGGCGGAAGTTCGAAACACCACAACTGTGCATTCTCTCAGGGTCATCTAGAAGCATAGAAATTCTTGAATGTGTGAGACGGGAGGACCATCATTCCTGAGGAGACTTGCCTCGAAGGAATAAGGGTACATGTATCTTTGGTAGAAAAAAAACAAATAGGATGCTCCACTGAAACTCCATCGTTTGTTAATGTTGCGATAAGGCGAGCGATCGAACAATAATATAACAGAAGAAGAAAATAAATCGGACATCAAATTTACGTGATTCAGTCATAAAGACCTACGTCCACGGAGAGAGCAGTAATATAAAGGGATTACACACTTAAGTCACTCAAACACTCATTCGGTGTTTTCCAAATCCCAATTTAACACCAAACCCAACTCACGGCATAAAATTACCGTGCGTTCAAACTCGAAACAAAAACGCTCTTGCGTATCTCTTCAAAGCTTCACGTGGAGGACTTGCGGCTTCGTGGATGTGCGGCTTCGTAGACTTCGGCGGACGTACGGCACTTCTTCTACGTAGGGTTTCTTTACCAACTCCAAGCAAGCCCACTATCAAGGAAAATAGATTCTGCTTTTGTACGTGTGTGTGCCCAGAGTCAAACTTTGACTCTGGGCCCACCGTAGTCACCTTTCCTTCTCTACGTGCGTGGTCTTCGCTGGCTTCTAGGAGAAGGATTTATTTATTTTTCTTTATAAGCTGAAGAGGAATCCAGGCGTGCAAATTCGTGTGTGTGCCCAAGGTCAAACTTTTGACCTTGGGCCCCACCTCCTCCTTAGAGCTTCACATGCAGGTTTCGCAGATTCCTTTCTCTCGGCTCTTCGCGTGTAGAAGCTTGCGGCTTTCCTTTTCTGTTTCGTAAAGGATTCCGCAGCAAAGAACTTTCCTCCTTTATTTCAACAAATCGAGTTTTGCAAACACTCAAACTTGAATCATATTTAAAAATTGACGAAGACACGGGACTAAGACTTCACCGCGTTTTTCACGGTGAGAGACATTGATTTTTGCTCTTCAAAGTCTAAGACTCCTTTTACATGCCGACAACTCTAGATGTCTTTTCGAATCTTTTCTAAATGTGTTTTTCTATGCTTTGAATGAGCAACCCTGTTTATGGGATCTTGTGAGTGGTGTTATAGAAAATAATTGTACTTTGAAAGGTCGACGCAACATATTCATCGAAATTCGTAATTTTTGCACAGATTCATTGAGAATATTATATGAGTATCATTCTTCTTTTGTACTTTCTTATATAAGTGTGTCTTGGAAGGCAATATTATATTCTTCATAATATATGTTGGCAAATGATGGTAGAAAATAATTTCCTTCCTTATTGATTTGATAGATTTCCAACGAGAACAAAGTTATCAACTATTTTGATATGATTGGTCAGAAGTAATAACTTTTCCCTATGTGACGCTAGTAAACCTAATCCACGAGTGGGCTGAGCTAAATTTTTTAAGACTACTGAGCAAGCTTGGACAGGTCTGGTCAAGCGGGCGGAGGGGGGTTAGGTCAGAGCAAGGGCCTTGAGGCTCGGCCTATTGCGCCCTTATATTTATTAAAAAAATTACAAAAATATGTCTAGGCATTGCGCCCTTATTTTTGCAAACCATCCTCATAATCTCAAAGCAAAACTCCACAATGAAAAGAGCAAATAATCCCCCCTTACAAAATTCTTTTTATTAAACTGCTTAGGGTTTAATGGGTTTGGTCTTTAGTTTGTTTTGGCTAATTTGGTTGGGTGTGAGAAATTAGGATTTGGAACAGGCATTTTACAAATTAAATAGAAACATACGGATAATTGATGTGAAGGGTGGTTTCCAAAAGTAATGCTCAATTATGTTTTTGTTTTTCTTCAAAAGTAGAGGTATATATGTGGTCGTTCGTGAGCGCTAATGTATGCTTTTGGTTTTTTTTTTCTTTTATTAGTAATTTTACTATGATATCTAGAATTAATAACCAGCAGTATGACAAACTAAGCACAAAATTCCGATATAGGAGAAAAAAATAGTATAAAACTCACAGATAAAATAATAAAATAATATAACACAAAACCCTATAATTATTTTACATTTATTTTCATTTTCTTTTTTTTTTTCCTAGCTATAAATTTTAAAAATAAAAAGTAAGGTTCCTCCTCGGGCGAGCTTGGCCAGCTAACGTTTTTTTAGGTCCCTTGAGCGCCAACGAGTAGACCCAGGGGCCAAGTACCGTTGCTGAGTCATCCGCACGCCTTTCTTGATACTATTGCTTGCCATTATTGCTTGGCATTACTCATTATTTTTTGTTTACTTGATTATATCAAATGAAAATAGGTCATTTATTATTAATTTTTGTGGAAAAATTATCTAAAAAGTTCTAAACCTATTACGTTCTTACTAATTCAATTATAAATATTTTAATATGCTATCTGAGTCCTAAACAATTTTACATTTTGCCTATTGAGTCCATTTGATTAATTTTGATTGGAAATGGATGCGTGGATACTTGAATCTCTTATGTGGTATTATTGATGCTGATATAGACATTTTTTTAATGATATTTTAACATTTTATTGAATTTTTATAATTTTTTATTTTCTCTTATTTTCTTTACCTTTTTCTGGATTTAGGTTGAAGAGGGCATTACGGTCCATATAGGCCATTGGGCAAGGGTTGAGGGTTTGGCAATGGTTATGTTGCCCTTGCTAGATCTAGGCAAGATGAGGGCCATGATGCCCTTACCCCTTTTGGGCAAGGCTGCGTTAGTGCTATCATGACGTATAAGATGTTTGATTTTCAAGTTAGTGATTTTCAATCAAAATTAGCTGGATGGACTCAATTGACAAAATGTGAAAATGTTTAGGAATGAATTAACAAAAGTGCAATAGGTGTAAGACTTTTTGAACAGTTTTCTCATTTTTATGTGTCTAAATTGCAAATGCGGACATAGTAATTTCTCATGTGAGAATCACTAACAACATTTCAATAGCAAAGAGTAGTGTTTTATAGTGGTTTCAATTAGAAGCGGCAAATGATCAAAATAGCCAATAGGTTCACTTAAGATTATTTGAATTAATTATCATTATTTGGTTTAGAGCTATTGTAATTGAGAGAAAGAAAAGAAAATCTCTTTCCGAAGAGTATAACTGATAATGAAGATATTTAGATTTAGATGATGCAATGTGCAAAAAATAAAAATAAAAATAAAGGACAACACATGAAAGGTGAGGGTCCTTTTTGGGATTTTCTTCTAGGAAAGAATTCTATTCATTATCACTTGAACAGAAATGTATTTTATATGACGAATGCGTCACATGACAGTGACACATGATACAACAGATCAATTAACAATAAGATGTATATTCTAGTCAATAGACACCTCGTCAATGTTAAGTAATATATCGATTTCATAAAGGAAAAATGACAAATGACTCCTGAATTTTGGCTTTAATGCAATGTCATTCTGAAGTTTTTAATTTATCTAATGTGGTCTCAGAACTATTGATATTAGTTGGGCGAAAAACACTCCAAGTGCCAAAACTTGGCATAATGGAATACTTAAGTACTAAAATTTACGAAAGTAACACTTAAGTGTCACTTTTTTCTTATGAAGAATGGGACATTTGAGTATTGCATCCGGCAAACCTCGTTAGAAATCTTACGTGACAATTTTTTATTAATTTTCTCGCTTACGTGGCTCGTCGGAAGGCTAGCTCAATAAAAACATAGAAAAACAACGCCGTTTTGGTACAATTCGAACTTAATATAAAAATTAATCAAATTAAATATAAAATAATTTTTTATTTAAAAAAAATAAGGAGGAAGGCAACTGATGGCTAAGGGCTGTCTGCTCGCTATTATTGGAAAGGTGGGAGAGGGTCGACCGGGGCCCAACGACCCTCGCTGACCGGCAACGAGGGCTTGCGAGCCCTTGCCCAGATCTGGGGTGAGGGTTGCGGCCCTCTCCCAGATTTGGCGAGGGTCGCCAGCCCTTGCCCTGCTGGGCCAAAGGCTGCCGCTGGTTGGGGCGACACGCAGGTCCTCATCAATAGTCAGCTAAGGTCGTCGGCCACCGACTAAGGTTCGGCAGCCTCAGTCGACCCTCCCCCACCTTTCTAGCAACGATAGGGAGGCGGTGGCGGCGAGGGTTGAGCCTTCAGCCGCCGGCTGCCTTCCTCCTCCTCATTTATATATATATATATGAATTTTGTTTTAAATTTAAATTAATTAATTTATATATTAATTATTTACAATGTTGGCACCAAAATGACGTCGTTTTGGCATTGTCTAGTCATATCAACGTGCAAAATGACATTGTTTTACATTAAGCTCATTGGAAAATCGCCACGTCAGCATTTTAATCGGATTTTCTCACCGTTGACACTTAACTAATCTATTTTACTTCAATTTTGGCATTTAAATATTACTTTCCTAACTTTTGATACTTAATTGTCCATTCGTGCCAAGTTTTGGCACTCCTGGTGTCCTTGTGTCGATATTAATTCAATGTTGTTGATTTTGATTGGTCTATGACCGACTATTTGTCATTTGATGAATGGGTTATGGGTTATGGTTATTCATTTCATGCCGCACTAAATAAAAATTATTTTATTACTTATCAATGCATGTATAATAGTAAAGTGTGGTTGGAGGATAACAGTGAATGCGATGTTATAGTTGTTGGCAATATTAGAATCAGAATGTATGATGATATTGTAAGGACATTAACCGGAGTTGAAGAAGAACCTGGTTTCCTCGAGTACTTGGATTTAGTTGATTGTCGGTATATCTCAGAATGTGTAATTTTGAAAATTATTTGAGGTGGCTTGGTGATAATAAAAGAAATCAAGCATTGTGAGTTGTGTGAACTTTAAGATGAGATGGTCACTGAATTCGTCGTGGAAACGTTGAATGCGTCTGTTCTGGGCAATTATACACGCAATGGCCGACCTAGAACGTGTTTCTAGCATACAGCCAAAAGTTTTGACCCAAAACCAAGAAAAATCACACGTCACTTTCGTTTTTTCGGTCAAGTAGCCAAGAGCCTGTTCAGTTGTCCTTCGATTTGGACTTCGAAAGCGCTTATGAACAGCACTGGCAATCATCAAGACGCGCATGTCCATTCCTTTACTGTAAGAGATTTCTTCCTCGGCTTTCCTAGTTCTCACATAATCCCCATTATTAATCAGCTCATTATGATGAACTTTCTCCGCAAATCAAACTATGCTCGACTTCTTTGAGCACGGGCCACGGTATTGGTTTAATCTCTACGATATTTTGATTTTGACTTTTACGATCATGAACGGATTAACAAGGTTTATAAGGTGCTCTCCTTTTTCACTTTCGATCGAGCTCAAAATCGAATCACGACCGATCATAAGGATGTGCACAGCACCCGAGTCACGAAACACATGCATTATGGATCGCATCGAGCCGTGTCGAAAGCAAATCCTCCTCACTGGACCGCAACCAACTCCGCAATCTCTTTTCCCCGTCGCCGCCTAGGCCGCCACCCGTTTCGATCTTCGATCTTCCCTCCTCCCCAGATCACGACGGTGCAAGAAGCAAATCCAGAATTGGATTATTAACCCAGCCGACAAAAACATGCACCACCCACCATGCAGAGCGAAGTCCAAGTGTCGAGTGGCAAAAGGCGAAACATCTCTTTCTGTCCCAAAAATAAAAGGAGTAACTTTTTTTATTTCTTAATTCTATTACAAATCTATTTTGGGGAATAAATCTGTGCCCAGAAGTAGAAAAATGAGATGACATTATTAAATGAATTTTTATTTTTTTAAACTCCAAGGAATAGAAAAATATAAATAGTTAAGAATTGATTGGTTATCAAATAGGCTCTAAGTGTAAAGTATCTTCTCTTTCCTTTGCAGACATATTATCCTAAAACAAATATTGTATTCTCCTTTTATTTTTATTTTATTTGTTTTTTAAATTTATACTTATTTTGTGGTTCAAATTCAAAACATATTTTAAAGCAAGTAAAATGAAGAAACTGTAAATGGATCCACTGTAAAGCTGCCTATAGAGTAGCTGGTTGAGGTTGTCTTGGAACTTGCCATAAGCAACATAGGGCATGTTTGGCAACGTGCCAAACAGTGCCAAATTCTGATTTTTTGCTCCCAGAATCAGTTTGGGATGAGAATCGCGTTTGGTAAAATTTTTGTTCATGGGAACAATTTTGGACAAGATTTGAGAATAAAAAAAAAATTTGATTCTCTGTCCAAGAATCTGAAAAAGAATGAAAACGGTGAAACCCTCGCTCTTCCCTTTCGTCATCCCGGTTGTTGTCCGCCATCGCCCGCTACCGCCCGCCGCCGTCGTTCGCCGCCGGAGGCTCGCCAGGCCAGGGCGAGGTCCGGCGAGCTCGCCCGGCCCGGCCCAGGCCATCGGCGGCGAGCCGAGCCTCGGCGGGGCTGGGCGAGCCTCACCTAGCCGCGCCGAGGCTCGGCCGACGAAGGCCGACCTCAACGAGGGCCGGCGACGCTCCGGTGAGCGTCGCCGGTCCAGCGACCGGCCGATGAAGAAGAAGAAGAAGAAGAAGAAGAAGAAGAATAGGAAAAAAAGGGAAAAAAAGAAAAGAAAAGAAGTAAAAAATTATTTAAAAATCAAAAGAAATTAATTTGGAACATAATCAATTAACATGGTATCAAACGCAATTCTATTCCAGAATAAAAAATTTTGGACAATTACCAAACGCGCTTTTTTACTCAGAATCAGTTTCCGGGAACAGAATAAAAGATAATCATTTCTAGTCAGAATCAGCTCCCGGGAACAGAATCGTTACCAAATGCGCCCATAGTTGCCACTCCCTAAGCACCACGTGTTAAGGTATGACCGTGCACTGAAAGGAATGCCTGGGATGAAGAGGATCAGGCATGGAATCCAGGAAGCCAATGGAACTCTCATTGGTGCGTCGATGATCATTTTGATCTCGCCGAGTACAATAAGAGTAATTCAAAGAGAGCCATGGAAGTTCAACTCAAGAGGAGATAGATAATAAGCTACTACCTTTTTCTTCTTTTGGGTTTTCCGGGTCCCCCGGTTGGGGGGGGGAGGTAAACAAATTTCTTTAAGTCGGTGTGCTATGGTCCTGCATTTGTTTTATTAGATCAAGAACTCGTTTTGCAGCAGCTTTCCCTGATGCCGGAGTCAGCAATGTGATGACCCAGTCCAATTTTCAAGTTTTGTAATAAAGAGAAACTACCCAACAGGCTTCTTTTTCCTAGAAGGGATGAGAATGAACGTTTCTGGCTTTTGCTTAACCTAACAAAAAAGCGGGTTTTTCTGGGAGACTTGACCACCAGACTCGGGATGGTTATAAGTCAACTTAAGAATTGAACCCCAAATACCTCGTATCGTAAGGGTGTCCATCCTCCTCGTTCAAGACCTGAGTTCAAATCTGTTGGAAGATACGCAAGATATCTTCAGATCATATTAAATATTCCTCAGATCAATCAAGATCAAATCGAAGATCAATTTATATCAAATCTAGTCTGTACATTATTTTGTTGCCTTTCTCATTATACATGTATTGTAATATAAACATTACATTGTACATTCAGTCATATACAGAGAATACATAAAAACCTTTCTCTCCAATTCTTCCCATCCATATTCTTACATGGTATCAGAGCGTCTTCTGATCTTGGTATTGCTTCCGCAAACTTCTTCGAATTGCCTCCGGTTCTTTTCTGCCTTTGCTGTTGCAACACTTGCAAAACAAAGCAGCCTCCGGTAGAAATTCATCTTTTTAGCCTTCGTATCTTGCTCAACCTGCAAAACAGAACAGCTTCGATTTTTTCTTTAAACACTTCTTCTCATCATGGCAAACACACAAATACCTACCTCGACACCTCCTGCTTCCCCCAATCTAGAATCAACGATTGTCACTTCTTTGGCTGAACATCAGCCTATTCAAGGGCAAATTCACGGTCATCACACGCCTTGGCAACAATTTCCAGCTCAGTTCAATCCAGGGTTCAATTTCTCAGGCTATCCTTATCATTGGATGCCATACCCATGGATTCATGGATCGAATCCAGATACATCACAGCCAGGCTACCAGAGCGTGCAGGCCGATGGAGGCCTACCAACCAGTGCTGGGGCAGGCTCAGCCATCGACTCAGAGCAGACGGGCGGTTCAACAAATTCGAATGCGGCTCCATTCAATTCGGGACAAACAACAAATAGCATAGGATTCCCAACATGATTTCCAACAGGATTTCCTTTTCCTTTCACGGCCGCCATGGGTCGGCTCGAACCCGACGACGCGCTTTATGTTTCCACATCCGACGGACCCGAGTTGAAGCTCATCAGCAACCATCTCACAGGATTCGAGAACTATTCGAGTTGGGCGCGGGAATTCCGCCGAGCCTTTATCACAAAAGACAAAGAAGGGTTCATCGACGGAACAGTTCCCGTTCCAACCGATGAAAAATTAGGGCGACAATGGAAAAAATGCAACCAGCTTGTTAGGACATGGATAGGAAATTGCATCAGTCCAGAAATAGCCGCCGGATTGCCTCCGACAGAGGACTCAAATTTTTTTTGGGATAGTATAAAAGAGATGTACGGGAAATTGGATCGGGCGAAGATTTTCTCGCTGCATCAAGCTCTCTCCGAACTGAAGCAAGGAAACATGACCGTGACGGCCTGCTTCAACAGGCTTTCAGCTCTCTGGAACGAGCTAGATGCTGCCGAAGAAAAGCTCATCGGATCCGAAGAAACCCTCCAACAGTACAAAGGGATCAAGGACCGAGAGAAAGCAACGCGTTTTTTGCTAATACTCAACGATTCATACCTTACTTTCAGGTCGCAGATTCTGGCCATGGAGCCTCCGCCGCCGATTGGACGAATTTTCCAACTTGCGGTGCAGGAGGAGAGCCAAAGACTCACCTCGACAGAGAGCAAACCGAGAGAGGAGGGTTTAGCTCTCGTGGCCGAATCGAGAGAGGAGGAGTGAAAACCCTAGAAAGGAGGCGGAATCCGTCTCTAGGGTTCACCGAACAAAAGCCTTTTAAGGCTTCAGCAATCGATGGTCCAGATCGCACGCAGCAATCTGACGGCTCAAAAGGGCCGCGCTACACGGACGATCTGGACGGCGTGGATGGTTCCGGATCAAGCAGATCCAACAGCCCCCATATTTCGAAGAATCTCGGGCCGAACCATGGATCGGGTTATGGGCCAAGTTATGGTTCAAATTTTAAAAATAAAGGCAAGCTATTTTGCGACTATTGCAAATGGCCCCATCACACAATTGAGAGTTGTTGGAAATTGCATGGCCGACCGGGAGAAAAAAAAGAAGGAAGTATCGAGCAGACGAGCTTATCAACCCACGGATCAATTGATCAATCTATCTCACATGCTGAGTATCAGCAATTGATGCAAACACTGCAAAAATTGGATATTCCAAAAAGGGGGAGCAGTTTTACAGGTATTTCTCATTGCCTAATAAATACCATATCGAGGAATTCTTGGATTGTTGATTCTGGAGCTAGTGACCATATTGCCTGTGATAAGAAGTTATTTACTGTTGTTAATGAGGAACTGGATAGTCCTATTATTGTGCAATTGCCGAATGGAAATGTTGCTCGTGTGTCCACGACAGGGACAGTCAATCTTAGCTCTCAACTCACTCTAACAAATGTCCTCTATGTCCCAGAGTTTCAATTTAACCTTATTTCAGTGTCTAGAGCCTGTGAGGAAAATTCTTGTAAGGTTTCCTTCATTGCTGATAGTTGTCTCTTTCAGGCCCTTTCGACTGGGACACTGATGGGCTGGGGTAATCTGTCGGAAGGACTATATTTTTGGAAGAATTTAGCAAGTTTTGATAAGTTTCATTGTAATAAACAATCATTGTGTAATTTGACTACCAATGATAAACAATTCCTTTTGCATTCTAGAATGGGTAACAGTTCCTTATTTCCTTATCTGCAATGTCATATCTGTCCACTTGCCAAACAGTCTCGTATTCCTTTTCCATTAAGCACAAACCGTGCAGATGATTCATTTTCCTTACTCCACATTGATGTCTGGGGTCCTTACCATACACAGAATCATGATGGATCCCGTTTTTTCCTCACCATTGTGGATGACCACTCAAGGGCCACATGGATTTTTCTCATGCAATCTAAAGGGTCAAGTCATATCCCATTTAAGGACTTTCCTATCTTTATCGAAAACTCAATTTGGCAAGACAATCCGCCGAATACGAACAGACAATGAGAAGGAATTCTTTAATCATGAGTGTACTGGTTTGCTTTCATCTCAAGGGATTTTACATGAGAGTTCCTGTACGTATACCTCGCAGCAAAATGGAGTTGTGGAAAGGAAACATCGTCACTTATTAGAAGTGTCTCGTGCCTTAAAGTTTCAGGCTTCCATCCCTGATAATTTTTGGGGAGACTGTGTCTTAACTGCAGCTTATTTAATCAATAGAATGCCGACCAAGATTCTCGGTGGTCGAAGTCCCTTTGAATTGCTCTTTGGGAGGAAGCCAAATATGAGTCATTTGAAGATTTTTGGCTGTCAATGTTATACCACAATCGTGGGACCTAAGGATAAGATGAGTCCTCGTGCTCGCCGTTGCACATTCATGGGATATCCCACTTTACAAAAGGGGTATATGATTTATGATTCATTTACAGGAGAATTCTTTGTTAGTAGGGATGTTTCATTCTAGGAGGATATCTTTCCTTTCGCTACACAAGAACCAACCACAGATAACCGAGGACATCACTCTTCACCTCAAATTGAAGAAACTGCAAATGATCCAGGGTATGTTTTATTTCCTGCATCAACATATAGCGGGGACTCCTCTGGTCCAGCCATGGACTCGACGCCTCCACTGGAATCCACGAACCACATCTCAGATGATGAAGTTGTGCTTGACTCTACCTCTGCTAATGCTGGCACAGATCATCCATCCACTCTTGTTGATACTGGCTCGGGTTCATTATTGCCTGCAAATACCCCACCAAAGCGTTCCCGGCGTGTCACGTGTCCACCAACTTGGACGAAAGACTATGTGTGTGGAGTTAGAAACTCGCCAGGTATTCTTTTTCCCATCTCCTCTTATGTTTCATTTGATCGGCTGTCGGCGGAGCATCGCTGTTGCATCTCTCGCATTTCTGAGGAGCGAGAACCATCCAATTATGATGAGGTGAGCACCGATCCGAGATGGCAACAAGCTATGAAAGCAGAATTGCAGGCCTTAGTCGATAATCAGACATGGGAATTCGTCTCTCTACCCCCAAACCGGAAGGTGATTGGATGCAAATGGGTGTACAAGATCAAATATCAAGCAGATGGATCAATTGAAAGGTACAAGGCTCGATTAGTGGCCAAAGGTTTCATGCAACGGGAAGGTTTTGACTACCACGAAACCTTCTCTCCCGCCGCTAAAGATGTTACGGTACGCTCATTTCTCTCAGTAGCAGACTTTCAGGATTGGCCATTGCACCAGATGGATGTGCACAATGCCTTCTTGCATGGAGATTTAGACGAAGAGATTTATATGGACATTCCACAGGGTTTACGAAGACAGGGGGAGAATAGAGTATGTCGTCTCCACAAATCCCTGTATGGACTTAAGCAGGCCTCCAGACAATGGTATGCCAAATTTGCTGAGTCTTTGATAGCTGCAGGATTCCAACAATCCAGATTTGACTATGCCATTTTTACACGGACTAAAGGTACGTCATCTATATACTTAATGATATATGTAGATGATATACTTATTATGGGAAACGATGAAGTGGCTATCCAAGTTTTCAAGGAATACTTGCATTCTACCTTTCACATAAAAGATTTGGGTACACCCAAATATTTCCTTGGAATAGAAATTACACGATCAGGTCAAGGAATATCTCTCAGCCAGAGAAAATTTGCATTGGAAATCATATCAGAAGCAGGTTTATCAGGATGTAGGCCAGCTGTGATTCCAATCGAGCAAAATGTTAAATTGACTACGACAGATTATGATGCTGAAGTGTCTCAACAAGCATATCCAGTGCTCAAAGATCCATTGAGTTATCAAAAGCTTGTCGGGAAACTCATATATTTGACTATGACCAGGCCAGACATTAGTTATGCTGTACAGACACTCAGCCAATTCATGCACAAGCCAAAGCAGTCTCACATGAACGCCGCACCGAAAGTTGTGAAGTACTTGAAGAAATGTCCTGACTCGGGATTCTCCTTTCCGAAATGTGATATGAAGATGACAGCGTCTTGTGATGCGAGATTATGCCACTTGTCCGATGAGCAGGAGATCCATAACCGGTTTATGCATTAAGTTGGGAGATTCTCTGCTTTCATGGAAAACCAAGAAGCAGCCGACAGTCTCTTTATCCTCAACAGAAGCAGAATACCGAGCTATGGCGAAAACGACATGTGAGATAGTATGGCTACGGGGATTACTTCGGGACCTTGGAGTGCAAGTTGAGGGACCAACTAGATTGTTTTGCGACAATGATGCAGCTCTTAAACTAGCATCAAATCCCATTGTGCATGAGAGAACAAAACACATAGAAGTGGACTGCCATTTCACTCGAGAAAAGATACAGGAAGGTATAATTGAAACACGGGGAATAGGAACAGAAGAACAGCCTGCAGATGTGTTCACCAAGCCTCTATGTCAAGGACATCATGCGTATCTCTTAAGCAAGCTCGACGTCTTGGATATCTACAAGCCACCAGCTTGAGGGGGAGTGTTGGAAGATACGCAAGATATCTTCAGATCATATTAAATATTCCTCAGATCAATCAAGATCAAATCGAAGATCAATTTATATCAAATCTAGTCTGTACATTATTTTGTTGCCTTTCTCATTATACATGTATTGTAATATAAACATTACATTGTACATTCAGTCATATACAGAGAATACAGAAAAACCTTTCTCTCCAATTCTTCCCATCCATATTCTTACAAAATCACCACACTTATACATTCTCTTAAGATAATTTAAGGACACAAAATTATAAGTCTCCCACAAATTATCCGATCACACAATGCGATTCGCTTCTAAGGTGTTTTTGTTAGGAAAAAACAAAAAAGAAGCTCCAATTAAACTCCGATGCATGTTGACGAAGACGACGAGCTTCAAAAGATTGATCTGATAAGACTTCACAGCTCATCATGTCCTGGAAGCTCGGAGATGTTCTTGGTCTTCGAAAGTCCGTTGTCTTCGTTTATGTGGAAAGCTCTTGATGTCCTTTTCGAATTTCCTCTAAACGTGTGTCCTATGTTGGAATAATTTTTAGATACAATGAAAATAATAATAATGGTTGGAAATATATTGAAAAAGATTAGAAAATAAAGTCAATTGTTTGATAGGGGTATGTGTGCAAAACGGACGGCATGAACTGAGAACTGCTTGGACCGGACCGGACTGGCCAGTTGGGTCCGGTTCTTTGGAGTGTTGGTCCGGTTCTTGATTTGTAAAAATGAAATTAGTATCCAAGTGATCCGGTTCCTGATTCTAAGGGGGAATTGGAGTGTACCAACTACATATACCCTTTTTGTAATTATTTCTTAAAAAATCTAATAAAATGTAAACTAAACACTTTCTTGTCCATTAGTACCACAAGCTATGGCACAATAACTCTTCATTTATTGTCGCTTCTATCAATATCTTAAAATTTATCACTCTTTCTCATTGTTCATTGCCACTCTTTAGCGGGAAAAATAAAGTGGCCGATTCCATTAGACTGGACCGAAACCAAATGTGGTCCTGGGATTGAGAACCAAATGGTCCGATCCAACATGCTCTTCCAGCACCACACAACGATGGTATGGGTGGACGAGGGTGTGGGATATCTAGTTTCCCATCTCTTTATGGCTTGGTTTGCCTAGGTTGATAAGGACTTTTACAGTCCTTTACACAGGTTCAATAGTTTGCTCGGTTACGTTGATGGATTAGTGTTGACCCCTCCTAATGGCACTATGGATGACTTCGAGTCTGGCCCTAATTATGACTAAGAGCCCAAGCCCTAACTGTGAGGACACTGGCTTTTGGTGGAAACCATCTTTGGTAACCATCCTTGTAGAAGGAGCCAGGACTAACCCCCTTCTCTTATATCTTTTTGTATGGGAATGAAAAATCGGAATGGCCCTTAGAAATGGGCTTGTAAATGAGTCATTTTGGTTATATAAATGAAGCATAAAAGTTGTGTTGTATATGTTTGTTTTTTTTTACTGTCTATTTCTGTATTATTGACTGGGCGATTGAGATTGCACACTTTCTTATGTGCTTAATGGAAAGATAAAATTAATGGAACGGCGACACCCCTTGGGACATCACAAGTCAATCCTGACATAGCAGATGTCACGTTCTCGTGGCAAGGGAAACATTTGGGGCGTGACTTTGCTTGTATCTATTGGTATTAAAGCGAGATTAATACCTAAAATGATAAGGTGCATGGGAAATTGGGATAGTTAGTTAGGAAAACACCTATTGTTTGTGATTGCCAATTGCTTTCTTAGCTAGTGTTCTTGAGGTCTAATCTTTTGTTGGAACTTGCTTTGCAAGTTTTCCCTAGAACCCGTATAGTTGCAGCATGAGTGCTTGGGAACCAAGGATTTTGAGAGGAAGGACTACTTAGGGCTAGTCAATTCCAAAGGGAAAGGCAAAAGAGGACTCTTGATTAGATGGAATTCTGCAAGCTCAAAATCAGGCCGTTGCTGCCCTTATCAATGCTCCAGTAGCTAGAAATGGGTTTGGCAATAGGAATAGCAAATGACAAATGTATGGACTGGTTGAACAATTCTTGAAGTTGTGACCCTCAAAGTTTTTTGGGTCAAGTGATCCCAAAGAGGCCATTACATGGATCTACGAACTAGAGAAAGCTTTTGCATTGTTGATATAACATCCTCGAATTCCAAGTCATGAGAATAAGGTTTGATGGTTGATCGTGGGAATCAATGACATAAACCTTAGATAGACCAAAACATTGCATGTTCGGTCATGGACCCGGTCCACCCGACCGAGACTTGGTTAGGGCAAATAACCAAGACCAACTACGAGGTTTATTTTAAGACATCCAATGGACCAATTCTAATTGAAAAGGGTCATTGACAAGTTTAAGAAGGCTACAAACTTAGTCGCACTCATTTGATTAAAGTTTACTAAATTTTGGCATGGACCTTGGTTTTCATAGAATTGTCGATCGTATACAAATATGAACGACTCCTCCAATGAGGTGACGCCCTATATTAGTCTTATGAATGCCTTGAATGAATTTTTGGACACAAATTAATTAATGTGGGGACAAGTCACTGGACAAATGTCAAGATTTGATTGGAGTTTTAGAATCTTCCATAGCTTTTTGACTTAGTCCATCCTTATCCATTTAAGTGCCACATGGCCACATCAAGAGAGAAGGAGAAAACTTGCTCCTTAAGTAGCTCGGCAAAAATATCTAGGCCTTATTTAATAATTTTGGACATTAATTCATTAATGAACATGATGAATTATCAACCTAGATTTCTCTAGAATCTTAGGTAAATCTTAAGGTATGATGGGTCTAGATTATAGCCTTGGTGAATAAGTCAAGAACTAACTAATTAGAAGAGGACATGATGCATCAAAAGTCTTATGTGTCTCCTTAGGCACTATAGGTAATATCAAACCTAGAATGAGCCTTGGAGAACAAGTCAATATGTGAACAGATCACAAGTGAACACCAAGAGACTTAGGTGCCAACTCAAGAGGATAGCTAGGCCAACTTGCCTCTTAGGTGTAATTATGAGCTTGTAATAAAACTCTAAGATGAGGTAGCCTATAAATGGGAAGAGCCATTTTCACATTTTAAGGCTTGGCCTTTCTCTCATTTCCTCTCCCTTCCTCTCCTCTCTTTCATGCCCTTCTCTTCCAAGCCGCCCTAGATGCTGACTGACCACCAAAGAAGCATCTTAGAGCTACGTCCAAAAAGTAGTAAGTAGATTTTCCTAACTCTTCGATAGGGTGATGTGCTATGCGTATCGATTTTTGGGTCATGTCATCATTTGCTTGTGTTGGCTTTGTGTTATTATGCTTGTTGTGTTCTATTTGTTTGTGGTTACATCAAGTAAGTTCATGGTCTTGCATCGATGTCGAGCACGCTTAGATGTCGAAGAAAAGTCTCACATGACTATGGACGTGCACTAAGTTGGGTGCATGACCCACACCTGATTTCGAGACAACATTGAGACATGTTGTTACTCGAGACAAGTCACAGGTTGATGCCGAAGCAGGAGTGAATGATTCCAAGTCCAAACCACAAACCTAAGTCACATTCGGCATGAGTTTAATTTAGTAAAGCTGGGTCCGAACCAGGATTCTGAAATTCAAACAGAAAAAAAAAAAAAAAAAACAACAACAACAAACCATGATTCTCAAAAAGTACCAAAATTAAAGGTTAATTAATATCCTTTATTTGTTTAATTTTTATTTTTTGAGGTATATAAAAAATTCACCTTTCACTATGATGGAAAGTTTTTTGAGTCATATTTTTGAATTCAAACTCAAATTGATCTAATGACTTAAGTTATTCAAACATCAAAAGAATGTAACCGAACTTGAGTGACTCATGAATTGAGCTTAACTGCAAATTATGAAATTTACTTCTCTCGGGCTAGAAAGAGAGTTTAAAAAGATGACTTGCTATTATGTATAGATTCTTGAATGCTCTCTAAATACTTATGTTGAACTGGATGTAATATTCCTTTTTAGTTAAATGTACTTATAGTATTTCGAGTCAAGACAATTTGTGTAAAATTTCCGAACTATTTATAATGCGAATGTGTTTCAAACTTATAACCTTGTAGAAACTTATAGCCTTCTTGAAAATTGTGACATTATCTTGTTAGGAATGCAATTTGTTGAAGAGAAAAAATAAAAAAAGATGACAAGCAAAGTTTTAAGTGAAAAAACCCCTTCGGAATCAGAAAGAAAAAAAAAATTACAATGTTGCACTATACAATTTTTACACTATCAATATTAGTTTGACATGAGAATTACATGTACACCATTAGCAATAAAAAGCCTCTATGCTTTAATAGCACCTTCTTATGTCACACTTCATAACTCTATCATTATCTTCCCATAATTTCTCTAAATGAATACGTTAGCAATACGATTGTCGGCATTGAATTTACGTGTAAATGAATGAGGAATAGAAGAAAAGGTCCACGAATGTTGAGAACATAAATCATTGGGCTTTTTCATTGGCTATGTGCAAAGTAAATAGAGTTTATGATCTTAGACAACAAAAATCATGATACATTTTTAATGAACAAAGAGCATGAATGATTTTTTTGATAAATATAAAATAATAACCCAAATGTGGTAGGCGCCATGTTCGGTGGCTCTCATGAATTTATATTTGTAGTGGGATATTTAAAAAGGTACAATGATAGAACAATTTTATACGCGGCTTAATTTTTCTTACAAAGCTCATGCACTACTCATTCACTTGAAGCAAATGCCCAAAAAAAAAAAAAAAAAAAAAAAAAACATGAAAAGATTCCAACTCACCCCTCAAGTTATTAAAAAATCATAGTGTTTTTTCGTGAATTCACGAGTTTAAGTTATGTTATAAGCATACTTCTAACCAGTTAGTATTTGAAGTGTTTGCCACCTCATGTGGAAATATTTTTTTAGACTTTTAGGGCGATCATGAAGTTATGATGACATAAGTGGACTGATTAATAATGACTTGTATTGAATATTTTGTGTTAGACGACCATCTCCTCCTACTCTATTTTATCTATTGAAACAAAAATTCACGACCCATCGTGAATCGGGCAGTGAGGCCAAGTCGGATCACCCCCAACTCGAGCCGGGGATCCAGTTCGCCGTGAGCCAGGCGGTGGCTTCAATTCCCACGGAGGGGAACGAAAAGTACATTTCCTACATTTTCCCCGCACTGCCTGGCGGGAAATTTTCGCACCACTGGCATAAAACCAAAATCGAAGAAAGAAAAAAGAAAAATTAAAACCAAAACGAAAACGAAAATGAAAAGCGAAAAACAATTCAAAACAGAAAATACGCAAAACGCGACCCCTTCTCCTCTGCTTCCTCCCAGATTCGGACATCCGTTCAGATGAAAGTGGAACGGCTACGATCCTTTCACCATCCCACTCCCACTCTCTCTCTCTCTCTCTCTCTCTCTCTCTCTCTCTCTCTCTCTCTCTCTCTAGAACAAGCGCCGATGACCTCGATCGACCGATCGATCTGCCGGTTGCCGCCGTAACAGGCTTTCAGCACTGCCGTGGCGAAACCCTGGAAGCAGCGGGCGTCGCCCGACGGCTCCGAGGAGCGGCGGCGGCAGCTCAACGAGCCCGGTCGACGAGGAGGAGCTCGAGGCCCGTCGGACCACCCCTCCCGAAGAGGATGACCCCGCTGCGGCAGCCGGCGCCGACGATAATGTCGAGGCCGAGGAGGAGGAGGAGGAGGACGATGAGGCTCGATGTTCGCCTAAGCCGTTCTTGCTGGATTAGTTGAATCATGCAATTCCACTCCGATCCTTGACAAATCTCTTGGAATGCTCTGCAAGGAAACCCCAAGTGTCTGGATCGTAACAAAGGGCTTCAAAAATTTTCCATAGGAAAAAGGATGTCAAATAGCACGAGTATATCGATAAATTGAGGGTAGCAACGCAGACAAAATGACAATAACAATAAAGGACAAGTTGATTTTATTCATATAAGATTATTTTTCACATAGTTAACAGTTAGGTGCTTTAATGGTGTACTACATGATGATGATAACATCCTTTTCAGGATGAACAGCATGGAAGCAGGACAATCGGCATGAAAGTGAACCTGAAAGCAGTATTGGCCGTGCCGGGCTGCAAGGGCAAGTCATTCTCTTTCAAGAGCTTCATACTTTGGCGCATGAGTGGAGCATCTTTCTGCTATTTAGCATAATGCCGCATTTCCATACCCCAACTTAACAGAAGAAATGTGTAAGTAAAACAAAACGAAAGAAAATCACTTGATATAAGTACATATCATCATTATAGATATATGGTTTGTAGAGTCAATTGTAGGGGTCAAACCATAGACATTATGCTTCCACAAGGCCTTCTCGCCTACAATTTTGTCAACCCTTAGTCTCTATCATCAAGGACTAAGTATCCCTTCGTAAGGATTTAGAGATATAAATGCTGATTAAATTATGTATTCTCAACAACAACTAATTGCTGTAATCTCCTGACATGAGACACGCTATTGGAAATGCAGTTTGATTTGATTTATTTTGCTTGGAAACAATGAAACGCTTAATTACTAAAATTAGCTCAAACGGATAATCCCTCAAGCTATCTGTTCGTAAAAAACATTTTGCCCAAATTGAATGCTCTCTACTGAGCTTCAATAATGAATCAAATAACTTGAAGTAGAGTTGTCATTCAAGAAGTAAAAGGCTTGTAGAATAAATGTATTACACATATTAAGTTGGATTGAGCCCCGAGTCATAGACAAGCTCACGAATTTGCACGTGAAAAATAAGGATATCATGATTCACACTTTTAACCAATTTAAACACAGTGAAGCATGTCGAGCAAGTTAACATGTTACTCCTAGAAGACACGTTTATACACATTCAACATACAATATTCTTTTTCGACCAAAAACAAACAATATTGTATGTATTTTAAATTAAATGTGGTTTCAGAAAATTAAATTTGACAAACTCTTTCTTAAATTGACATTTAAGAACATAAAGCACTCGACTAGAAGAAACGATTCAACATGATTCATTCTATTACAAAATCATGTCTCCAACATTAGATTTATACAAAGAAAACACGATGAAATCAATAAAAATACAACATCTCTATATTCGCAAGCACAATCTTTGACAGCATAATCAATCCTCATCTATATATAATCTCTGCTTTGACTTTGACTACACCAGGTACCCATCCATTTGAGGAATGATGCTTTTGGTCACTCAATCTATTTCCGATAATAAATACTAAAACAAAAACACATGTTTTTTATACTCGGAGTTGAATTAACATTCTTCTCTCGCCAAAAAATAAAAAAATAAAAATAACATTCTTAATTCTACCCCAAATTCTGAGAACATTATTTCCTCTTTAATTTTCTTATGCCCATCACATATTCTTGGTTCATTAGCAAGACCATAACCAATCAGTATTTATATTACACTATTTTTGCCTTGAAATCTGAATTTGACTAATTATACTTGTGCTTACATTTCTTTGGCTTTGAACTAAGTTTGCAACAGACTTGAACTTCAGCATTTTCCTTTTCCTAGTGCGCACATTAACAAATCCCTACCCTAAGAATGGTAATTGGGCCATGTCGGCTGGGACCCAGCATAGACCGACCCTCTTGGGCCCGAGCCCGTGAGGGGCCGTACCTGGTCAGGCCTGTTAGCAATAAGGGGCTATATCAATATGCCCAAGCAATGGCCCAAGGCCATTTTCATTTTCGGGGTGATTGTAGTCGGAACAAAAAAATGAAGGTAGTGACAGTAATTGAAGATCTCGATGATGATTTTTCGTGAACTTAATTATGAAAAGAAATTCCTTGGGAAAAGAAGGAGCAAAATAGGAATAAGAAGTTATGAACTTTTTATTTCCACCAAAATGCATCCTCATGGTTTTTTTTTTTAATCCTTGTACACTTCTTTTGACTAAAATCTTGTGAATAGCACAAAAGACGTGCTAAATGTATTGGCGGCTCTTCTTTTCCACATTCGCAATGGTCACATCTTCTTTTTCTTTGCTTTATTGCTTTATACCTTCTCCATCATCACTGTGCTTTATACCCACTCCCACCTTGCATGTTTCTTGTGACTATAATCTTGCTGGCCATTTCACCATCAACGACGGTTTAGGTCCCCAAGAAATGGTTTTTTATTATGATTTAGACTTCATGAAATGTGAACTAACGTTTAGAAAAATCGCTACAATGTTGATTTAGGACTGTCCATATATTTTGATCGATTGTGAAAGCTCTCAACCACTACAATTAGGACATCAAAAGAAATTAAGGAAAGATCTTGGAATTGCTAATAAACCTTATTTTATGCATCAACTTGTTGAACAACTTGGAAGAATCCATCCATATTATTTGGCTGATGAAACTTATTTTATGTATTTGATGTTGAAAAAACTGCATTATCAACTTTGACAGGCTAGAATGATGTGGCCATGTTCTTATAATTCTAACAAATTGGTACACGACTCTTTATATATTTAGCCAATCCCCATTTTCCTTATATCTTCTTATTTGTATCTCATTCTTATTCCCTCGGTATTATCACAAACATATAAGTTAATATAGAGCTATCCACAAGTGAAAGGCTTCTTTATCATATCTGTGAAATGTGTGGCATCGGATGGATGGCTATTACCAAAATCAACTTTAATCACCTGATTGAGCATTTTTGCTTTCTTTTTCAATATCCGAGAAACTTAAAAATCAAGAGCGTTGAGTGCTTGCAAAATCATTTGATCTCTATTTTCCTGTAAAAGAAAATTTATAAGTATAATGAACATAAATGAATGTATTAACAATTAAAATATACTATCTAATAAAATAGTTCCCTTCTTTAAGATGATATCGACAAAAAGAATCATACTAATGCACTAGTGAGCGCACATGACTGGTCGGGTACAATAACCAAATGCACATCTTCTAACATCAGCTAATGTCTAGCTAAATCTAGAACATGACCCAAACCACTTAATTTTAAATGAATAGAAATGGAGCAAGTTTTTTTTTTTTTTTTTGGCCATCTTTTTCCCTTAATGATACATATCTGAAAGCAATAACCAATGGAGTTGAGAGCCACATCTTTGAAAAAAAATATCCAAAGGAGAGAATTTTCATACTTGAGATCCGGTAGGAAATGATGTCTTCTATTAATCAAAGTCTATGAGCTTAATACCCTAGTGCTAATGCTTTTTTTTAAGACTTAGACTTCATGAGATGCAAACAAATGTTTGAAAGAAATATGCAATGATGTTGATCTAGGACTTTCCAAATATATTGATTGATTACATGGGGGCTCTCAACCACAACAACAAAAGAAATCAAGAAAGCATCTTGGAATCGCTGATGAATCGTATTTTATGCATTAGGTGTTGAAAAACTTGGAAGAATCCATCCATATCATCTTGGAATCATTGATGAACCTTATTTTATGCATTAGGTGTTGAAAAATGTGGAAGAATCCATTTGCATTATTGCATTGATGAACCTTATTTTATGCATTAGGTGTTGAAAAATGTGGAAGAATCCATTTGCATTATTGCATTGATGAACCTTATTTTATGCATTAGGCGTTAAAAAAATTGCATTTTCAACTTTGACCGGCTCAAATGATGTTGCAATGCTATTATTGACCAATCCTAGCAAATTGGTCCACTACTCTCTACATATTTATCCACTCCAAAATTTCCTTGTAACTTCTTATTTGTATCACATTCTTGTTCCCTAGCTATTGCATAAACATATAAGTTGTCTGCGAGTGGCAGGCTTCACTGCAATATTCATGGACTTGATGGTATTGGAATGACGATTATTGTCAAAATCATCTATAATCAGCTTTCATACAATTGAGCATTGTTACTTTCTAAAATCCTTAAAAAGGAAATTGATGGGTATATAATGTATATTAATCAAGGGATTAACAATTAAAAAATACGTTGTCTAATCTAAGAGTTCTCCTTCTTCTCGATGATGCAAACAAATAAGATTATATGGATGCACTTGTGAGTATACATGATTGGTTGGGTACAGTAACCAAATGCGGTTGCTCTGACATTAGTAATTTTAAGCTAAATTTCAAAAATGATCCAAATCATTTAATTTTGAATGAGTAGAAGTGCATCAAGTTATTTTCTTTTTGCCTTGTTTTTCTCTTTATAATACATACCCAAAAGCATTAACCAATAGAGTCGAGAGCCACATCTTTCGAAAACATCTTCTAAAAGAGACAACTTCATGAGATTCGATAGAAATCGAGTCTTTTCTAATCAAAGTCTATGAGTTTAGAGTCTTCTGCTAATGCATTTTTTTAAGACTTAGAATTTATGCCATGTGAACAAACATTAGAAAGAAATGCCCAACGAAGTTGATCTGGGATTGTCCAAATATATTGATAGATTACATGGGAAGCATCTTGGAACTGGTGATGAACCTTATTATATGCATTATGTGTAAAAAATTTTGGAAAGATCCATCCATATTATTTCAATAATGACCCTTATTTTGTGCATTAGGCGTTGAAACAACTGCATTATCAACTTTAATAGGATGGAGTGATGTAGCCACGTTCTTATTGACCAATTCTAGCAAGCTGGACTCTCTGCATATTTAGCCAATCCCAACTTTCCTTACAACTTTCCTCTATAACATTCTTGGAATGTGTGGCATCGGATGGACTGCTATTGCCAAAAACATCTTTAATTATATTTCACTTGATTGAGGGTTGTTGCTTTCTTTTTCGATATCTGAGAAACTACAAAAATAAAGGGCATCGAGTGCTTGCAAAATCAATTAATCTCTTACATTCTTAGAAAGGAAATTGGCAAATTTAAAGATTATTAATGAAGGGATTAACAATTAAAGATAGGCAGTCTGTTGGGATAACGTGTGTGCGTGCGCTGGCCCCACGAGGATACGTATTTCGACAAGCTTCCGCATAATTACAACGATGATAGCCCCCACTTTTTTCTTTTTTTTTTATTTTTTATCCAAGCAAATCGCATTTTTGCACACGCTCAAAATCAAGACATAATTTAACAATTCTCCACATTGGCTCAATGTTTGAAGCCAATTTATAGTGCTCATTATCCATGCTGCTCTCCTAACGCCCCGACGGGCGCTTACTCTCCACAGACGCCAATAGAGCTCAAGTAGAGCCTGAGCTTCACCAAAGGAATAAACTTAATCATCATATCTGTCGGGTTATCTACTGTAGCAATCTTTTTAACAGTAACATTACCCTTAGCTAAGACATCTCAAATGAAGTGGTATCTGATGTTAATATGCTTCGTTCGCTCGTGATAAACTGGATTATAGGCCAAATATATCGCACCTTGGTTATCACAGTGTATATCCACACTTTTCTATTCTAACCCAAAGTCCGTGAGCAAACCTTGGAATCATATTGTCTCATTTGCTACAAAGGTTAGTGCCATGTATTCTGCCTTAGTCAAAGACAAGGCAATGTGATCTTGTAAGGACGCTTTCCAGCTAATTGCATCACTCACTAGCGTAAACAGGTACCTTGATAAAGATCTGTGATCATCCAAGTCACCGGTGTGATCCGAATCCACAAAACCAGTGGTCTCACTGCCATTACTGTCCCTCTGATACTCTATACCCACGTATGTTGTCCTCTTCAAATATCTGAGGATCCTCTTCACAGCTTCCCAATGAGCTTTACCAGGATACTTCAAATAGTGACTAACCACGCTAACAGCTTGTGAAATATCAAGCCTACTGCACACCATAGCATACATAATACTACTAAGGCACTAAAATAAGAAACACGGGACATATGCTCCTCTTCCTCCTCAATCTGCGGTGATAATTTATCTGAAATTAAAGGTGTACTTACAAATTTTGCCGACTACATATTAAAATGTGCCACGATCTTCTCAATATATTTCTTCTGAGATAGATGTAAAACTCCTGCAGCCCTGTCATGCAAAATCTCCATACTCAAAATTTTCTTTGCAGTACCTAAATCTTTCATCTCAAATTCAGCATTTAACTGTCTCTTCAGTACATCAATATCAGACATATTCTTAGTTACTATCAGCATATCATCAACATATAAGAGTAGATAAATCAAAGAACCATTCTCCAATCTCTTATAGTAAATGCAATTATCCATCTGACTTTTTGTATAGTCCTGACTAGCCATGAAGCATCAAAACGTTTATACCACTGCCTATGAGACTGTTTCAGCCCATACAAAGATTTATTCAACAAGCAAACATGATATTCCTTACCCGGAATAGCAAATCCCTCTGGTTGCTTCATGTAAATATGCTCCTCCAACTCTTCGTGAAGAAACGCAGTTTTCACATCTAGTTGCTCTAACTCGAGATCCTACGAAGTAACTAAGGCAAGTAAAACATGAATAGAAGTATGTCTTACCATAAGAGAGAACACCTTATTGTAGTCAATGCCCTCACGCTGTGTATATCCCTTCGCCACAAGTCTCGCCTTATACCTCGCTGCCTCGACATCGGGAATGCCCTCTTTCCGTTTAAAGACACATTTACTTCCGACGATATTTTGGCTCTTTAATACTTTGACCAGTTCCCATGTCTGATTTTGATGAATGATTCTATCTCTTCACTCATAGCCCCTAGCTACTACGATGACTCCGAGTTAGCCATCGCCTTAGAGTAAGACAAATGCTCATTTGTCTCTAACCTTATCACCTACAGTCAATGTATAAACAATATATGTATAACCATAACGTACTTGTGATTTAATTTGCATTCTTTGTCTCTCTACGGCTATAGTGTGCTACGATTTTGCTGGTTGTTCACTATCATTGACTTTAGGAATTGCGGCTTCATCTATAGTTTCAAACTCTGTTACCTTCGAGGTCTCCGAAGTCTCCATCGGAAGCTCCACCTCACTGATGACACCATGATCTGTCTTCTCTACTAGTTGTGTCTCAAAACTCTTCTATTGAAGCATTGCAGTCTCGTCAAAGATTACGTTTCTGCTGATTAGAAAATCGGGTGATCTGGGATCGGTGCACTACAACCAGTAGCCTTTCACCTCATGTGCATAACCCAGAAATATGCACTTCTTTGCCCTCGACTCAAGCTTACCATCACTTGCATGAGCATACGCAGGATATTTGAATATATGTAATCCGGAGTAATCAACAGGGTTCCCCGACCATACTTTCTCAATAGTCTTCCACTCAATAGCAGACGATGGAGATTGATTAACCAGGTAACATGCCATGTTCACTGCTTCAGCCCAAAATTCCTTACAAAGTCCTGCATACGAAAGCATGCATTAAGCTCGCTCAAGCAAAGTTTTGTTTTTCCGTTCTACCACGCCATTCGGTTGTGGTGTCTCAGGTACTGTGGAGTGTCTCACAATACCTTCTTTCTCGCAGAACTCGATAAAATCTTTACCACAAAACTCCATGCCATTATCGGTTCTTAGGCACTTGATTTGTTTATTTGATTGCTCTTAAATTTTTTGAACCGATCATACACATCATATTTGTACTTTAGAAAGTATACCCATACCTTCCTCGAATAGTCGTCGATAAATGTCAGCATATGTGTTGCTCTTAAATTTTTTGAACCGATCATACACATCATATTTGTACTTTAGAAAGTATACCCATACCTTCCTCGAATAGTCGTGAACAAAAGAACGATAAATGTCTCAAAGGGACCAATATATTTGCCACTTGGTACCTCCTTTCGATGGAACCGGCCCAAGACTAATGGGTCCAAGGCCCATTTCAAATTTTAACCCTTTTTCCCTTCTTTTTTTTTTAAATTCTTTTATAAATATTTCTAAATATCAAATTTCATCTTGGCCAAAGTCTTGGAATATTTTTGATTATTGAATTTAAATCATATGATATTCTATTAACTTTAAATTTCCACAATCACAAGGTCGTTTGGTCGAATGAATAACCATAGGTAATTTCATACCTAAATAGGCTTAACTCGATGCTACTTCCCAAAATGTAGTGCTCACATAAGTCTAGCTTCTACTTCCCAAAAATGCAGTGCTCACATAAGTCTAGCTTCCCTGTCTTTTGACCTTTCAACAACCCCCTTACACTCAGCATTGTCATACATGCCTCGCTCATATGCTCTAAACGCATTAACTGAGTCAAGTTAGAGTCTGACTCACCTGATGAAACTGCAGTGGTTCCAGTCACGGTCTCTCCCAATAAATGATAGAGAGTATTCACTTTCTTCCCTTTCATCACTGTCATAGAACCTCGAGAGATCTTCAGTACTCCACCTTTAGTAGTGTACCTACATCCGATGTCATCAAGTGTCCCCAGAGAAATAAGTTTCTTCTTGAGCTCTGGTACATGCCTCACATTTGTCAATGTGCGAACCACCCCATCGTGCATCCGAATCCAAATTGTCCCTTATCTCCACAGCCTTACAAACTGCATTATTCCCCAAAAGAACTCTACCACCATTTACAGTCTGGTAAGTAGTAAACTAGTTCTTATGAGGTATCATGTGATAAGAACACCATGAATATAGCACCCATTCATCTCCTGATGAAGTAGCAGTCACACATAAGATAGCTTCTGCATCACTACTGCTCCCTTCGGTAATGTTTGCTATACTGCTTGTGGCATTCTGCTTATCAGCTTTATTCCTCCGCTTTGGACAATCTATCATGATGTGCCCCTCCTCGTAACACTCAAAGCATTTCATGCGTCCCTTGGACTTTCTATGGCGTGATTTCGATATGCTTTTACCTTTGCTGCTACTAGGCCCTCGATGTTGTTCTCTACCACAAATAGTCAATGCTTGCGCTACTCCTTGCACCAGACCGTCATCTCACAACTTTCTCTGCCACTCCTTAGAGAATAAGGTGGACTTTACCTCTTTTGAGATAATTGTAGTACGCCTCTGCAAAAGTGAATCAGTAAAGTGTTCCCATGACTCTGGTAAAGAGACTAACAACATCATGCCATGTTCTTCATCATCAAGTATCTTATCGCCGTTCTTCAAATCCATTATGAGTTTATTAAATTCATCTAGGTGGGTTCTGATAGATGTACCTTAAATATATCTAAATTGAAACATCTTCTTTAACATGTACAAGCGATTGTTCAAACCTTTTTTCACATAAAGTACATGAAGTTTTGCCCATAATGCTACGGCATCCTTCTCCTTAGCAACCTCGATCTCATCCGACAAATTTAACAGGATTGTACTCTTTGCTTTTTCCATTAGCTCTACCTTCTCAGAGGCTTTCATTATAATCGGCAACTCATCTTCACAATCTAGTGCCTTGGCCAAACCTTGTGTCATCAATAATGCCCGCATCTTGATACTCCATAACACAAAGTTGTTACTCCCGTTAAATTTCTCAATTTCAGATTTCCTCTCAAACATAATTACAATAACATAATTTCCAGATAGTAATCAGACAAGCAAAAGCTCTAAATCACAATCAAGAAATCCAATCCAAGCTCTGATACCAATTATTGGGATAATGTGTGTGTGTGCGCATTGGCCCCACAAAGATACATATTTTGGCAAGCTTCCGCAGAATTACGACGATGATAGCCCTCACTTCTTCTTTTTTTATCCAAGCGAATCACGTTTTTGCAAACACTCAAAATCGAGACATAATTTAACACGGTCTAATAAAAGAGTTCTCATTTTTCTTGAGAATATGGAGGAAAAGAATCATATGGATGCACTTGCGATTAGGTACAAGGAGCCAATTACTTATTATTACTACTGAAAATAAAGATGTTCTCAACACTTCCGAATTAGATTGCAATATAAACTTAACGGCACTAATCCCGACCAAACTCTTCAACTTTTATTGGGAAACATTTAAAGTCAACTGTAGTCCCTTTCACAATCTTGGGGTGGTAAACCAAGTATTCATCTGTTGAGAGCCAAAATCTTGAAAAGCTAGTGAGGGAAGTTGTTGCCTGTTGATGAAATCCATATATCTGTCGGAACTCAATGTGAAGTTTCATCCTCTCTTTTTTCCCGAAAAAATCATTAGAACAGGGTAGAAGGTTTTATTTTGCATATTGGAGCATCATACGCAATGTTAATGGGGTAAAAGGCTTTTTTTTTTTTTTTTCATTAAGAAACCAGATTGTTTCTTTTTTCCTTTTATGCAGGGCCATAAATATGAAAATTGCATTTCATCTGATGTGTGTTTCGCGGAAAATGAGTGATTTGGATAAAAAAATTTCAAATATAATTACTTATATCGTTTAGAAAAATTAGTCAACGAAAGATATTTTCATCATCGATAACAATCTATGTTTAATTATTATTGTTGATGATGAAATTTTTTTCCATCCATGTGTTTTTCTAAATGATATAAATGATCATTTTTCTGAAAATGTTATCCAAATCACTCATTTTCCACAAAGAGAACACAACCAATGTATGCTCTCTACATTAATACTTAATAGAACTTGCTCATCAGTACCCAAATGTTCTTTTGGGACAAAAAACTTGAAAGGCTTGCCTCGGTATTTCCTCGTTTGTTATGGATCACAGATCTTTGGGAGTATGCATTCAATTGATTACTTTAAAGTACAAGCTAGATAAGTTGCCAAATCATCTCAGAAAGATCCGTGGGTTTTTTAAAATCATGTCCCTAAGAAAATAACTACCGTCACCGCCACAATTAGAATTTGAAAGTCAAGTTAAGTCTGCAAATATCTCATTATGGACTCTCAGTGGTAAATTGTATCCCACATTGTTTGTCTGCAGGATTCATATACTCTTTATACACTTATCAGGATTAAGTCCTGCTCCAATTTATTTCGCATGCTCAGCCATTTGTCAAATTCTACGTGCCTTGCTTCAAGGTTAAACGGCTAAAATGTTCTCGTTGTACAAGGATTCGACAAAAGATTGAAGAGCCACACCTTCAAAAACATCATCCGAAACACTTTATTAGTTGAGATTTAGGAGGTGTCAATTGTGTCAATTATCCTAGTCATCGAAGAGGCTTCACCGAACTTTTGCGAGTCATTGAAGCGGATTCCGAGTTTGATCGGTTAGGATAAATGAGAGTCCAGTGCGTTTTTGGGTGATGAAGAAGCTTGAAGAACGTATACTTGGAAGTGGAAGTACCGAATGGAAGTTGCTCGATGTATATGCAGTACCGAGGCTTATTTCGAAAGTCATGTCCATCTAAATTTGTTAGACTTGCACATGAGCACGTTTCCAGTGAAACCATTGAAAGCTTGACATATAAAACCAATAAAATAACATAAATTATAATCTCAACTAAAAGGCAATTTTATTGGTCAACGGAAATAGAACTGGGAAATGGAAGTTAAAAGAAAACTCCATTACTCCTAAAGAAAGTGGGGGTAGCCTTTGATACGTTTTCAAAATGTAATGTTTAAGGAAATACATTCGTAAAACTCAGATTAAATTTATTATATTTATAAAATCAGATTTGATTAATAATTAAAAGTTGGAATCTGAAATTCGCATAAGTGGAATTCGGATGCTAGAGAAAAACTCAAATTAAGATAATCTCTGTTAGAAATGGCGAGCAAAGTATAAAACGTGTTAAGATAAAGTAAAAGGATGGTCTAATTTGAAAATTAGAAATTAGTCCTGAAACTAGCATTTGGCAATCTTTTAAAGAATTTATGTCAATAAGAGAAAGCAAAGGTCCGTACGTCTTCAATGACTTACATTTATCAAATGCAATATGATGAAACAATTTGCACACTTTTGTGCTTTTGTTTGAAACTATATATATTCAATTTAATGTTCTTTGTAAGCAATTGAATAAATAGTCGACATTAAATAAGATAAAAAGGAGGATATTTGATATAGCTTATTTCAGTAACTACACTAGCAACTAAATCAGCATAATCGGATCTATATATCTGAATGATCATAGTTAAAGTAGAGAAAACGGTTGCAACAGGGCATGTCACGTAGCTATTGTGTTTGTGCATGGGTTTGCTAGGTGTAGCGAGAGTGTGAACTGCCTACTTGAATGTATCTTGCATTTTTTATAACTAGGATTTCATGCAATGTGAACAAACGTTTGAGAAAAATGCCAAACAATGCTGATCAAGGACTGTTCTAATATTTTGATTAATGACATGGGGGCTCTCAACCACCACGATTAGGATAGCAAAAGAAATCAGGAAAGCATCTTGAAATCGGCTGATGAACCTTATTTTATGCTGTTGAGAAACTTGGAAGAGTCCCTCCATATTATTTCACTAAACATATTTTATGCATTACATGTTAAAAGGCAACTACACCAAGTAACATGGAAATCAATCAAAATTTATGCCATAAATTACATGCTCAACCAACTTACCGTTAAAGAGAAGAATTAGCTTCTGGTCACGATGGTATTGGAGTAATTTGGCAGCAGCAAAATACGCATCCAGATGATCAACGGATTCAAGAAAATAACGCGGTTTTGGCCATTTAAGGTGCGCGTGCGCGGATCAGGCACAGGAACAACTCATACGACCCGACGGGAGGCTGTTTTCCCTAAAATAGCCCCGACTCGACACCCAAACCCCAAAAGCGACGCTACAATTATGTACGAGCAAGGACGCGCTGTGCGTGGGCCACTCATCGCGACACAATTGTGGTCAGAAACTCCACAGAGACAAGGATTATTAAAATTCAAAAGAATAATAACCGAAAGCACTCTGAGTGATTGCTCCCATCTTTTTAGAATTCCACTAGTTTATCTACCCCGCTGTTGTGTCTCTCCTTTTTCAATTGCTTACGACGGTGGATAAAAGAGAAGAATTGAGTTGTGGGAGAGGCCACTTTGGTTTTAAAAAAACCTCCCTTCGTCAACTTTGACAGGCGGTAATGAATCATTCTTATTGACCAATTCTAACAAACTGGCCCTCGACTCTCTGCACATATAGCCAATCCCGTCTTCTGAGTTTAATGACCTACAGAGATCTTCATTCGGAGTTCAGGCTTCTAAACTTATTCCATCTCTAGCTGTCACTGCTTTTGCTGCTATACTTTTCAATTTTTTCTCTAAGAGAAGATCAAGTGAGATCAATGGAGGGGAGGGCCGAAAAAAGACGCATCTGTAAAAATGAGGGAATAGCGGGAAGCACTTCTTCTACTCACGCTTCAACAAAAGGTCATGAAATGGCTACTTCATCAGGATATGACTATGAAGTATTCTTGAGTTTTAGAGGGCCGGATACTCGAGCAGGTTTTACCGACTTTCTTTACACTAGTATGATAGATATGGGAATCCATGCATATAAGGATGATGAAGATCTCCGAAAGGGAGAAGAGTTTGGCCCAACACTTCTCCAAGCAATTGAGCAATCAAGGATCTCAATACCTATCCTTTCTAAAGGTTATGCCTCTAGCGTATGGTGTCTCAAGGAGCTAGTCAAGATGGTCGAGTGCCGGAAAACAAAGGGACAAAAGATTATGCCCATTTTCTATGATGTGGCACCTGCAGAGTTACGATACCAAACTAGGAGTTATAAAGAGGCCTTTGATTCACATAAAATCAAAAACCGACATGATGAAGGGACTATGCATGAGTGGAAGGCTGCTCTTGAAGAAGTATCATCTCTAGACGGATAGAACTTGCTCAACATGCACAACAGGTGATTGCTTTTAGCATTCCATCTCATGTGCATTGGATCATTAAAACTCATCGCATTTCATATAGTTGCTTTTCTAGATTTGTGTTAACCTTGTTGAAATTGAATTCTGTGTTATTGAAGTTGTACTGCAAAAATCATGCTAAGTGATGGCACAATCCCAATTTTGTCTCATTTTATTCCAAGCAACATTTTTTTTCCATTTTAGTCCATTCATCAACTATAAGTACCAACGCTAATTCATCTACAATGGAATAAATCTTTTAAGATCACGTTTTGAATTCAATTTGGCCTTGTCAAAACTTAGTTTAATTCTATACAATTTCCTAACTCATTGTCTTTTGCCTCCAACAAACACTAGGCGAGAAGGTGAGTTCGCGAGAAAATTTACCCAAGAGGTTTTTAATGAGTTGAAAAGGGCATATTTGGTGTTATCAGACTACTTGGTCAATGTCGACAACCATGTGGATGCAATCATAGAAATGATAGGTGTTGGGACAAGTGAAACACGAATTATTGGAATCCACGGGATGGGTGGTATTGGAAAGTCAACTATTGCCAAATTGATCTACAATAAGCTTTTACATGACTTTAGGAATTGTTGCTTTCTTCGCGATATTCGAGAAACATCAACAAGGAATGGTATTCAATGCTTGCAAATTCAACTCATTGGGGACATCCTCAAAACGAAAAGCATATATATAAAAGACATTGATGAACGGACTCAGGCCATTAAAGATAGGTTGTCTAATAAAAGAGTCCTCCTTCTTCTCGATGATGTGGAAAAATATGATCAAATTGATGCACTTGTAGGTAAGCGTGATTTGTTGGGCAGAGGGAGCAAAATTATTATTACTACAAGAAACAAAGATATTCTTGAGGTTCCTGAAGTGGACTACAGTTATGAGCTTAGTGGCATGGATTCTGATCAATCTCTTCAACTATTTAGCAAACATGCCTTCAAAAAAGATTATCCTTTGGATGAGTATATAGGCCAATCCAAGAGGGCAATAGGCATTGCTAGAGGTCTTCCACTAACTCTTGAGGTCATAGGCTCACTTTTATGTCGCACTAGAAAGGAAAATTGGGATCTCATGTTGAAGAAGTTGGAAAGTGTTCCTCATGAGACAATCCAAAGTAAGTTGAAAATAAGCTATGATGCATTAGATGTTCGACAACAACATATATTCCTCGATATAGCTTGTTTTTTCATTGGATGTGACAAAGCTATTGTGGTTCGTTTCTGGGATGAATCTAAATTTCCGGATGAAGGCATAGAAGTTCTACAGAACATGTCTTTGATAAAAATTGAAGGGTACAATAAAGTGTGGATGCATGACCAACTCAGAGACCTTGGAAGAGAGATAGTTCGTCGAGAAAGTAACATGAAAATAGAAAAGCAAAGTAGGGTGTGGGATTATAAGGAAGGATTGGATTTATTGAGGCGACATAAGGTAAAATCCCCTCATATAAATTCTTAGTATTTATGGATTTGTTTTTCAGAAGATAAGCCAATTGCTTTTTGTGTTGTCTAGCACCATTACAACTTACTCAACCAATACTTTATTAAAGGAATGATAATACTCAACTCAACCACTTAATGCAGTGGACTTGAATAAATGGGTTTTCCTTCAACTCTCTTGATTTTAAATGTTTCCTTTGGGCAGGGACAAAAAGAAGTTGAAGCTCTTCGTCTCAAATTTGACCATAAGCGACGGTATCATTTTACCTATGAGGACTTTAAGAGCCTATCAAATCTAAGGTTCCTTGAAGTTGATGATTCGAAGGGAAATTTTTGTGCAGAGGAGACGCTTCTTTGGCAATGGCATGAATTGCCATCAAATGTTCTTCCAACAAATGTTTTCCAAGAGAATTTAGATCTTCTTCCACAATTACGGTGGCTTTCTTGGCATAATATTTCCCCAATGTTTAACATAACAAATTTCTCCATGGAGCATTTGGTTACTCTTGATCTATCTAAGAGTAGAATTAGGCATGACTGGAAGGGGTGGAGCTATATGAAGGTATGTTTTATAGTAGACAACACTTATTATTTCGTCTTATTAGATTCAAAAGTAATCTTTGCATGATTCTTCTTTTATAGATGGCGAAGAATTTGAAAGTTTTGAATCTGTCCTATTGCCAATGCTTGAAGAGAACTCCCATCTTCTCTGCTCATTCAAATTTAGAACGTTTGATCCTAAGCGGCTGTGAATCATTGACCGAAATAGATAGGTCGATTGGTAAGTTGAAACGTCTAGCTTTCTTAGGGTTAGGCAGTTGTCGAAATCTTCAGAGGCTGCCAGACGAACTAGGAGATCTTGTGCACCTTGAATACCTATCTCTGGAATGTTGCGAATCGTTGAAGAGTCTTCCGGATACAATTGGGAATTTGGAATCACTTATTGAGTTGGACTTAAACCATATGAGGATCAAAGAACTACCTAATTCTATCGGACAAGTGAAAAATTTGAAAGTAGTTAGTATGTGGAATGGTAAAATAAGCAAAATACCCGATGCCTTTTGGACTATTGAGAAGCTTGAAAAAATAGCAGGCCATTGTGACTACAGCCATGTGAAAATTGGCGATTGCATCCACAGGAATCAATCGCTAAGGGAATTGCGTTTGATGGATGTGGTTATATCGGCACTGCCGAGGCTTCCTGAAAGTCTTATCTATCTACATTTGATTGACTTGTACGTGGACGCGTTTCCGGATCTCTCAAACCTCACTAATCTACGAGAATTGGTGCTGGGGTTTGGCCGCGTTCATACCGATGGGCCTCTGGAAGATCCTGTGCAGGTAGTGTTGGTAATTTGTTTATAAAACAAATTGAGAGGTGCCTTGTCCCACATCGAAAAGATGTGAGTGCGCACGTGGATGAAATTTGGCACTAACCAACGCTCATTATTTTTATTTATTGAAAATTCGGATTTATTTATATAAAATATTAACTATAAAATCTTGTTGAAACAATGTGACTGTTCACAAAAAGTTACGATTATTTTTATTTATATTTATTTAATTCCGAATTTTTATGTCTTTTCAACGTAACCTTTGAGACGTACTTTTTCACGAAAGGTCGTCTTTGTTCTTTGCAACCTTTTGAAGGGTTGCCTCTATTAGAAAGACAAAGATAAGTACGTATGTTTTGAGATAAAAAAAACACATATCTTCTTCCATTTTTTTCGTTTTGTTTAGAGAGAAATCGCAGCCATTGTTTCTAATTGTTTCCCATGAGAGACCCTGGAGAAATACTAGAATTGCTATCTAGTATTCTCACTTGAGACTTTGTTGTATCCTGGAGGAAATTTGCCAGTGACCATTAGCAACGCAGTGGGGCAAATAAATCCTTAAAGAAAGTGATATCACGCCTCAAAGTCCGACTTGATTACTCGATCCGACTTCATTGTTCAACCCAATTCGAAGCATATTTTCCCAACAATTTTAAGGATTTATTTGTGAAACAATGGAGTTAAGGATGCGGTTGATGGTGGGCAAAACGCAAATGGAGCCCTCTTCTTCGTTCCATGGACAAATCTCTCTCTGGTCATTATGGCATTCGTCCCACTCACGGTGGCAGAGGAGCCTCTCTATTTCTCTCTTGAATTTTCTCTCGTTTTTTTTTATATGTCCATTTTGGTTCTGTCATAAGTCAAGATGTGGTGAAACAAGATCGCACAAGGAAGAGAGGTGAAGTTGCTTTCGAAGCCATTCACAATGTAGAGTGCGCTTACCAGGATGTGGGACTTAGTCGCCAGGGGAATACGGATCATTATTTTTTTTTTTCGCTGCAGCCTTCGCTCTCATTACTGCCGCGCTTTTAGAGATCTCAATATTATATTATTTGATGGCATCAGTATTCTTAGCACTGAATGGGAACACTGCAATGTGTCTTCTGAATGCGTCTCTTGGTTATTTTGTGCATTGGTGCAGGATATCTTCTTTGACGGGGAAACGATGGTTCATCGGGGAATGGGTCATTTATCATGCCTGAATTGGAGTGTAGCGCTGGTTCATCTACGACAACAATAGCGAGGATGATGTAGACGACATAATTGAGTCCCTTGCCAACGTCGATTACAACATCTCGAGGCACGTGTGGCCGTAGATTTAGACGCAATAAGCCAGTCATCCTTGTTACGAAGGAGTGAACAGAAACGATATACACTCCAATGAAGGCAACGATTGGCAATGAAGAGGTAGGAGGGAGTTTGGAGGAAATCACTGAGAAAGCCACTCCAAAGTTCCATCAGTCTAAGCCACCAATGCCCTCTACCCTGATTCTCTCCCAAAAAGGGAAACAAGAATTTCTTCCGTCCCTCTGTGAAAATGGCCTCCCTTTGCCTTGCCTCCTTCATGCCTGATTCAGTTTCGCTCACTTTCCACACGCGCAATTGAAGTCTCTTGTTTCCACGCTTCAAATTGGGATCCAGAATTTTGATTCAAGCAAAATTTCACTGGCGGCAGAGCAGAACGGAAATCCTGATGGATATCAGTTGATACAAAAAGAAGATGTGCATCAGAGGAGACTTCAAATTCTTTGGCAAATATATCGAGTGATCACATGCCAGATGATGCTCCACGTTCTTCGTGAGGTTGTCGGGGACCTTGGACTGGTGGTTCTCGTTCACGTGGGAGATCAACGGCAACATCTCGAAGGTGCTGTCAATATACTCGGATTTGTCGGTCAATTTCTCTGGGGTCGTGCATCAGCACCGAGCCCTGCAGAACGCTGCCGGCAGAAGGAACGGCGAGAAGTTGGAGAGCTCGGAGGCCTGATCGCATCCATCGATTGGAGCGATGGTTTATCAGTAAAACCAATCCTCCTTAAGCTTGTGCTTCTTAGTCAACTGATTCAACCTTGGCTTGGTTTCTTCTAGCCGTGTCTGGTCTTGCGAAAGTGAGTCTTAGACGTTTGGCTGTTCATCGTGTCGGTGAGTAGCGGACGCTGGCTGCCGGAATGTTTCTCTTCATTACTAGCCCCGCACTGCCGAGATATGAAGAGTTCAGTTAACTGAAGTCACAAGGGTCATGAAAAAGAGCTTTTGGGGATAGTCTGCATTTGCTTTGCTGAAGAACATAAGTGAGTTGAAAATCAGAAGCTTCGGGAAAGCCTCTGAATGACTAATTTTGCGTGGGAGCCTAAGTAAGTACGATGGGTTCTGTTTTCGGTACACTCTGGTTTGTCCATGCCACTAGGTTCAAAATTGGAAGTTCTGCAAAAGCTCTGATGGTAAACTTGAGAGGTAAAAGTGCATTGGGCTTCTGCTTTTGGTATACTTTTATTGATGAAGTGCGTCATATTCAAATCTAAATGTTAAGCGAACTATATCGATGTTTATTGAACTTGAATAAAGTTAGCGGCAGCTAGAAGGATCATTTTATTTAAAATACTTAGAAACACATCTGCCATCAAGATGTGTTAGAGAGATGGATTGATTTAATTCTTGATGTAATAATGAAACGAACTTTTGCATGACCCCGTGGATGTTGTGGTTGGTAATACTTGACCTTTTATGGTTTTGAAATTGAGTTGGGTCATTCATGGATGTTTTGGATAATTACTTGATAATGTACTGAGTTATTGCTTTATGCTTATTGGCTTATATGCTAAGGTATGCGATATTTTTATCTCCATGTTTAGCACATAAACTACTACACTATTTGTCATTGAGGGTTTCGTACTTGCTCTTAATCTTTAGTCATCTTTTGGCATGTGTTCAATTCCATATGAGGGATAATGATAGAATTGAAGAGATACCGAATGGGTTTTCAGGTGTCCCTTGTTTGGTTCTAATTTGTTTTATTTATTATCCTTGCCCCTCATAGATTTGATTATATGGAATAGCATAAATGAGCCAAGAGAGTAGAATTGCATTGATTTACTATTTTGATGTATGTATTTCATTGAGGATGAAAATTGGATGATGCATAATTTCGATTAATTACCTCTTGGAATATTCTTGAAGTGGGGTTATGTCCGAAGGGACTTGGGAACTAATATGACTGGAATCATTGAGATTAAGAAGTATTTGACTTTCATTTTCAAAATAAAAAATTTGGGTGAAACAGATACTATCTTAAGTATTAAAATTAAAAAAATAGTGGGGGTTATTCTTTGAGCTAAAGTGATTACATGAAAAAGATATTGTATAGATTTAAACATCTTGTTTTCAAATATATAAGTACTCCATTTGATTCCTAGTGGAGAGTTTTTAATGTGAGTGTCATGGGTCTTTAATGTATGCGATACATTATAATACCTTATATTACTTTTTGTATTTGCAAGTTGAGTAAATACTAATAATCCAAATATAGAACATGTGACAGTTATCTTATTGTTCTATAATAATCCGGCTATATTAGAAGGATACGCCGATACTACTTGGATTACAAGTGTGGGAGATGAAACTTAAATCCACATTACATGAATGTGTTGTTTTCTGGACGAGCAAGAAACAAATATGCATAATTCACTCAACTATGAAATTTGAATCATTGCTTAGTAGCAAGTGGGAAAGAGATTGATGGATTAGGAATTTGTTGTTGGATATCAAATTATGGCCTAGTCTTATGCCTCTTATTTCTATCCACTGTGATAGTTAGGCTACTTAGGTAAAAGCCTGTAATAACACCTATAATGGTAAGTCTAGACATATTAGTCTAAAACATGAATATGTGAGACAATTGATTAAAGATGGTACCATAACAATTGTCTATGTGAGGTCAAGTAAAAATCTTGCTGATCATTTGACCAAGGCTTTACCAAGACATATGGTAATAACGACCTCACCAGAAATGGGGCTGAAACCCTTTAATTAAAATCACCAATAATGGTAACCCGACCTTTTTCTAGAACATCACTAGTTACAAGGTTTAATGGGTAAAAACAAGTTATTGAATGTGATTGTTTGATACCGTAGCCCTAATATGAGAAGTCAGTATCATCTGTTACGTTTTGTAGGTTGAATTGAATTCTTAATGAAGTATAGTCAAACATGTAATGTGTTGATAGTAATAGAAACACATGGTAGATACTTCACCTATATGAGCTTAGAAGTGGTGCCGCTTCTTACGAAAGTTAGGGTTGCTTTCTAGAGAGCTCATGAAACAGGATCAAGCACAAGGCCATAATAGTGCGGAGTAATATAGAACTTCTCGCTGAAACAAGAGGTTAATGTATGTGCGGTATGTCCGATTCTATTATATAAAAGTACAAGTTTAAAGCCGAGCTACTTGTTACTTTGATGGAGCTTTGAGATGCTTGCACTAAATAAAGGTTTAACTCGAAAGAGACCTTTATGTATGTATATTAATCTCACGGAAATTTTGGCTGTATATTTCTAATGTTTTATTTATTGTTTTTGTTTTATAAACAAAAGTGGGGGATTGTTGGTAATTTGTTTATAAAACAAATTGAGAGGTGCCTTGTCCCACATCGAAAAGATGTGAGTGCGCACGTGGACGAAATTTGGCACTAAACAACGATCATTATTTTTATTTATTGAAAATTCGGATTTATTTATATAAAATATTAACTATAAAATCTTGTTGAAACAGTGCGACTGTTCACAAAAAGTTATGATTATTTTTATTTATATTTATTTAATTCCGAATTTTTATGTCTTTTCAACGTAACCTTTGAGACGTACTTTTTTCACGAAAGGTTGTCTTTGTTCTTTTGCAACCTTTTGAAGGGTTGCCTCTATTAGAAAGACAAAGAACGTATGTTTTGAGATCAAAAAAACACATATCTTCTTCCATTTTTTTCGTTTTCTTTAGAGAGAAATCGCAGCCATTGTTTCTAATTGTTTCCCATGAGAGACCCTGGAGAAATACTATAATTGCTATCTAGTATTCTCACTTGAGACTTTGTTGTATCCTGGAGGAAATTTGCCAGTGACCATTAGCAACGCAGTGGGGCAAATAAATCCTT
The DNA here is from genome assembly GCA_014182375.1 of Eucalyptus virginea. Taxonomy (NCBI): domain Eukaryota; kingdom Viridiplantae; phylum Streptophyta; class Magnoliopsida; order Myrtales; family Myrtaceae; genus Eucalyptus; species Eucalyptus virginea. The sequence goes on from CM024521.1 coordinate 49,800,187, forward strand.
AAAGAAAGTGATATCACTCCTCAAAGTCCGACTTGATTACTCGATCCGACTTCATTGTTCAACCCAATTCGAAGCATATTTTCCCAACAGGTAGATAATCTAATGCCGTGGTGGTTGGGGAATTTAACCAAACTGAGGTCTCTGGAACTGCGCTTTCATTGTCGGACTGCCTCTACAATAGACGACCCTAGCCTCCCTCCTCAACTCGAGTCACTTTGCCTCTACTGCTCAGATCTGTGTCACCTCCCGAGGCTTCCCTCAAGTTTGTCCTCCTTAACGTTGCGCGGTGTCTGCTCACTTTCCTTGATAGAGGATCTATCAAATTTGAACGAACTGTCATCTCTCGAGATTTCGGGTGATGCAATTACAGAGATTCAAGGCCTTGGTTGTTTGGAGAACCTACGAAGGTTGTCGCTTAATTGTCTTCGACAGGTGAAGATACTACCCGATCTGAGCAATTTAAACAAACTAAGTCATCTTGGAGTATATGATTGTAATAATCTAGTTGAGATTCAAGGCGAACTACCAGAGTATTTGGATAGGTTGAGTGTTTCTTACTGTGATTCGTTAGAGAAGTTGCCTGATCTGTCAGGCTTGAAGGAACTGCAAACGATTGAAGTGCAAAAATGCACGAAATTAATTGTGGAGGCAATTTTCGGCTTTGCACGGAGAAGCCAGGCGGATTTGTGGGAGAACGTACGATATTTGCGTATAGGTGACCTTGAACAGGTGGAGATACTACCTGATCTAAGTTATTTAAGCAAACTAAGGAGTCTTGAAGTAGATTTTTGCCATAATCTGGTTGAGATTCAAGGTGAACTACCACAATCTTTGGAAAAATTGAAGATTTCTGCTTGTGAATCTTTACAAAAGTTGCCTGATTTGTCAAGCTTGAAGAATCTGGAACAGGTTTACATAAGACGTTGTACGACATTAAAGGGTAAGGCAATTCTCGGCTCTGCTCAGAGAAGTCAGGTGGATTTGTGGGAGAACCTACTATATTTGGGGATTTGTGACCTTCGACAGGTGAAAATACTACCTGATCTAAGTGCTCTAAACAAACTAAGACGTCTTTGAGTATCAAACTGTGGCAAGCTGGTTGAGATTCAAAGCGAACTACCACAATCGTTAGAAACATTGGAGATTTCTTCCTGTAAATCTTTGCAAAAGTTGTCTGATCTGTCAAGCTTGAAGGTGGAAATAATGGTGATTTCTTCCCACGGATCTTTAGAGAATTTGGCTGATCAGTCAAGCTTGTTTGGGCCGCAAATTGTTGTCATTGTAGGTTGTCGAAAATTAAACGTGGAGGCAATTCTTGGCTCTGCTCGGAAAAGTCAGGCGAACTTGTTGGAGAACCTACGATATTTGCAGATTCGTGGCTTTGAACAGGTGAAGGCACTACCTGATCTTCGTAATTTAAACAAACTAAGATGTCTTCAAGTAGAAAAGTGTCCTAGTCTGGTTGAGATTCAAGGCGAACTACCACAATCTTTCAAAGAATTGGAGATTTCTTCCTGTGGATCTTTACAGAGGTTGCCTGATCTGTCCAGCTTGAAGGGACTGCAAAAAGTGGTAATGAAAGGTTGCACGCAGTTAAATGTGGAGGCAATTTATCGTCTTTGCTTGGAGAGGTCAGTCGAATTTGTGGAAGAAGATGACGAATTGGAGGGAGAAGACGAATCTGAATCTGAGCAAGAAGACGACGAATCTGAATCTAAATCTGAGGGAGAAGACAGCAAATATGAACATGAATCTGAGGGAGAAGACGACGAATGAGTGCACATTGCTTTTGAAAGCTTCTTGATCCACGACCACAAATTGTTACCTTGGGTCCAGACTTTAAAAGAATTGAGGTGAGTTATTATCTCTGATAACCAATGTTTTCCTTTTTTTGGCAATAAAATTCTTTCACGGATACGAATGGAGAACTTTTACGTGCACTCTTTAATGACCTTTTGTTCATGCTTGAAAATCTGATGAAGATATTGAAATTATGTTACCTTCATTCGTACAACCAGTGTTCTTAATTATTTGCAACCATCCGTTCTCTTTTCCTGGTTTGGTTTGGCTTTTTTAGCGATGTTCTCTTTGGATGGTTTCTACTTGCTTTTATGTTTCCCAGCTGGAGGTATGCATCTCGATTGCATCGTTTTTCATTTGATACGAACAAATTATTAGAGATGCCAGTCAATTTGCTGCTTCACATATTTCGAAGTTGATAACCTCACTTCGCATTGGAGATAACTTTGTTATGCAGTAAACAATTTGATGGAATGTTTGTTGGAAGGTCATATAACTGTGGTTCTCATCCTGGAAATTTACAGCATAATCAACTCATCGATGCAATCGTGAAGAAGACAGACACTCTGTATTGATATGCTTATGTTCAGTTTATATTCCAGGAAAGGTGTGCTTCTTACTGGGTTTTGCAAATGTTATGGAGAAGCTATAAAATGAAGAAAGACTAATTTCACTTGGGTAGCGGCATCAATAGTTGGCACAGCAAACTTCCATTTGTGACAGGAGGGAGGACCTACTTAGCTTCTCCAATGTTATCATAAAGCATCCTATAGTCAAAAGCTAATATTTCAGTATTCCTGGTGCGTAGGACATCTGATAAGTCTCACTGGGGTCAAAAATCATGTAAATGGACTCTTGTGTGATCTCCATTATTGCCTACATCTTCTAGAAATGGTTATGCCTCGGTGACTCTGTAATAGAAGCCCTTCCATTCATTCAAGCTATACTAGAGGACTCTTTTAGGTTTCAAGTTTGACAAGAATTGCTAAGGGAGACATCTCAAATGACTGGCTTTTTGCTTGTCTCTAATGTTGCTGAGAGGTTTCAGAGTTTGAGAAACTTACAGAAATCTTTCTGTGCAGGGAGCTGTGGCTAATTGGGCAGCTATACAGATGAAGACAGAATGGAGGAAAATGAAGATGACATTCAAAGTGCAATTTTACGTCCACTTTATAATTACTTTGGGAGTTGATGCCTGGGAATCTGAAAAAGGTATTGAATTTATGTACCTTCGTACAACCAGAGGGTTCTTAATTATGTGTGAAAATTCGCTTTCTTTTCTTAGTTTTGTTTGGCTTTTTTAATATTCTCTTTGGATGGTTTCTCCTTGCTTTCATGTTTCCCAGCTGGAGGTGTGCATGTCCAGTGTGTCCTTTTTTATTTGATTCATGACAATTCATTAGAGATCCTGGTCGATTTGCTGCTTCACATATTTAGAAGTTGATACCTCACCTTTGCATTGGAGATAACTTTGCTATACTGTGAACAATTAGATGGAATGTGTCTTCAAAGGTCATAGCACTATGGTTCTCATCCTGGAATTTTACGACATAATCAACTCATTGTTGCAATTGTGAATAAACCAAACTCTGTATTGATATGCTTATGTTCAGTTTATTTTCCAAGCAAGGTGTGTTTCTTGGAAGGATTTGCTAATGTTACGGAGAAGTTATAAAATGAAGAAAGAACTTCACTTGGGCAGCGGCATCAATGTTAGTGCAGCAAAGGTTCCATCTGTGACAAGAGAACAGACCTATCTAGCTTCTCCAAGGTATAATAGGTCGTCATAATGTTAGGCTAAATTTTGGTATTATCAGTGCATATGACAAGTCTCACTTGGGGTCTGAAATCATGTAAATCGACCCTTGGATCTCCATCACTGCCTCCATTTTCTCGAAATGGTTATGCCTAGGTGGCTATCAGTAATGGAAGCCCTTTTATTCACCTCAAGTTATACTAGAGGACTCTTTTTGGTTTAAGGATCGACAAGAAGTGCTAAGGGAGACATCTCAAACGACTGGCTTTTTGCTGGTTTCTAATGTTGCTGAGAGATATTGAAGTCTAAGAAACTTACAAAAATGTTTCTATGCAGGGAGCTGTGGCGTTTTTGGGCAGTTGTATAGATGGAGACCCAAGCAAAAGGTAGATGATGGATGAAACTTGAAGCTGACCGTATTCCCTCTCATAATCTTGGGGTGGTAAACACTGTATTCGTCTGTTTTGGGGGGGTAAAAGGGCTATTTAGGCAAATCTGATTGTGTTTTTTCCTTTATTGTGGGCCCACAAAAATGATTATTACATTTCATCTAATGTGTGTTCTGTTCATTGTTATGCCAAAGAACTTGCTTATCGGTACCCAGATGTTCTTCTCTGAGAAAACACTTGAAGGCCATGTCTGGACCGGGAGAAAAGTTGTGTTCTTAGAGTGGTGCTCGAGGTAGTCTTAGTTGCTCCTGTCAAATCGAGTTCATGGACCTCTCGATGTGAAAATGGTGCTCAATGTAGTCTTAGTCATGAGTTGTAGGCACTCAAAACACAAGAAACATGGATTGTTGGAAGTCATGAAATGGGCCATGCTGGAGAGACGACTCTTGAAATGGGCCATTTTTTTTTAATTGCTAACATCTGTTAAACTGGAGAGACGACTCATCTCCAATATCCTCAAGCTAGCTCATCTACAATCATCTTGCACATGGTTGTGAGCACTGCTGCATTTTTTCTAACATCTGTTAAACTTCAGAGCTCAAGAGCATTCAGCTCTTGCGGAATTACTCATCTCCAATATCCTCAAAAGGAAGTTGACAAAAATAAGTAATGTTCATGAAGGGATCAAGACAATTAAATATAGGCTTTTCAGTAATAGAGTTCTCGTCCTTTTTGATGTTGTTGACCAGAAGAATCAATTGAATGCACTTATGGGTAACATTTGTGATATTCAGCATTCTGAATTCTTCAATGGGGAATATCAAGCGCTGAAGAATCTTGAAATTTTCAGTGCTTTTTGTTTGTAATATCGGTGCTTTTTGTTGATCAAAGGCACTACCATCCTTAAAAGATTCAGCCATTTCCTGAAAAATTTAGAAGAAACTTTCAGCAGAGGAGTTCATTTTCCAATAAGAAGTGCATGTGGTACTTGAAGGTCCTGCATCCACAACTAAGTCTGCTATCAAGGAAGATTTGAAACTTAATTGCTTATTGCCCTATGTCATCTCAGCATAACTTCATTGTTGTCTTTCTTGGGATCGTTATCAGTTATACATAAATTACAACTACACCTTGGCAAGTTGACTTGAAATATATTGTTCTTGTAGGTATAGTTATTCGTGGCTGATTTTGCAACCGTTTCCTGCCTTTAAGATGGATCGTTGTAACCCGCTTATGAAATGGGACAATGATTTCTTTTGATCTATTTCGTGAGTTTGATTTGGTTTAGATATATTACTTTTTGACATTTTTGGTTGGCTAATTGAGTTACCAGTAAAAGACAAGTCAAATTGATGCTAGTGTTACTACGTTCAAATGCATTATAGTGTTACTACATTTTTCTTTTGGTCGCCGATTAGAGTGTTACTACATTCAAGTGCAGTACTTTTGTCAATTTATGCATTGATCATTTATGCGAGAGCCATGGAGCTTGCTGGTTTGTACTTTAATTTGAACCTTGTAACCCTGTCTTGTAAAACTCAACTTTGTTATTCCTTAAACTATGAAGAATATAGTCAAATGTATAGGTTTTAATATGTGACTAAAGCTCTTTCATTCACTTTTGGTTACCTAGGAATGGAGCTTTAGGTTTTGGTAAGGAGAATCATTAAACAGCAAAAGAGTCTTATACGACGGCTTGAGCTCTTCCTCTCGGTAATAAGTAAGAAAAACTTAAAGGGTTCTTTCTGTAAAGGCAAACTACCCCCAGCACAGTTACTAGTATATTCGATGACCGTATATCTTTCCTAACGTTTTGTTGCAATACTTCGACTTTTACTGTAATGTACAAACTCCAATTTATCATGCAATGTCAAGGACTTAACTGGTTTCTTGCACAATGTGCTTTGAATGGTCACAATAAGCAATTTATGCTTTAAAATGACGAAATAATTTTTGTTTTTTCCGATTTCCACTAATGTTTAGTCCGGCATATCAGAAAATAGAAGGTAAAAGCTTACAGCTCTCTTTCCAGAGGCCAATCAGATCATTCCTACATCTCTAAGCCAAGATGATATAAATTGGTTAATAGTTGCAGTACTTGGTTGCGCCGAGAAATCTTTTATGTGCCAATGAGCTAGTAGTAGAAGGTAAGGTCACTGATTGAAAAGTGCTATCCTTAGACAGTCTTTGTTTCACCTTACAAAACTGGTTAATTGCAAGACCTTGCAAGTCTTACAGTTCCAGAATTCACACACGTCTACCAAATTTGTGAAGTTCAACACAGGTTCAACCCGCAAAAATAGAAAAATATAAATGAAGGAAAAAGGCAGCATGATTCAGCTCTTCATAGCTCAGTAGGGCATCCACACATCCCTTTAAGGTTTTATCGAGTCTGGTAAACAAAGCCATACGCCTAAGATTAAATTGGCAGGTAAACTTGTGAGCGCATTCATTCAATAGGTATCACAGGGTTGTGTTTATGAGGATATACATTCAATTTCATGCTATTAACATTCCGAGTGAATTTCAGTAGAAATCCTATTCATCTTGTGAGGGACATGGAAACAGATTGATGGAATGCATTACTTGAACAAACTTCATCCGGAGCTGCCTAATGATCCTCAAGAAATTAGGTGCTGACTTAGGAGCATTTTATGTTAAGTTACTCTTGGCATCAGAGTCTTAACGCAGCCTCAATGCAGAAGCAGAAGGATTCCTCAAAAGCATAAGGTTTCCTTTGTCTTCACTTCCATATTCCTTCAATCGTGGGTCCATGACGATTTTGGACGATCCCCATGTCTCTGCCATTAATTCCACACCATAGTAGAGTAAATGGTCCGTGATGCTGTTACCAGTTACCAAGATGCAGAAACACACTTTGATTAGTCGTCCGTAGGTGTTTCTGGTAATCAAGGACTGGCATTCTCTTGAACAGGCTGGTCTGTCACATGATGACTTATTGCACCTAGCCATGATAAATCCACAAAATAATTGCTTGTGACAGGTGGCTACGACTGAAACTACCTCCTTACCTGCTGCACATTGGATCTTCTCCAGAGCCATCACAAACTTTCTCGACCTCATAAACCAGACTACCAAATCCAATATCATACAGCCTTACCTACAAAAAAGAGGATTCCAATTACATGTGAACACCAACATAGAAATTAGTAAAATTATCTCACATCAATATGTTTATCTGTGGCTATTATTGAGCTAGTTGCCAATAATATAGACACTAGTAGACATACATAATTTAAATGAGTAATACCTTATAATTGCAAAGAGCTTAAGACTAGGTCATCAGCCATCATAAACCAGACTACCAAATCCAATATCATACAGCCTTACCTACAAAAAAGAGGATTCCAATTACATGTGAACACCGACATAGAAATTAGTAAGATTATCTCACATCAATATGTTTATCTGTGGCTATTATTGAGCTAGTTGCCAATAATATAGACACTAGTAGACATACATAATTTAAATGAGTAATACCTTATAATTGCAAAGAGCTTAAGACTAGGTCATCAGCCATCATAGAGAGAGAGAGAGAGAGAGAGAGAGAGGGGACAGGGAGGGAGAGGGAGGGAGAAAAAGAGAGTAATACATATTATTAAATTTTGGAATTAGTACGGGAAACTATGATTGCTTTACAGGAATGAGAAGGGTTCTTACATATTGTCAAAAAGGTCATGAGTATGAACTGCCCTGCTTTGTAAGAAGATAAAACAAACAAAACTATTAAAATTAATGTGCTGAATAAAGTGAGTGCAAACATTGCTGGAAAAAATAAGACTTCTCCAGTTAAATAGGTTGAAATAAATGCAAAGCAAACATCAAATGCAGTCACTGAAAATTCCTCATAATTTATCTGATATTCCGTCAAGATCAAAGTTATACCACCCTAGGGAAGTGATGGTATGTCTTCTGTGGGAACCGAGAATAGTACGGAGGCAAATGAGGCACAATATCGTGTCCATTAGTTATATGTTATTGTATTTGGCATGCTGTAGTAAGACACAAACATTGCATTGCCAATATGAGGTTGTCCAAATGTCAAGTAAATCAAGCGAGTGCTGGTCTGGAAAAAACAGCTTCAGCACACACAATTAGACAACCAAATTACTTGAACGTTAATACTTTTAAGAGGGGAAAACTACTATGCATCAATAACCATAAATTGCATTTCACATACGAAGGTGAATGAATAGAACAGCTCTTATCTCCATGAGGGTTGGAGGTCTAGCGTTACTCTGTCTAGATCCCATCCATAATTTTCCCAAAACCAAACCCCACAGCCACAACAAAACCAACCACCCCACCCTCACCCCCAAGTAAATTTACAACCAAGGTGCATTTAAATACTCCTCCAGGAAGCACTTGGATGCTGGTGGGGTCAGTCACATCCTGCTAATGACATAAACAGAACATTCCAGATTCATGGTGAAATTGCCCCTTGAACCCCAAAACTTACATCATTAATAGTGAAGGAGAAACTAAATCCAAAAAGGGCCAAAATGCATGGAAAGGGCCACGACGTAAACAAAACATTCTAGGTTCATGGTGAAATTGCCCCTTAAACCCCAAAACTTACAGTCATTAATAGCGAAGGAGAAACTAAATCTAAAAAAAGGCCACAAGACATGGGTATGATGGCTCAGAACAATTTTCAGCAAGATATCAGCAAACAAAAATGACATTTTAAATCATCCAAGTGTTCGGACAAGATGCTACAATTGCTACTAATACTTCGCGAAAAGGTTTAGTTTAAAGTTCATGCAACCTATGATCCCATTGTAGGCCAAGTGAATGTCTGTATAATCTGAGTCCAAGACAAAGTTTGACCCTAAAAAATCACAACATGTCATGGAGGAGAGAATTAACGGGACATGACGTAGGGGTGGGTACCAATTCTGGTCCAAGTTCTGCAACAGGCACTTGAAAGACTCTGGAACACTGTCCAATAAAGCTGAGACAAAAAGCATAATTTAGACATTTTAGAATTGGGTCCAGCCTATAACATATTTGGCCCTGTAGTCCGACTGAAAAGGAGTTGCTTCTTTTGGTTAGCAAGAGACAGACAGAAACAGTGTGCAGAACACAGATTTAGGATCAATATATTCTAGTTTAAAATGCCTTCGCACTTCAAGATTACATGACATAGAATTTGAGCTTCAAGCGCTTGCAAATGTTATATGTCGAACATATCAATAATCCCATTAAGTTTCCAGCAAGTAAACTTTGTAATGATTAGTTGGAAGTCTTTATCCGCTATATTTAGATATTCGACCAATTTGAAGCTCCATGGCTCAACATGTAAGACTCAATTCAAACAACTAGATACATAGACCATAGGAGACTCAGGTAAAGGGTTGTTTGCAACCCATCCTGCTTGTGTTTTTTCTATAGGTTGATTTGCCAAAAAAGAAAAAAAAGAAGGGAAAAAAGAAGAAGATGCTGACCAATTGCAAATATAAATATGAAGCCATAGAAAGTTCAAGACATCAATATATGAAATTGACAGAAATTGCCAGAGAACTATTAACAGACCAAAACTGAATAAATGGAAGGACACAATAGAGAAGAACCAATATCCGAACCATAACAATGTTTTAACTAACTTACCACAAGATCAAGTCCCCAAAAGGATGCCATAGCCCATCAATAGAATGCCCTGTCACGATGATGTTGATGTCTCCATATAAATCCTTGGCTCTTTTAACAGCATCCATAGTACCAAGTTGCATCGTCGTATTGTGATAAGCATAATAAATCCACGATGAACCTAAGCAAAGACAGTAGAAAAAGACTGTAACTTATTCCAAATCAGAAGTATCCACAACTTGCAAGAGGCTTATCATCTCTAGAACTCACCATGGCAACAGAAATGCCAGGGTAGTTTATGTCAAGCTGTTTCCAGTAGAGATCTTCAACCCAATTCTGTATCCTGTAGAAATAAATAGAAGTAATCACTAACTGAAAAACTTAAAAACTTTTTCAAGAACAAAATTAGTGAAATATGTGATCTCCTCATGACTCCATCTAAAATTACAAGCACATAACTTTGGTGTCTCGGCGGAAATGATTCACTTTTTCCCTTCTTATTGACAGCAGACCCATGTGCTTTGTCTACGTATTCACCATAGGCTAACCTTCTTAGCTTAAATTTCAGCAAATCCTTTGCATGTCAAATGTGAGAGGAAGAATTGCCAAAGTTAACATGCATACCTTTGTTCTTGAGAACCTTTCAGAGCTATAACCGCAGCATTAAGGTCCCGGCCTCTCCAATATATGCCTATAGGTAATATATTTTGGATAGAAATAAAGACAAACAATTAGATGCAATTCGAACATAGAGGCATCACAAGCATTGCAAATTGGTTAGCCACTACAACACGAATTATATACCTATAAGCAGTGCTGGACGTCAACGTGATTTCGAACCCCTGCTTTCAGATAGCAAGGCATTCATAACCAATCAGAAGCTAAAAAGAGAAGGCAGCATGTGCCAACAAAATCTCATCTCAAGAATTGGCCATTTAGTATTGTACTGAGGACCTATTCTTTATGCAACTTTAGCAAAGATGGCATTTTAAAATGTAGTCATATTACCTATCTTTCCATCTCAACTAGGACATGTCCAACTAGAAAGTTCTGTCAAATCAGACATGTAAACCTGCCAAATAATAATAACAAGAAGCTCTAGGTTAATGGGAAAGTCTTTATAAGGAACACTTAACAGCAGATGCATAATCCCCCACCATTATCGCAAGAGTGTGATTGTAAACAACTTTATGAGCCTTGGGGATCACTCTAAGTTTTGCATTTACCAGTAAAAAAAGTTCAGATTGAAAATGCACTCACAAGTTCATTCAATTACAAGCAGCGAAGCAAGTCTCTCATGTCTCTAGCAAGCTATTTCAATGAATCAAGTGAGCGGAACACTTTAAGGAAACATCAACTCAAAAAAATATTTCAGTATATTTATGCCATCCTTGTTCATGAAGTTAAAGAACTATATCTTCAATGCAATGTGATGAAAGAGGAATAAGTAAACAACATAAGGCTCCCCTTTCCCATAAGCTACTTCTCAGAAAAATAGTCAAACACAGTGAGATGCTCAACAAATTTTATCCCCGAAGTAGAGACGGCGGAAATTTTTTTTTGGAACAAATATAAGGAATGAAATTTTTTGATAGTCGAACAAATATAAGGAATTTCAATCGATCTTCACCCTATTCCAGGTGATAGCATCGATCCAAACTCGGTAATCCAAGAGCTCAACAAAACCAACCAAATACAACACAACACTCTCAATCATACGCTTTGAAAACATCCAGATCTACACCATAGAGGATGATGGATTTACAAATTGTCCTTATCTTTTCGCCCTCGGGCGCTTGCCTTATTTGCCCTCGGGCGCTTGCTCTGCGGCCATATTCGGTAAGTTCGGTGATTTTGTCGTTTCCGTGAGGGCAATGAAGGAAGTTTCGCTAAAATGAGACGCGCTCCAGGGCAAATTCCCGTTCCCTCCGTCTCCCCTCTTATGGCGCTTCCTCTGATGTCTTTCAATTGAGCACAGCAAAAGTCACAAAATGTCATTTTAAAGATATCAAAAAGCGTGAATGATTTTTTATAAAATCAAAGTTTATAGCAACCAATCTTCAAATCTCTTCCTTATTGGTGACGTAAACACATCAATCCCTCATTCGACTCAAGTCACATTTTACAAGCACAAAGCAAATTCGTAGATCACTCCTTTTTTTTTTTTTTTATCGGGGTGATGCACCACTCATTCACTTTCAAAGGAGAAAAGAATAAAATTGAACATGAAAAAGTTGCAGTCGCAATCCAAGCACGATGACCCAATGATTGAGGGATCACGCCATCTTTCACTATTTACGAGTTCAAATCATGTTGCAAGCGAATATTTCACCAATCAATATTTTAGGCATTCACAATGTTATGTGAAATTTTTTTCAAGCTTTTGCCATATTAGTTACAACGATGGGGTTACGTACTTACGATAGAACGAGTGGTTATGACTCAAACGAGATATTCTGTAACGGATACAATATTTTTATGTAATGATAAGAATGAATAATCATATTGAACATCTCCTTCCGCATTTTTTTTTAATTTATCAGAGGAAAAAATCGCAATCCATCATGGCTCGGGCGGGAAGGCTGAGTCGGACCATCCCCAATCCTCATGGATCTCAACGATTGTTGTTTCCGCTGAGTTGACCACTTGTGCTAGTGCAAAACGATTGACCACTTGAGGTTGCCCTATGTGGTGACAGTTGCTATCATTGTTGTTTCTGCTGTTCTTTTCAAAGATTTCTTCCAGACAAGACTAAGCATGAGTAAGATCACTGAAAGAGGGCAGTCCTAATAATGATGCTGCTATAAACCATTGAGTAGCGTGAACGGTGAACTGACTGAATAAAATGATGAAACAAGTATACCTCGGTTAGTACCTCTCAGAGGACTTTCACATGAACAAAAAAATGTTTGCAAGAGCTACCGGTGTGAACCCCCCACCAATTAGCAAGGGGTGCATGATTTTTGGGGGAAAAAGTCATGTCGACTAACTTGCTAGACATTGACTTCATTCGATTCGTATGCTGGTTTTAGCGGACAAACATCAACAATCTCTATCTGAAAGGAGAATTTCCAGATGGAAGGGAAAGGTTGACATGGACTTCTGCCTTCAAAGGGATTGCTGTAGGACCTAAATTCAGTTCGGTCATGTGGACCTTTCGATGACGAAATGGTGCTGTTAGATGCTAGATTTCAGGTACACATGAATTTAGAAACATTGATCTCCACCACCTCCCAAAGGAGCCTGGTAAAATGGAACGTTTGAGAGAACCCTTGATCGATGGGACATCAATAAAGCATATGCCTGAATGTCCAGGATTGAAGAGTGCACAAATTCTCTGTGCTTGCCATCGTTCCTACTGACTACAAAGCCTTCAATCAGTTACCTGACTTCCCCATTGAGCTTTCTCTGCAAGGAGCTGGGATCACGAGAAGCTATCCGGCCCGATTGGATCCCTTGTAAGCCTTAAACACTAGTCTTCCAGAAACTGCAAGTCAATAAAGACACTACTGAACATGAACATAGAGAAGCTGCCTGGTTTGGTCGGGAACATGAAGTATTTGAAAGTATTGAAGATGAGGTTCTCTGTCATAAGAACGATAACTAGTGCATTATGGAAGCAGGAAAAGCTAGAAAAAAGTTATGATGAAACAAGCATATCTCGGTTAGTACCTCTCTGAGTACTTCACATGAACAAAAAAAAATGTTTGCAAATACATACGCTTATCTAGCCCAGTAGTCTGACTGAAGAGGAGCTGCTTCATTTGATTAGAGAGAGACAGACAGAAACAGTGTACAAAACACAAATTTAGGATCGATATATAACCTATCTTAAAATGCATTAGCACTTTAAGATTATGAGACATAAAATTTGAGCTTCAAGTGCCTAAAAATGATATATGTCCGGACCATAAACATATTAACAATCCCATAAAATTTCCAGCAAGTAAATTTTGTAATGAAAACAGACCAAAAAAAGAAAGAAAAAACTTTGTAATGAATGGTTGGATGTCTTTACCCATTACGTTTAAGTATTCGACCAACTCAAAGCTCCAAAGCTTAAAATGTACGACTCAATTCACACAACTAGAGACTTCAATAATTGGTGGTCTGCATAAAGGGCTGTTTGCACCCCATTCTGCTTGTGTTTTGTCTATGGGTTGATTTACTCAAAACGTAAGAAAACAAGATGCTATGCATGACGATTGTAGAGTTGGCAAAGAATTCCGGATAAGTCCTAACAGTCCAAAACTGAACAGTTGGAAGAACATAATAGAAAAGAAACCAATAAAATTCAGAAGTCCCAGGCATAACAATTTTTCAATTTATCTTACCACAAGATTGAGTCCCCAAAAGGATGCCATAGCCCCTCCAATAGAATGCCCTGTCACCATGATGTTGATGTCTCCATATAAATCCTTGGCTCTCATAATAGCATCCAAAAATCTAGGTTGAATTGTTGTATTGTGATAAGCATGATAAAATCCATGATGAACCTAAGCAAAGATCAATAGAGTAGGACTGTAACTCAATCCGAATCAGAAGTATCCACAGGTGTGAGAGTCTTATCATCACTAGAACACACCATGGCACTAGGCATGCCGGGGTAATATGTCAAGCTGTTTCCAATAGAGATCTTCAACCCAATTTTGTATGCTATAGACATTAAATAGAAGTAATCACTAACTGAAAAGCTCAAATGATAAAGAGACGTGACAGAATTTTTCACAGAACAAAATTAGTGAAGTATGTGATCTCCTCATGACTCCATCTAAAATTACAAGGAAGTAACTTCCTTGTCTTGGTGGAAATGATTCACCCCTTTTCTGTTCGTATGGACAGCAGTCCCATGTGCCTTTTGTATGCATTCAATGAGGCTGCTCTTCTTAGCTTAAATTTTCATCAAATCCTTTGCATGTCAATTGTAAGAGGAGGAATCGCAAAAGGTAACATGCATACCTATGTTCTTGGGAACCTCTGAAAGCAATAACCATAGCATTAAGGTCCTTGGCCACCCCAATATATGCCTATATATTAAATAGTTTAAAAATAGAGACAGATAATAAGATGCAATTCAAACATAGAGGCATCACAAGCATGCAAACTGATAGGCCACTATAAAACGATTCATATACCTATAAGCAGTGCTGAAGGTCAACTATCAGTTTAATGACTTCGAACCCCAGCTTTCATATCAAAAAGGCATTAAAAACCAGTTCAGAAGCTCATAAGATGAGGCTGCATATGCCCAAGAAATCTCATCTTAAGAATTGGGTATTTAGCACTAAAGATCCATTCTTCACGCAACCTAAGCAACAATGCTATATTAAAAAGGAGTCAAATTACCTTGGTCTTTCCATCAAATCTAGGCAATGTCCAGCTAAAAAGATCTGTCAAATCTGACATGTAAACCTGCAATAAAGAGCTTTGCATTAAATTACAATTTTATTGTATTGAAATGGTGAAAACTGATGCGTAACAACAACAAGCTCTATGTAAATGTGAATTTTTTTAAAAGAACACTTATGGCTGATGCATACTCCACCAATATTGTGGCAAGAGTGTGATTGTAAACAGCTTTATGAGCCTTGGACCTCACTTTTAATTCTGCATTTACCAGTACATAAAATTTCAGATTAAAATGCGGTCTCAAGCTCATTCAATCACAAGCAATGAATCAAGTTTCTTATGTCTCTAGCAAGCTATAATGACAAATCAAGTGAGGGGAACACTTTAAGGAAACATCAACTCAAAACAACATTTAGTATATTTTTGCAGTCCTTTGTGAACTGAAAGAAGTATTTACACAATCCAATGCAATGAAGGAGGAATATGTAAACAACGTAAGGCTCCACTTTCCCACAAAGTTACTCCACTAAAACCTACAGGCTACAGCCATAACTCAACTGAACAAAAGCTGAACAGCTGTTATTCAATCACCGTAAGACACTCAACAATTTTTTTCCCCAAAGTAGAAACAGCGAGTGTGATCTCGTACCAAACAAATATCAGGAAATTCGATCAATCTGACCATATTCCAATTGTAGCATTGATCCAAACTCAGTAATCTAAGGGATTAACAGAAGCAACCAAGTACATCTCGACACTCAATAGTTACATGAATTGAAAGCTGCCAATTGCACACTAGAGGGATCACATAACTATAGTTTGCCCCATTCAATCAGGTACTACAACTCCACAACAGAGTCAACAATTCCCCCCAACCATGAAACACCTAATCTGCCAAATTCACAGTACAAATCTCAATGTCTAACCTCAAAACCGACGTACTCAACGCTAGAGCCTATCAATTCGCACCTTATCACTATCAAAACTCCCAATCCAAACTGATTACATGAACGCGAATAGCGATCACCTCTCGCCCCACTTGCGGCAATCAAGCATGTCAAAACCACCGTCGCCCTCAACCGCGACCCGTTCTGCTCCATATTCTTTACGATCTTTCCCGATTTGCCCCTGGGATCTTCTTCCCTTGGCGGCCATATTCGGCGTCGCGTACCGTGATTTCGTCGTTTGCGAGAGGGCACTGAAGGAAGTTCTGCTAAAATCGGGACGTTTAACGAAGACTCGCACGGCGACGTCCTCCGTCGGGTTCTTTTAGCCAAGAGAACGAGACGTGCTTTTTTGGGGTTCGATCTTCTCTCTTTCGGAGATTCCCTCCCTTCGACGTCTCCACATCAGCATTTTGACAGGGCTGGGTTCAATTTGGTTGGTTCACACTAAATTTTAAAGAACATGCTAAATTGAAGTTAATATTATTTATTATTTTACTTATAACCATGGAGATACGCAAAAATGCAATTGGTCCATTATGGCCGCAGGCCTCTCGAGTTAAGTGTTTTCATATTCATCATCGAATTGATCTAATAACACAACTTATTCAAATTTTAACAAAATGTAATTGAATTCAAGTGATCGACAAGTTAAGCTTAATTGTGAATTACAGAACCCACTTGTCTTGGGGCAACTTGGTATTGTGTATTAATTCTCAAATACTATCTCTGAATACTTATGTTTTTTTTTTTTTTTTTTCGGTCCTAATTCCTACTCTACACTCACTCTCGGACTTTTTTCTTGCGGGCGTGGGATCGAAACCCACTTCCGAAACTTACGCGTCCCCACCCCATCCCCCCCTGAGAAGGTGGGGATTTGAACCCCTCACCTCCCTTTTCCAACATGGAAAGGTGGCCACTGGGGCGAACCCCCAGTGGTTCTCTGAATACTTATGTTGAACTGGATCTTTTTATAGATAAAAGTACCCATAATCTTTTAAAATTGAGTTATTTTGTCTAAATTTTTTTGGATTATTATGATGTGAATACATTTGGAACGGATTGACGTCCTAAAAATCATGGTATCGTCATCCATAATTGCTTGATTAAATATATGAGTCATACAATTGTCGAGATTGAATACTTTACAAGTCAAAGAACATTGAATACTTTACAAGTCAAAGAACATGAAATTAAAAAAAAAAATGTCCATAAACTTTGAGAACAAAAGTTAATAGGTTTTTCTACCGGCCATGTGAGAAGTAAAAAGAGCGGGTAACCTCTGAAAATGCAAGTCACCAATGAATGTTTTTGAGAACGCAAATGGTGTCAATAAAGTTATTTTTATTTTGCATTTAGCTCACAAGAATAGCACAAAATAAAAATCCCAATGCGTGGTATGTGCCATGTTTGGTGGCTTTGGCAAGTTATAGTTCTAGTGGCATATACTGATAAATTAGTTCACGAAACAAAAGTGAACACGAAGAAAAAGTGAAATTTATGAGATATTATTGTGAAGAGTAAGATGATCAATTTTATAGAGATCAATCTTCAAATCTTTTCATTTGAGTTAAGTCAAATTTTAACCACGCATTTTTTTTTTTGTAGGGTCATGCACTTCCCATTTACTTTGAAAAGAAATAAAACCGAGCTTGAAAAATTCTCAACCCATGCCCAAGCATGGTAACGCAATGGTAAAGAAATCGCGCCATCTTCCAGAGCATATAACCTCTTATCATTTTGTGGATTTTCTATCTCAAGCATAAAGACTGGACTTTTAGCATATCAATAGGGCTACAATGACAAAAAAAGTAGGGAGTAGGGCAAAAAAAGGAATATTGAAAAATCAAACTATACCAAATTTTCGGTTTGGGACATATTTGGTTTAAGTCATGATTCATTTCAGTTCAGATTTCCTGAAAATCCGAATTGAACCAAACCGTCGACATCCCAAGTTACAATGATAGACTCATACACCTAGTGTTGGATTGAGTTGATATGCTCAAACAGAACCTTCCGTGACCAGTGTACTCCCTTGGTGGCGACACCAAGAATGAGTAATTGTACTTCCTAACTTTTTTATTTTATTAAAAATAAAATTGCAAAAATCGTGACCGGTGCAGCGAGGCCAGGTCGGACCAATCCTCGAGCTGTGGGTCCATCTAATGCGCAAGTCAATCCTGGCTTGAATTCCCGCGGGGGGAAACGAAAGTACTTATCCCCTACTCTTTGTTTTGTTTTTTTTTTTTTTTTTGGTCTAACATAAAATTTCATTCACTCAGAAGAGCAAGGAACACATGATTCAAGGCATAACACATGGCGACCCCGATCGATGGATACTTTTGTGCTAATATATAACCTCACAGAACATATATCTATACGTATATACTTTTGTCTTATCAGTCTTCATGCTGCGCAATGCACTAGTAGAGCGCAGGATCGATACAGCAACCGCCAATCTACAGAACCGAATGAAAACTGGGGGTTTCCCCCCTTTTTTTTTTTGACATTTCCTTGTGATTAAAAGCTTCATCGATCACCTCACACCATATACAAAGTGGGAAACGATGGCGAACAGAGCCTATCTATCTTGCTCCGTTTCTGTCTTTACATACATTGACTTCTTAAGTTGGCAAGGGCTTCCATTCGTCTGGAATGTTGTGGTTAAGATACTTGTGGTTAAAAAAAAGGTAGGCTTTTTGCTTTTGGTTTTCTATATTTGAAATTATTGTTTTACCCAAAACCGTAATTTCCAAAGGAAAGGTTCTTGTTAATGAATGTCTTGGGGCATTGTTAAGCACGCTTAAGGAGGAATTTTTTTATTTCCAGAGTATTGATTACACATAAAATAAGAAAAAACAATGTACGAGAAAATTGTAGTATCTTTATTATTGAGTTACTTAATAAGTGTCCTGGAGGCACTATTCAACAAAATCCCTGAGAAAAAGATTCCACAATGCCTCACATGCAAGCTGATCTTTACATATGAAGCACATAATCTATGCGTCAACTGGATGCAGGAATAAAAGCATTTAAATAGAGGTAGCAAGATAGAAGAAAATGAGGGAGTGCCAGGATTTAAAATCGTAACATGCATTATGATACCAATTTTTATAACCCATTTTTGTCCAAAAGCTTGCACTGGAAACAAGCAAGTTCGTAATGTGTGTATTGCATATTGATCTTTAAAGATGCTCCGCTTAATAGCGAAAAAATATACTTCCGAGATATGTCTGTCTTAAAGATCTTAAGTTTGTCATCTCTTATGTATATGAAATCCAAATGCCTGATTGTTTTTTGTGAATGAATTTGCAGGCTACCCAGGCAATCTGCAAGCTTGGTGAAGTATTGGGTGAATCCCTGTCTCCTAGTCATCAAGTTTTGCGCATATCTCTTATGGAAGGACTTCCAGGTCGATTATGGGAGGTAGGAAATGTCTTGGACTTTTTACAGGAGAGGTGATGTGTAGTTTGTCTTCTAAAGTACTAGCGCAATGGCATGGAACTAGAATAGCAGGAATAAAGGCTGAATTATGTCACATACTATACCAGTTAAACTTCTTTGCCTTCTTATGACAAAAGATAATAATAATAATAATAATAATAATAATAATAATAATAATAATAATAATAATAATAACAATAATAACAATAATAATAATAATAATAATAATAATAATAATAATAATAATAATAATAATAATAATAATAATAATAATAATAATAATAATAATAATAATAATAATAATAATAATAATAATAATAAAACAACTTCCTTGCCTTCTCAGATGTTAATCCGTCAATTCCTTCCTACAATATTGTAGGGGAAGGAGGCTCTCTTGTTTGCCTTGGGTGCTCTTTCAAAGTCTTGCCATCAAGCCATCTCCAAGGAAGATTGTTGGAGAAATCTTTCTAGAATATTTTGAAGCTGACAAAACGTTTCTATCAGTCTAGTCTGGATATTTACAGATTGTCTGTTTAAAGTCTGAAGACTTTCTGATCACCAGACTCAGCACTCAAGACTCAAGACTCAAGACTCAAGACTTAAGACTCAAGATTATTCTCATTGACAGTCTTTCTGAACCAGTGACGAAGGAAATCCAGAACCGAAGTATATGGTTAAGGATTTAATCTTATCCTCTGGAGAAGATCTTTTGGCTGGATAAATATAACGGATTCTTTTATTCGTATCTAGATCGATTGAAGATCCGATGATCGACGAAGTATTCTTGGAAGGTTCTATTCATGGAAACCAAGATCCTGATTGTATGGGCGAACAGGATTGATGGGCTATCGTCAGATTCCTTTGATAGCTCGAATGATCTTCTTGATTGATTCTGTCCAACGGGTAGATTGGAGGAATTCCTTTGGTAAGTGCCAACGGGTATGATGGCATAAAGGAGTATAAAAGGAAGTCGTTGTAGTTGTTTTAAGAGTGTGGTCGATAGAGAAATTCCAGAGTTTGAAGCACCTTGATTATTAGTCGATACAGTTTGAGCGAAATTGTATACACATAGAGTGTCTATACTTGGTGATACCTTGAGTGAGTGTGGTAGATCATCTACACCTAGAAATCAAGGAAGATCAACACTGTAACATCTCTTTGTTCATAGTGGAATCCAGCCGATTGGCTGTCAGTGCAGAAGAGTGGACGTAGGCTTGAATCAAGCCGAACCACTATAAACCGCGTGTTCAATTCTCTCTTTCATTTACTCAGTCTTACGTCGATTATTATTTGCAAATCATTCATCTGTCTAAGTATTGTGCGACTATCAAGAAAAATCGTTTATATACATATTCACCCCCTCTAGGTACTAGCACTAGCTATATCAATTGGTATCAGAGCTCGTGTTCTTACTTTATTTGAAGTGTTTTACTTCAGAGTAAAAGATCCATGGCTAGTATGCTGGCACCAGGGCTGGTGGAAGGGCAAAGCAATACCAGACCACCCTACTTTGATGGAAAGGATTACAACATCTGGAAGAACAAGATGAAAGCCTTTCTACGATCAAAGGATCCTCTGGAATGGGACGTTGTGGAAAGAGGGATCACTCCTACTGCTGCATCAGTCTCTGAAAGAGGGAAAGAAACAATTGAGACCAGTGGAATGACTCAGGAAGAAATAAACAAGAGACAAGCACTCGATGCAAAAGCAATTTACTCTTTATATTGTGCTTTGTCACCAACTCGAATATAACAGAATATCTTCTTGTGTTACAAAGAAAAGAAGTATGGGACAGATTACATATCACCTATGAAGGAACAGATCGAGTGAAGGAGACCAGAATCAACATTCTCCTTGGTCAATATGAATCCTTCAAAATGAAACCAGGAGAATCTATAACGACATGTTTAGTCGTTTTACTGAGATATTGTCAATGGTCTTGAGAACCAAGGACACAAAATTTCTGATCCCACGAAGGTGAACAAGCTACTGCGTGGACTCTCTAAGGATTGGAATCATATAAAGACTTCAATAAGGGAGACGCAAAGAATTATGCCTCTATCTGTCGATGAGCTGATTGGAACTCTTTAGTCTTATGAAGTGGAACGAATTAATGAAGACGAAGATCCAAGAGGTAAGAAATCCATTGCATTAAAATCAAATGATGATTCGATGATGCAGATTCGAAGATGATCGGACGACGAGGAGCTTGCTCTTATGATAAGAAGATTCAGAAAACTGAATATAAAAGGAAGAAGGTTCAACTCTAAGAAACAAAGTTTTCAAAGACAGCAGACCAAGTCTGTTGATGATGAAGAACCAAACAAAGATGTAGTTTGTTTCGAATGTAAGAAAAATGGACACATCAGACCCAACTGTCCTCTTCTGAAGAAGAAGAAAGGAAAAGCTGAAAAGTTTCGAAAAGCACTCAAAGCCGAAACTTGGAGTGATACTGAGTGTGAAGAAAGTGATGATGAATATGCCAATCTGTGTCTGATGGCACAATCAGACTCAGACTCAGATTCTGGATTAGACTCAGACAGTGAATTTGAGGTCTCTGTCAAGAAAAAGGTAAAGTGGTATCTTGACAGCGGATGTTCAAGACACATGACAGGAGACTCAAATTGCTTCATAAAGCTTATTCAAGTGAATGGAGGAAAAGTTTCATTTGGAGGAAACAACAAAGGAAGTATTGTGGGATTTGGAACAGTAAAATTGGAAATCTCACAATAAGCAATGTTTCTCTAGTAGAAGGACTCAACTACAATCTTCTCAGCATTAGTCAATTATGTGATACTTTTGGATTCAAGATCTTCTTTCAAGAAGGAACATGTTACGGAATCGGTAAAGACTCTACTCGATCTTTCAAGGGTCGAAGACATGGAAATATCTACCTCCTAGACGTAAAACCAAATGAATCGCATTGCCTAATCTCAATTCAAGACGAAGCAAGCTTATGGCACGAGAAAGCTTGGTCATGTCAACATGAAGCAATTGGCCAAAATCTCATCAAAACAGCTTGTTCGAGGACTACCCAAATTACCATATCAAAAGTCCGATCTATGCACATCATGTATTCTGGGAAAACAGGTGAGAAATTCATTTAAACCAATACATCATGTCTCTACTAATCATGTACTACAGTTGCTGCATATGGATCTCTTCGGACCAACCAGAACCCAGACTATTGGAGGTAAGAAATATTGCCTAGTAATTGTAGACGATTACTCCCGTTTTACTTGGGTATATTTTCTTGCAAGTAAGTCAGAAACATTCTCGTATTTTGAAAAATTTGCTAAAAAGGTTCAAAATGAAAAATGATGTGTTATATCAAGTATAAGAACAGATCATGGAGGTGAATTTGAAAATCAAGATTTTACAAAATTTTGTGATGAATCTGGATTTAAACATGTGTTCTCCTCTCCATATACTCCTCAGCAAAATGGAGTTGTGGAAAGGAAGAATAGATCTCTTCAAGAAATGGCTAGAACTCTGTTAATTGAAAGTAAAATTTCTTCACGATTTTGGGCCGAAGCTGTTTCAACAGCATGCTATATCATCAATAGAGTCTTCCTAAGATCTATTCTAGAGAAAACCCCCTATGAGTTATTCAAAGGTAAGAAGCCTATTGTTTCATACTTTCATGTATTCGGTTGCAAATGCTTTATATTGAAAAATGCAAAAGATCAAGTTGGTAAGTTTGAAGAAAGATCAGATGAAGGCATCTTCCTTGGATATTCTACATCAAGCAAAGCCTACGAGTCTATAATAAGAAGAGCCGATCCATGGAGGAGTCAATGAATGTCAAATTTCAAGACTCTACGCAAGATGAATCCGTCGGACTCGGCATGAAGAGTCGAACTGCTCCAGACCCTCAAAAGCTTACAACTCAAGAAGCTTCTCGGACTCTGAGGATCGGCATCAAGCTACTCGTGAAGACTCAGATAAAGAAAGAGATCATCAACCAGACAAATCTACCAGTAACTGGAAGCATAAATTCAGTCATCCTAAAGATCTCATTATCGGCGAAATTAATGAAGGAATTCGCACCAGATCCAAAAGGCGTGAAGAGTCTAGTGATGTGGCTCTCATTTCTGAAATTGAACCAAAAAGCATAGAAGAAGCTTTATCTGATGAAAGCTGGATCGAAGCCATGCAAGAAGAGCTCAGACAGTTCAACATTAATGACGTATGGGAATTGACATCTAAACCAAAAGGTAAAACTGTTATTGGAACCAAATGGGTGTTCAGAAACAAGATGAATGAAAAAGGAAAAGTCGTACGAAACAAAGCAAGACTCGTGGCCAAAGGATATACGCAAGAAGAAGGAATAGACTATGATGAGACTTACGCTCCTGTAGCAAGGTTAGAAGCTATTCGTCTATTACTTGCATTTGCTTGTTATAAAAATTTCAGGTTATTCCAAATGGACGTCAAAAGCGCCTTCCTAAATGGATTTATCCATGAGGAAGTTTACGTGGAACAACCTCCAGGGTTTGAAGACCCAAAGAAGTCAGACTTAGTCTTCAGACTGAAAAAGGCTCTGTATGGTTTAAAGCAGGCACCTCGAGCTTGGTACAACAGACTAAGTAAGTTCTTATTACAGAATGGCTTTGTCAAAGGTAAAGTTGATACTACTTTATTTATCAAAAAGGAAAACAAGAGCTTTTTACTTGTTCAAATATATGTGGATGATATTATTTTTGGATCCCCTAATGAAAGTCTCATGTAAGAAATTTTCAAAGTCTATGCAGGATGAGTTTGAAATGAGTATGATGGGAGAATTAACATTCTTTCTTGGTCTTCAAGTAAAGCAATTGAAGGAAGGAACTTTCATTTACCAAGAAAAATATGCTAATGATCTTGTCAAAAGGTTTGGATTGGAAAATTGCAAAAAGACTGATATACCAATGTCAAGTTCGTTGAAGATAGACAAAGATGCAGAAGGGAAGAAAGTTGATCAAAAGCTGTACAGGAGCATCATCGGTTCACTTCTTTATCTCACTGCTTCTAGACCTGACATTTTGTTGAGTGTTTGCATCTGTGCTAGGTTTCAATCAGATCCTAGAGAATCTCATCTTAATGCTGCAAAATGTATTATTAAATACGTTGCTTCATCTTCAAGCATCGGTCTATGGTATCCTAAGGAGGGAGACTTTAATCTTCTGGGATATTCAGACGCAGATCTGGCCGGTTGCAGAGTCGATAGAAAGAGTACCTCAGGAACTTGCCAGTTGCTTGGAAGCGGGACGGTGTCTTGGTTTTCAAGGAAACGAGCACCTTTGTAGCTCTCTCTACAACAAGCGAGTATGTAGCTCTTGGAAGCTACTTTGTTCGCAAATTCTATGGATAAAACAACGGCTACAAGACTTTGGGATTAAAGACTCATGCACAGAAATCGAGATGTGACAACACCAAATACATCAATCTCACCAAAAATCCAATCTTTCATTCAAGAGCAAAGCATATAGAGATTTGACATCATTTCATTAGAGATCATATTCAAAATGGAGAAATCTCAATTCAATTTGTTGATTCGAAAAGTCAACTAGCGGATATATTCACAAAGCCTTTGGAGAAAAATCAATTCGATTTTATCCGTTCCAGACTCAACATTTTGAAGCTTGAAGAGGTTAAAGTCTAAAGAATCTCCATCTCTCATCAATCAGACTCTAAACCTTCAGACTCTAAATTCTCGGACTCGGACATTCATGATATAGACGTAAGTTGTTTTTATCTCGAAAAATACGATCATTCGTTCGGTTATAATTGATTTATATCATCTTTAATTTCCGTAAAACTGAAACATGCCTTTTCAAAAAGGATAACTTCTATTTAAAATGGCAGTTATTATTTTTAAAGAAAGACGACCGTTCACTTTCCTTTGTACCGATTGATCTTTCCTTTCAAAACTGAGTTATATATACACAGTTTTATATATACACAGTTTTCTTTTTACTCGATCTTCAAAACCCTAAAAGGCATTCTCCTCCCAATCCTGTTTTCTACTTCGTGTTCATACTCGAGAAAGTTGTCATCTTTTCTTGGGAAAGCGAGTAAAGGAATCTTTCATCGACAAGAAAGGATGTCTTCTTCGAGAAAGTCTTCAAGGATCGCAAACGGGGGGACCACGAGAGAATGAAGGAGGGACCTACGCACTTCGATCTCACCGAGGAAGAAGATTTGTCGGGACAAACGAGCCCATTTCCCTCTCCACCTCATCACTCACCATCTACCCCACAAGATGCGGGTCATCAACAGGAGGAAGAGATATTAGAGGACGTAGAACCTGTGAGAGCTCAAAAACCCTATTTTATTTATAAGCTCTATCGTGCGTTGAAAGCTACTGGTTCTCCTCTGAACTATATAGATGGTTTCCTTAAAGATAAGAATTATGGGAATGAGTACAAATTTTTGAAGAGAATGGAGGAATTGGGAATTGCTCCCAAAGGAAAGGCTGAGGAAGCACTTGTGAACATTCCAAGTGACCCTCGTGTAGGAGGATCGAATCCCACTGAAGGGAACGATGATGATAAAATGTTCGGTGATTTTCAACCGAGAATGGGTATTGCTTTGCAAAGGTGAAAGGAAAGAGAATGGAGTTGTTTAAATCGAAGGAACAGGAGAATCTGTTCTTCGGCTCATTTGAAACGAGGGGTGATAAACCCTAGGAGTGTTGATTTCGATTTCTTAGATGCCGTTAATGTGAACTTAAGGGAGAAGTTCAAACTGCTTCAACTTGAGCAGTTTTGCACCGATACCACAGACGGTTATGCACATTTGTCTGCATACTTCTATTCGAATCTTAGCTTTTTAGATGCGAATAGAATATCATTCAGTATTCGAGATCAGGACTATGTGATAGATGTGGACATGTTAGCGGACATAATTGGAGTTGAACGAGGACGTTATCAACCAATCAAAGTCTCGATTGCTCGTGCTACGCTGGAACTTGTCAAAAATAGAGATACAGAGGGGAGAATTACCTACTCGAAGATGAGTGCCATCAATATTGTGTTGCACAAAATCGTGATCAATTGCATCAGGCCCAAGTCTACATCAAAGACTGATGTATCTAATTCGGAGGCAAAATTGATGTACGCAATCAACTCAGGGAAGAAGTTCTCTCTCCCTCATACTATTCTCTTCCACATGTACAGAGCAATGTCGAAGGACAAGGGACAATTGCCTTACCCAGGTCTGGTGACCAAGATCTTCAGACACATGAATATTGAACCACCACATACTCTCTGTGTTCGACCGTGCGATAAGATGGTGATAGGTCAGAAGATGTTGACGAAAATGCGTCTGAAAGAACTTAGCAAGGAAATTGCGAAGTTCAAAGTGAAGACTCCAGTCTCTTCTGCATCAAAGAGAAAAGGGAAGGAGCCCATTGGTGCTCCATCCAAAAAGAAAAGATCTCTCATCTTGGAGGATGAAGATGAAGAGGAAGATCTTACTATCACTGCACTGGTAAGGACTAGACGTTCTGTACCTCAATCAATGGAACTTCAGAAGAAACAAAGAGAAGAAGAGGAGAATCTCAAGAATAGAGAAGAAGAAGAACAACGAGAGAAGGAGAAAGAAGCTGAAGAAGAAGAAGAAGAAGAAGAGCAGCAAGAGAAGGAGATAGAAGCTGAAAAAGAAGCTGAAGAAGAAGGAGAAGAAGAGAAAGAAAAGTCTGCAGCTGAATGGAGGAGAAAGGAAACGAAGAGCATGATCATCACTCTTCCCATTTTGATGTCCTAGAGACAAGGGGAGTTGGCGAGCAAGGAAGGTCCTCACCTCATGCTGCCATCAGTGAAGGTCTAAGACAATCGCCAGCAGCTTCGGAAGAGTTTCAGGCTTCTCAATTGCCTGAAGAAGGACACGATACGTCAACAACAAATCTGCAAGGTTATACAGAAGCGCCATCATCTGCATTCACTTCATCTGAGAAAGCAAATGCTAGTACACAGACAGACAATTCAGCAGATTTTCGTCGTATTCTTGATGTTCTTCTGGAAATGCGGGGCCAAATCTATGCTCGGACTATGAGATTCAAACCATAAAGAATGCTTTGGACAAGCATCTTGATTACCACGGAGGACGAGAATGAAAGACCTCGCTCTGACTTCAAGCCAATGCCAAAGGAGAGGAGGTAGCTCAATTAAGGGAAGACTTGAAGAGGCTAGAAGGCATAGTACATCCATGGGAGATTTCCGGATCGTGCGCATTCCCAAGCAGACCTGACTCCTTTCTCACCTTTTTTTTACTGATGACAAAAAGGGGGAGAAGCAATTTGAACCAACCATCTTTTAAACTCTGTCTTTAAATTTATGTTTGTGTTTTTGAGTATGACTTGTGTGAACTTGGGTGTGAACTGAATTTGGCTGTGGATTTTGATGCTTGACTGTTGGCATTTATATCAAGTGTTGTTATATGGTATTACTCATGAAAGACTAACCAATTTTCTGTGGATGCAGAGTCTGGTTGTTTTATTAATCTTTATGAGATAGCCATATTGCTTGAGAAATGTTTTTGCGGGTCAAAGTTGTTCAAATCTACAGGAAAGTTTTGTCATCATCAAAAATGGGGAGATTGTTGGAGAAATCTTTCTAGAATATTTTGAAGCGACAAAACGTTTCTATCGCTAGTCGGATATTTGCAGATTGTCTGTTTAAAGTCTGAAGACTTTCTGATCACCAGACTCAGCACTCAAGACTCAAGACTCAAGACTCAAGACTTAAGACTCAAGATTATTCTCATTGACAGTCTTTCTGATCCAGTGACGAAGGAAATCCAGAACCGAAGTATATGGTTAAGGATTTAATCTTATCCTCTGGAGAAGATCTTTTGGCTGGATAAATATAACGGATTCTTTTATTCGTATCTAGATCGATTGAAGATCCGATGATCGACGAAGTATTCTTGGAAGGTTCTATTCATGGAAACCAAGATCCTGATTGTATGGGCGAACAGGATTGATTGGCTATCGTCAGATTCCTTTGATAGCTCGAATGATCTTCTTGATTGATTCCGTCCAACGGGTAGATTGGAGGAATTCCTTTGGTAAGTGCCAACGGGTATGATGGCATAAAGGAGTATAAAAGGAAGTCGTTCTAGTTGTTTTAAGAGTGTGGTCGATAGAGAAATTCCGTAGTCCGAAGCACCTTGATTATTAGTCGATACGGTTTGAGCGAAATTGTATACACATAGAGTGTCTATACTTGGTGATACCTTGAGTGAGTGTGGTAGATCATCTACACCTAGAAATCAAGGAAGATCAACACCGTAACATCTCTTTGTTCATAGTGGAATCCAGCCGATTGGCTGTCGGTGCGAAAGAGTGGACGTAGGCTTGAATCAAGCCGAACCACTATAAACCGCGTGTTCAATTCTCTCTTTCATTTACTCGATCTTACGTCGATTATTATTTGCAAATCCTTCATCTGTCTAAGTATTGTGCGACTATCAAGAAAAATCGTTTATATACCTATTCACCCCCCTCTAGGTACTAGCACTAGCTATATCAAAGATCCTAACGCTGCTGGTTCTATTCTGGATTTGCTATCCTCTGCATGCACAAAAAAGGACAAGAAATACCGGGAAGCAAGATCTTGTTCAGCCTTGATCGGGTAATTCCAGATTGTTGTGTGTTCGCGAATGCAATTGTCTTCAATTAGAAAATGTTGGGCTTTTTACGAGCTCTCACGTCAAGAAACTTTCCAGCCGTACATTGTTCGGAAAGTGCTGTTTCAGTTGATTTCATCTTTTTAATTCCCAACTAAAATCTGCCCCCGATCATCCCCTTTCCTCTCTAATGAAGATCTTGAATTTTTCATGGTTTTTCAGATTATAAAAGCATTTGGCAATCATGAGTTTTTCAACATGGTTTTTCCAAAATTGTTTGACATGTGCGTTTAGGCACTTCGACAAATCTGGACAAGCACATTCAGTAAATGATTCTGCTTAATCGGGTTCATCGATATTTCGGGCTTGTAACTATCCAGCTTTAAGGTTTTGAGTTGTCCCGCATTGTAGGGCTGAGCGCGGTTCCGGGTTGCAGGAGAACCGGAACCGAACCGGAGGAGGGTCCGGTTCGGTTCCCGGTTCCAAGGGGACCGGTTCCGGTTCCGGTTCCTTTTTTTCTCGGGAACCGGAACCGGAACCAGTAATGTTAGGGCAAAATAGCGGATGCCCCCCTCTCTCTCTCTCTCTCTCTCTCTCTCTCTCTCTCTCTCTCTCAGACTCGCCCATTCGCAACTCGCCCGTAGCCATAGCCGCCCCCTCTCTCTCTCTCTCAGACTCGCCCCACGACCAGTCGCCGCACCGCCGCGTCTCCGCGCCGCCACCACTCCGCGCCACCGGCCATCTCCGCGCCGCACCGCCCGGTCGCCCATAGCCGCCCCCTCTCTCTCTCTCTCAGAGACTCGCCCAGTCGCCGCACCGCCGCGTCTCCGCGCCACCGGCCATCTCCGCGCCGCACCGGCCATCTCCGCGCCACCGGCCATCTCCGCGCCGCACCGCCCGGTCGCTCGTAGCCGCCCCCTCTCTCTCTCTCTCGGACTCGCCCGCCGCCGCACCGCCCATCTCCGCGCCGCACCACCGTGTCTCCACGCCACCGGCCATCTCCCCGCCGCACCGGCCATCTCCGCGCCACCGGCCATCTCCATGCCGCACCGCCCAGTAGCCCGTAGCCGCCCCCTCTCCCTCTCTCAGACTCGCCCAATCGCCGCACCGCCCATCTCCGCACCACACCGCCGCGCCTCCGCGCCACCGGCCATCTCCGCGCTGCACCGGCCATCTCCGCGCCACCGGCCATCTCCGGTTCCGGCACCGCCCATCTCCGCGCCACCGGCCATTGGTAAGTGTAACTTTTCACTAAGCCAGTGCCAATTGAGTTTAAATTTTGAAATCCTAAAAAGAAAGGCTATATATACATGCTGAAATGAGGTCCTTATATAATTTTAAAATTACAATCTTAAATATTTAGGCAATTAGGTTGAAGGAGATAATTCCATATAAATCATCGTAAACTCTATTGACGATTGAAATTTTAGAATTTATTAGAACTGTCAATAACTTGTAATTAATCATATAAACGTCGATACTTTTTATATATGAGTTAGTAAATTACTAACAATTTATCGGCACGGGTGATTTACCGCTCACTTCATTACCAATAACAATAGAAACTTATTAAAGTTTCATAGAAATGTGCGAACAGAATGTTAATTTGGTTTTAACAGTTTGACATTTTATATTAGAATGTTAATGATCACATCCGTCATCTTATGTACTTTCGTCGTGTCTTCATTATATTGTAGATTTTTTAAAAGTAACGTCCCTCGAAAGATTTAAGATATAACTCATCAGAGATTATAATAATTTCAGCGGTGCGCCCCCGTGATCTAAGCAACATTCCGAATGAAGTTTTATAATAAATTAAGCTTTATTGAATTGTCAACCATGACAGATAAGATTTGCTAGCCCAACTAATGTCTAGTCCCATTTAATTTTCAGGCTCGAACTTTAAATATTCTTTGTCGTTAATGTGATTGGATTTTTTGTTGAAAAAAAAAAAAGTAATGATAATAAGTCTACTTATTATACAATGCTCTATATTTAATTAGTATTCTGGTATTTAAAAACAAAAAATCCATTTCCTTAAAGAGGTATGAAATTGCGAAGCATAAAAGAAACAGATGCTATGTATTCAACAGCATGCTTCGTGTAGTCTCAATTGATCAGATCACATGGTGCACCGTTCGTAAGGAGCCAAAAGTATGATTAATTTCATACATATAATGGAATTACGGTTATTTCTATGTGGAATTTTTTTATATGAAGAACAACAATTGTCCAAATTAATAGTCAGTGCATCAAATGCACTCAGTTTATGAAAGTTGGTTTTACTTAGATATTAAGGTTTCTTGGGATTGTTGATTGGGAGTGCTCTAGTCTAGTGTACTGTTCTTGAGAAAAACAGCTCGACCTTCAATGTTCTAGTGACTTGTATGTAATGTTCTAGTTGAAGTTTGGCTTTGGCCTCTAAATAAAAGTTGTAAAGGACTTCTTGGAGTATAACATACTCAAATTTGGGACAAAAAAAACAAGTATAAGTGGGTGAAATCGTTATTCTTTGGAAAGACTGGATCTGGAGATTTTGGGACCGACCCTTGATGAATGCATGGACTGTAAGGCAACCTTTTTGTCGAAATTTCACTTCGGTTTCTTAACAAAAGTTGTAAAGGACATCCTAAGGTACAACATATCAAAAATTTAGAGAAAAAAAAACAAGAATAGGTAGGTGAAATTGTGGTCCTTTGGAGATGGTTAGATCTGGAATTACGGTAGTACAAACAGGGATTTTAACCGTCCATATTTAATTATCTAGGAAGAATTTGACTTCGATGTTTTCATGAAGTATCTACCTTATGGTCTTGGCTATCACATAGTCTAATTTCATAATTTTTGAAGGTCATTTGGGTATTTAATCGGAAATGTTTCTAAAACTGTGCAATCTGATGTGTTCGGACCTTGTAAGTTGCAATGCGTGGACTATATCATTTTGTATGAGGTTCTTTTGGAAATGTGTTCTGCATGAAATATCTCTCTTAATGTCTTCCCTACAACATATTTAAATTTCATAATTTTTTTAGTTCATTTGCCTATTTAACCAAAAATGTTTCCAAAACTGTGCAAGTAGAGAATAGGAAAAGTAAATCGATTTTATCTTTTAATCTAGAACGAATTGGACTACGATTTCTTCATGAAACTTGTACCTCTAGGTCTTAAATACAACGTATCCAAATTTCAGAATTTTCTGAGTTTATTTAAGGGTTTAATCAAAATTGTTTTCAAAATTTTTACCTTTAGACATTCTTGTTCTAGTGGTATTTTATTTCTACTTTCTACTTTGCTATTTGTTTTGAAATTTCTAATTATATTCTATTATTGTTGTGCAGTGCGAAGTTAATGTATCAAGATAACATATCAATGGAGGTGGAGGGACGTGAGGAAATGACTCCGATTACGGAATTGGATTTTTCCAACGACGAAATTGAAGAAGAGGCACCCCTACCTCGAGTGCCACAAATAAGGTACTCGGTTCTCATCTTTCCCATGATAAGAAACATACATCCGAATGTGGGAATCATTATTCGAAAGTTAGTGATAAGGATGGAAACATATATCAAGTGAAGTGCACTCATTGTGGGTCAATGCTTAAGTACCGTGTTGCTAACGGTACTTCTGCAATGAGGAAGCACTTGACCACATGCAAGAGGTTTCCCCGTAATCTAGATAAGAGGCAGAAATTTTTTGTACCACGTAATGTCAACACGGCTGGCAAGGAAGGAGGAGATTCTAGTACTGGTAGCGTCTTATCAACATGGGCATTTAGTCAAGAACGTTGTAGGCTAATGCTTGCTCGGATGATCATCCTTGATGAACAACCTTTTTCCTTGGTTGAGCGTGTTGGATTTCGTGAATATGTTAGTGAGTTACAACCTCTCTTCAAACATATATCACGTTTCACAGTGGCAAAAGATTGCATGAAGTTGTTTTTATGTGAAAGAACGTCTTTGAAGAATTATTTTGGAAATATTAATTCTAGGATTGCACTCACGACTAATACATGGACTTCCAATCAAAATCTGAATTACTTGTGTCTCACTGCACATTTTATTGATGAAAATTGGAAGTTGCATAAAAGAATCATCAATTTTGTGGTGATGCATAGTCACAAGGGTAAGGAGATTGGAAAAATGGTGGAGGGATGCATTGAGGAGTGGGGAATAGAAAAAAGGTGTCGACAATTACCGTGGATAATGCTAGCTCGAATGATGTTGCAGTTAGCTATTTGAGGGATAAACTTTCGAAACAAAAGTCGTTGATATTAGATGGTAGTGTTTTGCACATGAGGTGTACAGCTCATATATTAAATTTGATTGTGAGAGATGGCTTGACTATGGTACGTGACTCCATTGCACGTATTCGAAATGTAGTTAGATATGTAAGGAGTTCTCCCACAAGAGCCCAAATATTTCAATCTTACATTGAGAAAGAAAAGATCACTTATAAGGGTTCGGTAGTTCTTGATGTCGCCACTAGATGGAACTCCACTTACCTCATGTTAGACACCGCCATAAAGTTCAGAAAAGATTTCGAAAGGATGGAAGATCACGATCCATCTTTTGTAAGTGAGCTTAATTATGAAACTCCTAGTGAAGATGATTGGGAAAATGCTATTATTCTTTCGGATTTTCTCAAAATATTCTATGATGCCACCAATCAGATGTCTGGGACTTCATATGTTACTTCAAATGATTATTTTGAAGGGATAACTCTTTTGTATAGAAATTTGAAAGAAGCGATTAATGCTTGAATCCTAAGCTTCAAGATATGGGTGTGAAAATGAAAGAAAAATTTGACAAATATTATGGAAGCTTGGATAAAGTGAATATGATGGTGTTGATTGCGGTTGTGTTAGATCCTAGAGCCAAGTTAAATTATGTGAGTTTCTTGTATGGACAAATTTATGATGATGAATCGAAAATTAAAGAGATGCATTACAAGGTGAAGGATACATTGGAGCGTTTGTATGAATTTTATGAGCAATATTCTCTTACTTCAAGTGATCAAGATTTTGGTGGCCATAATTTGGGTGTAAGTAGTAGTAGTTCAAATTCCAATACCGATACAAGTTGTAGCGAAGGATTAAAGAAGCATAACGCCCAAGATTGGAAGAAAATGTTTTTCTACTCGAATGAACAAGGGAGCGATGGCAACAAGTCTGAGCTTGATGAGTATCTTCAAGAAAAAAATGAAAATGATCTTGGTATTGACATTTTGATTTGGTGGAAGACTAATGGCTCAAAATATAAGATCCTTTCCTTGATGGCTCGAGATATTTTGTCAATTCCTGTAACTACCGTTGCTTCAGAATCAACTTTTAGTACATCGGGTCGTGTGCTTGATGGCTTTCGGAGTTCTTTAACTCCAAAAGTAGTGGAAGCTTTGATTTGCACTCAAGATTGGTTGAGAGCCGCTCGTGTACCACTTGATGTTGAAGAGTGTATTGAGAACGCAGAACAATTTGAGTTTGGTAAGTAATGTTTATATCTTTATATATTGTAATTTTTTTTGTATATCTGATAAGTGAATATTTTATTTAATCTCTTCCTCTTTTTTTTTTTTTTTTTTCAAGATATGGTTGGTCTTAATGCGGAAATTATGGTCGATAAATAAAGTTGGTGGTATCGCACTTGCAATGGATCCAACGGTTGAGAAGTCAAGCAAGGTTTTTTGTTGGCTTATTGGTAAGCAACTTTGTTTATCGTAATTTTAATGCAAGCTTCTTTTTATGTACATTGAATTTTTGAACTATGTTGTCAAAAAATTTATGAGCCTTTAGATGGGCAAAATGGCATGCTTCATGGAGTATTATCGATATTGATTTTTTTTTTCTGTATCTTTACTTAGGATTTTGATTGATTTGTATTTATGTTTTTGCAAGGTTTTGCTGTGCCAAAGGAATCACATGGAAATGTTGCAGAGTTCACACTATGGAGTAGATGAAAATTTGAGATCTTATTGGCACTTCTGGTTTTTTTCATCTCTTTAGAAACTTCTTTGGAAACTTCTTATTAGTTTTGATTATGTATGTCCAAATTCTTGATAATTGGCATTGGTATGTTTGCTAAGATGTGGGAAATTATCGTGTAGTATACGCGTACATTATAATTTTTTTTTTGTAACGTGCGTGCACGTTATAGTTTTTTTTTTTTTTTGGTATCGTGCGCATACATTATATTTTTTTTGGTAACGTGCGCATACATTATAGTTTTTTTTTTTGGTAACGTGCGCGTACGTTATAGTTTTTTTGATAACGTGCGCGTACATTATAGTTTTTTTGGTAACGTGCGCGTACGTTATATTTTTTGGGTAACGTGCGCATATGTTATAGTTCAAATATGAAAATAACAAAAAAAAAAAAAAAAAAAGAACCTGTTGGAACCTGGAACCGACCCTGGAACCTGTGACAGGGTAGGTTCCAGGTTCTCGATTCTCACGGGTAGGTTCCAGGTTCCTCATTTTGAGGAACCTGTACTGAGGGTAGGTTCCGGGTTCCGGACGGAACCGAACCGGAACCTGGAACCGCTCACCCCTACAGTGCATTGCAACCTTTGAATTCCATATCATAACTTTCTCTCGTTGTTCAACTGTGCATTTTACATGGCATTGTTGATATGTGCGGACTATGATGGAAAAGAAGATTCTTCTGTTCCACTAGAAAAAGTACTGGACTGTATCCCATCATGTATCCATGTGGCATATATTGATGATATTCTTGAAAAGAAAAATAACTTGGAGCACCTCTGCATTGCCTCTCTCTCACCTGAGTTGTCATGGACTGCAACCTTCATAACCAAATTTTTCTTAGGTAAATGCAGCATGGAAACTGTTTCTATTAACGTTTCATCATGCAGTCAAAATGTCGGCTTTTCTATCAATTAAGGGACTCTGCTCAAGGATTCATGACATTTTGCTTGATTCTCAGCAAGCTTCTCAACAAGCCCGATACTTACGAAGCCAGTCCATTCCTATAATAACATCCAAATCATACATAACCATTACAACCAAGTCTATTTCCATGTCCTTTCCTTCCATGGATATCTTACAATTTCCACACACCAACGTAGATAATACCATATCCTTTAAAGGCGTGGAAACATAAAGAGGCGTCTCAAGAGGCATAACTTCTATCTTATTCAAACATCTATATCTTTCAGACACAAACGAATGCGTTGCACCCATGTCAAACAATGCATATGCCTTTTCACCATTAATAAGAATCGTACCTGAGATAACATTCTTGGAAGCTTCCGCTTCCTCCTGGGTGATCGCATACACCCTTCCTTGCGCAGGTGGTCTCTGAGGATTTCCTTGCGGATTCAACCTAACAGCACTCTGGTATCCCTGTCGCACCGAACCAACACTCACTTGCGACCTCTCTTGTGGGCAATTCCTCCTAAGATGACCCACTTGTCCACAGCCAAAACACTTCTGTTATCCCATACAAGGTCCTGGGCCATGGCGTCCATTACACTTCTGACAAATACTAGGCTGATAGGATGCTTTCCTTATGTTCAGACCACTCCTTGCCCCTCCAAAATTTCCAAAGTTACCCTTCTTCTTCACATTCCAGGTCTGACCTTGACCAGAATAAGGTCCCTTCCCCTTTCTCACATCATTAAAATTCAATGGTTTCTTAAACTCCGACCGTTCCCTTAACAGCTCCTGCTCCACTAGCTGCGCCCTTTCATAAATCTCATTATAATCTCTTATGCTCAAAGGCACCAACTGCTTCCTAATGTCAGTCCTCAACCCTTTTAGGAATCTCTTAGCCTTCTCTTCCTGATCCTCAATCAATCTAGGAGCATATCTAGACAATTCAGAAAATCTAGCCTCATACTGATCTACAGTCAACCCCTTTTGTTCTAACTGAACAAATTCAGTAATCTTCCTATCCTTAGTACAATCAGAGAAATGCTTCCTATTGAAGGCTCTAACAAACTCCTCCCAGTTAACATCAGTACCTGGTGGAAAGATTATGTCCTTCGAAGCTCTCCACCAAAACTTCGCATTTCCATCCAATTGATACTCTTCTAAGACTATTTTCTCAGCATCAGTGCAGTCCAACAGCCAGAAAATTCTTTCCATCCCATCAATCAAATGCTCTGCCTCCTCAGGACTTCCCATTCCATTAAACTTAAGTGGCTTCAGCTTCAAAAACTGCTCCACTAGTCCTTGAGTACGGCGTTCGCTCCGGCTGTTCTTTGCCCCGCCTCTCCATCGATTTCCAATATTGGCTAATGCCTACAGGATATCTTCCATTCGGGGTTCAGCCCTTGCAGCGAGGGCTTCAGCCCTCGATGGATGAGCACTTCCAGCTCGCACCATGACTTTCCTGCAATTTCCAAGCATTGCCTCAGGAATAGTCTGAGACTCATGCCTCCACTCAAAGCAATTACTGCTACTACATAAGTAACATATACATGTTACTGGCACCTAAAGGCAATCAAAATCAACTACTAGGGATCTACGAGTGAATACCCATCACCTGTTATTTAATTATTTCGTTCCACATCATATGGTGTGCATTGTCATCATGTTCCTCAATTCCAAATGAGGCTCCTTATCACTCCACCTATAACCATTCGCTCTGATACCAAAAAGGTGCTGCTGTGACACCCCGAACCCTTCGCAGGTCATCACCAGCGCCAATGTTACACCTTATTACCTTTTTTTTTATCTTGTACTTAAAACAAGCGTCGCCAATCACAGACATTTTTTTTTTAAAAGCGGTCCTAGCGCGACTCATAGCGGAAGCAAATCAAACATCGCCATCTATCCCCCTACCTATCCATGATACAAATACACACCAGCTAAACATCAGGATTTTATAAACAATTTCGACACTTTGCTTACATATATATATATATATAGAGCAAGATGGGGTTCCCTTCAGGTCGGTACAAAACAAGAAAGGCTAGGACTCTGCCATGCCTTGCCTAAAATCTAAAAAAGAAACCTCGACCCCTAACATCATGCAAGCACAAAACCCCCCATCGAAAGCGTCGACTATCTACATCAAAAAGAGATCCAGCTCCTACTCGTTGCGCGCAGGTCTCACACCCAACCCGGTGCATCAGGCGGTGGCGGCGGCAACATCCCTCGCATAGCTCCATCCCGTCGAACGTGCACAAAAATGAACTCTTGTATGACAGGGCCCCCAGCCAGGCCTATGTCGTACATCACTAGACATCGCACTCTGATAAAAGTCAGTCCGGGAACAGAGGGACAATCTATCTCCGCACACTCGACCTCTACATCAGACGGTAGACCATAAAATACCCCGCGAGATGGCAGGAAGCGGCATACTGCTAATCTGAAATGTTATTCCCCAAAAGGGGTGAGTACAACCACTCAGCAGGAAATCCAATAACAACTCAATGCACCATGCATATCATCACACGATGCAGGCATTGCTTACCTTGAAGTCATGCGTATTTTAATCATGCATCATCATATCATGCATATCATCATCATCATGGTATCAGCTCATCATACATGTCATCATACATGTCACATATCATCATCATCATCATCATCATCGTATATCATACATCATTATCATCATCATGCATTTCATCATGCATATCATACCATGGATGATCATCATATCACATCACATATCATCAACATCATCATCATCACCATGCATATCATCATGCATATCATCTTATAGGTGATCATCATATCACATCACATATCGTTATCATCACATCATCATGCATATCATCATGCATATCATCTCATAGGTGATCATCATATCACATCACATCATCATCATCATCATCATCATCATCATGCATATCATCACGCATATCATATCATTGGTGATCATTATATCATATCATAGCATCATCATCATGCATATCATCATCATGCATATCACCATCATGCATATAATATCATCATGCATATCATCATCATGCATTTAATTTCCATCTTTTTCTTTAAATTTGATCACCACATCACCCATTCTCAATTATCATCCCTTCGGGCAAAGACCTCCGACAGGGTTCCCAGCATTCAGCCTCCCAGGCCACCGGGCTTCCGGCCCCCCACATTCTGGGCATCTCGCATCTCAACTAGCATCACGAGGCATTCCCTTCGGGCATAAACCTCCGACAAGGCTTCCGGCCTTTACCCTTCTAGTCAGGGATCCCGCACCACAATCCTGGTGTCGCGAGGAACCTCCGGGCATGTATCCAAGATACAACCGGACATCCAGCCCCCCACATTCGGGGCATCCTGAATCTCCCAGGGAATTCCGGCAATGCATCTCTGTACATTCCGGCCTCATCCTCCACCACAACTTCTTACTCACTTATCATTAACCACATTCATCATCCTTTTGATCTCATTATTACATGGCATATGATTCACACATGCATCACAATTCATGATCATACATACACCAATGTCATATAACAATGCATAATAAATTCAATAGAATTCATGGCCAATAAAATAATCCCTTTTTATTTTATTATTATTTTATTATTATATTATTATATTTATTTATTTTCATAAATAAATATTAAATTTAATATCTATGATTTTCACAAAATCATAATATTCAAACAATCATTTAACAAACCAATAGGATGACAATTCCATACAAAATTCATGGCCAAATTGAATTTCACATAATTTCACAATTTCCACAAAATAGCACATGATATTCGGATAATGACCAGAATGCACAGTTTCCAAATAAATTCTATTAAAATACTCATATGGCCTCCAAAAATTACGAAAATTTACAGGGTGATAGCCAAGACATTTTCGTACAACTTTCATGAAGAACTCCAAGCCAGATTATTTTTAGATTATTTTATACAACCTCACGAAGCTTCTGGAACCACTACCGCATCGTCCAGAATACACATCTCCGAAATATTAAAATTTCACCCATCTATTCTCTTTCGTTTCCTCTGAAATTTAGATATGTTATGTATCAAGGTGTCCTTTAAAAATTTCATGAAGAGATCTAGGTCAAATAACCAAAGTATGGTCACCATTTAAGTTTATGAAGTCTCGGGTGTCTCGGAACACATCACCAGAACCATCGTCTCCAAGATCTAGCCGACTCACTAGGCTATACTTGTTCATTCCTCTTCAAATTTGATTATGTTGTAGTTTAAGATGTTACCTACAACTTTCATGAAGACATCGAAGTCAGATTTTCATCACAAACCAACATGCAACCAAGAATCCAACAAGAGGTCAGTGAAAACTTCACAGATCTGGGGTCTTCGTAGAATAGGAATTTGACCCTTCATACCTCCATCATTTTCCACGAAATTTGAGTATGTTATACTAAAAGATGTTAGCTAAAACTTCCATGAAGAAATTGAAGCCAAAATCGGACTCCAAACACACATGCAAGCTCGAACAAGTCACTGACTTCCACAAACCGAGCAAGAACAGTCACACGGCTAGAAAACAACCAACCCTTACCTCGGTTTCTCTCACAAATAACACTCAAACCGAACATGCAAACCATATACACACATGCAAGAGAAGTTAGAGGACTCCACTTGCCTCTAGGATGGACGGTCGATGGTGCACGGCGGCGTACACGGCGAACGGACGGCGGGACACGGCGGCTCCTCCTGTGCTCCGCCTCCTCTCCCTCTCGGTCTCTCCCTCTCTCTCGTGATTTCTCTCTCTCTCTCACCCTCTCTCTCGGCCGAATGGAGTAAACCGGCCACTCTTCTCTCTCTCTCTCTCTCTTTATTTCCCCATTTTCTCATGATTAGCAATCATGAGATTGCCTACAAACCACCCAATGCATGGCCTTCCCCTTTGCCACTTGTCATTTTGATTTTTTTGAATTGGGTTTGGGCTTGGGCTTTGGAGTTGGGCCATCCAGCCACTCCTCTTGGGCTGGTCG
The DNA here is from genome assembly GCA_014182375.1 of Eucalyptus virginea. NCBI lineage: Eukaryota > Viridiplantae > Streptophyta > Magnoliopsida > Myrtales > Myrtaceae > Eucalyptus > Eucalyptus virginea. The sequence continues at coordinate 49,840,993 of CM024521.1, forward strand.
ACAGCCTCCTTTGGGCTCTAATGGGCCGACTAGCTTGGCCCACCAAGCTTTAGGCCAATGGGTCCAAGGCCCATTCGAATTTAATCCCCCTTTTTTTTCCTTTTTTTTTTTTTTGAAATTCTACTATAAATATTTTTGAATTCCAATTTTCATCTTGGCCAAAGTCTTATTCAAATTTAAATCATATGGCCAAGCATAGATTATTAATCTATTAAATTTAAATTTCCACAATCACAAGCACAAATCATCAAATTCAAAGACTAATGGCTAAAACATGAGCCATGGAAATTCTACCACCTAATTAAAGACTTTAACACACCTTATGGCTTGGCTTTGAATTTCTGGGATGCCACACATGATGATGAAGACATGTGTGTGATATGATGATGTCATGGTGATGATGACATGTGTATGATATGATGATGTCATGTGTATGATGATAATGATGTATGATGTGATATGATGACGATCACCTATGGCATGATGATGATGATGCTATATGATATGATATGGTGATGTCATGATGAAGATGATATGAGTATGACATGATGATATGCATGTATGTGTTATGATTGTGGTGATGATGCATGAATGTATATGCATGGCTCCAAGGTAAGTAATGCCTGGAATGCATGTATGACTTGTATGATGCATTGAGTGGTTATTGGATTCATTTAGCTGCTGAGTGGTTGTACTCACCCCTTTTGGGGACCAACATTTCAGATTAGCAGCATGCCGCTCCCTGCCGTTACGCGGGGTGTGTTTTATGGTCTACCATCCGATGTAGAGGTCGAGTGCGAGGAGTTTGGCTGTCCTTCTGTTCCTGGATTGACGTATATTCGAGTGCGCTGTTTAGTCATGTACGACATAGGCCTGGCTGGGGGCCCGGTTGTCCAGGAGTTCATCTCCGTCCACGTTCGTCGCGACGGGGTGATGCGAGGGATGTTGCCGCCGCCATCGTCTGATGCACCGGGTTGGGTGTAAGGGCCCGTGCGTGACGAGTAGGAGCTGGTTTTTTTGGGGATAGTTAGCCGACACTGATGATGGGGATTGTGCACGCTGGTTGTAGAGGGTCGAGGGTTCTTTTTAGGGTTTTAGGCCGGACGTGGCTGAGTCCTGGCTTTTCCTTTTGATGTACCAACCCAAAAGAAATCCCATCTTGAAAATATATGTAAATAAAGTGTCGTGGCTCGTCTTTTAATCATGATGATTAGTGGTGTGTATTTGTATCATGGTTGTTGGAGGGAGAGATTGCGATGGTTTTATTTTGCTTCCGCTAATGAGTCGTGCTGGGACGGTTTTATATTAAAAAAAAAAAATGTGTCTACTAATTACGACACCTCTTCTAAGAAGAAAGGTAATAAAGTGTAACGTTGGTGCCTGTGGCGACCTACGAAGGGTTAGGGGTGCCACAATACTTGTCCATTTTGTCTCAAATTTTAGTATGTTATACTTCAAGATGTTCTCTACAACTTTCATGAAGAGGTAGAAACAAGATTCCAACTAAAAAGTCACATGCAACACACAAACTCGCGGACGGTCGGACTGGTCTTTCCGAAATCAGCATGCATGACCAACGAATCTCTCTTCAAAGCTCCGAAATCTCATCCCGTCTACCACAACCAAGACTTACCATCTACTACACATACACACAGCAATGCAAAGAGTAGGTTTTAGGACTTCACTTGCCTTAGATTCAAGCACAAAACAGCAGCAAACAAAGGAAAAACGGCGACGAACGGGCGGACTTCTTCCTCGCGTTGGCTCCTCCTCCTCTCTCTCGGTTTCCCTCTCTCACTCGACAACTCCCTCTCTCTCTCTCACTCTCTCAAAACCGGTCACTCCCTCTCTCTCTTTCTTTTTGGTTGTTTAAATACTTGCATGCTTCCCTTTTTGCATGGAGGGACACTTGTCCCCAAAGCACATGCCCAATAGAGTTCCACACAAGAAAATATAATTCAAACAAATACAGCATGCAATTTCGGATAGAAACAGAATGTGCAGTTTTTGAAATAATTCGATTAAAATACCCAAACGACCTTCGAAAATTATGAAATTTTACCAGGTTATATTTAAGACACTAAAGTAGATTTTTCATGCATATATCTAGGCCAGATTCGTTCTAGAAAATTTTCTATAGTCATCCGAAGCTTCTGATTCCAGCACCGAAACGTCCAGTGTAGGTATCTCCGAAATATCGAGTTTTCACCCCCCTTATTCTTCTTATTTTCCTCTGAAATTTGGATATGTTTTACGTCAAGAGGTCCCCTACAACTTTCATTAAGGGATCTAAGTCAAATTTCCAAAGAATAGTCACCATATGAGTCCAAGAAGTCTCGGGTGTCCAGTACCGTGTTTCCAGATTAACCGTCTTCAAGAGTAAGTCGATTCACTAGGCTACACTTGCTCATTTTACTTCAAATTTGAGTATGTTAGTTCTTAGGATGTTCTATACAAGTTTCATGAAGAAGTCGAAGAGAGATTATTGGTAAAAATCGACATGCAACCCACAAAACTACCAAAAGGTCAGCAAAACAGTTCCAGATCTAGTGTCTTCGTAGAAAGCGGGTTTGACCCCTTAAATCTTCCCCATTTTGTTCCAAATTTTAGTATGTTCTAGTTTAAGATGCTGGCTACAACTTTCATGAAGGAATAAAAGTCAAAATCCAACTCGAAACATGCATGCAAGCCTCCACAAGTTCCTGGGTCAGGCGGTTTACACGAAATCAGCAAGCATTTTCAAGAACAAGTCACATTCTAGCTTCGGTTTTGTCTACCCTAACATCCGAGATCTGCCACCAACAAATCACACATGCAAGACACACGTGCAAGAGTGGAAATTGATCCTAACTTGCCTTAATTCAAAGGAAAACACAGCAAGAACGACGGCGGGACTAGGCGGGCTCGACGGCGGGGCATGGCGGCGACGAACCTCCTCCTTCCTTTCTCTCTTCCTCTCTTCCTCTCTTTATATCTTTCTCTCCTCTCTCTCGGCACCTAGAACGACCACTCCCTCTCTCTCTTTCTTTTTGGTTGTATATATATTTGCATGCATTCTTATTTTGCATGGAGGACACTTGTCCCCAAGGAGGAGACAAGTGTCTCCTTTGCTGAAGACACTTGGAGGCCATGCGGCTCCTCCTCCTCCCCCTCCATGCATCGACATGGGCCGGGCTTATGGCCCACTTTAGGCCCATCTCACTTGAGCCTAAGGTCCAAACTTAAATGGCCCAAGTTTATTTTTAATAATACATTTTAATCCTCATTTAAATAAATACCTAATTGCATAATAAAATGGCCAAAAGACTTTGTGACATTAATCCATAAAATCAAATCTATAAAGTGCATAGTCAAGAACAAAGTCTTCTTTATCAAATCGTCCTATGTCCAATTTAAATAGCCCATAGAAAAATATCGATAATAAGCCCATAATTCCTTCCCCACTTTAGGGCATTTGATCTTTTTTATTTTTATTTATAGAAATCAATTAACATTCTCATAATCGATTAACATTTTCATAAGGGGTTCGGTCCAAGAGATAAAATATCGTGGCCGATGATGTAATTGTCCCTATGGCCTTTCAAAGTCAAATATCGTTTCCCTCAAAATCAATATTTCGGGTTGAAATTCCCGGATGCCACAGTGGTTCGATGATCGAGGATATCAATGGTGAAAACGACGCGTTAAAGAACGCACGGTGTCGGTGACCGGTATGTTATTGGCGAAAACGACGCCCGAGAAACACATGTGATTTGGTGAATGAGTACACCATTTGGGAATCATGGTACGAGTGGGAATGACCTAGAGATGGTTCGATTAACATGTAATCGACTAAGTCGATTGATCAATGCTTGATCGGTTGTCGTGAATTGTTTGAATATCTGTGTTGAACCTTGAATTGCAGGTTGGAAATGAAGCCAAGGTAAGTCCTTTGACTCGTGCTCTGCTTAGGCAACTGAGCAGGGTATTGGTTTACTAATCGGGTCTTTGGGGGTAGAACTCGCTGAGACGTGGGCTCATTGGTTATTGAATAACCATTTCAGGTCTGTAGAGGGACCGGAGGAGGATTACCTATTGGATGACCCTGATGATGAGCCGGAAGTGGATGAAGAGCTTGAAAGAAACGAAGTTAGTGAAGAAGAGTTTGAGGAGGATCGGGATGATGATCCCGAGTACAACCCGGACAAGGATCGAGATCCCATCCCTTTTGTGAACCTTGTCTGAGTGTAGATAAGTGTGAGACAAGTATGCTATGAATATTATTATAAATATACTATGAGTCGTGCTGTTAATGAAAGTGTGGTTGTGAGTTTCAATACGAAGAATATGGCCTGCTTTTCTATCACATTATTTTATTATCTGAGGATTTTATAACTGCTTCCGCATGCGTATAAAAATGAAAGGGTTGGCGATACATAGTCCTGGGATATCGCATTCTAAAATCGGCCAAGGTAAGGGATGGGTGCGTGCCCGAGGGTCGGGGTGTGACATCCTTGGTACCTACCCATACTATATTTGGAACACAAACTAAACATAAAAATAAATTGTTGCCATATAATTAACAATTGTTTCCATAGGCGACATTGATTCTGATTTCCTTCTTAATATCAATGATGTTCGTAGATCTTCTTTCCTTCTAAGGTGCTACATATGTCCATAGATCTTCTTTCCTTATACGGTGCTACATATCCACTATAAATTATCCCTCTTGGATTACCAAACTACACTAACACATACAGATCAACTCTCATAACGCCCTCTTGTGTCTTGTCAAGCATGAGGAGTGCCATGAGGGCCCTCCACATTTTCCTTGTCCTAGCATTGCTCAACGCCATTTTTGTCAAATCTGAAGGTCGACCTTTCAATGCATTGGAGAAGAAAGCTATTATACAATTTGCCAGGGGAAGGTTCATTGATGGGTCATCACTTGGACCCATCCGGTCCAAGCTACTTCAAGTGGACTCATCAGGTCCAAGTCCAACTGGTCCGGGCATGAGTTATTTGATGAAGTACGCTCATCGGGTCCCAGTCCACCTAGTCCGGTGCATGAGTTAATTGGTGAAGTGCACTCATCGGGTTCAAGTCCACCTGGCGAGGGACACAAGTTCACCAACTCGGAGACACTCGGACGGATTAAGGCCTCAGGCCCGAGCCCGGGGGAGGGGCACGAGTTCGCCAACTCTGAGACACTCGGACGGATTAAGGCCTCAGGCCCGAGCCCGGGGGAGGGACACGAGTTCACCAACTCGGAGACACTCGGGATTAAGGACTCGAATTCACCAAGGACTCGGACGAGCCCGGCCCGGGGGGAGGGGGAGGGACACGAGTTCACCAACTCTGAGACACTAGGACGGATTAAGGACTCGGGCCCGAGCCCGGGGGGACAGGGACACGAGTTCACCAACTCGAGACACTCGGACGGATTAAGGCCTCGGGCCCGAGGCCGGGGAGGGACACGAGTTCACCAACTCACCAACTCGAGACACTCGGACGGATTAAGGACTCCAGGCCCGAGCCCGGGGGAGGGACACGAGTTCACCAACTCTGAGACACTCGGACGGATTAAGGACTCGGGCCCGAGCCCGGGGGAGGGACACAAGCTCACCAACTCGGAGACACTCGGAGGGATTAAGGACTCGGGCCCAAGCCCTGGTGAAGGACACGGGCACGTCACCGGCACGAACCGGTGAGCCCCGGTGAAGGACACGGCACGTCACCGACGACCGAACTTTGATTCAAGGTTGTTTTCATCCATTGGGGTTTGAGCTTGCATATAAATAAGAATGTTTTTTGTTGGCTAGCAAGGCCAATGTTGTTTAACTTGTTTTATTAATGTGTTCATGTCAATTTGGACAAAATCACATGAACTCGTCATTCGAATTATTCAAAAAGACTGAAAGTAGAAAGGAATATTGTTACGTATGACATTACATCACATCATGTGTGATCATCACGTAGTTATATGACAATCATGAAATTTTTACACTCTTATAATGTTTAATTGACAAGTGAAAAGCTATCTTTTCGGAACCATGCTAAGGTATCGCCACCTTTATTTTCTAAAAGTAGTGTCGCCTTTTGGACCACAAACCCCCTTTCCTGGATGATTGGCAACTAGCAACAATAGCCAGTGTGATTAGCTTTCTACAGCATATTGGCTTTAATTAACTTTCAGCAGGGATTTAAAAAAGAAGAAGTAAAAACCGATGCAACAAGTATATCCGATTACTAAGAAAAATGGCGGTGGATGATGGTTCGTCACCTATATCGCCAACGACGGACCATCACCATCTCATTTTCCTTTCTTTTTCCTTGTAGCCTGCGATTGGAAGATTAATTTGAATATCAACCATAATTCAAGGACCTTAAATAATGAGAGGAATCCAAAACTGACTTGACTTGACATTGACATCAACTCCAAAACCCAACGTTAACCGAAACAAAAAAATCTCGAGCTCCTTACTATCGAATATCATAATTCGGAGCATGATCGATTTGGACGAAAAATCATCTACATAAGTCGACCTGAATGATCATTTTGGATGATACTTGAGGAATTGAGTGGCATCTTCATGACATTGACCAAAAAACTAGTCTAAACATATTGGCATTATCCAAACACAAAAGTATGAATATAAGAATAAAGATAAACAGAGCCATTGGGATAAAATCACTTAGATTAAAAATAGGTTCGGAGCACTCCCCCATCCTTGAAGCAACATCATTGTTTATTGCATATTTTCTCTTATTTATACTATGTTTGGGAAAAAAACGGTAGTAGCAAAGAAAATAAAAGGAGCGACGATATGAGAAAATGAACATGAAGACGAGAGAAAAATATATTGTGTTATATTCTATGAACGAGGAAAATTGAAAATAAATTAAAATAAGGAGGAAATTGATAAGGGCAATGCCTTTGTGCCAAGGAGCTATAAATTCGAAACAAGAATGAAAGATGGGATCAATAAATATATATACATGTATATGTGGGAAATAGAACTGAAGTTCCAGATGAACTTATAGGCAAATAAAAAAAGACATCTCAAGGTAGTATTCCAATATTGAGTGAATTCTTAGAGTTTTCTTCCCGAGCAATGATATCCTGAGTACCTAAATTTTTGTCATTTCTACGATTTAGTACCTTAACTTCTTCTTCTTCTTCTTCTTTTGGTTCAATCAAGTACCTAAATTTTTCAAATTCCACTTGGTGTAAACCTCAATTGAATATATTGTCATGTGACGTTATTGTGATAACGTAACTCGCTTACTCGACAAAGTTTTAGTACAAATAGTTACATAAGTCGCTTACGTAACAAAAGTTGTGCCATCTCCATTCAGATGAGAGGTGGCGGGAGGAGAGAGAGTGCCGGCTTCGAACACTTGAGTCGTTCAATACATCTCTGCCGCATCATCATGTCAAGAAAACACCGTCATCCTCAAGGTCTTTGGTCTTCGGTTTGGGGTAAAACCTTTCTTCTCCATGGCTGCTTATAGACCATATATGCTCGACAGCTGAAAAACTAGACATAGAAATTGTTGTCCGACTTCTACCTTTTCTATTAGACCTTCAAACTTGCTCTCTCTCTCTCTCTCTCTCTCTCTCTCTCTCTCTCTCTCTCTCTCTCTCTACTTATGTGATATAGAGTGATACAAAATATATCTAGCCTTTCAGATGAGTGCAAATATGTTTTAGTAAATGGTCAATCAGTCGTGTGCTACATTCTTCCTTCTTCCCCGGCTTGCATGTGCGCTCTCTCGGCCACGACGGAAGCTTCCTCGTTGCTTCCTCAAGCCGGCTGCATGCGGAAATGCAAATGCTCACGTGGCCTTTGAACAGGGGCAGACTAAATTGTCATATGAAGAAAAAGAGAAGAAGAACGGGGAAACCGGGACCATCAAGAAGAGCCGGTCAAAGAAAACTCTTCGTTGCTCGCACTATATATTTTGAGCACCCGCTCGGCCATAGACTCCGCATCACAAACTCCCTTCAAACAAATAAAAAAAATTTGCTCTTTATCGTCTCTGTCAGTAAAAAGTTACTTTTGCTTGTCTCTGTCAGAAATTTCATCAAACATGAGGAGCACAACAAGGGCTCTCCACATTCTCTTGGTCCTGGCGATGCTCAGCCCCATTTTTGTTGCGAACGGAGCTCGACCCTTCAATGTGATGGAGACGAAAGCTCCGATGGGAGTTGCTTGCGGAGGGTTCTTCAACGGGTTGTTGCTTGGGGCCATCAAGCAAGATGGGCCGAGCCCAGCGAGGGACACAAGTTCGCCAACTTGAAGACGCTCAGAGGGATTAAGGACTCGGGACCGAGCCCTGGTGAGGGACACAAGTTCACCAACTCGGAGACGCTTGGAGGGATTAAGGACTCAGGCCCGAGCCCCCCCGGTGAAGGACACAAGCACGTCACCGGCACGAACTAGTGATGACCAAACTCTGACTGCTAGTAAAATCTAAGAATATTTCATGGTCCCTTTCATTATTTGGTTGTTTAATTTTTATCTTTTGCAATATCAAAAGTGAAGGTCCTAGTCATCCATTGGGCCTTGAGGTTGAATATAGAATAATAAGGTCTTTTGCTAGCGAGCAAGGTCAGTGTTGTTTAACTTGTTTTATGGAATGTGTTCGTGTCAAATTGGACCGACTCACATTGACATGTGTCATTCAAATTATTCACAGAGATTGAAAGTAGAAAGGGAGGCTATTATGTCTTGTGTGATCATTGTGTAGTTCAATAACTATTATGAAGTTTTTAATATGGTTTGAGGATGTAATTGAAAGGAAGGGAACGGATATATAATAGAGCTTTTGGTGCAAATATATATATATTTGGTAAAGGTAATAAATATGATAAAAGGGGAAGGTAAAAACTAAACAACCCTCGGCTTCAAAAACTTACACTCCCAATGAACATGCTCATAAAGAGTGGAAGGAAGCCAATAAAAAAAGCCAAGCGGCAAGCACAAGGACCAAAGCCAGCACAAGAGGCGCTGGCACACCCAAAGAACACCAAGGGCCTAACCAACCAGTGTACAAACAGTAGAGGAGAAGATGGAGGGATCCAACTCCCAGAACCGTTGTAATCTTCTATTTCTAGTGGAGTCGTCCACATTCCTATAGGTGAGAGCTTTATCTTGAACGACTTTGAGAAGGTGCTTCTTCATGGTCGAGGTAGAAACGGGCTCACCCCTGAAAAGGATATCATTCATATTCTTCCAGATGATATGACAGAGCGCACCAAAGGAAAAACGGGCAATGCATTTATGGAACTACTTGCCCGCAAGGAAGGTAGTGGCCCAAGTCAGCATTTCCTCCCAAGGCTCGTTCGCATCTGGTCGCTCAAAAGAAGGCAATACGCAACGTAATTTGACATCAAAAAAATAAATGATCAATTGAATCGGGTTCCTCTTCACAGAAAGGGCAAAATGCATCATCGATCCTACCATGAGCCATGAGAAGGGATTGAGTAGGCAGCCTTCGCTTGGTAATGAGCAAAATGTTAAACTGATATCGAGATAGGATGGCATTGTTCCAGATGAAACCATTCCAAATAATTTCAGGTTCGATTCTTAATGCACTAAGCATACTTGTAAGACAATCCATTTTCAATTTAAACTTTGAGTCCGCTACGGACTTTAACAAGCTCCATTCTGCCATTCTCAAACTAGTCATCTCCATAGCTGACTTACGACTAAGAGCATCTGCTACCTTGTTTGCTTTCCTTGGATGGTATCGTATCTCACAATCATAATCCTTTAGGGTCTGCATGGTAACCTTCCCCAGCCCAAAAATTTCTATTCTTCTCTTCCCCAGAACAAAAAAAGAATAGAAACCTGTTTGATAACGGCAAGTTAGTTTTTGTTCCCGAACAAAAGTTAGCCCGGAATGGTTTTGGAATAGAAATGAGAAGTAAAAAAAGTTGCTTCTTGTTCCCGGAACAAGTTTAAGAAATAAGTGAATTTTTTTTTCTTTTATTCTTCTCTTGCTAACCGCCATTGACCGCCGTTGACCACCACCCGCCATTGTCCGCTGCCGCCCGCCGGCCACCCGCCGCCGCCGACCGCCGCCGTCGCCGCCGCCCGACCGCCGCCGCACGTCGCCGTGCGGCGGCGATCGGGCGGCGGAGTCGGCCGGGCGGCGGCGTGCGACGGCGGCGGCGTCCGGCGGTGGCTGCGGTATACCGGCAAAAATAAAACACAAATAAATATAAAAAATTTTACCAAACGCATTTCTATTCTTTTTCTATTTCTAGAGTAAAAATTTTGTGTAGTTACCAAACGGGTTTTTTTACATAGAAATTGTTCCCCATAATAGAAATAGAAAAGAACTATTTCTGAAAAGAAATTGCTCCCCAGCCAAGAAATGTTCTCATGCGGACCCTTAACAACTCCATCCACCTCCTTTGTCTCATGTTCAATTCCGTTTGTGAGAACAGATACTTCAAGCTCTTATGATCGGTATAAATCTCAAACTTTTCCCTATATAAATAATGTCTCTATATCTTCAAAGAGAACACTATAGCTGCTAATTCTAAATCATGCGTGGGGTAATTTAGTTCATGGGGTATCAATTGTCTAGACGCATAGGCTATGACCTTGCCATGTTGCATCGAAACACATCCCAGTCCTTTGTGAGATGCATCGCTGTATACCGTAAAACCATCCGATCCTGTCGGTATAGTCAAGATTGGAGCCGAGGTCAATTTTCTTTTAAGCTCCTGGAAACTCCTTTCGCATTCCCCATTCCATTCAAACTTCACATTCTTTCGAGTCAATTTTGTTAAAGGACCTGCCAATCGTGAGAATCCTTCAATAAACCTTCTATAATAGCCAGCCACTCCTAAGAAACTCCGTATTTCAGTAGGTGTCGTCGGTCTCGACCAATTTATTACCATCTCAACTTTCGCCGGGTCTACTACAATTCCGTCCCCTGATACTACGTGCCCCAAAAATATTATCCGGTCCAGCCAGAATTCACACTTGCTAAATTTGGCATACAGCTTATGATCTCTCAGAGTTTGTAAAACTATCCTCAAGTGTTGTTCATCCTCTTTAGGCCCTATCGAATATATCAAGATATCATCAATAAAAACAATCACAAACTGGTCTAAGTAAGGCTTAAATACCCTATTCATTAGATCCATAAATGCATCCGGTGCATTTGTCAATCCAAATGGCATGACCAGGAACTCCTAATGTCCATAACGAGTCCTAAACGCAGTCTTAGGAATGTCCTCTTTCTTAATTCTTAGCTGATGGTATCCCGACCTTAAGTCAATCTTAGAGAAGACCGAACTTCCTTGGAGTTGATCATATAGGTCATCAATTCTAGGCAAAGGATATTTATTTTTAATGGTTACTTGGTTCAGTTGCCTATAGTCAATGCACAAGTGCATCGACCCATCTTTCTTTTTCACAAACAAAACTGGCACACCCCAAGGTGAAGCACTTGGCCTAGTGAATCCTTTGTCAAGCAACTCTTGTAGTTGCACCTTTAATTCCTTCAACTCGACTAAGGCCATCCTATACGGTGTGGCACCCCTCGACGGCCCCTGATCCGATTGGGGTCGCCACAGTTCGCTTACCATTCACTTTCCCTAATAACATCTCACTCTTATACCATTTCAATTGCAGCAGGTCCATACAACCATGGGATTTACATCTTTTATTATTCGTCCCTTGTGCAATTCATGTAATGGAAGCACATACATCAACTCCCTTCCCTATATTCAAAAAACGATGCACACCAATTAAACATTTATAGGTAAAAGCCTAACACTTTTATTTACTTAAACCAAATGGACATCATTCATCGGTACATCAAAATGCCATAGTTTTCTACACTTGGCTATACTTCAAAAGATGACCAACATCTCCTCCAACAGTCGTATACTTAAAGTCCATCGATCAGTGTCGGCGTCCAAAAGTTCTTTCCCTTGCTATCCTCCTCCTCGTGATCATATCCAATCACTCGATCCATCTACCCGTGGCAGTGGCAGCAGAGGTATCTTATCTAGTCTGAAATGTTATTCCCCAAAAGGGGTGAGTACAACCACTCGGCGAAAGATCCACCAAACTACTCATTGCGTCACACGTAACAATCAAGGCATCATAACAAAGCACATATCATTCATGCATTTAAGCATAACTTACCTTGCAGCCATACATATGTCATCATACCATATGTGCATATACCATCATGCACTCATCATCAAGCATTCATGCATATATCACCATGCCATATGTGCACATACCACCATACACTCATCATCAAGCATTCATGCATATATCACCATGCCATATGTCCATATACCACCATGCACTAATTATCAAGCATTCATGTATATCCATGCCATATGTGCATATACCACCATGCAACCATGCATATCTCATCATGCCATCGTGCATATACCACCATGATTCATATCATCCATGCTATCAAGCATACATCACCATGAGATCCATTTATGCCTTCATGATCGCATTTTCAATATCAAATAGCACTAATTTACTTTCATAAGCAGATCATGCATCATGCCATATGCATACACCCATGCACATGATTCATTTTTCAATTTTCATCTTTCATAAGGATCTCATCAGTTTTTCTTTCCAAGGATCAATGTTTGCATCCCACAATTTATCGCTCGCATCCAACCAAGCATCACGAGGAACCTCCGGCACACACCTCCGGGCATCTCGTATCCCAACTAGCATCACGAGGAATCCCCTTGGGCACAAACCTCCAAGACTTTCGGAATTACGTACCAACATGCCACCATGATTCCCCCCCTCTGGAATTACGTACCGTATACCACCGGGCATCTCGAAACTCCCGAGGACCCTCCGGAATTACGCCACTAGGCCACCAGGCATCCGGCACCCCCACATTCCGGGCATCCCGACACTCCCGGGGCATCGTCAGCTCACACCTCCGACAGTCTTCTCATCACCACAATGTATATTCCCATACATCTCATTTTCAATTTCACATTTGATGCAACAATGCCAATGATTTGACAGCAGCCCTTTTTAAAATCATATAATATGCCTTGGCAGAAGTATCATTTGATGCAATGGTTTTGAAAACTTCATTAAGTTCATGAAAATCCATCAATCCTTTGATGTCATATGAAAATTATGAATGTCATCATGTCATTGCACGAATAATAATCCAGGATATCATGATTTACATAATAAATCCAATAAACAGTAAATAAAACAATTTCCAGCTTAAACAGAATGCGTGCTATTCATGAAAAATTCTAGAAAATTAGCAAACGATGGAAATAAATTCTGAAAATTTACCACAATGTATATAAGATCTAAGAAAACATATTTCGTGAAGGACACCATATCAAAAAAGGCTTCACAGAATACGTACAGGTCCATGCATCACCGAAAAAGGATTTCTAACATCATCCATGCACAGTTTTGAAAAAAATTTCAATTGAACCCTTAAATAAACTCAGAAAATTCTGAAATTTGGACACGCTGTATTTAAGACCTAGAGGTACAAGTTTATTGAAGAAATAGTAGTCCAATTCGTTCTGGATTAAAAGATAAAATCGATTTACTTTTCCTATTCTCGGTATCGCTTCCAGATCTACCCGTGTTGAAGAAAAATCGTTTCTTTGGTCATTACTGGTGTATTTACTCTCAAATTTCAGTATGTTGTTCCTCAGAAAATTACATACAACTTTTATTAAGGACACACTATCAAATTTTAACTGTATGATTTTATAAAAATCCCGAAATCATACTAGGTCGAAGCAGCGTTTTTCCCAGATCCAGTTTCTTCAAAAGACAACGGTTTCACCGACCTATTTTCGTTCATTTCCTATAAATTTTTGATATGTTCTACCTAAAGAAGTGTACTAAAACTTTTGTTGAGATATTAAAGTGAGATTTCAACAAGAAAGTTACTTTACAGACCACGAAATCACTGAAGGTCATCACGACGAATTCCAGATCTAGTCTCTCCAAAGGAAAATCGTTTCACCCAGAAATACTTGTTCGTGTTATCTCAAATTTCAGTATGTTATTCTTCAAGATGTTCTCTACAACTTTCATGAAGAGGTCGAAGTGAAATTCCAACTAAAAAGTCACATGCAACACACGAAATCACCAAGAGGTCAACAAAACAGTTTCCAGATCTAATGTTTTCGTAGAAAAAGGGTTTCACCCCTCAATACTTGTGGCATCCCAAAATTCAAAGTCAAGCTATAAGGTGTGTTAAAGCCTCTAATTAGGTAATGAAATTACCTATGGTTTATGCTTTAGCCATTAGTTTTCTTTTAAGATTAGGTGATTTGTGCTTATGTTTATGAGATTTTAAATTAGATAGATTAATGATAATAATTCATGCACCTTATGAATTAAATGAAATGTCACAAGACTTTGGCCATGTGGAATTTAAAATTTAAAATTTTTAGAAGAAATTATAAAAAGGAAAATTTAAATTTTTATTAGGATGGGCCTTAGGCCCATTGGCCAAAGCCTTGATGGGCCAAGCTAGTCGGCCCAATTAGGCCCACGAAAGGGGGCTGTCGATCGGCCCAAGAGGAGGCCCAAGAGAAGAAAGCCCAAAGCCCATTATGCATGTATTGAGACAAGTGGCACAAAGGAAGATGGCATGCATTGGTCAATTGGAGTGGCAAACAATGATTGCCAATGATGGGGGTTTGGGGAAACAAAAAGAGAGAGAGAGAGAGGTGGCCGGTTGATTCGGCCAAGAGAGAAAGGGAGAGAGAGAGAGAGAGAGATTTCGCGAGAGAGAGGGAGAGTGAGGCCGAGAGGAAGGAGAAGCCGAGAGGAGGAGTCGCCGTTCGCCGCCGTGATCGCCGCCGTGTGCCGTCGTCCGTTCGGTCTAGAGGCAAGTTGGAGTCCTCTTGCTGCTCTTGCATGTGTGTGTGTTACATGTACGTTGTAGAAAAGTCGAATTTTGGATGATTAGGAGGGGGAAACCGAAGCTTGGATGACTTGTTCTTGAGTGATGTTGCTGTTTTCGTTTGAATCCGCCCGAGTCAGAATTTTGTGAGAGCTTGCATGTATGTTTAGAGTTCTATTTTGGCTTTGATCTCTTCATTAAAGTTGTATCTAACATCTTAAACTACAACATAATAAAATTTGGTACAAAATGATGGAGGGTTAAGGGGTTAAAATCTCATCCTACGGAGACCTCAGATCTGGAACGATTTCACTGACCTTTTGAAGGATTTGTGGTTGCATGTTGATTTGTGCTAAGAATATGTCTTCAATTTCTTCGTGAAACTTGTAGGGGACATCTTAAAATACAACATACTAAAATTTGAAGCAAAATGAACAAGTATAACCTAGTAAATCGACTAAATCTTGAAGACGGAAATTCTGGAGACGTGGTACAGGACACCCGAGACTTCATGGACCTAAATGACGACTATTCTCTGGCTATTTGACTTAGATCTCTTCATGAAACTTGTAGAGAACATCTTGATGTAAAACATATCCAAATTCCAGAGGAAATGAAGAAGAATAGGTAGGTGAAAACTCAGTATTTCGGAGAAGCATGCACTGGACGATTCGGTGTTAGATCCAGAAGCTTCGTGTGACTGCAGAAAATAATCTAAAAATATTTTGGCTTGGAAGTCTGCATGAAAAATGTACTTTAGTGTCTTGGCTATAACTCGGTAAAATTTCAAAATTTTTGGAGGTCGTATGGATATTTTAATCAAATTATTTCAGAGACTGTGCATTCTGATTTCATCCGAAAATTATATGCTGTTTTGTGTGAATTATGGATTTGTGTGGAATTCTATTTGGTCATGTATTTTGCATGAAATCATTATCCTATTGTCTTGATTAACACTTGCCTTAATTTTTATGATTTTTGAGAATTATATAGATATTTAAATTTAATATTTTTGAAAGTGGCACAAGCTGGAATTTAAATAAATGTAAAAAGGGCATGATAAATGGATTATTTTAATTGGCATAAATTCCATAAATTTTATCTTATGAATAATTGTACCATGTAGCATGTATGATGAGGTCTTGATGTATGCATGACAATGAATTGAGATGCATGTATGAATTCCATGTTGAATATGATTTTGTTTGCCATTACATCATATGCCATGTTAAAATAAGACCGAAATTGGTGAACATGAATGATGTTAAATGAGGGGATTGTTGTTGCAGATGATGATGCCTGGAATGTATAGAGATACATTGCCGGATGGCCCTGGGAGTTTTAGAATGTCCGGAAAGTTGGGGGTGCCGGAAGCCCTGGAGGTTTGTGCCCAGGGGGATGCCTCGCGATGCCAGTAGGGGTGCGGGATGCCCGGCCAGGGAGTGTAAATGCCGGAAGCCTCGGAGGTCTTTGCCCGAGGGGATGCCTCGTGATGCCAGTTGGGATGCGAGATGCCCGGAATGTGGGGGGCCGGATGCCCGATGGCCTTAAATGGCTGAATGCCGGAGGTTTTTCTCGCGATGGGGTGCGAGTGTAAAATATGAGATGAAAGTGGTGATCCGAGGAAGGGTGATGTGGTGATCAAATTGAAAGTTAAAAGTGGAAATTGATGATATGCATATATGACATGATATGATGATGATCACCTATGACATGATGATGATGATGCATGATATGATATGATGATGATCACCTATGGCATGATGATGAAGACATGTGTGTGATATGATGATGTCATGGTGATGATGACATGTGTATGATGATAATGATGTATGATGTGATATGATGACGATCACCTATGGCATGATGATGATGATGCTACATGATATGATATGGTGATGTCATGATGAAGATGATATGAGTATGCATGTATGTGTTATGATTCTGGTCATGATGCATGAATGTATATGCATGGCTCCAAGGTAAGTAATGCCTGGAATGCATGTATGACTTGTATGATGCATTGAGTGGTTATTGGATTCATTTACCTGCTGAGTGGTTGTACTCACCCCTTTTGGGGACCAACATTTCAGATTAGCAGCATGCCGCTCCCTGCCGTTACGCGGGGTGTGTTTTACAGTCTACCATCCGATGTAGAGGTCGAATGCGAGGAGTTTGGCTGTCCTTCTGTTCCTGGATTGACGTAGTGCGCTGTTTAGTCATGTACGACGTAGGCCTGGCTGGGGGCCCGGTTGTCCAGGAGTTCATCTCCGTCCACGTTCGTCACGACGGGGTGATGCGAGGGATGTTGCCGCCGCCACCGTCTGATGCACCGGGTTGGGTGTAAGGGCCCGTGCGTGACGAGTAGGAGCTGGTTTTTTTGGGGATAGTTAGCCGACACTGATGATGAGGATTGTGCACGCTTGTTGTAGAGGGTCGAGGGTTCTTTTTAGGGTTTTAGGCTGGACGTGGCTGAGTCCTGGCTTTTCCTTTTGATGTACCAACCCAAAAGAAATCCCATCTTGAAAATATATGTAAATAAAGTGTCGTGGCTCGTCTTTTAATCATGATGATTAGTGGTGTGTATTTGTATCATGGTTGTTGGAGGGAGAGATTGCGATGGTTTTATTTTGCTTCCGCTAATGAGTCGCGCTGGGACGGTTTTATATTAAAAAAAAATGTGTCTACTAATTACGACACCTCTTCTAAGAAGAAAGGTAATAAGGTGTAACGTTGGTGCCTATGGCGACCTACGAAGGGTTAGGGGTGCCACAATACTTGTCCATTTTGTCTCAAATTTTAGTATGTTATACTTCAAGATGTTCTCTACAACTTTCATGAAGAGGTAGAAACAAGATTCCAACTAAAAAGTCACATGCAACACACAAACTCGCGGACGGTCGGACTGGTCTTTCCGAAATCAGCATGCATGACCAACGAATCTCTCTTCAAAGCTCCGAAATCTCATCCCGTCTACCACAACCAAGACTTACCATCTACTACACATACACACAGCAATGCAAAGAGTAGGTTTTAGGACTTCACTTGCCTTAGATTCAAGCACAAAACAGCAGCAAACAAAGGCAAAACGGCGACGAACGGGCGGACTTCTTCCTCGCGTGGGCTCCTCCTCCTCTCTCTCGGTTTCCCTCTCTCACTCGACAACTCCCTCTCTCTCTCTCACTCTCTCAAAACCGGCCACTCCCTCTCTCTCTTTCTTTTTGGTTGTTTAAATACTTGCATGCTTCCCTTTTTGCATGGAGGGACACTTGTCCCCAAAGCACATGCCCAATAGAGTTCCACACAAGAAGATATAATTCAAACAAATACAGCATGCAATTTCGGATAGAAACAGAATGTGCAGTTTTTGAAATAATTCGATTAAAATACCCGAAAGACCTTCGAAAATTATGAAATTTTACCAGGTTATATTTAAGACACTAAAGTAGATTTTTCATGAAGATATCTAGGCCAGATTCGTTCTAGAAAATTTTCTATAGTCATCCGAAGCTTCTGATTCTAGCACCGAAACGTCCAGTGTAGGTATCTCCGAAATATCGATTTTTCACCCCCTCATTCTTCTTTTTTTCCTCTGAAATTTGGATATGTTTTACTTCAAGAGGTCCCCTACAACTTTCATTAAGGGATCTAAGTCAAATTTCCAAAGAATAGTCACCATATGAGTCCAAGACGTCTCGGGTGTCCAGTACCGTGTTTCCAGATTAACCGTCTTCAAGAGTAAGTCGATTCACTAGGCTACACTTGCTCATTTTACTTCAAATTTGAGTATGTTAGTCCTTAGGATGTTCTCTACAAGTTTCATGAAGAAGTCGAAGAGAGATTCTTGGTAAAAGTCGACATGCAACCCACAAAACTACCAAAAGGTCAGCAAAACAGTTCCAGATCTAGAGTCTTCGTATAAAGCGGGTTTGCCCCTTAAATCTCCACCATTTTGTCCCAAATTTTAGTATGTTGTAGTTTAAGATTCTGGCTACAACTTTCATGAAGGAATAAAAGTCAAAATTCAACTCGAAACATGCATACAAGCCTCCACAAGTTCCTGGGTCAGGCGGTTTACACGAAATCAGCAAGCATTTTCAAGAACAAGTCACATTCTAGCTTCGGTTTTGTCTACCCTAACATCCGAGATCTGCCACCAACAAATCACACATGCAAGACACACGTGCAAGAGTGGAAATCGATCCTAACTTGCCTTAATTCAAAGGAAAACACAGCAAGAACGACGGCGGGACTAGGCGGGCTCGACGGCGGGGCATGGCGGCGACGAACCTCCTCCTTCCTTTCTCTCTTCCTCTCTTCCTCTCTTTCTATCTTTCTCTCCTCTCTCTCGGCACCTAGACCGACCACTCCCTCTCTCTCTTTCTTTTTGGTTGTATATATATTTGCATGCATTCTTATTTTGCATGGGGACACTTGTCCCCAAGGAGGAGACAAGTGTCTCCTTTGCTGAAGACACTTGGAGGCCATGCGGCTCCTCCTCCTCCCCCTCCATGCATCGACATGGGCCGGGCTTATGGCCCACTTTAGGCCCATCTCACTTGAGCCTAAGGTCCAAACTTAAATGGCCCAAGTTTATTTTTAATAATACATTTTAATCCTCATTTAAATAAATACCTAATTGCATAATAAAATGGCCAAAAGACTTTGTGACATTAATCCATAAAATCAAATCTATAAAGTGCATAGTCAAGAACAAAGTCTTCTTTATCAAATCGTCCTATGTCCAATTTAAATAGCCCATAGAAAAATATCGATAATAAGCCCATAATTCCTTCCCCACTTTAGGGCATTTGATTTTTTTTATTTTTATTTATAGAAATCAATTAACATTCTCATAATCGATTAACATTTTCATAAGGGGTTCGGTCCAAGAGATAAAATATCGTGGCCGATGATGTAATTGTCCCTATGGCCATTCAAAGTCAAATATCGTTTCCCTGAAAATCAATATTTCGGGTTGAAATTCCCGGATGCCACAGTGGTTCGATGATCGAGGATATCACTGGTGAAAACGGCGCCTTAAAGAACGCACGGTGTCGGTGACCGGTTTGTCATTGGCGAAAACGACGCCCGAGAAACACATGTGATTTGGTGAATGAGTACACCATTTGGGAATCATGGTACGAGTGGGAATGACCTAGAGATGGTTCGATTAACATGTAATCGACTAAGTCGATTGATCAATGCTTGATCGGTTGTCGTGAATTGTTTGAATATCTGTGTTGAACCTTGAATTGCAGGTTGGAAATGAAGCCAAGGTAAGTCCTTTGACTCGTGCTGTGCTTAGGCAACTGAGTAGCGTATTGGTTTACTAATCGGGTCTTTGGGGGTAGAACTCACTGAGACGTGGTCTCATTGGTTATTGAATAACCATTTCAGTCTCAGAGAGGACCGGAGGAGGATTACCTATTGGATGACCCTGATGATGAGCCGGACGTGGATGAAGAGCTTGAAAGAAACGAAGTTACTGAAGAAGAGTTTGAGGAGGATCGGGATGATGATCCCGAGTACAACCCGGACGAGGATCGAGATCCCATCCCTTTTGTGAACCTTGTCTGAGTGTAGATAAGTGTGAGACAAGTATGCTATGAATATTATTATAAATATACTATGAGTCGTGCTGTTAATGAAAGTGTGGTTGTGAGTTTCAATATGAAGAATATGGCATGCTTTTCTATCACATTGTTTTATTATCTGAGGATTTTATAACTGCTTCCGCATGCGTATAAAAATGAAAGGGTCGGCAATACATAGTCCTGGGATATCGCATTCTAAAATCGGCCAAGGTAAGGGATGGGTGCGTGCCCGAGGGTCGGGGCGTGACATCCTTGGTACCTACCCATACTATATTTGGAACACAAACTAAACATAAAAATAAATTGTTGCCATATAATTAACAATTGTTTCCATAGGCGACATTGATTCTGATTTCCTTCTTAATATCAATGATGTTCGTAGATCTTCTTTCCTTCTAAGGTGCTACATATGTTCATAGATCTTCTTTCCTTATACGGTGCTACATATCCACTATAAATTATCCCTCTTGGATTACCAAACTACACTAACACATACAGATCAACTCTCATAACGCCCTCTTGTGTCTTGTCAAGCATGAGGAGTGCCATGAGGGCCCTCCACATTTTCCTTGTCCTAGCATTGCTCAACGCCATTTTTGTCAAATCTGAAGGTCGACCTTTCAATGCATTGGAGAAGAAAGCTATTATACAATTTGCCAGGGGAAGGTTCATTGATGGGTCATCACTTGGACCCATCCGGTCCAAGCTACTTCAAGTGGACTCATCAGGTCCAAGTCCAACTGGTCCCGGGCATGAGTTATTTGATGAAGTACGCTCATCGGGTCCCAGTCCACCTAGTCCGGTGCATGAGTTAATTGGTGAAGTGCACTCATCGGGTTCAAGTCCACCTGGCGAGGGAAACAAGTTCACCAACTCGGAGACGCTCGGACGGATTAAGGCCTCAGGCCCGAGCCCGAGGGAGGGGCATGAGTTCACCAACGCTAAGACACTCGGACGGATTAAGGCATCAAGACCGAGCCTGGGGGAGGGACACGAGTTCACCAACTCTGAGACACTCGGACGAATTAAGGACTCAGGCCCGAGCCCAGGGGAGGGACACGAGTTCACCAACTCTGAGACACTAGGACGGATTAAGGACTCAGGCCCGAGCCCGGGGGAGGGACACGAGTTCACCAACTCTGAGACACTCGGACGGATTAAGGCCTCAGGCCCGAGCCCGGGGGAGGGACACGAGTTCTCCAACTATGAGACACTCGGACGGATTAAGGACTCAGGCCCAAGCCCGGGGGAGGGACACGAGTTCACCAACTCTGAGACACTAGGACGGATTAAGGACTCGGGCCGAGCCCGGGGAGGGACACGAGTTCACCAACTCTGAGACACTCGGACGGATTAAGGCCTCAGGCCCGAGCCCGGGGGAGGGAAACGAGTTCACCAACTCTGAGACACTCGGACGAATTAAGGACTCAGGCCCGAGCCCGGGGGAGGGACACGAGTTCACCAACTCTAAGACACTCGGATGGATTAAGGACTCGGGCCCGAGCCCGGGGGAGGGACACGAGTTCACCAACTCTGAGACACTCGGATGGATTAAGGACTCGGGCCCGAGCCCGGGGGAGGGACACGAGTTCACCAACTCTGAGACACTCGGACGGATTAAGGCCTTGGGCCCGAGCCCGGGGGAGGGGCACGAGTTCACCAACTCTGAGACACTCGGACGGATTAAGGACTCAGGCCCGAGCCCGGGGGAGGGACACGAGTTCACCAACTCTGAGACACTCGGACGGATTAAGGACTCAGGCCCGAGCCCGGGGGAGGGACACGAGTTCACCAACTCTGAGACACTCGGACGGATTAAGGACTCAGGCCCGAGCCCGGGAGGGACACGAGTTCACCAACTCTGAGACACTCGGACGGATTAAGGACTCCGGCCCGAGCTCGGGGGAGGGACACGAGTTCACCAACTCTGAGACACTCGGACGGATTAAGGACTCGGGCCCGAGCCCGGGGGAGGCACACAAGCTCACCAACTCGGAGACACTCGGAGGGATTAAGGACTCGGGCCCAAGCCCTGGTGAAGGACACGGGCACGTCACCGGCACGAACCAGTGACGACCGAACTTTGATTCAAGGTTGTTTTCATCCATTGGGGTTCGAGCTTGCATATAAATAAGAATGTTTTTTGCTGGCTAGCAAGGCCAATGTTGTTTAACTTGTTTTATTAATGTGTTCATGTCAGTTTGGACAAAATCACATGAACTCGTCATTCGAATTATTCAAAAAGACTGAAAGTAGAAAGGAATATTGTTACGTATGACATTACATCACATCATGTGTGATCATCACATAGTTATATGACAATCATGAAATTTTTACACTCTTATAATGTTTAATTGACAAGTGAAAAGCTATCTTTTCGGAACCATGCTAAGGTATCCCCACCTTTATTTTCTAAAAGTAGTGTCGCCTTTTGGACCACAAACCCCCTTTCCTGGATGATTGGCAACTAGCAACAATAGCCAGTGGGATTAGCTTTCTACAGCATATTGGCTTTAATTAACTTTCAGCAGGGATTTAAAAAAATAAGTAGTAAAAACCGATGCAACAAGTATATCCGATTACTAAGAAAAATGGTGGTGGATGATGGTTCGTCACCTATATTGCCAACGACGGACCATCACCATCTCATTTTCCTTTTTTTTTCCTTGTAGCCTGCGATTGGAAGATTAATTTGAATATCAACCATAATTCAAGGACCTTAAATAATGAGAGGAATCCAAAACTGACTTTACTTGACTTGACATTGACATCAACTCCAAAACCCAACGTTAACCGAAACAAAAAAATCTCGAGCTCCTTACTATCGAATATCATAATTCGGAGCATGATCGATTTGGACGAAAAATCATCTACATAAGTCGACCTGAATGATCATTTTGGATGATACTTGAGGAATTGAGTGGCATCTTCATGACATTGACCAAAAACTAGTCTAAACATATTGGCATTATCCAAACACAAAAGTATGAATATAAGAATAAAGATAAACAGAGCCATTGGGATAAAATCACTTAGATTAAAAATAGGTTCGGAGCACTCCCCCTTCCTTGAAGCAACATCATTGTTTATTGCATATTTTCTCTTATTTATACTATGTTTGGGAAAAAAGCGGTAGTAGCAAAGAAAATAAAAGGAGCGACGATATGAGAAAATGAACATGAAGATGAGAGAAAAATATATTGTGTTATATTCTATGAACGAGGAAAATTGAAAATAAATTAAAATAAGGAGGAAATTGATAAGGGCAATGCCTTTGTGCCAAGGAGCTATAAATTCGAAACAAGAATGAAAGATGGGATCAATAAATATATATACATGTATATGTGGGAAATAGAACTGAAGTTCCAGATGAACTTATAGGCAAATAAAAAAAGACATCTAAAGGTAGTGTTCCAATATTGAGTGAATTCTTAGAGTTTTCTTCCCGAGCAATGATATCCTGAGTACCTAAATTTTTGTCATTTCTACGATTTAGTACCTTAACTTCTTCTTCTTCTTCTTCTTCTTCTTCTTCTTTTGGTTCAATCAAGTACCTAAATTTTTCAAATTCCACTTGGTGTAAACCTCAATTGAATATATTGTCATGTGACGTAATTGTGATAACGTAACTCGCTTACTCGACAAAGTTTTAGTACAAATAGTTACATAAGTCGCTTACTTAACAAAAGTTGTGCCCTCTCCATTCAGATGAGAGGTGGCGGGAGGAGAGAGAGTGCCGGCTTCGAACACTTGAGTCGTTCAATACATCTCTGTCGCATCATCATCTCAAGAAAACACTGTCATCCTCAAGGTCTTTGGTCTTCGGTTTGGGGTAAAACCTTTCTTCTCCATGGCTGCTTATAGCTCTCTACACCTCCAATCCCCGGCCTCCAGCACCTCCGCCGCCGCTTGGCCACATGGAGCCGGCGTTGCCCGCCCACTGCTCCATGTTTCCAACGATTCCAGCTTCTGTGGTTCATTGCTGCGGATCCGATTCACAGGTGCTCCTTGCGATTGGTGATCCCGCTCCCTCGCCAAGGCTAGCGATCATGACCATGACCACAACCACAACCATCACCACCATCACCACCACCATCACCATGGCCACCACCATGGCCACCACCACGGTAACAGAGGCAACGCGGAGCTGACCGGGCCGCAAAGGGCGCTAGGCGAGTTTGCGTGGGTGATTGGATGGGTGGACCTAGCAAATTCGTTGAGGGAGAATCTGCAGATGTGCTGCTGCTCCGCGGCTTCTTTCCTAGCTGCCGCCGCTTGCCTTTACCTGGTTCCAAAGCCGGTGGTGAAGCCGTTTCAGAATTCTTTGATGGTCCTCGCATTTCCCCTCGTTGGAGTGAGAATTTTCATCTCTGGCTTTTCATGTTGCTCGTTATTTTGGCGACCTAAATGCGATCGAATGCGAAGCCTCTGTTCGTGGATTTTTTCGGTTTCACTATGCTTTCCGACGTTGCGCGGTCTATCACAAGCAAATAAAGGTGGGGAAGTTGAAGCATTTTCTGATGAATTTAATCGGGTTCTATTTTTTTCTGATTGAACTGTTAGTTCCTGTCGGAAGGGTTATTAAGTTATGCCATTGAGGTTAAACGATGGATGTTAGCACCTTTGGGACATGTTTTAGGTGGATTGTGCTTTCTGGCCTACATTTGTTTCGAAGGGAGGATTCATCAGAAAAGGAAAGGATATGTTCCTGAATTAGGACACCACTCTTGCTTTCCTTGTTGATACACAAAGAAATACCAAAATCAGCTGTACTGTTAGATGAAAATGGGGCCCGCTGTCTAGCTCTATTTGGCCGTTTTGAGTTTTGAGCTCACTCAATGGGATTTCCACTTTTCTTATTTTTTTAAATATTCAAATTTAAGGACTCTTATTGTAGGAATAGACAAAATCCCAATAATTGAAGTTTTCATTCCAAATCAATAGGTTTCCTTGGAAAAATTAAAGGTAGAGAAGGGACCGTTCTTTTTTTAAGAACAACGGCGCTATTAGGAAATTATTTTTCTCACCCCAAATATCTCATGTATTATAAACTTAAATTAACTCTCCTTATCTTATGAAAATTCAAATCCCTTCCCAAACAAATAATGCAATTCATGTCTTTTTCTCTCCCTATTAACATGCTTGTGCCTTTTTAGCTAGTCTTATTAAAGAAGAAAATCAAAAAGAGAACAAGAAAAATGAGAAACATCACAAAGAGCCGGTCAACAAAACCTCTTTTCATCACCATCCTCTGTACCTACCCATACTATATTTGGAACACAAACTAAACATAAAGTTAAATTGTTGCCATATAATTAATTATTGTTTCCATTGGCGACATTGATTCTGGTTTCCTTCTTAATATCAGTGATGTTCGTAGATCTTCTTTCCTTCTAAGGTGCTCCATATCCACTATAAATTATCCCTCTTCGATTACCAAAATACACTAACACATACAAATCAACTCTCGTAACGCCCTCTTGTGTCTTGTCGAGCATGAGGAGTGCCATGAGGGCCCTCCACATTTTCCTTGTCCTAGCATTGCTCAATGCCATTTTCGTCAAATCTGAAGCTCGACCCTTCAATGCATTGGAGAAGAAAGCTCTCATACAATTTGCCAGGGGAAGGTTCGTTGATGGATCATCACTTGGACCCATCCGGTCCAAGCTACTTCAAGTGCACTCATCCGGTCCAAGCCCACGTGGTCTTGGACATGGAGGACCCCCACCCCCAAGCCGAGACATTGCAGGTCAATTTTAGTTCCGTGTAGCATCGAGTTTGACTTTCAATAAGATGTGTTTTCTTTTTTCTGCTGGCTAGCGCAACCAGGTGTTCTTATTGAATCTGGACTTAAATGAATGGTACGTTTTCTCTCATTTCAAGTCCATATGAGATCAGCATTTTACTTTCGATCTAACCATTATAAAAAGTGAATAGACTGGAGTTTTGTGGTTTCGGCATGTTAAGACATAAAACTAAATTCCTAGTATAGCTTAGTTTTTAGAGTAGATGACCATGCACTCATATTCAAATTTGTATCACAATTAGAGACCGCAGGTTGGATTCCACGCGGCCACTTCAACAATCGTTGATGACTGAAATTCTTGCCCGCAGAAGGCACATGCATCTGTGGAAAAATGATCACGTTGATCAGGCAGCTCATGTTTTTCCGGTGGAAGTTCCCAAAATACAGATTAAAAAATTAATTGTTCTGATTCTTGCTCACGACCACAACAAAAAATCGGATCAATAAGGAAAACTACTGTCTAGGGAAAAACAAACACACGGGTCGCTAGAAAACGCTCTTCACGACTGGAAAAGCGCCACGATTGGAAAAGGGCCATTTGGTGAAAGCCCAACCTGATCACGCAATGGAGCTCAATAGACAACTTCTCGTTTCGGCAGCATTGGGCAGGTTCATAGGCATTGGTTAGATGAAACTATCGTGTTTTTCTTATACAGAAAGAGTCGTGTGTGACGAAAGATAGTGAAAAAAAGAAATAACTTTGGAACTTTGATTTATTTTGGGTTTATAAAAAGAATAAAGATGCGGTTTTAGAAGATGTAAGAAATTTTATGGATCACCTTTTGATTGTTTTATCAACTTAAGTTACATTTTTGTCCGTCACGTATTGTTTCATCGAAACATGGCGATGATGTTGAGAAAACTCCTACTAAGTTTTGAAACAAAAATTTCTTGTTCTTATTTTTATTCTGAAGAATAGTAGACTTATGAAGTTATATCTCAGACTCTTGTCAAAGTGTATTCATTCCAGAAGTCTCTCCCACTTTGACGCAATCCAAACTAAAACCAATTCCAGAATCAAACTCAAATTTGTTGATCGTGCGGCAAGGATTCAGATTGAACACAATAGGACTTTATTCTTAAACATCCAGCTCTCTAGCGAAGAATCTCAGTTACCTTTTATAAATACATCGATGAAATCAATCACAAATTGATGAAATCAACCTTGAAGACAAGTTTCTTTTTTGGAAGCATCTACTTATGGAACCAAGATTCTAATTGTATGGGTGACCAAAATCAACGGATCTTCACTTCAATTTTCAAACGGCTATAAGATTTCCTCAATCAATTATGTCTAATAGATGGATTAGAATAAACTTCTCTGGAAAATGCCAATGGGTAGTGAGGCATGGAATAGTATTTAAGGAGGTCATTCAGTCTATTTGAAATAGGGTGTGAAAATTGAAATTACAAAGTCCAAAGTCTTTCCAACCACTTGTTCTTCATCAACAGTTCTTACAAATTGTATTCAAGAAAAAAAATCACAAGAAGAGTGACTTAGTGAGGGAAAATGAATTTTCCTCTAAGTGTTTGCACTTAAAATATTGTACTTTTTTGTTGATACTATAGTGAATTCGAGCCAGAAGGCTACCGGCGTGGGAAAGTGAACGTAGGTTTAATCTAACCCGAACCACTATAAATCCCATATACAATTTTCTCTTCCCTTAACTCTTTTCATTTAAATATGTTGCATCATTTTAAAGTATTGCAAAAATCTATTCCTTTTCTTATCTAATTCTGAATTTTCATCAGAAGTTTGGTGACTTGCTTATCAAACTCTATTTGGTTCTCAAACTTTATTCAAAATTTATTTACTTTTCAAAAATTCTTTCAAACACCTATTCACCCCCTCCTCTAGGTGTTCTTACTAGCTTTATCAGATGAAACACGTTTCAAGAAGTGGATCAATGAGTAAATCATCAAGGGGTGTGTAAGGTTATTTGTTGATTCATGGACAAGAAGTGTAAATGACAAGAAAATTAAAGGTATTGGAATTGGAAACAATTGTTACTAGCCATATAAAAGTATAGGAAATGCAAAGATAAACTTGAAGCTGAAAATGAGCAACCGATGTTCATTGATTGACTAACAGTCATTTCTATAAACTGCAATTTAAGAGTTTATACCTACTATCGACATCAATTCCTATCTATAAATAGTTACTTAGAGGTAATTGACCCCACTACCATGTATCTTCTCCACTTCTTCATGGTTGCCATTATTGGTGGGAGAAGTGCCAAAAAAGTCTTAAACATTTTGTCTTTGTGTCGATTTTGTTGGAGAAAACTTCCTTGAGTGTTTTGAAGTTGACAAAACGTTTCCATCAGTTTAGTCTAAAGATTTGCAGACTCTACTATTTAAAGTCTGAAGACCTCCGGACTGCCAGACTCAAGACTCAAAGTCTATTTTCATTGACAGTTTCTAGTCCGTCAAAGAAGGCTTATCCAGGACTGGATGTTTCGTTAAGGATTTGACCTTATCGACTAGAGAAGATCTCTTGGCTGGATATGGCATGTCGGAATCCTTTGTTCAAATCAAGATTGATTAAGGGATTAAGGATCTGATGATTGGCGAAGTATACTTGGAAGGTTCTACTTATGGAAACCGAGATCCTGATTGTATGGGCGAGCAGGATTGATGGGCTATCGTCATGTTTCTTAAATAGCTCGAATGATCTTCCTAATTGATTCTGTCCAACGGGTAGATTGGAAGAATTCTTTTGGTAAGTGCCAACGAGTATGATGGCATAAAGGAGTATATAAGGAAGACGTTCCAGTTGTTCGAGTGTGTGCGCGATAGAAGAATTCCAAAGTCTGAGGCTCTTTGTTATTTGTCAATTCATTTGTTGAGCGAAATCTTGCACGCAAAAGAGAGTCTATATCTTTGAGAAACCTTGAGGAAGTGTGGTAGAGTCTCTACACTGTGGAATCAAGGGAGAGCTTTGCTGTAACAACTCTTTTGTTCATAGTGAAATCCAGCCGGTGGGCTGTCAATGCGGAAGAGTGGACGTAGGCTTGGAATAAGCCGAACCACTATAATTTCTATGTTCATTTTCTCTTCCCTACTCTCTTTTACTTTGATCATAATTCATTTTGTTAACAAAAGGCGAACTTTCTTTCTATTGTCAATTGGTACTACTCACTCATCACGAGAAATTGTTTTTACACCTATTCACCCCCCTCTAGGTGCTTATATACTAACTATCACAATTGGTATCAAAGCTTGTGTACTCACTTAATTTGAAGTGTTTTACTTCAGAGTTAAAGATCCATGGCTAGTATGTTGGCTCCAGGGCTGGTAGAAGGGCAAAGCAATACCAGACCGCCTTACTTTGATGGAAAGGAATACAACATATGGAAAAACAAGATGAAGGCATTCCTAAGATCAAAGGATCCTCTGGAATGGGACGTGGTAGACAAAGGAATCATTCCTAAAGCTACACTTGTCTCAGAGAGAGGAAAAGAAGTTGTCGAGTCTAGTTAAATGACTAAGGAAGAGATAACCAAGAGACAAGCTATTGATGCAAAAGCAATTTATTATTTATATTGTGCTTTGTCACCTACTGAATATAACAGAATATCTTCTTGTGTTATAGCCAAAGAAGTTTGGGATAGATTACACATCACTTATGAAGGAACTGATCGAGTGAAAGAAATCAGAATCAACATTCTCCTCGGTCAATACGAAGCCTTCAAAATAAAATCAGGAGAATATATTACTGACATGTTTAGTCGTTTTACAGAAATCGTGAATGGTCTTGAAAATCAAGGTCAACCAATTTCTGATCCCATGAAAGTAAACAAGCTACTGCGTGGACTCTCCAAGGATTGGAATCACATAAAGACCTCAATAAGGGGGACACAAAGAATTATGCCACTATCTGTCGATGAGTTGGTTGAGACTCTTTAGTCTTATGAAGTGGAGCGAATCAATGAAGACGAAGATCCTAAAGGTAAGAAATCCATTGCATTAAAATCCAATGATGATTCGATGTTACGATTCTCGAAGACGATATGGATGATGAGGAGCTTGCTCTCATGATAAGAAGATTCAGAAAGCTAAACAGAAAAGGAAGAAGATTCAATCCAAAGAAACAGAGTTTTCAAAAGCAACAGACTAAGTCTGTTGAGGATGATGAATCCAATAGAGATGTAGTCTGCTTTGAATGTAAGAAAAAGGGACACATCAAACCCAACTGTCCCCTTCTAAGGAAAAAGAAAGGAAAAGCTGAGAAATATCGAAAGGCTCTCAAAGCAGAAACCTAGAGTGATATAGAATGTGAAGAAAGTGATGATGATTATGCCAATATATGTCTAATGGCACAATCGGATTCGGATTCAAACTCCGAGACAAACTCAGATTCAGATAGTGGATTTGAGGTGAGTAATTTGAAAATCCCTACTAAAGTTTCTAAATACATTGATGAATTATGTCTTAGTCTCAAGACTTCTCTTAAAAGGATTTCCGAACCTAAAAAAGAAAATTCCGCACTTAAACAACAGGAAAATGTTTTGAAAGAAGAGGTTAAATGTTTAGACATGAGTGTTTCTACTTTAAAAGTAAATGAAGACAACCTTTCGAAAGAAAATACATTTTTAAAAAATGATATCTCAAATATTTCCAAAAGATTTTTTATAGGATCTAAGAAACTTGAGAAAATTCTTTCAGCACAAAGACCTTATTTCAATAAATTTGGTTTGGGAATGACTGTGGAAACCATTCCTTTAATTGATTTTCCTAAAGTGAATGAAAGAATTAAGCAAAGACCTACAAGAGATGCTTACAAAAATCATTTCCAAAAAGTTTTTGTAAAACCAGTAGATCGCAATGCTCTCAGATGTTCTAAATGCAATAGTTCATATCATTTTGAGAAAGAATGTCCTATGGTTTGGAAACCTATTAAGAAAGTATGGGCAAAGAACGCATATCATACTAACACCAATGGACCCAAGAAAATATGGGTACCAAAGAAAGCTTGAGTCTCTTTTTTAAATGCAGGTCACTATCAAAAAGAAGGTAAAATGGTATCTGGATAGTGGATGCTCAAGACATATGACAAGAGATTCAAATTGCTTCATAAAGCTCGTTCAAGTTAATGGTGGAAAAGTTTCATTTGGAGAAAACAACAAAGGAAGAATTGTGGGATTCGGAACTGTAAAGATTGGAAGTCTCACAATAAGCAATGGTTCCTTAGTGGAAGGACTCAACTACAATTTTCTTAGTATCAGTCAGTTGTGCGATACCGGTTTCAAAATCAACTTTCAAGAGGGAATATGTTCAGGAACTAGTAAAGATTCCACCCAGTCATTCATGGGTCGAAGACATGGAAATATCTACCTCTTGGATGTCAAACCAGATGAAACCCAATGTCTAATCTCAATTCAAGATGAAGCAAACTTATGACACAGAAAACTTAGGCACATCAATATGAAGCAAATAGCCAAAATTTCAGCAAAGAAGCTTGTTCGTGGTCTACCCAATTTGTCATACCAAAAGACTGATCTATGTACACCATGTGTATTGAGAAAACAGGTAAGAAACTCCTTTAAACTCAATAAATCAAGTTTCCACTAATCGTGTACTGCAGCTTCTGCATATGGATCTCTTTGGACCAACTAGAACTCAGAGTATTGGAGGTAAGAAATATTGCCTAGTAATTGTGGATGACTACTCACGATTTACATGGGTATATTTCTTGGCAAGTAAGTTTGAAACCTTTTCTTACTTTGAAAAGTTAGCTAAAAAGGTCCAAAATGAGAAAAGGTATGTTATTTCAAGTATACGGATAGACCATGGAGGTGAATTTGAAAATCAAGACTTTACAAAATTTTGTGATGAATCTAGTTTTCAGCATGTGTTCTCCTCTCCATATACTCCAGAGCAAAACGGAGTTGTGGAAAGAAAGAATAGGTCGCTTCAAGAAATGGCTAGAACTCTTTTAATTGAAAGTAACATCTCTTCACGTTTTTGGGCTGAAGCAGTTTCTACAGCATGTTATATCATTAATAGTTTTTCTAAGGCCTATTCTGGAGAAAACTCCCTATGAGTTATTCAAATAAAAGAAGCCCATTGTTTCATATTTTCATATGTTTGGATGTAAATGTTTTATATTGAAAAATGCAAATGATCGAGTTGGCAAGTTTGAAGAAAAATCAGACGAAGGCATCTTCCTTGGATATTCAACCACAAGCAAAGCTTACAGAGTCTACAACAAGAAGACTCAATCTATGGAGGAATCAATGAATGTTAAATTCCAAGATTCTATGCAAAATGAATCGATTCAAACTCAACTTGAAGAATTTGAATCTGCTCCAGACTCTACAAAGTCTAAATCTCCAGAAGTAGCTCAAACTTCAAAAGACCAGCAACAAATGATTGTCGAAGATTCAAATGAAGAAAAAGATCAACAATCTGACAAATCAACCAGCAACTGGAAGCATAAGTCCAGTCATCCTAAAGATCTCATTATTGGCGACATTAATGAAGGAATTCGCACAAGATCCAAAAGGCGCGAAGAGTCTAGTGATGTGGCTCTTATTTCTGAAATAGAACCCAAAGGTATAGAAGAAGCTTTATCTGATGAAAGCTGAATTGAAGCTATGCAAGAAGAACTCAGGCAATTCAATATTAATGATATATGGGAATTGACTCCTAAACCAAAAGGTAAATCTATCATTGGAGCTAAATGGGTTTTCAGGAACAAGATGAACGAGAAAGGAAAGGTTGTAAGAAACAAAGCAAGACTCGTGGCCAAGGGATATACGCAAGAAGAAGGGATAGACTATGATGAGACTTACGCACCAATAGCGAGGTTAGAAGCAATTAGATTATTACTTGCTTTTGCTTGTTATAAGAATTTCAGGTTATTCCAAATTGACGTCAAAAGTGCTTTCCTGAATGGATTTATCCATGAGGAAGTCTATGTGGAACAACCACCTGGGTTTGAAGATCCAAGGAAACCAGACTCAGTATTCAGACTGAAAAAGGCTTTATATGGTTTAAAGCAAGCACCTCGAGCTTGGTACGACATGTTGAGTAAGTTTTTAATTCAAAACGGCTTTGTCAAAGGTAAAGTAGACACTACACTGTTTATCAAAAGAGAAAGCAAAATTTTTCTGCTTGTTCAAATATATGTTGATGATATTATTTTTGGATCCTCTAATGAAAGTCTGTGCAAGAAATTCTCTAAGTATATGCAGGATGAATTTGAAATGAGCATGATGGGTGAACTAACCTTCTTTCTCGGGCTTCAAGTGAAACAACTGAAGGAATGAACCTTTATTCATCAAGAAAAATATGCTAATAATCTTGTCAAAAAGTTTGGACTGAAAAATTGCAAAAAGACTGATATACCAATGTCAAGTTCCTTGAAGATAGACAAAGATGAAGGAGGAAAGAAAGTTGACCAGAAGCTATACAGGAGTATCATTGGTTCACTTCTTTATCTTACTACTTCTAAACCTGACATTTTGTTTAGTGTTTGCATTTGTGTCAGATTTCAAGCAGACCCTAAAAAATCTCATCTAAGTACTGCAAAGCGTATTATCAAATACATTGCCTCAACTTCAAACTTTGGTCTCTAGTATCCTAAAAATGGAGACTTTACTCTTCTTGAATACTCATACGCAGACGTAGCCGGATGCAGAGTTGATAGAAAGAGCACCTCGGGTACCTGTCAACTACTTGGAAGCAGGACAGTGTCTTGGTTTTCAATGAAGCAAAATACAGTAGCTCTTTTTACAGCAGAAGCAGAGTATGTAGCTCTTGGAAGTTGTTGTTCACAAATTCTATGGATAAAACAATAGCTAAGAGACTTTGGAATTAAAGATTCATGCACGGAGATTAAGTGTGACAACACCAGCACAATCAATCTCACCAAGAATCCAACTCTTCACTCAAGAGCAAAACATATAGAGATTCGACATCACTTCATTAAAGATCATGTTCAAAATGGAGAAGTTTCGATTTAGTCTGTTGACTCAAAGAATCAACTGGCGGATATATTTACAAAGCATTTGGAGAAAAATTAATTTGAAATTATTCGTTCCGGACTCAATATCTTAAGGTTTGAAGAAGTAAAAGTCTAGAGACACTCAGACTCAGACAATCAAGATTTTTGACCGTAAGTTATTTTATTTTCTCTCAAATTAAATCTCAAAAGGTACGATCATCTATTCATAATTGATTTTTGCTATTTTCAATTTCCGTGATTATTGCAATCTTTCCTTTTCGAAAAATGAGTTATTTTTAAATGACAGTTATCTAATTTTTTGAAAAGGCAGTTATTTTTAAAAGGCATCTTTATACTTTCTTTTACGACGTTTTGTATGCCTCTCTTCGACTGTCTTATATACCGTTGGTTCCTCTTCGTTTTTACTCACAAAAACCCTAAAAGAGCACCAATCGTCCACTTATGTCTTCTTCTCTTGTTTAATCTTCGAAAAGTTATCATCTTTCTTGGGAAAACAAGCTTGGAATCTTTCAAAGCCTGTGAAAGATGTCGTCTCAAAGGAAGTCTTCGAGGATCGCGAACAGGGGACCGCAACAAATGCGTGAGGGGCCTACGCACTTTGATCTCACCGAGGAAGAAGAATGTCCTAGTCAGCAGCAGAGCCCACAACATTCTCAACAGCATCCATCTCCTCCATCTAGACCTCAGGATGTTGCACATCGAGAAGAGGAAGAAATAATCGAAGACGCAGAACCCGTAAGAACTTTTAAGCCCTCTTTTACCTACATTGATGAATTTCTGAAAGACAAAGGGTATAAAAATGAAACCTTCTTTTTACACACAATGGAACGGTTGGGAATTGCCCCTGCTGGGTTGGCGGAAGAGGCAATGGCAAATATCCCAAGCGATTCACGTGTTGGAGGGCTGAATCAGCCAGATGGGAATGATGATGACAAGTTGTACAGTCAGTTTAAACCGAGAATGGGTGTTGCGGCAAAAATTCGAAGCAAAATGACAGACTTGTTTCGATCGGAGGAACACAAGCATCTATACTCTAAGTTGCTGAAGCGTGGGGTGATAAACTCTAGAAGTGTGGATTTTGATTTTCTTGACTCTGTGAACGTCAATCTGTGGGAAAAATTCAATCTTCTTCAACTTGAACAGTTTTGTTCTGAATCTACAAAAGCCTATGCTGAACTCACTGCTTATTTCTATTCGAATCTCAATTTCTTGGATGCGAATAGATTCTCTTTTAGTGTTCGAGATCAGGACTATGTGGTGGATATAGATATGTTGGCTGATGTGATTGGGGTTGAAAGAGGGAGATATCAACCTATCCATGTGTCTATTGCTCGTGCAACATTGGAGCTTGTTAAGGATAGAAGGACAGAGGGAAAGATTTCCTATTTGAGGATGAGTGCGTTCAACATTCTGCTTCACAAGATTGTGATTAACTGCCTCAGACCAAAATCTACTTCAAAGACCGACGTTTCAAACTCGGAGGCAAAGCTGATGTATGCCATCAATGCTGGGAAAAAGTTCTCTCTTCCATACACTATTATGTTCCACATGTACAGAGTAGTGGTGAAGGACAAGGGTCAACTTCCTTATCCAGCTCTTGTAACTAAGTTATTCAGACATTTGAACGTTCAGCCTCCACGGATTCTCTGTGTTAGAACTTGTGATCAAATGGTGGTGGGACTGAAAATGGTTTCTAAAATGTGTCTGAAGGAACTCAACAAGGCGTTGGAGAAATTCAAGGAGAAAACCCCTGTCAAGTCTCATCAAATATCTTCGGCTGCAAAAAGAAAAGGGAAGGAGCCCATGGTTGCTCCATCCAAGAAAAAGAAGAGCTCTCATCATTGAGGATGAAGAAGATGAGGATGACATCACCATTTCTGCAATGGCTTTGAAGAACTTGAGTCGTTCTGTTCCAGAATCAACGGAGAGACAAGAGAAAGACACAAATGAGACAGAATAGAGACTGGAGAAAGAGAAAATTTGGAAGTAGAGGAGAAAGAAACAGAAGAGAGAGAAGCAGAAGAAAGAGATGCAGAGGAGGAAAGAATTGAAGAAGAAGAAGAGGAGAGAGGAGATCAAGTGGAAGCAGAGCATGAGGAACACTCTTCTCCACCTGAAGGCATGGAAACAATGGGAGATCATGAGAAAAGAGGAATGTCCTCATACCCTGCCACTAGTGAAGGAGTAAGCCGCTCTCCAGCAGATCCAGAAGACATCTATGCCTCTCAATTTCCTGAGGAGGGACATGATGTTTCATCGCCCAATCTACGTGACTATGCTGATTTGCCATCATCTGCCAATACTCCATCTGATCGTGCAGAAGCCAGTACACAGACTGATAATTCAGCAGATTTTTGCAGAATTCTTGATGTTCTCTTAGAGATGCGGGGTCAGATATATGCTCTAAGATGCGAAGTACAAATTTGCATACTGTTAGGTCAAGTTTCTTCAGTTTCTTTGAATGATCAAATCCAAGCCCTTGCTCTTCAAGTTTAAGCAAATGCTAAGGGTGAAGATGTGGCTCAACTGAAGGAGGAATTGAAAAAGCTAGAAGGCATTGTCCAGTCAATCTTAATTCCATTCTCTTTCCATCTCTACCTTTTTAATGATGACAAAAAGGGGGAGAGATGTGATGCAGATTTGAACTTTTTGAACTCTTGATTTTTCTTTATGATGTTTGTTTTGACTTGACTTTTGTGTTTGGCTGTTTGGATTTGGACCGGATTTGGGTTTGACTGTTTGAACATTTGTTTATCTTAAGTACTATTGATATCTTATGGCTTTGCTCATTTACAAGACTAACCTATTTTTTGTGGTTGTAGATTCTAGTGTTATCACTAAGCCATTTATCTTTATGAGATATCCATATTTGCTTGAGTAATGTTTTGCACGTCAAAGTTATCCAAATCTGTAGGAAAGTTTTGTCACCATCAAAAAGGGGGAGATTGTTGGAGAAAACTTCCTTGAGTGTTTTGAAGCTGACAAAACGTTTCCATCAGTCTAGTCTGAAGATTTATAGACTCTACTTTTTAAAGTCTGAAGACCTCCGGACTACCAGACTCAAGACTCAAAGTCTATTCTCATTGACAGTTTCCAGTTCGTCGAAGAAGGCTTATCCAGGACTAGATGTTTCGTTAAGGATTTGATCTTATCGACTGGAGAAGATCTCTTGGCTAGATATGGCATGTCGGAATCCTTTGTTCAAATCAAGATTGATTTAGGGATTAAGGATCCGATGATTGGCGAAGTATACTTGGAAGGTTCTACTTATGGAAACCGAGATCTTGATTGTATGGGCGAGCATGATTGATGGGCTATTGTCATGTTCCTTAAATAGCTCGAATGATCTTCCTAATTGATTCTGTCCAACGGGTAGATTGGAAGAATTCCTTTGGTAAGTGCCAACGGGTATGATGGCATAAAGGAGTATATAAGGAAGACGTTCCAGTTGTTCGAGTGTGTGCGCGATAGAAGAATTCCAAAGTCTGAAGCTCTTTGTTATTTGTTAATTCATTTGTTGAGCGAAATCTTGTACGCAAAAGAGAGTCTATATCTTTGAGAAACCTTGAGGAAGTGTGGTAGAGTCTCTACACTATGGAATCAAGGGAGAGCTTTGCTGTAACAACTCTTTTGTTCATAGTAAAATCCAGCCGATGGGCTGTCAGTGCGGAAAAGTGGACGTAGGCTTGGAATAAGCCAAACCACTATAATTTATGTGTTCATTTTCTCTTCCCTACTCTCTTTTACTTTGATCATAATTCGTTTTGTTAACAAAAGGCGAACTTCCTTTCTATTGTCAATTGGTACTGCTCACTTATCACGATAAATTGTTTTTACACCTATTCACCCCCTCTAGGTGCTTATACTAGCTATCACAGATTTAATCTTAAACCTTTTTTTGGTGCCGATTTAATCCTAAATATTTTTACGTTGTGTCAATTTAGTCCTTTCCGGCCAATTTTGGCTGAATTTTGCTGACTAGATGCCGGTCGGTTGATGTGGCTTGATCGGCACCGACGTAAACAACTTTTAATAATATTTTAGGTGCTCAATATATAGTGCGAGCAACAAAGAGTTTTCTTTGACCGGCCCTTCTTGGTCCCGGTTTCCTCATTCTTATTTTCTTTTTCTTCGTATGATAATTTAGTCTTCCTCTGTTCAACGGCCACGTGAGCATTTGCATTTCTGCATGTAGCCGGCTTGAGGAAGCAACGAGGGAGCTTCTACTGCAGCCGAGAGAGCACACACGCAAGCCGGGGAAGAAGGAAGAATGTAGCACACGACTAATTGACCATTTACTAAAACATATTTGCTCTCATCTGAAAGGCTAGATACATTTTATATCACTCTATATCGCACAAGAGAGAGAGAGAGAGAGAGAGAGAGAGAGAGAGAGAGTTTGTAGGTCTAGAAGAAGAGAGACAGAAGTTGGACCGTAATTTCTATCTCTAGTTTTTCTGCGGGCGAGATAGTCTATAAGCAACCATGGGGAAAGGTTTTACCCTAAACCAAAGAGCCTATTGCTGCCTGTTTCCAATCATTTGGGAAAGAGAATTTGCGGTCCAAAAGGCACTGTTGTTTTTAGAGAATAAAGGTGCTGTTATCTTAACATGGTTCTGAAAAGATATCTTTTAAATTGTCAATTAAACATTATAAGAAGGTGAAAAATAACTACACCAGAAGTTCTATAGTATATCCATTTCCTTTTTTCCAATTGAATCCTCCAAACATATTAAAAACTTCATAATAGTCACAGAACTACTCCATGATCACACAAGACATAATAGTCTCCCTTTCT
Source organism: Eucalyptus virginea (assembly GCA_014182375.1). Classification (NCBI taxonomy): domain Eukaryota; kingdom Viridiplantae; phylum Streptophyta; class Magnoliopsida; order Myrtales; family Myrtaceae; genus Eucalyptus; species Eucalyptus virginea. The sequence continues at coordinate 49,880,058 of CM024521.1, forward strand.
ACTTTCAATCTTCATAAATAATTCAAATGACACGGGTCGATGTGAATTGGTCCAATTTGACATGAACACATTCCATAAAACAAGTTAAACAACACTGGCTTTGCTAGCCAGCAAAAGACCTTATTCTATATTCAACCTTAAACCCCAATTAATGATGACAACCTTAACTTTTGATATTGCAAAAAGATAAAAATTAAACAACCAAATAATGAAAGGAACCATGAAATATTCTTAGTTTTTACTAGTAATCAAAGTTTGTTCGTCACTAGTTCGTACCGGTGACGTGCTTGTGTCCTTCACTAGGAGGGCTCGGGCCCGAATCTTTTATCCCTTCCAGTGTCTCCGAGTTGGTGAACTTGTGTCCCTCACCAGGGCTCGGTCCCAAGTCCTTAATCCCTCTGAGCATCTTCGAGTTGATGAACTTGTGTCCCTCACCCAGGCTCGGCCCAGCTTGCTTGGTGGCCCCAAGCGACAACTCGTTGAAGAACCCTCCGCAGTCAACTCCCACCGGAGCTGTCGTCTCCATCACATTGAAGGGTCGAGCTTCGTTCGCAACGAAAAATGGCACTGAGCATCGCCGGGACCAAGAGAATCTGGAGAGCCCTTGTTGTGCTCCTCACGTTCGATGAAATTACTGACAAAGACAACAAAAAGCATATTTTTAGTGACAGAGACAATAAAGAGCAAATTTTTTATTATTTGTTTGAAGGGAGCTTGTGATGCGGAGTCTATGGCCCAGCGGGTGCTCAATATATAGTGCGAGCAACGAAGAGTTTTCTTTGACCGGCTCTTCTTGGTCCTGGTTTCCTCGTTCTTTTTTTTTGGTAAAGGGTAATGATATATTGAGCTTTAACCAACAAATATACAAGATCCGGTACCACAAAACTTGCACTCAACAAGATACAAACGTCTCATCAAGTGAAAGGGCGCCAGACACAAAACACCGCAAAGTGGTCAACTCAAGCAAGGGCCGAAACAAGAAGCCCAAGAAAACAACTACGCAGGGCCGAGACAACAAACTAAAAAGACAGACTAACCAAAAGGCCACGCAGGGCCATGAAGAACAACCCGCAAAGTTAGACTAAGGCGACCTAGGCAGTCGGCATAGGAGAGCTGAAGATAGACGGGTCAAGGCCCCAGTTTCTTTGTAACCTCCTATTTCTCGGGCAATCTTCCATGCTTTTGAAAGTTAATGTTTTATCCTTCACAACTTTAATAAGATGCTTCTTGATAGCCGCAACCACAACCGGATGCTCTCTAAAGAGGATGTCGTTTCTATACTTCCAAATAAGATGGCACAAAGCTCCAAAAGAGAAACGACCAATGGCGTGATAGAAATCCTTATGTGACATCCCAAAATTCATAATGACCTCTAGCTACATTAAATTCTATGAATAGGTGATGGAAGTACCATTAAGTTATTTTATGGCCATTTAAATCCATAATTTGCAATAAGATATATGGCCAAGCTTTTAAGGGATAATTATGTGATAGGAAAGAAAATCCTATCATTGGCCATGTGTTTTATAAATTGGAATTTATGGAATTATGATTTCAAGATTTTGGCCATGTGGAATTTAGTAATTAAATTCTTAAAAGAAAGAATTAAAGATGAATAATTGTGGGTTTAAATAGGTTGGGCCTTAGGCCCAAGAGTATGGATTTTGGAGGGCCAAATGGTCGGCCTTGGAGCCAAGGAGGGGCTGTCGACCAGCCCATTTGCCGGCCCAAGATTGGCCCAAGAAGAAGGCCCATTAACCTTGCATGTCCTCCAACACTTGTCCTCTCCTTTTTGCCACTTGTTCTTCTCATGAGAACACTTGTCCCCCATGCAAACCTAGAATGCATGCAATATATAAGCCACCAAAAGGAAGAGAGAGAGGGAGTGGCTGATGGTTGAGGGTTGTCGTCCAAGCCAAAGGGAGAGAGAGAGAGTTGCGCGAGAGAGAGGGAGGCCGAGAGAAGGAGCTGTCCGCTCGTCCGTCGCCGTGCGTTCGTCCACCGTCGTGCTCGTTGTAGCTCGGTACAAAGGCAAGTGGGAGTCCTCTAGCTTCTCTTGCATGTGTGTATGTTTCTTGCATGTTAAATTATTGGGTGTTAGGTGAGAAAAAAACCGAAGCATGGGTGATTTATGTGTGAATGGTGTGGCTGTTCTTGCTCGTACCGTGTGAGTCAGAATGTTGTTTGAGCTTTCATGTATGTTTAGAGTCCGATTTTTGCTTCGGTTTCTTCATGAGAGTTGTAGATAACATCTTGTACTACAACATACTAAAATTTCATGGAAAATGATGGAGATTTGAGGGGTTAAAGTCTCATCCTACGGAGACCTCAGATCTGGAACGATTTCACTGACATCTTGTTGGATTTGTGATTGCATGTTGGTTTGTGTTGAGAAGCTCACTTTGATTTATTCATGAAAGTTGTAGGGGACATCTTAAAATACACTATACTCAAATTTGAAGTGAAATGAACAAGTATAGCCTAGTAAATCGACTAGATCTTGAAGATGGTGATTCTGGTGATGTGTTCCGAGACACCCGAGACTTCATGGACCTAAATGACAACCATATTTTGATTATTTGACTTAGATCTCTTCATGAAACTTGTATAGGACATCTTGATGTATAATATATCCAAATTTCAGAGGAAACAAAGAGAATAGGTAGGTGAAATCTCAATATTTCGGAGAAGCATGCACTGGACGATGCGGTAATGGATCCAGAAGCTTCGTGAGACTGTATAAAATAATCTAAAAATAATATGGCTTGGAGTTTTGCATGAAAGTTGTACGAAAATGTCTTGGCTATAACCCAGTAAAATTTCATAATTTTTGGAGGCCATATGGATATTTTAATTAAATTTCTTCGGAAACCGTGCGTTCTGGTTTCATCCGAGAATCATAGGATGTTTTGTGAAAATTGTGAGATTGTGTAAAATTCAATTTGGCCATGAATTTT